>OY998175.1:109285439-110562039 GCA_963921935.1 Galeruca laticollis | reverse complement strand
CAAACATTTTATTTCGTTGTATGTAGCAGTTACAGGGTTTCATGTCTTTTAACAACTGTTGTATGTTTTTTTTCTGGACTAGAGCTTTAAGAATGGCCTAATGGCTGAAAGGGCTTAGCTGGAATTTCAATAAAATTACACATTTACATTTCAAAATGTCCAAAATTATAGTATGCTATATTGAATACAATAAAACCTACCATCAATTTTTGTTATTTTCCACTCATATGGGAAGTCAAATCAAACTGTCTTAATAACCTCCCTTCATCTTTCTCAAATCTAAAGAAACACTGTTTTTGAAAATGAAGGGATCATATCCTCTATCGTTTCCTCGTCGACAAATTTAATGATTTATTACCACTGTTTTTCAGCCATATTAATTTTGTCTTCCTGGGTCTGAGGAACAAAACTGTAAAAATATTTACTTTATTAATGCAGCAATTTTCAGTTTAGCTAATGTAAGAAACAACCATGATCTCTAAAGTTGTAGATTAAATTAGTAAAAATTCTGTGTTTTATAAAAATAAAGATAATGGTTGTTAATTGTGAAAGAAAAAATGCTCAAATTTTTTTAATAAAACTTACCGAGTACACCACTTATTAGACTCCTTCAGAATACACTTTGACATTGTCTTGTCAATTAATAACAATAAAGCAACGAAACAACAGATAAATATTACACTATAGCAATTAAAAAATTCACCAAAATACCGAAACCTTATAATAACCTCAACACTTCAACTAAGAAACGATAACAGTATATATCAGATAACCTGTGGGGATGAGCAATAGATATCACGCATACGCAGTGATAAAAATCAATAAAATTTCATTCCTAACGACGTTACAGTTTTCGTTAATTTTATGGAATTATCTACCGATTTTAGTTACTCGACAGGCTCTATATATGGCACGGTCTGCAGTGTCCCTAGCCTGGATCAAACAACCTTAATTTATATAAAAAAGATTAGTCCAACAACTAACAGAAAAACAACAAACAAAACAAAAGTAGCAGAGTATCAACATATTACAAATAGTATAAAAGAAGTCGCGAAGGAAGCACTAGGTGAATATGAATCGAACACAAGCCATACTGGTGGGACAAGGACTTACAAGAGGGAAATATTAATAAAAAACAATTATACTTAAGATGTCTTACTGTTAATGATCCACCATCAAAAGAAGAGTACAAACAAGCAGACAAAGAAACAAAAAAGATCATAATACAAGAAGAATGACTTGTGGGTGCAAAAATGTGACGAAATTGATAGATACATGGGAGGTACAAAATCCACAGAGGCATAGAAAGCGTTAAAATACATAAGAAGCGACAAATCTAACTCACAAATAACACCGATTTTAGAAACAGAGTGGACGAGCTATTTTGTAAACCTACTGAAAGAAAGAAATTTTGCAGGAGACTGAATGCGTAACAGAAAGTCCGTATATATTATATTAAAAGATAAAGGGTTATTAGAAGCCTTAAAGAATACGAAAAATAGAAAATCAATAAGACCAGAAGGAATCTCTCCCAAGTTGCTAAAATATCGATCTCACAAGCTAATCATAATGTTGACAAAGCTTTACGAAGGGTGCTCAAATGAAAATGTACCGCAAAAATGACGAACCTGCTATATATCAACGGCGGTTGACGCACTGGAAATTCAAAAGTTAAACGTGAAATATCATGGCGATTCCGCGCTGAGGCGAAATTTTCCTTTTTGTTTGTAGTTCTTTTTCATAATTTTTGTCTTAGAAAATTAAATTTAAAATATTTATTTATTTACCTAAAGAAAAGTTCAGACAATTGAGTGTCAATTTTAATAACACAAAATCTAGTAGGTACTCCTCCAATTAATGTCATTTTTGATAAATTGTAATTTTGGAGCGAATAAGTATTTTTGATGCGATTCGATTGTTTTAGTGTAGTTGTGAGTAATTTCTTGTTTTTTCTTGTTAGTTGTTTTGTTGTTTCAAGTATATATTTATTTTATAATAGATTTTAATTTATTGAGTATAATTTAATTTAATATTGTTCGTGTTTATTAATGAATGTCGATAGTAGAACTGCTATTAGTAACTTTACTGTTTTAAATGAAACTTACTGTTTCTAGGTAATTCCATAATATATTGAATTTTTTTTTTTTAAACTCTAAGAAAATTGACAATTGTTTCGATATAAATATCATCGTGAGAATGACAGAATTTACATTTCGTTTGATGCCTCTCTGATATTTAATAATTATTTTGGTTAGACCAAGAAGGGACCTACCTAGTGATTGACTTATTATATGTTAATAGAAAAAAGGAGAAGAATGATATTACAAATATTAAAGCTTAGATATTATTAGCCCTATGGAGATCTGTATCTCTGTATCTGTAAAGGTTTGAACGGTAGGTGACCCCACAGCACTTCGGCCACAATTGGCCCATTGTGCATCCTTCTGAGGTTCAAAACTTCCTTCTAGCTCGTCATCCAGCCTACTTCCTTGAAGTAGGCGATAACGTCGACTGAATTAAGTTCAATCATATTGGCGTATGTTAGCCTGTGCTCGCCGAATACTTGAAACCTAAAATTAGAGAGTGTCTGACATTCGCAAAGAATGTGTTCGACAGTCTCATCTTCTTGTTCACATGGGGGGTATTAGATAGACCCAGTCTGTGGAGGTGTTTTCGTAGGTGGCAGTGACCAGTCAGAATACCCGTGGCTGTTCGTAGGTTCCGCCTGTTCATAGTCACGTATTTTTTGGCTACTTTGCTATCCGGATACTGTAGCAGTTCCTTGGCAAGCCTGCAGCCTTCTGCGTCGTCCCATCTACCCTTCAACTTATTAAGGGAGTGTTCCTTTAATAGGTCGGCCGTCGCTGACGCCGATAGGCCAATGAAAGTGCCAGGTCCCAAGAGTTTTTGGGAGACTGCCTTCCTGGCTAGCGAGTCTGCAATACGGTTTCCTTTCGATTTCTCATGGCCCTAGATCCAGCCTAAAGTGACCGTGTTGTTGTTACAGGCTTCCATTAAGGCCAAGTGACATTCTAGTACTAGGCCTGATGTAATACGTGGTCTGTTCAGGGCTAGTAGTGTTTGTCTACTGTCCGTAAGGATGTATATATTATTACCTGTGGTTTTCCTTTTGGTAATCTCTTTTGCAGCGATGCAGATAGCAGTGAGCTCTGTTTGAGCAACACTTGCATTGCAGCCCCGTTGCCCATTACATGTTTAGATTCAGGGATCTGGGAAAAATACCACATACTGAGCCCACATTGGATTTAGACCCGTCTGTGAAGATGCGGATTGCGCCTTCTTCCAATAGGTCTTGTGAGTTGTTTCAAAAAATTACCTTGTAGGGCCTGTTGAAGGCATATCGCGGTGGAATCGAGTCCGTATTGGCCTGCAGCAGTGGGATCTCCCTGAGGGTCTCATGCCACAAGTTACGTCTCAGTTCACCGGATCCTACATAAGGTTATATACCAGTAGAGCGCAGACGTGCCATGGTCTTCAAAACAACCTCCTTGATGTATATGTCAAGGAGAGTGAGACCGAGGATCACCTCCATAGCTCTTGTTGGTGTGGTTCTCATGCCTCCTGTTGTGTTGAGGCATGCTGTTCTTTGGATTTGGTCCAGTTCACGGACGACTGTCAGCTGGTTTGCTTTAGCTCCCCAGGCAATCGCGCCGTACGTTAGCATAGGTCTGATGATGGCAGTGTAGATCCAGGCAGCAACCCTAGGTGACATTCCCCAGGTGCGGCCGATGGTTCTACGACACTGCTCATAAGAAATATATGCTTCTTTAACTCTGTTTTCTAAGTGGGATTTATACGTTAACTTACTGTCAAAGGTGACCCCTAAATATTTCACCTCTGAAGAGAAATTAAGTTTGGTATCTAGGAGCTTTGGGGCTTGATGTTTTGCAAGCTTCCTTTTTTTCGTGAAGAGGACCATCTCAGTCTTTTTTGGATTTATTGACAGCGAATGGTCTCTGCACCATTGTTCTATGATATTGAAGGCCTCCTGCATTAAAGCGCAGAGTGTCTCCTCGAATCTTCCTGTTAGCCCTATGGAGATATCCTGGATATCTGTTTCCAATTAAGATCAGTATAACTGTGCAATTATATAGAAAACCAGGAAAACTATATCTGCTGCTCTTTACAATTATGACTTAAGAAGACAATTTGAAAGTGGAGAACTCCCTAGATTTATCGGTTCATTGACAACTTGATATTGTGGGTTTCTTAAGTGTCTTCTAATCTCTAATTCTTCAAGGAAATCCAGTTCTTATTTCTTACCACAAATATGTAGTACTTCTAGTTCTGTGTTAGGTGTCAATGAATGTTTGGTGTCAAGTAGATGTTTTGCGTAGTGGGACTTATTTGGTTATTTTAATTTATATGCTCGTAAATGTTCACTGTATCTGAGGGTTTGACCCAAATAGACGGCATTACATTCTGGACATTTAAGTTTATATATACCAGACTTCTCTAATGGTGATATTTTTGTTTCTACATTTAACAATTTTGTACTCACATTACTTTCTGTTTTAAAAGAAATTGTTCTATTTTAGGCTGAAGATATTATCTTTGAAATATTATTAGAAATATTACCTGCATATGTGATAGTTTTATTATTTTTTATTTCGTAAGTTTGTTTAGGAAATATTAGTTATTTATCATATGTAATGGATAACCGTTGGATGTTGCTATTTGTTTAATTTTATTAATTTCTTGATCAAAATTACATCTGTTCATAGGAACTGAAAATGCTCTATGTATCATCGAGTTATATGCTGCCAATTCATGTGACATGGGGGTGATTTGAACTATATGGAATAGTCACATCAGTGTGTGTTGGTTTTCTGTAAATTGAATAATCAAGTACATTATTAAATCTTTGAATTATTAAATCAAGAAAATTGGTTGAGTTATTTTCTTCAGCTTCTAATGTAAATTCAATTGTTGGGTGTGAATTATTGATGTGATTGGAGAATATACCTATTTGTCGTTCACTACCTATAAAACAAGCTAATATGTCATCTATTATTAATAATGTACAGTAGAACTTTTATGATCGATTGGTACACTGTTTAACAGCAAATGCAAAACAATTTGAGCATTTAATTAAATAAATAAATTTATTACCGAAATAAATTTGTCTGATTTTAAATGTTCTTACTTAAAATTTCTTTTTAGACAAAAATTATGAAAAAACAATAAAAACAAAAAGAAAAAATTTCGTCACAGCGCGGGATCGAATCACGTTATTTCACGGTTAACTATTAGATTTCCAGTGCGTCAACCGCCGTTGCTAGCTCCTTCCCTTTCATTATTTTTCGAAAGTGCTATACAGGGTGCGGCAGATAAACGGTCAATTAGAAATATCTCGAGAACTAAAGGTATATAAATTATGAAAATTGGCATGAAAGGGTTTTGAATAATGAGCTATTCAATGAAAATATTGCCGTGACTATACTACTTCCGGTTATACCGGAAGTTGCACATAACTTTGTAATTTTTAATGAAAGACCCTGTATATTTTTCAATTTCAGAAATATTACGTTATTCTGAACATTTTCTGTTAATGATTCCCTATACCTATTTTGAACCGTTTTTGAGTTGTAATGTTTTTTATATGAAAATTACACTTTTTTACCATGTACATAAAATGCAATATCCTCTAATGTAATTTGAATAAAAGTTTAAATTTCTTAGGAACTATTTACCACATACCGCTTGATCGTTTACACAGTGAAGATACCTTTTTTATTATACAGGGTGCTGTCAAAATTGGAATAAAAACGGAATCCACAATCTTCGCGTAATTCCTTTTTTTTTCAAATGATTATTTATTTTATAAGAATACGTTGCCCACTATCGATATGTATTACTATTCCCTATACCTGTCTCCTGCAGTTTTCAAATAAATCAAGTTTATACATTTTTGTCACAGAAAATTAATTTTTTTATAGGCTATGTGGTATTAATTTATTAAGTTAAACATTGAACAAATATACAGATACTATCAAAGATAATAAGGCACTATCTTGTTAATGCAACAAATGTTCAAAATGTTGCCCATCAACTTCCAAACATTTATGGAATCTTTTAATCAGATTTTCATTAGTAGCTCTTGATAGTGATTCTCCATCTATTCCGTTAAAAACGTGAAGGACTTTGTTTATCATATTTTCCTTAGTAGTGACGGGTTCAAAGAATACCTTATTTTTAACATATCCCCAAATATAGTAATCTGATGGTGACAATTGTGGGGATTTTGGTGGCCAGAGAAACGTACCTTTATTAGCTATCCATCTATCGTTAAATATTTCATCAAGCAATGTGTCTACTACTCGAAGATTGTGAGCCGGTGCTCCATATTTTTGAAACCAAGCTTCGTTAGCCTCATTATTAGGTAAAGCGTGCATTGCTGGTACAATTACTTGCCGTAACATGCTGCAGTAACGCTCTCCGTTTAAATTTTCGTCATAAATCATGAGAGCGAATATCTTATTATTTTTCACAGCACAAAAAACATTAAACGAAAAGGACACTTGAAATTTACTATCCCATGTGACTTGAGGATTTTCGTCACTCCAGAAGTGACTGTTATGGCGGTTAAACAAACCATTTTTAGTAAACTTCGATTCATCACACCAAATAATTTTTTTTGTAAAATTTTTATCTTGGTATTTAATTAAAATCCATTCACAAAATTCTACACGTCTTACATAATCTCCAGGATGTAAATGCTGAGCTAGTGTATACGAATAAGGGGTCCAATGATGTTTTTTTACAATTCTGTGAATTGTTCTTCTATCTAGTCGACACCTCTAACAGTTTCTCACATTCCCTTAAGGATGAATTTCGATGAGCTGCAAAATATCCCAGGATGTCTATTTGTAAATCCTCATTATCGACATGGGTCTTGGGCTCATTTCTTCTACTTTTAAACTGACCAAACTGGGAACAGTTGTGCAGCAAACGTTTCACAGTTTTATGATTTGGTCGAGGCTTTTCAGGATATCTCTCAGCAAACACACGGCAAGTTCAGGATACTATTCTGTTATACTCACCGTGAATGATAATTAAATTTAAAAAATCATCATTTGTATATCCTAAATGTGCCATTATTATTTTATCAAGAAAATGAAAGGCAAACTAATATTATACCTTTCACACAACGGCATACAACAAGGTGACTACTAAACATTAACAATAACTGACATTTTTCAGAATATTCCATAGGCGAAATGATAAATTAATTTTTTGTTACAAAAATGTATAAAACTGATTTATTTGAAAACTGCAGGATAAAGGTATAGGGAATAGTAATACATATCGATAGTCGGCAAGGTATTCTTCTGAAATAAATAATCACATACAGGGTGTCCCATTTGAAAAAAATGAATTACGCGAAGATTGTGGATTCCGTTTTTATTCCAATTTTGACAGCACTCTGTATAATAAAAAAGGTAACTTCACAGTGTAAACGATAAAACGGTATGTGGTAAATAGTTCTTAAGAAATTTAAACTTTTATTCAAATTACATTACAGGATATTGTATTTTATGTACATGGTAAAAAAGTGTAATTTACATATAAAAAACATTACCACTCAAAAACGGTTGAAAATAGGTATAGGGAAGTATTAACAAAAAATGTTCAGAATAACGTAAATATTTCTAAAATTGAAAAATATACAGGGTCTTTCATTAAAAATTACAAAATTATATGCAACTTCCGGCATAACTGGAAGTAGAATGGTGACGGCAATATTTTCATTAAATAGCTCATTATTCAAAACCCCTTCATGCCAATTTTCATAATTCAGATACCTTTAGTTCTCGAGATATTTTTAATTGACCGTTTATCTGCCGCACCCTGTATACATGGCGTACGATTTTTTTAAACATATTTATGCATTTTTTTTATTCAACCGGAGCGAATTTAAAAAACATAAAAGTATATTTTCACCTATTTTTTAACGATATTTTCAAATCTGTTGTTATTTTTTATGAATGTTGTTTGGTGAAATACTTACCTTGCTTTGGAACAGTTTTTTACAGAAATTCCTATGTCGCATTTTATAAATAAGACAGTGTATAAATGAAACAATGAAACTCTAAAAACATGGAGACGTCGGTGTGGAAGCATGTGTTTCGTGGTGAACAACAACGCTTTGTTTATGCTTCTCTATGAAGATGACCAAATAGTGGTAGCGGAAGATGGGGATGATCTTAACTACATGGTAAGAAAGCTGCACGAACATTATCATCTTGGTGGTTTGAATATTAATATGATGAAGTCAGAGTACATCACGGTGGTCAATGATAGCATAGAAGAACTTCAGATTGAGCTAGAGATCATGCGAGGTATACAGTGATATAGATACTTAGGAGTGATATTTAATAAAAAAGGAAGTGTAACATTATATGGACCGGAGGTATGGGATATGAACAAATTTATTAATAGTACATTACTGGCCACGGAGATGGATTTCTGGAGGACTCTGAGAGTATCAATATTACAACGAAAAAGAAACGTAGACATTAGAAAAAAAATTGACATAGAAGAAGATATCTTAGAAGAAATAGAAAGACAACTTGTATGGTTTGGATATGTCAATCGATTAAATGACAATATATTGTTACGAAATAGCACACGGGGGTAGTCCCTGAATCCGACTCTGTCTTAACCATGTATGTAAGTTGAAATTTTGGCAAATGCGCCGGGATTTCTTTGAACTGTTTACCACTATTTTTTTGTGATCATTCTCATCTAGATATTTTCAGTCTTATCTACACAGTTCCCGGGAGGCGATTGTTTTTGTATAAGCCGCAATCTAGAATTATCTAGAAAAAAGGGCAATCACCTATGTAAATAATAACGACCAGCAGGAAGGAGTCAGTTTATAAAGTGATCTCGTAAGATAAACAACTGAACAAGTAAATAGTCAAAGAAAATAAACAGTAGTGAGGTGTTCATATAAATTAGTTTAAGTGCATATACTGTGTATATAATATAAATTAGTGAATAGTTTGGTGAATAAATAAATTAAGTGAGTAGACATACCGTGCGTATAAATTCATCCCACCCTTCTTATAAAAACGTTTAAATAAATAAGAAAAACATTACAATATGGCCAAGAAGAGGTTCTGGTGCTTGTCCTTTTCAGTATTCTCTAGATAGCCCACGAGAACACTTGCAAAAGCGTTGTAACTGAAATTGACTATCGTAAGTGCCATAGATAAATCGTATTGGGTCAGAGTGGCCCAGTTATAGTGTGAGAGGAAAGATTTTTGTCAGGTAGGTAGTTAACATTGTCTTCAAAATAGTTTACACAAAATAATTTATTATTTTCCTAAAAACTGCTTTCAATTTTTCGCAAAATGAGTAATCGTCCTCTTAGTAATAAGGAACTGGTCGAAAGTGACGAATTTTGGGGAGAGGATGACAACCCTGAGGACATTTTTGGAAATGAACCTCTTCGAAGCAGTGATGAACTAGAAACTTGTACAAATATTCTGGACTGTGTAGACGAAAGCGATGAAGAAGAGGATGATGAAGAACTACTTAGCGATCATTATACGGACAGTGAAGAAAAATGGGAACCCGCAAGTAATGAGGAATTAGAGGGGGACGGATCTGTTGAAGATGATGGGGTGGTGGAAAGTAATGAACCAATTGATGCATCTCAAAGTGGAAGTATAGCTCCAGAAAATAAAGAAAACTGAACAAATTATTGGTACGGTAAAAAAAATGAAATGGTCTAAGACAATAACGAAAAAAGGTAAGACAATGTCAAACAATTTGATTAAATTTTTATCCGGCGTCAAAGGTTTGGCTCGGGAACATTCTCCTACAACTCCTCTAGAAAGTTGGGCATTCTTTTTTGATGATTGAATGATAGAAAGTATTGTATAATTCACGAATCAACGAATTGACATAGTCGCTGCTAAGTACAGTCGTCAGTGTACAAGATGGAGAAATAAGCGTCGTTTTTAAAAAATACCGACAAATTGGAAAATGAGGTGTTTATTGGTCCCCTGTACCTACAAGGTGTATTCAAATCAGGTCACGAGAATTTGCGAAGTCTCCGAGTCACGGATGGTACAGGAAGGGATATATTTAGAGCTACTATGCCACTAGCTAGATTTTCATTTCTTTTATGTTGCATTCGTTTCGATGACGAGTCTACTCGTGGGTATAGCAGAAAAGAAAATAAATTAGCAGCTATTTCTTAAAGCTGGATTTATAAACTCTGTTGTTCGTTATTGGTTGTTCGTGATTCCCGCTGCTCGAAAATGAAACATTGATATCACATACATGCGTTTATAAACCGTTGTTGCCGTGTTGTTCGTCGTTTCCACGTCGTTCGTCGTTGCTCTCAAATAACCAAATCTTGTTATTCGTGTTTCGCAGTTTCACCAATGAAAACTGAAGCTATTGCCACGTGACTTGATTAATACCAATCATTTTAAACTCAAAACTGACACTACTGTTTTAACGGTCAGTCAAGAGAGGCGCTACATAAGCTATTATTTATTGATGCACTTCGGCAGCATGAAATGAGGAAAACTATTGGTGCTACCAGCTGTCGAGTTAAAAGCACTAATCAGATTCACTCTTGTGATGTGCGATTTCTACATGTGAAGTTGACATTTCTTACTTGACGTGGCCCTGTTTACGATACAAGCTTGTGGTTTGGTTTGGTTATGACCAATCAAATTTCGACAACGCCAGCAACGAAAAACGATATAAATTAGTCGACTCGGGAACAACTGTGAATAACGAATCGCCAGCAACTTGGAAAAGACGGCAAGCAACGAACAACGGGAACAACAGAGTTTATAAATCCACCTTTAATGTTTGACACATTTATTACAAATTCAAAACAAAACTATACACCACGTGATAACGTGACTATAGATGAAATGTTAGTACCTTCTAGAATCTACATACCGAACAAACCCGCAAAGTATGGGATAAAGGTAGAAATTATTACAGATTCTCAGACGCATTATATGCTTAACTCTGAAATTCACGCCGGTAAACATAAAAAGTAAAAATCTTCTTTATTCCAACCCAAGAAGTTCTTCGTTTGGTGGAACCAATAAAGAATACCGCTCGAAACGTAACGGACGATAACTGATACTCCTCCATTGGAGTACTAAGAGAATTAGCGAAACTGAACTTTACATTCGTTGGGACAGTAAAAAAAATAAAACATGTATTCCTTTGGAATTTATGTCATCTCCAAAGAGAAAAAAGTGTCAACAATTTTTGGGGTTACTGCTCAAGAAACAATACGTACCCAAAAAATCAATATGTAATTCTCATTTCAAGTAGCCACCATGACGATATAGTGGACGAAAAGATAAAAATACCTGATATAATACTATTTTATAACAACACAAAACCGGGCGTGGATGAGATTGATAATAAATGTGACAAATACACCATTTCACGTAAAAGTGGAAGATGGCCAATGATTATTACTTTTCCGCCCAACCTATCTAATATGCGAGAAAAGTATTGGTGTACCCCAAAAAAGCTGGTACTTTGTAATATTTTTTGAGTTATTTTTACGTTTTCCACCAAGAACAACACGAAAAAACGGTTTTTAGAAAAAAAATCCTGTGTGTATGTCGTCGGCCACTTTTCGTAACATGGTCTTGTTAGCCCGATACAGCCTCCGCAGTGCAACAAGTCAGCAATTTTATAATTGAATATTATTCAGGACATCTCACAAATGAACATTATTGATTTTCAGCTCACCAGATCTAGTACAACGGGTGCTATGGTACTAGAAATACGAAATTTTATCATTTTTGGAGAAATTTAAGTGTGTTCGCTCGATACAGCCTCCGGAGTGCAACAATTTACCAATTTTATGATTGAATATTCTTCATGACATATTACAGATGGATCCTATCGGTTTTCAGCTCACCAGAGCCATTACGACGGGTGCTATGGTACTTGAAGTACTACATTTTTGTCATTTTTGGAGAAATATCAGTTTGTTAGCACGATACAGCCACCGGAGTGTATACACGTGACCAATTTTATGATTGTTTATTGTTAAGAGCGTCTCACAGATTAACTCTATTAATTTTCAGCTGCGTAGACCCAGTACAACGGGTGCTATGGTACTTGAAGTACCAAATTTTTGTAATTTTTGAAGAATTTTCAGTTTATTAGCACAATACAGCCTCTGGAGCGTTTACAAGTGAAAATGTCTATGATTGGATATTGTTGAGGGTGTTATATAGATGAACCTTATTGATTTTCAGGTCACTGGAGATAGTATAACGGATGCTATGGCACTGGAAGGGTCACATTTTTGGTTATTTTTTGAGAATTTTTGGGTTGTTAGCACCACGCTAGCTTTAATTTTTAATATGATTGGAGATCCACCACCTCCCATCACCTCAACAAAGGGTAGGCTTGTCAAAAAGAAAAAGGTGCGCAATTTGTCCTACCTAAACAAACACCTACTTTGAAATGTGTCATAATCCAGGGTGTATGAAATGTGCAAAATCTGTATGACCAAACTGCATTTGAACTTGTTTTTAATAGATATTCTCTTTAGATATTTCTTGATAAATCTGTTAATAAATTGATGTAAAAAATGTTGTTGATGTTTTTTTGGGTGGTGGTAGTTAAGGGTTAAATAAAACGTAGCATTTGTAAATTATGCACGCCAGTGTATTTCGAGGTTTCAGAGATTAGTGTTCTGAGAATTTAGGGGAATGTAGTAATGAAAGGGATACGTTTTGAAAGGGACACTCTGTGTAATTATTTACAGCTTTCTTTTAAAGCATTGAACTACTGGCCGTCAGATGGCTGTATGAGTATGAACTTCAGACTTCTTGAAACTCGTGTTTTTCATCTGTTAGTAAAAAGTTAGAAACGGTGCTTACAGTTTAGGAAGAAAAACATGGTGTATGTGAAATTGACTACTTTTCATATAGGTGAGTAAATAACAATATTTTGTTTTATTACTTCGTGGAGTAGTGTATAGTATTGTAATTAAACTGTTGTAATTTAACCTCAAAATGTGCGATTATGAAGTAAATAGTAGCATAAATTTAGCATGGATGTACTGAGTCTTGAAAACGACAGTAACTATTGTATTGAAAGGGACAATGTCCCTTTCATTGCTTATGCAAAATACTGAATGAAATATGTCGAATGTAATTATTTTTTTATTTCGATTACAGTTCAGAATTAAAGCATGGAAACACTAAAGAGGAAAGTTAAAAGAAATAGAAAAACGTCCCACGAAATTGAGGAAGTGGTAAAGGGAGTAATACAACAAAATATGTCCATACGATCGGTGCCAAAATCGTTTAACATAAGAAAGGCATATTTGGCCAAACTAGTGCAAGAGGCTAGAACACTTCCTACCGTTGATACTTTTGAACATGAACCAAGTATAGGCAACAGAAGGGTATTTTCTGAAGCAGAAGAACAACTACTTAGTAAATATCTAAAAACGTTGTCAAAAATGGCTTATGGTTTAACAACTATTCAAACAAGGCAATTGGCATTTCAGTACGCAAATAAGTTATCAAAGAGAATTCCAGATATATGGAATGATAAAAAGCAAGCAGGACGGGATTGGCTTCGTGGTTTCATGGCCCGTCACCCTGAATTGTCTCTGAGACAACCAGAAGCAACAAGTTTATCACGAGCCACTTCATTTAATGTCACCAATGTCAAAATGTTTTATGATAACCTTGAATCTGCTTTGAAGAGGTACAATTTTACACCAGATCGAATTTATAATGCTGACGAAACTGGTCTCCTAACAGTAAGCAATCTCCCCAAAAATATTACCGAAAAAGGTCTTAAACAGGAGGCAGTTGGTTACAATGCTTTTGTTTATATCAGCTACAGGAAATACAGTTCCTCCGTTCTTTGTTTTTCCTCGACAAAAATTTAAAGAAATAATGATTCAAGACGCTCCAACAAGCAGCCTCGGACTTGTTTACCAAATGAAGGAAGATAATTTGACGGTCGCTTTCGATCATTTTATGAAACACACCAAACCATCTAAATAGTCCCCAGTCTTGTTAATTCTTGATAACCACGAAAGCCATATTAACTGGGATGTTGTATGTCGAGCAGCAGATAACGGTGTAATCATTGTCACGTTCCCTTCACACTGCAACCACAGGCTTCAGCCTTTAGATGTGGCTGTATATGGTCCATTTAGAAGTTATTTTAAAGTAGCCCTTAACAACTGGATGGTGTCGAATCCCGGAAAAACGGTGAACATATATCACTTTCCAAGATTGGCGACATTCGCATTTAATAATGCTGTGACGATTAATAATATTAAAAAAGGATTTGAGAGAACCGAAATTTATCCTTTTAATTTAAGTAATTTCACAGAAGAGGATTTTTTATCATCTTACGTTACTGATCGCCCACTTCAGACTGAAAATACCGATGAAACAGTTACTATCTGCTTAAAAAAATACAGTTACACCAGAATCAAAAACTTGGTTGATAATCTCCAGGTAGATCAGGTATCATTAGAGCCAATTCAAAACTTACCATCAACTCCATGTTCCTCTGAAAATATTGTTACTTCAGAATCAGTAAGGCCATTTCCCAAGGCACAGCCACGAACACAGTCAACTAAAGGCCGTAAAAAAGGATACTCAAGAATATTGACGGATAAGCCCGAGAAAACCAAATTAGAGCAGGAGCATTTGGAGAAGCAGATGAAGCAGATGAAGTTCAAACTCGCGATGACGCGTTATTCAATAAAAAATTAGATAATGAATGCCGTTGAATATGTTAAAAATAGTGTTCATTATTTAATTTTTTATTGAAAACCGCGACTCCGCGAATTCGAACTTGGGGTGAAATAAAAAACGCCGAAGTCTACTAATGTCCCTTTCATTACTACACATGTCCCTTTCAAAACAACCTATGTTTTGAAAGGGACATTCGCACGAACTACTAGATTTTAATTTTTTTGACAATACATAATAGTTTATGTTAATTTTTCATATTAGAATGATAGCTCATTATGTTCCCTACAAACTTTGTTAAATAAAATACTTAAGCAACTATTTCTTCTTTCTAAGTTATTTTCTATTTGCTGAAAATATCCCTTTCATTACCACATTCCCTACTGTACCTAATTCTTGAAATGTAGAAATATTCATTCTTATACGCCTCGGATAAACTAGTTAGGCCTGAAATCTGGTTTGTCAGATAACATGAGTATTAAACACCGAGACAATTTCGTGATTTATTTCCCAACTAAGTTGTACTTGTCGTTTTCTTCACAAAACTATTAAATCATAGTTACATATCCAGCAATATTAACTAATTTTCGGTCAATACAGTCTTGAGTTGACTGAAGTATAAATTGGACTATGAGTGAAGAAAATGGCGATTAAATAATAGTTATTCGTAAAGCAAGTGTTACAATGACTCGTTTTGTAGTACGAGTGAAGTTTGCGCAACAAACCGAGAAGCTACGATTACGAGTACTACAGAAAGTCATTGTGACACAAGTTTTACACAATATTTTTTATAATTCGCATTTATTTAATTCTTTGAATAAAATAGAATTACATATAATCCCAGTTTTTAAACTAGGAGGAGTGGTTTGAATTTAAGTTGGCAATTCTGTAGATTTCTGAATGGTCAGATCACAGATGGTTTCATTCGGCACTTTTGACTTTTGACATATTATGACCGAATAATTGTGTAAATTGTAAACACACTTTCGTTTTAGCAAACAGAGGATGATTATATGTTTAAAAAAGAGCTTCTTCGTGTAAAGATATATTTCCAAAATAGATAGGTTAGCTGTATTTCAATAAACAGTAATAAGATTCATGTTCAAAATATTTGGAAATTTTGTTTCCTTTAATTGGATAATTTTATACGGATTTTTAGTATTCACTTTCAGAAGAACTCGTAAAAGTGATAAGGGTGAATAGTACTTTAAAACTCTCTCAATACAGCTAGTGACCGAATCTATTTCTTGGTTGCATGAGTGTCCAGGAGCAGATAATTTCATGGTTATGGAATGTATACTTGGGTGCCCATTAATAAAAATGGCAATTGCAGCTGACATCAAAGAGTTCCTATTTTGAGGCACGCAACTATCGCTCCATAATACCAGAGTCGTTAAAATTGGGTTATCTGAGAACACCGCCTCCAGAATTTTTATTAAAGCACTTGCTAGGTCGTTTCCGGTTCTTCCCATCGGTCCCTCATGCCACAGTATACTTGTTTGGTAGATGATAAAAATCTGTCAAGTTATACACATTCAGTTTGCTCTTATAAAAGAAATTGCTTACTTCAGCATATGGACAGCTCAGTACATTCTGTGAGTCGAAGACTACAAATGTGATGCCAGTTTCTCTATCCTCTTTTTTATTCTCAACATGCGACTTTATCTTGAAGATGTTTTTTGGATGTATTCTTTTCTCTGCGGTCAAAGAATCATTTTCTGACAGCATTTATACTTCCTCGCAGAGATCGCAACGGTCTTTTTTAAGAACGTGAAAATATGAATTATACTCATTACAAAAGATATTTCGGTAGAATGATTCCTTGACGAGTTTTTTTCCTAAAACTCTTCTGTGTAAAGGTCATACATTTTTTTAATGTTGACTGAGGAATCTAAGTATTTGCGTGTTGTGTTTGCTCGACAGTAATGCGATTCAACTTGCGGAAATGATTCGATATGCGCTCTCACAAAACTGACACCTTCTTCAGGTATTTTGAATTTTGGGTGTTTGCCTTGTACAGGAGCATATGGAATGTTTATGGCGTTTTTTTTCTTATGGGCTGTATATACGGGAGTTTGACTTATTGATAATGTTCCAAGGTAATACTTTTTACAGACTGCGATTTGTTGTCCATGAATTTCGAAAGAATAAGTGAATGTTTGTTTCCTTCTACTATTTTCGGTGGTTTTATTCTTCCTATGGCGTTCAACATTTAATCTTTTTGTAGTAGTCAATAAAAACATTTTTATTCCATGTTCATTAAGAGTATAACATCGTTCGAAAATGTCCTCTCTTTCAGTTTCCGTAATCAACTTTTGGCAGTTGAAAACACATTTAGCCTGACAATTCTTTGTGGTTTTAATCCTTTTCGCAGGTATAATTTTATTTCTTACTGATTTGTACTCCTTTCCAGCTTCATGAGCTGCCTTTCTGACATTACACTTCCCGGAGGATGGATTTCGGTGTCTTTTTCTTGATGGTCTTGACTGTGGATTCGAGGTAGAGCTAGAGGCACAGTCATTTTCCGCAGAAATGTGTTCGACTCCTTCAGAAATCTCACTTTCACTCGACTCATCACTACTGCAACTTGAATTTCTCACCCTACAAACATCCCGCTTAAAAAGCAAAAACGATTCTTCCTAATAATAAAACTTATTCAAGATTTGAATAATTTGTTATTTACTAAACTCACTTTCGATTTTCGAGCGTTTCATTATCCGAGTCAGATTCAGTTTCCATTTTTCAATAAAATTGTAAATTTTAAAACACAATTTGAAAGAAATTCAAATAAAATATTGAATCTCAACTAACCTTACTTTTTGCTTGTCCAATTTACAATTAAATTCAAGACACACACCTTTTTTCTAACACACACAGTTATTATAAAAACACTTTTTAAAACTTTGTATATAGTCTCAGTCATACACTTGAGTAAAAAACACTTACTACTCACTGGTAATATTCTCGTACTTAACCTTTTTCCAAGTAACATAATTGTATGTGCACTATCATCTAATAAATTATAAAAATTTCACGGAAACAAAGTTGTATGTGACACATACAGTTTTGTTACCGAATGAGAATATTTTGGAAGTTAAGATGGTGTATGTACCACATACCACTATGCAACCGTAAACACGTTTTATTGGTTGCATACGCCTTTGTATTTCTGGTTGCCTACATCGAAACTATTGAGATAGAACTTTGTAACTCCACAGAAAAAAAGTTCAGTGCTCATACAACTATGTAGCGCTAAAAACTGAAAAATGACAAAAATGCGACATACAACAGTATAACTCTGAGGTGACGATATGCTTGCGATCTATTTATATCATATCATGAACAGAATTATTTCTGTAACTCATCTTCATATAGATATCTGATAATTCATCCCAAAAATCGAATGTAACTATATATTGATTCTATACAATATAAAAATAAACAATTTACAAATCATTGATAGTAATCGTTAGCGTAGTTTATTTATTAATATTTTGGATATATAATTCATTCAAATTTACCATTAAGACCATTTAATACAATAATTTGCTAGCCAGAACATCGCTAGACCATTTCATAATTTGTTTCAAGGTTAAAGTCAAATGTAAACAATGTTATAATAAAGTCTGTTTTATACGCGAATTATAAAAATAATATTTTATCTGTTATAATTGAACTTACCGGTATAGTGATAGCACCTTTTGTATTGATTGTCTGAAATGTGCCTTCGTATTTTATATCTTTATTCAAATCTAATACAGGGCACTGCAAAAGAATATTACTTGAAATTAATATAAATATAATTCACATGAAGATGTAAAGTTATTGCTAAATTTTTGAGGTGATCGAATAGTATGAATGTGCTTCATAGATTACAAAACATTCTGCCTAAGGATAGTTTCGAGGTTGAAGATTTACAAATGTATCGATACGGGGAAAACATCATACTTCACAATATTTAACTAAAATAGTTTGTGACCTTTTTTCTTCATGTGAAGAAAGTATCAGTGCATTGTGAACTCTTTATGGTAGACAACGCAATGAATTGCACTTGGACGTAAGCACGACCTCAAAACTATAATATACTTATATGTATGCTCTGCACATAATTATGATGGAACAGCATCTAGGAATTGAGGCGGATGCTGTTATACCGTTCACTCTGAGATTGAAGCTAATATGTACTGTTCCTATAATTAAGATATTTCCTCCCTTAACCTCGATTTTATTTTCTCATTTACACCCGTGAGAAGTGTTTGACGCTTATCCCCTCTTAAAATACTTTCTTTCACGTTCGTTGATCACTCACTTTTAGTTCAATTCTATAACCCATTTAATCTAGCTCCTTAGTAATATATTATTATTGTTTTTCATATGTCAGATCCATTTTTAAATTTAAATTTTCAACTTCAATATGAGGAGAGAAAGATTTTTTCAAGTTTCAATCTTCCAACCTCTCACATCTATTTCTCCTAACTTATTAAATTATCATTTCTGAGGATTCATGTGTGTTGCCCATTGAAAGGTTTTTTATCATCCTGAAGATGGCCGAAACTAGTAAGTGTTTGACAATTATTGAAAAATGCTGTGACATATTGACTTTGAGTTTTATTTAAAAAAATCGAAGCTTCAGGTTACGTCGAACTAATATATTATCAAGCATATTACATGAAACAATCCAACAGACTTTCTGAGTGAAATGATTGCTGAAATTCCCAAGAAAATCAATATTTTCAAATTTCCATATGACATCCAAGCTGTCGAAGTTTGCGTAAAACTTGTAACGGAAGCGTCGTTAGCTGTTTGTGGTTCCGACGCACGAAATGGTTTTATTAGAAATCGTATTTCTGAGCGTCAAATATTACCTAAATTTGAGAGCAAGACCGACTATTTCAAATTCTACCTATGAATTTTTAACTTTAGTAAATGGGTGGGCGTTTGGAGCTTGACTTCCAACCACCTTCTCGTGGTGAGTTCTGGATTTGTTTGATGAGGCCGGGAATA
Source organism: Galeruca laticollis (assembly GCA_963921935.1). Classification (NCBI taxonomy): domain Eukaryota; kingdom Metazoa; phylum Arthropoda; class Insecta; order Coleoptera; family Chrysomelidae; genus Galeruca; species Galeruca laticollis. The sequence goes on along the minus strand of OY998175.1, from coordinate 110,542,276 downwards.
ATATTTTTTAAAAAACAGGTTAAATTTCTCGATCGATTTAACTCAAATTACACTTAAACGAATATTTCAAGAATAAAATATAATAAATACCTTGCTGCTTTGTACTGAAACTGTAAGACAATATTCATCCGCTGAAAACATTTCAATAAAAATGGTATCACTGGTGTTGGAATTAAATTTGTAAAATACATAATTAGGTTCACTCGGTGAAACTGTCAAAGAATAATTTTGGCTTGATTTCACATAAAAATCTTCTTCCTCCTCCAACTCTACAACTATGTCAACGGTATTTGGATCCGATGTTGACAAGGCTATGATAAAATTCTGTGAATAATTCAGAGGTACAAGTGAGAAACCTAAAATATAACAAAAAATAAAACACTGTTTTAAATGAAACTAATTGTTTCTAGATAATTCCACAATATATTGAAAACATGTTAAAAATTCTTAGACATTTTAACATTTTTTCAATATATTGTGGAATGATCTGGAAACAGTTTCATCAAAAACAGTAATATGAGTAGACTCCACAAAGTAAAGGTCGAAACAGTAAAATTCATTAAAAAATATAATGAATGAAATTTCAAAGTAATATTTGGACTCAATAGAAATTATCTATAGCTGTTCTATGGCGAAATAGTTATTTAAGGGAAAAAGCATTAGATTTTAGCTCTAGGTTGCGTTGTCTCCCGACGCGAAGCGTATCTAAGTACATTATTTTTTTCTTGTGACTGGAGAAACTACGATTTAATATTGAAAAAATATCAGAATACATTAAAATAATAAAACTATTGATGTGAAATTTTTATAGTTTTATACTAATAGGGTGTTGTACTTATAGCGATAATTAAACCTAGGGGAACCATTAAAGTAATCAAATATCTGTCAACATAATTCAGTGATTTGGTTTGAAAACTGTGAACATAGTGATTGTTAAGTAGTTATTTGGAATAAAGGATGATTATGAGTTTTTTCTGACTCCATTGGAATTCAAGATTTATGGAATGGATGATAGAAAAGAGATGCAGTTCTTTCTCGGAAAAGCTGCTATTGGCTTCTTTTTCGAAACTGACGGAACAACAGAAGCTATCAACAGTGAGGTCGAATTATCAATGATTAGAAGTTTGTTATAATCCAATGATAATGTAGACATTTCAAAATATTTTAAAATATCTATATTTCTGAAACAAAATGGGAAAGACACACAAGAAAGCTGCGATTTTGTGATTTTTTGAATAATGCCCCCGATGAAGTTTATTTAACCCTTAAATACCATGCCTCAAAAAGTTACATTTATGACATGGATGGGTCAAATTTGACCCTTAGTTTTTTTTAAATAAAAAATGGTGTATTTTCAATGTATTCGGACCTAGTTTATATTTACACATTTGCTTTCGTATAACAAAAAAGAAATAACCCAAAAAGTCTGGCGGTTACACGTTTAATAAACATAAAACTAAACATCAAGTCAAATAAACATAGTAATAATTTTTTGAAATTTTCTCAAAAAAAATTGTCCCTTTGCAGGAATGGGAGGTTGAAGTTCAGGCCTCATAACCCCTCTCTGAAACAAAAGATACAATTTTAAAGCTTTTATGTAAAAGATAACAAATATGTTTTACACCTTACCTCTGAATGCAAATTTCGCACAATATCTTCTTACTGCAATGGTGCTTACAAAAAAACTTTGTGAATTTGTCGCAGGTCATACTTTTCTTTTTCTGATTTTTTGAATAGGGGCATAACTGACACCTTCCTCTCTTTTTACCTTGTCGTGGCTCTGGATTTGGTACTGGTAATACTTCCTGAATTCCGGAAAATTTTAAAATCATATTGCGAAGCTCTCTCGGCAAACAAATTTCTTGAGCTCTGCGTTTCATGTGGCTTCCAATAAGCTCTTGCCCTAAATTGGTCAAAAAGAGCCTTTTGCCATCGTTTCATTTCGAACCACACTATTAAATATAACGTTAGCATTTACTCCAGCAATATCCAAAATACGAAACCATATTGTTTGGGGCCATCTTCGAGTTCTTCTGCCAGTTTTATAGCAAGCACATTTTTGGTCTAATGAGTCCACCGCCCCTTTTGTTTCATTATAAAAGTTTATAATTTCGGGTTTTTCATTCACCATTGTATCAGAGTGGTGCATGGTTGATACTAATATTACTGTACGATTCCTTTTTGGGACAGAAGATACAAGAGTCTCATTGTTTGTAAATCCAAATATCGCAGATTTAACTGGTCTATCTTTGTGAGGTTGAAACTCCAAAGGGATCTCCCTTTTATTTTTTTTGAAGTTTCAACATATGTAATGTTGTGTTTCTTTAGTTCCTTTATCAGTTCTATAGACGAGAACCAATTATCAGCTCTAAGGTTCCTATTTGTTCCCGATATCGGTGGGATAAGTTTCAAAACATCCAGTGTGGGGATAGCTAACTTTCTTGGGTTCATATTATGAGTATATTTGCCAGTATATATAAAAGCATTTAACAGATAGTGTGTTTTAGCATCCACTAAACATTGCATTTTTATACCGTACTTATCGGGCTTATTTTTTAGGTACATACGGAATTTACACCTTCCTCTAAACGCTATAAGCATTTCATCGATAGTGAGATATTCCCCGCAGCTGTAATTAGTAAATATTGGAAATAGCTGCTAGTTTGTCTCCATTTATAATACGTCCTGGTCGTGTTTCTAAATCATCAAAACAAAGACATGAAAGTAAAAAATGAAAGCGGTTCAAAGACATTGTTGCACGAAATATATCACGACCGGTACCATTGGTAGCAAATAGCGATCTCAAATCTTCATTATTCGATTTGAAAACCCCTGCTAAAAATAATAAACCCAAGAAGGCTTTGAATTCAACAATATCCAAATGACTGGTATATTGACATGACAGATTGAGCAAGTTATACCTAGCGGCCATGTTAGTTATTCTTTCATTAGTCGTTTCGAGTATTTCCTGCAAGATGTCATCACTAATAATACATTCCCAAGGTTGAATTGGTTTTGCAGGCATTGTATCTCGCGCTTTTCCAATAATCACAGGCAGATGGCTAATTAAATTATGCTTGCGAGTACGAGAAGATGCAGGAGGATTTTTTGCCCACTTGAATCTGTTTTTACCATAGAAGTAATTTCTGGAACCAGAAGTGTCCTCTTGATCATCCGATGCTTCACTATCAGTGCCTCTTCCTGTATGTACATATATTTCGTCACTATCATCGCATTCTTCTTCCGTATCGGTTTGGTGGTCACTGTGTTCACTACCATTATCCGAAAACTCATTGTCACTATCTAGACCGTAAGACATTATATTTTGTGCCTCATCTTCAAAGGTCGCTTATCGTTACTGCATCCCGCCATTTTCAATCGCTCGTACAAAATAATTTACCGACACTTATACCATAAGCGGGTCAAATCTGACCCTACGCCCACGTATCTCTGCGAACGTTCAACGTAAACTAACCTTGCTTCCGGAAATAAATAAATGGCTTGTCGGTCGATGAATACCTGGAAGGCACGGACCGCCTAACATGCCTTAGTAGCAAAATATGCCGTCAAAAATGTGTAGGGTCCAATTTGACCCCTCCATGGTATTTACGGGTTAATAATCAGGATTATTGCTGTATTTAGGATTGAAGGAGCCTGTTGAATTGGTGAAATCAGCCAAGTAACATCAGATGATATTGAAAATTTGGGATCACTATTAATTGTGAAATAAAGAATGATGAAAGCAGGAGATTTGTAGTAACTGAAAAATATATTAAATTTTACCCATTGTACATATAGCTCTTCATCCACAGTAGCATCAAAGGATCGCCGCATGTTTTACGTATATCGCAATGGAAATTGTTTCAATCTGGTTGTGGGTAAAAATCAAATTTATAAGTTACTTGAAACAGTATCTAATTTCCTTCAACTTGAAAATGCTAACTATATACAGGTCGTTCATTTCGAAGATAGTCTGATACACTTTTAATTTAGTGGCTTCTGTAGACGACAAAAAAATGTAATTTACGGCGTTTGTTTCCTTTTGCACAGCACCACAAGATATGGCGCTCAAAAATTACGATACACACGGTTGATTCCGATGTTGTGGTCATAGCGATATCCTTTTATTTCACACTTCAGCAGCGTGGTCTGTTTTTTATTTACAAATAACAACTTCGAATTATAAGCAGTTTTTATAATTTTTCCTGTTTAATATTTTTGACAATTCAATGATTAATTTATTTCTGTATACTAACAGTCCTTCCCCAGTCAACCATTCTTAACGTATATAACTATAAAATAAAAATAATAATGTAATACCAGTCAGGCACCTCGCAATTGATCCACATGTCTTTTCCAAATTCTACCATCATCAAGTTTAATTAAGTGGTAGTGGAACTTTCCTAATATCTTATGAATATAAGCAAAAATCCATTTTTCCTGTCCTGAATAATTTCTTACCAAGACGCGTTGGTTAAGAAGAAAACTACGAACTTTAATATCCGTATCATTCGTTACCAGCACGATATGTGAAGTGGGTCTAATATTATCAAGTCTGGATCGTATTTCCCTGTTAAACATTAATCTCGAAGGAGACTGATGAGTGACATGAGTCATTCTACGATATTGTAATAAAAATTCATTTAATTGATTTTCAGCATAATAATTTCATGTGAGATTTAAGAGTTTTTAAATACTTTTTTAGAGTCTGGGCGCTCCTTTCTACTAATCCATTAGAAACAGGATGATATTGAGCTATTCATTTATGTTTAATACCATGTAATTTAAGAAAATGTTGAAAATAATAAGATACGAATTGTTGCGCATTATCACTAACTAAGTATTTTGGTACTCCAAATATAGAAGATATTTTATTACAAACTTGTATTGTTGCGAAACTAGATTTATCTTTGGTTATATATATATATATATATATATATATATATATATATATATATATATATATATATATATATATGTATATATATCTAACCAACGTGAATATGCATCAATTAACATGAAATAGTTCCTACCTCCAAACAACATAATAATCAATGTGAACTCTTTCAAATGGTTCGGAAGTCTTTTCCCATGGGTGTATGGGTGTTTTTCTTGGATTATTTTGGATTTGTAGACACTCCGTACAGTTTTTACAAATATTTTCAATGCTTTTATCAATATTTAACCACCAACAATAACTTCTTGCTGAGTTTTTCATTTTGTTTATTCCAAAATGGGAAACATGTAATTCTTGTAAAATTTGATTTTGTAATTCATGAGGTATTACAACTCGAATTCCTCGCATTATACAACCTTGTTGTAATGAAAACTCTGTTTGTGGAATATTAAATCTATATTTTCGAGGAATGTCTCGACCAGTTTGTAAAGCGTGTAATAAAGGTTTAAGATTAACATCGTTTTGACTTTCATAAGCAATTTGAGAACAAGAAATAAGTAATGTATCAATTTGTTGCAATTCAAAAACATCTGGCTCATCGAATATTGTTAGACATTCAGATTTAATTGGCAATCGTGACAAAAAGTCAGCGTTAAAGTGATCTTTAATATTTTTATAACGTATATCATATTAAAAAGCTTTTAAATAAATTGCATAATGTTGCATACGCGTAGCACTCAATACTGGTAGGGATTTTGTTGGATTAAGAATTTGAAGTAAAGGTTTATGATCAGTATATAGAGTGAATCGATTTCCATATAGATATTGGTAGAATTTTGTTACGCCAAAAATTATACTGTATGCTTCGCGATCAATTTGAGAATATCTTTTCTGTGTGTCACTGGAAGTTTGAGATGCGAATTGTATCGGCCTCTCAGTTCCAACAGGATATAAGTGAGATAATACTGCACCCACTCCGTATGGTGAAGCATCGGTAGCCAAAATGAAAGGTAAGTTGGAATCAAAATGAACCAAGTAATTACCAGTCAACATTTGTTTCTTTACTGAAATAAATGTATGCTCACATTCTTGATTCCATATAAATCTCACGTTTTTATGTAATAATTTATTAAATAAAAGGATACATAAAAAAACCACAGTCAGAATTAAAACTTATATAAAATTATATTATAAAATCGTTTGTTTGGTATAATAAAAAGAATAACAATAAAATATAGAGAAATTACCGTAATAATTTTCTAAAAGTATGAAAACTTATAACAAGTATGGAAGAAAACATTGTATCTGCCTAAAATGGATATCTTTGTCACTAGGGAATCAGCTGTTCATCTGAAAATAAACAAGCATTAATAATCATAGTTAACACAACTATAAGATGAAGATTGATAATCAATATTGGTTATAAAGAATTAGACAAAAAAATATATAAATCCAAGATGACATAACTCTGATGATATGTCAAACTTTTGTATCATTTTATATATGTTAACAGGAAAGGGAAATTGATAATAAGATGGTGATATATAAATGTCAATATCAGAACTATAAAATTTGTATAGTTTCAAATAAAAAAAAACCAAGATATATATTATATAAAAGGAATTGTGTCATAAATTTTAGATATTATTTCAAATTTATTACATGTAGAAAAACGAGAATTCATATTGTAATTTCAGTGTATTAACCATGAATTTTATCACTTGTCAAAGACTTATTTTCTTTAAATTCTGTATATATTAAAGGAAGAACAGACTTTTTTAAGGTAAATTTAAAATCATATGTTTTCCTGAAACTTTAAAAGTGCAATAAAGTGAGTAGAACTTTATATCTCGGAAAAAAAAGCATTTTGTTGTGACAGGACAATTTTGCTAAAATGGAAATGAAACAAAAATTTGATTGAACAGTGAGCTTTGGACCAAGTAGCTTGTTGTTAAAAAAAATAGAGAATCGTAAAAGAAGCTTGGGAGAAGAGCGTGGCGTCGGATGTGGAGAACAAGGCTATGTTAGTTTGGAACAAAATTTAAGTAAATTTTAATTAAAAACCAGAGAAAGTTAACAAAATGTAATAGAAAACATACACCAAACACTTACGATTGTTTATAGCCAGTTATTCCCGATAATCTCCAAGATTTCTCCCGAAATTGGGAAGCGTTGTTTCCAGTCGGCTTGTGCCTGTTACCAGAGGTGGTAATATCCAGACTACAGACTCCAGGTCAGTATGTTTTTAATATTATTGGCCAATAATAACAAACTAATTATAAATTCAGTGATCATTACCATTTATAAAGTACTTTTGCATATATTTGATCGATCAAACTAAAAAAGAAAGACATTTATGTAATAATTCAATAGATTTTAAATTGAGATTAATAAGAAAAGTTTCATGAATATTCCATTTTGTTGAGAGATAATGGTGGTTACTTACGTGATTAATAATCGTATGGCAAATTTGTATTTCAATGTATAAAGATAATCTTTCTAAAACGTATATGTAGTGTCTATTTATTTCTTCTGATGATCTAATAATATGTATATATAATTCCTACACATAAATTCTTTTATAATATTCACCATAACAACAATTATTTTAAAGAAAACAATTCTGGTGTAAATAATATCCATACAAGTTAGCAGGCGTCTATATTATAACACGAACGTTTTGTCTTAGTTCGTGTAATTCCAATTATAGGAGCATGCGCATAGAATGTTTGGATGTATAGATAATGACTGAGGTTTTATTATGCCATAGGCGTATTAAATATCTATTTTTGAAATAAAATTCCTCTGAAAAATTAAAATATTCGCAATTAATGTGTTTTATTTTATTTAATAAAAGAATATAAATTAATATATGCTGGAACCCAAAGAGTAGAATGAGTCTCATGATTCCAAATAAAAAGAACTGAGCTAGCTAAATAAATAAATAAATAGCTAAATAAATAAACATATAAAATAATATCTCACATATATAACAGCAATGGAAGTAGTTTATGCACAAAGTCATTCTTCCTAAGTTAAAACCACTGAGTTATTTGGAAATACCTTTTTCAACTTTGATTCAATGAGCCTTGGAATTTAAGTGCTCAGTTACGCTTTAGATTCGGCTTTTGAAATGGGGAAGGTTGTTAACATCATCTTTCAAATTGGTCGTCTTCTCCAAGTATTGACTACACATGTCGATTTAGGACAAAAAACTGTTTGCCGATTTTTAGCTAGTGGTCAATTTATCTGGAGAACGGTGATTTTCAAGGAAACTTTACAAGTAAAAAGGTTGTAACAGTCAAAATAAGGAGAATATTTACTTGGAATTCTAAAGAATGGCACGGAACATAGGAAGATGATAATAACTGAGGTTCATGTTACAAAATTTGATGATTTCAAGACGATGATAAAAATTAGTATAGCTGCATCTTACCTGGTATAGAAATGATATTATCCATATGATCATGACATAAAGTTCTTGAGACATTATTATATACATATACTTTTTCTGATCTACTGGATTCAACAACTAATGGTACTGACCACGCCGTTACTTCCTTTTCTTGTTCAGCAACTACTAAAATAGGTTTTTCTTTTTGTGCGTTCTCCGATGAGGTTTTCACTCTATACGGGTTCATTGTCTGAAATAATGATTACCACAATAGTTTTATAGCTTTTACTCTATTTGCTTCTTAATCATATAAAATATTATGAAATTATCTTCACATGTACCTATTTAAAAGGTAAATATATTTCTATTTGGTACAGAATAGTATATTCTTAGGTTAGTCCAGAATTTTGAAATTTTATACAAAGCACCATCTAGCGCTTGTGATTCACCATAAATCTACATCAAAAAATCCTTTACACCCATCCCCTCAATGAGTAGTATCGCATATATCCCTGCAGGATCGCCATATGGTGGATTAAAAGTGCTTTCGTAGTTTTGACATTTATTTATAAAAAAATTGTAAACTTACACTTTCACAAGTACCTTCACTAGTAAAAATGCAATGCCAGAGATGAATTATTTATTATAGCATAAAATACCGAGTCGAGCTCGAAGTCTAAATAAAAATCAACCTATATTTCGAAAGACCATCTATAAGTAATTTATTACTGATTTTGATAAAATCACGTACCAATAATACTCGTATCTATTGTTATTAAATAATCTAAATGTATTTCATTTATTTGTTGAATAAACTATTTATTGAAATTAGAACAATGATCTACAGGGTGTTTACAATTCAGAGTAAAGTTGACCCCCTTCACTCCACAGATCAAATTCATTACACATCAAAGAAGGGTTAATACAGATTTTAACAAGCAGAAAGTTATTACATCTGGTGACAACGGTTCTTACGTTATCGTTTTACTTTTTATACAGGATGACCCTAAAGTTTATAGAGTTATTACACATTTAATAATTTTGTACTTACATTACTTTCTGTTTTAAAAGAAATTGTTGTATTTTCTGCTAAATATACCATCCTTAAAATATTATTAGAAATAATATCAGCATATGTGATGGTATTGTCATTTTGTATTTCTTTAGTATGTTTAGAAAATATTATTTATAATGCCACTTTTTTTTTATTAAGTAATTCATTTATTATATGTAATGGATAACCGTTGAATGTTGTTACTTGTTTGACTGTAATAATTTCTATATCAAAATTATATTTGTTCATAGAAACTGAAAATGCTATATGTATCATTTACTTGTATGCTGCTAATTTATGTGACATGATATAAAATCATATGGTATTGTAACGCCAGTGTGTGCTGTTTTTCTGTAAATTGAATAATCATGTACATTATTAACGCTTTGAATTTTTAAATCAAGAAAATTAATTGAGTTATTTTTTCCAACTTCTGTTGTAAATTTGATAAAATTAATCACACAATCACTTTTTGGTCACTTCTAGCAAAAAATAATTATTAAACTTCAGGTAGCTATCACATGAAATGTAACTTCCATCATTCTGACGATGATATTTTATGATATCGAAACAATTGTCAATTTTTGTAAAATTTTCTCGTTTTCTCATTACATTGTGAAAATTCCACGCAGTACGAGTGGAAACTAGTTATTTAACGAACAAGTGTATTAATAAGGGCGATTATCAATCGAGATAATTTAACGATGGAGTGGAGCGAATCTTCTCAGAAAACGCAAAAATTCGAAAAAAATGTGACTGCTGCAATTTTTTCCAATTCAAATTTGGTTTATCAAATTCTAATTACATTTATGTCATAGAAAAGCTCCTAATATATAAAAATAAATGTAAATCGCACTATTGAATTTAGGTACTTTATTCTGATTACGTTATTCATTACAATATTTTTAAATACAATAATTTTGTTATTCATAAATACCGTATCTTGAATTCTAATCATCTAACCATTAACTTTTGTCTCTTTGATGGCATTTTTTCATCGTTAGATTCGACAAACCTTTCCGATTCTAGTACATCTTCCAAATCCTCATGACCTTCGTCTCCAATATCGTTTCCAGTCTGCGTAGGTTCTTCATCCGCAATTTCATCTGAATTACTAACTTCCTCCTAGGTTTTTTCTTCCATATTGGAGCATTTTTCAGAACCATGGCAATTTGTGCATTTTAAACCACGTTTTCGGCAGCCACATTTTAAGCCGTTACATCCGGTTTCACAGCTGCAGCAAATAGTTTTGAGCAATATTTCCGGAATTAATTTCGTTTCTGTAAATTTCGGCATAATGCCATATTGATGTTGCTTCTAGCCCCAATCTGTTGCTGTCAGTTCGTTACCCAACCAAGTTTGAAGCTGATAATATGCCATGTAACAATGTTGTTCTGCTGCTCCTTCTGTGGGTGGGAGGTTTGCCAATATGAAAGATGATTTAATTTTTGCCAATTGATATTTTTGAAATCTTAATTTATTCAGTGTTATTGTATCATTTTTATATTTATAAATAGATTTGATTAATTGTAATCCATTTTTTTCGATATCTTCTTCAATTGCATCTTTTTTATAAAAAATATTGACCAAATTTGACAAATTTTAATGTCTATTAATGAATTTACGATATTTACGAAATAGCAGGCATGTGTAGTACGGCCCAGGCCCTCCTAGCCCCTTCCCCACTTCTCTATGAAATACCTTTTTGATGAGCTAAAATTTGTCTACAACTTTCTCAAAATATTCTAGATGTCTTATTAAATATTAACTTCATGAACTCATTTGTTTGTTAATTATAGTAGTATATTGGTATTTGCAATTTTTTTGGTTATCAATGTAACATGTAACTTACGTTTTTCGAGTAATCAAAATGCAAATTTTAATAAATAGCTCAAAATTGTATATAATGATTAAAGAAAATTCGAATTCGAGTTTTTTCAATTTTTTACATTTTCTGAGAAGATTTATCATAGTAATATATATTTTTTCACACCATCGGAAGGTAGAGATTTCAACGAACAATAAGCACTCCAACTTTTTGAGAAAAGCTGATATTTTGACGGGTGAATTTTCGATTCAAAATTAGGGTGCTTTTCCGATATTAATTCAAAATAACGTGAAAAAATTAATATTTCGAATCAAATAAATTACCGTGTATTTGGGACATAAAAAGGTAAGTTTTCACAAAATTTCGCGAAAAAAAATTTTTTTGTAAAAGATAAAAATAAAAAACCAAAGACTTGGTTTATTGAATTTTTCACATAAATTTTGAGGTTATTTGAAAAAAGTGTGAATACAAAAGTTGTAGATCTTTTTATTACCTACAACTTTGCCATTTGACTTTTTCCATAGAACTTGTAGTTTTGCCGGAAATCGAAATAAACCGTTTTATACCTTTCAAAACTCACTCCCTTCCCCTTCCCAACCTCAGATCGCCCGTAAATTATTTTTCCTTTCATTTTTTAATACTCTCCTCCTTTTCCAATGGGTTTCATCCTACTATTATCTTTTTCACTTTTTACTATTTTTAAAGGCTTCTACTCTGGTCTATGAGAAATATACAATCCACTCAATCGAACCAGTACATTCGAAATTCATTGAAAGAAATACTAAGGTAAACAGTTGCCTACATTTTTTGTTGTTTCTGGGTTGCATATAATAAAATCGTTGATTAATAGAAAATCATTCATTAATAGGGGTCATTAATGAACGATTTTGAGTGCGTTAAAATACACCATAAATGGACGGTCGATGGATTAATTAATATATTACTCTATTTCTCCATAGTTACTGTAGTGACAGATCTGATAATATATTATTCTATTTCTCCATAGTTACTGTAGTGAAAAATCTGATGAAAGTTTCCTGAATAGAAATTGTTAATAGAAAATTACTCACCGTAAGATTTTTATAAATCAAAATTATTTGTCGCTGGGCATTAAGCTGTAATGATATTTGTGAAGTATCATTTCGATATATTTGCACTATTTCGATGTTGTGGATTGAACCGAAATAAAATATTAACAATATGTATGATAAAGTCCTCATCGTGACACCTGAAACAAGTAAAAGTAAATTGCACTAAAATAAGGCACATGTTGATTGATTAAGTAAAATTCACACATTCAGTATCGAATCAACGTTACTCGCGTCTATTTTAATAACGACATTGCTCTCGGGAGTGTTCGAAGCACCGCATTTTTAATGATTGCGAAAAATTTGAATATGCGTAGAACCTGGTTTTATCTATTCCTGACGCCCAATACCACTGTTTATCAAAAAAATAAAACAAAAAGAATTTCGAAATAATTTATTTCACATAACTAATAGTATATTAAGTACCAAGTGTCAAAAAGGTTACTTTAGTCACGAGTTTTATTAGGCACAAGCATGGGCGTAGCCAGTGAAGGGCAGGGAGGGGCAACGCCCCCCCCCCACCGGAAGCAAAAAAAATTTAGATAGTTCTTAAATTTTAATAAACAAAAAATTAAATCTGAAATATACATATTTTTCTGTTCCGCATATTTTTTTTTGTTATCTGTTTTATATATTTTGTTTGTTGTTGCGGTCGTTTGGTTGCTTGTATGAACATTTTAAAATTAATAAATAAGCTTTAAGACATGAAATTATTCGCGTGTCCTTTGTCACTACAATATATTTCATCAGCAAAAAACAAAGCTGCTTGAAAAACTGACATATTGCTAAATATATATTAATATCGTTTTCGATCTATGCATTGGTGCACACCAGAATTGTCCCACACCAGAATTGGATAAAAAAGAGTATTCGATTTACGTAAATTTTTAGTGTTCGATTCAACCACTTAACAGCCAGACATTTTTGAAAAAAATGGTCAAAAAAATTGTTACTTTCTTTTTGTTGTCATTTTACTACATTTTTTAATCCTATTAATTAATTAAAATAAATTTACTCAATAAGTAGTTTTTGAAACATTCAATACACAATCCTATATCAGAATCCGAAATAAATATTCTTATAACAACTATTGAGTTTTTGTGTAAGTGCTCTTGTCTAGCGACAGTGTACTATTTAATAGTGTAACGAAAAACCACTGGTTTTCTTTGAGTTCGAGAAAATCGAGATACAAGTGAGGAATATACGGGAACCAGCGATGCGAATATTCTGGAAATTTCTAGGCTCAAAAGGGTATATAAAGTTAGTTGCCTATCCGGCGCGAAGACTGACAGTACAGTACAGTACATATTATAGTGCAGGATACGAAGTTGCATACGGCGAATAGAAAGCGAGGCACGAGAAACAAGAGGGAAAATCCGTAACAATCGTTTTACCACAGAATAAAGAGACAGAAAAGACAATATAGATATAAGAAATTGGTTACAAAAAGGTTAGTTGAATAATTTCAGTAGAAAATTTAATTTTTAATTAAAACTTTAGAGTCACTCCAATAGAAATGGTGCAAAAATTTGAAAATTGGTTGCTCGACCAGCACCAAATACAACAAAACTACACGATGTTAATTTTTGTTCAAAATTATTTTTTTTAATTGTCGGCCGTTTTTGTATTGCAACGTTTGGAAAAAAAATCAATTGCAGCCCTTTACAAAATTGCCAATTGCTCTTTACTCTTTGCTTGTATCTTTGTGAAACAATTTTTATTAGTTTTAGCAAAAGGTTTTGTGCATTATTATTATAATTTTATATATTTTTCATTATCATGATGCCGACTTTTTTGCCTTTTAATCTAATTATAACAAAAATTACAATAATGTACCAATTTTGACAGCTGATATCTCAAATGGGACTAAATATAAAAACTTGGAATTTTCACATATTAAAGATCAAACAGCACTTTATACGTGCTATTAATTTCATTTTGGGTTTTTGATCTAGAGAAAAAATATTAACCTTAATCTTTCATGGAATTCTCTAAGTTGGGTGATGTCTCTGCAGAATTAGATTTGTGGTACAATATATGGAAGAAAAAGAATTTAGCAGAAGACAAATTAAAGGAAATTGAAGTAGCTGCACTTTTGGAGGAAGCTAATGTTTTTTTCCTGCAACAAGGCACGCACTGCTAATATTAAGTGCTTTCCCATCCACTACTGCTACCGTGAAAAGATTGTTCAGTACACTACGAAGGGTAAAAACCTGGCTCAGGAGTACAATGTGTGATGACAGACTCACTGGCTTGTGTTTGATGAGTGTGCATAGAAAATTTTTGAAGGAAAATCAGGACTGCATAGTGAAGAAAGTTTTGGGTTTAATTTAAATATAATCAAAATCTCAAAGTTTTGTTTTTCATTTGCCTTTTCTTTTTAACCTAAAATTTTACATTTTGGACGACCATGGACCATTGTTTGCCTCCCCCTGTTATAAATCCTGGCTACGCCCTTGGGCACAAGTGTAGCGAAGGGGAAGGAGTGCCTTGTGAAACGAGTGACTAATGGTTATTTGTAAAACAAGTGTCACAATGACTCGTTTTGTAGTACAAGTGAAGTTTGCGCAACGAACCGTTAAGCAGTGAGTTGCGCAAATCACCAGTACTACAGAAAGTCATTGTGGCACAAGTTTTACACAATATTTTTTATATTTCGTATTCATTTAACTTTTTCAATAAAATAGAATTACATATTTATATATATATAAATATATATATATATATATATATATATATATATATATATATATATATATTTTGACATTTCATGGACGAATAATTGTGTAAATTGTAAACCAACTTTCATTCAAGCAAACAGAGGATGATTATTTGTTTAAAAAAAAGAGCTTCTTCGTATATGCTCTTGCGATCTATTTATATTATATCATGAACAGAATTATTTCTGTAATATATCTCCACATAGATATCTGGTAATTTATCCCAAAAATCGAACGTTATGTGTACCTACATATTAATCCTATACAATATAAAAATGAACAATTGACACATCATTGATAAATAAACGTTAGCGTACATTATTTATTAATATTTTTAATATATAATTCATTCCAATTTTCCTTTAAGAACATTTGATATAATAATCTGCTAGCTAGAACAACGCTAGATCATTTTATTTATAATTTGTTTCAAGGTTAAAGTCAAATGTCAAATAAAAATATAACTACGTAAAATAACCAACTGTACACTAAAAATTATTAAAAAAGTGTCCAAAGAGCTTCATTGTGACACTAAACAATGTTATAATGAAGTCTCTTTTATACGCGAATTATAAAATAGTTATTTGTAAAACAAGTGTCACAATGACTCGTTTTGTAGTACGAGTGAAGTTTGTACAACGAACCGCGAAGCGGTGAGTTGTGCAAATCACGAGTACTACAGAAAGTCATTGTGGCACAAGTTTCACACAATATTTTTTATAATTCGCATTTATTTATTTATTTAAATAAAATAGAATTTCATATAATACCTGTTTTTAAACTAGGAGGAGTGGTTTGAATTTAAGTTGGCAATTCTGTATATTCCCAATTGGTCAGATCACAAATGGTTTTATTCAGCACTTCTGACTTTTGACATATTATAACCGAATAATTGTGTAACAAACTTTCATTTAAACAAAAAGAGGATAATTATTTGTTTGAAAAAGAGCTTCTTCGTATATGCTCTTTCGATCTATTTATATTATATCATGAACAGAATTATTTCTGTAATACATCTTCACACAGATATCTGGTAATTTATCCCAATAATCGAACGTTTTGTATACCTATATATTGATCCTATACAATATAAAAATAAACAATTGACAAATCATTGATAAATAAACGTTAGCGTACTTTATTCATTAATATTTTTAATATATAAATCATTCTAATTTACCTTTAATATAATAATTTGCTAGTTAGAACAACGCTAGACAATTTTATTTATAATTTGTGTCAAGGTTAAAGTCAAATGTCAAATAAAAATATAACTAAATTCAATAACCAACTGTACACTAAAAATTACTATAACAGTGTTCAAAGAGCTTCATTGTGACACTGTAAACAATGTTATAAAGAAGTCTCTTTTATACGTGAATTATAAAAAGATGTTTTTAACACTAGGTGCTTACTATACTTTTTTTTCGCCTGCAGGAATGAAAAAATTATAATATATTTTAATTATATTCATAACATGACGGACCATGGATGGCGGCTAACTGACGAATCAAATGACACAGAACAACAAAATTATCACGGATCATGAAATTGAAATTACAAAAGATACACTTGATGTGACGTTTAAAAAAGAAAAGATAAACGAGTTGTGACTTTTCGCATTTTAAACAATAGTGTTTAAAGAGTCATTTTGCGCATGTCAATCCTGTTTTTAAAATGCGGTTTCAGTAACGGAAGTAGAAAAAGTATTGATTTGTTTTAGGCATATATTTTTATTACACTTATTGCAACCAGTATGATATTTGATGTCTTTGACTCGTGGACAAACAAGGAGTAATTAAATGGTTAGAAATATATGGAAAATGTATGTACATATAATCAGAGTAGATAATAGGAATTAGAATTATAATAAGAATAATGAAAATTTAAATAACTTTTATTTAGTTATAACTAACAGTAGAACTAGACGTTAATTACAATAAGATAATTAGACATACAAATATGTGTAATAATAATTTTCAAAGAAATAATATGCAATATTCAATTCCTTCGTTTACTAAGTCTATTCATTCTGTTAAGGTGTAAATTGAGATCTTTAGAAATAATTAATGCATTGGGATTCCTTTGATTCAAATTATATTCCTTCGATTTAAACGATCTCCTTTGTATAAAAGATTCCATTTGATTTGAACGATCATTTAATATTAAAAACATGAAGAATCCTCTAAACTTTTGTATGAAAAGATTCAAAATAAAAATGCTCAAATCAATGAAAAAATAATTAATAAAAGAAAAGAAAAATAGAATTGACCCACCAACACATTCAAACCAGAATATACTAACTAAATTTAGATATAAAAATGCCGAAATTTAAAAAAGCAGAGGTTACTAAAGATTTAGGAATAATATTAGAAAACAACAAAGGAAATTATCATAAAAATATAATCAGAATCAACAGAAACTTCAAGATGATTTAGAAAAATTTCATATATCGATAGAAAATTTACCTTCTATAGCACAATTGCACAGATTAATCTGAATTGTGAAAGCTTAATTACATTAATTATTAATATTGCAAATTCAATTACCTTTTCTAAATTAAATTCTATTCACAGCCCAGTTATTTCAAATCAAGAAATTATAGAAATAATAAAATGTCCGGGGAATTTCAACAACAATTTTGAAATTGGTGTCAAATTTGATGGGAATATAAACAATATTCACCCCAAAGTATTCCTTAAAATCATCAGAAGCAAAATAGAAGGATTAAGGGATATTATGGAGATTAAACTCATTATAAGGAGTATGTTACAGGGTCATGCTTTGTTATGGTTCTATAACAAAGAAGAACAAATCAAAAATTTAGGTGATTTTGAAGAACAATTTTTAGCGTATTTTTGGGGGGAAATACAACAAGCAACTTACAGGGAACGATTATATTTTGGAAAGTTCGATTATAAGAAAAGTAAAAATTTAAATAATTATGCCATGCAACTGTGCAACATAGCCCAATACTTAGAGCCAGGAATGAAGGAGGAAGAGTTCGTACTGTATGTCGGAAGACATTTTAACTCTGATGTAGCGGAAACTATAGCGTTACACAATATTAAGACAATGGATAGTTTATCGAGCTATTTACAACGGGTATAAAGGAGCTACACAAACAATAATGACCAGAGAGATTATAGACCAAGAGAAGAGGGAAACGGACAGGTTCGAAGAGATAGTGAAAGAAGAAATGAAAACGGAAACAATGGAAATAGAAACTATGATAGAAGAGGACAAGGACGTGATGATAGAAATCATAGGAATGAAAATTATCGAAATGGAAATGGAAATTACAGAAATGGGTATCAGAATTATAACAATGGGAACAGAAATAATGGAAATAGGCAATATGAAAATGGAGGAAATTATAGAAATTTTGGCAGAAGAAATGATAATGGGAATGGAAACAGGAATTGGCAACAATATAGAAGAGATGTAAGAAATAATGAGGAGGATCGCAGAAATGAGAACAGGGAAAGAAACTATGATCAGAGAGGTGGTCGAGAAGAAGAAAGAAGACAAGTAAATTTAATACAGAGCCAGGAAGAGGTAAGAAGAGATAGTGATCAGGGCCCAAGTTCTGATCAAAATTTCGAGTAAGTAGCTCTTACGTGCATAATATTGTCTATTCTCCTAAGTATCAGCACCCTAGAGAATTTATTATGGAAGAAGATACAAAAGTACAAGAATTGACTAAATTAATATTTATAGAGGGGAATTTACAAAACATAAAAAGTAGAATTTTATTGGACACGGGGTCTGAAGTTTCCATAATAAATCAAAATATAGTTGATAATTTAAATCAGGGCAATATTATGGTGATAAACACGCATAAAATATCATTAGTAGGGGCAAATGAATGAAAACTATATGAAGCGACAAAAACAATTATGACTAATTTAGAGTTAAATGGAGAGATTTTATCCGTACAACTGTTAATTGAAAAAATTTTTAAATATGATATAATCATGGGTACCGATGAACTTAATAAACATAAAATTATTATTGATTATAAAATGCAAAATATTATATATAACAATCAAACTATACCTTTTTTGACTAAATATCAAACAAACATAAGGGAGGATGAATGTGCAATTGGACAATTAAATCACATTGTAGAAGAAAACTTAAATATGAGGGATGAACTATGTTTGGAGGAATATAAACAAAGGGTTTATGAATTGCTGGACTCACATGAGAAGCTGTTTAATGAAGAAGTCTGTGTTGCAACTAGATATGTACATAAAATAGAAGTTATACCAGAAATAGAAAATTTTAAGGTCAAGACTTATCCCATACCATATAAATTAAAACAAGAAGTATATCAAGAAATAAGTAAAATGTTACAAGATGGTATAATAGAACGGTCCAATTCACAGTACATAAGTGCTATAACCTGTGTGAAGAAAAAATCTGGAGATATTAGACTATGTTTGGATGCTAGGAATATAAATACATTTACTAAAAAACAATATGAAAGTCCTTTAAATATTGAAGGTATATTTGGAAGAATTACAAAGGCTAATATATTTTCTAAATTAGATTTAAAGCATAGTTTTTGGTTAATTCCATTGGATCATCGTAGTAGACCATACACTGCATTCATGGGAGATGGAGTGGCGTATCAATTTTGTGTGGTGCCATTTGGACTGCAAAGTTCTTGTGCTGCTTTGGTACGAACTCTGCATACGATATTGAATCCTTATGAAGATTTCACTCTCCATTACATAGATGACATCTTGATTTTTTCTGAAACAGAAGAGGAATATTAAAAACACTTGGAAATAATATTAAATGAATTAGAAAATGCTGGACTTGAATTAAATTTGGAAAAATGTCAGTTTTATAAAAGGGAAGTAGATTATTTAGGATATGTTTTAAGCGACACTGGTATTACAATGAATCCTGAAAGAATAAAAGCAATTCTGGAGTATAAAACACCGAATAATTTAAGGACTTTGAGGAGGTTTTTAGGGATCATTAACTATTTCAAGAGGTTAATACCAGATCTCAGTAGAAGAGAAATTCCTCTCATAGAATTATTAAAGAAGGACACTAGATGGATATGGGATGAGAAAAGAAAAAAGGCATTTCAAGAACTAAAAGAAATATTTCTAGATAGTTTAAAAGTTTTTCATCCTCAATATGATAAACCTTTCATATTAAGAACGGATGCTTCAGTTGAAAGATTGGCAGGTGTGTTAGTTCAAATGCAAGAAGGAGGAGAGGTTCCCATTAGTTTTATATCTAGAGTGACTAAACCAGTCGAAAGGAAATACTCCATAACAGAATTGGAGATGGCTAGTGTTGTTTTCTGCATTAATAAATTAAGATTTTATGTACTAGGAGCTAAGTTTATTTTAGAAACTGACCATTCAGCATTAACAGCGATGTTGAAGAACCATTATGCTAATAATCGTGTACACAGGTGGATATTGTTGCTACAAGAGTATGAATTCGAAATTAAATATATTCCAGGAAAATTGAATGTTGTAGCAGATGCTTTAAGTCAAGCAAATGAAGTAGGGAATGAAGAAAGAAAATAAAAAGGGAATTACAACAAATTTTGGGATTGTAATACATCTAAAGGACATTTTATATATTCCCTAAGACATTATAAACCCATTTATATAAGTGTTATTATCCTCCAGGACAATTTTAATTGAAGAATTTTATATTTTCATGAAAAACACTCAAATTGACAATTGACGAATAAAAAGACAATATAAGGAGGCTGTGCTTTGATATGGGAAAAAGTTTGTTGATTTAAAAAAAAAACTGAGAGTCGGGCGTTGGTAGAAGAATAGTGAGCATCTATGTATCTCTCCTCTACAAAATTTTTAAAAAAACTATGTAAAAGTAAATTATTTTAAGTTAAAAACCATTATAAAATCATAATATTAATTTTGTTCAAACCATATAATAACGTGCAGTGTGCAGAAAGAGTATTTTTTTGATAAGAAATTCTCAAGAAAAAGAGACGATTTGCAGCAGTTCCACAGTGCCGAGAATTGGAAATAAGGTCGGTGGTTTTCAAGTTTTTTTAATTTGGAATTCCAAAGAGAAAGAAATAGTGAACAATAAAATGATGAATATCTTTTCATATCCATGGATATCCATGTAATTTTGATTAGCATGTAACTTTAATAATAGTTATAATTTGTACTTACTTGTAAAAAGTTTTATTTCACATCATCATTATTTATATTACTTCTATTTCTCCTTATGCATGCTTAACTATTTCTATAACTATTCATCATTCACTTTACTCGCATTTTGATATATGTATGTAACTGTATAGTGTAATTTACAATAATATATCGATGATTGCAATGAATTTAAAAACGTTAAATTTATAAAAACATTCATATAAACTACGTCGACTGTGAACCATACGTTTTGTGTCGTTGTGAAACGATATACGAGGATGTGTTTCTCCTATGCGCCGAAGCAGTCAATCTAAGCATTCAGTGCGCATGACCAGTAAAGAATGCAGGAGCGGTGTAAGGAAAATTTATGTAAAAAGAATTTGAATATAATCTTAACAATTTATTAAATCATTTCATTAAAGTGTTGGTATTTTTTTGTCATTCTATTTAATATTCATAATACATTTAGAAAATGGTGCTTAATTCATTCATTCTATAATAATATTTGGATTCGATAAAAACAAAGGTATATATTTTATTCAGTAATAAAACATACTAGAAAAATTTCAAAATTCAATATTTAGATGTGTATCAAAGTTATACATATGCGTCCAGAGCTCAAAGGGAGAGTCTCATGCTGCCGACTATCATATAAATTATAAATAAAAAATTAAATTCCACAGATTATCATCAGGAGCTAGCCGAAGGTAAAGTAAAAAAAGGTAAAATATACAATACAATAAAAACAAATAATAATATATAAAATTCTCATTAGTAAAAGTAAAAATCAAATAATTATAATATATATATACAGGGTGTCCCACGACGATTAAGACAAGTAATATATCAGAATTGGGCAGTAGTAGATAAATATAATTTTGAGGGTGTAAATTAGAGCAAATGCTGCATCTTTTCTTGTTATTGTGTTACGCAATGAGGTATTTGTTTTGGTCACGTGATGTCGCACTCAAAATTATTAATGGGACAACCTGTATATTTGTGCCTTTCTGTGTTCCTCCCGATAAAACAATTCCAACTAACTACCACACTTAGGGTCTAAAGTGATTAATTCAAGAGCAACAGGTACTTAAAGGATTGTAAGTTAAAAAATTCATAATTGAATCCCCTGTAATTTTCGGCAATCTTACATTCGTACTTAATGATTAAGACAAACCAATATTATAATTTTTAATAATAATTCAAATTAACTGTTACAAAAAAAACTTACAATCTTAAAGGAGATGTTCAAATTGATGCCCACCTTCGCAAATGCATTTCTCAAATCTTGATAATAGATTTCGGCTACATGCTGCCCTAATCATTTCCGGTGTCACAGTTCTACAAACATCGCGTATTTTTCTTATCATATCGTCTAAATTTGTAGACGGAGTTGCATAAACGATACCTTTAAGATATCCTCAAAGGAAGAAATCTAACGGTGTCAAGTCTGGCGAACTTGGAGGCCAGTAAATAGTACCGTTTCGTCCAATCCAGCGTTCTGGAAATATCATGTCCAGATAATTTCTCACTCGACAATCATAATGTGTAAGTGCACCATCTTGCTGCCACCACATTGTATTTCTTTCATTCAATGGAATGTCTTCAATTAGTTCTGGAAGTATATTTTGTAAAAAATTCAGGTATCTCTCTCCCGTTAGTATACCATCATAAAAGTACGGGCCAATCAAACGCCCATTGAATAGGCCATACCAAACGTTAACCCCACAAATTCCCTGAAATCGGGTTTCCATCACCCATTTCGGATTTTCTGCAGACCAGTAATGACAATTATGTCGATTGACGATTCCGTTATTATGAAATCTCGATTAGTCGCACCACAGAATTTCATCCAAAAAAGATAACTCATCGTCTAACCGTACATGCATATCTGCAATAAATGTACATCGTAGATCAAAATCTTGAGTATTCAGACCTTGCACCAAATGTATCTTAAAGGGGCGATACTTATGATTTTTTAATATCCTGTGGATAGTTGATTTGCTGATACCAAGTTCAGATTCCAAATGTCGAATGGATGTATGAGAGTATGCTTGTAAATATGCTAAAGTATGAATTACATTGTCTTCAGTTTGTACAGACTTTGTCCTAGATGTTTTTACTTTGGCTTTCCCACTGGGAAAAGAACCATTGCGTAATTCTTGTTCCACATACCTAAATGTATCTTTACCAGGTATTCGGAGATTGGGATAACGATAACATTCACCGTAAATAAGAAGCATGTCAACATATACACTAGCCGTATAAAGAAAAGGCATGTTGACTAACCGTTTCACAATTTAAAAATAACTATTCTGACAGTTGACAAAAGCGGTCTTTTTTATAAGATTTGCTATGCTACTTTTTAATCGATATTTAATAGGTTTTTGTGAAAAAAAAACAATTCTATGTAATTTTACTCCATGATACACAGGTCGTTTCATTACTAACTTTCAAGTATTATTAAAAATTATAATATTGGTTTGTCTTAATCATTACGTACGAATGTAAGATTGGCGAAAATTACAGGGGATTCAATTATGAATTTTTCAACTTACAATCCTTTAAGTACCTGTAGCTCTTGAATTAATCACTTTAGACCCTAAGTGTGGTAGTTAGTTGGAATTGTTTTATCGGGAGGAATACAGAAAGGCACATACATACAGGTTGTCCCATTAATAATTTTGAATGCGACGTCACGTGACTAAAAACAAATACCTCATTGGATAACACAATAACAAGAAAAGATGCAACATTTGCTCTAATTCACACCCCCAAAATTATAATTATCTACTACTGCCCAATTCTGATATATCACTTGTCTTAATCGTCGTGGGACACCCTGTATATATATATATATATATATATATATATATATATATAATAATTCTTAATTTTCTTTGACCATTCAAAATATTTTTGATTTCTTGTTCTTGGGTTTAGGTCATAAATAAATGAAAAGCTTTATATCGTCTACATACTTTGACGTTTCGCTCCTTGTTGGGAGCTTTCTCAAAAAGATGATTCTGTCTTATTTGGACATAATAAAATATTTACAATTAATCGATATACATACAATTTTGGAACGTGTACAAAAAGGACAGTGAACATATAAAAACATATAAAAACAAGTTTGTTGATAAAATAATAATAAAGGTGTTTACCTCAGAAATAAATTCACGACATACGAGTGAAATCCAAAGTGTATAGCATTTTTATTTTGTTATTGGATGTATATATTTTGGTTACTAAATTCATTACACAATTAAATTATGATAAATTTGACTCAGATTTTTTATGTCTTGTTTATCGTTCAAAGAATTCTTTTCTTTTTTTATATGTACCATTTCTTTGATTACTAATTTATGGTAATTAGAATCCTGGGTTAGTATTTTTGTACTATTGAAGTCAAATTCATGGTGTTCCCTGGTTTCGTGTTTATGTAGAGCGGTGGACGCATTTTTTGTGTACTTGTGACCATTTAAGCGATTTTCTAAAGTTTGTGTTGTCATACCAACATATTTCTTCGGGCAGTTTAAACATGGTATAGAATACACTACATTAGATTTTTTTTTGGTTTTAATTGGGCTTTTCAGTTTAGTGAACAATGGCGATAGGGTATTTTGAGTTCTGTGACATACGTTAATGTTGTGTTTTGATAAAACGTATTTCAGTTTTTCTGACAGTTGGTTTGTGTATGGAATTGATATGTATCTGTTATTATTTATTTGAGTTTGTTTTTGATTATTTTTATTATTGTTGTAGAATTTGTATGTGCGTTGTTTAAAAATTCGTTCTATGTGTTTTATCGGGTAGTAATTGTTTTTTAGGGTGTTTTTGGTATGTTCTAAAACTTCCGGACGGTATTCTGGAGAAGTAAGTTTTATAGCTCGGTCCGTCAATCCAACAATTACACTGTTTTTTTGTGCATTGGGATGATTAGAGTAGTAATTAAGATATCGGCCGGACCACGTCTCTTTTTGATACAGTTTGGTTTTTATTTTGTTGTCATTGGTTCGAATTAATGTTAGGTCTAGAAAATTTATTGTATTGTTCTCTGTTTCAATTGTAAATTGAAGTTTTGGATGGAAACTATTAAAAGAATTTAACATATTATTAATTTTATCTGACGGTATAGCTGCTATGCAATCGTCAACAAATCGTTTAAAAAACAATACATTGAAATCTAAATTCCCCAGTACGCTTTCCTCCAGATATTCCATTACCAACTGTGCCAAGGTTGAGGAGATAGGAGAACCCATTGTACAACCATCCAATTGTTGATAATAATTGTCTTGGTATTGATAATAGTTATTATTTTGTATTAGTAATATTCCCTCTATGAATTCATTGCATGACAGAGTTGTGAATTCTCTTAGTAAGTTCCATTTTGTTTTTAGAACAGTTGTTATCAATTCATTTGGAATGTTAGTGTACATTGAGATAATATCCAGTGATATGATTTTATAATTAAGAGGTATATTTATGGTATCTATAAAATGTTTGAAGGAGAATGAATCTTTAATATAATAATTATTTTTTCCAATTATATTTGACAGACAATCTGAGAGGTATTTAGATAGATTGTAAAAGGGGGATTGGATGTATGAAACTATGGGTCGTAAGGGTACATTTGGTTTGTGAAGCTTTGGTAGACCATATATCTTCGGTGCTAAGGCGTTGTTGATTTGTAGTTTCTTAGCCTCAGATTTATTAATAGAATTATTACTTAGTAATTTTTTAATGAATTTATTGTTTTTATCTTGAAAAGATTTTGTTTGATCGGATTTTAGTGATTTATAAACTTTTTTGTCATTTATCATTTCTCTCATTTTTTTATCATAGTCAACTGTATCCATTACGACAGTTTTATTGCTTTTATCAGGCTGTAATATTGTTATTTGTGGATTATGTCTAATAAATTGTTTTGTTTTATTTAATCGTTTTTGAATATTTTTTTGTAATTTATTTTCTTTAGTTTTTTTATGGTGGAGTTTGATTTTATGATTAGTTATGATATTGACTGAATCTGCTCTAATTTCATTATTATTATTTCATTATTATTATTTTATCAACAAACTTGTTTTTATATGTTTTTATATGTTCACTGTCCTTTTTGTACACGTTCCAAAATTGTATGTATATCGATTAATTGTAAATATTTTATTATGTCCAAATAAAACAGAAACATCTTTTTGAGAAAGCTATCAACAAGGAGCGAAACGTCAAAGTATGTAGACGATATAAAGCTTTTCATTTATTTATGACCTAAACCCAAGAACAAGAAATCAAAAATATATATATATATATATATATATATGTATATATATATATATATATATATATAAATATATATATATATGTGCTATTCACTCTCGTCAGAGTGGTGGCCGCTCTTTTGAGCTTTTAGACCTCTGTATTTACGGGGAGTCACTCCGCGTTTTTCTTGTTTTCTTTCCCTATAGATTGTCGTATCTTTTTGCTTTTTCTGTTATCTTGTTCCATTTTTTCCGGTCCTTTATATCTGTTGTCCAATCTCTTCATATCTTCCTTAACTTGATCTTCCCATCTTGTCTTCGGTCTTCCTTTTGGCCTTGCTACTTGTGGTGTCCAATTACTTAGTTTTCCTATTATTGTTGTCGGCTCCATTCTGAGTACATGTCCGTACCATTTTAATCGTTGGGCTTTTATGAACTTAACAACATCCTGTTCTTCCATTTTTTGTCTAATTTCATGGTTCATCATAGTTCTGAAGTCGCTTTTTTCTGTTCTGAATGGTCCAAAAATTTTCCTCAATATTTTCCTTTCGGCGTGGTATAGCCAGGAATGTAGTTGTTTTTTCCTTCGAAGAACAGCCAGGCCAATACATCGAAATTATTGAAATTTCGACTAAAACAGGTGTAGTAGAAAATCGAAATGTATGTTTCATATAGACACTTCGTATTTTATGAAAGTATATTCATTTGATTTCATACGACTAATACGGTCGAATATATCTGAGTTGTTGGTTCGCAACTGAAAGTGAAGATGGCGCCAGCTGACTACTTCTCGCTTGTGTGTAACTACACGAGCCAAGTATGTAACTACACGAGCCAAGTAGAAGTTGTCGGAGAACGGAATATTCAATAGTTATTGACATAACTATTCCTATTGTTGTCATATTCTCAATATTACTTCATTTGTCAATTTATCAAAATTTTTATTTAATTATTGCCCAGACTATTATTCTAACTTTGCTAGCTCAAGATGTTTTAATTATTATTTAGCCCCGACTATATTAATTATTATTAGCAACAGAACAATCGTCAAGTATGAATAAAACTCTATCAAAGGTAGGGTTTGAAATTTATATCAATATTTTGCCAGTCTCATTAAATAATCTATACAAATTATTATTTTTATCATCGGAATGTGAAATTAAAATAAAAAAATTGATGATTTCAGGAATTTTATTTATAGAAGATCTTTACGGTAAGTATATACATATATACCATAGGTAACAATCAGATATCATTGCGACAATAAAATACAGTTATAATTTTCTTATTCTAGAAACCGCCAATGACCATAAAATATGATAAAGTGTGAATTTATTTTCTCCGCAAATGTTAAAAGTAAACCGAACTGACACTAATTATGCACAAATCCATTTTAAGTGCTCATAAAATTAAGTGATGTTTCACCGGATTTGCGGTTGTTTGTTCCAAGTACAAACTTCAAATAATTTTCAAGAATATCAGCCAAAACTTCTATAAGAACTCGGAAATCTACCGACCATCTATGCATTGATCACTCAACTTGATTCAAATTTTGAATAAATTTCAGTACGTATCAGGTTTAAACCCATTATTAGTTTAAAATAGTATTCTTTCTTCATATCATCACTTTAGAATTGGGTGAAATTTCCTTTTTATTAAATATAAACGTTTTAAACGTTTTTATCATGGAGACAAATTATTATATGCTTCCGTTTTCACGTTCAAATCAGACAGACTTTTTTACCCGAATTTTTTTTTATCAATAAAAATCATCGTTAAAGGTTGTTAGGGAAAATGTTTGCTATACAATATGCTATATGCTATAATCTGGAATTTTTCTTTCCTCTTCTTATCTATTTTGCTCTTATTCGCGATAATTTTTATTCAATAATTTTTTAAAGAAATTTGTGTAAACATAGAGTCTTTTTTAATCAATTTTCACATTGCTAAAATTATAAATTATTACTTTTTCCGGACATTTAATTTAATTCTCTTCATCAAATCTTCATGAAATTGACTGTCTCGACCCTTACTTCGTGGAATATGCTCATATTAGTGTTTTTAAATGAAACTCAAGGTCTCTAGTTAATACCACAATATAATACAAGTTATTGGAAATTCTAAAAAATTGACAATTGTTTCGATAAATCAATATCATCGTCAGAATGACAGAAGTTACATTTCATTTTATGCCTACCTGATGTTTAGTAGTTATTTTTGGCTAGACCAAGAAGTAACCTAACTTGTAATTGGCTTAATATATGTTTTTAGAAAAAAGAAGAAGATGTGATATTACAAATATTGAAGCTTAGATATTATTAGCCCTATGGTGATATCCTGGATATCATTTTTCCAATTAAGATCAGTATAACTGTGCAATGATATAGAAAACCAGGAAAACTATATCTGCTGATCTTTACAATTATCACTTAAGAAGACAGTTTATTAGTGGAGAATTCCCTAGATTTAACTGTTCATTGACAACTTCAAATTGTGGGTTTCTTAAATGTCTTCTAATTTCCAGTTCTTCAGTTACTACAAAAACGTTACAAAGCATCACAAAACATTTGGTTTAACCAAGAATGCCTTAGAAAAAAGGTAATACCAAATTATGTGAATATAAAATATCACGCTAAAACACCACAAGCACAAAAAGCTATAAAATGTGCTCAACGAGTTTGGATAAAATCAGAATGTAAGAAATGGTTCAAAGTTAGAGACTCCTTAGACAACTACATAAAAGTTGTGAATTCAGAACTCACATTCCAATTACATCCAGTAGAATTTGACTGTTTGGATGACAAAATTAGAGAAAATGTCAGCACGATGAAGCATATGAAATTTAAGAAACAAGAAAAGAAGCTACAGAATCTTGAACACACACAACATAAAATTCAATACTCAAAACATCATGAAACTGTAAGTACCTACATACCAACACACTTTGCACCACGATTTGTAAACCTTTCAGACACTAATTTTACAAATAGTGAAATAGAATTGTTGAATAAAGGTTTAAAGTACAGCATACCACCTAAATTTACGAATAATATTAAACAAATTATAGCTACAGAGTCAGAAATAGCTTTAAAATCTAATTCAAATAATTTTCTTTATGAGAAATTAAAAATTGCCAATTTAATCAAAAATATTGAACCTTCAAAAGTTAAGTGTCAAACAAAAAATGACATTTCAGTTTTAAGCGCAATAAAAAAGAAGATAGAGAATAATAACCTAACAGTTACAAAATCTGATAAGGGGAACGCTACTGCCATTTTGATGACTGAAAATTACAATTCCAAAGTATATCACTTTATAGAATCCAGCGATGTAAAAGTTCTTAAAGCAGACCCAACAAAGAAGTTTTCTAATAATGTAAGGGATATTGTTATTAATTCAAATCATCTTTTAAATGATTACGAAAAGAGGTCTATCATACATAAGAATCCTCATTGTCCACAATTATATGGAACAGTTAAATTACATAAAATAACGAAACCAATTAGACCTGTAGTCTCTTATGTTAATGCTCCTAATAATACATTGGCAAAGAAGCTCAACAATATACTAAATACTTACGGATATGAATCTCAGTACTCAATTAGAAATTCAATAGAACTAATCAAAAAGTTGAAAGCAATCCACTTACAAGATAACTATAAACTCATATCGTTCGATGTAACTAACATGTTAACTAAAATTCCTCCTAAAGAATGTCTAATACTTGTAAGAAAATTACTAGAAGATAAAAATATTAATCCAGGAATAATATCAGATATACTTAATTTATTTGATGTATGCATTAATCAGAATTATTTCACTTTTGACAATAAGATATATATTCAAAATGAAGGTTTACCAATGGGAAGCCCTATATCACCTATTTTAGCAAACATTTTTATGGACAATTTAGAAAGAAAGATCTTTGAAAGTAATATTTCGAAAAATATTTTATTTTGGTATAGATATGTAGATGACATATTAGCTTGTTTTATGGGTAGTGAACGACAATTAGATGTATTTTTCAACCACATCAATAATTTACACCCGAAAATTAAATTTACATTAGAAATTGAAGAAAATAGCTCAATCAATTTTCTTGATTTAAAAATTCAAAGAGTTAATAATGTACTTGATTATTCAAATTACCGAAAACCAACACAAACTGATGTAACAATTCCATTCAATTCTAACCACCCTGTGTCACACAGACTAGCAGCATATAATTCAATGATACATAGAGCTTTTTCAGTTCCTATGAACAAATGTAATTTTGATAGAGAGATTAATACAACTAGACAAATAGCAACATCTAACGGTTATCCATTAGATATGATAAATAAGCTAATTAGTAAAAAAGAGGAAAAAGTGGCATTACAACTAATATATCCTAAACAAGCTGATGAAATTAAAACTTATAAAACCATCACATATGCAGGATATATTTCTAATAATATTTCAAAGATGATATCTTCAGCAACGAATACAACAATTTCTTTTAAAACAGAAAGTAACGTTAGTACAAAATTGTCAAATGTAAAAACAAAAATACCACTATTAAAGAAGTCAGGTATATATAAACTCAAATGTCCAGAATGTAATGCTGTCTATTTGGGTCAGACCCTTAGGAATTTTGAAATACGATACAGTGAGCACTTACGAGCATACAGATTAAAACAACCAGATAAATCCCACTACGCAAAACATCTACTTGACACCAATCATTCATTGACACCTAACACAGAACTAGAAGTACTGCATATTTGTGAAAAGAAACAAGAACTGGATTTCCATGAAGAACTGGAAATTAGAAGACATTTAAGAAACCCACAATATGAAGTTGTCAATGAACAGTTGAATCTAGGGAATTCTCCACTAATAAACTGTCTTAAGTGATAATTGTAAAGATCAGCAGATAAAGTTTTCCTGGTTTTCTATATCATTGCACAGTTATACTGATCTTAATTGGCAAAATGATATCCAGGATATCACCATAGGGCTAATAATATCTAAACTTCAATATTTGTAATATCACATCTTCTTCTTTTTTCTATAAACATATATTAAGCCAATCACAAGTTAGGTTACTTCTTGGTCTAGCCAAAAATAACTACTAAACATCAGGTAGGCATAAAATGAAATGTAACTTCTGTCATTCGGACGATGATATTGATTTATCGAAGCAATTGTCAATTTTTTAGAATTTTCAATAACTTCTATTATAATGTGGAATTAACTAGAGACCTTGAGTTTCATTTAAAAACACTAATAGGAAAAATCTTCTATAATTATGATCAATTATATAATTGAATACTACGGGTTTACTCAGTGAACAATATTTTTCGAATTACTAGTACTCTATCCGCTCTAACTGCTCATTCTTTCCAATTTTTTCTACCTAAAGAAAAGTCTCTCGTCATTCCTCACGTTAGTGTCCCACTCAAAGCTTAATCTTTTCATTCGAATATTATATACAAATTACTATTAAAGTCCGTACCTTTCTTTAACACTTTTGTAAACCCATTAACTTATTATACATATAATTATTACCATAACCTATTTACCATTTATTGAAATTCCTGAAATATCTTGCATTAAATAAAAGATTTCCTAACTATAAAATTTTTTATCATGTCTGAAATGTCTGTCCCTTTTAATTTTTTTAAAATCGTATTTTAATTTATTTTCTTTTAGATTTCGACACCATAGATATGACTTATTAAAATTATCAATACGACTGAATACTACCTATAATATGGATTAATATACTTGTAATAATAAACAATTAAGTATTTTATGAATTTCAGATTAACTCCCATCAATCTGGCAAAATTAAAATATTAATATTTACTTCTCGCATGGTTTCTATAATCATCACTTAATTGAATATATCTCAAATTGTAACAAATTTTTGTAAATAAAATGTTTTTAAAAAGTATTTTTTTCAGAAAAATACGTAATTCTCAATTTTTTTTGTCAATAAATTCGTCAACCATAAACCTGTTACTTAATTTCTTAGTAGTGGCTATTTTTAACGGGATGCAATACTATTGTAGTGACGTTAATATTATTATCAAATTTTCACTACTACCGCATATACATAAAACTGAATAAAGTTATTCACCTTATTAAATCACTTCACAAACAAAAACAATTGATTTAAAAAAACTTTGTTACGTTATTTCATTACACCAAATGGATGACATTCGAGATGATTGTCCTTATCTCTATTTGTTTCTGCTATCTGTATGAAGTATTAAGATAAAATGAACGTTTATGGGGAAAAATAGTTTTGCCTATATATATATATATATATATATATATATATATATATATATATATATATATATATATATATATGAGTTCTTGAAATTCATATATCAATAAATACACCTTAATTTTTAAACACAGATAATAAACAATATATAGCATGAGTCACATAAAATACATATATTATATTTAAATCTATGCCTACCAATACACTTGTGCCATCTTTCAAGAAGTGGAAATATTTGTGAATTCATCAAAATTTTGAAATGTAACTCTTTTTTATGTGCTTCTCCTACCTTTGATTGCTTGTGACCAATTATGTTGATGATCATATTTTGTTCGTCTACACTTTTTCTCGTTAACACATTATATTCTGAAATATATGCAGGACAGTTTTGAAAAATAAGTTGGAATGGAACCTAATGTCAGCTTGGGATACTTTAAAGGTACCTACATCGTTTTCCCGGATTTTTCGTCGCACTTCTCATTGGGAATTATAATTGTACACTCTCTTAATGGGGTTATTTTCATGTCTTTTATTTTAATGACATCATCGTAACAATGACTTAACTTTGTACATTGTTTCGATTTTATTAACTGGATGTTTTTGACACCTGTTTTGGATCTTTTTTATGACGACAGCTTTGATAATGGCCTAATGGCCGAAAGCGCTTAGCATATTAATAAACATATACACACTGAGTACTCGTCGTTTACATTCACTCAATTTATATATATATATATATATATATATATATATATATATTATAATATTTTTTATATATTTCACTTGACATTATTATTTATCATTCAGATTTCATTGAATTTCTATCAAACAAATAATTTGTAGTGGGTGATATACATAATTACCTTTCCATATGATAATATTTAGTTTTGTTTTTTTACAATTTGTTACTGTGACAATCATACTTATCTATAAATATAAATTCTTTTATGTAACCTCTCGACATTCTTTGCTTTAATTATTCACACTAATCCTATACTGTCCTATCAAATATTTCTTCAAATTCATTAATAAGTTATCATTTATTGACTCCATAAATTTATTCTACTTTGCGACATATAAATTCTCTCATTCTGTCATTACTAACTTATCTTTGAAACTTATTTTCTTTGTTCTCCTAAGTATGTATATGCTTTATAAATTTACTACTTAAACTGATAATTATTGTGTATTGACTATACTAAGATTTATTTCATTTCAGATCAACAGCTGATTACTTTATAGCAAATAATCATCCATCTTGGGCAGCTTTATTATTCTCCACTACATTTGTTAGGCAATTTCCAATTTTGTACAGTTATTAAGGTAATTTCTTTATTTATTGTTGCCCTTTAAATTGTTGTAAATTCATTATTTAATATATCTTTAATTTATACGCTTTTTTCGTATGAATGGTGTCTTCTTTTGATAATGTTTTCTCAAATTACATAATTTCAATCCATTTTCATATAAGCAAAATATTCCCACACAACTGAATTCTTTTAATATATATGATATCTGGTTCAATTCCCCTCAAATTTAAATTTAATAAACATTTCCATGGTAAGTTTTGTTTAAATTTCAATTTCACAACAACAAACTTATTGTTCCTTTACTATTTGATAATGAAATGATTTGAAACTTCTATTCCAATTCTGGGTTGTATAATTATCCTAACTTAATCTACTACTTACAAACAACTTATTTCATATAAAATTAAATACTTGTAATACTATCTATTCCTCATGTTTTCACCACATATTACTCAAGAGTAATATTTATAGATGTGTTCTATGTTAAAGATACCCCTTCATATTTTAGTACCTGGATATATTAATCGATAACTGTTTTTACCGTTTTCAGTGTCTATGATATACGGACCTTCAAATGGATATAATAATTTAGCACACTGTTCTTCATCTTTCTTTGGCATTCTTAAAGATTTGATAATTACCATATCTCCTTTACTAAATTGAGTTGTTTTCTGTTTTCTTTTTAATATAAATTGGATTCTCTCCCATTACTTCATGTGGTAATTCGTTTATGAATTTTTCTATTCTAAATAAATATTCACATCCTTTTTTTTTTAAATGCAGATTCTCACTTATAATTATGCTATTAATATTTCATGAAATATACTTAATTTGTATCATTGTCAATTCAAATATTCATAACATTCCTATTTTTAATTCTCCCTACTACTCATATCCATAATAATACTCGCTTATATATCATATTTATATTTCAACATTTTCATTATACTTTATTTTATATATACTCATCATTTCATATTTCATTTTACATATTCATTTTTCATTATAATTAAAAATTATTTAATTCATATTTATATACTTCAGTATTAATTCCCTTATTCTTCCATATACCTCCAAATATTTTATAAATATCAATTGACATCAAATCATCATCTCATATATTCTAATCTATATAATTCATCTAAATATATCCTTTCTTCTCGTTTGATCAATTGTCTTATTCCATTTATTTTCTAAAGATGTGAAAATCTATTTAATAATTTTAGTTATGCATAATTTCTTCCCCTCTATCTTATATCCTCCTGATTTATTTCTTTATACAGCCAGTACTTCATCTAATTTATTTTTCATTACTTATTTGTTTGCCCTGTTTGAATTTCCCTCTGTATACTCTAAACTACTTATTCCATTCCTAAGTTTCACCTAATAAGTTTCGATTTATATTATATATATATATATATATATATATATATATATATATATATATATATATATATATATATATATTTTCTAGATTCTTTATAACGAAGTGTGAAGAATCGTTTGGAATATCAACTGCTTAATGAACAACGAACACGATCTATCCTATAATATTACCTATCACTATATACTTAATTAATAATCAATTTTCAATCTATACTAATGTTTTTATTTTATTTACAGCTTTTATTTTACCTTCATTTCTATTTTAATAATTGTTATATATATATGATATTAATAAATTTATATTCCAGTTTATTTTAGTATCCTTTTCTGTCCATTCCATAGCTTTTTCGTTTCCAAACTTCCTTCCAATCCTCATATTATACTGTTAAATTTGCTATTCTTTTTCTAACTTTTTTCTGATGTTCTTCTCTTATTATTTGATTCTCCTTACACTTCTGAATCTTCTTTCCGTTCTCTATCATATCCTTCTTTGCAGTCCCGTATCTCATTCATTCCTTCCAATGAATCCAATAAAATCTGTGTCTCAAATTCTTCCACCTTATTCATTTCACTTATTATTATTTTACTGAAAGCATTTGTGTAAATTATATTCATTTTGTCATCACATTTTATTCTTGTTACTCCATTATTATTATTATAAAATTGTCCCAGGCATCCTATACCTCTTACATTTCCTCTCATATTTGCTCCTATATCTTCTACTGTATCTTTCAATCTTCGGTTCATTTCTTCTAGTTCCTTGTTAAATTGTCTGTCCATGATTTCTCCTCCATTTCTTCTCACAGTATCCTGTAATTTCTTATTCATCTCTTCCAATTCCCTATTAAATGATCTACCCATTACTTCGGACATTTTTTCATATGTTCCTGTTTGTTCTTCTAATCTTACATTTAAAACCTATACAATCCTATGTGCATGCTTAACTACAATCAGGTGATGCTGTGCGAGAAGAAAAACACTTTTATGGATGCGTTGCATCTGCGTAATCTTTAGATATGCATTGAGTAGTTGTCGTTGAATGTAATTAGATGGTTTTATATATAAAAGAATTTATGTTGGAAAAATATACATACAAAAGACAAATTGGTGCAGAAGAAATAGGTTATAAGATTTATATACACATGGAAATACTACATGAATAAACTACGATGCATCTTTCTTCTGTGATTAGAAATGGCGTAAGTATTTACCTTTATTTATTTCAAATTAGGCCTTTTTAATTAGTATTGAAGATTTGTTTAATTAATTAACTATATAAAGTCCTTTTTATTTCTTTTTTTAGATCGTTCATTTGCCGCAAAGTTTATTATATTCATGGAATTATACACTGATTTGTATTCGTGAGTTTTTTTAACTCTTATTATTGGCCAATAATATTTCAAATAAGCACTGACCTGTAGTTCTGGAATCAGGATGTACACCTCTGGACCCAGGAATACTCCTTCCGAAGTTCAAAACGCAGATATTTATATGTATATGCTTTATAAATTTACTACTTAAACTGATAATTATTATGTATTGACTATACTAAGATTTATTTCATTTCAGATCAACAGCTGATTACTTTATAGCAAATAATCATTCATCTTGGGCAGCTTTATTATTCTCCACTACATTTGTTAGGCAATTTCCGATTTTGTACAGTTATTAAGGTAATTTCTTTATTTATTGTTGCCCTTTAAATTGTTGTAAATTAATTATTTATTATATCTTTAATTTATATGCTTTTTTCTTATGAATGGTGTCTTCTTTTTATAATGTTTTCTTAAATTACATAATTTCAATCCATTTTCATATAAGCAAAATATTCCCACACAACTGAATTCTTTTAATATATATGATATCTAGTTCAATATATATATATATATATAAATATATATATATATATATATATATATATATATATATATATATATATATGTATATATATTAATACATATAGTCTATCTAAATTCTAAAGAAAACATTGAAATAAAGAAAAATGTACATATTTGGATGTAATACTAGTGATATACAATGTATTATAAATAATTTAAAAGATTCAATATGCAAATAAAATTTGACATTACAATTTCGAATGACAATAATGCAGAAGATACTTAATGATACATAGATTTCATAAAGATTTTAAAAAAAGAATACAGATGTCGCTGGTAGCAAAATTACAATCAGAAGAAAAGAATGAAAATCTCTCTTTGTTATATGAAAACATAAATTTGTATTTTTTTTTAAAAAAGGAATTCTTTGGTAACCAAAAGAGAAGAGAATTATTTATGGAAAAAGTTTAGTTAGTTGATTTTGAACCCCTCTCGAGAGAACATCTAATATGAGTTCTCTCAAATTTGCTGAATAATATAATAGTAATTGATATATTAAAATAGCATCAGATTATAATAATTAGCATAATAAGATCAGTGCGTGAATAATTCCTTAAATAATTATATTGAAATAGTGTTAGTGATTTTTCCGGGTTCTAAATTATAAATTTAGAAAAGTGGTTCCGGCGATTCTAAAAGACGTGCTTAGAATCAGAACGAGTGATCCTGATACCTAGTTGGTGAGTCCAGTCCAGATTTTATAAATTATTTTTCAAGAATTAACAGGCCTTTAAATAAAATTAAGATAGATGCATCTATATCACATTTTTGAATACTGACAAAATTAACGTTAAAGATATATAAAATTTCACCTGAAGAGAAGAGAACATTTTTTCAATAGACAATTTTATCGCATATAGTTATTTGACATTTATACACGTCAAGTGTAATTTTCGATAATTTGAACGTTTAGAATAAGTAGTTAATTAGGTTGTTCTTCTAGTATATAGGTTGTTTTTTTTTAATTTTAAGGTTCGTAGAAAGTACGATTATTGTTCTTTATTATATTTTGGGAATAATAATTCATTTTCACTTGTTATCTGATGGTATATAATATATAATTTTTGATTCCAACTCACTTTGGTATCAATTCAACTCCTATTTCATTGAATTTGAAATATTTTGGATCCTATAAAACTTTTGATATAATCAGTGACATTTAGTTAATTTTCAGTGACAGAAAAATTGTAGATGTCATTAGATAATTTAATGGTCTTAGAATATATTGAATAAGCAGTCACTATAGATTTGCAATAGTATAATTGACAATTTTGGAATATTCTTTGGAAATTTATAAATTTAAAATTTGAATTATTAATTTTTTTTAATCTTTGAACCCTCCCTGAGGTGAGAGCGAGTAAGTCGATTTTGTAGTAATTTATCTTTCAGAATATAAAATTTCATATTCATCTGAGCCGGGCATAATAATTTGACAATTCCTGTCAAAATTTCAAATAGGTTATATTCAGTGATAAAGGTGTTTTCACATTAGTGTAGTTACTACCACGATTGTAACAACAGCATCTAATAATCAAATTTCAAATAAAATCATATAATACATAATTATAAAAACAGTAGAACATTAAAAATATTATAATATATATATATATATATATATATATATATATATTATTGTGAAAAAATAATGCTACACCCTGTATATCAAATAATGAAGAATTAAGATTATGTATTGTAATCTAGAAGAATTTTTTTTTAAGTCAAAAAAATTATTTTTAAACATTTGAATGGAGACAATCTGTACGATCCACTATTCGATAGAGAAGACATACAGAAAGGACAGACTGTATAATGTAGGGATAATTGCGAATAGGTGTGATAAACAATTTATATGAAATAAATTACCTAACGAAACTTTTATCAAAGAGATCAAGTATCAAAATTTGTTCATAATAAGAAACTAATAATGCTTTATTCTGTAAAGTCAAGCTAATCTCGTAATATTTGTTGATTAAGACATTAAAATGAGATAGTGTAGATGTTTAGACATAACAGAGCAGGAAAATATAAAATAATGTGAATTTCAGAGAACATGACTTATAAAGAAAACGAATTTTCATTTTGCATACATATTTAAAGGTAACAGCTGTCATCTATTAAAACATTATGAATATTCATTTGACATACATACTTAGAGGTTATGAAATGTCATTTTAACAATACTAAGAAATATTATTGAATGAAAATAATATAGGAAGTCTAAGCAATTAAAAACCTTAGAATATAATATCATGATATAATGGATGAACATTTCACTGGTTGAAATGAAGAATTTGAGTTATAAAATAAATAGTCAAATTTGATTGGTTATTAAACATTTAAAAAAGATCACATCGGCGACAACTGTGTTGCTAACGAAAAAAAAATCAGAATGTGAAAAAGTTGTTGATTATGGGGGCTATTAACTAGTTTTTTTTCTTTTTGGGAAGAGATTTTTGGAGCAGAAAAATTTTTTTGGTAAAGTAAATCAATTGAAATCATTTGGAAGACAAAATTTGACTATAGAATTTAAAACAAATACATTATACTTACAAGAGATATATCAGTGTAAGTAGTTTAGTTTATATTAATAATTAAAAAAGGAATTGTTGAATGTTGTAAAACACTAATCATGAATTTTATTTTATAATATGGTGTCTTGTGTCTGGTGGAAGTAAAATAGCCACAATAGTTTTCGAAAAACATTGAATAGTGGAATTTGTGTGAGCTGTTTGGACTTTGAAAGAAATACAGCATCGATTCCTGTTCTGGTAGAAGCAGAATGCCAACAGGGAGGTTTTCCAGGAGGAGAATCTGGAACAAATAAAAGAAACAGATCATGAAGGTGAACAAACAGAAATCGTGAAGTAAATAAGGTAGTACAAGTTAATTTATTAATGTATTAAGAGGTCAAGCGTACTTACTAATTTGTGAAAAAAAACTAAAATTTTGTGATGCATAGACGCTGTTAAGAGTGTATTTCGCCGTTTTCTGAAAGTCATATGTTTATGAAGTTATATAACTGTATTTTACTATTATAATAATATCTCACCAGAGTGCGTGTGATTTGTATGAAAGAGTCATCCTTTTAGATAGTTGAATTTCTTAAAAAAAAAACACTTGTAAAAGTGTAGTGTACTTATTTTCATTAAATGAAATATTGTTTTTCCTTTTGAAGAACGTTTTTTTAAATTACTTGAGTTATTCATTTCATCTGGTGACTTGTGCACCATCTACTTACCACAGGCAGAAGCTCTGAATGAAATCGATTGAACTATGCAGATATTTTTTAAGTAGGACAGGACCGTATTTAATTTGAAATCATTAAAAAAGTAACATATTCTGATTAACAAATTTATTTTTAAAAATATAAAGCGTTTATTAACTTTGGCGCTAACATATATAAATTTATAAAATCATTTTATTTAAAATACTTGAACTCTACCCTGAGATGAGAAGTTTTCATGTTGGTTAAATAAACTGTTTATCATACATATTAAATCCTCAACATACCGGGCAAATTAAACTATTTTCTCACCCAATTCTATTCATAATAAATATGTCGGCCCAACGTAGGGCAAATTAAATTCCCATAAAATAAACTATAATAAAATGTCACCGCAACGTGGGGCTAATATAGAAATTTAGTAAATAATAATAAAAAGCATTGAAATAAGTTTTTTTTTACTGTATTAAAATATTTTAAATACATAAAATGGAAAGGAAAATGACATTAAGGGACGGAAAGCAGGTAGGAGTCGAAAGTAGGTCTGATGAAGAAAGAGAAGAAAGGAGTAATGGTAGAGGAGATTTTCAGGTACAATATTTGGAACAGGGGAGAGAACATTCGGAAGAAGACATCGCAGAACAAGGTCAGGAAGAAGAAGATGCACCATTGTCAGAAGAAACAGGACAAGGGGTCAAACAAAAATCAAAAGAGAAAGAGGATATGGACGTGATGAGTATGCTTCAAATGATGATGAAAAGAATGGATCAAAACAATGAAGATATGAGGAGAGATATAAAACAGGATTTGAATACAAAATTGGACCAAAATAGAGAAGAAATGAAACAGGATATGAATATAAATAAGGAAGAAATAAAACAAGAAATGAATATTAAGATGGACCAGAATAAGGAAGAAATGAATATTAAAATGGACCAAAATAAGGAAGAATTAAAAAAAGAAATGAATATTAAGATGGACCAGAATAAGGAAGAAATGAATATTAAAATGGACCAAAATAAGGAAGAATTAAAAAAAGAAATGAATATTAAGATGGACCAGAACAAAGAAGAAATTAAACAAACTAAGGAACTGATAATAAAATTGATGGATGAAAAATTGGGACACGTTGAGAAGAAACTAGAAGAATGAAACATATACATGGAGAATAAAATTGAAGACACTAAACAGGAAATAAGAGGAGAAGTGATTGGACGTATAATGGAAATAGAAAATTTACAAATCAACAGAATTAAGGAAATAGAGGAGAAAGAAAAGGATTTCAAAGGAGAAATTCAAAGAGAAATAAATGAAATCAAA
This sequence comes from Galeruca laticollis, assembly GCA_963921935.1. Taxonomy (NCBI): domain Eukaryota; kingdom Metazoa; phylum Arthropoda; class Insecta; order Coleoptera; family Chrysomelidae; genus Galeruca; species Galeruca laticollis. The sequence continues at coordinate 110,500,465 of OY998175.1, read as the reverse complement.
ATGGGAGTTCAGGACACTCAGGAAAGAATGGGAAACCTAGAAGGAAAATGGGACAGAACCCTTACCGAATTTCAACAAAATGTAGAAGAAGCGTGTATAGAGAAACAAAAACAAGAGGAAGGGAAAACAGAAAAGAAGATTAAGGAAATACAGAAGGAGATGGAAGCTCTGAAAAGAAGAATTGAGCAAACTGGAAGTAGAATCCACAATGGGGAACAATCAAAGGAAACAGTGGAAATGACAAGAAAATTGGAAAACATGGAAAAGAGACTAGTTTACTTACAGGAAGAGTATGACCACACAGAGGGTAGAAATTTTCAAGAAGTGAGAAATGGAATGATGGAGACGAAAATAATAAATAATTATATAGGAAATAGAGGGGAACACAAATTTGAAGGGGATAATAGAAAAATACACCCAAAAGTATTTATAAAAATTTTAAGGAACAAGATGAAAAATATCCGAAATAATGAAGACATGAAGGAAATGATTAGGGAAAATCTGGATAACCATGCTTTAGTGTGGTATACAAGTAAGGAAGAGGATTTAAAAGATTTTGAGGAATTCGAAGCTCAATTCATGAGATATTTCTGGGGAAACAATGCGCAAACAAGAGTGAGAGAAAAACTTTACTCTGGAAAATTTGAGATAGGTAGAGGAAATAGTATGAATGATTACGCTATGAAGGTTTTCATGAATGCGAAGTTTTTAGATCCACCTATACCAGAGGAGGAAATTATTATTGTTTATCTCGAGACATTTTAAATTTGAAATCACTGAAACAATTGCTATTCAAAATATCAAAAACATAGAGGAGTTAACTAATTATCTACAAAAAATTGAAAGAAACAAGATAAGCAATAACCAGAACAGGAACAGGAATCAAAATGAAAACAAAAACTATAATGGTTACGATAATAAAAATTATTATGAGAATAATAACAATCAAAATAATAGATCGAATAATTATGAACAAAACAGGAACAATTACTTTAACAGAAATAATAATAATGGATATTATAATAGAAACAATAATTATAACAGGAACAATAACGCTCAAAACAACTACAACAAAAATGATCAATATCATAACAATAATTATAGAAATAGAACATTTGAAGGAAACAATAGGAATGGATCTTATGAAAACAGACAAAGAGATGAAAAACAAGAGCAAAGAAGAGACTATAATACAGAAAGGACAAATGGAAATTTTGAAGGAAGAGGCAATAGAAATGAAGAACAAAGGAGAGTGAACAATATACAAAGACAGAAAGAAAGAGTGATATCCATAGAACCAGAAATAGTCACTGAAACAGAGCCCGATCAAAATTTTGGATCGAGCACATACCAAATGTAAAGAAAAATATTATCTGTACATACGAACATCCAAGGGAATATATAAAATTTGGGGAAGAATTAGAATTAAAAGAAATAATGGGATTGATAAATATTAAAGGAAAATTAAATGGAAAAGAAATAAAATTATTAATAGATACAGGTTCGGAAGCGTCCATAATTAAAACAAAACTAATAGAAGAAAACATTGAAAATTATGAAAACAAATTAATTTAAATACCAAAAACTACATTGATAGGAGCAAATGGAAAGAAGCTATGTGAAGTAAATAAGTCTATAATACAAAAGATTGAATTGAAGGATGGGAAAGAAATTGAAATGCAATTCCTGTTAGTGAATAATTTGGAATCAGACATAGTTATAGGAATAGATGAATTAACGAAATATAAAGCAAGGATTGATTTTGAAAAGATGGAGATTGAATTAAATGGTAATAGAATTGAATTTGAAGAAGAAAATATAGAAGAATTGGAAGTTGAAGAGGATAATAAGAAGTTATGGGAATATAGAAAGGATTGGAAATATGGAAGTATTGGCAATTGGAGAGGATAATAGGAAGTTATGGAATATAAAGAGGAGTGGAAATATGGAAGAATTGGAATTTGAAGAGGATAATAGGAAGTTATGGAATATGAAGAGGGATGAAATAATGGAAGAATTGGAATTAGTATGTGGAAATAAGGAATATGCTGAGAAAGTGAAGAATTTAATAATTAAGTATAAAGGATTAGTTAAAAAGAGATGAGAATGGCAAATAACTATGTACATAAGATAGAAGTTAAGGGAATAGAAAATTTCAGAATAAGAACATATCCCATACCTTATAAATATAGGAAAGAAGTTGATTCAGAGATACAAAATATGCTAAAGGATGGTATTATAGAGAGATGTAACACAAGAAATATAAATTAATAAATTGTACCGATATAAGAGACTCTGAGAAATGTAGAAGTAATAAGTCGTATAACGAACATTAAAGAATTTTCAAAAATGGATTTATAACATGATTTTTTAAACTAATTCCTTTGGATGAAACTTGTAAATGAAACATGGTACCTAAAAATAAATTAAAAATTTGTATATATTTAATTATAGTATTATAAATAAATTAAAACTAACTGAAGAGGATACTGCAACACAGGACTCCAAAATCATCTTTGTAACAGCAACCGGAAATAAAAAGAAATGTATTATTAGTAAAATTGAAAGACAATCCTAGAATATAGTACTTGAAGTAAAATTTGCGTTCATAAAATTTTTCTTAGAATAAAAAATTTGATAAACGCAAAATTTAGGGGATGTTATTGTGAAAAAATAATGCTACACCCTGTATATCAAATAATGAAGAATTAAGATTATGTATTGTAATCTAGAAGAATTTTTTTTTAAGTCAAAAAAATTATTTTTAAACATTTGAATGGAGACAATCTGTACGATCCACTATTCGATAGAGAAGACATACAGAAAGGACAGACTGTATAATGTAGGGATAATTGCGAATAGGTGTGATAAACAATTTATATGAAATAAATTACCTAACGAAACTTTTATCAAAGAGATCAAGTATCAAAATTTGTTCATAATAAGAAACTAAAAATGCTTTATTCTGTAAAGTCAAGCTAATCTCGTAATATTTGTTGATTAAGACATTAAAATGAGATAGTGTAGATGTTTAGACATAACAGAGCAGGAAAATATAAAATAATGTGAATTTCAGAGAACATGACTTAAAAAGAAAACGAATTTTCATTTTGCATACATATTTAAAGGTAACAGCTGTCATCTATTAAAACATTATGAATATTCATTTGACATACATACTTAGAGGTTAGGAAATGTCATTTTAACAATACTAAGAAATATTATTGAATGAAAATAATATAGGAAGTCTAAGCAATTAAAAACCTTAGAATATAATATCATGATATAATGGATGAACATTTCACTGGTTGAAATGAAGAATTTGAGTTATAAAATAAATAGTCAAATTTGATTGGTTAATAAACATTTAAAAAAGATCACATCGGCGACAACTGTGTTGCTAACGAAAAAAAAATCAGAATGTGAAAAAGTTGTTGATTATGGGGGCTATTAACTAGTTTTTTTTCTTTTTGGGAAGAGATTTTTGGAGCAGCAAAATTTTTTTGGTAAAGTAAATCAATTGAAATCATTTGGAAGACAAAATTTGACTATAGAATTTAAAACAAATACATTATACTTACAAGAGATATATCAGTGTAAGTAGTTTAGTTTATATTAATAATTAAAAAAGGAATTGTTGAATGTTGTAAAACACTAATCATGAATTTTATTTTATAATATGGTGTCTTGTGTCTGGTGGAAGTAAAATAGCCACAATAGTTTTCGAAAAACATTGAATAGTGGAATTTGTGTGAGCTGTTTGGACTTTGAAAGAAATACAGCATCGATTCCTGTTCTGGTAGAAGCAGAATGCCAACAGGGAGGTTTTCCAGGAGGAGAATCTGGAACAAATAAAAGAAACAGATCATGAAGGTGAACAAACAGAAATCGTGAAGTAAATAAGGTAGTACAAGTTAATTTATTAATGTATTAAGAGGTCAAGCGTACTTACTAATTTGTGAAAAAAAACTAAAATTTTGTGATGCATAGACGCTGTTAAGAGTGTATTTCGCCGTTTTCTGAAAGTCATATGTTTATGAAGTTATATAACTGTATTTTACTATTATAATAATATCTCACCAGAGTGCGTGTGATTTGTATGAAAGAGTCATCCTTTTAGATAGTTGAATTTCTTAAAAAAAACACTTGTAAAAGTGTAGTGTATTTATTTTCATTAAATGAAATATTGTTTTTCCTTTTGAAGAACGTTTTTTTAAATTACTTGAGTTATTCATTTCATCTGGTGACTTGTGCACCATCTACTTACCACAGGCAGAAGCTCTGAATGAAATCGATTGAACTATGCAGATATTTTTTAAGTAGGACAGGACCGTATTTAATTTGAAATCATTAAAAAAGTAACATATTCTGATTAACAAATTTATTTTTAAAAATATAAAGCATTTATTAACTTTGGCGCTAACATATATAAATTTATAAAATCATTTTATTTAAAATACTTGAACTCTACCCTGAGATGAGAAGTTTTCATGTTGGTTAAATAAACTGTTTATCATACATATTAAATCCTCAACATACCGGGCAAATTAAAATATTTTCTCACCCAATTCTATTCATAATAAATATGTCGGCCCAACGTAGGGCAAATTAAATTCCCATAAAATAAACTATAATAATATATATATATTATTGTAGTTTACTTTATATGAATTGAATTTGCCCGGTATATTTAAGAAAATTATTATTTATGTTCAATAATGCCACACAGTGCACTTACCTTAATATCCCTTTTAATTATTGAATTTTTTAAATGAGCACTCAGCTTCATAAGATTAAATATTCATGATTACTTTAACAATAAGCGCCAAATCTCAATATTGAATTTTGATAAGAAAAATTTGTGATCTAAAATATTTATATTCAATAAATTTTTACAAACTGGTCCTGCAAATTTTGTTCCAAACCCCCTCTCGAGTTACAATATGCTCCATCAATACTGCCAACTGATAAATCAAACACTAAGAAATGCAGTCTACAGACAATATAATTTGTTCTTCCAAACGGAAAGACTTGTTAATTTATATATATAAAAATACATTATTCTTTTTTATCATCAATTAAAAAAAATAAACTCATCTACAATGATCTTTCACACGATACACATTCACACAAATGAAATTATGCTAAATACATGCAAGTATGCAACTTGTTATACGTTATATACAATAGAACACAACTTTATATTCATAAAAAAAATTCTCGTTACTCGTTAGAAAATGGAGGAATGTCAGAAAACACACGTTGTCAGTACAGTTTCAATATCTAATGTTCAATACACACGCGGTAAGTTTTATTTAAAATGAAACAGATTTCAAATACCTTTATCATCCGCTGATTATCAATAGATTTGTCAATTTATTCTACTCTCTCTTCTTTGTAGGCTGCTTCGAAAATGTCGGGATTGACTCAAGAATCCATTCGAATCAATTCAATTTCGAAGGCTTTCCATGCATAGATTCTTTTCAAAGATCGTTGAAATGATTGTTCCCACGATACGGGATATATACACTTTTCAGGATAGTGAAAGTCAATATTCTCTGCATAGGATATTACCTCTCTTCAGGAATGCTTTTTGAAGGTTAGTATCACTGCTTTTCATCTTATTTTACTTTAATTTCAACAATTCTTATATTATTTCTAAAGAACAATGTACTTCTTTTTGATTTTTCAATACTACTCGTCAACACTTTTTCTTTTTTCTCTAAGCAACAACTTTTTTCTAAACAAAAAACCTCATTTTTCATTAGCCCTCTGTTTATTGAAATAATAAAAATATTTGTAACCAATCAAAATAACTTATAGTAGTTCATTCAAAAGATTTCATTATATTATTCAAGACATTAACTTTTTAATTATAAAACATATTTTTTAACAATTCTAAACAAACAATTCATATATTTATCTTTTGCATTTAATTAATTCTTAAAATTTTTTAGCTGTCATTGACTTTGCTTTACCCAGCTGACACATACTTCCAACAGATGTCAAAGATTTTATAACCTTAATGTTTTTATTTGGAATTTCAACTTTGGATATAATACAAGAAACATTTCTAGGGCTTCTAAATAGTTTAATGGTATCTAATAGGAATTTAAGATAATGCATAAATATTTAACGATTTCATTTGAAGAGTGGACTCATTAATTTCATAACAGGTGATGTTTTTTAAATTTTTCTCTTGAACAGTTCGAATTTTTATTATATTGCTGTCATGTATATATGTACAAGGTACATTATAAAGCTTAAATTAATTTCTTTAGTTTGATTTATTTAAATTTGACTCTCGAATAGTTTTCCCTTCAACAATCTTATACTCGTTAATATCTTAAGTTGTAATTGATTTGTGTTAGATATATACAGTGTGTAGCATTATTTTTCCATATTAATATATATATATATATATATATATATATATATATATATATATATATATATATACATATATATTAATACATATCCTCTATCTAAATTCTAAAGGAAACATTGAAATAAAAAAAATGTGCTTATTTGGTTGTAATACTAGTGATACACATTGCATTATCAATAATTTGAGAGGTTCAATATACCAATAAAATTTGACATTTCAATTTCTTATGACATTAATGCAAAATGGACTTAATGATAGATAGATTTTTAAACGATTTGAAAACAAGAATACAGATGTCTCTGTTAGCAAAATGGCATTAATACTAAAACAATGAAAATCTCTCTTTGTATATGAAAACGTAGAATTGTATTTTTTTTAAAAAAAGAATTTTTGGTAACCAAAGGAGAGGAGAATTATTTATTGAAACAGTTTAGTTAGTTGATTTTGATATTCCCGAGAGACAACATCAAATAAGAGTTGTCTCAAATTTATTTAAAATAGAGTTGATTTTTAGATTCCCTTGAGATAATCATCGAATAAGAGTTGTCTCAAATTCAATTCAGTATATCACAGAGTAATTTGTATGATTATTATTAAGTATTGGCAATTGAAGAGGATAATAGGAAGTTATGGAATATAAAGAGGAATGGAATTATGGTAGAATTGGAGATAATGAGTGGAAATAAGGAATATGAAGAGAAAGTGAAGAGTTTGATGATGAAATATGAAGGATCGATTGAAAAAGAAATTAGACTGGCTAACTATTATGAGTGTGAGATAGAATAAATAGAAGATGTGAAAAGTAATGGTAATTGGACAGATTGTAATGGAGAATATTATGAAGTTATGAATTAATTATTAAAGACGCATGAGAAAAGAATTTCGAAAGAACTAAGGGTTGCTTAATTAAAATATGGATATAATAAAGGAGAAGAATACTGAGAAATGTTAAAGTAAAATCATATCTAGTTCCATGTAAGTTGTTTAGGCGGAATAGAATGAAAGAGAGTTGGAAATATTACAGATCATAGAAGAAATTATTAACATGTATATAGGGAATTTTAGAATAATAAATAACAGTATGTTACGTGAAATTTTAATAGATATAGTAGATTTAAGAAGTTTTATGGGAATTAGGAATAATAGTTTAATTTGATTGAAGATAATTTTTTTTAAATATGTTAATAATTATTTGAACGATATTACTATGTTACTAAGATATTAGTATGATATTAGACAATTATGAATCGATTCATCATTCTTTTATTAGGGGGATTTATAACATATCCTCTATCTTAATTCTAAAGAAAACATTGAAATAAAGAATATGTGCTTATTTGGTTGTAATAGTAGTGATACACACTGTATTATCAATAATTTGAATACCAATAAAATTTGACATTTCAATTTCTCATGACATTAATGCAAAATGGACTTAATGATAGATAGATTTTTAAACGATTTGAAAATAAGAATACAGATGTCTCTGTTAGCAAAATGGCATTAATACTAAAACAATGAAAATCTCTCTTTGTATATGAAAACGTAAAATTGTATTTTTTTTTTAAAAAGAATTTTTGGTAACCAAAGGAGAGGAGAATTATTTATTGAAACAGTTTAGTTAGTTGATTTTGATATTCCCGAGAGACAACATCAAATAAGAGTTGTCTCAAATTTATTTGAAATAGAGTTGATTTTTAGATTCCCTTGAGACAATCATCGAATAAGAGTTGTCTCAAATTCAATTCAGTATATCACAGAGTGATTTGTATGATTATTATCAGTTCAACATATTTTGCCTTTTGTAAAGCCAGTGCGTGTATTATTCACAAAGAATTACAGCGTTAAAGTGTGAGTGTTTTTCCGGTTTCTAAATTATTGATTTAGAAAAGTTGTTCCTGAAATTCTAAAAAGCATTTTTAGAATCCGAACGAGTCTACCAGAACCTAGCTGGTGAGTCCAGTCCATATTATCTATATTATTTCTCGAGAATTAATAGGCCTTTAGTAAAATTATTTCGAAAATAGATGCATCTTATGATAAAATACCTACTTTGAAATTATAGTAACGTTACTTATATAAAATTCTACGTCAAGTGAAGACTATTTTGGAACAGACAATATACAAGGAAATTTGCGCATTTTACATTGACATATATCAATTTAAAAAGTAGACATTTAGAACTTTTGGTTAAATTATTTAGATAGGAAATTTATAATTATAGGTTGTTTAATATTAAGGTTTGATGGAAAGTTCTATCTTTGGTTTATGCGTGTATATTTTTTGAAAAGTTTTAATTTTGTAATTGTTATCTGATAATATATTATATAAATTTGAATTCCAAATCTCTTTGGTTCTTTTTTCATATTCATTCTCATTATATTTGATAATTTTTATGATAGAGAAAATTTAGTATAATTAGTGACATTTGGTTAATTTCCTGACAGTAAATTTCATATATGTCATAAGAATTTAATTGTCTTATAGTGTATTGGACAAACAGTTACTTTACATTTTGAATAGTGCAATACGTAATATGGAAAATTATTTGGAAATTTATAAAATTTGAATTCCTATTTGAAATCTTTGATCCCTCCCTGAGTTAAGAGTGAGTTAATTGATTGTATTGATTTATCTTTCATAATATAACATTTACTATTTATAGAGCCGGGCATATTAATTTGACAGCTGCTGTCATAAAATTTAATAGGTTATATTTAGCGGTAAAGGTGTTTTAACATTAGTGCAGTTACTATTACAAATTGTGACGACAGCAACAAATAAACTTCACATCATATAAATTAATATAATTAAAATCATGAAATATTATAATTAAAAGAATATAGAATATATAATAATTTGGCGCCGCAAAGTGGGGCAAAAATAGATTTGTCACTATTATCATAAACATAGAAAAATATTATAATTTGATGCAGCAAATTCATTGACTACATTAAAAGTATCGACCATGGAAAGAAAAAGTACACTGAAAGTTGAAAAACAGGAGTATAGGAGACAGGAAACGAGAAAAAGAACAAAAGAGGAAAATGATGAGATTATGCAAATGTTGATTAAGATGCATGAGTTTATGAATAGTATGAAAGGAGATTTGAATGAGAAAATGGATAAACAAAATGAGATTATGAACAATATGGAAAAGAATATGAGGGGAGACTTGTATAAAAAATTTGAAGAAAATAAGGGAGATATGAATAATATGAGGGAAGATTTGAATGGAAAAATGGAAAAACAAAATGAGATTATGAATGGTATGAGAGAAGATATGAGAAAATGGAAGAATAAATTTAGTGAAGATATGAAATCGGACATGATGGTAAAAAAAGTATACGTAGTAGGGGGGAACATTGATGAAAAGATGGATAAGTCGTTAGATGAGAAGAGTACTAAGATGGAAGGAACGATAGACAGGGAAGACAGGATGAATGTAGACATGAACCATATGAGGGGAGATTTGAGTGGAAAATTGGACACAATGAAGGGAGAAGTAAGTGTAGATTCTGAGAAAATGAGAAAAAATCTGATATGATGGTGGAAAATTTTGACAAAATAGAGGAGAATAATAATGAAAAGACGGATGATATGTTAGATAACATGGATAGCATGATACAAGAAACAGATGAGCAGAACAAGATGAATGTAAATATAAATGACAATATAAATGTTGATACTATTGAACAGAAAATATGTAATAGAATGAAAAATAAAATAGAAGAAGTAAACATGGAAACCTTGAATGAAATAAAGAAAATTAGAGATGAAAACGAGAAATTGAGTGAACAAATGGCAGATATTAGAGTAGATATGAATGACAAAATAAGTATGAATGATGATACAATAGACCAAGAAATTGGATTTAGAATGAAACAAGAATTTGAAAAACAGGTAGTATAAGAAGTACAAGAATTAGATAGACGAAAATTTATCTGGAGCAATTCAAGTGAAACTAAACAAACAAAATAAGAATATAACTGAGGAAATACGACTTATAAAAATACAAAGTTTAATACAAATTAAAGAAGTTGAGAAAGAAATTGAGAAGATACAGGCTATTAGAGTACAAAAACAAACAAAAGATGATATGTTAGACATTGATTTACAGAACCTATGAAGTAAAGAAGTTATGCAAATTTATGAGAAAAATATGTATTGGAGAATTAAAGACTTAGATGGTAATACAAAAAAAACATATCGTGATATATGATAAAATAAATAATTATTATAATAGGGGGATAAAACTTAATTGGGAGTTAGAGGAAATGAATAAGATACTACAAGAAACTAGGGAAGAAATAGATGAAACCATAAGACAAATTGAAGAACCAATAATTTACACAGAAAATGGCGAAATCAGAGTGAAACATAAGAGAAACATGAAAATAATTGATCCAAGAATATTTATTAAGCGAGTTGGAAATGAAAGAAATCGAATTGAGATTATGATGGATATGAAAATAATAAAAAGCAACTTCAATGAGATGGAAGAATTTGAGATGCAAATTCCAATGCATTTATGGGAAGAGGTTAATGAGATATGGGGCAATGAATTTGAAAAGAACATAGTGGAAAATTTAATCGAATTTAGGAAACCAATAGAGAATCAAACAATAAGAGAAGAGAATAAGACGAAGTTTAGGAAAAGAAAATAAAATTGAATTATATGACAGAATTATAGGAATGAAATCTAGAAAACGAAAAGGAATTGTACATGGTAAAGAATGGATATAAAAATGATGTGTGAATAAAAGTTTTATGATTAACTAGTAATATTTAAAAACATATTTAAATAGAAATTATATAAACATGGATTGATAATAGAAGAAATGATAGACATGTTGATATGAATTATGGAAATGAAAATAGAAGTTACAGAAATGAAAAACGAATATATGGTAATGGAGATAAAATTTATGACAACAAGTATTGTGAGAATAGAAGAGATTTTAGAAACCGTGATAGAAGAAATGATAATGAAAATAGAAATGAAATTAAGCAACAAAATAGATGGACAGGATGAAATAATTACATTTATAGGAACAAACGGACGGAAGTTATATGAACTAAGCAAATATATGATACAAAAGATTGAATTAAAGGATGAAAGAGAAGTTGATATGTAAGCATACTCGATGAAGAAGTTAGAAACAGACATAGTTATTGATGAATTGATGAAATATAAGGAAATAATTGATTTTGAATAGATAGATAGAAATAAATGGTAAAATAATTGAATTTGAGGAGGTAAATATGGAAGTATTGGCAATTGAAGAGGATAATAGGAAGTTATGGAATATAAAGAGGAATGGAATTATGGTAGAATTGGAAATAATGAGTGGAAATAAGGAATATGAAGAGAAAGTGAAGAGTTTGATGATGAAATATGAAGAATTGATTGAAAAAGAAATTAGACTGGCTAACTATTATGAGTGTGAGATAGAATAAATAGAAGATGTGAAAAGTAATGGTAATTGGACAGATTGTAATGAAGAATATTATGAAGTTATAAATGAGTTATTAAAGACGTATGAGAAAAGAATTTAGAAGGAACTAAGGGTTGCTTAATTGAAATATGGATATAATAAAGGAGAAGAATACTGAGAAATGTTAAAGTAAAATCATATCCAGTTCCATGTAAGTTGTTTAGGCGGAATAGAATAAAAGAGAGTTGGAAATATTACAGATCATAGAAGAAATTATCAACATGTATATAGGGAATTTTAGAATAATAAATAACAGTATGTTACGTGAAATTTTAATAGATATAGTAGATTTAAGAAGTTTTATGGGAATTAGGAATAATAGTTTAATTTGATTGAAGATAATTTTTTTTAAATATGTTAATAATTATTTGAACGATATTACTATGTTACTAAGATATTAGTATGATATTTGACAATTATGAAAGATAAATTATAATTATATACAAGAATCGATTTATCATTCTTTTATTAGGGGGATTTATAACATATCCTCTATCTTAATTCTAAAGAAAACATTGAAATAAAGAAAATGTGCTTATTTGGTTGTAATACTAGTGATACACACTGTATTATCAATAATTTGAATACCAATAAAATTTGACATTTCAATTTCTTATGACATTAATGCAAAATGGACTTAATGATGGATAGATTTTGAAACGATTTAAAAACAAGAATACAGATGTCTCTGTTAGCAAAATGGCATTTATACTAAAACAATGAAAATCTCTCTATGTATGTGATAACGTAAAATTGTATTTTTTTTAATAAAAAGAATTTTTGGTAACCAAAAGAGAGGAGAATTATTTATTGAAACAGTTTAGTTAGTTGATTTAGATATTCCCGAGAGACAACATCAAATGAGAGTTGTCTCAAATTTATTTAAAATAGAGTTGATTTTTAGATTCCCTTGAGACAATCATCGAATAAGAGTTGTCTCAAATTCAATTCAGTATATCAGAGTAATTTGTATGATTATTATCAGTTCAACATATTTTGCCTTTTGTAAAGCCAGTGCGTGTATTATTCACGAAGAATTACAGCGTTAAAGTGCGAGTTGTTTTTCCGGTTTCTAAATTATTGATTTAGAAAGTTGTTCCTGAAATTCTTAAAAGCGTTTTTAGAATACGAACGAGTCTACCAGAACCTAGTTGGTGAGTCCAGTCCATATTATCTATATTATTTCTCGAGAATTAATAGGCCTTTTGTAAAATTATTTCGAAAATAGATGCATCTTATGATTAAGTACCTACTTTGAAATTGTAGTAACGTTACTTATATAAAATTCTACGTCAAGTGAAGACTATTTTGGAACAGACAATTTACAAGGAAATTTGCGCATTTCACATTGACATATATCAATTATAAAAGTAGACATTCTGAACTTTTGGTTAAATTATTTAGATAGGAAATTTATAATTATAGGTTGTTTAATATTAAGGTTTGATGGAAAGTTCTATCTTTGGTTTATGCGTGTATATTTTTTGAAAAGTTTTAATTTTGTAATTGTTATCTGATAATATAATAGTTTATTTGATGGTTGTATTAATCAGAACTATTTAACTTTTGACAATAAGGTATACTCAAAATGGAGGTTTATCAATGGAAAATCTTATATCACCAATTATGGCAAACATTTTTATGAACTGTTTAGAAATAAAAATCTTTGAATGCACCATTTCAAAAAAGGACATATAGCTTGTTTTGTAGGGATACTTTCTTTCTCATGTGTTTTGATGATACTTATAAATCGGATGGAGCTTTTCTTTGTATTGTATTTTGGAAGTATTGAATGAATGAAGCCTCGTGGTAAAAAATATCTAGTTCTGGTATAGATATGTATATGACATATTGGCTTGTTTTGTAGGCAGTGAAGGACAATTAGATGTATTTTTCAATCACATTAATAATTTACACCCAAAAATTAAATCTAAATTAATTGTTGAAGAATATATCTGAATTAATTTTATTGATTTATTTATCAATTTACAGAAAACCAAGATACTGATGTGACTATACCATATAATTCTAATCATGCCATCTCACATAAATTAGCAGCATACAGTTGTAACGACACAATCGTCTAAAATATAAGTTAATCACCTCTACACATAATGAACATGAAGCATCGTTGACCGAGATACAGAACACTACCAAACCAGATTATCACAGTAGACGAAGTTGGGCACCCGGGGATCGTAATTTACACCAGCCTTGTCGTCCACTCCTTGGAGTGTGTTGAGCCCAAAGTTAGACACAAGCAAACCCCGTCATTCGGTCGAAACTCTAGAGCGTGTTGAGCTTAAAACGGAAGCCAACAGTACTAGCCAAAGTAAAACGAATATCTCAGGTCGACAAAATTGGGTAAGTTTATATAATAGTATTGATTCGTCAATCAATCTTCGTCGTAAAGTCAAAGGGACGAGGTACAACCGATCAAGACCATTTACTACGAGAAGTCGCATAATAAGAGGAGATCCGTGGACGACCCGACCAGACGACCACCGTCAAGGAAGTCGCAAAGAATCGCGGATCAACAATTGTATATATAATAAATGTAGATAGAATTAGTTTTAAGCTGTAAATATCTTATTGAATTGTTAGTTTACTAGGTAACATACATGTTACTATTAAATAAATACATCTAACCAACATGCCCTTTTTATGTTCTACCCCCTGACGATCCACAGCAATTACACAGTTCAATGATACAAAGAACAATTTTAGTTGCAATGAACAAATATAATTTTGAAAGAGAAATTAATATAATTTACCAAACGTCAAACAGTTATCCATTGCATATAATAAATAAATTACTTACTAAAAAGAGAAAAAATTGGCATTACAACTAATATTTCCTGAATAATCTAAAGAGATACAAAATAACAAACCAATACATATGCCGGCAATATTTCTAATAACAGTGTTTTAAATGGAACTCACTGTTTCTAGTTAATTCCACAATATAATAAAAATTATTGGAAATTCTAAAAAATTGACAATTGTCAATTTTTTAGAATTTTCAGTAATTTTCATTTTCATTTAAAACACTAATATGAACAGATTACACGAAGTAAGGGTCGAGACAGTTAATTTCATTTCTAATAACATTTAATTAGCAACAAATACAGATATTTCTTTTAAAACACAAACTAATGTGAGTAGAAAATTATTTAATGCTAAAATAGAAATACCCCTATTAAAAAGTCTAGTACAACTAAACTTGAATGACTCGAATGTAATGCTGTCTATATAGGTCAAACAATTAGAAATTTTTAAATTAGGCAAAATGAACACTTATGAGCATACAGACTAAAATAACCAGAGAAATCCCATTACGCAAAACATCTGCTGGACACCAAACATTCATTAACTCCTAACAGAACCACAAGTACTACATATTTGTAATAAGAAACAAGAAATAGATTATCTCAAGTAATTATAAATTAGAAGACACTTAAGAGACCCACAATATGAAGTCGCGAATGAACAGATAAATCTAGGGAATTCTTCACTATTAAACTGTCTTCTCAAGTAATGATTTGTAAAGATTAGCAGCAAATAGTTTTCCTTGGTTTCCTAAAACAATATCCGGAATATCCCCATAAGGCTGATAAAAACTAAGCTTTAATATTTGTAATATCATATCTTCTTTTTTCTATTCACATGGAGAGAGAGAGAGAGAGATAAGCTTTATTGACGTGAAATTTTTTTACAATTTTATGGACAAAGCGACATAATTTAAGAATAGATAAAAATATAATAAAAAAACTGACTATACTAACAATACAAAACATAATATATAAGATACTTCTTGGTCTAGCCTAAAATCACATCAAAGGTAACATTCTGAGGATGATATTTTTAAAAGATCGTAAGAATTGTCAAATTTGTAAGAATTTTTATCTATTTCTAATTATATAGTGGAATTATTTAGAAACAGTTAGTTTCAATTGTAACGATATGAGTATTTCGGCTACAGTACAGCTTTTGGTGCTAATTCAATTTTTTAAGAATTCAGTCAGTTTCTAACAAATTACGGGTATTTATCTAGGGACTCACCTATTTTTTAATGAATAAATTTCACCGTTCAATACAATGTGTACCTACTCATGTGACAATCCTGTATATACAACTAAATCAATTCAGGGGCATGATTTCATCTTATTTTATAAAATATTGATTTTTTAAGTATCTCACAGGGTCTACTAAACTAACAAATTCACTAAATATGCGGAGATACTTCCAACAAAAAAGCGAACAAAATAATAATTATTACTGAAACTCTTATCCATTGTCATCAAAGTTTTGACTTGAAGAAGGAGAAACGTTTAAATATTCATACAATAATTTACTTTTATCGATTTCGTTAATATAAAAAATAATCCAGGATCCCATTCAATATTCAGGAAATGTAGCTCGTATCACTTATTTCAAACAATAACCATCAACAGCCATGTTAAGGTTTAAGGTTATAGGTGAGTGGGTTAACAAGTAACGCCTACCACTGCGACCCAGATGTGTCTGTTGTGGCTCACACTTTGAAGGAGTTCGATGTACTGTCCACGCTTTTTGAAAAAGGTGATAGATAGTCTTACGCATGTGGGGACGAGCGGGCACTGTGAATTGTTCTCGAGAATCTGACAACCTGGGAAGTGTTTCTGTAGTAGAATCTCTAGCGTTTTCTTTATAAAGTCCATATGAGTGTCGTCGGGTCTTCTCAGTGACCCCACTTCACGTCCTGGCTGTCTCGAGAGAATCTTGTAGACTCTAGTACTAGCAGGTATGTCTGATATATTCTGACAAAACCTCCTCCAGGTCTCTCTTTTTGTCTTTCTGATGGCTTTGTTAGACAACTGCGATATTTGTGCCAGTAGCCAGTTACAGTACATTGAACTTCCTTACGTCAATTTTCTACATATGAAGAAAATACACCTAGACGCTGAATTTGCTAAAAGCCAAGGAAAAATTGGTGATATTACTGTACTTAACAGTTCCAACGAAAAACTACCATATTTAGACAGTTTGCGTAAATATATCAAACTTCGGTCACCACAACTAAAAACAAACTGCTTTTTATTACGATATTGCAATGGAAAATGTACAGGTCAAGTAGTGGGAAAAGGAAGAATAGGAAGGCTGGCAATTTAAAATTGCAAATTTTTTTAAATATAGAGAACTATAGCGGTCAATCATTTAGGAGGACCCTTTTGGTTAATAGTGGTGTTGATATTCTTGGACTGAAGCGCCATGATGGTTGACGTCCCTCGACAGTTATCACGGGTCAAAAAGAACGTTACGAATTTTCGCATCTTTGTTAATATTAATTAATATGAAATACTTTTTCAAAGCTTCAAGTGTATCGTTCTCCATCGAATTGACTTGCCATGTTGCCAAATGACCCTTTTTAATTCTTGTTAGTTATTGTTGTCAATAATTTATTTTTTCAGAGTAATTTAGGTTTATACGAAGCTGATTATATCCTTTAGGATTTTAAATTTTAGATGACAGTCTCTGTACCATATTCTAAGTTGTTTTATTGCGTTTTGAGTATTTTCCACAGAAACGCCATCAAGGTGTATTCAGTAGGAAATGTTAGTACCACAATTGTAAAACTGGTTTTCGCTGAAGCGTGAAAGGTACTTTATTCCAGTAGGTTCTGGGCCTTCTGCTTTTGACCTATGTACATCGTGGTGTGACTTCCAATTTTAATAAGGTGATTTTTTTAAAAAAAAAATCATCCTTCGTGGGCTTTATTTTGGAAGTCGATATTATATTTTGGGATCAGTACTTGTTTTGTGGCCAATAGAATGTTTGGTATTTTTGGTGACTTCCCAAAGTTATTGCTTGAAACAAAGGATTTTTACACGATACGTGCAAAGTGTCTTCTTGGCGCTGCGTTTTACACCGACAGAAAGAAAACAGATGAATACTTTTTGCTAATAGTGCCAAACTTGATCCCACCAGTCGATACATCAACCCAAAAGCCCCTTGGCCAAAGGTTTTTATTTTGGATATTGAATTGGTGCTGAATTCCTTCAGTTCTATCGTTCTCCTTGGTGGTTTCCTTCTTCATCATATGCGGCTGTTCGAGTGCATTTGCTAAATCTATGCTCCCTGAAGCAGTACACCGAGCGAACTGATCGTCTGCTTTTGATGCTCTGAAGATAGGACTCCTGGAGGAGTACACTAGTGCTTCTGCCACCGGAAGAGTCTATCAACCACCGCTGGGATCACGCAAGTTTTTGTACTTTTTTTGTTGAATTCTTCATTTTCGTATTTTTATTTAATAATTTGCATTGTATTTGCTCCGGTATTTAATGACATTTAGTTTTTCACTAGAATTTCGGCTTAATTGACGTAAGTTTATAGTAGATTTTCTTTATTTTACTTAACTAGTTATCTATTTTTTTTGTTACACAGTAACTTATATTATGTGAGCGGAATACTAGGGTTATCAGATTTTATTACTATATATGTTATGATTATAATTATTATTTTCTGCATAAGGGTTTTTGCCTGAGCTCAAGCAACGCCACAGTTATAAATATATGACCTGCTTACGTTTGCCCCTTACTGTCTTAATGTCGAGAGATTATTGTTCCATCAGTAGTAGCCCCGTACATAAACATTTGTTTATGTACGGTGGTAGTAGTGTTAAACCCTTAGAGTTCCGCATGGTAAACCTTTACTTAAATGTGTGACTTGTAGTTTGGTGTTATTACCTTATTATTAGTGTTTGCTTTAATGCTTCCCCTTTACGATTTTTTTTAACTCTATATTGGTTAAAAGAATCTCCTCACTCTAATCAATAATTTCACGCAAATTTTGGAATGGAATTAAATTAACTTCAAGATAAGTGAGACTTTGTTTTTTTTTGTTTTGATACGACTTTTTGCTGGCCTTTTGTTAAAATGGTGGTCAGTACGACTACGGTTAGGTGCTTGGGGTCAATTTAACTGGCACCCATTCAAACATCGAAATAATTTCAGCTTAATTCGAGAACAGCCCACTCCTGTCTCCACTTGAGTCTAGCCGCGAGCCCTTAAATTTTAGACATCGATTGTCGCGTTACACAGTTTAGCAGAGAGTTATGTGTATGTTTCTCTTCAAAACAAAATATAATTTGCTGAAAAGATTTTGCACAACAATGTAACAATACAACAAGATTTAAACTCTGCAGCGGTCTCAATTAGTAACGCAAATGCCGCACAAACACAAACAAGTGGATTTTGTCTAAATAATTTAACAAACTCTACTATTAACTTCAATATTAATAAGTAATTTGTAGATTACCCGTAGATATTATTAATACTCAACTTATATTAAAATTGTCGATTAAATTACTTACTTACCGTTCGCTGAACAATATGATGTTGACAAACCGGTAAATGTTACTTACTGTCATGGAAACGGGCATGGTAAATAGTCGAAAACAACCGATCATGCAAAAATAATAATTATGCGCCAAGGTAGAAAAGTGAGTTATTATTGTCGACGTCGATGGATCCGAGACATTATTCTCTCTTTAAAACGCCTTGGTCGAGGGTTATATAGAAGAATACATTGAGGACAAAAAACGCATAGCAAGAATGGTACAAAACATACCAACAGATCCCAACCTTCTACTTCAGAGTCAGATAATGATAATGGAAGTTTTCAAGAAGCTTCGGCTTCATCGACCATAACGGCAAACAGTCTAACGACGGAAAATAATTTTAACTTGGAAAATCGTATAATTAATATTACCCCGTCCGGTGTTACTGGACTTACGTTTAATATGACATGCAATAACTGCACAATGTATAATAATTTTAAATAAGTACCTAAATAATTCTAGTTTATGTGTAGTATCAGTTTATTGTTTTTCCAGTCATATGTAATAAAGCAAAAATTGCAAATTTTGTTTAATTTTTACTGTTGCGAAAAATTAAAAGTTTCGACATAAAATATGAAATATTCAATTTATAATGTCGGCCGGATTTTGGACGGGTCACCAGTCATTCCTGTTTCACATGACATGACAACTGTGCACAACGAAGGCAACCGGTAACACAGTTATTCAATATTTTTTGTTTTGATTTGATAATAAATATTGTTTTGTAAAAATCGTTATGAAAACTGCATGGATGAGTCAATTGATTTTCATTTTTGAATACGTAGGTAGATATAACCATTAAATAAGTAAGGAAAAATATTTTTCCGCCTACCTCTATCCAAAGTATACATTTCCTTGCCTCATTGTAGGGAGCAAAGTCGTACTTTTCCTCCCTAGGGCGGAAAATTAAAAGTGACGTCATAGCACGTTATTTATGAAATAATTTTTGCAATTTCTAGACTAAAGTGGTCACTTTAGTCTCACATGTTAGAAACTATGTTAGACCCAAGGGATATAAAGGAACAGTTAAAATCCTAAGAGATTTGAAGTAAAAATAAAAACGTACACCCCCGATGCCTAGCCAAACATTTTAAAAGTCCATCTTCGATGCCCAGCCAAGATTCATAAAAGTCCATTCTCGATGCCTAGCCAAGTATTTTAGAAGTCCATCCTCGATGCCCAGCCAAGTTTCGTGAAATAAGTAGTACTTATTGATTTTGTTTGTTAGTTTCATAAATTCTTTATTGAAAATTTCTTGTTATTTGAGGCAGGCGGAAAAATCATATGTATAACATGGGTGTAAAATGCCTTTTCCTCCCTCGAATGATTACTGCCCTCCGCTACTCGTCGGGAAGTAAACTTCATCCTCCTCCCTTGTTACACAAATAGCTATTTTCATTTTGTATTTGTATCAGTTAACCTCACATTCTGTCAGATGGATTGAGATTAAGTTCTAATCAAGTAGGCTCTGTATTTTTCTACCTTGGTTAATAATGAACAACTTTTTTATCTCAGCAAAAGTCAGTAAAGTTAGGTTTAGAGGCTAGTAGTGAAAAAAAGTATTAACAAGACAATAACCCCGGTGAAATTTTGTTTATACGTTAGCTGATGTACACTAAATTTTCTACGTATAATAAAGGACACGATTTGGTTCTCACTAACTGAAGCACAATATATAGCACACTCTTTAGACTCTACATCTTATTTAAAAATATTCTGAAAAACTTTAATTTTTGCCGGTTGATCTACAAACATTTGAAAAATAGGATTTTATATAACAGGTAGTGACTTAACATTTCCCGCATATTGTTGAGGGCCTATGTGCGAAGGCAACGAAATGACCAAGAGCTAAATCGAGTCTTCTGTATGCAACACAACCCCCCAAGTGAATCTTTTTTGGAATTTCTTTCAATTTGCACTTGACCTCACACATTTTAGTGCTTGTTCATATCAGTTCCACAAAAAAGAAAACTTTTTCGTAAGTACCCTCCGCACCCCTCATTATTGCGACATTGGAAAACGTAGTTAGGCTTAAAATGCTATTTGATCTGCACCTCCAAATTATAAATGTTTTACAATTCCACGTACAAAAATGGATCAGGTTCAATTTTTCATATGCACATTCGTAACAGTAGGTTTTAGTCCAGATTAAAAGTCCAAAGTCCAAAGGGAGGCAACTTTACTTTAAATTATGAGGTTTAACTGAGTGAAGGGGGAATTTTGTTGGTGGTGAACAAGAGTGCATGAAAAGTGGATCCCACTGCCCCATACTTTTCTCCTGACCTGAATATTGCGCGCTTTGTAAGCAAATTACGGAATATGAAGCTATTATTAAAACGGAGTTCCTTACAAAAACTTCGTGAGTTTCAGCGTGCAAACTCAAACCAAAAGAATATGAAATAGAAACAGGAGTTCGCCTTATCTGCAACACTTAATATGTATTTCGAAGAAATATACCAACTTGTATAATATTTTTTTGAATCAAAACATTTTCTTAACGATGGACATTTTTGGAACAGAATATCCTCAATGTGAAACTATAAAGGATGACGTACAAGGAGAAGTTATCGTGTGATGATGAAAATACATATTACTGTGAGAAGCACATGGATATTATTACTGACAATTCTTCAGCGATCAAAGCGCATAGATTAATCATTCAAACGGGCTAGGAAAGTTAAACTACCTGGACAAAAGCCCTCTGGGCACACTGAATGAAGGGAAAGGTATTAAAAGGGAAGCAAGATCTTTTGAAAGCTGAGTCTGCAAACGAAATGATCTCCAAAAAATCCCAATGGCACAGGACCAATTGGACAGGCTTATTTCAGTAACATAGCGAAACGGTAAAAGTTTTAAAATGTTTGTCACTTTGTAATTAATTTTTTTCGAAATGTTTACATTTTAGCAAAAGTCAGCATAACTCGGAACCCTCTGTATTTAGGTAAAGGGAGCCACTATGAAGGAGTATTTTATTTTTTAGAGGATATCAGAAAATGCAATAAAATATAGGGTGTCCCATAAGAAAAAATATAACTTTGATATGCCACACTTTATTGGAACATCCTGTATATTTCAAAATAATTTTAAAATTTAGCCTATATGAATGTACAAACTACTAAACTAATAAACATTTTAAAACTTTTACCGTTTCGCTATAAACGTCCATCCCGTTGGTCATCATTCACCCTATATATATATATATATAACCTTCGGAACGGCGGTAATTTTGGCATCAGGGAACACCAAAACGAAAAACTGCATTGAAAGTCGCGTCATGCTACTCTCTACAATAGCTCTAAGCCTAAAAACTCAAAAGGAGAGATCAAAACCAGCACCATAAACAATATACCAGATTTGCATCAAGGGAATATCTAATTAATCGAAAGAATACTGGAACATGAAAATAAACGGAAAACTGGAAAAAGCCAATTGGTGATTAGGCATAACCTAACCTCCATTTACTTGGGAGAAGCAAAGGAAACTATCCACCCAAAATGGAGTATTCTTGAAAATGAGGTCACCCAATAGATGCATGTGGAGTGTATTAAGATACTATATTTCAATGAGATATATACTTGAATTAGTATATATAAGGCAATGGGATGTATTATTTTGAGATAAAACTCTTGTATTTCGATTTCCTATTTGATTGTAGTTGATGGCTTTAACATCATAGACGTTTCTTGCTGTGTAAATAAGTGTGAAATTTTTCTGGTGAATTCTTCTTGTATGACTCCCAAAAACTATGCTAGGATGGTTAATATGACTTCTGTTAGTTCTTCTTGCGATGTTGATGTTCACTATTATGGTTTAGATAAAAAAATTCTCAATATAGAGAGGCCGTAGAAGAAGTCTGTCCGGTTAAAATACTTTACGAACTAGGTACGTAAGTTTTCTGTTAGACACGGGACTAAATGAAATTTGTGATTACGTTCGACTGTATTTTCACAGGTGGTTGTTCACTGTATGCTATACGTAATAGCGTATAATTTGTAGTTATTTGGAATTTGAATTGATAGTATATACTTAGTAGATAGTGATTGTGTGAAAATGGAAACCGTTAAAAGTATACCGAAAGCGTCACTTTATTGTTTTGCGGAATAAATTTTGAAAAATTACTATTCTAACGAAAAATAGTACATTCTTCGAAGAATATTCGAAGAATATTCTAATTAACCTATATATCACAGTCTACGGTAGTAAGACCTAACTACCTTGTAAAATATCAGAATTGATTTTCATATCTAAGGAAACTGAATATACCTAGAATAAAAATATGTTATGATAGTGAATTAACAATTACTTAGGTTATGAATCACACAGCTCACTTGAAAATATGTAATAAGAACTAAACTTACATCACCCTAATACAAGGGGACAAAACCCTTATACTTGGGCAGCAAGATGATGGGGATTAATTTAGAGGAGCGTTCACTAAAGACCAATGGGATATGTGTCTGATCCTAGAGCTATGTGTCAATAACAAACAGGTAAGATAATTAGCAGTTAAGGATGTAAGGTTAGTATATCATTCAGGTGATGATACACGCAGAACATATATTATGATAAGGAACAACATTAACTATTTTTTTCTTTCAGAATACATGACTCAAGACCTCGTTCGAGTTCGAACATGCTTCGAAAATGAGAAGGAATGCATAGAAATGGTTATTTTTTGGGATATGAGCCTGCACCACCTCCGGAAGTAGGTATCACGGCTAGTGAAATACTGCAAGAGAACAGACTACATATACTCCTAGGATGTGATTCAAATGCACACAATATAGTCTGGAGCAGCACTAACACCAATCAAACAGGTGAGAAAATTTTAGAATATATGTTGAGTGAAATCCAGAATAGACACAACATAGGGAATATCACCACATCTGTAACAAGGGTAAGGCAGCAAGTTTTAGATATTACACTGAGTTCGTTAGACATATCGGTTAAGATTGGAGAGTATCGAGAAAACTTTCCCTCTCCGATCATCCTATTAGGTTATATTGAAGCAGACCTCAGAAAAGTACGAAAATGGATTGGGAAAAACATAACACTAGTCTAAGAGAAAATATTGCCCATTGCTCGCAATGGAACAGGAACAGGACGTTGAAGATATGACTGGGACATAACCAAAGCATTCGAATCGAGCAGCCCCCTTCAGGATCAACGGAGCAGCAAGTATGCACCTTGGTGGAAGATACACCTGTTAAAACTAATATCTTAAGCCCGGGATATCTTTAATAGAGCAATACTATCCGGCAAGTCGTAAAGGCACACCTAGGTACGTCAAATTTATTACAATGAAATAAAAGAGGGAATGGGAAAAGCTTCAGGAAATTCTGTGAAGTTATAAACACTACGTTTGCTGTTGCTAGACTTTATAAGGTCATAGCTAAAGGTAAGGTCAACACAGGTAAGGCCTTAAAAAAGCAGGTGGAAATAACACTGAAAATGAGAGGGGGAGAACCCAACTACTACTAGAAACTCATTTCGCCGGAAGTAAACCAATTACTGGAGATAGTACACTCAGAGATCACAATATACCTTCAAGAGAAAATATTGCAATGGTTAGGCACATATGTGGCAATGAAAGGCTGAAATGGGCAATCCGTACCTTTCAACCTTACAAAACACCTGGTTCATATAAAATTTTTCTATCTCAACAATAGGAAAAAGGCGTAATTCTACCACACTTGACTATATTTAGTCGAAGCAGCCTAGAGCTGGGCTTCATACCAGAAACATCGAGAAGGGCAATAATCACCTATATTCATAAAGCTGGAAAGAGGGATACAACAAACTCAAAATCCTTTAGATCTACCAGCCTCGCATAGTTTATGCTTAAAACAATTGTGAAAGCGTCATAATGGTTACTGGGCAGGCAGATCTATAGAGACTGCACTGGTTCAGTTGACCGACGATATCCGATGTACACTAAATGACAGAGAAACACAAAGTAATCAGAAGAGCGCTCAATAACAGAGGTGTGAATAGTACATCCAGATGGATGTCAGAGCTTCTTACCACTAGAGTAGCATAGGCAAAGATAGAAGATAACATCAGTATAACCAGAGGGTATCAACAGGGGGAGTAAGATCTCCGGTCGTGTGAATTCTGACGGTTGACGAACTCCTAGATGGACTGACCGAACTCGAAAGAGCCTGATGACATAGAGGCGCAAATAGAGGGAAGTTTGTGCCTGCGTAACATAGTACAAAGAGGCCTAAACTACACGAATAGCTGGTGTAAGCAGGTGGGACTCAACATAAACCCCACCAAAACAACTATTCTTATTGCCATCACTAAAAAAATAGAATCAACTTCAAATCCATTAAAATTAACGAAAGAGGGGTTGAATGGAGCCAAGAGATCAGGTACCTAGACATAACACTTTATAGTAAACTCCTGTGGAATGATAACGAAAGAGAGATAACACATAGCAAGCAAAAATGGCTCTAATGGTGTGCAGAAACCTTATGGGAAAAAATTGGGGCTGCAAACCAAGTATCCTGAGGTGGATGTACACCGCCATTGTGAGACCTATTATCACGTATGGAGCAAGTGTATGGACTAGCAGAACCAGCTACGGACAACGAGAGACAATCTAGAATTCGAAGCCTAGCCTACATATATTATGGTATAACAGGAACAATGAAAACATGTCATACAGCGGCTATGGAAATAATTGTAAGCCTCATGCCAATGCATAGAGTGGTGGAAAATGTAGCAGAGAAAACGAGATACGGATTGAGTAGAGACGGAATTCGGCGGAAAAAACTCTCCCTTCGCTAATTATAGAACAGGAATCCAGGAACATGCCACAGAATGAAATGACGAAAATGTATAATTTCTTAAAGAAGTTTAATACAGAATATAGTAATAAAGCGGAGTGGGATCAAAACACCATTACTTAACATTGTAAGAATACCATTAAATTGATATCTTTTACCTTTTATAATTAATGGTTACCGATTACTTGGTGTGAAAAACAGTGATCTTCGACCGTAATGAAAACCTTTTTACCTTGACAGATGGTAGCTACTGTCTTCCCGCCCAGTCTAAACTTTCTGTTCAGTAAACTTTTCAAAAAATCAGTCGGTCTAGTTAAATTCGGTCCTAAGATACTATAAGAAACATATTCTGCATTGCGCTTCTCACGCGTGCAATCTTTAATCGAAGGGAAAAAATATCTATCGAACACCATGTGAATTTCCAAAGCCTTGGTATTACAAATTTTTAACGGAATCGTCTCCGCAACTCAAGATATATAACCAAGAAATCTTCATGTTTCAGGTAATCTTTATTTAAGAACATAAAGCGAAAGAGATTCGTGCGGGCCACAAGAAATTATAAATGACCAAAAATTAGCTGAAAAATCCCCAACTTTGTAAAAATGTATAGAATGTTATCCGTTGAAACAATGACACCTAATATTTTCATTCATTTGTTTAAACAATCAATGACACGTAACATTTATTGTTCGTGATAGTGGCAGGCGTATTTCAATAAATCAAATCGAAAATAACCGGGCGATTGCTGATAAAACCGAATTGAAACGCTAAATTCGGTTGCGCGGTGGGCAGCTTTCAAACGCTGCTGTCGCCATGTTCTCCACTGTTTGGAAAAGACAGCAGTGGTTTTTCTTACACAATAAATTATGACCTTCCAGAAAAGCTTTAGTTTCTTGAGGAGGTTAATGATGATAGACTCCTGGGTGCGCAGGTGTCGCTTATCTCTCGGCAGCAACTGATAAGGCTTATCAGGGGGTTGGCAGTACTGCTTTTTCATATAGTCCTACCCCTCTCCTGTCTCGAGGAACAATCACGGAAGACTTATCATTACAGAAATCTAATGATTATATAGAAGATGTAGGAATATCGCGTGATATGTTAACAACAACAACAAAGAGATACATGGGTAATGCACGCAAAAAGAAAAAGGGCTGGTGGTAACCGCAGACATGCATGTTTCTGGCTCATTTGCCATCATCAGCACGGTATAACCAAATAAGGATGTGAAATTTGTGAGCAAAGATGTTAATCGAAACATGGGAAAACACAAAACAAAACAACGGATTTCAGCAGGAAAACCAAACGCTCATTTGTGCCTTCAATTGAAAGATCCCGAATTTTCAGGACATCAACCAAGATCTTCTTCTTTGTTATTTACTATGGGTCAGCAGGTTCAGGCGGGGGGCTATATACGCCTCCTTGTCGATGTTGGTTGTTGCCCTGAAAACTCAGGATCTTCCAATTGAAAGGCAAAAATAAGCGCTTGGTTTCCCTGCTGAAATCCATTGTTTTGTGTTTTCCCATGTTTCGATTAACATCTTTGCTCCCAAATTCCACATCCTTATTTGGCTATACTGTGCTGATGACGGCAAATGAGCCAGAAACATGCATTTCCACGGTTACCACTCTGTTTCAGTAGCCCCTTTTCTTTTTGCGTGAATTACCCATGAATATATTGCTATGATATTTTATTTATTTCTCTATAAATTTAATTATTCATAAGTTTTATATTACTATAATTTTAGTTGTTGAGCGCCAGACGAAATTAGTCTTTCAATTTTGTGTGTTATTATAGTGAGCCAGCTATACTCAGTCTATAAGGATGGAACTCTTAACCATAAACAAGGAATTATGGTGATTTAAATTTATAAATTCAAACCCGAGAAATGATTTAAATTATAATATAATTAGTAAATAAGATAAAAAACATTCAGATTATTATTTTCCAATAATTTTAAAAACAATTAAATACCTAATACAACCCTGCATTTTCTGGTTAACTTATAGAAATAGAGATGGCAACACGTTATAAAATCAACTAATGTCGATAAGAAAGATCTCTTTCTCTATAGTTATTTGGTTTTATTTGTCATAAATATCAACCTGTTTACAAATGTATTATTATTTAGTGGTAAATAATAATTTCTTAATTGACCAATACAGTTGTTATTATGTTTTGAATGTTAAGAAGAAAGTTATAAATCGTTAGGTATTCAAGATATACAATGTTTTGATATTGTGGTAAGTACTGAATTTTTGATATTAATTTGCTATTATAAGAGTTTTTTCAAATATCCTTTATACCTATACTTTTTCCTTATCTGATATTGTAGATTGTAGATTACATAGGGGTCGATTGGCCTACAGCTGGCCTTTCCACACTGCGGCCAGAAAAGATCTTTTGTGTATACCCTCCATCTATTTTTTGTCCCAAAGATCAAGGCTTCTAAGGGAGCCTATTCTACGATTGGGAGCTATTTTTGTTACCTGGTCAGGTCTCAAGAGCAACCGTTCCAGGTACCTATGGCGTTGGCGGACAAGTACTCCGCAATGGCAGATTATATGCTCAGCCGTTTCATCTGCACTATCGCAGAATCTACATGTTGCTCTGTCCGCTTTTTCTGTCTTGCAGAGGTGATATATGAGTGGGCAGTGTCCCGTAAGGAGTCCTGTGATTGCTCTGAGATCAGACTTCTGAAGCTCTAAGAGCGATTTAGCATAGCGAGCAGAAGGTTGTAGCAACCTTTTCGCTTGTCTTTGGTCTAGAACATTTTTATAGTTTTTATAGTAGGCTGCACTAAGTTCCTTTTTCCATTTTCGGACTTCTTCCACAATGTGGTTTTTAGTAATGCCACAAAACGGTTCGGCTCCTTCCTTTCCAAGACCATCGGCAGTCTCATTTCCAGCAATTCCCTTGTGCTCGGGCACCCATAACAGAGATAGTTTGTTATGTCTAGCCAGTAGCTTAAGAGATTGTTTGCAGCTCCAGACTGTTTTGGACTCATAAGTTATAGACTTTAGAGCTTTCAATGCAGTCTGGTTGACGGAGGCAATAAATATTCTGGCTGCGTTTTGGCGCTTTTTGAGGCACTCTTGAGCACAGAAGTCTATCGCTAGTATTTCCGCTTGGAATATTGTGGGAGTGTTACCCAGGGCTACTGATAACCTAAAATTAGGTCCTGTAACCCCTATTTTTACTCCTTCGTTTTTGACCCATCAGTATAAAATGTGAGGGCACCCCTAGTTATTTCTGAGATCTCGTTTTGTTTTAACTCACGATCGTTAACAATAACATCTAGAGTAACTTCGAAATCTTGTTTAACAGGCACTATGTCCCTAGGCATCATCATAGATTGGGTTCATCCAACCTTCACTATCTCGAGATGTCTTGTCTAATCACCGGGTTTTAGAGATTCAGCCTGTGTTAACCTAAAGGCATTTTGCAGAGCAATCCTCCTTACATGTAAATGTAATGGAGGGAAATCTATCATTACCTCCAAGGTCGCGCCAGGGCATGATCTCATTACACCCGTTATTCCTAAACATGCGAGTCTTTGCAATTTTTGCAACTCTATTGTAGCCCTTTGTTGCGTTGTTTTCTTCCACCATACAAGCGCTGCATAGGTGATGATAGGTCTGACAACCGTTATATATGACCAGTAGATCATTTTTGGTTTTAGACCCCAAGTTTTCCCGAAGAGCCTACGACACGTTCATAGAGCTCTTGTTGCTTTTGAGGTGATGTGTGCGAGGTGTGAGTTCCACGTAAGTTTCCTATGACTCCAAGGTACTTAACCTATTCCGAAAAAAACACGTTTGTACCATTCAAGCTTGGAGTCTGTATGTTTAACTTCCTCCTGTTAGTGAATGGAACAAGTGTCGTTTCATTAGGATTGACTGAAAGTCCTTCCTTCGAACACTAGGTAGTTATGAGGTTCAAGTGTGCATGCGATCGGCAATGATGCCGTCGTGCTTACCTCTGACCACTATGACTAGATCGTCGGCATAGCATAGAGCACGAAATCCTTCTCTTTTTAGCTATGTCAGGAGGTCGTCAACCACTAGTGACCACAGTAGAGGTGATAGCACTCCTCCTTGAGGACAACCTTTCACCGCTTCTATAGTAGTCGACTGGTCTCCGAGGTAGGTGATTATTTTCCTAGTATTTAGCATGGACTGAATCCATTTGATTATGGAAGGTGGAATACCCTTTGCAGTTGCAGCAGCGCCAATTGATTCATATGAGGTGTTATCAAAATCTTCCTCTATATCTACGAAGACACATAGCGATACTTCTTTTGCAGCTATTGCCTTTTCTAGGTCTCTTACGAGACAATGTGAGGCATCTAAGGTAGATTTGCCAGGTTGGTAGGCAAATTGTTCCTCGTGAAGTGGTGCATTTGATAAATATTCACTTCTCATGTATGTGTCGAGTCTTTTTTCGATACTTTTGAGTAAGAAGTAGGGAAGGCTTATAGGTCTATATGACTTTGGTTCCTCTGGAGGACGTTTGCCACTCTTAGGAATAAAGCAGACCCTGACCTGTCTCCACCCTTTTGGAATGTATCCCAAGATGAAGTTCATCTTGAATATCTTACATAAGTGAGGAATTAAGATATCGGATCCCTTCTGTAGAAGTGCTGGAAAGATGCTATCCTCTCCAGGTGATTTGTAGGGCTTGAAGCTGTTAACTGCCCATTCAATTCTATTCTTGGTGAAGATTTTACCCGCTAGGCTTTTTGCTGATCTAGATGTTTTGATGATAATTTCATCAATATTTGCCTCTGCGTTATCTTCAATGATTACAGCACCAGGAAAATAAGCGTCTAATAAACATCTCATGCTTTTCTCGATGGTTTCGGCGAACTCTTCGTTTTCTAATATACAATACCATAACGCCTCTTTTGCATGAAGGAATAGTCTCCATAAATAAAGGTAGCGCATTTTCCATAAAATTCAGATATCTCTGACCATTTAAATATTCTTCAAATGAATGTGGATCTATTAAACGCCCATTAAATAACCCACACCATATATGAATTCCCTATGTAACTTGAAAGCAAGTTTGCCTTTAACCAGTGCGGATTTTCCACTGACCAATAATGGCAGCTATGGCGATTTACAATCCCATTGATATGGAAACGAGCTTCATCACTCCATAAAATTCTACTTATAAGTCAGGAGTGTCTTGCATCATAACTTGCAATACATTAACTAAACACAATTCAAATGGATGACAATGGTGGTTTTTTAAAATCCTATGAACTGTAGTTGAAGACTCGCCAGTTTCTATAGCTATGGACCTTATGGACATATGTGGTTTATTCGCTATATATGCTAAAACATTTTGTTCGTCGGTAATGGGTTTTGATGATTTCTATGTTTATCAAGCCTAAATAAAACTTGCCGCATCTTCTCAACCATAACGAAGGTTACATACAACGGTGCCATTCTTTCAATTCTGTCAATTTTTTGGAATTTTATAATTCTTCCATCATATTGTGTAATTATTTCGAAAAGGTTAGTTTCATTTATAACTGTAATATGAGTATATTCCCCACAGTAAGGGTCGAAACAGTAAATTTACTTCTAGTCCGGTAGGCAGCGACACTTTTGATGTAATTATTCCTACAAAGCTGATTTTTTCTCATTTTGTAGTTTTGATATGGCAAGTAAACGGAACGGCAGTCTGCGGCGCCAATATGGGGGCAAACATTAATAAAAAAATTTGAAACATGTAAATAAATAATATGTAAATGCCTTATTCCTACAAGTATAAAACTTTGTAGAGTGGTCAAAGACACCTAAAAATGGAGTATAATGATAGTCAGCCGCGTCGGAGGGGAGGCCATCATAGATAGGTCTACCACCCACGCAAGGTGTTCAGAAATAAACTTTTTTCACTTATTTCTACAAGGCTGAAAATTTTTTCTCATATACTTTAGTTTATAAAAGAACTAAAAAAATTAGTCTGCCGATCATATAATGGTACAAAGCCTTGACAGACGCAATGGAATGCACAACCTCCCGAGAGCAGGAGCCGCAGCGCCGATCCGCTATAATTCGCTCTGAATTATTGCATACCGGGATTAACTTAATACCTACAAAGCTGCTTTTTTTATCTTTACGTATTTTACGATTATTATTGTCAACTAAACGTTTTCTACCTTCGATACAGTGTGGCTAAAGTTTCGCTAGACGTGACTAAAGTTTTTACGCGTAACTTGCAAAAATCGTAACGAGCAATAAAATTCCTAATTTAAATGTTGATTATACTTTTTGGAGCTCACACCATTATAAAACGTACGATATAGTAATAACGAGAAAGCGTTTGCGGCCGAGTTTTTTGCTAGTATGATATTACTATAATAAAAGTGGAAAATACACTTTTTTTAAATAACTGAATTTTTTTTCTTTTTAACGCTGAATAATTAAATTTATTTCAATTAGATTACTATTATAGAAAAACTTTTTTTATTGTAGCAATAAAGTATTTTATAGAACAGATATATTATATACAATATTTTTGTTATTGTTCATCGCCACTGGCATTTTCTTCGTCACCGGCTTCCAAATCGTAATCGCTATCTTCATCATTCTCATTATTTATCCAATCGCTTTCTTTCAGATATTCATAACAGCTGTCATTTGCAAATATTTCTGCGGGTTCCTCAAGCGTTTCTATATCTCCAAATAACAATAAATCATCAAATATTATTATATAATGCATTACATTGACTTAAAATGTATATACCTGAATCTATATCGTTTTTTTTTTGACTAAACGTCACATCATCGATTGACTGACGCAATTGGTCGTCACTCAACCAATTAAAATCATACTTTCCATTCTCATCAATTTTCCAGTCACAGTCGAGAGGGGAAAATGTTGAAGGCTCTTTTATGT
Organism: Galeruca laticollis; assembly: GCA_963921935.1. Lineage (NCBI taxonomy): Eukaryota > Metazoa > Arthropoda > Insecta > Coleoptera > Chrysomelidae > Galeruca > Galeruca laticollis. Next base: position 110,467,503 of record OY998175.1, on the reverse strand, counting down.
GAGCATTGCTCCAAATTTTTGAAATATATGCGTTGGGAGTAGGTGCTCTCGGAGCTCAGACTGACAAGGTGGCAAAACAGATGCATCAAGACTCTTCACGTTTTGTCGAAAAATTTTGTCGTTGGTACTTTTGTAAGCTTTCAAAAACATCGCTGATCGATATTCATTAATTTTATTCATTTTTTTAAAACCGTAAATTCGGCATACAAATTCTTCCACTGTTTCGATTACTGCATTGCTACAATCAGGATATTTGCTTAAATTTGTCAATGCATCTACATATTTATCAGAGTTCCTTAGCAAATGAAATGGACATTTTTTCCCCTTTCGGAAAAAAGCTGGTTTGAAATCACACCCTGTTAGTGCATGAAAAGCAGGTAGGGAATCACACAAATTGGCTCCTAATGATTTGTACATTAAGCTTAAATTAAGATATCTTTGCGATTTTCCAACGCCTACTTCCATCAAAACTTCCACTTGTTCTTGTATAAACTTCATATTACCAAGCATTATTACTAATATGTCAGTATCTGAGCATCTTATCGTAATATTATAGGGCGGTTGTAGCTCCTCAAAGTTACAGGCGTGATATATTATTTTGCTATCTGCTTCTTCATGACTCGAACATGATTGACTGAGCTCAATAGTTTTAACAACATCATCATTAATTACTTGGTATCTATGACATTCTTTATAGTTAACATACACTATTTTATTGCCTAAAAATGGGGCCATTTCTTTGCGTCCCCAACTATCTAAAAGATACTCAACTAAGTCCGCTTTAAAAGTAATATTTTTTAATTCGGCTCAAAAATCAGAAGAGCGCATAGATGTTCCTCGTATTACAATTTTACGACTCCTGTGCTGGTTCCTCTCAAAGCGTGCTCTTTATCCTTTATCGACGGAGATTTATAGGTGTCAAATACTATAATAACGAACTGTGCGTCATTTCTCAAAAACATTTGCAGTAATTTAACAGATATGTTTTCATATGTAGCTGGTATTTCTTTCATTAAATGTACAAAGAAAAATCCATCGTAAATTTGTACGTTTGCTTTTGGTGTTTAGTTGCTATCCATTTCATGTTCTAGTAATTTAAGTAAAGCACTTTTTTCCGTTTTGCAAATACTTCCATCGAGATGAGATAAAGAAAATGGAATAGGCGTCAATGGATAAGTTAAACCTTTTTCAATATATAATTATTTATCTAGAGCAACAATTAGAAGTTGGCCAAATAAGTCTCGCTGCAAACGCACTTCAACTAATTTTCCAGAAACTTTAACTTTTTTCTTGCTCTGTAACACTGTAAAATTATTAATTTTATTCATTTCCAAACTTCGCTAAAATCTATCTTTATCTTCGGCACATTCGTTAATAAATGTATTCCTCAGTTCTTCTCCTTTTTTTTTCCACACTGAGCAAAAAATCAGCAACGTGATCGTCTGCTGCTTGGCCATTAGATATATTGTAGAGTAAATCTTTACTAGGGTGCTATCAAAAGGATTTATAGTTTCTTTAATGAGCTGTATCAATTTTCCAAGCTGCACAGAACTCTATTTTATCCTATTTTGCTGCTCTCGGGAGATCGTGCATTCCATTGCGTCTGTCAAGGCTTTGCACCATTATATGATCGGCAGACTAATTTTCTTAGTTCTTTTATAAACTAAAGTATATGAGAAACAATTTTCAGCCTTGTAGAAATAAGTGAAAAAAGTTTGTTTTTGAACACCTTGCGTGAGTGGTAGACCTATGATGGCCTCCCCTCCGACGCGGCAGACTATCATTGACCACTCTACAAAGTTTTATACTTGCAGGAATAAGGCATTTACATATTATTTATTTACATGTTTCAAAAATTGTTATTAATGTTTGCCCCCATATTGGCGCGGCAGACTGCCGTTCCGTTTACTTGCCATATCAAAACTACAAAATGAGAAACAATCAGCTTTGTAGGAATTGGTGCAAAATTTCGGTCGCTGCCTCCCGGACTATTCTCTTTTTGAATTTGGGTTTCAATTGAAGGCTTGTCGACATATCACGGTACTTGCAGCTTTGGATTTATTTAGTGGAAAATTCGGAAATAACGACTTCATGACATAGCTTATTCAAAAGATGGTGATCTGGAGGAATACTGCAAACCAATATATTTACAAATTGAAAGCTTTTATTTCTTAAGTCGTAAGTTAGAGGTATCAAGCCCATGTTTGGCGAAATTCATATAATTTTAAAAATATGCTAAGTAACATACTTTTAGAATTCGATTCACCTATTTTTCGAATTAAATCTTGCTAGTTATAAAATAATACAAACGTTTTATGATAAATTATAAATCACATTTTTGAAGCGAAATATGAGGAATATGTCTATAATTTTGAACCAAATAATACATAAAATTGATGTAAACAACATCACTTTTTACTATAATGGATAAAAAACCTGTAAGTACTAGGTAATTCACGTTACTAGCTTGAATTTATGTGCATATAAATACGACTCAATCTAATTTAATATTGGCATAAAAGGTAAAGCGTAGAAATAGTTTATCGTTTATCAGGTACAGACATTACTGAAATACCAAAATGGCAATAGGTAAAATATTGACCTTAGGATATTTATTCCTAATTTCTAAACTTTTAGCAAACGGTAAGTACGATATATTTTATTAATTCCACTATAATATGACACGATTCTATTTGACTGTAGATATACAAATTCGTTTATCAGCTTAGAATAAAACGGTTCAATGAAATAACATTTTTTTTTCAAAATGTTTGAATAAAGTAGTAGAATTTCGATGAAAATTGAATATGGTAATAGGTACATTGTGCAATTTTTTCCGCTTCTGTTTTTTCAGCTGATCATTTGTAAGTACCTATTCTGTCCATTAATTTTTTCTCAGTTTTTCTTACACGTTTTCAATGAGCTGCTCTTCAGTTTTTCAGCTGATTATTTGTACCTATTTTATCTTGTAATTTTTTTTTGGTGTTCCTTACACTTTTTCAATGATCTGCACTTCAGTTTTCAGAGAATTCAAATTCTCTTAAATACCAATCCACATTCTCACATTGGTGCTGATTTCCTTATTTAAACAATAATGTGTTTCAATTTATTGGTCCGATATTGGTCAATATTTCGTTTAGTAGAGTACCTTATTATTCACACACTGACAGTTTCTCTATAATATATTTCTATTGTTTTTGTAGTTCATTTTTTTCATATCAATTATCGATATCAAATTTATGCTGACCTTCTTGTGGTATCGACCACATAGCATTGGTAATTAAGGCATTTTTACATTAGTGGAGAAAAATTCATCATCTCTCATATATGATTATTTATTTATGTTAGCTTTATATCGTACATCGATTCGTACCGTAACTGAAATTTATCTAAACTCTTGGCCAATTAATCAAGTGTAGTAACTCTAGCAATAAGTAAGCGTTTGAAACATCCAGAATATTTTTTATTTCCTTCTAGTAATAAGCGAATTCATCAGGGTGAAAGGCACAATAATTGTATTTATTTCTAGTTTTCATAATCTGTTAGCTTCTTTGTGTAAGTAATAATACAGACTGCCCCAGGAGTTCATACCAAAAACTTGGGAGACGATAGAAAGACTAAAAATAATGATCGTATTTCATATAAAAAAATTTCTTACCGCCCTTCGTTAACGAACTATAAGGCAAATTTCCAATCAGCCATTTAATAATTATAAATAAACAACCACTTCCAATTCCCAACTTCAGAACCCTATAGTTCGTTAACACAAAGAAAACATTTTATATGAAATACCATCATTATGTTTAGCCTTCCTATGGTACGCACTCCTGGGACACCCTGTATGTGATTGTTGATTCGGTTTTATAAAATCGTGCAGGAATTACGTATTTTACTCACGAAAATGCTTTTTAAAACAATTTAATAAAATTTGTTACAATATGAGATGGGTGGCCAACTAAGAACGGCCGTAGGCCATATCTCAGGAGTGGCCTCGAAAAACGCCTGAAAATTATTTTCAGAATTGTAGGTCCACCGCTAGAGGGCGCGTTTGACAGTTAAAATTTTAAAATGCAAATGTTTTAAAAATTTACTCAATTAAGGAGCATATTAAATATTATAATTTGACAAGTTTAAGTCTATCTCTTCAAATAAGGGTTGGGGGAGAGTGGGAACCTTGTTACGAAAAAACGCCTTTAAGTCCGGTTCCAATTTTGATAAACTTGATGTTGTTTGAAAGAGCTTTTGTTGAACAATCGAAAACTAGTACAAATGAAGCAATCTGATTAATAATATAGATGCTAGAGGGCGCTGTTTTTTTAATATGGTGTTTTCTCGTCACAATTTTAAAATATGAGCATACAAATTGAAGTAGGTCTTTAGAAAGTAGACTAAATTAGTAATAAGATAGTGCAAACCGCAAGGCGATATCTCTTTCCTATCCTGAGATATCGTAAGAAACAGGTAAATGGCGGGAAATGTTCTTCCAACGTCTAGAAGGCTGGTTCGCGTTAACAGAAATTATTAAATTTAGGCTGAATGAAAAGATTTTACATTGGTCTGTAGTAAATTGTTATCATACTAATGTTATGGTTGCCACTAGATTACCTATATATAATGCTGTCGCTACTAACAATGAGAACGAATTTTAAAATAATGTGATAAATCGAACAATTGAAACCTTTCATAAATAACTACGTAATTAGTGCCGCCCTAGATGTTCGAAATGTCGTCCATCATTTTAAATGCATAAAATCAATCGCTGACGGGTAGAGAAAACAGCAGCTTCAATTTCTGCCCTTGAAATACTTCGTATTGTCTGTCGTATCCTTTCAACCATGTCAGCTCTTGTTGCGGATCTATCGGCATAAACGAGACCTTTTACTCGCCCCCACAAATGAAAATCTAAAAAAGTTAGGTCTGGAGACCTCGGTGGTCAAATAAATGAGCTCCACGCCCTATCCACCTTCCAGGGTATGATTGATCCAAGAAAATCCAAACATCTCTAGAATAATGTGCTGGGCACCCATCATGTTGCAAGATCATGTCACGACGTATGGCCAAAGGTATGTCTTCTAAAAGGAGTGCAATTCGTTGCTTAAAAAATCTAAATATTTTTCCCCATTAATAGTCTCATTACAAAAAAAGGCCCAATTATTTCTCCACCTAGAATCTCGCACCACACATTTACAGACCAACGACCCTGATGTTGGACCTCCTGGGGATTCGTATCAGACCAGTAGTGCATATTATATCGATTTACACTACCATCATTATCAAACGTAGCCTCATCTGTCCACATAATTCGTGAAAGTATTTCAGTATCGTCGTGTATCACATGTGAGAACCAGTTGCAAAAATCCAACCTGGTATCGAAATCTTGAGAATTTAAACTTTGGTGTAGTACCATGTGATATGGGTGCAATCTAAAATAGTATAATCATATCAATTTTTAATTGAGTATTTCAATGTATATCCGTAATTATTTAGTTTGTTAAGTTTTTTTTGCTAATATATTATGAGGAGCATTAACATAAGAAACTATAGTTATAATTCGATTCGATGTTTTATGTAATTTAACGGTTCCATATAATTGTAGAGATTGAGGATTTTTATTTAGGATGTATTTCTTTTCATAATCCCTTAAAAGATAATTGGAATTATTAACAATATCCTTTACATTATCAGAAAAGTTTTTTGTTACGCCTGCTCTAAGAATGTGTACATTTCTAGATTCTATAAAGTTATATATGTTTGAATTATAATCTTCAGTTTTTAATATAAGAGTGACGATCTCCCCCAGATTTTGTAATTGTTAGGTTGTTATTTTCTACTTTCTTTTCGATTGAATTTAAAACTCTAATGTCAGTTTTTGTTTGACGTTTAACCTTTCACGGTTCAATATCATATGGTGGTGCAAAGTATGTTGGATGCTTGAATAGATGAGACTTTTACTTGATGAAGATACATACTGAACGATGAAATAAAACAATATGATTTGTTTAAATCTTCATTTATTTGAACTAATGTTCAATTTAAACTTATTGATGCGTTTCACTAACACAGTAACTTTGTCAAAACGAATGAACGTATGATATAAAAATGTCTTAATATATACAGTGGATAAATACAGAATTCTATTTATTAATATTAACAAAGGTATTGAAAGTAATTATCTGGAAATTCATTCACTACAAACATTCCTAAGCTATCTTCTAGGTAAAAAGGTTTAATAAAGGAGAGTGATTGATATCTATTTGGTCGTTAAGAAGATTACCTGAATATTTATTTTTGTTAATCTTAAGGGCCTCTAATAAATTTAAACTAAAGGATTTACCGACTACATGGAGAATTTCAAAATTTGGGTCGAAAAAGTGTTGGTTTTCTAATAAACGATTTTAATAGTTTTTGTTGTCATAGCCACGTTTGTGTTTCGAAGTTCTAGTTTTAAAATTCCTAAAAGTTCTACCGATATAAATTTTATCACAGTTGTCATAACCACATTTTAATTTATAAACTCCTGATTTGTTTAATTTTGAAGATTTAGATTTATTATTTTTAATGAATTTCGATGAATTGTAAACAGTTTTAAAGGAAATAATCATGTCTAGAGTTTCTAAAAATTATTTAATTTTTAAGGATAGTGTTCCAAAGTATGTTAAGCTTTTAAATTGTTTATTATTATTTTTATCTGAAGGGAATACTTGTTCTAAAGTCTATTTTTGTATTATCTTTTTATTTATGATATTGTCAATTAAATTTGGATCGTAATTATTATTAACTGCTATTTGTTTTATTATATTTAATTCTTTGTTATAATTATTAATATTTAATGGAACTGTTAAGAGTCTGTGTATCATACTATTGAAAGCTGCTAGTTTATGACTGAATGGGTGGACCGAACTATTATGAATTGTAATATCTGTAGGTGATGGTTTATGAAATATAGAAAAATCATGTTTATTATTTATATTTGAAATTGTAGGTCTAGAAAGTTTATAGACTTATTTTGTTCAAGCTCTACGGTAAATTTGATGTTATTGTGAATTGAGTTTATGTAAGTAATGAAGTTCTCTAATTGTCTATTTGTACCGATGAAGCTAGCTAAAATGTCGTCCACATATCGGTGCCAGTACATAATTTTTTACTAAGGGGGTTTTTATGAATTATTTTGTCTATATTATCCATGAAAATTTCTATTAGTAGGGGGCTGAGGGGGTTGCCCATAATCAAACCGTATTTACTGCTATAAACCTCTCCATTGAAATGAAAATAATTTTGATTCAAACACACTTTTAATAAAGTGATGATCATTTTTAGAAACTTTAGACATGAATATTTCCTTTAAAACTGATTACAATTTATTCAAATTCATTAAAAATAATAAATCTAAGTCTTCAAAATTAAACAAATTAGGAGTTTATAAATTAAAATGTGGTAATGACAACTGTGACAAAATTTATATCGGTAAAACTTTCAGAAATTTTAAAACTAGAATTTCGGAACACAAACGTAGCAATGACAACAAAAAATTAGATTTTAACTATTCAAATCATTTATTAGAAAACCAACACATTTTCGACCCAAATTTTTAAACTCTCCATGTAGTCGGAAAATCCTTTAGTTTAAATTTATTAGAGGCCCTTGAGATTAACAAAAATAAATATTCAGGTAATCTTCTTAACGGCCAAATTGATATCAATCACTCTCCTTTATTAAACCTTTTTACCTAGAAGATAGCTTAGGAATGTTTGTAGTGAATGAATTTCCAGGTAATTTCTTTCAATAGCTTTGTCAACATTAGTAAATAGAATTCTGTATTTATGCACTGTATATATTAAGACATTTTTATATCATACCTTCATTCGTTTTGACAAAGCTACTGTGTTAGTGAAACACGTCAACAAGTTTAAATTATGTTGAATGCATTGGTAATTTTTGTATTCATCGATAGGTCTTATAGGATATTCAATCTCGGGGTTACATAAATCAAAAATTGATATGTACATATGGCTACCCCTTAACAATATCTTTGTGCCTATAAGTTATTTACAAATGTTTTTCTCAACATTTGTAATAATTCTGGTCTATTTTCATTCATATTTTTTCACTGTTAAGGGTTTTGTGTAAGTATTGAAAATGAAATTTATTTCTACTTTCTATGCTTATACTTTTTTTTTCAGTAATAATATTATTTTATTATTCTATTTCAGATCTTGGTTACGATAAATGTGATAAGTTAGGGATCTTAATTTATGAAGACATCGGCTGCAAACCTGTCATAATAGACGGGTTGGATTGTCCACTCAAATATGATTGTGACTTAACTATAAAAAACAACACGTGTCTGATCAGAAATAGGTATATTCCAGTAGGAGAGCATATACCCAAGGACATAACTTTTGGCACTTGTGATTTTGCTTGCATTTGTGGAACTAGTCGATCAATATCTGAATATTCCGAACCAGAACTCAAAAGTCTTCCGTAAGTACTTCAGTAGAAAATAATAATTTTTTTTAATTCAAGTTTGTGTCTCGACAGGTATGGCATTGGCACGGTACATTACTTATTATCATAATTTAGAAAACAAAATAAATGTATTTATGAAATTGTATAGTTTCAGTTAGTTTGATAGGAGAATTTAATATTTCTTTTACTAGATTCCAGACACCATTCTAGAGTTGACAGTCTGTGCCTAACGGTAACAGGTAACAGTTGCAGACTTGGCAGGTTAGGCTTTCTTCGGAGGTCATTAAGTGACCCTGAGTGAATCTTGTAAGACCAATTCGCAGTCTTCTAACAATCGGTGAACTATATATCTTTAAAACTCCATAAATTTTAGTTCGCCAAGGGTGAGTTTAATTTCACGGAGAGCTGTGTTTATGCTGCTCCAATCGATTTGCCAGAAATTGCAAGTCGACGCTTTGAATAAGGATTTCAGGTCTTGGCTCAGTTGGATTGTAGTAGAGGTGGTAACGAGGGAGGCAGTTTCTTTGACATGCTGGTTACCAATTTCATTGCCGTCACGGGCGACGTGGGATGGAATATGTGTAAAGGACTAAATCAAATGGATTTATGTGTGAAATTTCAAGGAATGCTTGGGGAATCCGTGTTTATTATAACTGGTGACAGAGGTGTTAAATATAGGTAGGTATTTGTTCCAAGAAGGGTTAAGTGGGAATGCCGATGGAAAAGTTGAAGATAAGTCTATATCGATTAATAGAGGAGCTATTAGAGGGGAATCGTTGGCAGGAAGATTAGCTACAGAGGTACACATATTAAAAACCGAATTAGGCGGGTTAGATGATATACAGGATGCGGCATTACTGCGAGGAAGTCCAATTACTCACTTCTCGTGAGAGATACGAAAAAAATTTATTTAGATAAAAGTTAAGCCATATATGGGACCATATTTTGGAAATATTTTCAAATATACAGGGCCACTCATATTGGCAGGATGAATCTAACTTATCCTTTTTTAAATGGAACACCCTGTATATTTCCACATATTTTATTCCCCTTGCTTTTATTGTTTGTGCGATATGAGGTATTGCAATGTTATACAAGGTAATTTGAAAGGTATAAGCACTTTTTTAGTAATTTCCTAATCAAGAAATATATTTACGTTCAAACGATTTTTGATACAGTTTACTATTGTCCAAAATTATCAATATAGTGCGATATTCGTTCTTTATATACAGGACTGGTCATAAATCGGAATGATCATTTACTGGGTTTTCTTAAATGGAACACCCTGTATTTTAGTATCGTATTGAAATGGTATTGAATGGCACTTTTTTATTTCCTAAGCATTCCCTATACTTAATTGTACTAATTTGTGAGTTATTGATGATACTTTCAGCCAAACATTATTTGAAACAAATATTAAGTAGGTGAAATTTTATTAGTTTGACGGTGGAAATATTAAACCAAAAATAATTTTCCAAAAAAAAAGTCACAAAATAATCTAGTCTGATCCATAATTGAATAATATTAGGTGAATTACCAAAATACATGAGTACTTAAGATTGTTGGTGTATAAAACATTACTAAAATCACACATTGTTCTAGTTAGCTATGACTTTGACAATAAACTGTTTTAAAATTTTTACATTAGATTACTTTTATAAGTTCCTGTGTACTATTATCAACATGAATTTTTCTCAGGATGAGCTGACTGATATGGTTTTTGTGCTAGGAGAATGTAACAAAGATGTGTTACTGGCAATTCCCTGATATGCGATAACCAAGAACATTTTCACACACCGTCAGATAAGATGGTCATTGAATGTTTGGGGTGGAATTATTGGAAATTATGTTATTGGACCTTGCTTTTTCGAGGATCACTTAAACGGAGAAATGTATCTACATTTTATGGACAACGATTTGCCGGAATTATTGAAAATAGTACCGTTAAACATAGGTCAGAGAATGTGGATTACATGACGACGCACCAGTACACCACTATTTTTTAGTGAATGAGTGTGTAAATTAGAATTTTCATGAAAGATAGATAGAAAGGGAAGGACCTGTAAGGTGGCCACCACGATCTCCAGAGTTAAACAAGTTAGACTTTTTTTAGGGCTATAAAAAAGATAAGGTGTATAAAACACCTACTATAACTAAATTAGATATGAAGGCAAGAATTAGAAATGAATTTATGAACTTAAACAGAAATGTATTCACACATGTGAAGAAGCTGTACCAAGTAATCAGAATCCCTCGAAAAACACTACACAAGAGATAACTCCAAAAGGTCCCAAAATAAAACCAAAGGAACCCCCCAAAGAAATATCCAGGGAATTTAAACATCTCGGAAGAAATCTTTATAGAACGAGAAACAATTCTTCATCATCAGGTGCAACTAAAGTAAAGTGAAACCATATGAAATTTATTTTAGCTATAGCTGTAACTAAAAAAATAATTTCGAAAAAACTTTATAAATGTTTCAACCTGCTCCGGCACACAGAATATATATAAGTGCATAAATGGTTCGTCTACAACTTGTTACTATTATAAACTAGTTTTTATTTTGGGTGTTCAACAATTACGTTTTCCTTTCCTTCATAAATTCTGAATTGTTTGTGTTCATATCATTGCAATGTTTGTCAAATTCTAGATACTAGAAACTAACTTTTCTTTCTCTCGTTCCTTTAAAGTGACTGTAAACAAAAAAAAGTTGTTATATCTTTTAATGTCATTGTGAGAATATAAATCATAACAAATGGATTTGTATCTAAGTCGGTATGAGAACAAGGAAATCGATGCCAAGTAATAAATTCGATATCGGATATTGGTACATATACAAATTACAAAAAAGGTCAAATCTCAGTACTACATATGAATATCAGAAGTATCCAAAAAAATTTTGATGAATTTTTGCTTTTTCTAAACTTTGATGTGATTGCATTGACAGAAACGAATAGACAGATAGATGTAAGTATTTTCAATATAAATGGATATCACTTAATTTATAATGATGGGGACTATAATAAATGCGACGGAGTAGTTTTGTATGTAAATAATAAACTAACACATTTTCACAAAATTGTAAAAATTTCTGAAACTAAAGCAATATAATTGGAAATTAAATTAAGAAATGAAACTGTACACATAACCGTATTGTATAAATCACCTATTGTATGTCCTAAAATCTTTAGTGATAATTAAAAAGGAAAGGAATCTGATTTTCATATACTGATGGGTGTCATTAATATAGATCTTTTATCAGATGTCGATCACGTTGAACAATATAAAAACACCCTAGAATCATTGGATTTTGTTTCTTACATTAATCAAATAACGAGACCCATAAGCAAAACTTGCCTTGACCACATTTATATATAAAATTTAAATTATGAAAATAATAATATTAAATCACTCATTTTTGACTACGGAATAACTGACCATCTCCCTATAGCACTAATCATTCAATTTAAAGAGACATATGAAACAAAAAACGAAAATCAACCTAAAATTTTTATTAATTATCCGAAGTTAAGAGAGCAATTACGAAATAAAAATTGGCAAAATATATACACGATTACTGGGGTGAATGAATGTACAGATCAATTCCTTTCTATCTTACTGCAAAGTATCGAAGAATGTACAAGTATTATAAAAAGATCGAAAATTAAAAAGGCTATGAATTACTGCGGGATTACTAAAATCTATAAAAACCTTAAAAGTACTACTCATACTCTTAAATAAAAAATATCATGACTATAAAAACAAATTAAAAATACTCAGAAAAAATGCAAAGAAGACTTATTTTAATAAATTAATCAATAAAAACTCCAATTCATCTGCAGCACTATGGAAATGTGTAATTGATATATGTGGCAAATCCAAATCTGAAAGTAAAATAGATAACATTTTAAATGAAAAAAGTCAACTAATTAATGGCACCAAAGATATAGCCAATGCATTTAATAATTTTTTTAGTGATTTGGGGAAAAATTATTCCCAAAAGATACCTTCCCCCCAAAATTATGCTGAGAATATACAAACTCTAGACACAACTATGTATTTGTACCCCACAGATGAAGCTGAAGTGAAACATACTATAAATTCGTTAAAAAATAAAAAGTCACCAGGACTGGACGACATTAAATTGAAAACTTTGAAAGAAATAAATCATGAAATAGCTACTCTACTTACGTATATGATAAACAAATGCTTTAGTTCGGGAATCTTTCCTAAGTCACTGAAAACAGGATTAATTAAGCCTATTTTTAAAAATGGAAATATATCTAAAATGGAGAATTATCGGCCAATAACTCGCATTTCAACGATAAGTAAAATTTTTGAAAAGATCTTAAAATGTAGGCTAATTAAATTCTTCAATAAGCATAACATTATTTCAGAAAATCAGTATGGCTTTAGAGATGGAAAATCCACGGAGGATGCAATATGCTCATTAGTAGAAACGTTATACAATTCCTTAGATGAAAAAATCCCTGCAGCTTGCATCTTTGTGGACCTCTGTAAGGCTTTTGATACCGTTAATCATAAAAAAATATTAAGCAAATTAAAATTCTACGGTGTGCGTGGATTAACTTATAAGCTATTGTTATTGTTTGTTGCTATTAGAGAACTATTTGAGTGAGCGAAAACAATATGTAAACATCGACAATTGCATAAGCGAGGCTAGAAATGTTACCTATGGCGTGCCACAAGGCTCTGTACTGGGCCCGCTGCTATTCAATATCTATCTAAATAGCCTACTTTTCCTGGACATAAGGGACAAAATTATTAGCTTCGCCGATGATACTGCAATCCTTCTTACCGCTCCTACTTGGGCTCAGTTGAAAACACAAGCTGAAATCGCTTTTAAAAAAATAAAAACCTGGTTTCAATTTGATGAACTAACACTAAATGGAGATAAAACAAAATATATGTCTTTCACATCATACCAGACAGGTCTACCAAATCTCGGATATTTGGATATTGACATGACTACTAAAATTCCAGAAGTAGATAGGATTAAATATCTTGGAATTATTATTGATCGTCATCTCAAAAAGGGATCAGCAAACAAAAAATATTGCTAACAAACTAAGAGGATTACTGTCAAGGCTTAAATACTTGAGAGACATCTTGGATATACACCATTTGAAAATGTTGTACTTTTCGTTAGTGCAGTCACAGCTGAGCTATGGCATCTCTGGTTGGGGTGGAGTATATGATTGCCACATTGAAAATGTAAATGTACTACAAAGGTGGATATTACGAATTATTTACCAAAAGAGTATCAGGTTTCCAAGTGATGAGTTATATGTGCTGAGCCAAGTTATGGATTTAAGGCAATTATACTGCCTTAAAGTACTGTTCTACCTAAAACGAAATGAACATATATTAGAACGTCTTGAACAGACTCATGATACTAGGCATAAACAGAACACATACAACTTACCTAAAAGAGAAAAAACTATTGGACAACACTGCTTTGATTACTTGGGCCCAAAAAGTCGAGTACCTGTAGAACTACAAAACATTGAAGGATATAAGAGATTCAAATGTGAAATAAAAAAATGGATATTATCAAAAAATATAGATTGTTTCCATAATATAATGAACAAGATATAAAAAGAAAAATATGTGGTTGTATGTGTGTGCGAATATATGTGTTGAGAATTAATTTATATCTACCTACCCGACTCACTATATCTACTGAACTTGTTAATATTACTAAATTTGTCAATACTTTACCGAATTGATCATTATTATTATACTGACACTGTCAATACTACTGTATCTATTTATTATATCACACACAAGTTGTGGTAACCTAGTTACTCTCAGCTTCAGTGATTAATTGTTTACTTGAACATCAAAAATGTTAGTTAAATTTTGTAGTTTGTATATTTCTGTTTTGTTGTGAAATAAACATATATTATTATGTGAGTCGCTGCTTTGAAGATCGCTTGCAATTATGTATCGGCGTGGATGGAGGTCATTTTGAACATCTATTGTAAATTCAACGATTTTCTTGTTATTTTTTTTAGGTAACTATACTGAATTGTTATTTCGTTCTTTGTTTATTTGATAATGGGTATCAAGTTTGGGAATATTAGTAATTTGGACTTTGTATAATGATGCTTATGCGTGTGATGCAATAACCCATAACCTATTATCATAGCCAACTAGAATAATGTGTGATTTTAGTAATGATTTATACACCAAAAATATTCAGAACTCAAGTATTTTGGCAATTCACCTAATGTTAATCAATTTTGGATCAGGCTAAACTATTTTGGGATTTTTTTTAGAAAATTATTTTTTTGGCTGAAAGTATCATCAATAACTCACAAATTAGGTATAGTGAGTGCTCAAGAAATTAAGAAATAATAAAGTCCCATTCAATACCATTTTAATAAGATACTAAAATACAGGGTGCTCCATTTAAGAAAGCCCAGTAAATGATCATTCCTATTTATGACCAGTCCTGTATATAAAGAACGATTATCGCGCTATGTTAATAACTTTGGAAAATAGTAGACTATATCAAAAATCGTTTGAACGTAAATAGATTTCTTGATATCAAATCTATACAACGGTATAGGGTGTTGATGTTACTAGGAAATTATTAAAAAAGTGTTTATTACTTTTGAATTACCTCGTATAACATTGCAATACCTCATATCGCACAAACAAGAAAATCGAGGGGAATAAAAATATGTGAAAATATACAGGATGTTCAATTTAAAAAAAAGATAAGTTAGGTTCATCCTGCCAATATGGGCGGCTCTGTATATTTGAAAATATTTGGTCCTATATATAGCTTAACTTTTATCTAAATAAAGTTTTTTCGTACCTCTCACGATAAGTGAGTTATTGGACTTCCTCGTACTAATGCCGCACCCTGTATAATAGTCTAAGTTCCGAATTTGAAACGATCTTCACCCATCTGTTTAATGAATGAAAAGTATTTTGTATCAAATTTAGTATGTTAAAAAATATATTACGAGTGGGTTGCCTAAAAAAATCCTGGCCAAACAATGATTAATTAAAAATTGAAAAATGACTTTTTATTAAACATTGCACTCACGAGTTTACTGAAAAAATCTAATATCAACAGAAATAATGAAGACTATGAGATAGACAAACGCTGAGTTGTTTACTTTTTTCCTGGCGTTGGCTGACATAAACAGGTATGTTGATACTAGTTATTTTCACCCACTTGTTCAATAAAAAAAATGTTTATCAGAATAAGCACTATTTCATTGCGAATACGATGATATAGGGTTGTTTCCAAAAATCTTATTTAAATGACGGTTGTTGAGTTGTTAAAATTGGAAATTTGATGAGACCGCCCGATGAAAGAGAGTGCGCAAGCTATTTGTTCATTCAGTAGAGAAGGAGAGCGATACACTAGTAAATTCTGAAAATATTTTGAAGTAATTGGCAGTTAACTTGAGAAACCAACGATAGATAAACATATAATAAATCAAATATTTATGTAGATTAAATTATATCATATCATATTATACAGTGCTTCTCCTCAAAAGTCCCCTTCCCCCCACTTTTCTTTTGAACGATGAAGCGTGGAGCGTGAAAAAGAACTATTGTAAACTTCTCTATTAGTGGTAACAGGTGACGTAATAGGCATCAGTGACGTCACCAGGCAACTGAAACCAATAATATTAAATGGGACCTTATGGCAATTGACACCTCGTTTGAAAGGTACTTAGAATAACTATTCAATCATCCTAATTTTTTGGATTTACGATGTTTTTGATGGTTGAAATAAATAAACACTAAAATTAGAAATCCAAATTATGAAGTGTACACACTCTTGTTTTAACAAGGATAAATTAATTTGTAAAGAAGTGTGTAATATTTTATTAAATTCAGCCAAGCGCTTTCGACATCACGTCATCATCAGGGCTCTAAAATAAATTACATACACTACAAACGACTGTCCTATCAAACTAACATAACAGTAAATGTAACTCACTTCGTCAGTCGGTCCAGAGACATATTAAAATTGTCCACATTATTGCGTTTGTCAGTTGAACATGGTAAACAAAAAACAAATTACAAATATTTTAACAAATCAAATTCAAAACGACACCACACAAACCATATCCACAGTGGCCTTTCCGACCTGATCTTTCAAATTATGTCTACCAACTAATGGAATTTTTAAACAAGTTGTTGAAATAGAACAAAAGAAAAAGTAACATTTTTGTTGACTCAAAAACCCGATCTTAAAACGAGGATTATTATTATGATGAAAAATGGTAGTGTCTAAAGTTACAAAGTTCACAAGTATATTGAAAATGACTGAGAGAAAGGTAATAAAATTAAAATAAAATTACACAAACACGGATACAAATTATACGAATCAAATCGCACGGACTAATCCAGAAGGCATGCCCCGAACAACTTGAAAAGAGGTGTGAAAGTTGAATTAATATTGATCTATGGTTCTACCAATGTACGCAGCCTCACAATCACCACACTGAAGTTTGTATATACCGCTTTGTTTGAGTTTGGGTAACTTGTCTTTGGTCTTAGAAAAAAGTGATTATATGGTATTTTGAGATTACAAAGAAACCCTAATGTTATCTTGAAAGGTTCTAAAAATGTTGCTTATTTCATATGAAATCTTTCCTATGTATGGGACTGAGCAAAATCGAAAATCACTAACCTCGACGGTTTCATAAGCCAGTTGTCTGATTGTTTTATTTTCCTAATAGTGTAGGATTATTTCAAACCTCTATCAAGAACAAAAGGCCAACATTAGAATAAAAAAGAAAACATCTGGAAAAATTAATATCGAGAAGGGAGTAAGACAGGGATGTGTTCTGTCACCCATACTATTTAACGTTTACTCGGAGGAGATATTTAAAAAAGCTCTGGAAAACACCTCACATGGCATTATTATAAATGGACAATGCTTCAACAATCTGCGATATGCTGATGACACGGTCATTCTGGCAGATAGTGCTGAAGCACTACAACGTCTAATGGAACGGATAACGGCAGCCAGCGAAGAATTTGGAATGAAACTAAATACACAGAAAACAAAAACGATGATCATCAGCAAACACCAGAACAGAACGGTGAAGATTAAGGTTAACGGAGAAGATCTAGAAAGAGTAACAAGAATAACTTACCTTGAAAGCAATCTTGATGAAACTTGGGACCACTCACTAGAGATAAGAACACGTCTAGAAAAAGCACGTACAGTATTTTACAAAATGCAAAAAGTCCTATGTAGTCGCCAGCTGAATCTTTCACTGAGAGCTCGAATACTTAAGTGCTATGTTTTCTCTACTTTACTCTACGGTGTTGAAGCCTGGACAATGACAGAGGCAACACAAAAAAGAATCCAAGCATTTGAACTCTGGTGTTACCGAAAAATGCTCAGAATATCCTACATGAGTCATACGACAAACGCGGAAGTCTTGCAGAGAATAAACAAGGAGAAAGAGCTCATGCTCCTCATAAAGAAATGAAAAACACAATATTTTGGCCACATCATGAGAAATCAAAAATACGAACTGCTCCAACTTATAATCGAAGGCAAAATCAATAACAAAAGGGGACCAGGAAGAAGACGCAACTCAAAACCTACGACAATGGACAAATATGACATCCATAGAACTTTTCAGGACAGCTGCAAATAAGATCAAATGGGCAAATGTAATAGCCAATGTCCTTAAGGATAAGGCACCATAAGAAGAAGAATAGTGTTCTCAATAATATTAGAGGATAGCCGTTGTTAACTGCGATCTGCTTCAAGATGTTAAATTCTTTATCAAAATTGTGGGGCGCCATAGGGATTCTGATCAACCTGTGTACATAGGAGTATATGGCGGCCATTTTGTGTTGAAAAGGATGATTAGAGTTTGATGGAATGATATGGTCAGTCTGAGTTGGTTTTCTGTAAATATTGAAGTCTATTTTATTGTTTAATCTTGTAAGAGTCCAATCTAAAGAGTCAATCCGATTATCTAATTCTAATTCGACTGTAAAATGTATGCATGGATGTAAACTATTAATGAAATCTAAAATTTTGAAACAATCATCAGATGTACCATCTACAAAAGCCAAAACATCATCTACATATCTATACCAGCTGATTATTTTATGGATACTATTTAAAATTATTTTTCCCAAAGAATCAAGAAAAAGGTCCGCTAACAGAGGAGACAAGGGGTTACCCATTGCCAAACCTTTGGGTTGTCTATAAATTATATCATTGAAAATAAAAAAAATCCTGCTTAAGACAAATCTCCAATAGGTTTAAGACTATATCAATAATACTGACATCCGCACTTCTTAGAGTGAGTATTCTTTTAACTATAGGGATTGTTTCATCTCTGGGAACATTTGTAAAAAGATTGTTGACATCAAAGGAAACCATGAAAAAATTGTGGGGAAGTAATAACTTTGAAATATTGTTTACCAATTCTTTTGAATTTTTGACTGTACAAGTGCATTTAAATTGTACCACCATATTCAAAAAATTGTTCAAAAATTTAGCTAAGTATACCGCTGTAGTATTTGTAAAACTGACAACTGGTCTCATTGGTATTTCATTTTTGTGAATTTTTGGCAAGCCACAAAGTAAAGGTATGTTCGGATCAGAGACCAAAAGTGAATTTAATTTTATGTTTTCTTTATCGAACAATAATGAACTATCCTTTAAAGCGGTTCTCAGCTCAGCATTAAATACTGCATTGTATTTCTACTAAGAATTTCGAAACTGTTGTTATTTAAAAATTCTTCAACTTTAAGTATGTAATTGACCTTCTTCATAATAACTAAACAATTCCCTTTATCAGATTTGGTGACAATGAGGTCGTGCGACTTGATTTTAGCCATAAGTGATTTTAAAATAAGATATTGTTGACTTGATGTACTATTATTATATTTGTATCTATTAAACATTCTAGAACCCCTAAAATGTTTTTGAAAAACTGTTAAACATAAGCTTCTTAATCTTAGCTTTTGTTCGTCTGTATGAAAATAACTTTCAATCAATGTATCAACCTCCACTGAAAAGAGTTCCAGTGAATTTTTATTTGAATTCGGTGTAAGTGAAAATTTCCCGACAGATTCTTAACTCTGTCGTGAAAAGTAAAATCTGTAAAAATTGTAGACCGATCAACCCCAGAGGTCCGGCTCCGAAATCTCCCGACCAATCGCTTCAACTTTGATTTTAAAGTATTTAATTCAAAAAACTTGAAAGAATTCACCTCATCTTCGATCTTGTTCAAGATTGACTGAAGCTCAACATACGGAAGAGTCCGCGCGAGATGGTCGTACGAAATTTTTAGTTGAATGTCTATACTATTAAGTTTTGCATAATGTTGACAAATGTGCTCCCTCATCAATCGTTCTGTAATTGGATTCGTAAGTCATTGGGAACATTTCTTGATGTTCTGCACTTAGCAAAAGTAGGACCTTCATTTTCCTTAAGACATTGATGAATGAACCATATATCAAGTTTACGAAGTGCTCTCTTGATTGAAAGTCTCTGGTACCTTGCAGCTTCTTCTACCATACCGTATAAATTTGAAAATCCAAACTATGAAGTGTACACATTGTTGTTTTAACAAGGATAAATTAATTTGTAAAGAAGTGTGTAATATTTTATTAAATTCAGCCAAGCGCTTTCGACATTACGTCATAATCAGGGCTCTAAAATAAATTACATACACTACAAACTACTGTCCTATCAAACTAACGTAACAGTAAATGTAACTTACTTCGTCATTCGGTCCAGAGACGTAATATGTCTCTTAATATGTCTCTGGACCGACTGACGAAGTAAGTTAATGGAATAAATTGCATCCCAATGGTTTGATCTTTAGAGGGTGCTGGAGGAGGGGGCGCTTTAATAAGAGTAACAGCAGCATATGATCGATGGGTTGTGTTTTTGTCTTGAGTCTTACTTTGAAAATTTGATTGACGGTGGAGTTGTTAAGAGTGAGACGATAGATGGGACATACTGCGATTCTGGATTTCAAAATCGCAGATATGAGGATAGGGAGGTTATATAGAGTACGTTCTAAATCTATTTCCACAAAAAGTAGAATAAGTACTCGTTAGTCACCAGGTCGGACGTCAATTAAATTCTCTTTTGCTCCCTTTACACCATTAATGAATAGTAATAATAATATTTTGAACGTATTTGTCCAATAATAAACTTATGTTTTTCCAGAACCGCATTTCATTGTGCTATAATAGATTGTGTAGAGTCCTTTGATATTCCACTCGAGGAAAATTGCCATAGAAAATACGATCTTGGTAGTTGCTGTTCAACTGGAGAAATTTGTAGTAAGTTAATATCAGTATCAATATACTTCCCAACTGAATGTGAAACTTTTACAATATAACATAACATTTTAGTTAAAAATGATTGTAAGCCCGACATATGTGAAGTAAACGGAGAAAAGATATTAGAAGGTCAACTATTTTTCCCAAAAAACACTTGTAGTAGATGCGTTTGTACCAGAGATTACGACGGAAAATTGCAGAGATCTAATTGTATGAGGCGTAAATGTGGATCTCAAATTAGAAACCAAAACGAAATTGTGAATAAATGTGCACCGGTATACTTAAACGTTGATGATGACGTTCTGTGCTGTCCTAGTCGATGGCTTTGTCGTAAGTATTTGAATACTGTTATTTACTATTTGTTGGCTCTGCCACATAGTTTTCACAAAAAAGTAAAAAAAAACCGTAAGCAAAATTGTACGATGCAACATGTAGCGTCCCAGTAGTTTGACAAAATGTTACATCACAAAAGAGTGAAAACTCACGGCACAATCAAATTACGTACTTCTGTTCTACTGAGAGATAGCAAGAATATTTTAACACTTTTTTTTAATTTGTGAATTTGTTTTATCTGTCTTATTTCTAATGGCTAGAAATTATATAATCTGTTAGAGAGATAATCATACCCCCTTTGTCCAATTGTTTTATTGGCTTGAGTAGTCTTTAACAATAGATTGCATTTTTGTCGTGTGTTATAGTTGTGATCTAGATATATATTTTTTGTTCCGTGTTTATATACTACTGACTTGTAAAAATATCTCTCTCAGATATCTAGCGCGTTAAATTCGCGATATAAAATATCGGTTGGGTACAGTCTGGGTCTATACAGAATTATTTTCAAAAAACGCTTCTGTAAATTTTCAAGCTTCCTCAAGTAAGTGTCTTGTTTTAATTACGGCTGCAATCGTATAGTTTCTTTCCACTTTTTTCCGAAGCAAAATATGATCCAAACATGTACCACTGTCAGGTTTGGTATCCGTGTTTATATACGAATGGAAACCGTTCTCATACACGTCATTTAAGTAGTCAATTGCATCGTCACTATCTTCCATAATATTAATATTAAAATCACCGGCGAGTATATTAAAATCACAATTTTCAGCGGAAAGTTGTGCCAAATATTGTTTAAAATATTTTATAAATGTTTTGGTTTCGATATCATGCGACCTGTATAAAGCAGAAATAATTATTTTACGGTTTTGGATTGAACATATAATTTTAGAACATTACAGAGTCCTACTTTTACTATTTCATGGTTATACTCTAGACAATTTTTATTGTAAACCAGGACTACATCACAAGTATTAAAGTCTCCACTATTATATAATGTAACGTAGCCTGGAAGACGGAAATCACTTAAATTTTCAATTTTTCTGTTTTCTGTCAGAATAACACAATCTATTTCCCTGCCAAATTCAGACAGATATATTTTCAACTCATCTAGATTTTTTTAACGTTTCTTATATTCTGTTGTAAAACGGTGAATTTATTATTGTTTATATTTTTTAACATGTTTAATTGACAAACAGAATCTAATTATATAGTTTTAAAGGGAGTATAATCATAATCTCGAATATAGGGGTTCATAGATGTTATATTTAACTGAAATTATTTTTTTACTGAGAACCAGAGCGGGTGTGAGGTTTATTTTTCCCAATCTCGATTTTATTGCTTGCAGTAGGTGGAGTTGGTAAACTAGTTGCTGTTGTAGGAGTGGGATGTTCACTATTTGTTTTATTTTCTTCCACCAGAGAGTCTTCTTTCAATTGCTCGAAAGCATAGGAATTTCCGTCCAATATTAATAAACTCTCCCGTATGTAGCACTTTGAGGGATCTCTTGATTTCCGGAAGCGGATTAGATATTGTTTCAGGATATTGTACTCTTCCCTTTCCTCCTTACTCAAGTCGTTCCAATCCAGTACCTTTTAATTTTTTTAAAATCTTTTTTTTTCGTTAAAAGAGAAGTGAATTCTACTTTTACTTGAGCAGTATCACAGACTTTCCCAGAGAATAAAAGTTGTTTATATCTTGTTCTTTGAGGTTTATTTCTAGATTTCTGTTCAGGTTCTTGCATGTATCTCCTACTTCGATGGGATGGTTATCTTCTTGGATGCCAAAAATCACGATATTGTTCGCTCTTTTATCTTTCTTAATTTGCTCTAATCTCTGTTTGATCTCTTCGTTCTCTTTTTGTAAGGCTTTCAATCTTTTGTTGTGATCTTCAATTTTCATCAATAAATTCGTTTCAGTAGCATCTAGAGCTCGTTTTAATTCTTTCTTTGTATTGTTTAATTCTTCTAATATTTTTTTCGTAGCCCCTCCTATTAACTTTTAATTGTCGCTTCGTTCATTGTAAATTATTTTGATTCAAAGAGTTTAACGTGTATGGTCTACTTCACTAGGTGTAAAATTTTTAGCTAGTAGACTATTAATTTTTATTAAGTTTTTTCTTAAATTTGACCTCCAGTTCTTATCGAGAAGATTTTTAATTTACTTAACCTTATTGCTCAAACAAAAGTTTTTATTGCATATATTTTCGAAAATAATGGCTTATATGTTGTGAAATCATTTATGTTTAAAGCTATCCTTGAAATATAATTTTCTAAAGACGTTTTTACTCACAGTTTTATGACAATTCTATAAGACAATCACAGTGAATATTCTCACTTTAGGCGGCCCACACACTATATCTTTGTCATGATTTATTACTTTTTTGTTAC
Organism: Galeruca laticollis; assembly: GCA_963921935.1. Classification (NCBI taxonomy): domain Eukaryota; kingdom Metazoa; phylum Arthropoda; class Insecta; order Coleoptera; family Chrysomelidae; genus Galeruca; species Galeruca laticollis. The sequence continues at coordinate 110,443,990 of OY998175.1, read as the reverse complement.
AGCTACGCCGAAGGATAAGATTATTAAAATTAGCACCAAACCAGAAAAATTTTCAAGTAAGTAAATAATTGCATATATTTTCATTTTCAGGCGAGTAGATTAATGATATGGAAAGCTTCATCTTAGAATTCTTGCAATTTTATATACGTAACGTTACATACAATGTTGATTCTTCTAATATTTTTCTGTAGAATATGACGCTTCCCACAGGTTCGAATGCTATACCTTTGAAGGTCGTACTCAGCATTTATTCAGTCATATGTCAGTCAGGTGTATAAGCTTAGGATATTTCCTTATGGAATGAGTGGGTATTGATTTCCTACTTCACTAGGCGACTCTACTTATCCTTGACCTCTTTGCCACAACGTATCTTGGCTTTTCTCGAGAAAAGTGTTATGCAGTATGAAGAACTGATATCCTGTTATTCTCTTCTACCTATTCAGGTAACTCTGAAGATCTTCTTCTATTCTGTTGTTCCCAGTAAGTAAGTACGTATGAGGTTTTATTGCTACTAGAATTTATTTCATGTTCCTTCTGCATATTCATTCAATGCTTATACTATTGGTTATCTTTATATCGGAAACTCAATTTGTTTACTTTCCACGTATTTGACCGAGATCTAGATGAGGAATTTATAGTCACAGATACAGTAAATCTATTCAATATTGGGACACTTTACTACCTTTTCTTTTCACACCCACACACACCTGTCCAAACTCGCCCCTACCAGAATGCATCCTTCAAAAAACGATGCATTCCTGGATGAACATACTACCACCCCCCACCATTTCATCCGATGAGGACCTCAGTATTCGTTGTTGGTATCTCCTCCATAATACTTTGGGTTTTGTGAGAGTGCCCGGCTCTCCTATTCTTTACTTCAGGGGAGTGCAGTGTATATTACTCCTTTTTTGGCTTCTTTTTCGTCGTTCGCATTGTGTGTGTGTTTCTCGGCCTCTAGAAGGGGCTTACTCTTAGTCAACTTAATACGTCTAAGAACGAACTTAAAGAGTGGATACACTTGCTAAACTGTCCCTACTCGAGAACCTCCTCATCTTTCTGGGGATCAGCAGGCCCTCTAATTGGTGGTCACCCTTCTTGCTGACACGGTCCAGCTGTTTTCTCTGCTGTCGATGTCTGGCGTGATATACTCTGGTGTAGTTCGCTGGCTGATGCTACTGGTTGCGATGGAAATGTTGCCTGCGCAACCGTTATGGTTTTATCTGTCTTGGTGATGTCCGCCGTGTAGATGTTGTAAGGCACCGGTACTCCTCCTTCCGTTCATCCCAGTTCAAATTTGGTCTTGTTGACCTTGATCCGGAATCTTCTGTTTTTCAGAAATTTGCGCAGCTGCTTCGTGAGGACTCTGGAGTATCCGGCATATCTCATCTTGTATATCAGGCATTCGTGCCAGATACGGTCGAAGGCTTTGCTGACATCTAAGAATATGGATCCCATGGATTGGTTCATGTGGAAATCTTTTGGGTGGCGTATTTTACTATCTTCAGGACTTCGTCTTCGGCTCGTTTGTTATCTGAATTCGAAATGTTCTTCTGGCAGGATCCCAATGGCTTCTGTTTTCTCCTGAAGTTTCTTCAAGACGACCCTCTCGACTATCTTGCTCATCGTGGGGAGTAGATGGATTGGCCTGTAGATCTGGGGGAGCTTCGGGTCCTCTCCTTCCATTCGCCTGAAAAGTGCTTGGTCATCAGTATTCCGTTGATGATGGCCGTCAGGAATTCTACTCCTTTTCTTGGTATGTGCTTCAAGTGTTGTTGGTGATGCCATAATTCCCTGGTGCCTCCCTCCTGTGTCTGGTCCCGATGATGTAAGCTACTTCCTCAGAGGTGGTGTAGCCTAGTTTTTCGCGAAGATCGTCTTGGTTTCGGACTTCCTCTTCGATTCGGTCTGAAAAGTCCATGTCCTAGTCTGGATGTTCGATCATAGCGAACAGGGGTTCCATGGTTCTTTTGAAGGCTCCAGCTTATCCTCGTCCGTGTGGGCTAGTTAGTTGACTCCGTATATTGTTGGGCTTCCTTTCTTGTCCTGTCTCAAGATTTTGGTGAGCTTCTTCACTCCGGGTCCAATTATTCTAGTCTGTTCTCCCAGTTCTTGGTTCGGTGTTGCTTCAGTTGCGTTCAGACCTCTCCTTTAAGTCTGTTCGATTCTCTTTTGTTTTCTGGATTCCTTGTCCCAATGGCTCTTCTTGCCCTGATGAGCTCTCGTAGTTCGTCGCTGATATTGGTGAACTTCTTGTGGTTGTGCACCCGTCTCATTATCGTGCTGTCTTCCATTTCATGTTGGATGGCACCTTTCAGCTGTCTCAGTTGATCATCCCGCTGCATTGGTGATGAATGGCACTGGTTCAATCAGCTATCCGGCTCAGCACTTGAACTCCTTCCAGTCGGTCCTCTTTACTTCTATACCTGTGGTTCTCTCGTCGTCCGCCCAGCATGTGGTTGACTGGCTCTTGGTCGGTCCCTCCTCCGTTGTTGATACCCCCCATACATCGGTGATGTCTTATAGTATGACGATGTCCAGTACATCTGCTTCTCCTCTGGTAGGTGTGTGCGTTGATCCTGGTGGTTCTATGATATGCAGCACTGGTCGTCTCTCTGCGATGTCTGTCCGCTTTTTTCCTGCTGTATTGAGGTATCTTCTGTTCTAGGCTCCAGCCCGGATTTCACTAGGATGGCTGTACCTCTGCTTCTGGCGTTGTCATTTCTGTAGATTCCGTAGTCTGACCATCTAATCCCGTAATTTGCTCCTGGTAGCTTCGTTTCTTGTAGGGCGAATACGTCTATGTCTTCTTCCTCTAGTATAGTCCCCATCAGGTTGATGTTGGCTCGTAGTCCTCCGCTGTTCCGGGTTCCTGTCTTCAGCTGGATGTGCCAGGAATTATGTAGATCGATTAACGTGTCATCGGGCTGGCGAAGATGTTCTGCATTTCCTGCATGTGCGATGAGAACATCTTCTGGTTGTGGTTAGCCAGTAGACGCCGTCTTCTTGGATGCACTGGCGTAGCTTGTCCCCGCTGCCCTGGTGGCGGTTGGTTGGCATCTCGCTGTTCCCTGGGTAGTAGTCGTCTTGGGTGTTGATTGGGGTGCTGCCGTCTTTGGCGCTGTCGTCTTCTTCTTGGGTGTTTTGGGACACTCTCTGTAGTTGGCTGGATGATCTTCCTCGCATTTGGAACAGGTTGTCGAAATGTTCTTTGGTCTCTCACAGTTCCCTAATCGGTGGCTTCCTCAGCAACTGACATATCTTGTGACCATCTGGCAGATCGATTGTCCATGGTGGTAGCATTGGTAGTTGTAACACTGCGTTAGCCCGTTGCTTCTTCGTGAGTTTTCTTGCCTTAACTTGACGCTGAGGATGAACTCCACTTTCTTCATTTTTCCAAGTCTTCTTTGTTAAAGTCAATCATGAAGATTGGAGGTCTTCTTTTTTCTACGTTCCTTGAGTGTAGCTGTGTGATCCTCTTGATTTGGATTTCCTGTTCATGGAGGTCTTTTTTGATGTCTTCCATATCTTCATCTGGGGATAGTCCTTTGACGATAGCCCTCGCCACTTTTTCTTCTAGAACTGAGAAGGTGTACCAGCTCACATCTTGTCCTTCCACTTCTTACAGTATAACAGCTACTTGCTATTTCCAAGACTTTTTCGGCCCTCCTCTTTTACTTTACTTTTGCACTTTTATTGTCTATATTCGTTTAGTTTCACGATTTCCCACCGTTCGATTGAGGTGGCCAAACCATTTCAGTTGATTCTTCTCATTTTATTTTGAGTATACAATCAACACCTAATTCTTCCCTAATTACTTCGTATTTATCCTTACTTGTTGCGTCTTTGACTGCTTGAAAGTATTTCATGGTGATTGCTTATAATCTGCTCGTTTGTGTCTGGTTTAATATCCAAATTTCATTCCCATAAGTTTGGGTTGGCCTCAATATCGTTTTGTACACTGTCATTTTTGTTCTTTTGCTTACTTCTTTTTCCTTAGAAGAGACCTGTGAAAACTGTGGTACAATTTTGCTGCATTTGTTAATATTTTCTTTTATTTCATACTCCACATTACCTTCTCTTTCTAATATTGTTCCTAGGTACTTGTAGTTATGAACTTGTTGGATTTCTTCTTGTCGCAGAGTTATTTTAATTCGTTTATTTTCATTCTCTATCATCATCTCTTTTCATTTATTAATGTTAATTTCAAGGTTTCTTTTCCTAAGATCTTCATCCCATATTGTTAAATTAGATATCATTCTGTTGGTGCGCTAATCATGAGATCCTTGGCAAATGCACATTCATAGAAGTAGACTGGCATTACTTTGTTGAATCTTATATGAGTTTTTCGTATCTTCGTTTCTACTGTTTATCATACCACCTAGCCTTAGTCCTCCGTTTGTGTCAAAAGTGCCTGACTGTATATTGTTTTCCCGTACACAGCATTTAATCTTGTTGTATAAACTTTTTATTCCCCTTATTAGTCTCTTGTTCATATTTCTTTGTTTTAAACTCTTCCATATGTCTTCTTGTGATGTCCTGTCGAATTCTTTTCCCATGTCTACGAATGCTAAGTTTATATGGGAATGTTTTGTTCTGTTTTTTTTTCTTATTAGCTGAGACAGCTGATAGTTGTTATCCTATAACATTTTTTAGTCTCTGTAGAATTGTATTAATCTCTCAATTCTATGGGTCTTCGATAGGACTTCCTTTGTATATCGATAGTAATCTCGTTCGTGAATAGAAGTAAACTGCAAGTTGAGTTTTGCGATTAAATTGTTTATTTGTGTATATACAATTGTGTATAGTTACACCAGGAGTTGAGACAATTGTGTGTTAATAACTACCCATATAACTGTAAAATGATAAGGTGTCCCTTTGTCGGTGACTGCCGAGGGAACCACCTTTTAATGTTGTCGATGCTCACAGATCAGCATCTGAAATTCCACTGCCGACCCATCTCTCTATTGTTGTATGCTGGAAAATCGCCGGCAAAGAACCCGTGGCATACTTAACGAAACGCAATTGACGTCACCCTGTGGTTATGACCAATGAGAGGGTACCGGTGAGTTACGGTTCGTTAGATATGCCCCGTATTCCTTGGCGGGCAATAAACCGTTGGAGCACGTGATGCAGGGGTGGTTTAAGAATTTTATGATGGTTCATGTTTGGAACATATTAATTGAATTTGTTTCCAAACAGTCTCCTTTCCAGTATCTAGTCATACGTTTTCAATACGACACTCAGTAGCGATACCCCCGTAATTGGCACAGTTTCGCTTTATTGAACATTTTAGTCAGAATTTTTGTATCCCAAATTTCTTAACAACTTTGAAGTTATGTTTTTGTGTCCTGTTGACTTCCCTAATTTCATGTGTGTTATGGTTTTAGGTGAGTGGGTCAATAAGTAAAGCCTTCAACTGCGACTTCATGTGTGTTATTGCATCTGCTTTTCTGAATTGGGTATCCCATTTCTTCGTTCTAGAGGGGTTATTTCTTCTGCGTTGTTGGTGTTTTGTATTTCAATGGTCAATAGTTCGTGAAAATGTTCTCGTCATTTTGCCATTATTTCTCCATCTTTCGTTAGTAACATGTCATCTTTCAACTTCACATGTTTTACTTCTTCTTGTATCTTTTCCTTTTCTTAGGCTTTTAAAATCCTTGTAAAACAGCTTTTGATTTCTTTGACTGTCTGTTTCAAGCTTATGGCCGAATTCTTCAAAGGTGTAATTTTTTTTTATTACAATTTCTTTACTTTTTTTTATCCGTTGAATATTGTATCTGTTGTACGCGTCCTCTGTTCGATTACGTAAACATTGACTGCATATGTTTCTTGCAGCTTACGAAATAGTAATTCATGCATCAAGGATAGATTATTATAGGGTGTACACATATTGTGGAACATGCGTAAGTGCCTTTTGGTTATGTTATTCCGAATTTCTTACATCATACTTAGAGTAGGTGAATGGGACATCATTGATAGTGATATTCTGTTAACATTATTTGAGAGCACTCATAGAGTGGAAATCAATAACCGTTTTGTTAACTTGAATTATAAATAAATATCGCTATAATCGGTTATTACCTTTGCACAGTTTTAGGGAGAAACATTATAATGTTTAAATTAAGCTCAATTTGTAAGCAAATTTTTCACACATCGGTTTTGTTCCAGATTTGACCTGTCAGTTTGGAACACGCTCAGTCAAACTGGGATATGGATTGGACACTAGCATGAAATGGTTTGATGAACGAGTAAGACCAATCAGATGTGAATGCGATTTACCTCCATTTTTAACTTGTAAAGAAATAAAAGTATAGATATTTTAAATTATGAATAAATTTATTTTGTGTTAAATACTTATTTTTCATTAAAAACCTTCCTTCCAATGCTATTCACTATCACATTAATCATCAACTTGAGTTTTTTTTTAAATACGGACGTTTATTTTTTTCAACTTTACAAATCACTTATTTCATTGTGATTACCATAACATATAGATTGGAGCCAGAGAACAAAATGTGAATGTTAGTGATGTAGTTACGTTATGTAGCATATTGACAAAAGTTTCCAAAAATATCAATACGTGCTTTGTTACGTACTTTGAGAAAAATGAACTGAACGGATATTTGAAGAGAAAGAGGAAAAGTACTCTCACTGAAAAAAAAAGGAATCATTTTATGGCACAGAGAATATCTGAAAAAATAAGTAGGGTTTAGAAGAGATGGTATAAAAATATATTAAATAGATAAAGCCTGGATGTCTCACAGATGAACCTTATTGATTTTCGGCGTGCCAGAGCCAGTACAACGGGTCCTATAAGTCCAGATATACATTTTTGGTCAATTTTGGAGAAATTTCTGTTTGTTAGCACGACACAGCCTCAGGAGAGTATACAAGTGACAAATTTGATAATTGGATATCGTTCAGGGTATCTCACAGAAGAACCCTATAGATTTTCAGCTCACCCGTCCAGAACAACGGTTCATATAAATCCAGATATATATGTTTTTGGTCATTTTTGGATACAGCCTCCGGAGTGTAAGCAAGTGACGAATTTTATGAATGGATATAAATAAGAGCATCTCAAAGATGAACCCTATCAATTTTGAGCTCACCAGAGCCAGTACATACTGGGTGATCCGTTCAGGAAAATGAATAAAAATATATAGGGACTCCTTGTTATTTACAAATAATAAAAAATATATTCCAGTACTTTTAGTAAATTACCCACACACAACAACCCATAGTTGATAGTGTCTCCACTGCTGGGGCAAGGATTTCCTCTCATATTGAGAGGTTTAAGGCGACGAATTGATACTTTCGCTCGTATGAATATCGATTTTTTCCGTAACTACCAATTATATCAAAGCAACACTTCGTAATCTGATTGTTTGTTTCTTTGACCTCAATTCGTTCGTTGCATTTTATAATTGATGCACTTTTATACCAAGCAAAAATATATCTAAGAAACCTCTTTTGGAATAAAGATTTCAATTTTACAGGCAATCTAGTTATAGTTTTTAATTTGAAATAAATATACTGTTATTTTCCATTTTCCGCGTAACCTCTCACTCTATTCGCAAACACGATCCTATGTGTGATAGTAGGAAACAGAATTTGGTTCAATTCCTCTCCTTAAGGCTTTAGTTTGCCACGCTGGACCAGTGCGGGTTGGCAGAAAAATTATCGAAATAAAAAATGTCATAAGCAGCTTACAAAAAGAAATGAAATACCGCCAAAAACATTTTCATGTAAAATGTTGCCAAGACGAGACCATATGGCTCGCATTGTCATAAAGTTATGAGATCTCATGTACAGCCAAGCTAACTCTACAAGCACTAACTGTACAAGCCCTATCTCTACAAGCCCTAATTTCACAAACTCTACACCTTAGTCAAAATGCGTGGATTGACAGTTTCGATACCGTCACATGGGCGTAAGGTTTATTCATTCACCGTTCATTATTCTTCTCTAATACAATAGTTTTTTATAGAAAAAACGGCCAAGCCACGCATTTTGAGTGAGGTGTAGAGTTTGTGAAGTTAGGGCGAGTAGAGATAGTAGCTTGACTATACATGAGATCCCATAAATTTTTGACATTACGAGCCATATGGTGGTCTCATCTTGACAACATTTTACATGAAATATTTTTGGGTTGGGAGGGATATCTTTTTCCTCACTTAAAATCAGTATAACTGTGCAAAGATATAGGAAACCAAGGAAAACTATTATCTGATGATACTTACAATTATTACTTAAGAAGACAGTTTAATAGTAGAAAACTCGCTAGATTTATATGTTCATTGCCGACTTCATTTTGTGGGTCTCTTAAATGTCTTCTAATTTCTTATCCTCAATAAAATCTAGTTCTTATTTCTTATCACAAAGTAATTTATTTATTATATGCAATTGATTACCGTTGGGGGTGGCTATTTGTTTAATTGTATTCATTTCTCCTTGAAAGTTATATTTATTCATAGGGACTGAAAATGCTCTATGTATCAGTTGTATGCTACTAATTAATGTGACATAGGATGTATGATTGGAATAGGCTCGTTAAGTGAGATTCCATCAACCACGTCTGTTCACATTTTTATGAAGTATTACTTACATGTATCACATAAAAAACTTGAGCTTAGTTGAACAAAAAATTAAGACAGAGAGAGAAGTTCAAGAGTTTTTTGTTTTTGGGTTTGTTTTTGTTTTATGAGGGTGAAGCAATAAGTACGACTATGGAGAAAAGAAAATATAATAATCTTCTCTATGAATAAATCCAGAAACACCCTGTAAATACATATTTCGAAACCCAAACAAAATTATGCGGTAGCACGAATTACATTTTTCTTACAAGATCGCGTATTAGACAAAACACTTCCAGTGAAATAATTTGGAATATAACAGAGCTATTTCAAACAGATGGCAAAATGTCGAAACGAATCGTAAAAATATTAAACACCTTGTTGAAAAAATACATCCAAAGTACAAGTCAATAAAAAACGTTAAAATATACGCAGTTGCTTACACAGCAAAAGTAACCCAAAAACGTAAGAAGGAAATTTATAGTAAAAAAGGAGTTCGTCCGAAAGAGTCCAGACTCCGGCCTGACATTCGACCTTCGCGTGGTACCTTTGGGTTTCATTTAATAATTCAACAGAAATATTGTGTTTACTAAATATTCTCAATAGTAATACATTGATCATCAAATATTCCAGTGGGAATACATTGTTCATTAAGGAATATATCGTTCTTTAAATATTCCAATAGACATATATCGTGCATCTAACATATCATCAGGAATATATCCGCAATTTCTACTGTTCATTAGGTAAACGTAGGAGGGCGAGATTTTTTAGCCTATCCTAGTTAAGGGTCATGTTCTATGTTCCTTGTTGGTAATATAGAGGCGTATATGTTGATGATAAGTCGAATCTGTTTTATTTTCTCCCGCACCCCGACTCATCCCTATAGGTGTTCCTGTTGATGTTCCACGCACGTCGTTGACCGAACCAACCTGGTCCTGGCGGATGATTGAGCCCAGGCGAATCCCACAAAAGCCCTTATTGCTCGAGCCCGGAAAGCCCCCTCTCTCGGTTTCGTTTGGGGAGAATTCCTCGTTTTCCCGTGTGCCTGACGGCACTCGGGACATCACTGCCTAATTCCTGAAAGAGGAACCGGGCGCATTTCACAGATTCGTCACGATATTGTTACCACTGATGCCAGTGATTATAAGAGCCGTGACATCGGTTTATTACAGTGGTATTTTTAGAGACATTGGGCCCTGATATAGGATAAAGTTCCTCTGCAGGGCTGGGGTTGGGGGGTGTTTGAATGGGTGTCGTATGTGCGTCAAGAATTGAGTTGGACTTGGATTTTGGGTGGTGACTGACAGTCAAGTGGAAAGGTGTATAGAACGGACAAAGGAAGAAAAGCGTCTAGAAAATGTTTCATAAAATTGTATTTAGTTGAGAGCGGGCGTGGTTTTTTGGTAGAAAATAACCGGAGAAAAAGGCAGACTCAGTCAGCAACGAGGGTTGAAGTTGGGAGAGAAACATGGTTTTAAAAGTGACTGGGATTGGGCATTAAAAAGTATATAGTATTGAGTGGATTTGGTCGCAGATTCAAGTTGAATTGCTTTCGCTCCTAATGGAAATCAAAATGAAGTGAGCACGCCTGCCTATGTTTGTAATAGAGCAGTTGTGTCGATAAATGAACGAAATTAGATTGACAGTGAGAATTTCAATTATGATTTTCGAGACTGTCGAAAGATCATAGGGAACTTGTTGCTTTTCCAATGTGACTGGAGGGGTCTCTTGGGGGTTTTTCGGAGTGGCTAGTCGATGGGGGCAGCGAGGGTGAAAGGCGGGGTGAGGACCTCCGCAATTTGTGCAGGTTGGGGTTTTCTGACTTAGGGCATTTTTCGGGGCGGTGGCCTGTTTGGCCGCAAGAAGGACAGATCGGCTTAGACCAACAAGAATTAGAAGAGTGTCCGGTTTGTGTGCAGCGATTGCAATATTTAGGGACTAAAGGCAGTGGGTTGGCATCGGATGGCTCGCATTTTTGTGGGAGATCATGAAATATGAGGCCAGATGTGAGGGCCTGGTGGTAATGTGTTTCAGAGTGGGTTATGATGCGGAACAACAACGTTGGTTTATTTGTGTACTTAGCGATGATTCGCCAAGTTTTCATGAATGGAAATTGTTGATCATGAAGAATTTCTTCGAGAGGGATCGATCAGTCTAGATTCCTGCAGACAAATGAGAACGTGGGTGTGAGAGTTTTGGCTGGTCGGGGTGGACGTTCATTGGAATGTTAGATGGTGATGTTAGCATCACCAGTAGAGTTGTGGATTTTCCTGAGAATTGTTGAGGATGCCATTGGTGAAGAGGTTTTGGGAAGAGCGGTTCGGTTGAAATTTGCTTTGAGGTAAAGGATATGTCCATTTAGGAATTCGAGGGTGTTTAGTAGGTTGTAAAGTGATTTTTATTTTGAGTATTGGAGTGGAAGGTGTCTGAGATTTGGGGTTTGTGTTGATATAGGATTGTTGCTAGGGGTTGTTGTAGGATTGTTGAGGGGGGTGGTAGTTTTTGTAGGTCAGGGTTTGGTTTATTCAACGAGGGTGATTTCACCCTCGTCGAGAATGTTATTGGGTGATTGACGATGTGGAAGATTGGGATTTTACGGAGGAAGCATAAGACATGGTTGGGGATATGAAGGAAGTGCGTTTTGGTGTTCGTTTTTAGGTTTGCGGAGAGGTTGAGTAAGTGTTGGTTTTGTTAGAGGTATGTTGTGAGGGTGTTTTGGCTTCGGTTGGTTTGAGAGGAGGGAATGATTCATCATCGGAGATGGGTAATAGTTTAAATGATTCTTGCACATTAAATTATTCTCGCAGGATTTTGATAATGGATTCTGCGAATCCGAGAGCTTGGAGTTGTTGGGTCGACATATTGACTAAGTCAGCGTTTTCTGATTTATAGGTGGGTTTGGATGCAGTTTTACTGCTACGGGTGCGTCAGGAGAGCATTTTCGAAGTTTGAGTTGAGGAATTGAGGACGAAAGTTAATACCGACAACGGACTCACTTCCGGCGGGAGTTACCTCTCCAGTTAAAGGTTTCCGAACTTATTAGCCTTCAGGGAATTTTATATAAACCTAGGTATTAAATGTCCTTCCTTCGTCCAGTGGGTGTGGCTTGATTTGGAATCTAAAAATCAGAGTAAATTTATTTTCATAAATAGTATTCCTTTCGATGAAATCTACTGTAAATTTGTTTGGATCAGTGACCAATTCTGCTGTATCACCTTCCTCAAGAGATGGACTGGATCTACGGAATTTTTTTCTTCTTAAGTTACGAATCTTTAAATATTGAAACGTTTAATGTGTCGGAAAGAAATGCTGTGACGTCATACCGTCTTTCGAGTCGAGACAGTCTAAGCAGCGCAATGCGTACGTTCGTAATAACATACATTATTGTTCATTGGGTAAATGTAAGAGGGCGAGATTGTTTAGCCTATCATTAGTTAAGGGTTATAGTGTATGTTATTATTGGTAATATGGAGACATATATTTTGTTAAGTTGAACCTGTTTTATTCAATCCCGCACCCAGACTCATCCCTATAGGTGCCTCTGTTGATGTTCCATGCACGACGCTGACCGAACCAACCTGGTCCTGGCGGATGATTAAGCCCAAGCGAATCCCACGGGAACCCTTACCGCTCTAGCCCGCAACGCCCCTCTCTCAGTTTTTTTTTGGGGGACAACTACTCATTCCCCCTCGTGTCTGACGACAATGGTAACAGCGCTGCCTAATTTCTAACGAGAGAATCCGGGCACATTTGGACCACGGTCCTTCATTACAGAGTTACAAACACTGGGAATACCCAGCGTTTATTAGAGTGGTGACAGCGCTTATTACAGATTCCTTTTATATTTTGATAATAGAAAATAACCAATACGAAATATAATTTAAAAAATTGGCCGTTATATTTTAAACATTTTACAGAAAAATATGTTTTCTACAATTCCAAAAATCCCAAATAGCAATTTCCTGTCGTTAGTAATACTAAATTATCTAAAACCTACCTAAACATTAATGGATATTTCCGAAAATATTCATGTTTATCTAGAGCTGCAAACAATACCTACCAACCTGAAGAAGTTTTACGGTTTTCGATACTGATTATCTATTGATAAATCTATCCTTAAATAAAATAAATTGTCTTTTAAGAAATTGTTATGAATAATTTGTCTAAATCTTTTAAAAAAATGCTAATTTTTTTTATACATTATGGTAAATATGCAAAGTGCATATTTGCCTCTAAGTTTATCTATTAATGTTCCATTATAGTTATTACATATTATTTATTTAAAAATGAATTGTTTCCGCCACTGCAATTGCTTCTCTCTTCCCTTGCCTCTCTTGAGATACCTAATGTTAAAAATTAGTCGCTGACTATTATTTCCGACCCATGGTATAGTATTATTTTTTGGAAAACTTTTTAAATCTGTTTAATATAGAAAATGTGCGATACGGATTATATTAAAGCCGATTCTTCCAGTATGCCGGAAGTTGATGTTATTATGGTAATGGACTATTTTAATACAAATCCAGATTTCATTTATGCCTTTTATTTATTATATTAAATGTGGTGATATGTTAGTTTTATTACAGTGTACCTAATAGAACTGTTGTTCAAGTTCAAGTTATCTTTTTGGTTTAAAATGTAAAAAAAGAACGAAACCCAGTAGATTTATCAAACTAATTATTTAATATGATTTCTCAATCTTTTAGATTTTTAAGAAGCTGTTATAGGTAAATCTTGCTGAGCTTAGAAAATATTCTATATTTAGTAGGTTAAATGAACTAAATGCTATATTAATTACAGCGTACGACCTAAATTCCAAATATGAGAATGTTTCATATTAGCACACTAGATTGAGTATGCGAACTGTCAATAAAAAAGGTGGAATGAATTTTTATATTTACTGTATACATTTATTATTTATAGCCTGCTAGTATAAATTGTTTTTATATTGTCTTAGGTCTGCCCGAAAACAATATGGAGACAATATTGTGGGTTATGTTCAGCTCATGCGCTCAAACAATCTACGCTTTTTAAAAGCAAAGATTCTCAGGCGTCGGAAGGAGGTTGAAACCATGATCTGGTATTTTAAATGTGGGTACACCGTAGAACCAAAGAATACACCAACAACAAGAAGCGAGAGCCGGCGTAAATCCTTTGATGTTTTGGGGGCAAAATTTCGTGACCTTGAAACTGACTTTGACAGATAACTGAGCATCGTTACTTGATTTTACACTAAGAAAAGTATTCAAAAAATGTAAATAAATATGTTATTGGATGTTCAAGTAAAAAAAAATGTATAACCACCGAAGATTTTGGCGCTAAGCCACTTTATCTTCAAATGCTACTAAACGATTATATTCTTGAAGCAAAGAAGAGACAAATCGAAAATAGCACAATAAGGTACCATCTTCCTCAAAATTGCGATTGTTTTTCCCTTCATAGAGTCAACATTGATTTCATGTCCACTACCAATATAAATAGTGCAGATATATTTTCGAATTATTGAAAACCACAAATGGGTGAATATTTGCTTAAACAAATTGAAATAATGATTAGGAACCAGTCTAGGTGTAGCTTATGGGCTGAAATGAGATACGCACGCATAACAGCATCAAAAACATATTATGACGCTGCCTACTGTGCTACCTTGGATGGAACACGATTACAAAGTATATTGGGTGCCAAAATTTTCCAAATGGATGTTATAAGAAGAGGCCCTAATTTAGAGGAAGCTCTCCTGAAGGTACTTTCCAAGGAAACTTCCCAAACCCTCAAAAAATCAGGCATTTTTCTTTCAAAAGAGTGTCCAGTAATAGATGCGATTCCTGATGCAATAAATGAAGAGTATGTAGTAGACGTAATTAATAGAAAAACACTTACATTATAATAATCTTAATTGCAACATTTTGTTGAATTGCTTACAAAGTCGGTTCTAGACAAAGCCTTCTGCCCCAACTTTCGTGTTTTTATATCTTTTGGCAAAGACACAAAAATGTTATCAGGCCTGGTCACAGTGCTGTTTTTATATTCCGGAATTATACAATATTTACGGTTTTTCTTTTTGTGTTGTACTTTCATTATAACGCTCATAAAACATTTAACGCCAGAGAAATAATCAAATACCTAACCAAACTAGAGCTTATTAAAACAATGCCCGTATTATTGCTGTACCGAGCGGCCAGAGCAACGACGACCGACTTAAGAGATGCAACGGGCTCGAAAATTGTGAAATTTTGCAGAACTACTAAACTCAACAAAATGTAATAACAAAAATGTGCTGATCGAGCATCAGTGTGTGTTGGTTTTCTGTAAATTGAATCATCAATTTATTTATTGACATATGCTAGTAATACTTCTTATAATATTTGAAAGATAGTATATTTAGCAACAAGTATAATAATTTATTTTAAAACAGAAAGTAATGTAATTACAAAATTGTTAAATGTAGGAACAAAAACATCCCCATTAAAGAAGTTTGGTATATATTAACTCAAATGTCCAGATTGTATTGCTGTCTATATATTATTATTATTATTATATAAGTCAAACAATTGGAAATTTAGAAATAAGACACAATGAACACATACGAGCATACAGATTGAAACAACCAAAGAAATACCATTACGCAAAACATCTACTTGACACCAAACATTCATTAACACCTAACAAAGAACTAGAAGTACCTACTATATATTTGTAATTAGAAACAAGAACTAGATTTCCTTGAGGAGTTAAAAATAAAAAGATACTTGGGACCCACAATATGAAGTGGTCAATGAACTACTGATCTTGAATGGGAGAAAATATATCCAGGATATCCCCATAGGGGTAGTAATATCTAAACATCAATATTTGTAATAGGTAGGTCACTTCTTGGTCTATCCAAAAATAATTATTGAACATCAGGTAGGTATCGCATAAAATGTAACTTGTCATTCTGTCGGTAATATTTTATGACATCAAAACAATTGCCACACGCAACTGCTAAGGGCATTGTGAAGTTTATAGAAAATCAAGTTTTACTTCTTTTTGGTGTTCCACAAATTTTTTCTGTTGACAGTGCTACTGTTTTCACTTCTTTTCTTTTTGAGAATCTAATGTCACAGTACAAAGTGCAAAAAATTTTTGATAACGCTCGGTATCATTCGCAAGCAAATCACACAGAACGAACAAATAAGATAATTGTTACAGTTCTAAGGTGTTACATTAATGAAAATTCGTCTCATAATAACTGAGACACTTCGTTACATGCGGTTGCACGAGTAATTAGAACCGCGAAACATGACGTTATGGATCCCAGCTTTTCTAAATTTTGCTCGAAACGTTCCGTTAAGTGGAGATTTTTACGGTACAATTTCTGAAAACTCGAATAATATTATTAACACTGGTGAAAAATTATAATTAATTAATGATGTTCACTTCCTAAACTTTTTGTAGAAGTTCGTAAAAAGTTAAAAAACGCATATGAGAAAAATGCCCAACGTTACAATTTACGAAAGAGAGATTTGCAATTTCATGTTGGTAACAGGTTATGGAAAAAGAATTATGTTCTTTCATCAAAATCTAATAATTTTGCAGCTAAATTTGCTTCTAAGTACATACCTTGTATTGTCAACAAAGTGAACTCTAAATTAGTGTGTAATTTAAAACACCTTTCCGGTAACGATTTAGGTAACTGGTATGTTACAGAATTAAATAATCAATTCATTGACGTAGATGAAAATCTTCCTGATGGTGAATTTTCTGATCAACATTGTGTTGATACAAATTTATCTGAGCATAATTATAATTTGCGAATCAGATCTGATAGTGATTCTGATTAGTTTGATAATTTATCCCGTATTTCTATATGAATATTTTTGATTAATTTTCCTTACGAAACCTTATTGTATCTTAATTTTGATTTAATATCAAAATACATCTTGAGTATTTTGTACTTGTTGTTGTTGTTAACAATTGTGTCACAAATGCATTTTGTGTCTTTATCTAGTAGAATTTGGTTTTCTATCATAGTATATGTCATAGTACCTCTATACAGTATCTTTTGCACAAAACCACTCTTTAAACGCTTGTGTTTAAAATGCGAAAAGTCACATCTCACATCTCGTTTAACTTTTGTTTTTAAAACGTCGAATCAAATGTATTTTTTCTATGTTAAATTTCATGTTCCTTGATAATTTTGTTATTCTGCGTCATTTGATTTGTCAGTCAGCTGTCATCCATAGTCGGTCATGTAATGAATATAATTGAAATATAATATAATTTTTCCCTTCCCGCGGACGAAGAAAAAGTATAGTAAGCACCTCGTGTTAAAAACGTCTTCAGTCACTCGTTTCACAAGGAACTCGTTCCGCTTCACTCCACTCGTGCCTAGTAAAACTCGTAACGAAAGTAACCTTTTTGACACTTGGTACTTAATATACTATTGTATTTATCTTTACCGTTGTGCCGATAATTCAAATTTATTGACAATGAATTAATGTATATTAAGTAAAGTAAATATACCATTTATAGCAAATATAAAATTCAATCCATAGTACCATCCTCCTCGCTGGCCATACAAGAATCATCCGTCGAGAGAGATCACTATCGGTTCTATAGTTTGTTCTATGAGGTTATCTAAAACCCACATTTTCTCTTCCTCTTTAATTACATGATTCACAGCATCTCTCCAGTTCTCTTCAGTTATTGTTGTCAATGAGTACTTCATGAGTTCACGAACATCTTTCATTTTAAATGTTTTATTATGTCTAGCTACATAACCTTTCATTTGGGCCCATATTAACTCTATCGCATTTAATTCACAATGGTATGGCGGCAAACGAAGCACTGTTATCTCACGATTCTTGGCTATTTCATCAATAACAAACTTTTTAAATTGTAGCTTGTGATCTGAAGCAACCTTTAAAAGTTCTTTCTTCAACATATCATCTTCAAATGGTATATCTTTTACGATTAACCAGTTTCTAATATCAGCTTTTTTCCAAGAGGTAGATGGAAGATTTTCTGTTAATCGCGAATGATAAGTGGCATTGTCCATAACGATTACAGCATTATTTGGAATTAATTCGACCATTTGTGTAAAATACATTTGCAGTCATTTCTTCATGATAGTCTTTGGTTGATGTTAACTGAAACTCCAGTAAACCACCTTCAACGAACCCTTGATTGCATCCAATATGCGTTATTATTAGTCGGCGACCTTTACCGATAAGAGTTTTCAGTACAGTAGGGAAACCTTCTATGAAAGCTTGACGACTGGTTTGAATACTTTTGTCCTGCCATATTTTTTTCACTGAATGTCCTTCGTTAAGCCATGTCTCATCTAGATAATAGATTTGTCTTCCCTCCTGTCTTTATTTTCGGATATCTCGTGAATACTGGCGTCTCCAACATATTATTTCTTCGTTGTCTATTAGCACTGATTTGCGACTTCGCTTCTCCCAAGTAAAATTTAATTTGTGTGATATTTTCCACAAAGGCAAATTCTCGTCTTCCTTCACCATTCTTAGAATTCTGTCAAGGGTTGGGATCTCTTTTTTAAAATATAATTCATGTAGTTTTCGTCTTATTGTATTTTGCATATGTTCATCAAGGTCAAATGGTTTTCTTCCAGTTGACTTTTTAGGTGGAGATATATTTCCATTTTTCCTCTCTCTTAGAAGCCTGTAAATAGTAGATTCACTAACTCCTGTCATATTGGAACATGTCGTAACTATATTTATAACGGTAGCAGCCGGTATTTGATGTACAACAGCATCATGCACATTTAACACTATCACGCTCTTACACTTTACTTGGGTAAAACTTGAAGACATTTTTCACAACACAGTTAACACTTATGGAACATAAGCGACTCTAAGCAAAACAAATTATACAAATTTGGGCGAGATCAAGTTTTACCGTATATATCTTCAAAATTTCTAAGTAGTCATTGGGACAATCCCTAGTAGGACTCTATTGTAATGTTTCTTGGAAATGTTGTTATCAACATTTCGAAAATCAGAAAGTAATTATCTGGAGAATGAATTGATAAATGGTTTGTTAATATGTCTCCCAAGAATTGACCTGCTTCAAATTTTCAAGATAATTAATGATATATTCAGTCAGAATAGTTGCGTTACAAAATTATTTCAAAAAGAATTTATTGTTTTAACTTTATGTACTCTACAAATGTATGAAGGTCAGTTAGTTGTCTTAACTAACCGAATTTACAATTATATTACCTTTATATATCAGATCGGGACTAAAATTAAATAGTAAATAAATTCCTTAGATGAACTGTGACGCTTATGCTTTACTACCTGACTAGCATCTGTGACCTTTTCGCGAGCTGTCAGTCAATAAGAAACAGACTATAATATCTTTATTTTTCGTATGCCTTACTCTTGATATTGTATCTAGAGTACATTATTTTGGATCCGTGATATATGTTGTGTATAATACAATTTATGTATTTATTATATTTGTGTTTTTTATCGTATCTATTTTTTGTTTTTGGGATTTTAAAACGCCAAATTTTTTTTTCCCGTGAATGTTTCAAATTTTCTGAGATTTTCTTGCGTTATGCATCTTTAGAAATCAGTTTAGTTTGGAACGACTTTTATACTGAAATATTCTTTGGAATATCTTGCTCTAGGCAGATTTTGATTTCAGATAATTTTGAGTAGTCCCTTATCTCTCTTGTTGTGTGTACTGAGAAATAATATTTTTGTTTAGTAGCGTTTTCGTTCTCAGTATACGCATGATTTTTATCGTCTCTGTATGTTGATACCAGTAAAACACGTTCTTTTTGTTACATGACAATTTATTGATTACTTTGGTGTACTGATACATAGTGATAGTATCTTTTTTGCGGCAAACTTTTGTTTTCTCTTTCCTTTGTTGACAAAACTATTTTTTAGACAACTTTCTATGTGGTTTGAAATACCATAGTTTATAATTTCGTATTATTGATAGCGAAAGTGTTTCCGATTTATAATATTAAGTTCTATATAACTTCCTATTTTGGTTTTTAGAGTGTTCTGTGTATGCTATCGCTAAATTTTTAGCAATTGGTTCTGTCTTGGTGGATTTCTTCACTCCAATCTTTCCGAAGGGGGGAAAGGCCATGCCTTGTTTTTTTCTATTCATTTTTCCGTATAGTACTTAATGTATTTCAAATACACACACTCATTTTTGGTCACGTTAACAATTTTTTTCTTAGCCCATTTCTGTCCCTTACCGTGTATTTTTTTTAAAACCATATCTCGCAATAGCTTTCCCATGACGGAATTTTTGGAGTTTTTCGCTTTCCTGTTAAAAAATACTTCCGTGATTTTGTTTTTTTGTTAAGGACTAGTTCTGTGACAGGCGTGATGCTAGTCTTGTGACGTCTATAAGTGGACAGCTGAATTTCAGAGGTGTATCATCATGTCATATCGTATCGTACATACGGGACGTTTTTCCGAAAGGGTGGTTTGGTGACTTGTCATGTTATCGTACTGGAAGGATGTGTCACATGGGCATTGCATCACGGTTAGGTTAGAGAGGATTGTTGAAAATACTTTTTCAAAGCTACAGATATTATTTCCGGCAATCGCCAGTATTTCCAAGGTATGCGATTTTCAAAGAGAAAGCGTTGCAGATTATGTGTAAATGTAAATGGACAAAATTTTGAACATCTTTTGTAATTTGTTGGCTGCTTAGTTAAAAATTATGTTTGAATGGGACATTATATAACTTTGTAATTATCTTATTTTTTATTGTCATTAATTCTTTCGTTAATATAATCACAAATTTGGAATAGAATTTTCAACAATCCTCTCTCAATGTTTTATATGCATTGCTGTTTCACAAATTAGTTCCTGTTACATATTTTAACCATTAGTAGTTTGGTAGCTATTAAAAAACATTCAAGTGCTAGAAATCTAGAGATCCAGTCATTTATTTTTCTCTTTGGAATTACCTTTGGCAATTCCCATTTTAGTTGTGGCGTTCCTATTTAACGCTGGGTTTGTTAATTACCCGAGCTTGCTCCAAAATTTCTTCGTTTTTTTAATTTTCTCTTTTTTATTTTTACCCTCTTTTTATTTTGTAAATTCTTTCGTTCCTCTTGCAAGGAATGTAGTTGTTGGATGACCATGTCTACACTTCGGTAGTTATAGGGATGCGAAAGTGATTGTGGGGAATAAATAACCACGATGCGATTAAAATCTCTCGCGAGGTTTTTTCCTGCATGATTGATGCTCTCATCCATCTATGACTCTGAGTTAGTCTTGTTCTCCCAATACTTTTTCCTTCTTTCTTTTTGGTTGTTTTAGTTTTTTTCTTTTGAGTTTAGCGTACCTGAGATCTCAACCACCCTGTATCACATTCAGTGATTATTTTTTGTAGATGAGGAAAATAATTCTCTTGCCATATCGTTGAGATGTTAGCATTTCATATATTATTATTAGAGGTTACCCCTCTAATTTTTTTGGACGTTCAGCGTCTCATAGTTTGGTAGAGGCTATCCCTCTAATTTAAATTTTTTTGGTTATTTTAGAATCTCAGTACGGTACCAATAACTGATATCGTTTAATATTTGATACATATTTTTGCTAATAGGAATGAGCTCCTATTATAATTGCTTACTGGAATTTGTTCACATTTTTTTGCAATTGTTATTATTGCTAAAAGTTATAAGCAACTATTATACAGTGCTATTCAAAAGTCCCCTCCCTCCCTCGTATCTTTTGAACGGCTACACTTACATTAATAAAATTTGGAGGGTGAAAATAAAGTGTTGTAAACTTCTCTACGAATAGTAACAGGTGACGTAATAGTAATAGATGACGTCACAGTGCCACTCTGGCCAATAATTTTAAATAGGACCTTATGGCAAGTGATATCTCGTTTGAAAGGCATTGACATTGTTTACATAGCCATATTAATTTGGTTTGGGTTTAAATTATTTTTGACGGATAAATTAAATAAATACCAAAATTATTGAAATTATTTTTTTAAATTTAATTATTCAAATATCAGGATTCTTATAGCAAGTGTTCGAAATGTGCTCCGTCTACTTCCTGAAAGTAACACATCCTATTAGTAAACTCTTGTCGTACTCGTTCGAATGTGTCAGCTGAAATAGCATTGCATTCTTCAATAATTCTTTCTTTCAAAACGCCAAAGCTATTTGGTGCCGTAGTATAAACCTTGGATTTCAAGTACCCCCACCCCACCTCGATATTCTTCATCCAGGTAACGTCTTACTGCACCATAATAATGTGCAGGAGCACCATCTTGTTGAAATGTTATTTCCAGATGGCCGAATTCATCTTGATTATCTTCGCGAATTTCAAGAATTGACGGCTCAATTGTATTTTGTAACATCTCCGCTTAAATTTGAATTTAGGAAAACAGGACCCACTATGTGGTTTCCCATAGTACCTGCCCAAAGATTGACTTTTTCTGGAAATTGGGTATGTTGTTCACGAATGGTGTGAGGATTTGTGTCACTCCAATACCTTACATTTTGTGTATTCACATTTCCATTGAGGCAAAAAGTACTTTCGTCACTAAAACAAATTGTTTTTATGTAATGTGGGTTTTGACTAATTTTATTTGTCATACATTCACAGAATTCGAGTTTTCTATCGGGGTCGTCATCCGAAAGGTGGTGCACAATTTTTAACTTGTATGAATGAAATTTATTTTTAGCCAACACTCTCTGTACTGTACTTTCACTTACTTCACAGATAGACGCAACTTTAGTTGAAGAGGAAGTAGGGTTTACTTACATTTCAGCAACTATATCAATTTTTTTATCATCACTAAATGTTGGTCGACCAGATCGTTTGGCATCTTGAACACTACCTGTTGCTTCAAACTTGTGGAAAAGCTCCCTCAAATAAGTTCTCGAGATATGGCGATCTGGGTATCTCTTATTAAATGAACGTTCCGCTTCATGGAGATTCTTTCTAGATTCACCAATTATTAAGATAGCTGCTACTTTGTCGGCTTGAGTACGTACCATTTTGCCTATGTAAACTCTTAAACGTCTCGTTAAACAATAATAAAATTGAATATTTAAGCTATTTAGAAAAACTTTGCAAAGCAACAAATACTATTAAATTAAAAACGTCAATTTTTTTTACAACTAACCAGAGGCGGACTGAAAAATCTTCAATATTTAAATGTGAAATAATAATTTTGGTATTTATTCAATTTATCCGTCAAAATTAATTTAAACCCAAACAAAATTAATATGGCTATGTAGCCAATGTCAATGTCTTTCAAACGAGATATCACTTGCCATAAGGTCCTATTTAAAATTATTGGCCAGAGTGGCACTGTGACGTCATCTATTACTTTTCGTCACCTGTTACCATTCGTAGAGGAGTTTACAACACTTTATTTTCACCCTCCAAATTTTATTAATGTAAGTGTAGCTGTTCAAAAGATACGAGGGGGGGAGTGGACTTGTGAATAGCACTGTATATTTACTTTTGTTAAGTTTTCAAAATGAATTGAAGCCTTGAATTAGAAAGCAACAATTCTTGGACATTCATTGAATATGTTCCTTTCTTCTTCTTATTTCCTCCTCTATATTGTTCTCTTCTTTTCATTTCTTATTTGGTTTTTTGAATCTGTAAGCACTATTACATCTTCTTCTTTTTGATCACCACATTCATGTTGTTTTGTAGCCGTTTAGGTTTGAAAAAAAATAATTCTTCGAATTTCTTTTTTCTCCGAGGAGAGGGGGTGTAACATGTCATCGTGACATGTTTCAATTTTCATTAGTTATTAAGGAGCGTTATTTATTATTCAGCTACTCCCACCTCTAATTCAAAATAATTTTATTTGAAATGTTAAGAACGCGTCCAATGACCGTCGAAACTCCAGAATCCAGACCACTCACGGCGCAAGAATCTGTCAATACCGCTGGGAGCTGTACGTCCCGCGTCTCTCCAAGATAAGTCCTTATTATCGGTAGATATAAAATCTTGAGCTGGACTTTTTTATTGTAATACTGTTTTTTTCGTATTGTATTGTGAATACATAGTTTATGTGAATTTATTGTGTGTTAAATAAATCCATTTGTCCCGAAATTTTGGTTATTGGTTCACCTTATCCCAGTTGAGGTAATAACAAATATTATAACCGAAGCCAAATTCACAACCTGAGCAGAGTCCCAAGGCCGGGTAAAGCGCATATAGTGACAAGAAAACCAAACTTTCTTTTGGCACTGCCCAATACAAAACTGTTTCGTACTTTTCCGCTTAGTATAAACCAAAAAAAAAATAGAAAATGTCATGTCTTTAGCAGAAAAATATGTACCGCCAATACATATACTACTACTACGAGCAAGTGCGTTTCGCTAATAAAAAGGAACAGCAAGAGAAAGCCAATGACAGTAACAGAGATGAAGTTGAAATTATTAGTATATAGGTATTATCTTTATTTGTCGAAACACATTTTTTTGTTTTTTGTGTGTGTAGGTTAATGTGGTATTACAGTATTTTTATTTTTTGTATTAATTCACTAAACATTCTCTGATGTTCAGAAGTTTTCGTTGTTTTGATAATAAATAAATATATTGTAAAAAATATTCTGGTTTAGTTTTTGTTTGAAAAGTTTGATGCAAGAAACGGTCAAATACAGGATTCTCCAATCTTTTTTTCGGTTTGTAAAAAAATACATATCAATTTTTTTTATTTTGAACTATATCTTAATACCTTTTCAAAATTAACAAAATACAGGCAATTTAAAAATGTATGACGTTTTTTTTTAAATTTCCCACAAATTTAGAAAAATGGAGCTGAGCGGTTTTTGCAACGGACCCTTCAATTATCATCATGATCATAATCACTCAACCCATTTGAGTCTACTGCCAGACATAGGCCTCTCGTAATCGAATCCATCTCCGTCGCCTTGTGCTGCTAAGCCTCTCACTGATTTTGAGGAGAGGCTTCTAGCTCTAATTTCAGTACTAAATATTGAAGGAGTGGAACTGCCAGAAGCTGACTGTTCTGAAAATGTTATAGCATACAGAGAGGAAGACAATGAAATATATGAACTGAATGATATTCTTGTGATGGTAAGTATGTACTTACAAAGTTTAAATTTAGCTGGCCAGAGCTGAAAGTATCGTAGCTATTATTAAAAGATCATTTTACCTCCAACACTTTTCAAAAGTTATCATAACTGTATCAAAGATAAGGATTCTTAGATACTTTGGAAAATAGCTACACAATATTTAATCGAAATAAAATTAATTATAGGAACTGGTAATAATTCAAAATACACAAATATTCAAAATGTGGAGAATGGGGAAACTTTTCTACAAATCAGTATTCGTCAGATTTCTTATTATCTACCTCACATTATACAATTTCAAACTATCTGCGGGCTTACACTACAATTATTATAAGGCAGTTAGTTGAAGAGTTTATAAAACAAAATTGTTAGAAACTATAAAAGTACCTTTGTTATTATTTTAAATACTACAAAAGTATGTATAGATCTTAAAAGTATCTTAGATGCTTAAAATAAAGGTATCTAAAGACATTTTAAAGTACTTAAATATACTTGAAAATATTTAAAGTATCTAAGGTATTTTTACTCAAATACATTTCAAGTATCTTGTATCTTAGTATTTCAAGAGTATCTAGATACTTTTAAAAAGTATATTCTACAGCTCCGACAATAATAGACGGTACCTTTGAAAATCAATCAAACCATTTTTTAAGGGCGATGAAGTTCTGCAACCAGAGGAGCCACAAAATAATGTAATTGTAGAAGAAACCTATGTCGATGAAAAAACACTCCCTGCATCAAGTGATTCAAATCGAAGAATACCAGCTGCAACATCAAATCGTCCAAGAACCAGAAAATCATTAAAAGAACAGGTCGTGGTCGTGTAGAAATTGCATTGGCGACACATGATCAAAATTTAAGAGATCTGACAAATTCTAACTTGGCAATTGCTAAATTAATAAATATGTTTGCCAACTCAATTAATAGCATAGCAATAATGATGAGACACTCTAACTGAAACCAAAAGGTCTATTTTAAGTAGTGTAGTATATATCTTTAAGTTACCAATGAAAAAATTTTTGCTTGTTAAGCTTATTTTTTTATTTTATTTGTGATAATAGTATAAGTTTTTTTGTGATGTTTTTTAAAAGTGGAATTTAATTTTTATTTCCTGTTATTTACCTGTATTTTTTATTTATGTAACATATTTGTTTACTGTAAGCTAAGTAGCTTATTTTTTAAATTTTATTTGTGATAGTAGTAATACTCTTGTACTCATGAAAAGGCATATTTCTAAGTAAAAAGAATATATTTCAAGCTGTTTACATTGTTTATGACTAATTGTTAAAGTATTGTTGCACAATTTCATTTCGCACTTGTTCACCTCTTGTTTGCCAGTTTTGAATTACTAAGACATTTCTTACATCATAATTAGGTTGATCATCATCACCATCTTCATCCAAATCTATAACTACATCCTCAGGCAAATCGTCTCTATAGAATCGTGCAATGTTATGTAAAACTCCACAAGTATGAATAATTTTTCCTGATTTTACTGGGTCATAATTTAAAACACGATGTTTTAGCAAACATCGAAATCCTTACTTTAACACCCCATTCACTCTTTCAACAATATTCCTAGCCCTCACAAAGTGATAATTATAAGCACTTTCAGGAGTATGCTCAGGAGGGTTTCCGAAAGGAGTTAAAAGGAAAGGTTTCTTGGGGTATCCAGAGTCACCAATAAGAAATGAATCGTCTCCTTTCATTCGAAGCTTGCCAAATTGCCGAGTCGTGAGTAGATCCTGAGAAACGAGCGTTCAAATTTAGAATGTTATAATCACTGTCCACTATTATTTGACAGTTTATACTATAGTATCCTTTTCTACAGTAATATGGAAACGCCGGATATTCTTCCGAAGGAGATATGATTGCTATGTGAGCACCCAAGCATCGAGGTAAATTAAATCTTTCCATGAAGCGATTCTTCACCATATTCCTCTTGTTTATAGAATTAGGGAATTGGATACAGTTCGGCAAGAGATGATTACAGATTTCATTTGTAACTTCATCAATAGAGCGACTTAGGCTTGGTTGCCTAATGCAAAATAATATGCTTTTCCAGTAGTCAACTGATAGCTTCCTGATGCGTAAAAATGTAAAGTTGATAGAATTTTTAAACGGACTGGTAAACTTGTGCTTCTCCTTAATACATATGGGGAGAAAACATGTCAATGATAATCCTTGCTACATTTTTATTGAAACGAAATATGTTCTTGAATTGAGTACCTGGTAATTGAAACGGGTCATTCATGTAGGTTTGCTTTCGTTTGTCTAGGTTGAATAATATTCCCAGAGGTGAATATAACAGTTTTATTCTAAAAATACCTCAATGTACAGTCAAAGTCGATTTTTTTGAAGTTGTCCGTCACAATATTCTCTCGTCTCTCCCTTATTGAATCCCCGGCAACCAAAAACCCTAAAGGTCATAAGATGATTCTCATCAAGTGTTCTAAATGTAAATAAGTAAAACTTCAATAAAACGTTAAAAGAAAATCACAACAATAACACTAACTAAATACATTAAAAATTCAATTATCTACATTCATGTCTTGTAATATTCGGTGTTGTAGTCTGAGTTCCGCCCTGTAAAATAATGTAGTAGTGAATTATCAAGGAGGTATGAAATTTATGTAGGTAATTACCTTTCTTCATTTGCAATAATTTTTTCTACAAAACCCTCACCAACCACATCATAATAAGCCATGTACTGTTAAAACTTAAATAGGACTTTTTAGCATGCTGTTAGAAATAAAGGTTTTAAAGGATCATCTTAGACGATTCCCCCAAAATTTTAACAGAGGATTCATTACCGAATACAAAAACAGTTTTATCGGCCGTTAAATTATTAAAGGAGTCCAAAATTTAACAGAAAAGATACAGAATATACCTCTAAGTGAGTAGCGGCAATACGCATTGATCAAAACCTTTCTCTTCAGCCATATAGGTATATTTAATTTAAAGATATGCCTCAATTTGCCAAAAGCCATGCTAGCCCTATTCTGCGTTGTATCTCACAGGTATGATTGTCCCTTCAAATGCGGATCTCGTAGCCTAGGTATTTATATTTATAATCATAGTAACGATAAATACTATCCGTGGAGAAAAGTCAAATATAGTCGTCATATTGGTCAGTAACCCGTGCGGAAAGTGTTGAATTTTCTCCACAGCTAATGAATGAAGAACTTTCTCAATGAAAAACGTATCAGAAATATACAAATTCTTCAATATGACTAGAAAAAGTAATTTTATCTCTCGATTAAAATGTAACTATTCACTATTCTTATGTCTTCTTTGAAAAAGTGGCGAATTTTATTGTCGCACCTAGTATTAATGTTGAATTTTGCCACCTGTTATAATGTTGCTATTCACCCTAATAGATTGTTCACTAGAATGAGGATCTGATAAACAAAAAACCTCATTTTCAATGAAATATACGTTATATTGAATCGAGGAAATAACCAACGTATTTCAGGTGAGTATTTAAATGATCACGTATTAACCGGATTCAACATATATAAATACAAGATCATCGCTGTAATATAAAAATACCAAGGACTCGTTGTACAGTATACCATTATAAATAATATCGGTTGTTTATGCTCATCCAATAGCATTATGCACAAAATTATTCCTTTCATTGCGATCATAATTCATTTCACAAATGTTTTTGCACAGTTACATGATGTATATGAGTGGAAGCAAGTGTCGTTCGTTTGGCCGAGTCAATCAGTTAGAAGACAAGCCATACAAAGTGGGGAATATGTTCCAGAAAATAATATGCCCATGGGATTGGCTAGATGGCATGATAAAATGTTTATTACTCTACCAAGGTAAGCAAGAAATTTCTTACAACTGAAGGGGTCAATGCAAGAAGTGGACAAGTCCACTTTTAGGAATTTTTCAGGAAAGACAAAAAACGTTTGTGGAAGTTAACGGAAAAAAAACTTTTTTTGACTTTGGTTAGTTATTTGTTAGTGGCATGTGTACACATTTTCGTCAAATGTCTCGCTTAAGGAATACTATTTTTGCCAAAAAAACAAAATAAAATGGAAATGTCCACTTTTTGAACAGTTTTGTTTTAATATTTTAATTTTATTTGTTTTCAAGCAATGTTAATATAAATTTAGATTTACAAAAATAAAATTATCATTCATCATCATTGTCTTCAAATTCGGAACATGACGTGTCAGCATCTGGGTTAACAAAATCTAAGTGATACTGTTTTATTTCTTCATAAAACCATTGATCAGCTAGTGGGACGTAATTTGCAGCCAATGCCATCACATGTTCAAACTTCTTATTTTTTAGCTTTCTTCTATCAACATAGAAAAGCTTGGAATCATCCGGCAAACTGAGAACTACATTGCGTCATTGATACTGAGGTACTACATGAAATTCTAGGCAATTTAGATCTGTCGTATTGGAAAATTCTATATTTCGATATTGTGAATTTTGCATTTTTTACACTTACATTCTTCTCAAACAGTGGTACAAAATGTTGTTTAAACTTAAAAAACATTTTTTTATCAGGCGTAATCACTACAAATTTATGACCAGATTCTCGAATGATTTTGGCGTACTCATTTGGAAGGTAAATTTTATCATATTTTCGTTTTCTCTTCTCAATAGCTGCAAAGCTTCTATCGCATGGTAGATAACTGTGCCCTGATTCAGGGAAGCGGTGGTATATTAAGTTGAATTTTCCCATTTCTACACGTGTGAAGAGATATTGGGTCATCACCAAATTTTTATTTTGTGACGCACAGTTGTTTGAAAACATGTATAGCTCAGTAACTTAAGGTCTAGTAATATTTTCGAAAAAATAATTTAGTAAGCTGATTACTTCGTTTTGCCCCTTTCCAGCAATGGTTTCGTCATATAGAAAAAAGTAACATTTGCCGGTGCTTGCAACATGAATGCTAAAGTTGTAGACCCACATTTGAATCTTGTAGAATACCTCTCCACTTGAGGCTACTGGTAATGGTAAATTTTGTTGGTAGTCAAATGTTATAACTTCCACATAATCTAAAGTTTTAGCTAGCTGCGATGTTTCTTTGAGATTTTTGTAAGAAATTTATGATTTCACAACATGCAAAGATTTTTCTCCCTGAAGTGTGTTTCTTTCTCCTTCTAATGTTGCAGCATCGATTTGTTTTACCAGTTTATCACATTTTTGACATGTGTCTGATTTTGGGCTTCCAAATGAAATATTGAAGTTTACTGTGAAGTATTTTCTAAAATATTCGTATTTTACCACAGGATTAAAATTTTCATGGTTTCTCTCTTGCAGTATTCTATATTGAACAGGTTCGTATTTTTGCAAATACAACTCATGTAATCGTGCAGTATTTAGTAACGGTGATAGATAATATTTGCCGATGTTATCACTCCCACTATAATGTGATTTATATTTGGGGAAGCTCATTATATGACTGCGAATCTGGGCAACTGTTTCTGAAGTAATTTGGTTTGGTCTATTATTATGTCTTCCTCTTCCATCCGATGGGGGCGTGACGTTAAATTTTAAGTGATTTATCAGTCTATTTATTCTACCTTTTTTATACCGTGAATAGCAAGCAGTACATTTTCACACATACGATAGTTTTGGATCCCTTCTTTAACCTAGAATAACAAAAATCAGAAGTTGGACGAGAGTAGCGTAAAGAAAACTTACAGAAAAGGTACAAGTCACGCTTTTTGGTTTATTATTTTGGTCTGTACGTGGTATATGGCGAGTGACATTTGTCACAGACAGGTTGGCACATAAATAAGCATCCTGTAGATCCTTGCTTGGCAGTTTATGAAAAGCATTATTTTTTGCATACTATCAGCGGAGACTTTTTCAAAACATTTTAGTTTACAGCTGCATGCATTTCCTACCATCCTCTCTGGCACAACAGTTTTGGAAGTACTCTCATATTCTTTGCCCGCTGTTCTACGGTGCTTTTGGATACTTTGTTTCCATTTCTCAACCGTTTTTGCCTTTGTTTTTGTTTTCATTGAGGTTATGTTCACTTGATTCACTGTCTTCTGTTGCCTCTCTGGGTACATAATCACGATCAACGTCGGAATAATCTCCATGGAAGGGAGTCAGAACTCATATTGTTGCTTATTATTTGAAAGGTTTTTAATAACAATGCCTCGCTCCTTCGACACGTTAAACGACACGTTTACGTCAACACTAATATTTTGGTACTTGATCCAATGCAATAACGGTACATGTCCAGGATGCATATTTGTATGTAGCGGACGCACAATACCATCGAATAACGATCGGAAAATTCCGAAGTATAACTTGTATGTAAGAGACACATTACAACTAAAACTGGTAACTCGTCTCTTACATACACAACGTTTATATCGTAAATCATGCAATGATACCTAAGTGATTAGTTAAAAAAGTTTGGTGATCTTATTTATTTATTTAAATTAAAAAAAAACACACAATGGATGCTTAGTAAAAAAATACTCTTACTAAATGATAATAACAACAAAATTAATATAAACGCGATTACAAACATTGTTTTCTGAACTTATTACCACCAAGTCCTACGTTTTGTTCTACGCAAATTTATAATGCGCGTGCTGCCTTTTTTCCCACTGTTTCCAATAGTTCTTCCAAAAAAAGTATTTTTTCCTCCCATTTTTCTTCTTGCCACTAACGTTGGCTGAATAGGAATTTTATTACCTTTGCGGCGAGTTGTTGTGGCAGAAGTCCTATTTTCTGACGAAATTCCTTTATATTTGAATGCAGTATGCATTCCACTAAGTAATGCAGTGGTTGTGTGTGCATATTTATCTACATTATTTAAATATGATTGTATAGCAGGATAATATTGTTGAGGATCTTGTTCAAATTTAGTTACTATATCATTAGAATACGATATCCATTTAGCTTTTAGTTCTGCAATTTCACTTTCCGAAGGCAAGCAGGATTCGTTATTAAGCTGCAATGTTCCATTTCGAGATGAAGATATTTTATTTTGGTGCGACGCACTCTCGGACGTATTAGCTGATGATGTGATAGCACGCTCCAAAATGGGTTCTGTTATTTCTGTATTTTGCAGTGGAAGAAATATTCTTTCAGGTGCGTTATTACCGGTTGCAATTTCGTAAAACTTTAATTTAGCGTTTGTGGAGAGATTATTTATAACCGATAAAATATTATAATTTTTAACCACTAATGCTTGATGGTTACAATATTTGCCGTTAAATCCTACAGAGCACGTACATGTGCAACATAACATATCAACCTTGTAAATTAGTTGATTATTTGTTTCACTCCGAACGGTATAAACTCCATCTGCTCCATATTTGCTGATATCACTTTACAATTCGTGTTATAGCTTTTGAGGTACTTAGAGGTAACAACTTTTCACTCTCGACCAAAAATTAAACCCAGAATCCTTTGTTTATAATATGACTCAAAGCTTGTAACAATAAAATCTGCTAATTGTGTTACGCTAAAGGCTGCGTTCGAGAGGAATATCTTTCAATAAGCGGAACATAACTTCTGTATAGTTATTTGTGTCTGTACCTCTCAATGGAAGGTTTTGTCGATAGAAAACCACTCCTGTATTCTTGTTAGCATGTTCTCAACATATTTTTAAAAGTTTTCATGATCACAGTTGTCCAAAAAGTGTTGCTTTGAATTTTCTAGGTCTCTACTAGTCTTAGAATATAAAATATTTTTAAACATGGCATAGTATTTTTGTGTTTTTTCTTTTGGTACAGAATTTTTTGCCATTGTTAGCCAACGCCAACATGCTTTTAGGACATGGAATGTACATAATAACAAATTTGAGGATGGCCAATATTTACGTAATACGTTTCTTTCCGATAAATCATCATCGGTAAGATAGACTTTAGGATATATTTTAATTTTAAGGATTTCAAAAAGACTTTCAACACCCAATTCAAAAACATCTGATTTTTGGCTTTTGCTGATAATACAGCCTATTGGCAAACCTCCAGCGGCAGACAGCGTTATAAAAAAGTACACCTTGTGGTTTTGGTTATCGCAATTGCCTGTTGCATCAACAAACATTATTTCAGAACATTGAGGCAATTGAAGTGTTCTTTGCATTATTGACGTACAAAGTGCAATCGCAAATTCTTGATTTTTTTCCGATATTTTAAAACGAACTGAACTATTTTTTTCATGAAATTTTAGCAACTCCTCAAGCTTAAGTAACATATTGGGACCTATATAATCGCCATAATGTTTTTTAAAATTTACTTCCCATAGTGTAGACACATCATTTTTTTTAGGAAAATAATGTCTGTCAAAAACAAAATTTTCATAACTATCTCCTAACTCTTCCATTTTCATACAACAATAGGTATGGTAAGCAGACGAGACTGAATGGCCTCTTTCGAATAATTCAATTATTTTTGCTTTCACGTCAGATCCTACAGGTCTTTCTCGAAGTGCTTCAGCAACGTCCAGCCTATGGTTGTGTTTGTTACGAAATTCTATTATACAAGGATATTCTTGATCTACAGTTGATGTTTTATTGCTCTTAGTAAATCGTTGAATTGTTAGAAACAATTGTGCGGGGCAATCGATATTTTTAGATCGCTTATTTCGAACTCCTTTTGTAACTTTACGTGTAGTCGTCTTAAAATGGCAGTGATATATCCTTTTAAATAGATTTCTGGGCCGATCAGAGGCTACTTTAAGAGTCTTTGGAATTGACCAAGTTTCTTTACTATTTTTTGGGTATTGTTCCATCCATTTCTAAAATAGAAGAAAAACGGAATCCATTACTATAAAAACATGCGATGTTGCCTTTCAAAAAATAGAAAAGTTGGTGCTAGATACTGCCCAAACTGGAGACGTAGTAAACTATTTAAAAACATTTTAATTATTCATTTAGAATTAAAAGAAGGTATCGATTTATCTAAAAAAAAATACGCTGTTTTCTTTAAAAAATATAAACTTTAGTCTATTTTGCTCAAAATAGCAACGCTGCAAAAATTTAAAAGATTCTGAATGTGTATGTTTAATGTTTATTTATTCAAATACGATTAATAGCCAATCTCAGGTTTTAAAACTATTACCCTGTGCTTTTTAAATGACAACATCGCATAATCTAAATTCTGATACCTACTACATTCTATTCTCATTGTTAAATGACTATGGCAAAATTAACGCTGTGTCGAAATTAAATAAAACTACCTAGGTATACCAAAAGAGCTCCACGCTTTTATACTTATTAGGGCATTTAAAGTTAAAGCTCAGAAACAGAACCTAGAAATTTTGTTTACATACCTCTACATCTTATTTTGTTTTTATTGTTAATTTGTAGGTGTATTTATTAACCAACTTCCAATCATACAGGTTCGGAAACGAAATCGCACTTATTTCATTCATATTTATTGTATTTTCTATAGACGGTGAAACAAATACTCTGACTCTCAGGGTAAACATTATAAAAGAAAATGAAAGAATTAAAAGAGAGTAGGTTCTTTCCAAACTGACAATGAGATTGGAGATAACAGAGCCAATTCTCAGGGCTCAGTTATCTGAAAGAAGTTAATTAAAGAGAAAAAAAAGTGAAAAAGAAAGAGAAAGAGAGATAAAACATCTAAGAAGCAGTAAAGTGAAATCAATAAAAGGGCGCCACTAATGTTGTTCCTGAACAAAATTAGAAAAAAATCAACCTCAATTATCAGTCAACTCTTACCTGTTGTGCTCTGCTAGTTTTAGAAAATACTTATATAAAAAATGTGCTGAAGGCAATTTCTCAGATCTTCCTGTATAATAAATAAAACAACTGACTTCAAATATGTATAAATATAATGAACAAAAAAAATTAATCGTGTTACATAAGTGGTTGTAATTGTGAGTATGTGTGAAGAAAATGTAATTTAAACCTAAAACGAACTGTAAAAATATAATTGGTGAAGCCATACAATATAAATTTACTTAGCTTAAAGTAGAAAGTCGAAGGCAGTTATGCAGGAAATCTTCATTGGTTACATAAATCTCTGTATATTTTACAGTTGAATAGCTAGGTCATAAATAGGCTCTTATGGAAAGACCATTTCTTGTAAGACAATACAAATTGACGACAAATCTATAGCTAACTTCTTCAGTCGGGTAATTTTGGTAAAATTTACCCACATAATTAATCTGTTCCTGGCGTTTCCGCTACAATAACACCAAGTGTGTTAGAGAAAGACTTTTTTAGTTAACAAGATATTTAGATATCTGTCCAGAGACATATATAAAACTATACTTATACTTTTTCTTACAATTATACAAACTAGTTTAAGGATTTGTCCTGGACAAAAACCTTTATCAATTCATGAAAATCTTACACAGAAAAAAAATAAAACATAACAGTAATCCCTGATAATTTGTTCTAAGAACAAGTTTTATATTAAATC
Organism: Galeruca laticollis; assembly: GCA_963921935.1. Classification (NCBI taxonomy): domain Eukaryota; kingdom Metazoa; phylum Arthropoda; class Insecta; order Coleoptera; family Chrysomelidae; genus Galeruca; species Galeruca laticollis. The sequence goes on along the minus strand of OY998175.1, from coordinate 110,408,948 downwards.
GAGCTGAATATTTAAAACTTTTTTTTCGGAATTTCTGCGACTACCATTCTGTCCAAAAAGGTATCGAATAATCCCGCATTCCGAATTTCTATTCGGGATTTTTTTTGCGAAATATCTATACTGGTTTATTCCGCCAACATTTAAATAGTTGTTTCAAAATATTGGCTAGGAAGACGTGTGGTCTATTCCACCAATAAATTTAACATTCGTAGCTGAATTATTTATTTAAAACACTATTAGAAATGTTGACTGCTAAGTTAAAGTTTCAACGGATAAAATCGTGTTTGGTGAATTGCAAAAATGAACCTCTACGAAATACAAATACAAATTGAGAATGAGCGCCTTGTTTTGCTTTTTGGCTAATCAATCACGCGTATGTAAGAGACGAGTTACCAGTTTTAGTTGTAATATGTCTCTTACATACAAGTTATACTTCGGAATTTTCCGATCGTTATTCGATGGTATTGTGCGTCCGCCACATACAAATATGCGTCCAGGATATGTCTATTTCTTGAAAAGTATTGGAAGGTAGACAACTTATAATACAGTACTGTAAAGTGTGTGGTAGAGATGTAAGTCTCATTTTTGCATTGAAGCAGTTACAACATAGTTTTATATGTGTATACATTCGACTACGTCCGTCAATAAACACATTTCTACGGCGTATCGAGTATAAATTTCGCTGAGTTATAGCTTGCAAATATTTTTTCTGAAAATACATCATAACTAAAATGATCACATGTCTAATTTTAAACAGGATAACGGAGTGTTCAGCGTCAAATGTTGAATTAGACATAATTAAACGGTCGCCTGCCCTCATTATCCCTTCTTTTTGTCCCGAAAAGGATTTATCAATCGACGAGGAAAAGTTTGAGGCCAACGTAATACAATTTCCTAATCGGACCAATGAAAAGTTTGAATTTCTTTTCGGAGGCCCGTATATACAATTTCCATTAATGTAGACAAGAGGTGTGCCCCTAAGAGCTCTAATTTCGGTATTGTTATCTTCTCGATAGGTACATCACGAGATTCAACACATGATAATTGCACTTTCATTTTTCTTAAGAGATATAGTGTGCGTAAGTAAACGCGTGCGCCGGATGCCATTTCCGTTGCATCGGAAAATCCATGTAATTGAACACCTTTAATATCGGCGGTAATTACGGTACGTCGAAGTAATAAAAGATCATTTGACGGTGATGGCGGGCAATATGTTTGCCATTCAATATACAATTTAATAAGTAACGATTCGTTCCAATCGAGCTTATAATTCCACAAGTATTGTAAGATTATTTTCCCGAGTACAATCACGGAAGCCAATAATCCTACCGGTTCAAATAGTTTGAAAACTCCGAATAGTGTTATCCGTTTGTAAACCTTAATCTGAATAGGTGTCAGTATATACATATTCGTGTCGTTTCGCACGATATATTTTTTGCATTCATCTTTACTTAATTGATGTAAACATTGAATTGCTAGATACAAAGCACATGTAATATCGAACATGACGATATTTAATTCAAAAATTCGTAAGTTTTTCATTTGATCTCTCCAAATGAGACATTGAAATTTATGGTATTCGTTTCTAACTAAAAATTGTTGACACATTCGCTTTAAATCACCTGCAATCACGATAGGGTTTCCGCGAACTCGACTAGAAGTAGTAAATGAACTAGGTTGACTATTCTGACCGGTATACAGGGCTTCATTCGACGGTGCGCCTGCAGAAGTCTCTAAAGAACCGTTGTATACCACAATTACTTTCGTAGTTGGACTCGTTTCCTTACTGATTGCGTGATGAGATAAATAATTACCTTCTGATATCAGCGGATTGTCCACGATAGGGGACATGTGACGTTCATTTGATTCTTGATAATCAGGAGCTGCTAATTTGCTTCTTTCCACAAACATAGTAGTCTCAGCTTCTAATAATTTGTCGACCGGTGTAGGTCGGTGGACATCTGGGTCCGTTTATTTGCTTTGCTCTACAGGCAGTGTATTGCCTGCTCCTATTAATCTGTCGACCGGTGCAGGTCGATGTAACTCTGGTTCTACTACCTTGGTTCGTTTTACAGGCAGTTTATTGTCTGTTCCTACTAATACGTTTTGTTCTACAGGCAGTGTAGTGCCTATTCCTACTGATATGTCGACCGGTGCAGGTCGATGAAACTCTGGTTCTGATACTTTGATTTGCTTTACATGCAGTGTAGTGCCTGATCCTACCAAATTGATTTGTTCTACAGGCAGTGTAGTACCTGTTCCTACTAAGATGTCGACCGGTTCAGGTCGATGAAACTCTGTTTCCTCTACTTTGATTTGTTCTACAGGCAGTGTTGTGCCTGTCCCTACTAAGATGTCAACCGATTTAGGTTGATGAAACTCTGTTTGTTCTACTTTGATTTGTTCTACAGGCAGTGTTGTGCCTGTTCCTACTAAGATGTCAACCAATTCCGGTTGATGAAACTCTGTTTCTGCTGATTTGATGTTAGCAGGTAACTTTATCTCCTCACGTTGGATCGATTCATATGACATAACGTGAGAGATGACTGGTACGTTTACAACGGCAGATGTCTTTTTATCATCGTTTAAACGTGTATCTAATGCATGGTAGAGCCGCGAATTTATCGAGAAACCTTTTAGCACGCGACGTTTCCCACATAAAGCTCTCTTCGTAGTACCTACGCTGATCAATTCCTTCTCGATCTAACTCCTCTACACTATCTTGAATTGAATCAAATTTTTTATACGTTTTAGTTGCGTCATCTAACGTCGCTTGAATCAAATGTTTATGGGATCCCGTAGGCTCATCATTTCCTTGGTCGATAAGTTTTCCCAATTACGTAATAGTACTTTGTAAATAACCGCGTTGCCGTTTTAGTTTAGTAAGCTCAGCCAAACGTGATTTGTTGGTTGCCGTTTGCACGGGATCTACTGTTTGTACCCTAAATGTACTGCATGTTAAAGCTGTGAATTTATCGAGAATCCTTTTAGCACACGACGTTTCCCACATAAAGCTCTCTTCGTAGCGGCTACGCTGATCAATTTCCTCTTGATGTAACTCCTCTATACTATCTTGAATTGAATCAAATTTTTAATACGTTTTACATGCGTCATCTAACGTCGCTTGAATCAAATGATTAAGGAATCCCGTAGGCTCATTGTTTGCTTGGTCGATGAGTTTTCCTAATTTCGTAATGGTTGTGAGTATATAATCACGCTGCCGTTTTAGTTTAGTAAGTTCAGCCACTTCAAATTTAGTTTATGCGTGAGTATGGTAAGGAATTTCAACAATGTTTACACGATACTAATACGGGCACAGGATGGATAATTGGCACATTTAAATAGCTACCTGACCACTTACCTTGATTATCCTGGCTGTTGCTGTGATGAATCCTTGGAACTGCGATTTGAATTGCTAATTGAACTGCGAATTGGACTGCTAATTGAACTGCGAATTGAACTGCAAATTGAAATGCTAATTGGACTGCTATTTGGATTGCCAATTGAACTGCTAATTGGACTGCTAATTGAACTGCGATTAGAACTGCTATGCTGCGATTTGAACTGCTATACTTGCACTATAATTTGAACTGCTATACTTCGATTTGAACTGTTCTCTTGATACTGGCACTTTACAATGTTATATAACAATACTTGTTTATTCGGTTTACGAAGGACTAATGCTTTTGATCATATTTCTAGCTGAACGTCGTCGACTGGCGTAGACATTCAAGTAGATAAATAATCTTAATTTGACAAAATTGATGTCGAAATTGATAATTTATTGTGTACAAATTTACAAAAATGGTACAAAGTTATGAATGTTGAACTTCGGTGGTTTCAGATCGGAAGACACTTTATATTTCGTTTTGAGGAATATTCACTTGCCTCGTATAGAAACTAAGTAACGCAGTGTTAGACTTAGTATGTCTGATTGTTTGACTAGGGGTGAAGTTACTTCGATATGTAACGACGACTCGATGAACTCGATTGCGTGTTGAACTGATTCCGTTTTTGAGTTGTAAGCTCGATTCGATGAGTATAAGAACTAAATTTGTTATCGAGAGTTGAACTCGCGTCGATGAGTGTAAAAACTTTGTTATTGAGCGTTCAGCTTGATTCGATGAGTGTAAAAACTCGCGTCGATGAGTAGCAGAACTGATGAGTGAAAAAAAACTGATTTCTTCATGTTGTGAAACGTGTTACATAGAAATCTGCAAGGGGCGTGTTTACATGTGGATTGGGTTGACCAAACGAAAATAAATATTTCCTATTGGCCAGTATCATTTGACTCGTCGGGTCCATCGACAAGAATCAACAATGGGTGCCTCCATAAGATATTTAAATTTCTATTGAATACTCCAATAGCAATTGTAACCTTTTTACTCAGAAAGGTTATTCAAAAATTTCTTACAATTCTTCCGATCGTCGACCGCAGAAGTGACACTGAATTTAGGGTTTTTACAATACAATAGATAATAGTGTGAAACGTGACATTTTCCTAACTTCTTAACTATAGGATTTCAAACACAATGCGACAATATGTCGACTTTCAAAAATGCGCTATTTCAATGCTCAAACAAAACTATTTACAATTATTGTTGCAAAACGTGTTATTTTAAAGGTATTTAACAAAAGTTGGGAATAAAGTGAAAATATCCTTTGAATATACAACAATACAAAAGATCTTATCAATTCTGAAACATATTTTTACAACGCTAGCAACTAAAATGAATTTACGCTTTAAATATATACAATGACGAAAGAAGTAACATACAAATATCTTACATATTTTCAAAAGCATCGTAGACAATAAAATTCAAGATTTTATAATCTAGAACAAAGAGGGTACTTTCGAATGAAAAAAAATTGTTTTTCTTAAAAATGTTTATTCGAAACACCTAATTATTGTAAATTATAATGGAACTGGATTAAATTCGTAACAAAATGGGGCAAACCTCATGTTGATAGCTTTTGTCGAACCTCGAGATATAAATAAAAACGCATAAACACCTAAGTATAGTATTGACTCACCCTGTATATAACTTAAAATTAAGTATGTGACAGAGATATCATACAAATATCTCGATCATTAAAACGTAATGTCCAATTGAATGTTCAAATTGTTTTCCATCGTTGTCCACACAAAGATGCAATCTATCGCGCTTAAACATAACAGTTGCTTAATTCTCAGCTCTTGATATACTATTTATTGCGTTTCTAATGCGCTGTTTCATGTCGTCTCGCGTAGTTGGTCGAGTTTGGTACATTAAATTCTCCAATCTTCCCCACAGATAAAAATCCAGACATGTTAAGTCTGGAGATCTAGCTAGTCATGAAAATATACTTCTCCTTACAATCCATTTATTTGGATAACTTACATTCAAATAATATCTAACTCATCTGGAAAAGTGCACAGGACACTCGTTATGTTGTAATATCATATCTCTTCTTGTTTGTAAGGGAATATCTTCCATATAAAACAGGCAGCTGATTTTCCATAAAATCAAAATATGTATCGTTCCTTTAAAGAAATATGGACCTACGATCTTTCCATCAACTATACCACGCCAGTGTATCCAGAGCAGATTTTCTTCAGCCGAATAATGCATATTATGCAGATTAACACCACCTGCACTATTAAACGTAGCCTCGTCTGTCCACAAAATCTTTGACATGATATGCGGTTGTTCTTCTAGCAGACCTAACATCCAATTGCAGTAATCCAGCCTTGCATCAAAATCTCTCTCATATTAAGGTTGGTGGATTACTACATGATAAGGATGCAGTCTAAAAAACAGAACAATATGAATTGGTGAAAAAGAAACTACCATATTTATTAAAACTCAAAAAATCTTAAAAAATCTACAATTGCTTCACAAGATAAATCTTGCATAAGTATTTTCAAGAAACTGATAAAAGCGCCGTGTTGCCGTTTTTATCGGAATATTAAAATAGCAGTTGAATCTAAAGTTTAAAGGGAATTACAAGTTTCTAACCTAAACGTTCACTTTATAATATAAAATAAAAAACCAACGTGTGATGTTTTAAAATCCTTAGAACAGTAGTTTTGGGTATGTTTAATTCTATAGAGATTTGCCGACTACTTATATGTGGATTCTGTTGAATCAAAGCAAGAACATTGATTGAATTATCTTCGGTCATACCTCCACTACATCGTTAATTACTAATATTAGCAATATTGATATCAATTGAAAAGATTCCAAGGGTACAGGACCAATTGGACAGGCTTATTTCAGTAACATTTTTGCATAAAACCCAAAATAAAAAATTAGATATAAAAGTAATAGAATGTTTTGAGATGTACAAAAAGCCAAAGTAACATTTTGGCATCAAATCAAAAACAAAACAAAAAATGTGGTAAATTTTCATAAATAAATATTTTAATGTACGATTTAGAGAAACATGTTAAATATAAAAGTTGTAGAACGTATTAAGATCTATGAAAAAGCTCAGTAACTTTTTTGCGTCAAATGAAAAACAAAGGATTTGTTTTTACTGGGCCGATTTGGCTCATTAACGAACTCGTCCAAGATTTTGGACTAACCGATTTTTGTAGCGAGTTTGGTTTCGATCCGTCAAAAAATACGCTCTCTATCGTGCTCACAAATTCTGTTATAACACACAATATCTGGATTTTTTTTAAATTGTGATTTTTGGAAATTATATTTAAGTACGAATTACGAATAAAATGATGAAATATGAATAATATTTTTCGATCTTACCGATAGAATAATAAAAAAATATGTATATATATATTTATATATATATATATATATATATATATATATATATATATATATATATATATACAAAGCAAACACTCATTGACTTCGTGTTACTTAACAAAGCCATCTGCTGTCGTGTCGTTAAAGCAATTAGTTGCTCACAAAAAATAATATTATTATTCGCCAATAGATGTCAGGAAGAGTCATATTTTTCAGTTGAGACTACTCAAACGCCTCCTTTTTGTTATTTTTCTTCCAAGTTTATGTTTAAGTTGATTATCGATAAAACACGAATAAAATGACATTTTCTAAAAATGATTCCTAGCTAGATCGATTTATCGCCCCCGAAACCCCCTATATACTAAATTGTATGAAAATCGTTGGAGCCGATTCCGAGATTTCAATTATATATATACAAGAATTGCTCATTTAAAGATATAAGATATATATATATATATATATATATATATATATATATATATATATATATATATACAGTGCTATTCAAAAGTCCCCTCCACCCCTCGTATCTTTTGAATGGCTACACATACTATAAGAATCCATTGTTGATATTTAATTAATCAAATTTAAAAAAATAATTTCAATAATTTTGGTATTTATTTAATTTATCCGTCAAAATTAATTTAAACCCAAACAAAATTAATATGGCTATGTAGCCAATGTCAATGCCTTTCAAACGAGATATCACTAGCCATAAGGTCCAATTTAAAATTATTGGCCAGAGTGGCACTGTGACGTCATCTATTACTATTACGTCACCTGTTACCATTCGTAGAGAAGTTTACAACACTTTATTTTCACCCTCCAAATTTTATCAATGTAAGTGTAGCTGTTCAAAAGATACGAGGGGGGGAGTGGACTTTTGAATAGCACTGTATATTTACTTTTGTTAAGTTTTTAAAATGAATTGAAGCCTTTTATCTTCAATGTATCGCATCATTACAGGTATATTTTTTGAGTGTCTCAAATTTCAAATTAAATCGTTAGTAAAATAAACGGTTTTAAAGATTAACACTAACTTTTCCGCATCTGTGAGATGTCCTGATTAATATTCTATCATAAAAGTGTCACTTGTATACACTTCGGGGAATGTATCGTGCTAACAAACTGAAATTTCTCGAAAAATGACAAAAATGTCGTACTTCAAGTACCATAGCATCCGTTGTACTGGCTATTGTGAGCTGAACATCAATAGGGTTCATCTGTGACATGTGCTAACAAGACCAGTAACGAGAAGTGGACGACAACGACGACGACGATTTTTTTCATGTTGCTCTTGATGAAAATTTTTTTTCAAAATTTCAACTTTTTTCTGGTAAACCAATACTTTTCTCGCATATTAGATAGGTTGGGCGGAAAAATAATATTACTTTTCCGCCCAACCTATCTATATGCGATAAAAGTATTGGTTTACCCCAAAAAAAGTTGGAATTTTGAAAAAATTTTTTTAGTTATTTTTACGTTTTCCATCAACAACATTACGAAAAAACGGTTTTTAGAAAAAAATCCTGTGTGTTTATTGTCGTCGTCGTCGTTCTCGGCCATTTTTCGTTACATGTCTTGTTAGCACGATACAGCATGCGGAGTGCAAAAAGTCACCAATTTTATGATTGCATATTGTTAAGGACATGTCACAAATGAATCCTATTGATTTTCAGGTCACCAGAGCCAGTACAACGGGTGCTATGGTACTAGAAGTACGACATTTTGTCATTTTTTGAGAAATTTCAGTTTGTTAGCACGTAACAGCCTCCGGAGTTCAACAAGTCACCAACTTTATGATTGAATATCATTCAGGACATCTCACTGATAAACTCTATTGATTTTCAGCTTACCAGAGCCAAGACAACGGGTGCTATGGTACTTGAAGTACCAAATTTTTGTAATTTTTGTAGAATTTTCAGTTTGTTAGCACGATACAGCCTCCAAAGTGTATAGAAGTGACCAATTTTATGATGGAATATTGTTTAAGATGTCTCACATATGTACCCTACTGATTTTCAGCTGACTAGAACGAATACAGCGGGTCCTATAAATCCAGATATACTACATTTTTGGTTATTTTTGGAGAAATTTCGGTTTGTTAGGACGATACATCCCCCGAGGTGTATACAAGTGACAATTTTATGATAGAATATTATTCAGCGGAAAATTTAGTTTTAATCTTGAAAACCGTTTATTTTTATAGGATGGCATGCTTACAGGTTTTTCATTTTCCTGGCTATACATCTCGTACATTTTCTGTATTGTCATTTCTGGGGGCAACAATTCAGGGCTTCTTTGTTCTCTACGATAGTGAGATTTATATTTTGCATTTTTTTTAATTCGTTCAATTACCTCTTGAATTTTGGCTTCTGGAAGTTTATTCTGCCCTCCTTTTTTAATACCTCTTTGGTCAGTTAAAGAAATTTCACCTCTAAATTTCTGTAGGGCGGTATTAACTCAAAATGTTGTGATGTTAAACGTTCTTATATACATTTTACTGCATACCACTATGTCTTGTATTTTATAGCTCCTTGAAAATTTTCTCCTTTCTGGATTTCTACCATAAGTCGTTTTTTCGAAAGCTACTGTACATCCGCTGCGATAAAATTTACCTGGCAATCATATGAGCCTAATGACCAAAATCTTTCAAACTCTAACTCTCGTATCTCGACAGGTACATGTTCGGAACATTTTTAAGTGCAATTACAATCGTAATTTATAAATTCTTTCGGTCTAATTTCTATCCGTTTATAGTTGTAATATTTTTCATTGCAATTCCTTTTCTTTTTCGTTTCTGTCCTATTTTGATTTTCGAATTTCCTTTTTTTGGTCTTGCCTCGTTAATTAAATTTTCTAAGGGGGTTTCTGTTAAATCGATATCAGCAACGACATGATCGCTATCACCAACGACATGTTTTGGAAATGTTGGTTCATAATCTGGGTCATTGTCATCCTGCTATTGGTCGTCTTTGAAGTCATGACCACTGGGACGGGTTATTTCCAAATAGTGAACATCTAAAATAAAACAGCAATCATCAATCACATAAAATAAACATGTAATTTTCGTACCATGAACCGTTTAAGTCTATAGTTTCTCGTCCTTCCTGATAAAAGCTTTGTTAATAGATCCACATTCTTTGATTAATTGTGTATTTTTTGTTATTGTTATTTCCTTACTAGTATATGGAATTTGTTTGAGAGGAGTCTAGTACTCTTTATGTTCCTATTTAATTAAAATAACAGAATATATATTATTAATTTTTGTTTCAACAAATATTGCTGAAAACTTGTTCTTCTTGTTCTTTTTGATGAAGCAGATAAAAATCTTACTAGTACGGGAACTAAACATGTAGTATCATAAAACAACATACTTTTTACTTACAAAATATCATTGAAACACTTAAAATTTTGTTAAGATCACGAGCCATTATACCCAAAAAAACAATATAATTTGAGGTTATGTGAAGATTTCATAACGCAGAAAAATACCAACCCACGCAGTGGCGTCAACAATTTTCTTGCAGTTAACAGTTTTCTTTTGACTCACAAGGCGACTAACCCACTTGGTCGCATTAAATCACTATTGAAACCAACCAAGTGGATTGGTATTTTTTTGAAAAAACCGAAACCTTAGGAGGTATGAAAATGGTTTGGTTGATACTATAGTTATGAATTTCAGTTGGTAGGTGTCTGCAGTTTAAACTATTTGACACATAGATAAATTGTATGTGCTTAGTACGCATTTAAGCCTATTGTGGGTTGGTAGCATTCTGCATACCTACGTCCATTTGTTGTTCGTTATTCTCAAGTATTACGCATTACTATATATAAAAATATTAAGAGTATTTGGTTAATTTGTTCTTGTTGCAATTTTTACAATAACTGTTAGATTTTACACGAATTCATTATTCATTAATAGTATATTGAATAGCAAGTGTTGAAAATAAAAGATTTCACACGAGTGGCTTAAGCAAACGAATGTGAAATCGAATTTTCAACACATGTTATACACGATATTTTTCCGAAGATCCCAAAAAATCGCATAGTTAGTATTTATTTTTAATTGAAGTTTATAGTAAGGTTACTAGAATTTAAAAAATAAACTGATGCTTGACTGAATACCGTTTAATGTTCATTAGTTGATACGAAGTTTTGAATTTTATGCGTATTAGTCTCACAATTACAGAAAATTCAATAATTCTCTCAAATTCGCTCTTCCACTTGTTATCAGTTCAAAATTCAAACTTATAGTGCCATTCGGCAAAGCACTTTAACTGCGGACAAAATAATTATGCCGTTGTCAGGAAAGGTAGACATCGGTAATCATCGACCTGTGTGCAAAATAAAAACACATCTGTCGCTCCATCAGATTTCTCAGATTTTTCATTTCAAACGGGTATGCCTTTCATTCGCCTTGTGGCTGAAATTGTTTGCAATTTCAAATTTTCACTAAGGGAAAACTGTATGAAATATGCAATATTTTATAATGGTCGTCGAAAGATGTTAATATATCACAAACATATTGACAGTTATTATATAATATATGGTTTCTATATGAACATAAACATAATAAACGACCGTCAAATATAAATCTCATATTCTGAATTTAGTGACATGTAGAGCGCCAAATTTGAATTGTTTACTTGACACACTCCTCTCAAATTTTGCGTTATTAGAAATATTTAATCTCATCTTTTCTGCACGATGGTGATGTGCAGGTCCAGGTAAAAGTTTTGTAAGAACGTCAGCTGCCATTGTCTACGTTGGAATATATCTCAATTTTAGTTGATTCATCTTCACCAATTGGCATACAAAATGGTATATCATCTACCTTATAGTACTTTAGCGCCTGTTTAAAGCGGTTTGGTAGTGCTGTATTTGACACTGCTCTTATTTGTGTTTATAGGTGGAAACGTGGTGTTGCTGCTACATTGACCTACATAAACTTGCAATCGACAGAAAAATCACCAAACCTAATACCTTATCCCAGTCTAGAATCAAATCGAATACCCAATGGTGGAAATATAAGAGACGACGTTATTATATCTACTTTTAGAGTACAAGTAGACGCCTGTGATAGACTATGGGTTATAGATTCCGGCTCTTTCGATTTTTTCAATAACACGACACAAGTTTTCCCACCATCTATTCTCATTTTTGATCTTAATACAGACACCCTTTTGAGAAAATATTATTTGACCGATGGAGACGTGAAATGTGATGGATCTTCTGTCATACCTGACATCGTAAGTACTTGAGAAAATATTAATTCCTATATAAATAAAAAATATGAACTTTCAGAACACAATCAATTTATACAGTGGGACACCTAAGCGGAGTCTCAAGTCCGTGTAAAGTTCATAGTCACAAATGGGCGCCTCGCTATATTATTTTTGACTGCTATTGAGATTTTGTGACATCGATATATAAAATTTCGCTGCTATTAAAACATTCAATAATATAAGTTATTTTACAATACGAATACTGAGAATAGGTTTCTTGGAATATCGTTTTTAATTTGTATTTTTCAGGTACCTTTTTTGTTATTGCCATTATATTTAATATTGTAAATTTTTCTCCTTTTTTGCCATAACTATTTAACTATTTGATAGATTTTTTTTCTTTTTCTGCTTTTTTGTATTCAATATTGTAATTATTGTGTGACACATAATAATTTCATATCAGGTTTGCGTCCATGTTACTATATACAATTTGTTGTCAACTCTGGAACATAATTTCGTAATTATTTATTCAATATATGCTATCTTACGTATATTCCAATGGTACGTACCTCGGCGCTATATATATATTTTAATACAGATCCTCTATTTGAAATTTAAAAAACAAGTAAAACATAAGGAAATTTATTTAATTTTGGCTGCCATACTTTCGATACACACTGTACTATATGTAAATTATTAAATTTTGAAAGATTCAGTAGAAATATCAAACATGACATTTCATAATTTCGATGACATTTGTGTAGAATATATCTAATGATAGATAGAACATAATAGGATTTGGAGAAAATATTTGAAATTGCAAAATATAGAGGTCTCTGCTAGCAACATTACAAATGTAATAAAAGAATTTCAAAATCTCACTTGGTTATTGAAAATCATAGATTAGTAATTTTTTTTAAAAACAAGAAAAATCGGTCACCAATGGATAGGAGGATTATTTATTTTATAAAAATTTAGTCAGTAGTTTTTTATCCTTTGAAGAGACAACATCAGAATTAGAGTTGTCTCAATTTTTTGGTAGATTGTATAAATTGTATATCATACAATCAGATAAATAACCCATATGATAAAGCCAGTGCGTGTATAATTCGGATAAGAATTGCATCGTAAAAAGTGTATGTGGTTCCAGTTTTCTAAATAGTATATATTTAGAAAGTTTGCAGAATTCTAAATACGTTTAGAATAAGGACGAGTTTTCCTTATCCATTTGGTGAGTCCACTCCAGTTTTAAATCTATTTCTCGAGACAGGCCTTTTTAAATACAGTTGAAAATTTAGATGCATCTATATAAGAAATTTTGAAATATACCAAAATTATCGATACATATATCAGTTTTAACATCAAGTGAATAGACCATTTGTGCAGAAATTTCGTTATTTGAAATTGATACACGTCAAGTGTAAATTACAAGTTGAACGTTTGATAATAATAATTAATTAGGTTAAATTCTAGCATAGTTGTATTCTAATTTTAAGTTTTTATAGAGATTACGACTGTTGTTCTTTTATGGTATTTTTGAGAATAATAATTTTGTTGAATTTGCGTATCTGATAGTATAATATATAATTTTGATTCTAACTCCATGTAGTATTCATTCAGTATCCAATCTCGTTGACATTATCATTTTACATTCATAGAATTTTCAATTTAATCAGTGACATTTGGTTGATTTTTTTTGTGACAGTAAAATAGTAAATGTCATGAAATAATTAAAGGGCCTTTTATTATATTGAATTAACAGTTATTCAAGAGTTTGATAATAGTGAAACATTTAATTTGGAAATACGTTAAAAAAAACAAATAAATTTGACGAATTAATTTTCAACAACTTTGATCTCACCCTGAGATAGGAGTAATAGGTCGATTGTATATAAAATCATTTTTAGATTGATATTTATTGGCGCCGGGCATATTTTTTTGACAACTACTGTCAAAATTAAAATAGAATACGTACTTAAGTTGCATGTACAATAATTGTCGCTGCGACAACATATTATAATTTGGCTCACAACGCGGGGCAATTATAATTAAAAAATATTAAATATATAATAATTAAACATATATATATTATATATATATATATATATATATATATATATATAGTTTATTTTGTATTCTTGGGATTGAAGACCATTTTTAAAGACATTTAACTAGTAGTTAATACATTTTTATTTACCGTTTCGGTCTTTCCATGACCTTCATCAGAAATAAAATTTTTGTTAAAACTAAAAGAAATGGTACATATATATATATATATATATATATTATAATTATATGAATTATGTGAATTATTTATTTTTAATTTAGTTAAGAGTCGGTGGCATGTAGACTCCTTCCTTTGGGTTTAGGACGCACACAAATAAATGTATTTCAACCTTGGTTAGTTAATTATTCAATTTTATAGTTAGCTTTATACAGAAATTGAATATTTTATGAATATACACCTCTCACTTTAATGATTCAGGATATTATTCCACAGAGTGAATGAAGTGAGCAAATTTTGATAAATCTATTATGGATATTGATTAAAAATAAAAATGCACAACACTTTACAGAAAATAGTTTGATAAAATTATTGAGATCAAAATTTAAAATTATTATAACACCACATTTCCTGATGCCGCCACTGTACTCTATACAGTCATGCGCACTGAATGCTATTGAGCATTAACTCCACCGCGTCGGCGCATATGGGAAGAGTACGGTTTATGATACATTCATGAAATATTTACAAGATTTTAACGTGCATATATACGTTGAAATTATCGATATACTATTCAAAACTGACCATACAATTGCATATATATATAAAAGGAAATATGAGTGATGTGAAATTAGAATAGTGATAGATAGAAAATAATTAAGCATGCATTAGAAAAAAGAAATGGAAGATAAATGATATTTTACGTACAATGACGAAACAAATTAATTATTACAAGTAAGTACACTTTTATATCTATTGATTGAAATTCATGGATATCCATGTATGCGATATGATATTTTGCATCTTAAAATTCTTAGGCCTTTTTTTATGAAATTTTTTTATTTTTATGTTAAAATATATATTTTATTGTTCACTATTCACTGTTTGGAATTCCAAAATTAATATTTGAATAGCACAGACCTTAATTTGTTCTTCAGTATAGCTATACACGTTTCTGCTGCTGGCGTCTCCCCAATTCTTGAAGAAAGATTGTCAGAGTCATTTTATAAGGTTATAGTTTAACCTAAAATTCAAACTTCATTAAATAATTATAAAGTAACCTAAAAAAATTAAAATAACTAAGTAACGAACAAACAAATTATGTATCGATTTGTCTTATGTGAAATATGACATCAAGTATATTATAATTATATTTATTTTTACATAAATAAAAGATCTTAGCGTTGATTCTTTGGACTGAAATCCGCGGTATCCCCACCTATATATATATATATATATATATGTATATATATATATATATTTAGTTATAGGCAGTTGTGGCCTCCGACCATGTTAATATTGCGTCTGCCGTAACCTCCGCGGCCTCGTGACTTCCGACATACGGAGGCCACGAGGATTTTGGCTAGAACTTGTCGCAAATCAAAGGTATGAACCACTGCTATCTATCATTTAGCAAAATATTAGCCGGAGGTCCTCCCGGCCGATTTTTGTACTTTTTTATACACCATAGTTTGAGCAGTTATCGCACGGTTCTCCACAGTCGCATGAAGTATACCTTGCGATCACTTACGCGCTACTCGTGGCCTCCAGCATGGTTTTTACCCATTTATAGTACCTGATGGCTGCCATATACACCATTTTCGGTGTTGCCGGCTGTGTGGCTTTCATTTCTTTTAAATACTTTTCATTTCATTAACCTAATTTGCTACTAGAGACTTAAGTTTAAATTTTTTCTCAAATTCAAGGCACTGAAAAAATAATCACATTTTTAGTTCTAATTTATTATATATAATAGTGAACATTTTTTATTTCACTGTATTTTGTGACAAATAACCTTATTAAACAATAAAATTAATAAATCATAATAGAGATTTAGGAAATGAATTTCAAGTTGAATTAATTGACATAAAAACAGATAGATCCTTTGCAATTCCTGACATGTTTCACGAGAAAAATATACAGGGTGATTCATAAGTAGTGGGCCAATTTGTAACTACAGATTCAGAACACAAAAAGAATAATATTTTCATTAACAACAATGGGTCTAAGTCTGCTCCTCACTGGGATACAGAATGTTAGATAAAAAAAATAAATAGATATTTATTGATAGAACAGTTATTTTTCGAGATAATGACTTGGAAATTGGATATGAACATGTTTTAGCAAGGACAAACAGAAATATGAGAGATGATATGAGTAAATTCATACATGTCGCCACGTCAGCTACAAATTTTTTGTCACTCAATAAATTTATAACTCACTTATTTAATTTGGATAACCTCATCATTTCTGTGGAAATCATGTGTACTTCTTTGATACTCAAAATATTAACCGTTATCGAGATATTTGAATTTCACTATTTCTCAACACTTCAACTGAGTTGGCTATGATTTATTTGTCACAAACTCATACTTGACTATAACAGGACATGGCAATAGATACAGATTTTTTTGGTTTAGCGGTTTGGTAATTTTTTTGGTGTTTTGAAGAAATTGAACTAGGGCAAAAATGAATTTCACTAGTGATGAACTGATTGAAACGATCTGGATATTGAGCGAAGGCAATAAAAACGGCTTACTATCAGTAAGAGTATACCGTGAACATTTTCCTGAAAAGTGGCAACCTAAGAAAACAAGCTGGACAAATTCATGGAGCGGTTCAATCGCCCGGGATCGGTTATTTATGAAAATCATGAACGAATAAAAACTTCTGTGGCAGAAGAAGAAGAAAATATTGTTACTGAAAACCCACACACAAATGTAAGGAGTATTTCCAGCGAACAAGAACTGAGCTACTACGGTGTACAAAGAATCCTTGCCAAAGAGAAAATGCATCCATACCACGTTTAGTTGCAACATGAATTAACTAAAGATGATTTCGAAAAAATACTAGCATTTTGTAGGTGAGCTTTTCAAAAAGTTAATCAACAGAGAGACTTTTTCAACTATGTACTATTTGGAGGTAAAGCTACGTTTCATAAAAATGGTTGTGTTAACCGGCATAGCTTCCACTATTATTCATCAACCAATCCATATCACATAGTGACACACAGTCAAACTAGAAGGTCGTTACATGTGTTGGGAGGTATTGTTGGTGAATATGTAGTAGGACCTAATTATTTTGAGAAACATTCAAATATTGAGATTTATTTAGATTTTCTAGTAAACCAATTACCTCTTTTATTGGAAGAAGTCCCACTTCGTACACTTCAATTTTTCATTTATATCTAGAGAGTTGTATCCGTCAAATGACAAACTATCAGGAATATTTATTGCCTTTCCAAATTTTTGAAAACAAGAAAATTGCTTAAAAGTCTATTATACTTTTAAAATTATAATTATGCATGTATTTTGCTCATTTTCTATTACAATACTGGAAACGGCTGTCGTTACATCCGTATATTTAGCGTAGCACGCTGCATACCGAGATGTGATTGTTGATTATTTTCAATATTGCTTTCTTCAGAATTAATAGGTTTTTTAAACATTTTCGATTTCGAAGATTCCAATTTATTTCAAAAAAAAATACTCTTAATTTTGTAAAATAAAAATGCTCAATTGTGTATAGGTAGGTAAATAACCTAAAACAGAGGCTAAAATAAGTTGGCATTTCCTTATAGGTATGTATATGTAAAGAATCATCCTGTACATCGATTAGTTTAGCCAATTTTTTGTTCTTAATAAAAAATTTCAAATTTAATTTTTCTTCAAACATCAGCACAACATAAAATTTTAAACCCATTTCTCAGGGTTTATGTCTACAACTGTCTTAAAATAAACCATACTATTTGCAGTATCAATATTCATCTCTCATTATCAACCTATAAGTAACATGTGACGATTCTAATATTTTTTGTAGGTCGCACGCTGACATCTAAAATTCGAATCATATCGTCAAATTTTAAATGCAAAATAATTTAAGGATGTCTTCATTGAAATCTTTATTTGCCAAATTGCATTAAGTATAATCTATGATGTTCGCATATAATGGCTATTATTCATGCAAGCTCCTAGGGCTAGCAGGATTAAAAAAAACACACTTCCAATCAATCAACCTCTCACAATTGCCTAATTATTTCTCTATTTTTTCAATCTAATCAAAGTTTGAAGAAAATCAACGTGGTCTATTCAAAGAAGAGAATATACACTATTATCCAAAGTTAAGTTACCACCTTAAATGTACCATAAGTGTGAAAATATGTTTCTTCAGAACCCTTGATTGGATTCCGATTTTCATATCCTAGGTCTATTTTTGAGGAATTACTGTACTAATGTTTTCAGAGAAATGTTTTATCCATATACAAATAAAGATGTGTTTTTTCATCTTAGGTTGCCACACCCCGTGGAATTTATCAGAAACATACGCTACATTTTATAAATATTGCGAGATAGCTTCTTCTTTCCTCAACATTTTCGTAAAAAAGTCATCTTGATATCTCTGTTATTGAAGAAGAAAAGTGGAAAGCATAACGTGATTTTATTGAATTGTAATACGCATTAATGGAATATAAGTAGGTAGTTTGCTATGAAAAAGCAAAAAATTTGTCTGGTCAGTTTAAAACTGACAATATTGTTCAAAATTCAATAAATTGTCTTGCTGCTTTGCGTATGGTTAATGGACATGGGCAGTATTTCAAGAAAACTGATCCTCAATGAATGTGTGCAGGCAATTATTTAAACCAATGGAGGATTAAGTTATCGTAAAATAGACTTTGCTCCTTACATAGGAAATAACTTTCTTTTGATTAATGTTAATGCACGACTGCATGTTGCACGTAGGATCCGCAATAATTTTGATGAGGTTAGTAGACAAACCATGAACTGCCCACCCTGCAGCCCTGATCTAAATTAAATAGCGAATATCCACTTCTGTTCCTAATAAAACATTCTAATATAAATCGATTAATAATAAATGTTTTACTTTCTATCCTAATTGATCAATTACTAATCAGGATCTGAATTTTTAGAAAAATGTTAATGATATTACGGATAGTCGTATATTATAACAAACATTAATTTATTAAGAAAAATATAAAAGGCTATTTTCGTTTTAGTGTTTTTCATTTCAAATCTCATTTAGATAAGTTACGCGAATCTCAAAATCTAATACAATTCTTAAAATGTACAAAATAAAACCAAGTCTGAATCCAATATATCTTTAATAAATAGGTTTTTGAAATTAGAGAGAAATATGCCTTCTGAAATAGATAATTTTCCAGCTGTGAAGGTCAACGGTCGAAATAATAATCTCATTCAATATGTATAGATAACTCATGTTTTGTAAAATAGGTGGAAGCCAACTCGAGCGCGATCTCTATAACAACAGTATATAGCGGCTTAAAATATCATAATTTTGATAACATCAAGGTCATTTCACTGATACCAAGAGACGCAACGTGGTCAAACGTAAGGAGGCCGCTAAAGACGCTAACTGAGTGGTCCTATATACACGCTGTATATTGGGCGGAGGCTAGGGTGGTTACTTTTTATACGGACGCCGGGGCGGACGCTAATGCAATATATATATATATATATATATATATATATATATATATATATATATATATATATATATATAGAGAGAGAGAGAGAGAGACACATTCCTGGGGTTTTGGATACTTTTCCTTGCTTCCTTGTAGGTTTCAGGTAGTTACGGTACAGTACAGTAGTCGAATCCCTCGATGTCACTGTTTCTCAAAACCTAGCCCTCCTGGTATAGATCCAATAGAGTGGGAAGGTGAAGAACAACTTTATGTATAAAACCCAAACGTAAAAGAAAAATCAAAAGGTCAAGCAATCAATAAACACTCCCCAAATTTGGTGGGTTTCCTAGGTCAAGGTTGTCTAAGACCGACGTTAAATTCCAAATCCGTTAATACGGCGTAAGCAGCTGAACATCCACAAATAAACCCCAATAAAACTGCTACTAACTAAACTCATGAACCAGCGTGTAATGATATTTTTCCCTTGAAGTATCTAAATCCTATGCTCGTTGTCGGTTTATAGCTTTGCTACGAAATGGCTACTTCCAGGTATGATTAATTTAACTTGCTGCCAACTCGTTGAACAATGTGGGAGAACTGACTTCTAGTAGCCTACACGATCTAGACGTCCCTTTTGGAAATAAGGCGTACCAGCGACCAGCTAACGAAATACCTACAGGTTCGCAAATTAATTTTGGCAGTCGGAACTTTGTCAACGTCCGATGCGCCGTAGCAAAGACGTATGCGGATTGCAAGAGCTCACTTCGCTGGAAGAATTCATAAGCTTCGTTTCGACAGTACAGTTCAGAGAAAAGTGTGATTACCGGGGTTGTGCAATACTAACTTGTTATGGCGACTCCAGAAAGTAAAGTTGTTCATAACAAGTTGAGTGAGCAGTGTCGTGAAATAATTATGAACCTTTCAAATTTCATAACCGGAGAGGCAAACAATGGCAAGTCAACAATTCCATTAACAAAGGTAAGTTTTAATTATTGCAATAAAATTTTCAAACCAAAGTAATTATTTAACAAATTTTCACTCGATAGTAAATTTTTTAAATCGATTTTCGTACATAGAATATTAATTTGTTTAACGATTCAAAAAAGTGACATTAGGGCGAGACAAAGTATTTTATGCACTCATGTGTTAATTTTATGCACCGTTATATCATCATGACAAACAAATCTACGCCATTTTTAGTCCATTTAGAGCAACCTAAATGAGACATTTTTTGGTTTTTGCATGCCTGCGGCTCATGCGTCAATTTTTCAATTCGTAAAAAAAGCACCACTTTATGCACTTGTTGCATAAATAAATATTCTGTTTCTGTCTACAGGGGTATATAAAAGGGACACGTTTATTTTGTGTAAGATACCTATTTAAATATAATAGGTTTTTTAGCTTATAATTATTATACTCATTTCATACCTATCTCTATTACGTTTCGATTTTATTATTTGTTTTGAACCATCTTCCGATTTTAGTTACAATTGCGGTTTGGTCATATTAAAATATGTTGGAACTAAAATCTAAATCTAAGACCTTTTAAAACAACTAATGAACTGAAACGTAATATAGTATTTTCGAATTTAATATTTCTTTTAAATAGCCGAAAACCACGACAAAAATTTTTATTTCAAAGAACGGTCACTGAAAACAAATTTAACTGCTTCCTCATTTTATATGTATAAAAATACACATGAGTAAAACTTTTATTACAACATTTATATCGACTTATTTTATTGTCGGGTCATTGAACGAGTTTCTGCTGCTACGAAAGTTAGCCAAAGAACACTTTCCCGTATTAAAAAAGAAGCTCTGGCTGGAAGAAATGCTGACACTGATGTGCCTACTAACCAACAAAGAACGTCCAGTATCCGTATGGATCAATTCGACAAAACTGTGCTTAGAAGGTGCATAATAAATTATCACAAATCCGAGAAATAAGTACCCACGTAAGAAATGTACACCAAACCTTTGCAGATAGTTATGGCTTCGCAGGAAGTCACGAATCTCTGTAGAAACAAAAACATTCATCGGGTTTAAGTTGGACCAACGTGAAAAACAACAGAAATTTGTTAATGGAACGTCACGAAATCAGACATTTACGCCTACTATATTTATGAAACATAAAAAAGTGGAAAGAACAGAACAAACCTATCATTTATATGGATGAAACATACATTCATTCATGTCACACGCACCTTAAATGATGGAGCAACAAGAGTACCGAAGGATTAGGAAACCCCGTTTCAAAAGGTAATAGGCTCATCACTGTGTATGCAGGAAGTGAAAATGGTTTGTACCTCCTAATGTGGAGCTCCCAGTCAAAACCAGGAGATTATAATAATGACATGGCGTAAGAAAATTATGAGAAATGGGTACAAGAAAAACTTATTCCAAACTTACCAAAAAACGCTATTGTCGTAATTGATAACGCACCATATCCCAATGTTCTAAATGACAAATTACCTACGACTGCTTGGACTAAACAACACTTAAAAAATTTGCTTTCTGAAAGAAACATATATTACAGTGAAAAAATGTTAAAATGGGATATTTATAACGTTGCAAAAATGTACAAACCGCAATATAAAACTTATAAAATTGATGAATTGCTTATTCGACATGGATTGCAAGTTTTAAGGCTACACCCTTATCACCCGGACTTAAATCCGATCGAAAGTGTTTGGGCGGCACTTAAAGAATATGTGACCAAACGAAATGTTACCTTCAATTTTATAAAGGTTAAATAATTTTTTAATGAATTTTTTGACACATTTTCTGCAAATGATTGGAAAGTTAAATGTGTTAGATGTTAAAAAGATTCAAGATGAATTTATGAACAATGAACCACTTTTAGATACGGTTGTAGATAATATTATTATTAATTTGGTCAAAGACGGAGATAGCCAGGATGATGAAGTTGATATAAAAAGTGATTTTGAAGAATGATTTGTAGATGCACATCATTATTTTACTCTTGACGATCCCTGTACATCTAAAACATATTTTTCATTATAATTTTTGTTTGACTGAATGCATTAAACGCAACAAATGTGAAAATGTGAATAGGTGTCATAAAATTGTAGATATTGGAGACGAATTGCACTAGAGTAATATAATATTTGTAGCACAACTGTACATAGTCCTAAATAAACAATAATTGACGGCACCGAGAACCAAGATTTTTTGTTTTGCCAGTCCTAACTCTGTAAAAAGTGCGAAGGGATGTTCTAGTTTCATAGTAAATATTTGCAAAAAAAATTACATATGAAAGTAGAAATATCTTCCACAAAAAAGCTTTAATATTTTATTTATATTATTAGTATACTTATTAGACCATCTCTAAAGGCGATTTTCCTGATTTGTTTTTCAAATTTTATGTATAAACCCGAATTTTTACATTATTATCTACTACATATTATTAAGAATAAATGTTTTAGAAAGCTTAACAGGTAAGTATGTCATTAACTATTACTACGAACAGATTGGAAAAATTGTTGGCGATTGTTAAATTTAGAAAGTCGTTTAACAATCCTTATCATATTGTACGCTTTATCTACAAAATCTTCTTGCATGCGGAATGTACGTCGCCTGCTCTTCCCGGTAACTGCGTCTACAACGTTGTTAAGTTGTATGGCTTTCTCGCGCATCGTCAACTGCCAAAATTAATTTGCCAACCTGTATTAACCTTTCTATCTCTCGCGTGGAACAATTTTTAATGTTACATTGTAAAGATCAGCAGATAATAGTTTTTCTTTGTTTTCTATATCATTGCACAGTTATATTGATCTTAAATGGGAAAAAAGATATTCAGGCTATCCCCATAGGCCCAATAATATGTAAGATATAATATGTGTAATATCATATCTTCTACTTTTTTCTATCGATATATATTAAGTCAATCATAAAATAGGTCACTTCTTGGTCTAGCCAAAAATAATTATCAAACATGAGGTAGGCATAAAATGAAATGTCACTTCCGTCATTCTGACGATATTTTTAGATATCAATTGTTTAGAGGTTTTATCATTCTCTCATTGTATAGGGGAATTATTAAGAAACAGTTAGTTTCATTTATACTGATAACATGACAAAGTAAGTGATGATACAGTTAAATTAAAAATTTTGGAAATCATATGATTTTATTGATTTTCTGTTAATGTTTGCAACCTAAGCGGTTGAAGTGTGGGATTACATTTTCACATTGAATAATGACAATTTGTAATTTATATTTGACGTGTTACAATAATGAATTTTCTCCGTTTGGCCTTTCCACACTGTATAAATATTTAATTCTAGCAGTAGTATTCATTACGTTTTCCGAAATTGTGGAATTGAAATGAAAAAACCAGCTATTCTTGCAACAATTATGTGTCAACATAATATCTCTTTAAATAACTATACTATACATAATTATACTAAATTGCTTGTGAATTTAATTCCAATGGTTTACGTAATGGTTACACAATATACAAAGAATCATATAACGAACATACTAATTCAGTTTAATTGTTTTTCCCGAATGAATGATTTAAAAATTAAGATCGTGACAAGATAAAATGTTTTTTAAATAACGCCGCAAGGCTCTAATAACCTTATAGCTTCAACCAAGCTTGATGTGGTTAGAACAATAAATAGGTACACATTCTATTTTTTTCAGTTTAACAAGGGGGTATGGAATTCAAATCTAATACCTACCTAACATTTATCGTCTCAAATTGACAACTTGAACATATGCACTTGCTTCAAAATCTGTATTTGAAATATGTGAGATCTTTCTCTGAGAGTGAAGAGGTGAAATTAGAGCGGAATCTTTTCATAACAAATCATAGCGACAACGAATGTATGACAGATCGCGTTATTATTTTCTAGTAACAAAATGGGTACTAGTAACGAAAAAAGTTACACAATATCTTAGCGTTTGAATTATTTTTACATCAATTAAAACAGTTTTGCAAATCGTTTATGATTTAAGTAATGTTCTTGAAGTGCCACAAGTTCAATTTCATTTTAGTTTCGTCTTTCCTGGAAACGAAATTAAAATCATCTGTTGCCAAATTTGATCAATTAAAAAGCACCAAACCAAATTTCTTGACACTGAAAAAGTATATAGAAATTTCTCCAGATTGTTGTTGTTGTTTTATAATATTTTATTGAAATTCGAAGACGTAACTCATTGGTAGAGGCGGGTTGAGTTCCATACACCTTCGATCACAAGAATATATTTAGAAAATAAACTGTTATAAGGATTAAATTTTACTTTTCCGCACTTATGGACTCCGGAGGTTATATTAAAGAACCGAAATTTTTCCGAAAATGACCAAAAATATAGTATATCTTGATTTATAGGACACATTGTACTGACTCTGGTGAGCTGAAGATCAATAAGCTTCATCTGTGAAACACTCTCCACAATATCCAATCATAAAATTGGTCACTCATATACTCGTACACTCCGGAGGCTGTATTGTACTAACAAACCGAAATTTCTCCATAAATCATAAAAATGTATACTTTGTTTCCGTCATAGTGATAGCACGTTATATATGCAAATCCCAGTTTAATTGTACTGGGTGGTTCTGGGAATTCTGAACAGGTTTGTACGGTCAATTAACCCTGTATCAGGAAACATGCTTAAATTATGTTGGAAAGTTATGGTACTTACTGTAGGTACTTTTTATGAGATAAATACACTACTCCAAGAATTTAACGCACCACCAAAAAATAACCAAAAGTTTAAAGTAAATTTTTGTTTAAACTGCTTGTCCAATTTGAATGAATTTTTCTTTGAATGACAGGTTGACACTTCCAGAGAGTTTGTGTACTACTGTATTTGCATACAAACTTATTTTTGTATAAATGCGGGGTGTTGCAATGATAACCTGATTTTTTCAAAAAATTTGTAACACCCTGTGGAGTTCAACAGTAACAATATCAACTTAAAATTAAAATCAAACTGTAGCTTTATCTTTTTGTAACATTTTGTTTTTTGATTTACTCTATTATCTTGGCCACAACAAGAGAAAATCAATTTTATAGCATAACATGTTTTTTATTAAAATTTATTATCCAACTTTAACAACGAAAAACAAAGAAACAAAACGTAAAAAAAGTCAGTAGCGAGTATTTCCGCCTCTGGCAGAAATAACTGCTTGACACCGACGGCCCATAATTAAAATAAGCGACCGTATATCATTTTGGTCAATTTCTTCCCATATTTCAATCAGTCGCCTCCCCACGTCTTCCAAGGTGTTCAAGTTCCGTTCCTCTCGTAACCTCCTCCCAAGAGTGTCCCAGAGATTCTCTATGGCATTTAAATCATGGCTTCTAGGTGGCCATGCCATGGTATCGATGCCAACTTCCTCTAGATAATTCCTCACAACATTATCGTGCATCAACAAAAATCCTTGCCCTATATATGGCGCATATGGCATTACATGTTGGTCTAAAACCTCCAATATGTACCTTTCGGCTGTAAGGCTTCCATTATTTATGACCACAAGTTCTGTGCGACCAGTCAAAGAAATACCTCCCCAGACCATCACAGATCCTCCTCCAAATAATGTGTTATTTGAGAAATTACACTGAGCAAATCGTTCGTTAGGGAGTCGATATACACGTATGCGCCTGTCATTATTGTACAAACAAAATCTGGACTCATCCCTAAATAATACCTGGTGCAATTCCGCTTCTAACCAGTTACGATGTTCCATGGCAAAATTCAGCCTAGCTCTTCGATGATCTCTAGTTAGAGCTGGCCCCCCGAGCAGCAATTCTAGGTCTCAAATTGTGTTCTCGTAGTCGCTGACGAGCTGTTTCATCACAAATTTGTACACCAGTAGAATCTCGAAGCCGGGTTCGAAGGGTCCGGGCTGTTACAAAACGTTGTCTTAATGCCGATAATCTTAAACAACTGTCCTGATTAGAGGTTGTTATTCGATTCCTTCCTTGTCCCGGTCTGCGACCATGACTTACAGTGTCTCTATATCTTTGTATAACTCGTGAAACGGTTGTATGGTATACATTAAATCGTCTACCAATTCTTCGGTAATTCCAGCCTTCCTCGAACAATATTAATGCTTGAGCAGATTCTTCGCCAGTAAGATTTCGTGTTTCACGTTGCATATTAATTAAAATAAAGATTTTTACAAAAAAAACGTAAGGGCTAACACTAAAAATACACTTCTATGAAATGCTTTTTGACACCTGTATTTAGCTAATGACAATTACTGTAACTTATTGTTTTTCATAGCCTGCTACTCACTTTTATTATTATAAATTTTAATAAAAAACATGTTATGCTATAAAATTGATTTTCTCTTGTTGTGACCAAGATAATAGAGGAAATCAAAAAACAAAATGTTAAAAAAGATAAAGCTACAGTTTGATTTTAATTTTAAGTTGATATTGTTACTGTTGAACTCCACAGGGTGTTACAAATTTTATGAAAAAATCAGGTTATCATTGCAACACCCCGTATTTATACAAAAATAAGTTTGTATGCAAATACAGTAGGACACTAACTCTCTGGAAGTGTCAACCTATCAGTCAAAAAAAATTCATTCAAATCGGACAAGCAGTTTAGACGAAAATTTACTTTAAACTTTTGGTTATTTATTGGTGGTGCGTTAAATTCTTGGAGTAGTGTATTAACTTATATTACAAAATACAGTTAAAATATACAGTGCTATTCAACAGTCCCCTCCCCCTCGTATCTTTTGAATGGCTACACTTACATCAATAAAATTTGGAGGGTGAAAATGAAGTGTTGTAAACTGCTCTACGAATGGTAACAGGTGACGTAATAGTAATAGATGACGTCACAGTGCCACTCTGGCCAATAATTTTAAATAGGACCTTATGGCAAGTGATATCTCGTTTGAAAGGCATTGACATTGGCTACATAGCCATATTAATTTTGTTTGGGTTTAAATTAATTTTGACGGATAAATTAAATAAATACCAATATTATTGAAATTATTTTTTCAAATTTAATTAATCAAATATCAACAATGGATTCTTATAGCAAGTCTTCGAAATGTGATCCGTCTACATCCTGACAGTAATACATCCTATTAGAAAACTCTTGTCGTACTCCTTCGAATGTGTCAGCTGAAATAGCATTGCATTCTTCAGGAATTCTTTATTTCAAAACGCCAATGCTATCTGGCGCCATAGTATAAACCTTGGATTTCAAGTACCCCCATAGAAAAAAAACTAATGGTGTCAGATCTGGTGACCGAGGTGGCCATTCTATAAGAATGACCTCGCCGGCCGATCCATCTACCTCGATATTCTTCATCCAGGTAACGTCTTACTGCACCATAATAATGTGCAGGAGCACCATCTTGTTGAAATGTTATTTCCAGATGGCCGAATTAATCTTGATTATCCTCCAGAATTTCAAGAATTAACGGCTCAATTGCATTTTGTAACATCTCCAGATACACT
Source organism: Galeruca laticollis (assembly GCA_963921935.1). Classification (NCBI taxonomy): domain Eukaryota; kingdom Metazoa; phylum Arthropoda; class Insecta; order Coleoptera; family Chrysomelidae; genus Galeruca; species Galeruca laticollis. The sequence goes on along the minus strand of OY998175.1, from coordinate 110,380,847 downwards.
TCATCGCTTATATTTGAATTTAGGAAAAAAGGACCAACTATGTGGTTTCCCAAAATACCTGCCCAAACATTGACTATTTCTGGAAATTGCGTGTGTTGTTCACGAAAGGTGTGAGGATTTGTGTCACTCCAATACCTTACATTTTTTGTATTCACATTTCCATTGAGGCAAAAAGTACTTTCGTCACTAAAACAAATTTTTTAAGGGTAATGTGGGTTTTGACTAATTTTATTTGTCATACATTCACAGAATTCGAGTCTTCTGTCGGGGTCCTCATCCGAAAGGTGGTGCACCATTTTTAACTTGTATGAATGGAATTTATTTTTAGCCAACACTCTCTGTACTGTACTTTTACTTACTTCACAGATAGACGCAACTTTCGTTGAAGAGGAAGTAGGGTTTACTACCATTTCAGCTACTATATCAATTTTTTTATCATCACTGAATGTTGGTCGATCAGATCGTTTGGCATCTTGAACACTACCCTCAAATAAGTTGTCGAGATATGGCGATCTGGGTATCTCTCATTAAATAAACGTTCCGCTTCATGGAGATTCTTTCTAGATTCACCAATTATTAAGATAGCTGCTACTCTGTCGGCTTGATTACGTACCATTTTGCCTATGTAAACTCTTAAACGTCTCGTTAAACAATAAATTGAATATTTAAGCTATTTAGAAAATTTTTGCATAGCAACAAATACTATTAAATTGAAAACGTCAATTTTTTTGACAACTAACCAGAGGCAAACTGAAAAATCTTCAATATTTAAATGTGAAATAATAATTTTGGTATTCATTTAATTTATCCGTCAAAATTAATTTAAACCCAAACAAAATTAATATGACTATGTAGCCAATGTCAATGCCTTTCAAACGAGATATCACTTGCCATAAGGTCCTATTTAAAGTTATTGGCAAGAGTGGCCCTGTGAGCCCATCTATTACTATTACGTCACCTGTTACCATCCGTAGAGAAGTTTACAACAATTTATTTTCACCCTCCAAATTTTATTAATGTAAGTGTAGCCGTTCAAAAGATACGAGGGGGGGATGGGACTTTTGAATATCACTGTATATGCAAAGGTATATTTGATTTGGTCGCTTACAAGCTACATTGCCAATTAAATGTAAATTGTTTATGTATCTTGAAAGCCGATTTAGGAAACGAAAATTAACCTAGAGGCTTGAGTGCCATACTCGATACGATATAGACGTTATATCTGTGTTAGAACATAAACCGGTACTTTTAATATTAATAAAATACTTCTGCATAAGTGAACAATAATATATTCTAATAGGCACGTGCTCAGATTATTTTAACATTCAGTGTGGATAATCCAAAATTGGTTTAATACATTTGTTGAGTTGGATTCCTTAGAAACTGTAAGTGATAAAGTCCTACTTTACTTCTAATTATCAACTGTACAGCCGAATACAATTAAATATTCCATCGTTATCAGTAAACAAACCTTACTTATAGCAGATTCAAGTGCCTGGCTTATCGGACTGCCAAGGTCGTACTTAATTATTTTATCACTTCGTGTTTTGTGAAAATTTCAAAATGTATACCAACACCTATTCTCAATCATTGACCCCATCTCAAAGCCAATCGTACCCCCAATACCTACTCTTCAGCAGTATCAAAACAACAATTTCCCTCAAAAGAACAAGCAATAGTTTTCAGTACTTTAGTAAACACTCAATTACAAGATTATCTAATTCCTCTAGGAACCATAATCTAACCGAAAATATCTTTTTTTCCTCTCGATTGCCCCATAATCGTATATGTATGTACCTATAGGTACATACATATTCGATATTCGTATATGTATGTACCTATAGGTACATACATATTCGAATATGGGGCAATCGAGAGGAAAAAATGATATTTTCGGTTAGATTATGGTTCCTAGAGGAATTAGATAATCTTGTAATTGAGTGTTTACTAAAGTACTGAAAACTATTGCTTGTTCTTTTATATCTAGTAAACAGTTGGTGGATGGCTTCATAAATAATCATGGATACATAAAAGTACAGGCAGCAATAGTTAGGGCAGGAAGACTAATAACACTTGCTGAGAGACTCATTCTGTCGAACGTATGTTCTACAATACCACATAATTTATTAATAGAGTAATTAATAAACATCGGACTAAATCCTGTTTCTCACCTGACATGTTTAAGAATCAGTTCCTCTCTACCTGAGTATAGCCATATTCTTAGTTTTCGGAGGCAAATCTATGTCAGTCCTCACAATTTATCGCCACCAGAATCGTTTACAGTCGACTTTGAAAATACGATATACCGAATTTTTCTGTCTCAAGATGGTATGGTATGCTACAATTGTAAAAAACCTGGCCACATAGTATCTCAATGTACTGAACCTAAAACATCTCTACCGCAAGTTCAACCTACAGGCAGCTCCAACTTACCAATTAGCACAAACACATCTAATTATGTTCCGACAAACACCGTTGTCACGCAAAATGTAATGCCAGCTTCCCCAGTGGACTCAAATTCAACCACAAAAGATGCGGCAACCTCTAATGTCACGCCGGTTGCATCTACTAACAGGGATGCACCAGAATACGCCAACAACAGCTCCAACAAAACAAAGCGCAATATGAACGAAGTAAATACACCTGAAGCAGACGCAGCTGAAAACGATCACAACTAATTTCCTTTACCGAGAAACAAACAGAAATCAAAGAAAAAGTAAACCATTCTGACAACACCCAGTCTTACATCAGATATCACAATACAGTTACTTGAACCGGCCAAAAACTTCATTGATAATCAATCTCCTCCATTCGTTATCGATTATGATCAACTTGCGTTACTTATAACCAACAGATCCCATCAGTATGATCGGAGAATATACAACAGATTACCTAGCCCTGACCCATATGCTCTCTCAAATTCATCCCCACTTGAAAGATAGATCTATGAAGACTCGATTTACTAATTTAAAAAAGAAAATTTTCAAGTTACTGGGTAACTATACTTCAGAGTGGGATAGTGACATATCCCAAAGAGGTCAGCAAAATATATAATGTCAATACTTCAGTGGAATATCGACAGATTTTTCCATCGCCTTGCTATGCTACAAATCCTAATTGGGGAGCACTCCCCCGATATTATATGCCTACAAGAAACTAATCTTAAACATCAAAATACTTATAATTCAAAGCTGTTCGACTGTTTTCGCAAAGACCGAATAAGTCACTAGCAACTTAGAAGCTGTCGTTGTCGAGATCAACTCACCCAGCACATATTTCATATGCAACATTTATTTACCCTCAAGTTATCCAGTCTCCTATAACGACATAAAAGATCTACTAATGCCACATCCACGCATATTTATGGGCGATTTTAATGGTCATAACATAATATGGGGCTCGCTACATACAGACAGAAGAGACAAAATTGTGGAAAAAGTAATCTCGGACCTTCAACTGCATTTTCTCAATGATGGAACCACAACTAGATTCAGCATCAAAACCGGGGACTCAACTGCAATCGATCTAACCCTTTGCGATCCCTCGTTAACACCTCACCTATTCTGGGATGTCCTGAACTTTACCTATGGTAGTGACCACCACCCTATAATAATAAATCGGTGTACTCATCAATCTCCGGATCTTTTTTTGCCCAAATGGAAAATCGACTCTGCTAACTGGTCCGATTTTGCTGAGCATATTCAAGTCGCTATCTTAAACTATAAACTATCTGAAAACATCGATGAATCATTATCAAATTTTAACAATATAATTCTGAGCAGTGCTGAACTATTTATAGGTAAAACAAAAAGGACAAAATTGAATCACGTTCCTGTACCTTGGTGGAATCCAGAATGTGAAGCAGCAATTCGTGCAAGCAACGCAGCTTTGAATAAATATAAAAGACACAAGACAGTTGAAAACAAGATAGATTTCAAGAAACATAAAGCCAAGGCTCGCTTCACAACGAAACTCGCAAAGAAAAACTCCTGGCTTCAATATATCTTAAAAATAAATAGTTCTACTCCTATCAGTGAAGTGTGGACAAGAGTGAGAAAAATTTCAGGCTTCAATTGTAAGCCAGTAATAACTAGTCCTAAATTCAACCACATAGTCACAACCTCTGAAAGTGAAATGGCTAATATATTAGCCAGTATTTACAAGCAAATGTCCTCGAACGAAAACTACAACATCACTTTTCTCGATAATAAATTAGCTGCATAAAACTCGAATCTGTCACTGGATGGAAATGAACATACTGCTTTAAACATGAGCTTCACAAAGGCTGAATTGGATAACGCCCTCAGTACTTTAAAAAATTCCAGTCCAGGACCAGATGATATCCCAGCCGTATTTTTAAAACATCTTTCCGATATAGCAAAAACAACGCCCCTGAAAATAATTAACTGCATTTGGATACAACACCAGTTTGCATCAATCTGGTCCAAATCCATCGTCCTTTCGCTCCTTAAACACCAGAAATCTCCCATTGAACCTTCATCTTAGCGACCTATAAGTTTAACATGCTCAACCAGCAAACTGATGGAGAAAATGGTACATGGCAGACTTACGTGGACTTTAGAAAAGGCAAACTATTTAATATTCGAGCAAAATGGTTTCAGACAAAATCTTCCAGGGATTGACAACATCCTGGATTGAGAAAGTGATATTCCTGAAGCTCTATCGACAAAAAAAACCTGTATTGCTATATTCTTCGATCTTAAGAAAGCTTTCAAAACTTGCTGGAAACTTAATATTCTGAAGCAACTGCACATGTGGAACATTCGGGGAAGTTGTTTGAAATTCATCAGTAATTTTATGAAGAACCGATCTTTTCGTGTAAGATTCCATAGCTCTTACTCTGCAGATCAGATTGAAGATAAAAGGACATCACAAGGATCCATTCTCAGCCCCACATTATTCTTAGTGGCCATAAACAATATCATCAAGGGCTTGGCGAAACCCTTGAAAGCACGCGTGTATGCAGATGATCGTGTTGTATATATTAAAGGAAATAATACTTCCCTTATAACGAAAATTTTGCAAAATTTTTTAACGCAACTCGAACAATGGTCCTTGAATACAAGTTTTGAATTCTCCTCATCAAAAACAACCGCCATGTTCTTTTCAAAAAAAAAGTCCAGACATCAGAATTATATGGTAAAAATGTATCGTTCAGATCATCGGTAAAACTCCTGGGAATGTGGTTCGATGAAAAGCTTACATGGCAGGAGCATATTAAACAAACGGCCCGTTTTTGTAACAAGAGACTAAATCTAATGAAGACATTGGCTAATAAATGTTGGGGATCTGATTACAATACACTACTTACCATTTATAAAACATTAATCAGGTCAAAAATAGACTACGGTTCCATTGCATACGCCTCGGCTTCCAAAACAACTCTAAAGTTACTGGACACTGTGCACAACAATGGCCTCCGAATTACACTAGGAGCTTTCAGAACAACTCCCGTTGAAGCTATATATTGCGAAACTGGTGAGCCACATCTGCATTACAGGAGAATATTTCTAACTCTCTCACACGCCACATCTATAGCCTCGAATAGAAACAAACCTCTCTACACCAATGCCTTCACCAAAAAATATACTAACTACTTCAACAACAAACCGCATACACCTTAACCTTATTATGAGAGAATACGTACATATCTCCAGTATTTAGACATCCAATTTCCAGAATTATTTCCAATAGATCCAGACAAGCCTCCTCCCTGGAGCATCAACGTCCCCACCATTAACACTAGTTTGAGCAGATTTAATAAACAGGAAGTATGCCCAGCCGTCTTTAAAACTAACCTTAAATTAATATTGGAAGAATATCAGGACTTCATCAAAATATACACAGACGCATCTAAATGTGAAATGGGAGTCGGAGCAGCAATTGTAACAACCAATCTTAGTCTGCAATTTAAACTTACTCCAACCCTGAGTATTTCCTCAGCCGAGGTTTTTGCGCTCTATAAAGCCCTCCAACACATAAATTCTTGCAACATACCAAAAGCGTTAATTATTACTGACTCTCTCAGTTCTTTGTTAAACAAAACAGATCTATGCCCAAAACCCTATTGAGAAAATGATAAAATCAGAACTGCTACAGGCTCAAGAAAACTCCAGATGCATCAACTTCTTATGGATCTCATCCCACATCGGCATCGAAGGCAACGAAAAAGCAGACATTTGTGCCCGTAGTGCTATTTCTAATGACGAACGAGAATCGGAGTGATCTCAAGGTATATATTAAAAATAAAGTTTTGTGTAAGTGGAACCGGGACTGGGAAAGTTCTCAGTCGAAATTACGGCAAATCAAAAGTGACGTTTTTCTATGTCAGTTTAAAAGTAGTGATCGACGTACGCAAGTGATTCTTACACGCCTACGATTGGGCCATACCATGTATACTCACTCCTACCTTTTTTCAAATGACGATCCACCAAAATGCACTATGTGCAATATAATAGATAGTGTAAAGCATTTCCCGGTCGAATGTCCCAGATTTCATAATCAACGTAGCATGCACAACATTCCTACCGATTTGAAGAAACTCATTGGAAATTTCTGCGATCACCGGCTCGTAATTGACTACCTAAAATCAATTATTATAATTATTATAAAATTTTTGATTGTACCGTCGCTAATAACCTTCGGGTGGATGCGACTCTTTAAAATAAAAAAAAGTAACCTAGAAAATACCAAGTATTTGATATCATTTATTGAACATAATATAATATGAAAAACAAAAATTTGTATTCTAATCTCTGAACATTTAGTGTTTTTAAATGAAACTCAAGGTCTCTAGTTAATTCCACAATATAATACAAGTTATTGAAAATTCTAAAAAATTGAATTTTCAATAACTTGTATTATATTGTGGAATTAACTAGAGACCTTGAGTTTCATTTAAAAACACTAATATGAGCATATTCCACGAAGTAAGGGTCGAGACAGTCAATTTCTGAACATTTATCTTATAAAAATAAAAATATATAATATTTTACTGAAGGTATTATTACCAAAAATAATATTTTTGTGACTACCTATTATTTTTCATGAAATAAGTAAGAACAGTTTTTATTTGGCGTAAAACATAGTCGCATGTTACATTTACTGCACCACACTGTAGTGAATCCTGAGGTAAAGTAGCGACATCTACCTTTGTCACGTTACGTTGGCCAGTGATGGACCCCATCTAATCGAGTTGCATCATCGGGTCTGCTAACAATTATTATGTGTCAATTTTTTATTACTAAATGGTAAATTTGTAGCTTTACTACGTTTATTGGGTTTTCCTATACGTGCCACAAATTCAGTTAACTCCAATATGGATTTTTTAGAGGCATATGCTTTTTATTCATTGCTTTGCAACAGTTTGAATGTAGTATCCATGAATTTATAATACATATGTCCAGACACCATGTAAACATTGGAAAGTACCATCTTTTTGACTTACTTGGACTGCGGTACAGACCTAGTAGTGAATTTGCCTTATCTACGCCCCCATATGCTTATTGTATTGGGTTATCAGAGCGGAACAAGGCACGTTACTTTTTGTTCCTCTTTGGAATATCTCTTTACATGATTTATTGGTTCAATACCACAAAAGGTACTAGCCAAGAGGACACATTTATTGTCTGCCCATTTAACTACAATAATTCCTTTCTCTACGTCAGATTTGAAAGTGTACGACCCCCTGCCTCTATTTAGAAGAACTTTATCAGGTTCCAACGTGCAGCCTCCGATTCTGTTTAGTCTTATCGTCCCCAAACAATCTATTCCGAAGGTATTTTTTAGATAAATAAATAATTGAAGGCTAGAAAACAAATTATCGCATAAAATTACAGTACGCGTAGGTTCTTGGATAGTCGTGCACAGTGCTATAAAAGAACTGGCACCTACACTCAAACTTTCACTTTCTTCAATCTTATTCAAACCATTTGCTGTATTTTATAGTGCGTTAAAAGTAGTAGCTTCTTGGTATGGTATGAAGTCAGCAATATAGCCCAGATACACCAGCTCTCACAAAAAACTTATAGCCCCACTTGTGAGGCTTGCTTTGAATATACTGTCTCAAGTTTTCTACATAGGGTCCTTTATAAGCTATAATAGTTTCATCTATCGAGTATTGGTGATCAAATTGGTAATGCTGGCAGTTTTGCCTAATTTGTTCTAATAAAGGTCTTACTTTGTGAAATCTATCTTTGATGTCTTCAGTTAACTTTGAGTTGTCATTAAAGTGTATGTACCTTCTCAATTTTTTGAAACGTTTGGCAGACATTATGTCTGCTACTTTAACGATATGTGTGCTTGTAGCTCAGTAGTCTTCTAACGACGGAAATTTTATTACACCCATATACAGAATAATTGACAAAAAATCTGTTAACTCTTTGGAATTTGTAGCAATACAACTTCCTGAAATTTATGTACTGTATAAATTGCTGTATAATATTCTCCATTATATCATATGTGTACAGATTAGTAAAATATTCAAGAGGTACTGGAACATCTTCAGTTATTCGCTTCTATATCAACGTCGTTTCAAGAATAAACGTAAGGTACTCTGTTTGTAGCAATACAACTTCCTGAAATTTATGTACTGTATAAATTGCTGTATAATATTCTCCATTATATCATATGTGTACAGATTAGTAAAATATTCAAGAGGTACTGGAACATCTTCAGTTATTCGCTTCTATATCAACGTCGTTCCAAGAATAAACGTAAGGTACTCTGTTTTTTTTTCAGAAATTTTTCATTTGCGTTGTTTCTTTTTTTACTTTTTGCAACCACTTCATACTCTGTATTATCCTCTTCCTCGTCATCTGATTCGCCAATAATTATATTATGTCCTGTAGGAACTCCAACTTCATCCTCCAAATCATCGGATTCATACGCTAATACCTTACCATCAGGTAAGTATTCCTCATCTGAATGTCTGACACTATTGGATCTGCAGGAACAACAGCTATGCCTTTCTTTTTTCCATAAAATATATGAGGTAGTATGGCGGGAAACTCCATACTACTGAAATAAAAAATTGTTTAGATATATGAACCCAACCGGGCAATGTTGCTTCTATGTTACATATAACAAAAGTCAGCTTCTAGCGTTATTTAGCGTATATTTGTAAAAATAACGTCACACAGTAAAACTTCGAACCCTATATGCAAATATAATATATATAAACATAGGAATAAAAGTAATTTACTTACTTTTTTAGTACCATTTCACGCTTTTGTCAGAACAGCTGGTTTCTACCAGCCATATTGAATCACATAATTTCAGTTATTTATTTCTAGATGGCGACACTATGCACAAAGGTTATTAAAAGAATGTATTTCGAAAGTAACATTGCCCGATACAGCAATTCTGAATATATATATATATATGTATATATATATATATATGTATATATATATATATATATATATATATATATATATATATATATATATGTATATATATATATATATATATACGAGATATATATATATATATATATATATATATATATATATGTATATATATATATATATATATATATATATATATATATTCACTTATGTTCTTCAACCTTCCGATAATATTTAGAATTATATCTTCTTAGGTTCAAAGGTTGTGGTATGAAATAAATATATTATTCTTCAAACGCTATGTTGACGACTGTTTAGCTGCTATTCCAGAAGACAAATGTAATGAATTCCTCAATATTTTTAATTGAAAAAAAAATAATGTTCTAGATATGACACTAATTAAAACCAATGATAATAAAATTGAAACTAAATTATATACAAAAGAAACTTGGTCAGGACGATATCTAAATTATAATTCATGCCATTCAAAAATACAAAAAAATAGTGTTATTATAGGATTGATAGATAGAGCTATAAAACTAACTTCACCTAAATATCGTCCTGAAGTAATTGAAAAACTTAATATTGTTTTAGAAAATAGTCACTATCCTTCAAATCAAATAAATAAAATTATTCAACAACGTACATACAAATACTACAACCACAATATAAAACCAAATTCACTAACAACTTTGAACCACGAAAAATATATATATTATTATAGTTTATTTTATGGGAATTTAATTTGCCCTACGTTGGGCCGACATATTATTATGAATAGAATTGGGTGAGAAAATAGTTTAATTTGCCCGGTATGTTGAGGATTTAATATGTATGATAAACAGTTTATTTAACCAACATGAAAACTTCTCATCTCAGGGTAGAGTTCAAGTATTTTAAATAAAATGATTTTATAATTTTATATATGTTAGCGCCAAAGTTAATAAATGCTTTATATTTTTAAAAATAAATTTGTTAATCAGAATATGTTACTTTTTTTAATGATTTCAAATTAAATACGGTCCTGTCCTACTTAAAAAATATCTGCATAGTTCAATCGATTTCATTCAGAGCTTCTGCCTGTGGTAAGTAGATGGTGCACAAGTCACCAGATGAAATGAATAACTCAAGTAATTTAAAAAAACGTTCTTCAAAAGGAAAAACAATATTTAATTCATTGAAAACAAATACACTACACTTTTACAAGTGTTTTTTTTGTTAAGAAATTCAACTATCTAAAAGGATGACTCTTTCATACAAATCACACGCACTCTGGTGAGATATTATTATAATATTAAAATACAGTTATATAATTTCATAAACATTTGACTTTCAGAAAACGGCGAAATACACTCTTAACAGCGTCTATGCATCACAAAATTTTAGTTTTTTTTTTACAAATTAGTAAGTACGCTTGACCTCTTAATACATTAATAAATTAACTTGTACTACCTTATTTACTTCACGATTTCTGTTTGTTCACATTTATTTGTTCCAGATTCTCCTCCTGGAAAACCTCCCTGTTGGCATTCTGCTTCTATCAGAACAGGAATCGATGCTGTATTTCTTTCAAAGTCCAAACAGCTCACACAAATTCCACTATTCAATGTTTTTCGAAAACTATTTTGGCTATTTTACTTCCACCAGACACAAGACACCATATTATAAAATAAAATTCATGATTAGTGTTTTACAACATTCAACAATTCCTCTTTTAATTATTAATATAAACTAAACTACTTACACTGATATATCTCTTGTAAGTATAATGTATTTGTTTTAAATTCTATAGTCAAATTTTGTCTTCCAAATGATTTCAATTGATTTACTTTACCAAAAAAATTTTGCTGCTCCAAAAATCTCTTCCCAAAAAGAAAACCTCCTAGTCAATAGCCCCCATAATCAACAACTTTCTCACATTCTGATTTTTTTTTCGTTAGCAACACAGTTGTCGCCGATGTGATCTTTTTTAAATGTTTATTAACCAATCAAATTTGACTATTTATTTTATAACTCAAATTCTTCATTTCAACCAGTGAAATGTTCATCCATTATATCATGATATTATATTCTAAGGTTTTTAATTGCTTAGACTTCCTATATTATTTTCATTCAATAATATTTCTTAGTATTGTTAAAATGACATTTCCTAACCTCTAAGTATGTATGTCAAATGAATATTCATAATGTTTTAATAGATGACAGCTGTTACCTTTAAATATGTATGCAAAATGAAAATTCGTTTTCTTTATAAGTCATGTTCTCTGAAATTCACATTATTTTATATTTTCCTGCTCTGTTATGTCTAAACATCTACACTATCTCATTTTAATGTCTTAATCAACAAATATTACGAGATTAGCTTGACTTTACAGAATAAAGCATTTAGTTTCTTATTATGAACAAATTTTGATACTTGATCTCTTTGATAAAAGTTTCGTTAGGTAATTTATTTCATATAAATTGTTTATCACACCTATTCGCAATTATCCCTACATTATACAGTCTGTCCTTTCTGTATGTCTTCTCTATCGAATAGTGGATCGTACAGATTGTCTCCATTCAAATGTTTAAAAAAAATTTTTGACTTAAAAAAATTCTTTTAGATTACAATACATAATCTTAATTCTTCATTATTTGATATACAGGGTGTAGCATTATTTTTTCACAATAACATCCCCTAAATTTTGCGTTTATCAAATTTTTTATTCTAAGAAAAATTTTATGAACGCAAATTTTACTTCAAGTACTATATTCTAGGATTGTCTTTCAATTTTACTAATAATACATTTCTTTTTATTTCCGGTTGCTGTTACAAAGATGATTTTGGAATCCTGTGTTGCAGTATCCTCTTCAGTTAGTTTTAATTTATTTATAATACTATAATTAAATATATACAAATTTTTAATTTATTTTTAGGTACATGTTTCATTTACAAGTTTCATCCAAAGGAATTAGTTTAAAAAATCATGTTATAAATCCATTTTTGAAAATTCTTTAATGTTCGTTATACGACTTATTACTTCTACATTTCTCAGAGTCTCTTATATCGGTACAATTTATTAATTTATATTTCTTGTGTTACATCTCTCTATAATACCATCCTTCAGCAAATTTTGTATCTCTGAATCAACTTCTTTCCTATATTTATAAGGTATGGGATATGTTCTTATTCTGAAATTTTCTATTCCCTTAACTTCTATCTTATGTACATAGTTATTTGCCATTCTCATCTCTTTTTAACTAATCCTTTATACTTAATTATTAAATTCTTCACTTTCTCAGCATATTCCTTATTTCCACATACTAATTCCAATTCTTCCATTATTTCATCCCTCTCCATATTCCATAACTTCCTATTATCCTCTTCAAATTCCAATTCTTCCATATTTCCACTCCTCTTTATATTCCATAACTTCCTATTATCCTCTCCAAATTCCAATTCTTCCATATTTCCAATCCTTTCTATATTCCATAACTTCTTATTATCCTCTTCAACTTCCAATTCTTCTATATTTTCTTCTTCAAATTCAATTCTATTACCATTTAATTCAATCTCCATCTTTTCAAAATCAATTCTTGCTTTATATTTCGTTAATTCATCTATTCCTATAACTATGTCTGATTCTAGATTATCTACTAACAATAATTGCATCTCAACTTCTTTCCCATCCTTCAATTCAATCTTTTGTATTATAGACTTATTTACTTCACATAGCTTCTTTCCATTTGCTCCTATCAATGTAGTTTTTGGTATTTTAATTAATTTGTTTTCATAATTTTCAATGTTTTCTTCTATTAGTTTTGTTTTAATTATGGACGCTTCCGAACCTGTATCTATTAATAATTTTATTTCTTTTCCATTTAATTTCCCTTTAATATTTATCAATCCCATTATTTCTTTTAATTCTAATTCTTCCCCAAATTTTATATATTCCCTTGGATGTTCGTATGTACAGATAATATTTTTCTTTACATTTGGTATGTGCTCGATCCAAAATTTTGATCGGGCTCTGTTTCAGTGACTATTTCTGGTTCTATGGATATCACTCTTTCTTTCTGTCTTTGTATATTGTTCACTCTCCTTTGTTCTTCATTTCTATTGCCTCTTCCTTCAAAATTTCCATTTGTCCTTTCTGTATTATAGTCTCTTCTTTGCTCTTGTTTTTCATCTCTTTGTCTGTTTTCATAAGATCCATTCCTATTGTTTCCTTCAAATGTTCTATTTCTATAATTATTGTTATGATATTGATCATTTTTGTTGTAGTTGTTTTGAGCGTTATTGTTCCTGTTATAATTATTGTTTCTATTATAAAATCCATTATTATTATTTCTGTTAAAGTAATTGTTCCTGTTTTGTTCATAATTATTCGATCTATTATTTTGATTGTTATTATTCTCATAATAATTTTTATTATCGTAACCATTATAGTTTTTGTTTTCATTTTGATTCCTGTTCCTGTTCTGGTTATTGCTTATCTTGTTTCTTTCAATTCTTTGTAGATAATTAGTTAACTCCTCTATGTTTTTGATATTTTGAATAGCAATTGTTTCAGTGATTTCAAATTTAAAATGTCTCGAGATAAACATAATAATTTCCTCCTCTGGTATAGGTGGATCAAAAAACTTCGCATTCATGAAAACCTTCATAGCGTAATCATTCATACTATTTCCTCTACCTATCTCAAATTTTCCAGAGTAAAGTTTTTCTCTCACTCTGGTTTGTGCATTGTTTCCCCAGAAATATCTCATGAATTGAGCTTCGAATTCCTCAAAATCTTTTAAATCGTCTTCCTTACTTGTATACCACACTAAAGCATGGTTATCCAGATTTTCCCTAATCATTTCCTTCATGTCTTCATTATTTCGGATATTTTTCATCTTGTTCCTTAAAATTTTTATAAATACTTTTGGGTGTATTTTTCTATTATCCCCTTCAAATTTGTGTTCCCCTCTATTTCCTATATAATTATTTATTATTTTCGTCTCCATCATTCCATTTCTCACTTCTTGAAAATTTCTACCCTCTGTGTGGTCATACTCTTCCTGTAAGTAAACTAGTCTCTTTTCCATGTTTTCCAATTTTCTTGTCATTTCCACTGTTTCCTTTGATTGTTCCCCATTGTGGATTCTACTTCCAGTTTGCTCAATTCTTCTTTTCAGAGCTTCCATCTCCTTCTGTATTTCCTTAATCTTCTTTTCTGTTTTCCCTTCCTCTTGTTTTTGTTTCTCTATACACGCTTCTTCTACATTTTGTTGAAATTCGGTAAGGGTTCTGTCCCATTTTCCTTCTAGGTTTCCCATTCTTTCCTGAGTGTCCTGAACTCCCATTTTGATTTCATTTATTTCTCTTTGAATTTCTCCTTTGAAATCCTTTTCTTTCTCCTCTATTTCCTTAATTTTGTTGATTTGTAAATTTTCTATTTCCATTATACGTCCAATCACTTCTCCTCTTATTTCCTGTTTAGTGTCTTCAATTTTATTCTCCATGTATATGTTTGATTCTTCTAGTTTCTTCTCAACGTGTCCCAATTTTTCATCCATCAATTTTATTATCAGCTCCTTAGTTTGTTTAATTTCTTCTTTGTTCTGGTCCATCTTAATATTCATTTCTTTTTTTAATTCTTCCTTATTTTGGTCCATTTTAATATTCATTTCTTCCTTATTCTGGTCCATCTTAATATTCATTTCTTCCTTATTCTGGTCCATCTTAATATTCATTTCTTCCTTATTCTGGTCCATCTTAATATTCATTTCTTGTTTTATTTCTTCCTTATTTATATTCATATCCTGTTTCATTTCTTCCCTATTTTGGTCCAATTTTGTATTCAAATCCTGTTTTATATCTCTCCTCATATCTTCATTGTTTTGATCCATCCTTTTCATCATCATTTGAAGCATACTCATCACGTCCATATCCTCTTTCTCTTTTGATTTTTGTTTGACCCCTTGTCCTGTTTCTTCTGACAATGGTGCATCTTCTTCTTCCTGTTCTTGTTCTGCATTATCTTCCTGTGAACATTCTCTTCCTTGCTCCAAATATTCTACCTGAAAATCTCCTCTACCATTACTCCTTTCTTCTCTTTCTTCATCAGACCTACTTTCGACTCCTACCTGCTTTCCGTCCCTTAATGTCATTTTCCTTTCCATTTTATGTATTTAAAATCTTTTAATACAGTAAAAAAAACTTATTTCAATGCTTTTTATTATTATTTACTAAATTTCTATATTAGCCCCACGTTGCGGTGACATTTTATTATAGTTTATTTTATGGGAATTTAATTTGCCCTACGTTGGGCCGACATATTATTATGAATAGAATTGGGTGAGAAAATAGTTTAATTTGCCCGGTATGTTGAGGATTTAATATGTATGATAAACAGTTTATTTAACCAACATGAAAACTTCTCATCTCAGGGTAGAGTTCAAGTATTTTAAATAAAATGATTTTATAATTTTATATATGTTAGCGCCAAAGTTAATAAATGCTTTATATTTTTAAAAATAAATTTGTTAATCAGAATATGTTACTTTTTTTAATGATTTCAAATTAAATACGGTCCTGTCCTACTTAAAAAATATCTGCATAGTTCAATCGATTTCATTCAGAGCTTCTGCCTGTGGTAAGTAGATGGTGCACAAGTCACCAGATGAAATGAATAACTCAAGTAATTTAAAAAAACGTTCTTCAAAAGGAAAAACAATATTTAATTCATTGAAAACAAATACACTACACTTTTACAAGTGTTTTTTTTGTTAAGAAATTCAACTATCTAAAAGGATGACTCTTTCATACAAATCACACGCACTCTGGTGAGATATTATTATAATATTAAACAGTTATATAATTTCATAAACATTTGACTTTCAGAAAACGGCGAAATACACTCTTAACAGCGTCTATGCATCACAAAATTTTAGTTTTTTTTTACAAATTAGTAAGTACGCTTGACCTCTTAATACATTAATAAATTAACTTGTACTACCTTATTTACTTCACGATTTCTGTTTGTTCACATTTATTTGTTCCAGATTCTCCTCCTGGAAAACCTCCCTGTTGGCATTCTGCTTCTATCAGAACAGGAATCGATGCTGTATTTCTTTCAAAGTCCAAACAGCTCACACAAATTCCACTATTCAATGTTTTTCGAAAACTATTTTGGCTATTTTACTTCCACCAGACACAAGACACCATATTATAAAATAAAATTCATGATTAGTGTTTTACAACATTCAACAATTCCTCTTTTAATTATTAATATAAACTAAACTACTTACACTGATATATCTCTTGTAAGTATAATGTATTTGTTTTAAATTCTATAGTCAAATTTTGTCTTCCAAATGATTTCAATTGATTTACTTTACCAAAAAAATTTTGCTGCTCCAAAAATCTCTTCCCAAAAAGAAAACCTCCTAGTCAATAGCCCCCATAATCAACAACTTTCTCACATTCTGATTTTTTTTTCGTTAGCAACACAGTTGTCGCCGATGTGATCTTTTTTAAATGTTTATTAACCAATCAAATTTGACTATTTATTTTATAACTCAAATTCTTCATTTCAACCAGTGAAATGTTCATCCATTATATCATGATATTATATTCTAAGGTTTTTAATTGCTTAGACTTCCTATATTATTTTCATTCAATAATATTTCTTAGTATTGTTAAAATGACATTTCCTAACCTCTAAGTATGTATGTCAAATGAATATTCATAATGTTTTAATAGATGACAGCTGTTACCTTTAAATATGTATGCAAAATGAAAATTCGTTTTCTTTATAAGTCATGTTCTCTGAAATTCACATTATTTTATATTTTCCTGCTCTGTTATGTCTAAACATCTACACTATCTCATTTTAATGTCTTAATCAACAAATATTACGAGATTAGCTTGACTTTACAGAATAAAGCATTTAGTTTCTTATTATGAACAAATTTTGATACTTGATCTCTTTGATAAAAGTTTCGTTAGGTAATTTATTTCATATAAATTGTTTATCACACCTATTCGCAATTATCCCTACATTATACAGTCTGTCCTTTCTGTATGTCTTCTCTATCGAATAGTGGATCGTACAGATTGTCTCCATTCAAATGTTTAAAAAAAATTTTTGACTTAAAAAAATTCTTTTAGATTACAATACATAATCTTAATTCTTCATTATTTGATATACAGGGTGTAGCATTATTTTTTCACAATAATATATATATATATATATATATATATATATATATATATATATATATATATATATATATATATATATATATACATATATATATAGCTCTACCTTATACGAATCAATTATCAGAAAAACTGAAATATATATTATCTAAACATAATATAAAAATATGCCATAAACCAAATAATACACTATCATCACTATTTACTAAATTAAAAAGCAAAACTAAAAATAATAAGAAATCAAATGTTATATACTCCATACCATGCTTAAACTGTTCAAAAAATTATGTAGGAATGACTACACAATATCTAGAAAGCCGAATAAACGGCCATAAATACACTAAAAATGCATCCACAGCGCTACACAAACATGAACATAACGAAAATCATGAATTCGATTTCAAAAACACAAAAATTTTAACACAAGACACAAATTATCAAAAACTCAAAATCAAAGAAATGATATATATAAAACAAGATAAATTATCAGTAAATGATAAACAAGACATAAGAAACTTGAGTCAAATTTATTACAAATTAATTAATTAATTTATTTTTATCACTCCCAACATAATATCGTTGCGTAAATATCTAAGGTAGGTATTCTATTACTATTGACACTTCATTCATGACATTTTATTGACTTTTTCAAAATAATTTTTACAATAACTGTATTTTATGTAATTTCATTTTAATATTTATACATATTCTTTTGAAAATGCTCCTAAAATAAGAGCGAAACGTCAAGTTTAATAAATCTTTATTCGAAAATATATTTTAACTAATATATTTATTTCATACCACAACCTTTGAACCCAAGAAGATATAATTCTATATATATATATATATATATATATATATATATATATTTCCAATACAAATTTTCATCAATGAATGTCATATTTTTAAAATGTTCGTTTTGTTTTGGGTGTGAGTTATATTCTGTTCTGTGATGCGTCCTAAAACATCTATAAAATATACTAAATAATCAAATGAACGTTCTGTCGAAGTTTTAACAAAAATTTTATTTCTGATGAAGGTCATGGAAAGACCGAAACGTTAAATAAAAATGTATTAACTACTAGTTAAATGTCTTTAAAAATGGTCCTCAATCCTAAGAATATAAAATAAACAATATATAAGTAAATAAAAAAGACCAAGAACCAAAAAAAACAAACTATATATGTATATATACCGTACTGATGAAGGCTAATGAGCTAGAAACATGCATGTTTACGGTTACCACTACTTTTCAGTAACCTCTTTATTTTTGCGTGCTTTCCCATGATTTTTTCTTTTGTTTATATATATATATATATATATATATATATATATATATATATAAATGAATATAATTTCATAAAATACGAGGTTCTATATGAAATATAAATTTCGATTTTCTACTACACCTGTTTTAATCGAAATTTCAATAATTTCGACTTATTGGCCTGACCGTTCTTCGAAGGGCAAAAAAACTACATTCCTGGCTAATACCACGCAGAATATTGAATTACATCCCCTTCGAAAACCGTGACGTCGATCCCGAGGGGATGTAATTCAATATTCTGCGTGGTATTAGCCAGGAATGTAGTTGTTTTGCCCTTCGAAGAACGGTCAGGCCAATAAGTCGAAATTATTGAAATTTCGATTAAAACAGGTGTAGCAGAAAATCGAAATTTATATTTCATATAGCACCTCGTATTTTATGAAATTATATTAATTTTTATTTAATACGACTAATATGGTCGCATTTATCTGAGGTGTTGGTTCGCAACTGAAAGTGAAGATGGCGCCAACTGATTACTTCTCGCTTGTGTAACTACACGAACCAAGAGAGGTTGTCGGAGGGTGTAATCTTCAGTTCGGATTAGAGATTCTGAACTGGAAGGCATTACGGCACTCTTGAAGAGACCCAAGAAGGTCGAAACGCGTAAGTGTACTATGCTCTTCCGCTATCAGTTGCGAATCACCACAGATGTCCGTATCGGCAAAATGGCCGATCGACGTCACGGTTTTCGAAGGGGATGTAATTCAATATTCTGCGTGGTATTAGCCAGGAATGTAGTTGTTTTGCCCTTCGAAGAACGGTCAGGCCAATAAGTCGAAATTATTGAAATTTCGATTAAAACAGGTGTAGTAGAAAATCGAAATTTATATTTCATATAGCACCTCGTATTTTATGAAATTATATTCATTTTCATTTAATACGACTAATACGGTCGCATTTATCTGAGGTGTTGGTTCGCAACTGAAAGTGAAGATGGCGCCAACTGACTACTTCTCGCTTGTGTAACTACACGAACCAAGAGAGGTTGTCGGAGGGTGTAATCTTCAGTTCGGATTAGAGATTCTGAACTGGAAGGCATTACGGCACTCTTGAAGAGACCCAAGAAGGTCGAAACGCGTAAGTGTACTATGCTCTTCCGCTATCAGTTGCGAATCACCACAGATGTCCGTATCGGCAAAATGGCCGATCGACGTCACGGTTTTCGAAGGGGATGTAATTCAATATTCTGCGTGGTATTAGCCAGGAATGTAGTTGTTTTGCCCTTCGAAGAACGGTCAGGCCAATAAGTCGAAATTATTGAAATTTCGATTAAAACAGGTGTAGTAGAAAATCGAAATTTATATATATATATATATATATATATAATTTATTTTTCTAATTCTTGGGTATTAGGTTGTGTAATTAATTAAAACATTTTGTTGTCACTGACGTTTCGTCCCTGGGTTAGGAACTTTCTCAAAGTTTATTCATGACTGAATCGTTACATTGTTTACAGATTAAAATTAGAAACACATGTACAATAGGTAAAAAACATCCATAAAACAGACATTTAAAACAAGTACCATCGATATAAATTCTACGACATTATACAGGGGGGGGGGGGAACGTAAAGACTTCAAGTGTATTATTTTATTAAATTATGATAAATCTGACTCAAGTTTTTAACATAATTTGAGTGATTTTTTGAACCCGGCTGTGTTGCGCATAATTATAAGATTGGGTTGGCTGGGTGTCAGAAACTTGTGAAGTTGAGTGTTAGACGTTGCTTTTCGGCGTCTAGAGAGAGATATTGAAAATAATTTGATGTTTACTTGATTTGTTGGAATTTTTATTAAAAAAATGACACACATTTTAGAAAGGTGTATAGGGTTTTAGATAGTGCCGGTGGACTTAATTGTGTTCGAGGAGACGAGTTTGCGGGAATTTGTTGAATTTAAGTACGGTGCGGTGTTCAAAGAATACTGATAACGACGATCAAGCAAATGGAAGCGAGTACAGCTGAGGCTCTATTATGGCCTGTCATCGGACTATTTGGCTAGTGAATAAATTCACCACTTTACAGGGAAACCGCAGAAAACATGTAATACTAATGGGGTTGATTGACACACTCACAGGCGCGCGTGAGAACTAGGTCCACAAGTCGGTGCGAAGTAGGACATTCCATCCACCCCCTGTCATTACGACAGGACCTCATCGTAATTCGCGTCTCGCGTCGCGTATTCTTCCACCCCTTTTTCTAACTCTGTGAAAGATTCCGGGAGGTATCAATATTCTTTATAAGGGGTAGCTCTGGTGGCTACCCTCCTTTGTCCTTTCACGGTTGTTTGTATCGTCGTGGAAGTGTGTAGGCTGCCTCAGCCATAACTTTTGTTGCCTGCTTCGGCGAGCTGAGTGACATCGCCTTCTTTATAGCTGTCCTCGATATGTAAATCGGCGACTACCTTATGCAGTAGCGCGGAATTACCGTATCGGGAGGTTTCTCATACTTCTTTCTTCTTATCCCCGGGATTTCTTAGGTTTTTATGGTTTTTTTGGTTTCTTTTTGGTGTGCAGGAGATTTCTAGTTTTTTTATGTATCTAGGCGATTGCTCTACTGTACATTATTTTGTTTTTTTGGCCAGTACGGTTTTTTGTTACGGATCTTTATGCTATTATTTGTTTTCTTAGTCTCTTATGCTTCCTGTTGTCTTCTTTCTTGTAGCTTGTTAGGTCCCTCAGTTCTACATTTGGATTATTTATTCTTGAAATTTTCTTACTTTAGGAGTTCGATGTCAGTATTTAGATAATTCAAAAATAGCAGTATTTAGACAGTCCTAAATTATTGATTTCAAAAGTTCATCCGGTATTATTTATAATAGATCATACTTGACATAGTAAGTTGGAATCAGGTTGTTGATCTTTCAAAAATATACAAGGGGTTTCATTCAAAATAAAGAATATGGACTATGATAGACTTGCGTGAATCACCCTGTACATTTAAGATTATGTTTCAAAAGCGCACATCAAAATTTGAATATTGACGTCGCAGCGTTTTCTATAATTTTCTAAAATAAAGACAAAACGAATTTTATTCTGTGGTTTCCACACTGTATAATATACTATTTCCTCCAATTCAACATAAAAATTATATATTTAGCCTTTGTTATGAATTGGTTCTTTTTTATTTGAATTGTTATTTTACGTTTTAGATTGTTGATGTATCTAAAGATAATTGCAATCAAGCTTACGCTTATTTGCCGGACTTGGGAGGATATGGACTTATAGTATACTCTTATGCTGAAAATAGGTCCTGGCGAATATCCCACAACTTCTTTCACATGGATCCTAATGAAGGAGATTTGTGGATTGGTGGAATCAATCTTCAATGGGATGATGGAATTTTTGGAGTCGCTCTTGGAGATACAAACGAAAGGGGGTAAACTATAAAGCTATAAAATTTTCATTTTGTTGATATTTGTTTAGACTCAATTTTTTCTGGAAATACATTAATATTTGTTTAACTCCTCTTGGTAAGGAATTTTTTTCCAAGTAGTTATTTTATTTTCGGAGGTTTCTAGTATTTATAATCGTCGTCATCTGCGATCATATTTGATCTGAAAATTTAGACTTTTTATTCACCGACATATAAAACTGACTTTTCCATCTTTTTACCGTGTATATATTTCCATTATATGTTGAAGCATAGTGGACTAAGTTCATCCATATTTCCTGTTACTAAATTGACATTCGTGAATTTTGTTAGGTTACCGTTTGATCCGATACGTTTCGTATTGTTTGCATCTATTTTTTTAGCTATTTAATGTCATTTTAACCTTATCCTTCCTGGGATAACGGGCATAAGTGTATAATTGGCGTAAAAGATATAGTGTAGCAACTAACCGTACCTATATCCTCTTTAAGTTATTTGCGGAGCTAAACTCTGGAAGATATCAATATTTTGTTTACTTACCAATTTGTTACGTAATTATTGAAAGAGCGTTCGGTTTAATCGGAATACCAGACGTGAACTGAGCCCTTTTTGTATTCCATTCGATTTTTTTATGGACAAATAAAAACGTATGAAAAAATAAAAAAAAGAGATTTTATAATAATAAATAAAACAATTCTTTTAAAATAAATATTATGTCTAACTCCTGTTTGTCACTACTAGAAAAGTAACATGAGAGATATATTAAACTTTATTAGTTTTCTTCTTCCAAAAATTCTATTAATCCGTCTCCCATATCATCTGCTTCACTTTCACTATCGTTTTGTAAATCAATAATAAATTTATTTCCCCCATTAATATGGACTTGCCCAATATTTTTATACTCATCTTCAATTTTGATTACTTTTTTAATCTCTGTTTTAATTGTGCCCAAATTAACTCGATAGGATCGAAAATACAAAAATAAGGAGGAAGTCTCCCTATAGAATGTCCATGTTTTTCAGCAATACTCTCTAGGGCGTATAATTTGTGAAATGTTTTTGTCTGTAAAACTTCAATCAATTGTTGTTTTGTATAAGAATCTTCAAAGTACAAATTATTATCCATCAAAAAAATTTGTAGTTCGGTTTTCTTGTAGCTTTCATTTGATATTTTATTGGGCTGTCGTGAATGATAAGAAGCGTTCTCAAGAACTACAACACTATTTGGCTCTAAGTTTGGGATCAATGTGTACTCAAACCATGATCTTATGATTATCAACGTTGCAATCTTCCATTTTTTCCACATAGTTTTAGGGCATTTGGAACCCATCCTTCATTTCCACCGCACTGCACAATAATAGGTCTGGATCTTTGTTCGCAGGCATTGTTGGCATACATATGTTTGACCCATCAGTCCATTCTTGCTTAACCGTGTCGTGTATATTTCGTTTCGTCCAAATAGACAATTGGCCGGTTTTCTTCTGTATACTTAGTTACTTGTTCCAAGTATGTATACCGCATATCCACTATTCTTCTGCTTTCCATGACTGTTTGACGTTTGTTAATCGTTTTAAATTTGAATCCAATTTTACATTACAGCAGGCATTTGTGCATTTATTTCTTATTATTTCACTCGTAGATAACTCATTACTTTTGTAACAGTATTTATGGAGGTTTCCAATAACTTTACTAAAGACGCATCTAAAGGTTTGACCAATCCCTTATCACATCGCTTCTTGCGTTCATAAGGCCCATTCTTGGCTATTTTACGTTTAGTTGAAAGAGGAACTTTTGATAAATCAGATACTGCTTGCATTAATTCATCGAAACCAAACTTTTCCCGTAGATTTTTATACACATTGAAACATATTTTCTGTGCTTCCAATTTTAAATGTCGTCGAATATTGTTTTCACTTCTATCACCATTATTCAAATTTTCGTCGTTGCAACATACAATATTTTAGACCAAACTCGATATTTCCGAAGGACGCCACATTGTAAATATTTAATTTTTATCTAAAAATATAATTGATATACTTTCTCAATGTCAGACTTCCAGCTAAAAAGTGATCACCTGTGCTCGTATAAAAAATACACTCTCAAAAAGATTGGTCACAGTTCAGTCAATGATGTGAAAAATAAGTAAGTAATTTGAAATTTATATTTTTTCTAATTCTTCTTAATAAAACGAGATATAAGGTAGTGTTAATTGTCTGGTGTTATGTTCAAGATGTTTTTAAATATAAATAGGTTAATATTGTTTTAAGCAAAGTATTCTGTTCTATACATTAACGCTAAGTATCTTAAAAAGTAGGATGGCGCTCCATAATTGCGGGTGAAAAATAATCGTTAGAAAGTCGATAAATGTATTTAATAATTATAAAATTATTAAATACATTTTAACGATTATTAGTTGAAATTATAATATTACATGAATTTATCGTCAACTAAGTATTTTAAATTATAATATTGACTGGACTATGACGGTATCCTCGTATTCGAGTCAAACGAAAAGCCGACAGCATAAAGTTCGCACTATACCTTTTATGCCAATTATAACACAAAAAATAACATCGGTGTTCTAAATATGATTGAAATTTATTGATTAATTTTGAGAAATATTATACTGTAATTTAACATTGATGTTCAATAGAAAAACATAACTGGTTCCTAATAGCGTATGTCCATAGTATACTACTGTGCAGAGCAGGCCGTTGTTTGTACCGTAGTACGTTATGTACCGTCTTTTGGCGCTACGCCGCATTACAATGTGTACTGCGATGCAGACCACAGATAACCCACAGATAGATAAGACAATGATTGTGGCGCCATCTAAAGAGCCTGTCGACTAAACAATTGAGTGATATTGAAAAGATTTCTATAATTTCAGGTTTTGGCGGTATATTTTAATTATTTAATTTCAAAATAACCATTTACAGTCCATCATTTGACATTTCATTCAATTTAACTCCATCAACTCAATAATGATCAGATGTTGAGTTAAATTAAATGAAATATCAAATGATGGACCATAAATGGTTAAATTGGGAAAAATGAAACAATAATCATATAAACAGTTTATTTATTTTGGTATAAAAATACACAACAAATAATTTCTTTTACCTACGACCACCCCTGTAAGTAGTCAAAAACACACAGTCGCCAATCAATGTGAGACGTCTATTACGCACGGTAAAACTAAACGCACGGCTGTAAAGTTAAACGCACGGCTTCCATAGCAGCCACTTAGCAACTGTCAATAGACGTGCCATTTTATTCAAAATGTATTACTTAGATATTTGACGTTGAATTTTATTCTATATATAAACGGTAGATAACATTTATTAGATATGAGATTGCATTTAACACTAAGCGTTATTTGGAATTATATGATAATTGGTTCCGTTTCATTCAATCCGCATCTTTTAGCTGTCTGAATGTATCTCATATTAGTGAACCATCGTATATTATACACCAAGCGACTAAAGTGGCCTATTTAATTCCGCGGGTGGTGTTTGATTCCTGAGGGAAGTAATCCACCTAAGGGATTAATGTCACTTTAGTCGAGAGGTGTATACGCTATTTTATGCAATTCCGGTAATTCTACATACATTTTTGATAAGAATAAATACTACTTAGGACGGACTTTTACGAAACGTGGCTGGGCATCGAGGGTGAACTTCTAAGATGCTTGGCTAGGCATCGAGGAGCGACTTTTATAAAACTTGGCTAGGCATCGAGGATGTACGTTTTTACTTGTACTTTAAATACCTTAATAAGATTATAAACACAAATACAAGTGGGTCGTAGGTAAAGTATAGTACGTAACTCGTGTTGTAACGCATTTAACGCACTCACGGAATTACGCACTCGCCGCTACGCGGCTTCGTGCGTAACTTTTCCGTTCGTGCGTAAAATGCTTCTTACAACACACGTTACGTAATATACTATTACAAAGTACTTTTCTTAATAAACAGAGTGACAATAAATAAACTATAATGTAAAGTAAAAACAATGCAATAATTAAAAAATAATTTGAGTAACATACATTCTAGATTGGAGTATCATTAGATTTTTAAATGATAAGTTTATATTGATTAATTAATTTATTATTATACTCCTATAAACACACAGAGCTGGACAAACTACTGGAGTATAAATAACTGCTACTTACATAATCAAGAAAGTGTTAGCAATGAGTAGTTAACTACAATTTTTGGCAACTTTCTGTGAAAGAAAACATTTGATTAAAATTACTGTGAATGTTAGAACAAAAGTAATTAAAATACTTTTGAAGAAAAGTTGTGACTACTGCCCAGCTCTGTAAATACAAGGTGCCAAAATATTACATATAAGAGTGCTAAACAGCACTGTACAAAATTTAAAATAATATATCTAACATTTCGTTTCCACTTGAAACACATCTTCATTTCTTTACTGGAAGTATTAAATATGTTTCTATCACAAGCATAAACCTAGTATATTGCATATTTGTATATTTCTACATATAAAATCATTCCGTTCTTATGAAACTATCGCATGAGGCAGTTTAAGTTACCCTGCAGCTCTTGGCAGTCTATGATTGTTAAAATGTTTCTTAAGGACTCTTAAAAATCTCACCGCCTCGGGGAAGTCCTTTCTCGTTTCTGGTTGAGCTTCTACAAGTCTACACATAAAATAACAACAATAAATAAGTAAACACACAAACATGTTTGAAAATTTATATCAACAAAAGAAAACAAAATGCGCTAACTATTGAAATAATTCGTTTACACATGTTTTTGTACTAAGCCAAAAAACACCTTTTTGGTTTTTCTGTATACCTATTTTTGGAGTTTTCGATTTTTTTAAGAATTCTTGATTTTTTTGGTTTTTAACTATTTTTTTATTTATTCTTTTTTTAATTTTTTGTCTTTATTGGATTTTTGGTTGCCGCTAGACCACATACTTAGACGTAATGCCTCAACAAAAGTTAATAATTACTTTCATTCCTTATAAATTGTCATACTATGGGCTATATATGAAAATCGGCAAGGAGTCAATACCTTCCATCGTATAGCTGGTGGAGGGGATAGCTATAACATAAAATATAACCCAGATTATTATTTTTTCAATGGGTATTTTATTAAAACTCCAGCTAAGCACTTTCAGTCAATAGGCCATTCTCAAAGCTGTCGTCAAGAGAAAAACATACAACAGGTGTCAAAAACATCAAACCCTGTAACTGCTACAAACCATGAAATAAAATGTTTGATGTTACATCATTATTTAAGTAAAACTTGTTGAAATTACCGTATAAAGAGGGTGTACACACATATCATTTAGTTGATAATTACAATTGTACATCCTCTTTATAGGGCAATTTTAACAAATTTTACTTAAATAATAATATAACATCAAACATTTGACTTCATTCTATGTAGCAGTTACAGGGTTTGCTGTTTGTTGACACCTGTTGTATGTTTTTTTCTTGACGGCAGCTTTGAGAATGGCCTAATGGCTGAAAGCGCTTAGTTGGAATTTTAATAAATTTACACACTCAGTACTAGTCTTTGCATTCGCTCAATTTTTGTTAATCTCCTCTAATATGGGAAGGCAAATCAAACTGTCTTAATAACCTCCCTTCGTCTTTCTCAAGTCTAAAGAAACACTGTTTTTGAAAATGAAGGGAGCATATCCTTCATCGTTTCCTCGCCGACAAATTTAATGATTTATTACCACTGTGCTCTAGCCATATTAATTTTATCTTCCTGGTTTGGAGGAACAAAACTGTGAAAAGAAATATTTACTTTAGTAATGCAATAATTTTCAGTTTAGCTAATGTAAAAACAACCATGAGTTGTCGATTAAATTAGTAAACATTCTGTATTTTATAAAAATAAAGAAAATGGTTGTTAATTTAGAAAGAAAAAATGCTCAAATTTTGTTAATAAAACTTAGCGAGTACACCACTTATTAGACTCCTTCAGAATATACTTTGACATTGTCTTTTCAATTACTAACAATAAAGCAACGAAACAACAGATAAATATTACACTACATCAATTAAAAAAAACACCTAAATACCGAAACCTCATAATAATCTCATCACTTGAAATAATAAACGATAACAGTATAACAGATAACCTGTGGGGACGAGCAATATGACATCGCGCATACGCAGCAATAAAAATCAATAAAATTTTATTACTATCGACGTAACAGTTTTCGTAAATTTTTTGGAATTATCTACCGATTTTAGTTACTCGACAGGCTCTATAGATGGCACGGTCTGCAGTGTCCCTAACCTGATGCAGATATCGCTCTGCTCTTAAAGCTAGTATAATATGTAATCCCCACTCCGTATTTGTATACTACAAACGGTACTCAAATACAAATCGCGCCATTACGTAATATCCCCACCGAACAATCTTTGCGTAATAAATATTTCCTGTCAGTGCAAGTGAAGGCAACCAATACGCGTTTGCTGACATTTTGTTAGCAATGAACTGTGAAAACAAAATATTACAAATTTTAAAAAGCTTTTGCCATGAAGATGACTAGCTCCTTTGCTAGAATTTTAAAGATTTTAATAATTATAACACGGTTTTAAGATCGAAAAACAGAAGTGATAAAACTGCTAGTGAGTTTTGCGATGAATTTATAAAATCATTTAGTGAAGTTACATTCACGAATTGGATTGTTCGATATACTTATCCCAACGATCAAAAATTTGAGTTCAAAAAAGTATTTAAGTACCAACATAACGACTTTAATAAAGTAAAACAAAATAAAAACAGCGAAAGTCGTATACGAAATAAAAATTGTAATGCCACTATCCTTATTTTATTTAATAAAAATGATCGAAATACTTTAAAAAACGACCCTCTCCTAAAAAAAATTTGAATGTTGTTACAACGGTAAGTCTTAATTCAAAGTTTTAAATTTTTTTGGTGACACAAAATTATAGTTACTGCTAATCATTAATTGTTTTTTCCGATCAACTTTAATCATAATCATCAGGTGAAAGTAGCTGAAGCGTATAGGTTCTTAAGAAACAGTAAGACAACAAAAGAAATTTTCTTTAAATATTTTGATAGTGGCATGACTCCTTCTTCTGTCAGATCTTACTATGAGTTGTTTCTTGAAAATTCCAACGATGATAAAAACATATTTAAAATTCTCTGAAATACCCAGATAAATCCAACTAACCGTCAAATTTATATCTTTATGAAGGATAGCGGTAAGTATACTCAATTGCTCAATGGTGGTAATAATGCTAAATTAATAATTTGTTAGTGCGAAAAAGTTTGGTGGTCGAGATGTTACGAGCGTGATGACAGCTTTAAACGAAAAAATTCCGTTGTATGAGGAAATGGGAATGCGAGTAATTATCAAAGAAACGCCA
Source organism: Galeruca laticollis (assembly GCA_963921935.1). Classification (NCBI taxonomy): domain Eukaryota; kingdom Metazoa; phylum Arthropoda; class Insecta; order Coleoptera; family Chrysomelidae; genus Galeruca; species Galeruca laticollis. The sequence continues at coordinate 110,351,205 of OY998175.1, read as the reverse complement.
TTGCCATAATTGTTTCGAGCCCTATAATGATTAGGGCTCATAAGCGAGACTTTTCAAATAGGATAGGTGTTGAGGGTTTCAATGGACTTGGCTATCCAAAAATCATAATGACGCACGACTCCAAAGCAGAGAGAAATGCATTACGGACAGTAACTTCCCGAATCTATTCTCCTTTTGTGCTCGTTTCTTTCTGCCAAGCATTTTGGAGATGGTTGTGGCAGGGTGTTCATATGATTGCTAAAGAACATCGCCCAATAATAATGAGAAAATTTCAAAAATTATTATACGCTAGTATCAGAGAAGAATTGGAATCTGAGTATAACACTTTTATATCTGACGATATTATTTTGTTCTATGAAAATTTAATAATCCACGTAAAGGAGCTGTTGAATCGAAAAGAGAAATGGGCTCTGTGTTCCAGAAATACGTTGCCAACAATGGGACAAAACACAAATAGCTACATCTACAAGAATGTTTAAAGTCCTGATCTTCGAACGTTGTAAGGCATTTAACAGTTGTGCTTTGGTCGAATTTGGCTGTAACGTATTTGAAAATTATCAAAAAAGACATTTATTGTCGTTTTCCTATTGCAGAAAAAACAAAAACGAACGTATTCACAATAAATTACGTTTAAAAGCAAAATATTTAAACATTAAGCAATATCAAGAAACTGTTTACGGAGTTTGTTCGGAAAAATACAATAATTTAATTTACAATGTATGTACTTAGACGGCCACCTGTGATTGCCCAAACGGTCAAGGGGGAAGATTTTGTAAACATCTTTGTGCTGTAGAACTTTACACTTCTTCATCTTTGTCGTTCGCTCCATCACTGTCAGTTGAGGGCCGAAAAGAGTTGGCACGAATTGCACTAGGTGAGGAAATAACGACGGAATTTTTTGAAGATATGAAGGGGGCTCCTACAAACGAGTATCAAAAACAAGACCCATCTTCTCGGATGGATGTGAACTATGCACACGAATGTGAATCGCAAGAAAATCTGGAAATTTTAGCTGCTGACATTCAAGATCTTTGTACCGATAAACTTTCGCAAATTTAATCATAGATTAAGTAAACTAACGACCCCCTCTGATATAATAAGCTTTTTTCATAATATTAAAAGCGTACAAAGACAAAGGACTATAAGAGTACAACCCACCTCTATAAGTTGGAGAAAAGTTCGACCTGGAATGACTTCGGGGGCTAAATCAATACAAGCTGGAAGACCAGCAAATTCCTCAACTTTTAAAAGGATGCCTAAGTGTATAAGATCCCTTTCGAAAATGTTACAAATAATAGACCCAATGCAAAGTCTCATTGAGTACTTACTCGTTACTAATAAAAATGAATTATATATTAATGCATTCCTAACATTATATTTTTCTACTTCTTTACTTAACTTTTACATAGAGCACCCATCACTCCCAATAATGAATTTTAATATTATACTTTTATATTAGTAGTTCATAGTTGTAGTAAAAAGTCGGTGCCACTAAATAATCGTTTCATAGTTCTGCAATTGAGTAGAGTTTGGAGTATATAAATACGCCATTGGTGACTACATATTGTTACGAAATAGCACTTCAGTGCATACCCTGAATCCGACTCTGTCTAAGCCATGTATGAAAGTTAAAATTATGGCGGATGCGCAGGAATTTCTTAGAACTGTTTACGATTGTGAATATCTTATCTAGACATTGTTTTTGTGACCAGTCTTTTCTAGAAAATGCCATAAATTAAATTGTTTTTGTGTAAGCCACAATCTAGAATTATCTAGTAAAAAAGGCACTAATATATAAAGGACCGATCAGGGAAAGTCAGTTTAGTTTATAATTTGACATCGTGAGATAAATAGTGAATAAGTGAATATAAAGTAGTCAAGTGTTTATATGAATTAGTTTAAGTGAATATACTGTGTATATAATGAGTGAATAGTGTAGTGAGTAAATAAATTAAGTAAGTGAACACCGTGTGTATGAATTTATCCCACCCGTAATAAAACGTTTTAATAAATAAGAAAAACATACAATATTATACTTCTTTTCAGAACAGAGCGATGTCTGTATCGCAGTACACACATTATCATGCGGCGTAGCCTCAAAAGACGGTATATAGCGTACTACGGTACAGACAACAGTAGTATACTATGGAAATACGCTTCCTAATACATACAATAAAGAAAGTTTCATGTGGTCTTTCAACAATGGGAAAATTATTAAGTATGTTTACAATTATTTTTATTTGTTGCGTTTATTATTGAACGCAATTTAACTAGAACAAAGCATACATAGGAACATTATCGTATATATCACTAAAAAAAACATTGAATGGTTCAAATCGTAAAACACAGTCTGAAAGTTACACTAGGAAAAATAATCGACTCTCGAACAGTTATCGCAAATAGTAGTAAAGTGTTCTAAACAAAGAAAAGTATAATAGCTATGATCTCTAAATCTTGTTTTTCTATTTTTTTTGCTGCTGCCATGAGCTTCACCATTAGGAGGAGTGATAGGCATTTCTATGTTACGGATGTGGATTAGTCGGGATCAAACTTCACGTGGTATATTTGTTTGCAAAGCACGGCGACATAAATGTTTTTCCAATAGTTACATGCCTAACTTTTCCAAGAAGGTTCGTCTAGGCATTCTAATGGGTCAATTAGCTACTGCCGAATTATGTTTAGCAATGACATACCTGCAGTATCAGCATCGCATAAAATATTACCATTGGCCATCTAGACGTACCCCTGGCACAGTTGTGGGAAGCAGACATCTTATCTACAGTATCCACTTTCTCCTTTGTTTTATTATATGCAACAATTATCTCAGGTTTTCCTGTTTGTTTATCTATGGCATCATCGTCATGTATTATGGATAAAAGTATAACGTATTTCTTTTCTCTCTAGGTTTATATGACACCATAGTGCATTTTTCTTGAGAACCAAATATGCTCGTTTTTATTGGTATAACAAGTTGTGAGAATTCTCATGTAAGGATAGTTCTGTTAGATCTCAAGGTTCCTTACATTGTTAATTTATGTTTATTGAACAAAATATCAGCAAGTTCTTTGCTGGTAAAAAAATTGTGGCATTTCTACCTGTTTTCCAAATTGGCTTGTACAAATGAGGAACCAAAGAAATGTTTTTGTATTTTGCTGATAAGGTCCTTGAGGCTGGGTTCAACAACATACTTCCAAATTAGCGTTGTAGAAGAATTTAGCGTCAACTAGTGGGTACATTTTTATCCCATATCGATTTAGTTTATTGGGCATATAATCCCTAAAGCCACACCTACCCCTAAACGCCAGTATTTGCTCGTCGATTCTAGTTGAGTCGGAAAGCGAAAAATATTTTGGTAAATTGTTGTTGAAGGTATCGAAAATATCTCTAATCGCTGAGATTTTATCAAATGTTCGACGTTCTGCTCTAGTTCTTACATCGTCGAAACGTAGCTGTCTAAGCAAGAATTTAAATCGGGCGAGAGACATTGTCAGTCTGTAAATTTCAACTGACATTCCGTCTGTTCTGAAAAGATATGCATTTCTTTTATTATTTTCAAATACTGCGCCAATATAGAAAAGTCCGATGAGAGCTTTTATTTCATCCACATTTGTTTTTCTACAAGTCCCAATGTTGGGATTAGCAGTTAGTTCAATATTAATGTTGGTACTATCAACTATAATTTTCCATATATCATCTGTAAACAAAAGACTCCAAATTTCAATAGGGTCGTTTTATTGCGAAGTTCTCCTTTTGCAGATGGTAACGATCTAATTAAATTTTGGGCACGCGTTCAAATTCTACGGTTTTTGTCGCAACGTTTCTTCCATCTCGTTTTCCTATCCTTTCCGATAAAACAAGGTACTATAAATAACGGATCCAGAGGTATATCGTCTAAAGGTTCATCATCATTCTCAATTTGTTACTCTGTGCCTGTGTTGTAGTGTTGGGTTGCAATATCGTTTTCTTCCAGACTTCCATCTGAATCATTTAGCCATCATTCTCAATTTCTTGCTCTGTGTCTGTGTTGTAGTGTCAAGTGTTAAGACCTGTAATCGTAGTTGACCCTTTGTGTAACTCATTTTTAGCTATAAACAAAATAAAAATAAAAAATGACTACTTCAATATATTATTTTTAAAAAGTTATAACATACCGCCAATTATAACTAAAAGGTTAACGTCGGAACGTTGGACCAAAAGTAGTCTTTACTTGCAAATTGTTCCACTTCACTAAAAGTTCACAGGAACAGTGAACACATACTTCCAAAACATGAAGCTACTGAGTGCTAACAGTAGGGGGGATAATGATTAGGCCATTTAGCGGGATATTTTGACAGGGTTGGTCTAGCAAACCGAACGTTAACCTAGGGAGGTTAAATAACTACATGTGGTACAGAACTTCAATACTCCTTATTGGAAAAATCATACCTGTAGTTTATAGCAGCGCATATACGAATTTTAATTATTACTTCTCATTAACATTCACTATTACTTACATCAAGTAGATAGGAGGAGGCTTGAAAAAAACTTATTTTTTCACAAATAAATATAGATTGTTATCAAACCAGAAAGTATTGAATTGACCTAAAGAATTTATATTATTCATTTTGCAAGAATTCAAATATGAGGCTAAATGGCTGGTGGTAAAAATAATCTATCTTAAAACGAATATTTTCATCCCAAATAAAACAATCCCATATGAAGCAGGCCATTTTCGAATAATTACAGCTATAATTTCTCTATATATTCCATATGAAGCGGGACATATTCAGCGATAATAGCCCGGCAGGTACCGAAAATTTCTCTATAGGACCTTATCTATAGTAAAGAATGTTAAAATGTGCGTTTGTCATCTTGACATGCACCAATATTATGAAACTCTTTGAATATTCTACTTAACTTTCTCGAAAAATGTTTGTCACGTGACCGGGCGGCAAAATTAATAAGTAATAATTTCCCTGGCTTGACAGCTGTCACGAGCAAATGCCAGAATAACAGAAGCGTAGATTATTTTTGACAAATATTAATTTTCAGATTAAAAATAGGTACATGTACATTATTAATTTAATATTGCTTTCTCTCCAGTAGTATAAAATTATTTATAGTATAAACAAATGTATTTATTTAAGACTCCGATTAGTACTTTTTTTGACGTGGACAAAGGGAAAGTAAAATACAATATAGGTGTAGTTAGGTTTCTCTATAAAGGAAATGCTTAAACTTCAATATAAAACAGACCCTATCCTCTAGTACTATAATATTGTGAGATTTTATTAGAATTTATCTACTCCTATTAAATTATATATTAATTATTCTACTCATTTTCAGCAATTGATAGTATATGTAAACAAGCATGAGTTATAATAACTCACTATAATAAATCGGAAAATATTCTTGGAATTATTTACGAACTGAATATCAAGGTGGCTCTGTACTTCTGTACAAACTAGTTCGCCGAAAGGGAACAGCCCGTTATTGTTATTGAGGGGAGTAATGTCACTTGAATAATTTTGAAGTACGCAAATTAAGGTAATACCTAATTATGGCTGAGGTGTTCGTTGATGATTCCGAAAAGAATAAGACAATTACTGTGAATAAAATATATAGTTATATAACACCTCAATCAGTTAGTACATCAACAACATATTTGTTGCAAACACAAAAAGAAACAATGAACTTGCATAATTCAGTCCCACATATTCAGTTTGTTAAAACTTTACATTTAATGTTATTATTAAACAAACTGAGTAATTAGTACCAAATTTTTTATAGCAATATTATAGGTAACTATTAAGATTTGTGAATAAAGTTCTTTCTCTGTACTTGTTTCCTAGTATTTATTGTTATAGTGATAAATAAAGTATAATATTCTACTTCCGGTAATGGTCAAAACTCATTTGCTGAATTACAGCACTCGCCTACGGCTCGTTCTGCAAATTTCATCTGCGTGAGTTATGACCTACATTACCGCTGGTTAAATAATATACTAATAATCAACTTGATAAAATAATGTAAACCTTATTTTACTGAGTTCAAGGAAATAAAAAATATAGATAGGCGCCGGCGCTGCCGGATTCCGACTAGCTATATCGGCATCGCTCCTTGGTCAACTTTTTTAGTCCTTCATTAAAAAAAAAGAGAGAAACTGAAATGTTATCAAATACTTTATTCAAAGAAAAGAATGTAATGAGTAGCTAACAATCTAATACTGGGCAATATTAAAAACAAAGTTATTGTAAATAATATTACTACCAGGCTGTATTTCGGTTGTTTTTTGTAGATAAGAATTTATTATTTGGGGTGTATTTTGGTTGTTTACTATGGAATTATCACTTCTCATATCTTCAATTATATCTTGGTGGTGCTCAGCATCCATTTGAAGATAAGGTTTTATGGAATTTCTACTGTTATGACCAGTACCCAGATAGAACTAGATATTCAATGGACGTACCAAAAATATTCGTTTTCGGATATTGTATTATTCTATAGACCCACTTTAAATATTTATATCCTTTTTCGAATATTCTATGAACCATGAAATGGGAAATTTTTTGAATATTCCATGAATATTCTATAAATATATTCAAGGAATATTCAACAATATTTTGAGGATATCTGTTGAATGTACATAGCAAGATAATCCAGAATATTCATAGAACATTCCAATAGGCATATTCTACAAATATTAGGAATATTATAAGGATATCTGTGGATATAATTGATTGAAATTTGGGTGATCCTGTATACTTAATGAACGACAGTATTGTACATATCAATTCTTTTCCAACTTCTTGTTCCACTGTGAGTGATACCAACTTTCGTTCAATATCGCCATTTTATCCATAAGCTCCATTAGTGTGAGAGAGAATAGAATTACCCGCCATGGAAAGCTTCTCTCTCGCACTTATCGAGCTTATGGGAAAATTAATTGGCGATATCTCTCCGTAGTCTTTGGAGATATCACCATCAAACCTGGTATCCTTGGATTCCTTAGAATCACCCCTTATCGACCATGTAATAATATATAAAGTGTTCCAATTGAAAATCGGAAGTTGGTATCACACCCTAAGGAAGCGGAAAATAGTAATTGATATGTACATAAGTGTCCTTCAGTAAGCAAACGGGATGTCACAAATTTAAATAAATATTCTCTGAAACTAAAGGAGAAAAGAGGGAGTACCATGATCCAGTGTTCCCTGATATATATCTTACAAGTATCTAAGGAATCTCCCAAATTTCGAATTGTTTATATAGGAAAACATATTTTTAATTGAATAAATTAAAGCACGGGAAACATTGAGTTCAATTTAATTTATTCATACATAAATATAAGATTTACCTCATAATATAATTGGAACTAACATAATTTTCAAATCGAAGATTACAAAATTCACTGACATCCTCCATACTCAACGACACTTTTCGAAACTGATTTCTGCCGTTCCTTACATTTGGCTAAGAAAAATCCTGTTTTCAATTAAACTTCTTTGTTTGTTATGTTCTTGTCCAACTTTTGGACGGCGTCTGAAACAATAAAATAATTATATTTTTTGTTAATACGCAATTTCTATTCTACTATGATTTTTGTGTATGTATGTATAACAATCAAAATATAATCCCAAAACTGAAACTTAACAGATGAAAGTTAAACATCAAACATGTAATTTAAAAAATAAGTCTTGTAGGAGGCAAGTGAAAAAGCAAAATATTGCGAACAGAATAGTGATTAGAAGTTATTTGTTTCTTCTACATGATATAATTAAATTTAAAGACCGGTTTCATCTGTGTGAACAGTATACATATGCCTGAAACTAGACAATTGATCAGCAATAACTTTCATTTACCAAATGTCAGAACTAATTTAACTTTGAATTATCAGATTACCAGTTGTGTAGAGCTTTCTAGTCAATTTCTATTGATAAAAGGAATAGAGGTAACTATAGGCAATAGCATACATCTCGGTAACATAATTACGTGAAACTAGCTGAGAAAATAAAATTTTGTTGTACCTTTAGCAACGAGGTGAATTTCTACTCTACTTACAATTGAAAACATTTATCCATTAATTTAGTTGCAAAAATTTATGAAATCAACAATTATTTTTATATTTTCATGCACTAAAATATGAAAAGTAACACATAAATACTCCAATATTTCCAGGCAGTTTCATTTTGATTTGGATATAATATTGAATGTTCAACTTACAAAAAAATCATAGGATTCTTTGTTGATCAAAGCTGACTCAACTTCTTCAAACTTTGCCTCATCATTTATTGGAAGTCTTAGCAGCAAATCGATAATTTTCTAAAAAATGCATTGATAAATTAACAGGCATTCAAAAAATACAATGAAACGTACCTGTTTTTATGCGTGAGGTCGTTTGTATTAGTTCCACCCGTGGCATAGAATAAAACGTAGAAACATATTTAAACAAATTCACAGTGGCAAAAAATGGACTAATTAATTAACTATCAAAAATAATTAATCATAATATTACTTCTATTTCACCAATAATCATAACCTATATAAGATGGTCGAATCGCCATTCTCAATAGTCGTTACCGTCAACTGCAACTACTGACGCATACCCATGGAATAGAAAGAGCGTTTGAACAAAAATCAATAATCATAGAATATTCTTAGAACTATTTGATTCGAATATTCTAAAAAGAATAATCTGAGGATATTCCAACTGGAACATTGAATAATCGATTTTGGTATACTCACAGATATTCTAGATATCCCCAGAATAACCCTATAATATTTGGATATACATCTTCCAAATCGAAGACTGTCAGAAAATCCCATGGATATCTGGGTAATATTCTTGAGCTGCTCTTTTTGCATCCCATTTTTATGCAAACTCAATACTGTTTATACAAGTTCTTCTTCTGATTGAATATGCTACTTTCTCACTATTTTCAATTGAATGAATTAATGAATGAATTTTGCTCATGGTTGTGGAAAAAAACTTTGTCGTAATCCATTTAGGTAACATAATCTGCCTATGCCCGAATCTATATACAAAAAAAATTTAAATTAAGAATAATTCTCTACCTTCACAACCGATTATTTACAGTCCTCTGAGTTTTTCGTCCTCATGTTAAATCCCCAATCTTCTAAAATTCTAGCGGGCTCGGCTACAGCCGTTTGTTCTCCAATTTTGTATTTTCTTTTTTCACAAAAGAACAAAAATTAATTCCATATCGTTGACTTTGATTTCTTCGTATTGGACGGAATTAAGTTATCTACCTCAACTCTTATTACTTCCTGACTGTCTTTTCCAAAACGCGACATTTTTTTGTGTTCAATTACAATAAAATTTTACTATGTACGCCTTTGAAACTTGTCAATCAAAGCATCAAAAAAAATCATGTCATGTCATTTATTAATGCACCAAACATCAAAGCAAAATAAACTCCTATGAAACTGTCAAAAATCGTATTTATTCAAAATAATGTTTGCTATAAAATTTTCGTACCGAATCTCCAGAGAGCTGGAATTTGTCTCCCTAAATTTTTTTATCGGTTGCACCTCGGGAAATTTTCAAAAAATTCGCATCTCAAAAAATTTTTCGGAAGTTATTCAAGCTCTGGGGAGAGTATAACTAATAACTTTCCATTCAAGCATGTTCTCAGTAAAAAACTGCATTCGGTTATTTTCATATTTTCTTAAAAGTGCTCTCCTCCTTCGGAGTCGGGCTCTTTCGCCAAAATACTAATATAAACTGATGCACTTTTTAGACAACATGCTTTCATGGATAATTATCGGTGATTTTGATGCGCTTGTATAATTACTTCCGAAAATCTCCACAACATAACTATAAGATTGAAGGCTCTCTTGTCAGAATAAAGAACCACTGGTAGAGTAATATCGATTGACATAATTGCTTGTTCAAAAACTGAGGTGATTTTTAATTTTTCTCTAAAAATTATTATTCATTGCCTCCTTCAAAAGAAACTCTTCAAATGTAATATACTCGTTAGACAAACCTCGATATACTTCTAATATGCTCTTTATGATACGACTCTCTTCCAGAGATACTGCCTCTGGAGCATTTTGGGTAGTTTATTTGCCCCAAAATTGTTGGATGAGCTAATACTTTTAATGGACTGTATTTTTTACCTTCGAATGGTTTGAGGTAGATTGGTGGCATAATGTGTCGGTTAACATCAACAAAAATATATATTTATAAGTTTGTCGTGAACAAGCTGATAATTGAAACATAAAAATTTACATAGTCGAGATTTATCGTTCTCGTAAAACCCAGGATAGGTTAGTGATAGGTGGTTGGTGATAGGTGAATTCTTTACCACCTTGAGATCGCTTCAATAGTTAAGACAATCAGAGACAATTAACACATAATCGTTAAAATATTGGCCTCTTGGAGGTGATCATTTAGTAGCACAGAATTAAAATAAATTCAACTTCTTAGAACGACATACTCGCGTGGCAGTGCATTGGCAAGTATCCTCTTTGCGGGCTTTTCCCTAGAAGGCGGAAAGAGAGACATGACAGTTTTTAACGGTTTTTCTATCGAAATTTCTAGACTAAAGCATTTGGGGTAGGTAGAAGCGTTTTTTATTCTAGGTTAGAGCAGTTGGTGTAGAGTGGAGCGCTTTTTATTAATTAAATTCAAGTGAGGGTAGCATGCTAATTTTCAAACAACCTCTATTTTATGAACTGTGGCAAAACGCTGTTCTTCCATGAGCCTTTATTATTTCGAGATTAGAACAAAATGTCAGTCCATACATTCTACTTTCAAAATCAAGGTTATGCTACATCAGTTCTTGCTCTTTTTCTGGCGAAAATACAGGATGGCAACTTCCAGGTGACTTTTTCTCTAGCTTTCCTACCTTATTTTATTGTCCGTTATACGACGCTTGAGCGGCATTCTTGGCACCTAGAAGGTTCGCGCAGCGGTTTTCACAGGCGTTCATTGAATAACATTCTTCTATGCCATTTTTCATACGCTAAGCATCCCAATTTTGTCTTTCCGTTATTCGCTTATGTATGTATGTTCGTGGTATTCTGTAAGAAAAAAGTATAAACGAATATAATTATAAAAATTTTGATTTAAAAAAAATTCAATATCTAACGGGTAAAATGATCCCCTCCTCAAATCATTTTGCCACGCTTCTGGAGGATAATTTTACCCCAAAGTGTTACGTACGTTAATTAAAAACGAATACCAGAGACACGTTTTTTTGAGTTACATATTTTATCTGTAACTTTTAGGATGAAAAGAATTTTTTGAAATTATTATAACTGCTGTTTATAATTCTTATTGGCAAATCTCTCAATTCGTTTGGTGAGTGTCCACAACGTTCAATTCATTTAATATTCTCATCTCAATCTATTTATTACGATGTTTGGTAACCATGACAAAAATACACAAATAAATTGCAATAGACAAATAAGACTTTAGAAACATAATAATTGTTTCTAGGAATTCGGTAAGGGTCTCTTTCTTGTGTCGAATGCTTATCGAAATAACAATTTTCAATTCCTTAATGCAAACAGTTAGTAGATTATGTCACAACTGGAAAGAACCTGACACAAACAGAGATTTTAGAGAAAAATGTAAAGTATTCAATAACAACTAAGTTCTTGTTGGGTATTTAATTAATAGTTACAAACTATATTGCATGCCTAGAATGGAACTATATTTACCCTTGTATAAACTACTCTTATGTATAACACAACATTCTATTTCTAAAAATATATTCACACTTCAATATATGGAATTTTCAGAAATAGAGGTGCATATTATTATATTAAGAAGATTGAGGACATCATTATCAAAATGATGTTTGAAATGAATATTTACTATTTGTTTCGTTTTTCTTTTCTCAACTTGAAATATTCATGTATTACTACTATGAAAATATTCTATTCTATGAATTGTTTAATTTTTTTCTTTTGGATTTCCAGTTTTCGCACAGTGTATTTCCATCCAATGATTAGTACTCACGAGTATTCAGTAAGTTCAGAAGTTCTGAAAAATGAAACAATGGCAACATCGTCGAATAACTATAAATTATTTCAGGTATGTATGATAATTAGAATTTATTTAGCATGCTTATATAGATCACTATATCCCTATGAATTTAAATATTTGCCACGCATTCCGCTAATTTTTGTTTTGTTTTTCATTGAATTCGGTCACGGCGCAAGTTATTTCTTCATATGAGATGGACGGAAATATTTGGAAAATAAACGGTTTTAAAGAATAAAACTAACTTCTTAGCACTTATACACTCCTGAGGCGGTATCGTGCTAATAAACCGAAATTGCTCCAAAAATCAGCAAATGAGTAATACATATATCGGGATTTATAGGACCCGTTGTATTGGCTCTGGTGAGCTAAAAATCAATAGAGTTCATCTGTGAGATGCCCTGAACAATAACCAAATATAAAACTGGTTACTTGTATGCACTCTGGAAGCTTTGACATGTGACAAAAAGTGGCCATATTTGCCTTATTTATTTGGTTTAGAGGGAATATATCAGCACCGTCCATGTAATCACTCTAATTTTTCGTCGACAGCTACAAACTTTGAAGGGCTATAATCGTTTTTACAATTTTCAACAAAATGGTCGAATAGTTCCCTTATAGGAGCTAACTTATCATTAGCTCTTCTTTCTGATCGAGTTCTTCTATCGTCAAACCGAATGTTGCTCAATAAGAAATGAAAACGATTCAAAGACATTATGAGCCTGAAAATGTCTACTCCCGATCCGTCTGTTCTCTTCTACGCTGAGATGATTGGCCTTTAGAATACCGGCATAATATAATAATTCCAGTAAATCTCGAATTTTTACCTTATTAATTGGTCTGGCATCACTCTCTCGAGAATAGTTACCTGATATCGAATCTATAAAAGTGTTTGTACTCTCGACTATAATATCTCACATCCGCTCATTTACGAAATACTTCCAGATGTCAAGTGGTTCCTTCAGCGATCTTGTAAGCATTCCGGAACATGGCAATAGAACTACAAAATTTTCTGATCTGGTTCTCACATTTCTAGCAGGAGTATGTTTGTACCATTTTGTCGTCTTGCCTTTTCCATTATAGCATAAAACACTTGGATCAGTATTTTCTACATCGTCACTATCAGAATGACTTTGTTCACTGTCTGTATCTGATTCTCTTGCCTCTACTTCGTCTTACTTAGAATCGAATGGAACGTCATCGTGAATGGAGGTTTCATCATTTTTCTCTCGCATAAGATCCTGCCACAGACTTTACCTACTTTCACCTAAGCAGAAAATTTAAAAACTAAAACAATATTTGTCTCTTCTGTAGCCGTTTCAGTCCAAGAGACAAATTTCACACATAAAATACAAACAATCGCACCAATTCTCTTCAAATTGTACAGTAAACATCAATAGGTTAAACTAGGAAGTACCTAGAAGAAGCAGATTATTGACAACGCCTACTAGTTGTTACAGCCAATTGTGTATTGTGTCGTTATCACAGACTGTATGGTACCGCGGGGTTAAGATCAGTATAACACTGCAATGATATAGGAAACCAGGAAAACTATATCTGCTGATCATTACAATTATTACTTGAGAAGACAGTTTAAAACTGGAGAACTCCCTAGATTTATCTGTTCATTGACGACTTCATATTGTGGGTTTCTTAAGTGTCTTATAATTTCTATTTTTTCAAGAACTTCCAGTTCTTGATTCTTATCACAAGTATGTAGTGCCTCTAGTTCTGTGTTAGGTTTTAATGAATGCTTGGTGTGAAGTACATAGATATATTGCGTAGTAGGATTTTTCTGGTTGTTTTGATCGAAATACTCGTAAGTATTCATTGAATCTAATTTCAAAATTTCTAAGGGTTTGACTCAAATAGTCAGCATTACATTCTGGACATTTAAGTTTATATACAGGGTGTCCCGGGACTAATAGGAAAAAAGTCAGGAGCGTATAATCTGAGCCAAAATAATGTTAGTACTTCATATAAACTTTTTCTATGCAGGCCCTCGTTTTCGAGTTATAGGCCTCCAAAGTTTTAATTTTGAATTTGGTTTTTATTTTTATTTTTTTTACTAGTTATTTGATCTTTATAAAATTTACGGCAAAGCTATAATATACGTGTATGTTTATTTTGGAAAGGTAAACAGTTTTACAGTAGTGCCTTGAAGCCAGGGACGGACTACTCGCAATGGTTAGTGATCCAAAAATTTTGCAGGGATGGCACACCCTGTATGAAATTATCGAAATTGACTTCCTCACACATTAAGGTAACGAAAAGGTACTCTTGTTGAAATTCTACAAAATAAGCCGTTTGGCTAATATTTACAGTTTTATTAATGTACTACGTACCAATTTACCTAACTAACTTATTAATACGATGTCCAAGATTTACCTACAGTATTACAAAAAAATAAACGGTTTTAAAGATTAAAACTAACTTTTCCGCTTCTGTGGCCCTAAACAATATTCTATTATAAAATTGTTACTTGTATACACTTCGGAGGATGTATCGTGCTAACAAACCGGAATTTTTTCAAAAACAACCAAAAATTTAGTATATCTGGATTAATAGGACCAGCCGTACTCGCTCAAGTCAACTGAAAATCAATAGGGCACATCTGTGAGACACCTTGAACAATATTCAATCATAAAATTAATCAACCGTATATTCTCTGGAGGCTATATCGTGCTAACAAACTGAAAATTCTCCAAAAATGACAAAAATTTGGTACTTCAAGTACCAAAGCACCCGTTGTACTGGCTTTAGTGAGCTGAATATCGATACGGTTCATCTCTGAGATGCTCTGAATAATATCCAATCATAAAATTGGTCACTTGGATATACTCCTGAGGCTGTATCATGCTAACAAACTGAAACTTCTCCAAAAATGACAAAAATATCGTACTTAAAATACTGTAGCACCTGTTGTATTGGCTCTGGGAATCTCAAAATCAATACGGTTCATCAGTGAGATGTCCTTAATGATATTCAATCATAAAATTGGTGATTTGTTGAACTCCGGAGGCTGTATTGTGCTAACAAACTGAAATTTCTCAAAAAATGTCAAAAGGCCGTACTTCAAGTACCATAGCACCCGCTGTACTGGCTCTGATGAGCTGAAAATCAATTGTGTTTATTTGTGACATATCTTTGATAATATTCCATCATAAAATTGGTGACTCATTGCACTCCGGAGGCTGTATCGTGGCCGACGACAACGACGACGACATACACACAGGATTTTTTTTCTAAAAACCGTTTTTTCGTGTTGTTGTTGATGGAAAGCGTAAAAATAACTCAAAAATTTTTGTCAAAATTCCAACTTTTTTGGGGTAAACCAATACTTTTCTCGCATATTAGATAGGTTGGGCGGAAAAGTAATGATTTGATGATAGCAGATGATAAAAACATTAAGAACTCATTTAATAGGAATTGAATACGTACGCAAACAACGTAATCAGTTGCTTTTAATCAAAATTACGAACACAAAATTATTAGACTATTAAGAAAACCTCAAAAAACACAATTTATAAAACATTGGACTAAAACTAATTCCTAAACAACAATAAAAACTAACGTTATTCTAATAAATGTTCAATATGAGCTCCTCCCACTTCCACGCACATTCTAAGTCTACGAAGGTTGTTTCTTTGCACTTGAAAGAGCAGTTCCATATTATTTCTAATAACATTGCAGTGTAACACAATTCTGTCTATTAAATCTTGCCTTGTTTGCACGGGTGTTGCGTATACCTTACTTTTGAGATAACCCCAGAGAAAGAAATCCATAGGATTAACGTTTCCTGATCGCGGTGGCCATTGAAAAGGGCCTCCACGACCAATCCATCTATTAGAAAACCTTGTGTGTAAATGCTGTCGAACATCTAAACTGAAATGAGGAGGAGCCCCATCATGCATGAACCATAAATTCCTACGAGTTTGTAGTGGCACATCATCAAACAGGTTCCATAACTCATTTTGCAAAAACTCCAAATATCTCTGACCGGTCAAAGTACCGTCAATAGAATATGGCCCTATCAAATGATTGCCAACTATTCCTGTCCAAACATTAACCATGAATCTATGCTGGTTCCTAGTTTGGGTAATGCCATGTGGATTCACATCATCCCATAAATGCATATTATGAGAATTTATGACTCCATCTCTGGTGAAACCGGATTCGTCCGTAAAGAGAACGTTACTAATGAATGTATTGTCTGCTTGTTGTTGTCGCAGAAACCACTGGCTATACTCAAGTCGTGCAGGATAATCAGCCACTGTCATACTGTGTACTTTTTTCATATGAAAAGGATATAACAGCTGTTCTTTTAGGACGCGATGAACGACTAATTTCGAGACGTTATGTTCTCTTGATAATTTTCGTAAACTCGTTGATGGTTCATTATCAACTGCATTTAACAAATCTTGTTCAACTGCCACAGTACGTACGCTTCGTACTGGACCTTCTCCACCTTTTTTTGGCAAAAAATTTCCTAAAATTTAAAATTTTGTTTTCTATACATGGAAAATTACATTTACTTATTCATACCTGTTTCTCGTAACCTGAGATCAATACGCTCAAACATTCGTCGGTCTGGCAATGCTCTGTTTGGAAAATGTTCTGCATAAAGCCTTCTGGCCTCTAAACAGTTTCGAGAAGCCAGTCCATACATTAAATGCATATCTGCATACTCAATAAAAGTGAATTCTGCCATTGTAACAGTTAAATTAAGGACTTATGAATTATTGACAAGTAATGACAACGAACTATTCTACACAACGTTTGACAACTAATCCTATGGTTACTTGATAAACGGTAAAAACACTTTTAAAAAGCTTTTACCAACTTACGAATTGATACGTCGTTAATGTTTTTTATCTTCTTGCTATCATTGAATTATTTTTTTGTAGTACTGTAGGCAAATCTTGGACATAGTATTAATAAGTTAGTTTTACCTCGTTGTGTACTTATAAAAATGGTGAATGCGTATATTGGTACATAGTGCATTAATAAAACTGTAAATATTAGCCAAACGGCTTATTTTGTAGAATTCCAACAAGAGTACCTTTTCGTTAGCTTAATGTGTGAGGAAGTCAATTTCGATAATTTCATACAGGGTGTGCCATCCCTGCAAAATTTTTGGATCACTAACCATTGCGAGTAGTCCGTCCCTGGCTTCAAGGCACTACTGTAAAACTGTTTACCTTTCCAAAATAAAAATACACGTATATTATAGCTTTGCCGTAAATTTTATAAAGATCAAATAACTAGTAAAAAAAATAAAAATAAAACCCAAATTCAAAATTAAAACTTTGGAGGCCTATAACTCGAAAACGAGGGCCTACATAGAAAAAGTTTATATGAAGTACTAACATTATTTTGGCTCAGATTATACGCTCCTGACTTTTTTCCCATTAGTCCCGGGACACCCTGTATACCAGACTTTTGTAATGAGAATATTTTTGTATTTACATTTATCAATTTTGTACGCACATTAATTTCTGTTGCAAAAGAAATTGTTGTATTTGTTGCTAAAGATAGCATCTTTAAACTTTTATTAGAAATATTACCAGCTTACGTGATGATATAGTAATTTTTTACTTCTTCTTTCTTTAGTTTGATTAGGAAATATTAGTTGTGATGCCAATTTTTCTCTTTTTTATCAAGTTATTTATTTATTGTATATGTTAAGGTTAAAGTATGTACTTGGCTAGTATATATAACAGTTGGATAGTATACAAACTATCCAACTGCCTGGTTATTTTGACGAAAAATCATATTTTCACTAAAATAGCTACAAGTAATGGCTGGTTTGTATACTATCCAACTAGTTTATAAACTATACAAAATTTATCGCTAAAACACAAACCACAAGGAAATTACACAAACTAGCTAGCATTTTTGGCTAGTTTATAAACTATCCACATTCGTTGGATGAAGTGTGAACCTGATATTGGTAGTAATACATAATAACCAACGAGTTGGTTATTATGTATTACTAAACAAACTAATCAATTCTCTTGGGTAAATTTAGTTTAGGATAGTAAAATCCTTAGTCAAAAATGGTTTCTTTATTGGTACAATGTAAGATTGTTACAGGTACCTATTATTACTCTAGAAAAAGTAAAAGAAATATAACTCAAATAATACCAGGTGACAAAATATTAAAAATAAAATATGTCAGGACATTAAAACCACCAAACAAAGAACAGTATTATTTGTTGAAGGAAGTTGCACTGTTATGGCACTGTTACACGTATATCCAGACGCAAGACATTTACACTTTTCATTCGCACAACTCTTCTTGCAGTGACATCGCACGTATCCTTGGGTTGAACCCGATACTGAAAATTTTCTTGCAGCGCTTCGAATTGAGCTGTTTAAGGACACCGTGAACATTACCAATTCGGTAAAATTCATCTTCTACACTCATTATGACGCCCAATATATTTCTATGATCTGACCGACTTCGATCTACATGTGGAATGGGTACTCTCACGGATATGCCGACAGAACCTGGTTTAAATTTCTTGCGAGAAGTTTGTAGCATTTTTTGTGCTTGCCTTCTTAGACTTTCCTGGCATGAATCCCTTATCGCTTCACTATTGTTTTTATTCTGACAATGGTCACATACGTTTTCTTCAGAACATAATAAGCAATTTTGTGGTAATGATTAATTGAGAGCATTTTCTGTTGTTTCAGTAGAGAGCAATGCCATTGCTTGTTCTTTAAATAAAACTGAGGTTTTATTGTTAACTTCGAGCGAAACTGGGGTTTCAGTATTATTTTCGGGTAAAACTGGGGTTTCAGTATTAACTTCGAGTAAAATTGGGGTTTCAGTATTATCTGCGAATACAACTGGGCTATGAGTATTATCTGGCAGCAGAACCAGCGTAGCATTTTCAATTGAATCTAAAAGAAATTAGATTGCATTGTGAAATAACGTAGAAATACTTTATAGATACGTAGCAGACAATTGTTGGGCAGCCATTTCCTCTTCAGGGACGGTAGATTTTTCATCGGGTACAAAATTATTTGAAGGAGGTGAATCTTCTTCCACTTTATCCTCGGTGTCATTACTAGAACATAATAATGTTTCCAGTTCTTCTTCCGTACGTATGGATTTAATGTTTGTGATAGAAACAGGGAGGTTATTTGAACCATCTCTACATTTTACACCATATAAAGCTATATAAGGACTGCGTCCAATACCAGAATGAAAGCAGCTACAAAAAACAATGAACTGAGGTAAAACGCAGAGTCGCTGTTGCATTCACCTATACTTACGCAAACAAAACAGATACAAAATTATGCCACTGCGCCGTTTTCACAACTGGCAAATGAATTAGAAACACACAGTTTATTTTCTTTAATTTCAAAATACTAGCCTACTCACCGATTTTTTTGAAATTGAACAATTTTTAAACCTTCGCTCCATTTTGTCGAGTTATTATCTTTCATCCACGACGCTAACTTGTTCTCTATATCTTGGTTCGCCCTCTCCACTGAACCTTATGATTGTGAATATCTCGATTTACCATGCACAATATGGCAGTCAGGCCACATTCCGATTAATTCCTCAATCACCTAAAAAAATCGAAATGTATTGATTTTGTTTTATTTCATCCATATAAGCAACATTTAGGGAATTTGAAATAAAGGACATGTCATTCAAAATACATGTCAAATTCAAAATCTCAATTTTGGGCCCATTTTTACGGTACACCCAGTAGAGCTAGGACTTTAGCGCAAAGGAAAAAAATCTTTTGATGTCAGCAGCAACATATCAAAAATACAGAGGGCCAAAATGCCCATAAAAAGTGCCATATCCTTTCTAGCATGCTCTTTGCCCTAATACCCACCTGATTTGCAAATTCTCGGCCATTGTCGCTCTGCAACACGCAAGGGCTTCCTAAGTCTGCAAATACTTCTAATAGGTGCTCAGCTACTTCTTTAGCTTTCTTTGTTTTTAGCGCTCTCAACCTGACGTATTTGGTTAGGTGGTCTTGGTAGACAAAATAAATTTGTAGTCACCATCTGGTCAAGTTTGTAAGTTGATGAGATCGATTTGGAATCGAGAGTTTAAATGATTTGAAACAATTGGTTTAACAACAATTCCCTTTTTAGTTTTGTTCCGTTTAAGCTGACAATTTTCACAAATGTCAATGAACAATTTTACCATTTCCTGTGTTAAGTTGTGATACTTTTCGTTTAATTATTTTGTTGTTGCTTGACGCCCTCCATGCCCAGTTTCCAGATGGGCAGCTTTAATAGCATCATAACATTCACTCAAACGTAAAATAATCTTTCTAGATCTTCTATGTAGAATTACATAAGATGATTCAATTCTTTGTGAATCATAAGTATTCGTCACATGATAATCACTCTTGTTACTACTGTCAGGTCTAGTTTCGCGTATTCTCTTGATACGTTGCAAAAGTTCACTATAATCGCTATCATTCAATAATTTTGAGTTTTGCGACTTTTGGTCGTAAACGTCTAATAATAGAAATTGACTGTCTCGACCCTTACTTCGTGGAATATGCTCATATTAGTGTTTTTAAATGAAACTCAAGGTCTCTAGTTACTTCCACAATATAATACAAGTTATTGAAAATTCTAAAAAATTGACAATTGTTTCGATAAATCAATATCATCGTCAGAATGACAGAAGTTACATTTCATTTTATGCCTACCTGATGTTTAGTAGTTATTTTTGGCTAGACCAAGAAGTAACCTAACTAGCGATTGGCTTGATATATGTTTATAGAAAAAAAAAGAAGAAGATGTGATATTACAAATATTGAAGCTCAGATATTATTAGCCCTATGGTGATATCCTAGATATCATTTTTCCAATTAAGATCAGTATAACTGTGCAATGATATAGAAAACCAGGAAAACTATATATGCTGATCTTTACAATTATCACTTAAGAAGACAGTTTATTAGTGGAGAATTCCCTAGATTTAACTGTTCATTGACAACTTCATATTGTGGGTTTCTCAAATGTCTTCTAATTTCCAGTTCTTCAAGGAAATCCAGTTCTTGTTTCTTTTCACAAATATGCAGTACTTCTAGTTCTGTGTTAGGTGTCAATGAATGATTGGTGTCAAGTAGATGTTTTGCGTAGTGGGATTTATCTGGTTGTTTTAATCTGTATGCTCGTAAGTGCTCACTGTATCGTATTTCAAAATTCCTAAGGGTCTGACCCAAATAGACAGCATTACATTCTGGACATTTGAGTTTATATATACCTGACTTCTTTAATAATGGTATTTTTGTTTTTACATTTAACAATTTTGTACTAACGTTACTTTCTGTTTTAAAAGAAATTGTTGTATTCGTTGCTGAAGATATTATCTTTGAAATATTATTAGAAATATTTCCTGCATATGTGATGGTTTTATAAGTTTTCATTTCATCAGCTTGTTTAGGATATATTAGTTGTAATGCCACTTTTTCCTCTTTTTTACTAATTAGCTTATTTATCATATCTAATGGATAACCGTTAGATGTTGCTATTTGTCTAATTGTATTAATCTCTCTATCAAAATTACGTTTGATCATAGGAACTGAAAAAGCTCTATGTATCATTGAATTATATGCTGCTGGTCTGTGTGACACAGGGTGGTTAGAATTGAATGGAATTGTTACATCAGTTTGTGTTGGTTTTCGGTAAATTGAATGATCAAGTACATTATTAACTCTTTGAAGTTTTAAATCAAGGAAATTGATTGAGCTATTTTCTTCAATTTCTAATGTAAATTTAATTTTCGGGTGTAAATTATTGATGTGGTTGAAAAATACATCTAATTGTCGTTCACTACCCATAAAACAAGCTAATATGTCATCTACATATCTATACCAAAATAAAATATTTTTCGAAATATTACTTTCAAAGATCTTTCTTTCTAAATTGTCCATAAAAATGTTTGCTAAAATAGGTGATATAGGGCTTCCCATTGGTAAACCTTCATTTGGAATATATATCTTATTGTCAAAAGTGAAATAATTCTGATTAATGCATACATCAAATAAATTAAGTATATCTGATATTGTTCCTGGATTAATATTTTTATCTTCTAGTAATTTTCTTACAAGTATTAGACATTCTTTAGGAGGAATTTTAGTAAACATGTTAGTTACATCGAACGATATGAGTTTATAGTTATCTTGTAAGTGGATTGCTTCCAACTTTTCGATTAGTTCTATTGAATTTCTAATCGAGTACTGAGATTCATATCCGTAAGTATTGAGTATATTGTTGAGCTTCTTTGCCAATATATTATTAGGAGCATTAACATAAGAGACTACAGGTCTAATTGGTTTCGTTATTTTATGTAATTTAACTGTTCCATATAATTGTGGACAATGAGGATTCTTATGTATGATAGACCTCTTTTCGTAATCATTTAGAAGATAATTTGAATTATTAACAATATCCCTTACATTATAAGAAAACTTCTTTGTTGGGTCTGCTTTAAGAACTTTTACATCGCTGGATTCTATAAAGTTATATACTTTGGAACTGTAATTTTCAGTCGTCAAAATGACAGTAACGTTCCCCTTATCAGATTTTGTAACTGTTAGGTTATTATTCTCTATCTTCTTTTTTATTGCGTTTAAAACTGAAATGTCATTTTTTGTTTGACGTTTAACTTTTGAAGGTTCAATATTTTTGATTAAATTGGCAATTTTTAATTTCTCATAAAGAAAATTATTTGAATTAGATTTTAAAGCTATTTCTGACTCTGTAGCTATAATTTGTTTAATATTATTCGTAATTGTTAAATATAAAAACAAAAATACCACTATTAAAGAAGTCAGGTATATATAAACTCAAATGTCCAAAATGTAATGCTGTCTATTTGGGTCAGACCCTTAGGAATTTTGAAATACGATACAGTGAGCACTTACGAGCATACAGATTAAAACATCCAGATAAATCCCACTACGCAAAACATCTACTTGACACCAATCATTCATTGACACCTAACACAGAACTAGAAGTACTGCATATTTGTAAAAAGAAACAAGAACTGGATTTCCTTGAAGAACTGGAAATTAGAAGACATTTAAGAAACCCACAATATGAAGTTGTCAATGAACAGTTAAATCTAGGGAGTTCTCCACTAATAAACTGTCTTCTTAAGTGATAATTGTAAAGATCAGCAGATATAGTTTTCCTGGTTTTCTATATCATTGCACAGTTATATTGATCTTAATTGGAAAAATGATATCCAGGATATCACCATAGGGCTATTAATATCCAAGCTTCGATATTCTTTTTTCTATAAACATATATTAAGCCAATCACAAGTTAGGTTACTTCTTGGTCTAGCCAAAAATAACTACTAAACATCAGGTAGGCATAAAATGAAATGTAACTTCTGTCATTCTGACGATGATATTGATTTATCGAAACAATTGTCAATTTTTTTAGAATTTTCAATAACTTGTATTATATTGTGGAAGTAACTAGAGACCTTGAGTTTCATTTAAAAACACTAGTCTAATAATAGGTTTTCAAATTGTTGCTGTTGATTCATTTTTAATAACCCGATACCTATTCTTAAACAAATTTCACGATACACATTTGTACACAGTCACAACACACATCACTTAACAAAACATAACCCCACTAAACTACACAAAGAGAATTGGTTGGCTTACATAATAACCAAATCGCGTTGATTGGTTTACATACTAACCAACTCGTTAGTTATTATGTATTATTACCAATATCAGGTTCACACTTTATCCAAATGATGTGGATACTTTACAAAAAAGCCAAAAATGCTACTAATTTGTGTAATTTCCTTGTGGTTTGAGTTTTAGCGATACATTTTGTATAGTTTATAAACTAGCTGGACAGTATACAAACCAGCCATTACTCGTAGCTATTTTAGTGAATATATGATTTTTCATCTAAATAACCAGGGAGATGGATAGTTTGTATACTATCCAACTAGTATATACTAGCCAAGTAAATACTTTAACCGTAACATAGGATAATAATGGATAACCATTGGATGTTGCTATTTGTTTAATTGTATTAATTTCGCGAGGAACTGAAAATGTTCTATGTATCATTGAATTATCTGCTGCTAATTTTTGTGACATGGAATGATTGAAATTATATAGTATATTCACATAGGTGTGTGTTATTTTCCTGTAAATTGAATAATCAAGTACATTATTAATCCCCTGAATTTTTAAACTAAAGAATTCATATGATTGAAAAATACATCTAATTGTCTTTCACTGCATATAAAACAAGCTAATACGACATCTACATATCTATACCCACTATGCAAATAAATATTACAGTTATGTTAATTCAACATCACATTGTGATAATGTTCTTCCTTTTTTTCCTCTCGTTTTCATCACATGCACATCTATACAACCGCTTATGCCCAGCTTGTGGCTGTTAACTTTTGTGATTTTCAACTTAACTTCTCAGCGATGTTAAAGCGCTGCCTTTTTACATTAATGTGATGTTACTAGAACTTTCTCAAAAGGAAGTCTTTATAACGAACTAAAAACAACATTTCTGTAACACACTGAAATGCCTTTTAACATCTTGTCGATGTTAATGCAATGTCTAAAAAATAACATCTTATCAATGATCTAAATGCGACATTTCAAAAACAATACACTGTATTCTCTTAGATGTTGTATGGACATTACATAAACCTCTAAATAATATACCTCAAAACATTCTGGTTGACATCCTATAGATGTCCCTGTGCCTAATCGGCAAATACAGGGTGAACAACTAAGAACGCTGGCTGTCGGCCATATTTCAAAAAATAGTCATAGTACAACTTTAAAAAAATACCTTCAGGAAAATGACCATGAAAAATCGCTGGAAAATATTTTTGAGTTCCTAAAATATCTCCTATGGGGTGGAATGACCACTTAAAAACATAATACTGTGATTATCTCCAAAAAAGACATACTAAACGTATCCTAGACATGCAATGTTTGATATATTGTTGAGATTATGAAAAAATGTAGTTGGGGACTTTTTGTCTTCATTGTTCAAGTAAGGGGTGGGGGAAGGTTCAATCCAAACAACAAATATCGTAACACTTTTTTTGTTAATCGACATCCATGTTTTTGGCTTCATTTGAAAGAGTTTTTCCTTTTTAATAAGAAATGCTTAACAAAAATAACAAAATTGGACAATTTTGTCCACGCTTTGATAAAAGTCCACAATTTTCCCATTTTTCTCAGAAATTTCAAATGTAATGAGGCGTTCTTTAAATTCTGATGAAAAGGGGTCAAAAAATAGGAATCTATTCCAAGATATAAGATTTACAATATCAGATATAGAAATTAAGAGAATGCTTCAATTTACATATCCGAGTGGATACATAATTATCTAATTTTGGTATCAGTCTTATTAAACAGAAAAACTTTTAAATGCAGCTGAAATCATTAATATCGGTTCAAAAACGAAAAAGTTATACATTTGTTCATAAGTTTGAACCTTTCCCACCCAAATATTCTTCAAATAATGGCAAAAAATCTCCTTAATTAAATTTATTCATAATCTCATCAAGATTTCAAGAATTGTATTTTTAGGACACCTTTAGTATGTTTTTTTGGAGTATTATGTTTTCGAGTGTTCATTCCACCCCTAGCGGATATTTTAGAGGCTGCAAAATATTTTACAGCAATTTTTCAGGATCCCTTACCTAAAGGTAATTTTTTTGAGAGTTGTACCATGATTCTTTTCTGAGATGTGGCATACAGTCGTTCTTAGTTGTTCATCCTGTACATTTAAAATAAAATAGCAAAAAGTAAAAAAGGATTGAAAACGTTTATTCACTATTAATGAACAGTACAGTAATTTTGAAAAAAACAGGTACAAAATTAGAAAAAAAAATATCTTGTCCAGCAATCCAACCTAAGAAAAATAGAATTGTGTAAGCATATTACATAACAAGTCTGGGAAGTGGAAACTATTGAACACATTCAGTGAAAGCTAGAAATGAAAAAGGGTATATTAATCCGTAGTTACCATAACGTAACATACTTTGAAACTGAATTAATAAAGTTTAACGGAAACACATACATTACAGCTAGTTTACAGAATTTATTAGAATAGTTTTTTAATTATATTAAAACTAATAAAAATTTTACACCATGAAGATTTAATGAAACATTACCTTACATCAACAGAAATCCAATCTGATTAAAGAAAATTCTATCGTTTACTTACGGTTACTTTTTTCGAGTGCCTCAACCATTCCATAACGTACACTTGAAAATCCTTATCTGTGAAATATTTGAAGGTGCTCTGAACAACAGCTAATAAAACAATTACTTTAGATCAAATTGTGCCCATGGAGACCTTTGATCGATCATCATAAACTTCATCAAACTTGATTTTCAGCCAATTGACTGGGACCCATTTTCCATAAGATACATGCGGGGTTCTTCAAAGGAATATTTTATTTCGAGAAGTGACTTTTCATGATTAACCTTCTATTCCATGCCTCACTCCATTTGGCAGGTAAATTCAGGTATGCTATGAAAATTCATACTTGTTTTCTGTATAAAATAATATTTCTCATCTTGTTATTTTCATCCTGGAACAAATTGTATATTAACATCGTGGAATTGTAACTTAATGAAAACTAAGCATTACTAATACACTGTATACAAAAAAAAAACTTATGAAGAAGAGATATGAACACATTATCAAGTTAAATGAGTTTATAATCAATTGTATCCAATAGCTGTGTTTCTACAATAATAAATAATTGAATGCTGTTTGTTGACTGGGGCATTCAGTATCATAAGTTACATATTCTTCAACTAGATTAATATAGGTACTATTGTAAGCTTATATATATATATATATATATATATATATATATATATAAAAGGAAGATAGTCTTTGCTGACTGTTAGGAATAAAACTGGTGAATATTGGGGAAAGCAGCAAGAAGAAAACGGAAAACGTGTACTCTTAACGGAAAATTTTCAAGCTTTCGAGGATGATTGTCCTCATCATCAGGAATACTGAAATGGAAAAACAGCATTAAGATACTGTAGTTGATAAGTAATATATAATATAGAAGAAATCGCAACAGGTGCGAACTTACCTCCGAATTGAGGTTAGGATCCATTATGTTATATAAAAATAAACTACGGACATTCAAGTATGAAACAGTTCACTAAAAAAGGTTTAAAATAGCACAATCACAATCAGATGACTAAAAAAGCCAACATCTAACACCATTTTGCAGACAAACGAAACACGAGTGCTTTTTTATTGTCAAAAGCCGGCAGAAAACTGATATCAAATTCTTCTAATTTGGAGGGATTAAATTGACAGGCAATGATGCCAACCAATAGTTGAGTGGATGAACGTGACAACAAGTACCATAAGAGAATGGTCTCCGTTGTGAAAGTTCCTATTAAGGATGGAAAAGAAGAATGCAGAGGGGTTGAGAAATTGCATTCATAAGAAAGAAGAAGAGGAAATTGATATATCCCAATGGTAAGAGTTTTGTATAACAACAAAACATATACCTTGGAGGACAAAGTTAAAACACAACACCAGCCAAAAAAGACGAAATCAAAAGCAATTAAGTAATAATAATATTGTAATATAGTAATTATTAAAGTAAAAATAATAATAATTATGTAATATATATATGTATACTAAAAATGTGATAATGGGTGCATCTACCAACACCAATGCACCCAAAATAAAAGATGTTTTAAGAGATATGTTAGTTATCCGCAAAAAGGGTAGTGTCAATTGAGGGAATGTGATTGTCATTAGTGGAGAGAAGGTTATAGTTGTAATCTAGGGATAACAAAAAGGAATAAATCTCACTCAAGTGGTCTGTGTCACTCTTTTTGTTAATTACATTGTTAGATTGTGAAATAAAGGCCATTTCTAGGAATGATCTCTTAATTTTGTTAGACTCTGTCGCCAACACCCTTACAGCCTCAAAATTCATACGATGGTCAAGATAATGAACATGGTTTGCTAAAGCGCAACGCTCCGGATGTAATCTACAATCACTCTTATGTGAAACAATACGGTTAGAAAGTGATCTTAAAGTCTGTCCAATATACTGTTTATCACAGTCCCCACATGGAACGCTGTACACAACATTGGTAAGAGAGGTCAACGGACTTTTATCTTTAACTCTAGTAAAAATTGATCTTATTGTTAGAGCAGTTTTGTTAGCAATCTTGAAATTACCATATGCCCGGAACAATCTGGCATGTCTCGGAGTAATGTCCTTAATGTATGGAAAGGAAGCGAAAATTGGAGGAGTAGGGGTCGTAACAGCGCCAACATCCATTTGGGCCGAGTTAGGAGGTAAGTTCGCACCTGTTGCGATTTCTTCTATATTATATATTACTTATCAACTACAGTATCTTAATGCTGTTTTTCCATTTCAGTATTCCTGATGATGAGGACAATCATCCTCGAAAGCTTGAAAATTTTCCGTTAAGAGTACACGTTTTCCGTTTTCTTCTTGCTGCTTTCCCCAATATTCACCAGTTTTATTCCTAACAGTCAGCAAAGACTATCTTCCTTTTACTTACATACATGGGGTTTTATCATGACATCTACACACACTACGGAAAAGCAGCGGTTAATAGATACAAATCATGGTCGAAAAATAAAATGAAATTGGCCCGTGAGTACAACAGAAGGTTTTTTCTACTTAAATGTAAAAAGTCGGGTGTTTTTCCAAATCATATTACTGCGGCAACGAAGCCTATTGATGATCTTTTGATGAGACAGGATATACATCGTAACACAGTGGATTACAGGTTAGGGATAAAACTTCTTAATATTGAGATTGCTAATAATCATTCTTTAATTAGTAAATTAGAATCAAATTTTACGACGCTGAGAAGGTTAATTATCTCAGAAACAAGTGAGTTCCTTTTTAATAATTTTTCTAGCAAACAACAGGTCACTTATAATAGATTATTTCATAGAGTGAAAATTAAAAATATTGCCAAGGTTAATCAGCTGATTGACAACCAATTTAAGTTGTTGTTAAAATCTAAATCTACATGGATACGAAATATTTCGAACACCATAATTCCAGAAGATATTTCACAATTTTTGGCTCTGGGACCTAAGTTTAGTGTAGAACCTGTCATCTTAAGGAACATTTCTATGAAGTCAATTTTATCAGACGTTGACTACCTCGCCTCTACCATTGCAGATTCAAAGGTTAGAAACATCACTGTGGCTCGAGCTACCAATATAATTACAAATTACATTCAAAAACCTCATTCTAATTCTTTATTTCACAATTTGTTGCTTAAATCTAAGGCTTTTTTAAAATCAAACCCACATCTGATCTTAACACAATCAGATAAGGGTAATGTTACTGTCGTTATGGACAGGCAACAATATATTGAGTTGTCGTATGACATTATTTTGAACAATCATTCATATGTAGAGTTAACCTCTGATCCTACCTCTTCTATACAGAGAATAGGTAACAACTTAGTAAAATCTCTTTATAATAAACATCAAATTGACTTAGCATGCAAGAAAAAGCTCACGAGTTACAATGGTGTTCCCCCTAAGTTTTATGCACTACCTAAAGTACATAAACCAGTCCTTTCTGTGAGGCCGATTGTGGCTTCGATAGGAGCCCCCACTGAACGCATTGCACAGTTTTGTACAGACATTTTGACTAACGCTTACGATTATGATAATGTTTATTATATTAAAGATTCTTTTGAAGTCTCGGACAAGTTTGACAATTTTATTATTCCTGATGGTTATGTTCTGGCCAGTTTGGATGTGGTCTCGTTGTTTAGTAACGTGTATCTTGATGCTTGTTTGAGAGCTATCGATAAGAGTTGGGAACGTATTAGTGTCCATTGCTCCATCCACAAGGATGCCTTTTTGAACTTTATTGCTTTTCTTTTTGATAGCACTTATTTTGCTTTTAATAATAAACTTTATAAACAAACTTTTGGTACTCCTATGGGTGCCTCTATTTCACCTATCTTAGCAGCATATGTCATGGACGATTTGCTGGATATTGTCATACCAGTACTTTCTTTCACTCCTTTGTTCATTAAGAAGTATGTGGACGATATCATCGTGACACATCCTAGAGAGGGCCTAGATGAGATTCTTGAGACTTTTAACAGTTATGATCCTTATATACAGTTCACATTAGAAAAAGAAGACAACGAAAATTCCGTACCTTTCTTAGACACTAAGTTCATTCGTAAAAATAATACTATTATCATCGATTGGTACAAGAAACCTTGCAGCTCTGGTAGATACTTAAATTACCATTCTTACCACAAACATTCTATGAAAGTGAACTTGGTAAAACAAATGAAACTGAGAGTCCTTAGAATTTCAAACGATGTCTTCCACAATAAAAATCTTAACATTTTATTCAACCTTTTCTTGGATAACTCTTACCCAAGAACTTTACTTAATAAATTATTGTTCAGCACATCTAATTCCATGGAACTGCTGACTGATGATAGCCATCCTAACTCGGCCCAAATGGATGTTGGCGCTGTTACGACCCCTACTCCTCCAATTTTCGCTTCCTTTCCATACATTAAGGACATTACTCCGAGACTTGCCAGATTGTTCCGGGCATATGGTAATTTCAAGATTGCTAACAAAACTGCTTTAACAATTAGATCAATTTTTACTAGAGTTAAAGATAAAAGTCCGTTGACCTCTCTTACCAATGTTGTGTACAGCGTTCCATGTGGGGACTGTGATAAACAGTATATTGGACCGACTTTAAGATCACTTTCTAACCGTATTGTTTCACATAAGAGTGATTGTAGATTACATCCGGAGCGTTGCGCTTTAGCAAACAATGTTCATTATCTTGACCATCGTATGAATTTTGAGGCTGTGAGGGTGTTGGCGACAGAGTCTAACAAAATTAAGAGATCATTCCTAGAAATGGCTTTTATTTCACAATCTAACAATGTAATTAACAAAAAGACTGACACAGACCACTTGAGTGAGATTTATTCCTTTTTGTTATCCCTAGATTACAACTATAACCTTCTCTCCACTAATGACAATCACATTCCCTCAATTGACACTACCCTTTTTGCGGATAACTAACCTATCTCTTAAAACATCTTTTATTTTGGGTGCATTGGTGTTGGTAGATGCACCCATTATCACATTTTAAGTATACATATATATATATTACATAACTATTATTATTTTTACTTTAATAATTACTATATTACAATATTATTATTACTTAATTGCTTTTGATTTTGTCTTTTTTGGCTGGTGTTGTGTTTTAACTTTGTCCTCCAAGGTATATGTTTTGTTGTTATACAAAACTCTTACCATTGGGATATATCAATTTCCTCTTCTTCTTTCTTATGAATGCAATTTCTCAACCCCTCTGCATTCTTCTTTTCCATCCTTAATAGGAACTTTCACAACGGAGACCATTCTCTTATGGTACTTGTTGTCACGTTCATCCACTCAACTATTGGTTGGCATCATTGCCTGTCAATTCAATCCCTCCAAATTAGAAGAATTTGATATCAGTTTCCTGCCGGCTTTTGGCAATAAAAAAGCACTCGTGTTTCGTTTGTCTGCAAAATGGTGTTAGATGTTGGCTTTTTTAGTCATCTGATTGTGATTGTGCTATTTTAAACCTTTTTCAGTGAACTGTTTCATACTTGAATGTCCGTAGTTTATTTTTATATAACATAATGGATCCTAACCTCAATTCGGAGGTAAGATTTCTTCTTTATTATATATTACTTATCAACTACAGTATCTTAATGCTGTTTTTCCATTTCAGTATTCCTGATGATGAGGACAATCATCCTCGAAAGCTTGAAAATTTTCCGTTAAGAGTAAACGTTTTCCGTTTTCTTTTTGCTGCTTTCCCCAATATTCACCAGTTTTATATATATATATATATATATATATATATATATATATATATATATATATTGTATTCGGTGAATTTTCAAATGGAAATGAGCTTTTTAACAGATATTTCTGTTTTTGAAGTCTTTAATAGTCTCTAATTGTTCACAAGAATTGTTAGTAATAATGTTAAAATTTTCTGAACCTGCAAAACTGTATTGATGGCTAAGACTACTACTAAAAAAACTAGAACTAGAGATACTTGATTCAATATTTTTTGTACTGTTTAATGTAATGTTTGTATCAGACTATCGGAAATAGTTACTCCCCTTTCATTACATAATTACCAACTATTTGTTTTCTATTTTATTTGTGTAAGTAGCTTCTGAAACATCAATATTGAAAATATTTTCTTCTAGATTTAAATATCTGCCAACATGTGAGCATGTTTTATTATTAGTAATAATATCTACCCTATTGCAATATCAAGTTTTTTGAAGGGTATAATGCATATCTAGGATTTGAAATATTGTGAATCGTTCTTAAAATATACTTACTAGGTAATATTAATGTATAATAGCCGATTAAAGTATTGAATGAGTATAAAGTTTTAATAATTATGATTGTGGAATAGGTACTTACTGATAACAATTGTTGTTCGTCCATTATAAGAAGAATTATAACTAAGTATAGAAACTGTAGCTTAGTAGGAACTAACGAAAACGAAGACCACTTTATTCAAGTACTACTTGCAAAATATGTGCTTACTGCAAATAAAATATAATACATAACTGAAAACCATCCGCCATTTCGTGCTTGTCATTTTTGTTTCCACAGATAACTACTGTATGTTTCGTTCATCAGTTCCTCTTCTGTTTTCTTCTGTTTTATGTTACCGTGATGTTTAATATGAGATCTAAGCTTTGTTCGCGGGTCTGATTCCGAACCAATTTAGGGACTGGCCGCATGCGCACATTCAAAATCGTCGTGCGCACATTCAGAACTGAGTGAACCGCGCACGACGATTTTGAATGTGCGCATGCGGCCAGTCCCTAAGCTGGTTCGGAATCAGACCCGCGAACAAAGCTATTACTGAGAGTTTTATGAACTAACGTCGTACAGACGTAATAAGTACGATGTTAATAAAAATTATTTCGAAAGATGTAAAAGTAACTGCAACATGTTAATTTGTAATATTACAGTAACGTTCTGTATGTGACAGTAGTGAGAAGTATACAAATTAACATCGTATGGATGTTTCCTATAGGAAGTTACTAAAAAGAAGTTCATAGGATGTGTATGTAACTGCGAATTCAAGTATTACTGTGTACATAAGAAATATGTTTTATTTACATGACATGGATGTTATTAGAGTTGGTAATAAAATTAAGACATCTAGGAGATATCTTATTAACGTTTTAAATAAACATCACGAAAAGTCTCTAAAAAGAACATCACAAAAAAGACTTGTTATGTTTCTTGTTTAGTGGGTACCAAAACAAGATATTTTCTGAAATGTTATATTCAAATATTTTTCTTTCTAAACTGTCCATAAAAATGTTTGCCAATTTTGGGATATAGGGTTTCCCATTGGAAATCCTTCTTTTTGAATATATACCATATATATCAAAAGTGAAATAATTCTGATTAATACAAAAATCAAATAAATTAAGAATAGCTGATATTATTCCTTGATTAATATTTTTACCTTCTACTTATTATCTTACAAGTGTTATGCATTATCTCTGAGCAATTTTAGAAAACATAAATTAAATAAGTTTGGATTTATCTTATAAGTAGTATGTTTTTGATTGTTTGATTAGTTATATTGAATTCTTGATTGATTATTGAGATATATATCAATACTTATTAAGTATAGTATTTAGTTTTTCAGCTAATTTATTATTATGAATATTAACATAAGAAACTACAGGTCTAATGGTTTTCCATACTTTTTGTAGTAGTGTTGATAGTGCCGTATAATTGTGGAGATTGAGAATTTTAATGTATGATGCATTTCTTTTCATGATTATTTAAATGATAATTTGAACTATTGACAATCTCAATGACAGTATTAGAAAACTTTTTTGTTTGGTCCGATCTTAGAACTTGTACATCGCAAAAGCAGACCCAACAATAAAGCTTTCTAGTAATGTAGGAGATATTGCTAATTGTTCAAATAACCTTGTAGATGATTATGAAATGAAATGCATCATGAATAAAAATCCTCAATCTCCACAATTATAGTATGGCACTGGAAAATTATATAAATCATCGAAACCAATTAGATCTGTAGTTTCTTATTTTATTACTCCCAATAATAAATTAGCTAACAAACTTATCAATGTACATATTAATTATGGATATATCTAAAATCTCAATCAAAAATTCAATAAAAAAATTAAAAAATTCAACTCTAAATTCATTTCTACAAAAGAATGCAGCATAACAAATGTACGAAAATCACTAGAAGATGAAAATATTAATCCAGGAATAATATCAGCTATTCTTAATTTATTTGATGTATGTATTAATCAGAATTATTTCACTTTTGATAATGAGGTATGTATTCAAAATGAAGGTTTACCAGTGATTCATGCCTATATCCCAATATCACCAATTTTATGCAATGGCAAACATTTTTATTGGCAGTTTAGAAAGATAAATCTTTAAAAAAATATTCGTATCTTATTTTGGTGTAGATATGTGAATGACATATCAGCTTGTTTTATAACCGAGAGACAATCAGATGTATTTCCAAGTTATATTAACTATTTAAACCCAAAAATTAAATTTACATTAGAAGATAAACACAATAACTCAATCAATTTTCTTCATTTTAAAATTCAAAGAGTTAATTATGTAATTGATTATTCAATTTACAAACAATCAACACACCTGATGTGACTATACCATATAGGTCCAATCATCCCATGTCACATAAATTAGCAGCATATAAGTCAATGATACATGAGCAATTCCAGTTCCTATGAACAAAGGTAATCTTGATACAGAAATTAATACAATTAAACAAATAGCAACATCCAACGGTTATCCATAACTCATGATAAATAAATAAATTGATAAAAAAGTGGAAAAAGTAGCATTCCAATTAATATTTCCTAAACTAAAGAGATAAAAAATTATAAAATCATCACATATGCAGGTAATATTTCTGATAATATTTCAAAGATAATATCTTTAGCAACAAATAAAACAATTTCTTTTAAAACAGAAAATAATGTGTGAACAAAATTGTTGAATGTAAAAACAGAAATGGCCTTATTAAATAATCTGGTATATATAAACTTAAGTGTCCAGAATTTAATGCTGTCTATTTGGGTCAAACACTTAGAAATTTTGAAATTAGACACAGTGAACACTTACGAGCATATATATTAATACAACCAGAGAAATCCCACTACACAAAACATCTACTTGACACCAAACATTCATTAATACCTAACACAGAATTAAAAGTACTATATATTTGTAATAAGAAACACGAACTTGATTTCCCTGAAGAATTAGAAATTGAAAGACATTTAAAAGACCCACAATATGAAGTCGTCCATGAGCAGATGAATCTAGGGAGTTCTCCACTTTTGAACTCTTTTCTTGAGTAATAATTGTAAAGATCAGCAGATACAGTTTTCCTGGTTCCCTATATCATTGCACAGTTAATCTGATCTTAAATGGGAAAAATATATCCAGGATATCCGAATAGGGCTAATAATATCTAAGCTACAATTTTTGTAATATTATATCTTCTTCAATTTTCTATTCGTATATATTAAGTAAATCGCAAGTTAGTGAGTTGGTCTAGCCAAAAATAATTATTAAACATCGGAAGGCATCACATGAACTGTAACTTCTGTCATTCTGACGATGATGTTTAGTAAAATCGAAACAATTGTAAATTTTTCAGAATTTTTATAGTTTATTCATTATTCTGTGGAATTATCTAGAAACAGTTAGTTTCATTTAAAAAGGTAATATCTTGCTTGGGTAATCTGTGCATTTTTCATTCCAAATTGTTATCGCATCAGCCACATTAGAGTAGTTATAAAATACAGCTCTCCTGACTTGTGTAGAAGCTTGAAATTCATACTTTATGTTTTTGTCTTGCTACCATTATGAGTGTGAGACGTAGAGTAGTGCTGCAATTTTCATAAGTTTCTTAGCAGAACTCTCCCCATTTCATCCGGTCACTCGTTTGTGCTAATACTCATTTTTGTCCCATGTGTTCATTTCTTCCATCTATACATTTGGATAATTTAGCTTCCACTCCACTTTCAGCAATTGGACAATACAAACTTCTCTTCAACTTTCATTTGACCCTAATAGGTTTCCTTTTGTTTGATTTGTTTAGAATATCAATTTCAAGCAATCAATCGGTATTTATTTTAAAATACATTTATGGGCACACCCGTGACAACAATTTAAAACATTCCAAAAAATTCCAAGCGATACTAATTAATTACTTTTTTAGCATGAGGGTAATAGAGGAAGTTTTACGCAAGCTTCTCCATCAGACTATGATAGTGAAACTGGTGTAATATTCATGAATCAACTCCAAAAAGATGCTATTGCTTGTTGGAATACTAACAAAAGGCTCGATAAACATTCATTCACTCTATTAGAACAAGACCATGAGAGATTAGAGTTTATTAATGATGTATACGTAAGTATATTTTAAGCCTTATTTGTTAACATGAATGCGATTTTCCTAATTATCTGTTATCGGCACCAACTGCTAAAATCATGAGCGCACGTTATGCTTGTCGTTTACTGCTACACAAAAGGGTTATTGTTTTGTTTTACTTCGATTGCGGTTTTGGAAAGAAGCACCAGTCGTAATTTTAAGTAACGTTCAATAAAATCACTTACGTACGACAATATTAACAACGTAAATCAAATCTTGCAAAAAACTGATAGTAAGGTAGATACAACAAATGATGCGGCGAGTTGATAGTTAGATAATTAGTTACAATTTTTCACATATTAGATACTAGTATGATAAATACGTATTTATCTCAGATTATTATTGAACTAAAACACTTGTAGTTACACTGTTGTATTTCGCGTCGTAATTCGATAGATATTTTCACACTTTTTGGGTCAAATTGTAATTTTCCCGGTGTAGTATTGAAGTAAAATTAATCTAACGTTGATTAGTTTGACTGTCTGACCCGAGAGATTCACTCAACTGAGAAGTTCGAAGATACTTGTTATACTGAAATGCGTCCGTTTTTGCAAGAGATTTTTCACCACTCAATGTTGTTGGCTTCAGATTTCGTCTTTTATCACAAGTTGAAAGACTGTTAGATGCTCATTTACAACAGTGATTTACTCAGAGACCCTTTGTATTCAGATCCGGCTGTCGTAAAGATACCTAATATACAACCGAATTCCCAGAAATCAAAACATAAAAAAAATCTTTTTTCTAATTTTGATATATAAAGGGACACTTTTTAAAACTGATTGACGTTTTAATACGTTTTACTTTTCGTAACTAGTTATAAAAAGTAAAATATGTTGCAACTGTTGCAGTTGAGGAGAGCAATATTTTCCATAGCGAGCGGATTTCTGTGCAGCGATCGAAGCGAGTAGCGCAAGAAAACGCGAGTTTTGAAAAATAGTATTTCCCAACGTGTTTCACACAATACTTTTTCTAATTTTTAATAGGATGTGACCATTTGAATTCAAATTGAAAGTACCAACTAAAAACGTCCTCACGAGCGTCCCTCGTAAATTCCTTTTAAATCGTCTAGTGAATACGGAGATATTTATTTCTTACCTCGTTGTTCCTACACAAGCAAACTATGTTGTTATCACTAATTGTTAAAATTGTGTTATCATTACGGTTACGAAATAGCACACTGGTGTAGTCCCCGAATCCGACTCTGTCTAAGTCATGTATGACTGTTAAAATTTTGGCGGATGCGCAGGAATTTCTTAGAACTGTTTACGATTTTTTTGTGACTATTCTTATCCAAACATTGTTTTTGTGACCAGTATTATCTTGAAAATTCCAGGAAGGCGATTGTTTTTGTGTAAGCCGCAATCTAGAATTATCTAGTTAAAAAGACATACTGTGTGTATAAATGTATCCCACCCGTCGTATAAAAACGTTTAAATAAATAAGATTGGTGTCAGAAGTGGGATTATATAAATAAATAGTCACGTAAACATGGCTAAGAGACTAAGTGACCTGAAAGTGAAGGAACTAAGAGCAGAATTGGAAAATTGTGAGTTGGAAACGTACGGTAAGAAAAGTGAATTAGTAGAAAGACGTAAAGTGGCACTGGAAAATGACGGCTTTGACCCAGAAACAGTTTTATTCAATGACGAAGCTTCCACCTTAATCTCGTCAATTTCTGCCACGGAAGAGCGGATTTCAACGAATGTGAAAATTATATTTCTGCTAAGAAGAACGAGTTTTGTGCTAATATGGACGAGTAGATTTCTGCCATGAGGAACGATATATCTGTCGATATCTTATTAATGAAAAACGACATTGCCACTGACGTTGAAAATAAAATTTCGTCTCTAAAATCTGAAATCGAGAATAAGAAGTCAACGAAGAATGGTCACCTATGAGGATCAGAGAAGATCAGGAGAATGATGCTAACCTAAAGACGATTTGGCAATGGAAGGAAGAAAATCGGCGACCTACATGACAAGAAGTGTTTAGTTTTTCACCGAGACTTAAGGGATTGGGCTCAGTGGGAATCCCTTGTCCTGGAAGAAGGGCTGGTGAAAAGAGTCCTTGAAAACGAGGATGGTTTTGAGAAGAGAAGACAGATAGTTATACCGAAAATGAGGGTAGTAGAGGTACTGAGAAAGTTACATGACAGTCCATCGGGAGGTCATCTGGGAGTGAAGAAAACCCTTCAGCGAATCCGTGGAAGGTTTTATTGGATGAATAGCTCCGACGATGTAAAGGACGTATAAGAAATATACCACTTGTGCTACTAGTAATGGACCACATCGCAAGAGAAAGGCACCCATGAAACAATATAATGTTGGAAGCCCTTTCGAAAGAAATGCTTCAGACATCGCTGGACCACGACAGAAAATGCTGGTAAATACATCTTAGTAGTAATGGATTATTTCACAAAGTGGGTGGAAATTTATGCGATCCCGAATCAAGAGACCACAACTGTCGTGGATGTATTGGTTAAAGAATTTATTATCCGATATGGAGTGCCGTTGGAAGTACAAAGCGATCAAGGAAGAAATTGCGAGAGCCCGGTATTCCAGTAAATTTGTTACACGCTGGGAATGAAAAAGACCATGACAACAGCGTTGCATCCACAATCAGATGGAATGGTCGAAAGAATGAACAGGACCATTGCAAAATACCTGTTCAAAGTAGTTTGCAGCCACCAGAGAGATTGAAACCAGTATCTTTCCCTATTCTCGTTGGCTTATCGATCGGCCATAAATGAGTCCACGGGTGAAACTCCTGCAAAGGTCCTGTTTGGACGCCAAATGAGGCTCCCTTGTGACCTGGAGTCTGGCTGTCCGCCTGGCGAAGATTTAGCAGGAGAACATTACCTGACCTAATTGAGAAGAAGAATGGACAATGTGCACGAATTGGTTCGAACGAATCTTCAAATTGCCAGCCACAAAATGAAGAAACGGTATGATACGCAAGCCGCAGAAGGCAGTTTCAAAGAAGGAGACAAAGTATGGTTACACAATCCGACAAGGAGAAAAGGATTTTCTCCAAAATTACAGAAATCAGGAGAAGGTCCATACGTAATCAAGAAGAGAATCGATGACATCATCTATCGTATAAGCAAGATCCCCAATGGGAAACCGAGAGTAGTCCACCAAAAACGAACACGCGCCATACGAAGGAGACCATGACAAAGTGGAAGGGATTAACCATCTACAACAAGAGTCTGACCCAGCCTTCGAAGAATTTATGGAAGTACCGGAAAAGCTAGATACGGAGTCACTACAGAACACCGACAGGATTTGTTCACGCTCCCGGAAGAGTACTCACTGGCACATAACACCTCCGCCAGTAACAAACACGCATGAGGGTTGGTCACCGTCTTTCGAAATAAGTTTGGACAATTAGAAAACCTTGAAGATCAGATGCCAGCCCCTGGCAAGACACTAAGACTCAAACACAATTCGCGATACGTCTTCTACCTTGTAACTATAAATGAATTTCCAGATCGATCCACCTACCGGGATAAGTGGGAAGAGCTACGAGGCCGTCGAGATCTTGTGTTGGAATCCTACGTGGAGAAACTAGCAATGCCCAGGATAAAGAGCAACCAGTTGGATTGGCGAGTCATCAGGAACATGATAGAGATGATCTTCCTAGATACCGGTGTCCACATATTAATTTGCAGTTATACCCCTCGTTATCGGCAACCCTTAAAAACGGTGCCCTGTTATTTCCATACGACCGGAAAATGCAGACGTAGATCCAGTTGCCGATTTTAACATCCAGTTCCTGCTAAACAGAAGTTCCAGGAGGAACTTCCTTTTAAAGGGCGATAATGTTACGAAATAGCACACTGTTGTAGTCGCTGAATCCGATTATATCTAAGCCATGAAAGAAAGTTAAAACTTTTGGCGGATGGGCACATATATCTTAGAACTGTTTACGATTTTTTTGTGACTATTCCTATCTAAACATTGTTTTTGTGACTAGTCTTATCTGGAAAATTCCAGGGAGGCGATTGTTTTTGTGTAAGCCGCAATCTAGAATTATCTAGTAAAAAAGGCACTTATATAAAGAATAACGACCAGCGGGAAGAGTCAGTTTATAAAGTGATCTCGTGAGATAAACAAGTGAACAAGTAAATAGTCTAAGAAAATAAACAGTTCCCAGACAGCACACAATAACTATTAGACATCCACAAGATATCCTTTATGAATATCCAGTATATGCATTGGATATACAAGGATAACCTATAGACATAGAATGGGTATCCATATGTACGCCTATATCTAGGATATATGTAATATCTTATGGATGTCTTTGGAGATATCTGCTGGATATCTCGTTAATATCCCATGGATATCCTATGTTCACATTTGGTATATCCAATCAACGTCCCATGGATATTAATAGGATATTTTATATTCACATTTGGTATATCCTTCCTCCTCAAACATGAAAATCTGAGAATATATGACTAGTATCTACTGATGAAAATACAAGGTGTTCCAACACAAAAACGCAAATCAAAAGTTTTTTTATGTCTACTGATATGGAATAGAATTAAGAGAAAATAGTTTATCCAGTCAACCAGTACAAAATATAATGGATACACAGGGTGGATAGTCTAGTATTTAAGTGGACGACTGTAGAATATTGTGGTCCAGTGAAAAATAATCAAATACTCATCGCATATATCTATTATATTTTGTATTGATTGACCAGAACTATTATTTTCAGTTAATTTTATTCCTGGTCTGTGGATATATACAACTTCTGGTAAGCATTGTTTTTGTTGGCCATTCTGTATTTCCACTAGCAGGTACTAGTCAGTGTGTGTAAGAAGGTACAAATGGAATTAAATTCTTCATAATAGTAGTATTATTTGACATATAATGACATTATAACTATGGAATAGAATGATAGAAAATACTTTATTTTATATAATATACATATTTGCATATACATCAATAATGTTTCTTCTTCATCACCCAGCTCATCTACTCTCCACAGTTATTTCTGTAAGAACGAGAAAAGAGAGATTTTCTATTTCCAAGGTAAACTATACACCGTAGACGCCCGAATATAAGATACACTTTTTTTTGTAAAAATAACATTTTGAAAATTGGCCCACGTCTTGTATTTGAGCACATACCTGTAATAAGAACATTTCTTATCACCTGAACACCATCATTATTATTGAGCTCAAAAGAATTTTTACTCAAATCAGCCGAGCCACCAGCTCAGTTTATCATGAAACAAAGTAAAAGCCGAGGTGAAAATAATTTTACATTTCTACAAATATAAATTAAATATAGGAGACGTAACAATATTCAGAATTAAAGTAAGAAACATATACATACCTTATTTTTTTCCAAATCCAAACTACCGTTAAAAAATAACCAACCACTTTTGCACGTTTCTAAAACTATGATAACCTAACAACCAGAATGACGAGGGGACGAGGCTACATCAAACGGTCAAACGCGACATCGACCAATGAGAGAACAGTGTATAGTTGGTAGCATAGTTTTGCGAGTATGTAATATGGAAATCCACTAATGTATGCATTATTTTCAATTATAGCATTAAACGTTAAGTCATGAGATATTTTTGTTGTGTGTTAAGAACATCACGTATTATGCCGCATTCGTATTGTTGATTAAACTCATTATAGTCTGATATAATTTAGGTATATCTATCTTTTTCCAATTCCAATTGAGTAAAACTAAAAATACATTGAACACAGACAAAAAATGCGACAGAAAGTAATAATAGATATCCATGGATATACAATGGATATAATATCAGGAGATCAAGACATTTATGCATTGAAGGTATTATGTATTCGAACTTTCTTCTCAATCATTTTTTATGTGATTATTCAATATATTATCATTGAAATAGAAAATCATTTTTTCCCATATCTATGAAATACATTCACTCGATATACATTAGATATCTTACATGGACTGGATACTCAGTGGATATTGGGCTATCCACTGGATATCTAGTGGATATTGTGTGCTGTCTTGGTAGTAAAGTGTTTACATAAATTAGTTTAAGTGCATATACGGTGTACCTATATAATATAAATTAGTGAATAATGAATAAATAAATTAAGTGAATAGACATACTGTGTGTATAGATTTATCCCACCCGTCGTATAATAACGTTTAAATAAATAAGAAAAACATTACATTATTTATAAATTATTTTTTTATTTACGTTCAAAATTGAATAAATTCATGAATCTTCATATGAAATATATCAGATTTAACGACAATAAAGAGGTAGTTCAAGTATTACAGTTATTCTGTATTTTTCGCAAATAGTGGCGAACTTTCCCTTATCACCAGTTGCGAAATATTTTACTTTTCATAAGTAGTTACGAAAAGTAAACGTCTCAAAACGTCAAGGAGTTTTAAAAAGTGTCACTTTATACGTCAAAATTAGAAAAAGTGAATTTCGCCACTATTTGCGAAAAATACAGAATAATTTTAAGATTTGAACTACCTCCTTATTGTTATTGAATTTGATGTACTACAAATTACATATTAAGATTTCTAAATCTATCCAATTTTAAAACGAGCATAAAAAATTATTTATAAATAATAATAACACAATTGGAACAATTAGTTATATTGACCCCAACTTCAACATAGTTTGTTTTCATAGTACGAAGTAAGAAATAAATATCTCCGAATTAACTGAACGATTTGGAAAAAATTTACGAGGGACGTTCGTATGGTCGTTTTTAGTACTTTAATTTTAAATCAAATGGTCGTCGCACTTGTGTCAAAGGCTGTAGAAAATTATGGTGGTTCAAAACCATTAGTATTACATTGTATCATGCAACATCAGTCCTTGTGCGGAAAATGTTTGGATTTGCCTGAAGTTCTAAGACAAAGGCGAAGGAAGCGAAGTTGCCTATTGTGAAATAAAGTAATAAGAGTATTTTGATTAGAATTGTTATTATGTGTGATTTATTGGTATGGAAAACAAGCGAAAAATAGACAGTGAATACAGAACGTTCCAAGATAAATGGAACTTTCAGTATATTGTAATCGAGTGCAGTAATAAGGCGCTATGTTTAATTTGTAATGAAACCATAGTTGTTCTCAAATAATATAACATTAAACGTCACTATGAATCGAAACATCTTCAAAATTACTCTAAATATACAGGAATATTGCGGACGGAAAAATTTGAAGTTTTGAAGCGCGGACTGAAATCGCAGCAATCTTTGTTTACCAAGGCAAATACTGAGCAAGAGTCTGCAACTCGCGCCAGCTTTTGTGTGGCTCTTGAAATCGCAAAACGTGGAAAACCATTCACCGATGAAGAAATGATAAAAGAATGCTTGATCGCAGTAACTGAAGAAATATGCACCGAAAAAGTAAATTTATTGAAAGGTGTCAGTTTGTCAGCAAACACCGTGGCTCGGAGGGTGCAAGACATCGCAGAAAATATGTCACCTCAACTGTCTGACAAAAATTGACATCTTGACTGGTTTTCTCTAGACTTAGGTAAGTCAACGGATGTGTCAGATACTGCTCAGGTGTTGATTTTTATTCGTGTAGTCGATAAAAGCTATGAAGTGTATGAAGAACTTCTTGATATTGTTAGTATTCACGGCACGACAAATGTGGCAGATATTTTTAAGGGAGTTGAGAATGCCATTAATAAAAAAACCTTCGATGGAAAAACTTGAAATCTATCACCACCGATGGAGGCAAAAATATGTGTGGTAAAAATAAATGAGTCGTCGCACTTTTGTCAAAGGCTGTAGAAAATTATGGTGGTAGTATCATGCATCATCAGTCCTTGTGCGGAAAATGCTTGGATTTGCCTGAAGTTCTAAGACAAGTCATATTAGTTGTTAATTTTACACAGGGCTGAATTACCGACAATTCCGCGAGTTTATTGAAGAGATCGAAGAAAATGATTTGCCATATCATACTGCCGTACGCTGGCTTAGTTGCGGAAAAGTTGTTTTTGAACTTGGAGCAGAGATCGAAATGTTTTTGAATGAGAAGCATC
Source organism: Galeruca laticollis (assembly GCA_963921935.1). NCBI lineage: Eukaryota > Metazoa > Arthropoda > Insecta > Coleoptera > Chrysomelidae > Galeruca > Galeruca laticollis. The sequence goes on along the minus strand of OY998175.1, from coordinate 110,306,581 downwards.
GCCGATTTATGAAATAGTGAATGGCTGTGGAAATTAGCATTCTATGTCGATTTGACAAATCATATGAACGAACTGAATTTGAGATTACAAGGAGAAAATCTGCTTCTTCCTGATTTATACACCAATATCAAATCTTTCAGGCAGAAAATAATATTATTTCAATCGCAGTTACGTAAAAAAATTATCACATATATTAAAACAAGTGAAAAGTTCAGCCACACTACAGAGACTGAATTTCCACTCGATTTTGCAGTCGAAATTTTAAGTGCTTTAAAGATAAATTTCGATACTCGATTCTCAGATTTTGATGTCATTGTGAATGAAATTGAGCTTTTTCAAAATCCTTTTGATTCTGACTTTGAAACCCTGGCTCCGGAAGTCCAAATTGAAATTATTGATTTACAATGCAGTGATATGTTTAAGAACAAATATCAAAATTCATCTTTGTTGGAATTTTATGAGAGTCTCCCACTGACACAATTTGATAATTTGCATAAATTTGTTCGTGGGTTGTTTTCCGTTTTTGGTACTATATACTTGTGTGAGAAGACGTTTTCCAAGATGAAGTACACAAAAAATGTTTACAGATCTAAATTAACCGATGAGCATCTTAAATCTCTTTTAATAATTGGTACAAGTAAAATTAATCCACAACTACAAACAATTGTCGATGGAAAATCACAATTACATAAATCTCATTAGTGTTTTTTTTGTTTCATTAGTGGGATTAATTTCAATTTAATTATTTGTTATTAATATGCTTAAGCTTAAATTACTTAAGATGAGTTTTCTGCGTCATAATTTCTGTCGTAAAGTTATACCTTGCAAGTAAATAAAACCGAGTAATTATCATTTTGTGTTTTCATTCTCTTCCATTCAACTTATCAAAGCACATTGGCTCTCGTGGGCCAGATTGATGACACTAGTCTTAAGCTGTCGCGGGCCGTATTGATGGCAGTGGCGGGCCAGACTTGGCCCGCGGGCCGTAGTTTGTAGACCCCTGCTCTAGTCTAAGGAATTAAAACATTTTTGATAGCGGAAACTTTAACAAATACAACCGAATCGATTTAAATTCAAGTGTATAATAGAAATGGCTTTGATATTTGATGTCTACTAATTAATGAAGGAATTCGAATTGATAGGAAGTTAATTTTGGGGGTTAAGATATAATATGTTACTCACAAATCAAATCGTTTTTAGGAAACATTATAGGAGAATTCAAACAAATTTGAGAGATAATTCGAATCCTTTCGAATTACCTGATAAAACATTCACTAATCATTTCAGACTTGATACCTAAATAAACTTGCCAATCAGTCATACATTCACTATCTGAACATGGCAGCTACCAGACACCCACAGGTCAGCTTCATTAAATTGCAATGAGTCAGCCAATGGTCAATCGCGGTATTGCAGAAGTTACAAATCTAATAGTCAATCAATAGTCAATCATATACAGGTACATCATATTTCCTGTTGAAGAAAATGGAAATAGGGTACAGGAAACTTTCAATGAGAAGTCTCCTCCTTTTAATGGGTTATGTGGTGTGATTGATTGCACTCATATAACGATTATATCTCCTCCTATTAATCATGCTGCGTATCCTGCTGCACCATAGTACTGTCGCAAAGGATACTACAGCATAAATACGCAAATTATTTGTGATGCCAATAAATTGATTCTTAATATGAAAGTCAGATTTCCTGGATCAACCCACGATGCTGCAATATGGCTTAGTTCTGAAGTAAAGACCTTGCTATGTCAAGACTATGTGAATGGAGGCAATAGCTATTTGATTGGAGATAGTGGATATCCTCTGGAACCATGTTTATTAGTACCATATCATGCTGCTGCAGGTAATTCACCTGAGTCAGGATTCAATATAAGTCTTTCCTCAGCTCGAATTTTTATTGACACACCAATGGACTTCTAAAAGCAAGATTTAGATGACTATGGGCACTCCATTTTGACCCAATTCGTGCTGCAAATATAATTTATAATGGCGTCTTGCACAACTTGGCAATTCAACATCGTATAGAATTACCAGACGATGATGTAATCATAAATCCCAATGATAATGTAATACAAAATGGACCAAATTTAAATGTTAACGGAAACCAATGGTTACAGGCTAGAATGCAATTATTTGTATAATTAGCTGATTAAATAAAAAGGTGACTCTTAAAATATTGGTATTTTATTTAAAAAAAAAGAATAAAAAACACAATTGGTTAAAACTAGTTTTGAAATAATACACATGAACATGAAGTAAAAAAATCTAAATTAAAATGATACTAGTCTATTAAAATCGCAAATTATTAACAGGACTCCTGTAGCAGTTTCTTTTGGAAAATTGTTTGGCTGCCATTTTACTAGACTATGCTAAGCCTTTCAAGCACTCCACATGAAAATTTGTTGAATCTTTCAATGGTTCTCCTTTCCCTGATTTTCTTCTGGTGCTCTTAACAAAAGAAGTGTCCAAATCTTTTCTGAAAATTATTTTACATGTATAAAACTACTTTTTATATATCTTTTTATTGGCACCTGTACTGTAAATGTTTTACTTTCATTGGTGTGGAAATGTTCCTCATTGCTTTGTTGTGATGTACTTGGAACAATCTAAGATAATTTTTGTTATTTCACCTCAATATTCAGAGATAAAACTAAAATCACAAAATTACCGACCTCAATTAGTATTTCTTCGAAATCTGCATCCCTTTTAGCATCTAAAGCATAATAATTGTTATCAAGTGCAACACTTGGTACAGCATCATCTATTCCATCTTGAAGTCCAGCTTCCACGATATTAGGTGCTCCAAGAATTACAATTTTGGATAGTAGCGCCAGAAGTCTCTGTTCTAATTCATCCAATTCTTTTCACCTGTTTGGCCCCCCTCCCGTTCCAGTGTTTTCATACACAAGTGCTCTGGAGTTTCTTCTGATGTTGGTTTTCAATTCATTAAGTGCCTGAAAAATAGTTCATGATAGTATATTACTCAAGGCTCTAGTTATTTTTTCAGATTGCAAGGACTTGCCTCTTTCCACTACTTAACAGTTCTGTTTGCTCCTGGCTCATTATATTTAACATCAATGCCCATTTCTTTTTAATAATAGATAGCTCTGAATTTGGATGTTTAAATTTCAGCATTTCTCTATTAATTCCTAGGTACGATAATAATAACTGTTTTTGTTCATTCTGGCACTTCTTGGAATTGACATTGTTATAATACTTATTGTAACTATTTGAAAACTAAAAATTATAAAAAACGAATAAGGTCACCTCGATTTAGTTATTTAGCAAATACACAATTACTTACCACAAAACTTGCTATTCCCTTAAACTTAATTTATGTTGCCGTCACTTCCGTAGATTAGAGGTTATAAATGGGGATCATTGATCTACTTTCCGAGCTAAATAGTTCAAATGAGTCAAGTTCGATATGTCAACACTGCTTCACTTAACCACATTTAACACCACCGTTAAAATGAATCATTTTAAAGAATCCTGTAAATATTGACGTTATAGAATTGTAATTGGGTTATAATCAATTAACAGAAAGTTAAATAGAATTCTTATAGAATTTGCCATTATATCAACTTTTTCGTTCCACCCTAATGTGTACATTGTGAGGGTGGGTATGTATGTGTTTTGTGAACTTGTATATGTGTGTTCCCTGCACTTTTCTCCGGGCTTGAAAGCGTTCCCTTAATTAGCGTAAACTGGCCCTCCACGGCAATTGTGTGTTTGTCGAGGAGCGCCCCAACCGACCAAGAAACTTATAAATAATGACAAGATTTACTCCTATGAAGATAAAATTTCTAATTGAATTGTCAGTATAAAAATAAATTCATCTTTGTGTTTTAGATTGACCAGGATAGAAATCTTTGGGTTTTATCAGATAAAATGAACAAGTTTTTATATGGACATCTTGATCCAAACGATATAAACTATAGGATATTGAATACAACAGTAGATTATGCGATTAGTGGATCAACATGTGAATACAACAGGTTGTAAAAAAGAAGATTGTTGACTAGTTTCAAATGAAGTATTAAATATTAGCTATATTTTATTAATTTGTCATATATATATATATATATATATATATATATATATATATATATATATATATATATATATATATATATATATATATATATATATATTAAATATCAATTTTTAAATATATTATATGTTTTATTTATTTTAATTTAATTAGATATGAGATAATTTTATTATTTATTTAATTAATTTGATTTATTTGTGTGGCTAGCTCAGTTATTTATTATTATATGACATATTATTATTTATTATATGATATTGTTCTGGAGCATGAGACTTTTTCTACTCTTTGAGTTCAGGCTTTGTTTGGATACACTTTGCTCATTCAAAATAAAAAGAAACACAAAACACAGTACTTTCAATAATTTAATTTTATAATGAAATTTTTATTTAAACATTTATAAAATAGTTACGCCTATGGAAATTACCATCACAGAATCATAAATGATATACACCATCTTATGCGCATGCCCAACTAAAATCGAACATATTCGAGACGAAACGAACGTTTCTTATCGACGCTCTGCATCTGCGTGAATATTAGATACATAGCATCATTGTCGTTATAACAATGTTGATGGTTTCGCATAAAAGAATTTACGTTTAGTAATTATATACATACAAAATTAAAATGTTCGGAAGAAATAGGTTACAAAATTTATATATACAAATGGAAATATTCTATGAATGGATGCATTTTTCTTATATGATTTGAAAATACGTAAGTACAAGCATTATTATATTACAGAATAGGCCTTTTTAAATAATATTTAGATTTTGTCTAATGAATAAACTACATAAAGTCCTTTTTCTTTTTTATAGATCGATCATATAGACGCAAGAATTCTTATATATACATGGAAATAGTTCCTGAATTTATACTCAAGAGTTATTATTCTTATTATTGGCCAATAATATTTAAAGAAGCACTGACCTGATGTCTGGATTCTGGATCTATCCCGTCTGGAAACTGGTATACGCCTTCCGAAGTTCAAACTGCGTACTTACTTGAGAATTTTGGATCTTCTCATGGGAAAACTGGATGCTAATACATGTGAGTGTTCTAAGTTTTATATTTGTTAGGAATCTACAGCTTTGATCATGAAAATTTGTGATTTAACTTGATATTTCTGGAAAAATTCTTCATCATCTCCTGGCTATTTCGACGCTAAGAACCAACTACCAACGCTTCTATTTGATGGTCAATTTTTTTATCGATAACGAATATATTGTTTTTAAGCTCACTAATTATCAATAAAACAATTTCTAAATTTTAGTTGATCCAAATTTGTCCTGTCATTTTTTTTACCAATCACATTGTTTCTGGAGCTGTCGAACTATATTCACAATTGCTACACTTTATGAAGTTTTGGAAACATATATAAATGTAAATTTCACTTGAAAAGTATCTGTTTTCTTTTACTATTCAACGAATGTCAATAGAACAAGTATTTTACAGATAGTGAAATTCCTTGTTATATGTCGATATGGCTATGTCTAGTTTTGTTTTGACATATATATGACAATTTGAAAATAATATTTATATTTGTGAACATAAATTCTTTTATAATATCTTTTGCTTTGGTTATTCATACTATTTTAAATTCTCTATTGGCAAATATTTCTTTAAATCCATCATCATTTTTTATTCATTGATTCCATAAATTTGATATACATTGTGACATATAAATTATTTTTATGTCATTGATATTTTTATCTTTTAAACTTTTCTAATTCTTTATACTAAATATGAAAATGATTTATATTATTACTGTTTCAACTAATACTTATATTAAATTAGATAACTAAAACTCGTTTAAAATCAGATGAAACAGCTGATTTCTTCTTGACAACTAAACATCCATATTGGGCAGATTTCATGTTCTCCACTATACTTGTTAAGCATTTTCAAACTTTAGACAATTATTAAGGTAATTTCTTTATATTTATTGTTGCTCTTTTAATTATTGTAAACAAATGATTTAATATGTTCTGATTTTATATGCATTTTTACTTATGATTGTGGTTTTCTTAATGTGTTTTTAACTACATAGTTTCAATCCATTTTAAATACTAAGCAAAATATTCTCAAACAGCTGATGTTTTTGAATATATAAGATATATGGCTCAATATATACATATTCTTAAATAAATGTACTTAATTCTTGGTTTACTTTAATAAATTTATGTTGCTATTATAATAATAGAAATCTTTTTTGACATTTCGGCTCAAGATCTGCCTTTTTCAAAATATTGTACAAATATGTCACTTGATGACATACAATCTTTCAATTATATATCGAAGATTTTTTATCTTTAATTGATAATATTTAAGTTTTAATATACGACAAGTTAGGAATTATCAATCGATACATGGGGAAAAGTATGGAGGGTAGAGAAAAGGAGAACTATCTCATATGAGAGAAGTTTAAAAACTGTCCAGCTATAAACAGTAAATAATAGTTCATAAATCCTCCAAAGTGGCGTTAGCATAGGCACATGGTATGACGTAGTTCATCCAATAATTATTTGTTTATTTCTCTATCATTTTCTAATACCTTTTAGTGCTCTTTTTAATACCCGGCGGTTACTGTGGCGTCACCTTTATACGGGGTGATTGATTAGTGGGATGAAGTTCAGTATCAGCTATGTCCTTTGAGATATCAAAATGAAAATTTGAGGGATTATAGCCATTATTAATCCTCCGTTGGTGTAGTGGGGTACAGCATACCCCAGTTCAGCAAGTAACGTTCATAAAATTAGAATAAGACCAGGTAACTCACTCTATTTTTCAGTAGCTGTAGTTCATACATTGCATAATGAAATTATGGTAGTGCCCGTTGTCTTCTAATTGCCAGTTACAAATTAGAACGTGTGAAAGTCGGTTGGGGCATGGTATACCCCGGAGCACTACCAACGTGATTTTTTATGTGTATTAGTTGGACAGGTAAATTATATCAGTTATTTTGTTTGTTTATAACTGATCGGACTGTCTTAGGTTCATTTTAGTACATAAAAATACCAAATGCATAGAATTTCTTACGAAGCAGAGCAGGAACGTTTGAGGAAGCTTTGGGAGGAGTTTGGTGACGCTTCGGACGATGAGCCGTTTATAGACACGGAATCGGAAGGAGAGGAAGTTGCAGAAGTACCTGACAATAACCGAGAGGAGCCTTCAGAGAATAAACATGAATTGGAAAATATAGACAGTGACTCTAAAATAATGTAGAAAATTAGAGGTATTTTTTTGATGAAAATAAATCAAGGTGGTCAAAATTTCCATCTAAATAAAATGTTAGAATAAGGTCCGAGAACATAATAACTCATTTGCCTGGAGTGAAGGTAGTAGCAAAAGAGCAGAAAACTCCGCTTGATTGTTGATTATTGGTTCCTTTTTTTCACAGAAGGTATGCTGGATTATATTGTAAGTTATACGAATGTTAAAATAGCAACTAGAACGTCTAAATACGATACCAATCATAACTATTTAGTGAAAGAGGCCGACAAACAGGAAATTAAAGCCCTCATCGGTTTGCTCTATTTGAATGGATTGTACAAAGATAACCGACAAAATGCTGCGGACCGATGGAACACAGACGGTAGTGGTATTGAGCTATTTCGCACAACAATGTCCTTACAAAGATGTTATATCGTATTACAATCTCTTTGACAATATAGAAAATAGAGCACAATGCAAATAGATTGACAAATTACCACCAATTCGCGGAATATTTGAATAACTTGTTGACAACTGTCAAACCCATTACAGCCCTAGTAAATATCCTACGGTAGATGAAAAGCTAGAATAATTTAAAGGACGAATATCATTCCTGCAATATCTGCCGAACAAACTAGCGAAATATGGTTTAAAAGTATTTGCCCTAGTAGATGCAAAAACTTACTATTGCCTTAACAGACACCGTAGATGAATTATCTGCCAATTACAGCGTTTCACGTAACAGCCGTCGCTGGCCCCTAACTTTATTTTTCTCCTTTTTGAATACTTTTGAGTACTGCTAGTGTAAATGCTCAAGTTATATATAAATTAATAAAGCCAAATTGGAGTTTAAATAGGCGATTATTTTTGAAAGAACTTGGAATGCAATTGATAGGAGAATTTCGGGATCAGCGAAGACGTAACCCGCATTTACGCCAAGATTTACGTGAAAACTAGCAAACAAATCTTCAAGAACCCACATCTAAGCGTCGTAAAAACTGAACACGATGTTCTGTTTCCCAAGAAATAAGGACATAAAGACATTTCACGGCTGTATGCGCTGCACTGCTCCCATATGCTTAGATCATGCATTTTTTCTTGCGAAAGTTGTGCCCACTTGGAGACGCCATAAAATTTCTAGTTTCAGGAATAAGACTGTATTTTTTCTTGTTTTATTTGTCCTACTTTCCTTTCACTGTGCAAAAGAGCCACGATGCGTACGATGTGTGGGCAAACACCTGACGAATGAATGCCCTCAACCTAAAAATGTACAACCAAAATGTGTTCACTGCGGCGAAGGACATCCAGCTAATTACAGAGGATGTGTAGTAGCCAAAGAAATGCAGAAACTAAAAGACAAAAATACTAAAAAAGTAATAAGGCCTAATCGACCACAGAGAGATAACAACAGAAACCCAGCTCCTGCGACAGAAAAATCACAAAGCAGGACTACTACAAACAATGCGGAAAACAGAAAAACTTACAATATGGCAGTAAAAAACACAACAGAAGATAATAAAAAACAAAACAACCCAACAACCGATCAAATTCTCCAACAAATATTGGATAAACTAAATAAACTGGACGATCGAATTACCAGATTGGAATATAGCAACAAAGGAGCTATCCCCAAGCGACTTGGTAATGAGAGACAGCCTTAGAATATTAGAATGGAATGCTAATGGCCTCATTCAACATCAGCAAGAATTACAGGCCATTCTAGAAATTGAAAAAATAGATATATGTCTCATTAGTGAAACGCATTTCACTAAGGAGTCATTCATCAAAATAAAAGGATATCAGGTATACCATACCATTCATCCAGATAATGCAGCCAAAGGTGGGAGTGCAGTTATAATAAAACAAAATATAGCACATCACCAAGAAATGAGCTATAAAACAGCCGAAATTCAAGCAACCACAGTCAGAATAAAAACAAAAACTTACGAATTGAATGTAACGGCAGTCTATTGTCCGCCAAAACACGCAATCAAGAGGAATAAATACATTGAATTCTTAAATAGCCTAGGGTACAGATTTATCATTGGAGGAGATTTCAATGCAAAACATGTACACTGGGGTTCTAGACTAACTAACACTAAAGGTAAGGAGCTACTAACAGCAATAAACCAAATTAAATGTGAAGCAATCTCGACAGGAAAACCAACTTAATGGCCTGCTGACCCTAACAAAATTCCAGACCTCATAGACTTCTTTGTGGCCAGGAATATCTCGACAAACTACATGCAAATAGAAGAAGCATGGGATATGAGTTCTGACCATTCCCCCATCCTTCTCACACTTAGTGAGACTATAATACAAAGAGAAAACTTACCAAGACTAGTCAACAACAAGACTGACTGGAAAAGTTTCCAGATTGAATTAGAAAACAACATTAACCTCTTAGTCCCGCTAAAAACCAAAGAACAGCTAGATGAAGAAGTAGAAAAACTCAACAAGGTTATTCAGAAAACTGCATGGAATAATACCCCGAGCATTACATCGAGAACAAAGGGAAATAATTACCCAAGAGAAATTAAAGAATTAATAACAGAAAAAAGAAAACTAAGACGGAAATGGCAACAATCTAGAGCACCAGTAGACAAAACTAGATTAAACAATGCCGCACAGAATTTAAAAAGAGAAATACAAAAAATCAAACATGAATCAATTAGTACTTACCTCAGTGAACTAACAAATGACAGCAGTACAGATTATTCCTTGTGGAAGGCTACTAAACGATTAAAGAGACCAATCCTGCATAGTCCTCCAATCAGAAATGAAGATGGAAGCTGGGCCAGAGATAACAATCAAAAAGCCAAAAGATTCGCTGATCACCTAGAAAATACCTTTCAACCTAACGAAGGAGAAGAATTATCAAGAATGGACTATGACCAAGAAGAATTAGAGATAAGACCTGTTACACCAAAAGAGGTAACTGCAGAGATAAAAGAAAACATTAACCCGAAAAAAGCCCCAGGATTTGACCTGATTACAGGAGAAATCCTAAAGCAGCTGCCCAAAAAAGCTATAATAAAACTGACACACCTGATAAATGCAGCTTTCAGGTTGAAATATGTCCCCAGAATGTGGAAAGTTGCAGAGGTGATTATGATACCCAAACCAGGCAAAAAACCTGAAGAAGTATCATCATACCGGCCAATATCATTACTACCAGTAGTTTCTAAATTATTTGAAAAACTTCTGATAAAGAGACTAAAACCAATAATAGAAGAAAGAAAATTGATACCTGATCACCAGTTTGGATTTCGCGAGAGCCATTCAACGATAGACCAGGTGCATAGAATAACAAATATTATAGAAAACGCATTGGAAGAAAGAAAAGTCTGTTCTGCAATCTTCCTAGATGTAGCACAGGCCTTTGATAAAGTATGGCATGAGGGGCTCAAACACAAACTCAGATGTCACCTACCTAAACAATACTCTGACCTTCTGGATTCATATATATCAGAAAGAGTATTCAGAATAAAACAAGAAGAAGCATACTCTGAACTGAGAGAAATAAATGCTGGAGTACCACAAGGAAGTGTACTAGGACCAGTCCTCTACCTACTGTACACTAGTGACATTCCAAACCTAGAACATAATACCACAGCCACATTTGCAGACGACTCAGCTATCTTAGCTGTAGGCAAAAACCATGAAGAAGCAGCAAATAAACTGCAGAATAACATAGATCAGATTTATGAATGGACCAGAAGATGGAGGATCAGATTAAATGAAACAAAGTCAGTGCACATTAACTTCACCAACAAACGAAATCAACATGTACCAATTAGACTAAATAATGCTCAGATACCTTACGCCAATACAGCAAAATATCTGGGTATTACATTAGATGCGGGGTTACGCTGGAAGCCACATATCAAAAAGAAAAGAGAAGAATTAGGACTCAAATTTAGAAACATGCATTGGATATTGGGACGCAACTCCACTCTGTCTGTATACAATAAATTGCTATTATACAAGCAAACTCTGAAACCAGTTTGGACCTACGGCATCCAACTTTGGGGCTGTACCAGAGAAAGTAACATCCAGATCATACAACGATTCCAGAACAAAGTATTAAGGAACATCGTCAATGCGCCTTGGTACTCCCGAAACAGTGACCTCCACAGGGACCTGGAGATGGACACTGTCAGCCAGACAATCACTAAGTTTGCCAAAAGCCACGAACAACGGCTTTTAGACCATGTGAATGTAGAGGCCATCCAGCTCCTCGACAACACCAACCAGAAGAGAAGACTCAAGAGGACAAAGCCCTTTGAGTTAGTTAACTAGTGACAGTGTAAAGCAGAGCATAGTGCGGTAATTGCACGCTAGTGATAGTGTTTGTTTGTATTAGAGCCTAAGGAACTACTAATGAGTAAGACCTTTAGTTATAAGGTAGAAATTAGTAAATTAAGTTAGATTAAAATTGCTTATTGATCGTATTAATGATCAGATTGTAATTTCAAGAAAAGCCTATTAAGGTTTTTTTTTTAATAAAAAAAAAAAAAACTTTCCTTTCACGGTATTTGAGTATATAGTGTTTCATTTATGGACGTATATTTTTTGATCCACTACAATATCGACCCATGTTTTTTTCACGCTGATTTGCTATTGTTCGGAATGAATGTCAATATTTTGTTAATAAATGTTATTGAGTGTAAATTGTTTGCTTTATTTGTTTCATAAATTAATAAAAAATCATATTTTACTAATAAAATGGTTACTTTTTTAAACTGCAGTAGCGGGAGTAATATTTTAATTTGGGGTACGGTATACCCCAGATCACCAGCCGTGTAATTTTTTTTACCACACTAACGAAAGGTTAATCTTCACATTCTATAATTATTTACAATGTTACAGTGTGTTCCGGAAGGCTGTGCCATATCAAATTTACTTTTTATTAAATGAAATATCCTGTATTTCCCTCCATATTTAGAATCTGCTTAACTTCCCCACTACAACAAAATTGAGTTACGATGTGTTCTATGGGGTGTTTAGAAAGTTATAACCAATATTTCATAAAAATCGTAACAAGTTCAATACAATGTAAAAGAAATTCAAGAATGAAGATCTGTTGCTGCCAAATCATTTTGGAAAATTATTTATTTCGTTAATATTCATTGAATCTGATACAGGGTGAATCAAAATACAAATACATTATTTCCTCCGATTTTTCAAATGGATCCTGTATTTTATGTGAGTATCAAAAAAAACTACCAACATACTTCCTTTTTTATCAAGCATTCTCTATACCTAAAATTATTAGTTCTCGAGATATTTTGATTTTTCTATGCAAATATTGATTAGGTACATATCTAAATCTAATCTAAATTAATTGTAAGTTGAACTTGCTTTTTTTGTCAAAAACTGATATTTGACATAATAATAGGTACAATATTGTTTTTTGACTAAACGGTTTGATACATTTTTTGGTGTTTTGAAGAATTTGAGCTAGGGTAAAAGTCACTAGTGAGGAAATGATTGATGTTTCACAGAGTCAAACTTTTTATATTGTCTGATTTGTGAAATGCAGTTACTCATATATTTTTAGTTCTCGAAGGACCAGTCACTTGATTTGATGTGACGAGATGTTTTATTTTATTTCATTCGAGTTTATGTTAAATTGTTGGCTGGGTGTGGTTAATTAAACATTTTGCACTCTTCACCTTTTTATTCACTGATCATATAAAATTGTTATTGATTTTTCTGTCGCAATTAAGAGTTTACTTCATTGTTTTATGTCGAATTTAATTTAATTTTTTTAAGTACTTATATTAATTAATTATTTAAATACCGGATATTTACCGGTAAAGGAGTGAATTTTCTATCACATGCTCGTCTCACTGTCTGACACTGAAGATAGAGATTGTAGGTTGGAATGTTATTTATAGGCTGGTAAAATATTCTAGAGTTTCGGTAGGGAGAAGACGTGGAGTGGTGGTTTTGCGAAAATGTGTACGTGCAGAATCACACGATTTGTTGAATAGAAATGTTCTCCCAAACATTATCAACTGTCACTTCCGAAGCAGATCTAAACTGCATCCATCCCTGGCCTCGTGCGTAATCTTTGGAACAAAAAGTAAATCCAATATAATCTTCAAGACCCACGTTTTCTGTCACCTTTAACACAATATTTTTGATAGCTTTTTTTATCCAACCTACAGTTCGCGTCTCGTTAGGCATTGGTTTAATTTTAAATTCCAAAGTTTGCCCCTGAACACCAAATTCACGTATTTTCTTGGTAAAATCTTTTATAATTTGGAATTTATCCATTTTACAAAAAGAAAAAATTAAAAGCCAAAACTAAAATCACACACCAAAAAATAATTTTTTAAAAAACTTTTTTCAATCTCAAAAATTCTGGCTCATGAAATCCAAAAGCACAAAAACCTTTTTCAGTATAAAAAATCTTGTCTCCAATTCAAAAAAGAATTAAAACTTCAAATCAAATCAGAAGCATAGAATAAACTTTACCATATAATTCGCACACCTTGATAACTCTTATTAGTGTCAAAAATACAAACTCAAAACTGAAATGAAAAACAAAAAAAAGTTATTTTTCAATATCAATAAAATCGTTACTCGTAAAAAGCGAAAAAATTTTCAGTATAAAAAAAATCGAACTCGTAAAATCCAAAAAGCAGAGAATAATCTTACATATAAAATTCACACGCACTGATAACTCTTATTAATGTTAAAACACGAATAAGAATTATCTGTAATATACCTAACCCCCTTATTTATTCCTTTACAGCTGAGGTCACGTGACAAATTTATCCATTCATTTGAATTGAAAATGGTAATTTTGGAACATAAACAAAGTTTATGCAAAAGAGATTTTAAAAATACAAATATGAATAATATGTTGTGAATTATTTATTTCACACATTTCGTTAGTAGATATTAAATATTCAAATTTTTATTCGGTAAAACTAGGAAAACATCGGCTTATCCTTCCTACTTTTTTCATCACTGATTGGGAAACACCATTATTGATAATTTAACAATAATTTTAAAAATGGTTTCTCATTTTATATTTGTAAAGAATTTAATAAATTATCAGCAGAGTGGTTTTTCAAAAGTTTATCCGTAAAAGAACTGGGCACCGCCTTTGCTGTTAAGACATGAGTAATTCCATTCATATAGTCCTAAAAATGATGTTTGTGAAAACGCTTGTACAAAATATATACAAAATTTGATCAAAAAGGATTTTAAATGCAATTTCTAACTAAAAATTTACTTGTGGTTTCAATATTCAGACGGAATATTTTATTACTACTAGTACTCGAAGAATCTATTTTTACAAATGAAATCTAGTCAATTTTCTACGCACTGATAAGAGTTCTTATAGTGATCATGCGCAGAGTCTATTAACGATAATGAAATATTGTTTTCATTTAGATAATTATTTATTATAGAAAATTTACATATTTCCATTATATATTCTCCTACTAGAACACAAGTTTTCCTTTCTTCCATGTAGTTTCTTTCTTACGTGTTTCCGAACTGTTCGGTATATTTTACATTTCGGATTTTATTTCTTATAAAGCATAAATTAATTTAGGCAAAACCTTTTTTATTTTTATAATTCCAAACTAGTTAATAATAATAGGAAAAAAACTTACTTTTTAAGTCTTTTAACAACACTGTACTCGCAGGCTACCACATAACGATGCTCAACAACAACTGATTGCAAAGTATGAAAATGTAGGAATTTATACCCCTCCAATACTACAATACTACAAAAATATCTTGTATGTGCAATCAAAGTTCTCACGGAAAATTCATCTCCTGTGCTAGGAGCAATTGAGTTTCTCTACTGCCATAAAATTTGTTACACCATGTCGTGATATTAATAGGCTGACTAACATATTAGATGGAGAAAAAATCTTACAAAATCATTAACTGTCTCAACCCTTACTTCGTGGAATCACATAAATAAATGATGTGGGCTTAACTAACACTAAACTCAAAAATTATTTGCTTCCTTTCGTGATGTGTTGGACCGTTGTACATTTTCTGAAAACAATTATCATATTACAAGGTGATTGGAAAGAAAGAATGAATAATTGAATGTTTTATGAGAATGATAATTGACTAACAACGTTTTGTTTGTAGGAATATACAGTAGTAATGCAGTTGAATATTATTCAACACATACTATGTTGGTACTGTCTTCTTATAATAACAGAAAAAGAGCTAAACTCAATACAAGCGTTTGTCGTATTGTTTTGATTCACCGAGGCAAGCACCATAGCCTCTGCATGTAATAAGGTCTTTCGACGAAACTTTCTAAAATCAAACACAATTGGAATAATCCCTACAGATGGATACAGGTTCAAAGACAACCAATCGAGAATACCTCTACAGTGGTTACTGTGGGAAGAAAAGCAGATATATATCAACATTCAACATGCTGCCAAGGGTTCAGAAGCTGTTGTACTTGGTGTAAAGGTAGACGGTTTATTTGAAAATCAAGTGTTTGAATTTCATGGTTGTTATTACCACGGGTGCCCTAAATGTTTTGAATACAACAGAGATAAACCGTTAGATGATGACCCATACGATTGTATGGAAAACCGATACGATAGAACACAAAGAAGAATAAAACATTTATAAAAAACGGTTTTGAAGTGATTCAGATGTTGGAGTGCAATTTTCGTAAAAACATAACACTCGAAATTAAAGAATATATGGAAAATCACTCTTTTATGAAACAATCACCGTTAAACCCTAGAGATTCGTCATATGGGGGTAGAACAGGAAACACTGCAGAATATTATAAAGCGAAAGAAAATGAGAAAATTAAATATGTTGACGTTTGCTCCCTCTACCCTTGGGTGTGCAAAATCGGTAAATTTCCCATTGGTCACCCAAAGAGAATTTACGTAGAAGTAGAATGTAGTTTAGCAGGCTTTTCCCAAATGTCGGGTGTAATAAAATGTAAAATATCACCCCCTACACACCTGTATCATCCTATACTTCCAACTAAAATGAACAACGAATGTATGTTTGTTCTGTGTCGTAAATGAGATGAAGATTTTATTCAGGGTGATTGTAATCACAATGATGAAGAAAGAGGTTTGGAAGGTACTTGGGTGATTGAAGAAGTTGTAGAAGCTATTGAAAAAGGATACAAGCTGATGGGTATTCACGAATTGTGGAGTTACGATACTATGCAGTTCACTAAAGAACAAGAAGGTTT
The DNA here is from genome assembly GCA_963921935.1 of Galeruca laticollis. Taxonomy (NCBI): domain Eukaryota; kingdom Metazoa; phylum Arthropoda; class Insecta; order Coleoptera; family Chrysomelidae; genus Galeruca; species Galeruca laticollis. Next base: position 110,290,083 of record OY998175.1, on the reverse strand, counting down.
ATTCTGTGGTATGATGAACAGATTTATTAAAATCAAACAACAAGCATCTGGATGGCTTAAGAATTGTGTCACAAATGAAGATAAAGATAAATACATTGAGGAGTTTTTTCAAAGAGAAGACATTTTATTGGAATTTTTCGAAATAACTGAGAATCCGGGTCAATATGTTATATATATTTGGCACATAACATAAATCTGCTCTTCCACCTAACCTAAAAACTAGATTATTGTTGAGAAAAATAATAGTCAAAAAGAACTCGTTTGAGTTTATGTAGTGATGAGTAACTGAAATAGTGAGATAGGTTATTAAGACGCTTAGAAATACAATAAGAAAACGATCGTTTGAAAAACTCCGTCTGGTGACGAGGTATAGTGAGAATATTTCTGTCTTGAGTTTAGAGTATGTACATCAGTTCTGTATTTTATTTTATGATACAGGTATGGTGGAGAGCCTTCCCTTATGAGCCTAAGATAAAACATGGTAGAATGCAATTGACGACGATTGTTCATGTTTAACCAGTCTGTCATTTTGAATGTATGACTGATATGCTCAAATTTGCGAATACCAAATATAAGTCTAAGGCATGAATTTTGCAATTTCTGTATTCTATTTATATCAAATGAGTTTAAGCAAGAATCATATAAAATGTCACAGAAATTTAGTTTAGATAATACTAATGACTCACATAGAAGGATTTTAACAGATCTATCCAACACATGGCGAGATTGCAATATAAGTTTTAGAGCTGCATAAGCTTTTTGTAAACAGTTACTGATATGGTGCGAAAATCCTCAGTTTTCATCAAACCACGCTGCCAAGTTTTTTACTTTATCGCTAAATTGTATAGTATGACCATTAATTTTAATATCCGATGAGTACCTTTGCTTGAACTTCTGCGAATAAACTTTATTTCCAAAAATAATTGCATTAGTCTTAGATGCATTTATCTGTAAACAGTGATTGATTGAAAATGTATAAAGATTATGTAAGTCATAATTAATAGCAGTTACCACTTGATTCGCTTCATATAAGGAAAAAGATATATATAACTGAGTATCGTCAGCGTAGTAATGTTGTATACAAGAAAAGAAAATATCTGGAAAATTCGATATGTAAATAGAGAAGAGTGTTGGGCCGAATATTGATCCTTGGGGCACTCCGGTACTCACAGATAAAAAACTTGATTCACTTTCTCGATTTTTCACAGCTTGACTTCTCATGGACAGATAAGATTTGAATAAATCTACAGCTTTAATGTCCAAACCACTATATGATAAGATCGAAAAAAGTAGATTGTGATTGAGAGTGTTAAAAGCTTTCGAGTAGTCAAATAAAAACAACACACTTAATTTACTCCTATCAAGAGCTGCCAAGATATCATCAGATATTTTTAATAGTGCTGATGTACAACTGTGACCAGTTTTAAATCCAGACTGTACTGAGGGTATTACTGAATGATTATATAGTTGAATATTAATAACTTTTTCTAAAATCTTTGATAGAGTCGGCAATACACTGATCGGTCGTAGTTGTTGCAGCATTTGTGGATTACTCACATTTATTCAATGATGACAAACGCAGCAATAAACGTAAACACGTTTCTACCAGTAAATGAAGAAACGTAAATCGTGACCATTATTAACAAAGTGAGATTCTAATAGCACCCTTACTGTGGCATGTGAGTATTAAAGAAGCGTTTATTCAGTGGAAATCGGACCATTTTTTAACAAAGTTAGATCCTAATAACACCGTTACGAGCAAGATTTTGACGATAATCCAATAAAGCCATTTTGACATTAAACGTGTTTACGACTACTATCTCTATATGTTTGATTTTGTCTACAATCTTCTTCACAACTTTGAAGTCTGACGTGACTTCTTATTGTTATTAATGGAACCCTTAGTGTGTCTTGTGAGTATCAAAAAGTAGCGTCAATGGTAATCGGACAATTATTAACAAAGTTAGATCTAAATGGTACCCTTCCTGCGCATGATTTTTGTTGTTAATCCGTGTCGTTATCGTTGTCGTTGTCGTTGCCGTTGTCGTTGTCGTTGTCGTTGTCGTTGTCGTTGTCGTTGTCGTTGTCGTTGTCGTTGTCGTTGTCGTTGTCGTTGTCGTTGTCGTTGTCGTTGTCGTTGTCGTTGTCGTTGTCGTTGTCGTTGTCGTTGTCGTTGTCGTTGTCGTTGTCGTTGTCTTTTATTACTACACCCTGTATATAAAAAATACGGTATCTTTATGACTACACTATGGGTATATAAAAATCGCATCTTTTATGACTACACCCTGTATATATAAAATGGCATCTTTTATGACTACTCCCTGAATATAAAAAAATTCGGAATCTTTTTACTACACCCTGTATATAAAAAAATTGCATCTCTTATGACTACACCCTGTATATAAAAAAATTGCATCTTTTATGACTACACCCTGTATATAAATAATACGGTATCTTTATGACTACTCCCTGTATATAAAAATGGCATCTCTTATGACTATACCCTGTATATAAAAAAATACGGTATCTTTTGACTCTGTATCGCTGCTTGAGTGCGTGGGTGGAAACCGCCAACTCATAAGATCTTTACCACCTTCAAACACCTGTCGTATCATATTACCAGCTAATTAGCGGCGGGGAACATCAAAGAGATAAGAATTTTCCCACGGTCCGCAAAAAGTTCCCATGCCCAAGTCTCCCATTATCTGCTTGTGAGCCCTATAAATAGGGTGCACAAGTAAAGTACCTACCTCCCAGCTTGGTCTCTCTTGGACCACATTTCATTGTTGACTAACAGGTACGTTTCGTTTTCCTACATCTCATAAAAGTAATATAAATCGTTACGTAACATTTTACTTTTCCGCCCAACCTATCTAATATGCGAGAAAAGTATTGGTTTACCCCAAAAAAGTTGGAATTTTGAAAACATTTTTGGAGTTATTTTTACGTTTTCCATCAACAACACGAAAACACGGTTTTTAGAAAAAAAATACTGTGTGTATGTCGTTGTCGTCGGCCACTTTTCCTTACATGTCTTGTTAACACGATAAAGCCTCCGGAGTGCAATAAGTCACCAATTTTATGATGGAATATTGTTAAGGACATGTCAGAAATGATCCCTATTGATTTTCAGCCCATCAGAGCCAGTACAACGGGTGCTATGGTACTTGAAGTACGACATTTTGTCATTTTTTGGGAAATTTCAGTTTGTTAGCACGATACAGCCTCCAGAGTACATCCAAGTGACCAATTTTATGATTGCATATTATTCGCAGCGTCTCGAAGATGAATATTGTCGATATTTAGCTCACTAAAGCCAGTACAACGGGTGCTATGGTACTTGGAGTACCAAATTTTTGTCATTTTTGGAGAATTTTCAGTTTGTTAGCACGATATAACCTCCAGAGAGTATACGGTTGATCAATTTTATGATTGAATATTATTCAAGGTGTCTCACAGATGAACCCTGTTAATTTTCAGTTGACTAGAGCGAGTACAGCGGGTCCTATAAATCCAGATATACTAAATTTTTGGTTATTTTTGGAGAAATCTCGGTTTGTTAGCACGATACATCCCCCAAAAAGTATACAAGTAACAAGTTTATGATAGAATATTGTTGAGGGCCTCAGATGCGAAAAGTTAGTTTTAGTCTTTAAAACCGTTTATTACTTTTCCGCCCAACCTTTCAATATGCGAGAAAAGTATAGGTTTACCCCAAAAAAAGTTGGAATTTTGAAATTTTTTTTTGAGTTATTTTTACGTTTTCCATCAACAACACGAAAAAACGGTTTTTAGAAAAAAAATCCTGTGTGTATGTCGTCGTCGTCGTCGTCGTTGTCGTCGGCCACTTTTCCTTACAATCCTTGTTAGCACGATACAGCCTCCGGAGTGCAATAAGTCAGCAATTTTATGATTGAATATTGTTAAGGAGATGTCACAGATGAACGCTATTGATTTTCAGTTTACCAGAGCCAGTACAACTGGTGCTATGGTACTTGAAGTACGACATTTTGTTATTTTTTGCGAAATTTCAGTTGGTTAGCACGATACTGCCTCCGGAGTATATACAAGTGATTAGTTTTATGATTGAATATTATTGAGAGCATTTCAAAGATGAACACTATTGATATTCAGTTCACTAAAGCCAATACAACGGGTGCTATGGTACTTGAAGTACCAGATTTTTGTCATTTTTGGAGAATTTTCAGTTTATTAGCACAATACAGCCTCCAGAGAGTATACGATTGATCCATTTTATTATTGAATATTGTTCAAAGTGTCTCACAGATGTACCCTATCGATTTTCAGTTGACTGGAGGGAGTACAGCGGGTCCTATAAATCCAGATATACTAAATTTTTGGTTATTTTTGGAGAAATTTCGGTTTGTTAGCACAATACATCCCCCGAAGTGTATACAAGTAACAATTTCATGATAGAATATTGTTCAGGGTCACAGATGCGGAAATGTTAGTTTTAATCTTTAAAACCGTTTATTTTTTTATCTGATGGCATGTTATGTCACTCAATTTTGATGACATAAGGAAGCTCATTATGGGACTAAGTACCATAATGAAATTCTATAAGGAAAACATGTAATGGTTTGATCAAAAAAGTTTATTCAAAATGCATAACTATGTACAAAACGATTTATTATAAATGGTAAAAGAACAATTACTACAATTTGTAATATTAATTCCAATGGATTCTACAGTTTTTACATCAGTAGTTGATGATTGTTGGCAAACTTGTAAACCTGTTTGGTTGTTGGCACCAAAAATTGCTTCTGATATTTTTTTCTTTTGCTCTTTCGAATTTTCGATGTAACCTTCAGCGACAGTATTGCTTTTCCATCCGCCATGGCGTTTCACGGTACACAGATCAGCTCCAGAATCAGCCTAATATGAAGCAGACAATCGCCGAAAACAATGTCCGGTATATTCTTCAGGGCGAGGTAAATTCAAGAAAGTGGCAATAACTTTTGGCATTTTATCAAAGGTATGTATTCCAACGGGTTGTTTTGTGCATTTCTCATTTCTATAAGTGACAAAAAAACGTAGATGGTTTGTGTTGCATGGTCGTATTTTCACATATTGTCTGACAAGTTCTACCATATTCAATCCTGGGATATTCCCCGAAGTTACAAAAAATTCTCGCATTACCTTTGTTTTTGTATTCGGTAATGTAATTCTAAAAACGGATCCTTCATCTATTACATTTTCAACAAGCATATTTATCAATTCCTCTCTTCTGCATGCTCCACTTAGTCCAATTATCATGGCAACTTTATTAAATAAGTATGTATCATCTGATGCTTCCGTTAAAAACTTTGTAACATCTAGTTTAGTAAAAATTTTGGATTTTTTAGCTCTGTAACCTTCTGATTTACGTTTTAGTAATGCAACCAGCTGTAGGTACTTACTAATATCGACGTTTTTTCTTGTTGATAAAATACTTCTTATCATCGAATAATACGACCAAAGAGAAGATGGTTTTCTTTCCTTAGATAAGCATCCAAAGTAAGCCAACAATACTTTTTCATGAGTGATATTCTTGATTTTTTTAGCAGAACACCATTCTTCGTACCGATTAAACACCATTTCATATACACTCCGTGATTTTTCCGGCAAAAGGGAGTCCACGATATTTCTCGACATTTCTTCCAAATCAGAAGGTAAACTATCAGCTTTAGAATCACTCATTTTTTAAATTATATTAAATTCTACCTGACAATAATTATTGAGTTTGACAGCGATAAATAAATATTGCCGTTACAACCTGATGACGTTGTCAAGGAAATGGCAAAGCACAGCTCACTCACCTACTAATATTTGAAACTACACAATACTTACTCCTTTAAAAATAGTTGTCATTGTGACATGTCGAAAATGCAGTTTTTAATTTTTCGAAAATGTATTGATATAAATGCCATCAGATAAAATTTTGTATGTAATACGAATCATAAACAATCATTATGGCACACGCCGTGTTATCGGACTCGGCTACGCCTCGCCCGATAACATTCACGACTTGTACCATAATGATCGTCTTTATGATCCTTATTACATAAATAACTATTAAGTGATTTGTAAATTTTTAAGTAATTTTTGTAAAATATAAAATTAGTTATTTGTAAAACAAGTGTCACAATGACTCGTTATGTAGTACGAGTGAAGTTTGCGCAACGAACCTCCAAGCGGTGAGCTGCGCAAATCACGAGTACTACAGAAAGTCATTGTGGCACAAGTTTTACATAATATTTTTTATAATTCACATTTATTCAATTTTTTAAATATAATAGAATCACATATAATCCCTGTTTTTAAACTACGAGGCGTGGTTTGAATTTAAGTTGGCAATTCTCTATATTCCTGATTGGTCAGATCACAGATGGATTTATTCAGCACTTCTGAGTTTTGACATATTATAACCAATAATTGTGTAAATTGTAAACAAACTTTCATTCAAGCAAACAGAGTATGATTATTTGTATTCGTATATGCTCTTGCGATATATTTATATTATATCATGAACAGAACTATTTCCGTAATACATTATCACATAGATATCTGGTAGTTTATTCCGAAAATCGAACGTTATGTATACCTATATATTGATCCTATACAATATAAAAATAAACCATTGACAAATATCATTGATAAATAAACGTTAGCGTACTTTATTCATTAATATAAATCATTCTTATTTACCTATAAGAACATTTACTAGAATAATTTGCTAGCTGGAACAACGCTAGACCATTTTATTTATAATTTGTGTCAAGGTTAAACTCAAATGTCAAATAAATATATAACTGAAGACTATAACCAACAGTACACTAAAAATTACTAAACAGTGTTCAAAGAGCTTCATTGTGACACTGTAAATAATGTTTATATTGAAGTCTCTTTCATATGCGAATTATAAAATATAAATTTATGTAAGAAATATGTGCTTTTTTTCGTAGAAAACAATGTCTTTGTAAAACAGTTATTTAACAAAAAAATAAACGGTTTTTTGAAGATTAAAACTAACTTTTCCGCATCAGTGGCCCTGAACAATATTCTATTATAAAATTGTTACTTGTATACACTTCGGGGGATGTAACGTGCTAACAAACCGAAATTTCTCCAAAAATAACCAAAAATTTAGTATACCTGGATTTATAGGACCCACTGTACTCGCTCTAGTCAACTGAAAATCAATAGGGTGCATCTGTGAGACCCTTGAACAATATTCAATCATAAAATTGATCAATCGTATACTCTGTGGAGGCTGTATCGTGCTAACAAACTGAAAATTCTCCAAAAATTACAAAAATTTGGTACTTCAAGTACCATAGCACCCGTTGTACTGGCTTTAATGAGCTGAATATCAATAGGGTTCATCTTTGAGACGCTCTGAATAGTATTCAATCATAAAATTGGTCACTTGTATTAACTCCGAAGGCTGTATCGTGCTAACAAACTGAAACTTCTCCAAAAATGACAAAAATATCGTACTTAAAGTACTGTATCACCTGTTGTATTGGCTCTGGTGAGCTGAAAATAAATAGGGTTCATCCGTGAGATGTCCTGAATAATATTCAAGCATAAAATTAGTGACTTGTTGAACTCCGGAGGCTGTATCGTGCTAACAAACTGAAATCTATCAAAAAATGACAAAATGTCGTACTTCTAGTACCATAGCACCCGTTGTGCTGGCTTTGGTGAGCTTTAACTCAATATGGTTCTTCTGTGACATGTCTTTAACAATATTCCATCATAAAATTGGTGACTTATTGCACTCTGGAGGCTATATGGTGCTAACTAGACATGTAAGGAATAGTGGCCGACGACAACGACATACACACAGGATTTTTTTCTAAAAACCGTTTCTTCGTGTTGTTGTTGATGGAAAACGTAAAAACAACTAAAAAAAATTCAAAATTCCAACTTTTTTGGGGTAAACCAATACTTCTCTCGCATATTAGACAGGTTGGGCGGAAAAGTAATATATACATGTACATACACAATAATAATAGTTGGACTGTGTGTTTCTAAGTCTAACGAGGGATAAAGTCTTTTTGAAATATTACAAACTAATAAAATAATTGTTTGATAATAAAACTAATGTAATAAATTGGGTAATTGAGATGAACATCTATTGTATTATTTTTCACTAAATATAGCAATGAGGTTTTGTAGAATAGATTCCAAACATTCAATAGTTTGGAATTTTGGGGAAGCAAATTTAATGAAAACTGTCAATTTATATTGTAAATAATTTTGATTATTATCTCCTGTGCTATTTCTAAAGGTTTAATATGATTAGACTACACACCACCCCATCCGATTATGCCATAGTTTAGGAGTGATTTAATCAGACTGAAATACATGATTTTCAGATTTTTTCGTCTAGTATGAAAGTCATTTAGTTGAATAAATAGGTTAATGATCTAAGTTTTTCAGTTAAATTCTGAATTTGAAGATCCCATTTTAGGTTCTTATCAATAGTTATACCTGGATATTTTGTGCTGGTTGTAGATATAATACGTATTATTCCTGAAAGGTAGATGTAAGTATAATTGTTCCGTGTTTGGAAGGCCATTTTATAACTTGAAATAGGTAGATATACTGTTTTATCCATATTAATGGTGAGAAGGTTATCATCGAACCATTTTATTATTATTTCTATATCCATTTTTAGTTTGGTTTCCACTTCTTCCTATGAGTTTCCATCCAAGAAGAGTACTGTATCGTCGCAATATGAGATAATTCTTCGATTACAGTTTAAATATAGTGGTTCATTTAAATAAATTATAATAAATACGGGACCTAACACTGTTCCTTGTGGTATACCAAAAGTTATTTCTCTTTGGCTACTTATTGTATTACTGATCTCAACTAGCTGTTTCCTTTTTTCTCGGTAGCTCTGAAAGAGTGAGAGGGTGAGGCCACGAATATCTATGTCATTTAGTTTATACAACAGCAAGTAGTGACTTACGTTATCGAAGGATTTTGCCAAGTCAATGAATATTCCTGCACATGGCCTGCTGTGGTCCAAACTTGAGTGAATTTTCTTCATCAATTGAGTAATTGCGTCACAGGTAGATTTTCCGATTCTAAATCCAACCTGAAATTGCGATAACATTTTAATATTATCTAGGAAGCTTACCACTCTTCCTTTCATTGCCTTTTCAAAGATGTTACTTAGAATAGATATGATACTAATGGGGCGATACTTTTTTGGATCAGTTAGATTTCCATTTTTAAATATTGGTTTTATAACTGCTATTTTAAACTGGGTTGGGCATCTTTGACACCTACTTTTTTAAATGACGACGGCTTTGATAATGGCTTTATAGCCGAAAGCGCTTAGCTGGAAAGTAATAAACTAATACACACTGAGTATTCGTCGTTTTCATTCACTCAATTTACATCTAGTGTGTACACCATATCCACAGACATTTCTGATAAGATAATTGCTTACCACATTCGTCAGTACGATTCCTCGTTGATGCGATGTTGTGGATGGTCTTGGATTCGTCTAGGAACTGCGACTACGTTGGTTAAAGAAAAGCACTTAGAGCTGCAGATTTCGTCGGGATGAAGATGAACGTCGGGCTGAATACGATCACGTCGGTATGAATACGATCACGTCGGGGTCACCAATATTTTAGTACACATATTTCTTTGTTGATATATTATTACTAAATTAAATATCTCCATTGATATGTACATGTATGTACATTGATGGAAAGCTAGACGATATAAATATGTATATTGACGTTACAGATCTAAAAATTACATGTATAACGAAAGCGTCGTCGTTGTTGTAATATTCTGGTTTCTATAAGATTTCGCTGGGCAACCAAACATTTGTTATTATCTCCGTTATCGCCCGTCGCTAAAGCGTCGATCTACGCACCGAAATTTCTGACACATAGATAAATACTTTTAATACGGGGAAGAATGGAATCTCCTGTTCTGAGTCCGAAGCCACAAAGTTTTATCGAGTCCGGCGCCATCTATTGTGGTGGAAGGTTACTATTCACCAACAGGGAAAAAATAAAGGAAGAAACCTGCATGATTAGTCACAGTTTACTAGCTACTACTAGATGGCGAGCCAAGCAACTACTAAATACAGTGAATATATACAAGACAGTGGCGACAATTGGTTATAAGCTCCGCCCATCCGCCATTAGTTTGCTAATTTTGGTTTGTTTACATTTGACTACATGCGACTAAATAACTCTTTTTAAAAGAGTTTTACCACTTTTAAACTAGTTTTGAATGTGTTATTTTATATAAAAGCTCTTTTATAAAGCGTATCATGATATATTTTTGGAAAAAGTTGACGGATGTTAATCAAAATCTTCAAGGATGTAATGTTGTTGCATACAAAATTATGGATGTATCTTTATTTACCATCTGATAAAGATATAAGGTAAGCTCTTAAATTCTGGATTATAATGTTAAATTTCATGCTAAATAGATACTACAATAAATCGTAATTTGTAGTGTGGGTATATGTTCTAGGGAATCTTTCTTTAATCTATGATATAATGCGGAAATAATGCCCCAGGCCTCTTAACAAAAGGAGGTAGTTAATTAGTTAGATATATGCCACAGAGGCATGCTAGTCCCTATTCTTGTGTGAATAGAAAAAAATAGAATAAGTAATAAAATAATTATCGAAGAGAAACCAAATTTTGTATTTTGGTACAAGAATTTATTATTAGCAGAGCGCTTTCGGTTCAATTATTGTCAAATGTCAAACAGCTGACTAATAAATGTTGTATTGAGTTAAATTTTATCCCCTATTTTTGGGATTCATCCATTGTATGATGGGTTGTGTGTGCTTTTTATGAATATTTTAATTAAATAGTGACTGTGTTTCAAGCACTATATTTTAATTCATTTTATGTATCTTCTAATTTGTGAGGATTTGGAGTACACCCTGACAATGGGGCACTGATGATGGTTTATCATTGACCGAAAGCGCTGTGCTAATAATAAATTCTTGTACCAAAATACATTTGGTTTCTTTTCGATAATTGTTTTTCTCTGGTACACTCAGCTGACTTCACTCATTTAAGTAATAAAAGATTTTAATTTGTTTTGTTGGGATACAAATATGGACTATTACGGTTTTAGTCAGAATTATATACAATTTCAGTACACAATTAGGAAATAATTACCCTATGTTTATTTTTTCATTTAATCTGAAATTAATCAATGAATGTTTTTATATGTTACAGACTGTATCTGCAATTCTGACATTGAAACTCCACCAGAAAAAATGAAACACCTCCCTATTTAATATTTATGTAATAAATGTTTTACGCTATTAATAAAGAAGATAATATGAAGCTTATATCTTATATTTTTGGCCATTGTACATGTCATAATACCCCAATAATTTTGAATTTGTCTCAGAGATTTTAAGTTTAATTAAAAACACCATCAAGCAAAATAAATAATAAAATAAAAAATGTTTTATTGAAATTATTTATTAAATATTCATAACAAATGACCAGCAACGGACTTACTAGCTAATTATTTATGAGCACTCTTATTCTTTTTTGAACTTATTTTTAATCTCAATACAATGTATCGTTTAATAATTTTGATTTTCTATTTATAACGATCGAGTATATCTAAAACAAATTTTCTTCACACATTTTCTTTACATAAAGATCTTGACAATTGTCCCTTCTGGTTTTAATGAGCCACTGCCTCCATCTTTCAGGATCTTTTGGAAAGTGTTTCATAATAAACCCCTTTCTTGCAGAATTACTGCAATTTACATCAGTACAGCCAAACATTGTCCTATTACAAATGAAAACAAAATAATTTTTAAAAGATTTTAATTCTTATGCAACGTTTTATAGATCTAAGAGGTTTTAGAAATAACAAGAAACAACTGGTAAAACTCGAGAATACATTTATGTTTTAATTTAATCGATGAATTCGTTTGTTACTCTAAACCATATATAAATAAGTCTTCAGTCCAGAATGTTTATAAATAGCACTTAAACACCAAATTTTGCACGAAAACCAAAAACTGTGGTAAGAACACAATAGAACCAAATGGTAAATAAACAAACATTTAGCAAACTAATGGCGGCCGATACCACGTGACATAGGTAACCAATCACTAGGAAGACTATAATTGTCGCCAGTGTTTTGTATATAGTCACTGTAATACTAAAGGTTTTTTTAAATTATGCCTATATTGTTTTTTCTTAAATAAACAAATAAAAACAGTCACACAAAGTTTATACACTTTTTCATACAACCTGTTATTTTATTTTGGCTTAAAAGTAGGATAGGTTGTTTCAACAAGCTGTTTAAAGCTTTTATCCGTTTTTATTAACCAGGATAGTTTATTAAAAGACGAATGTCGACAAATAGTTTCAGAAATTTAATATAAAATTTTGTTTATAAAATAGTACAGGTGATTTTCTTTATTTTCTTCTCAAACTTAAGATAAGAATAATTTATTGATAATAGCATGTGCTAACAAATATTACACATATGATACAATATAATGGATTCCAATGTTTTTCAAACACTAATTTTTTTCCGATATACATTGTGTATTTTGTAGTGTATTTGTCATCCAAGGGGCGATCTTCGTGTTTTACCTCTTACATTTTTTTGTATATGTACAGTCGTCTATATATTTTTGAAGTGTTTCAATGAAAGTATTTGTTGCATAGTTAGGATCTGGATTCACGTATAAGAAATCCCAAGGTTTTTGTCGGATTGTATTTTTAAGTTTTGTTTTATCTATGTATTCCACCATTCCGCGTTCCTTGGGGCATTTGGTCTTTTCCAGTACTATCTGTAGTATTGTTGAGAAATGATCTGTAATGTCGGTTTGCAATACTAGGGACAGTATTTGATCGAGTACGTTGAATTTGGATTTTAAAAATATGCGTCGAATGTCGAATTACTGGAATTTTTTCATATAACATTTTCACATTATTTTCAAACGATGTTACTTGCAGGTTACTCGGAATTCTTTGTGTTTTCAAGAAAGTGCCAACGCTTTCAATTAAAGTGTTGATTTTTAAATTTAATTGAGATATTTCATCTACTATCAACCTTTCAAGTTCTAAAATAAATTTAAAATATGATTGAAAATAAAAATTATTTAGTTTAGTCACCTTGATCATCAAGTGGATCTGTTTGTGGTGATGATTTATCTCTTTTGTGAAGTGTTTATCCGATTCTACTGCCACAAGGTTTTGACTCTAAAAAAAATTAAAAAAAGTTACATTATGAAATTAAGTATTTTTATACTAAAAGTCAAATTTAATATGCAAACTTTAGGTTATTATAAATTATGATTTAACTTGAGAAACAAATTACCTCTAGAAAAAGTAAATCTCGCCATATCCTTTGATTCTTTATTCTCAAGGGAAATTCCTTCAGCTTGAGACCTCATAGCTTCGGCAATAGATTCCACTTGAATCTCTGGAGAAGTACTACCCGATTTATAATTCCCCGACTTTTTATACAATACTGAAAAATATATTATTTGCACAAAACATTCTAATTAATTTCTTTGAATACTTACAATTTGTTTGTGGTGTAGGTTTAAAAACAGGATAAATGTTACGATTTAATGAGGGACTCTCGTCTGAATCAGAACTAGAGTGATGGGACATATACCTTGTATTTTTTTCCGTATCCTTGATCCCCGTCCTTTGTGAATATCGGAACTAGACGAAAGGTCTGTTGTAATTAAAGTCTTTTTGGCTTTTCTTTGTGTTACAGTAAAGTCATCTACAAGTTAAAAAATTATTTATCTTTAAAAAATGACAAATACAATAAAACTCTGTCAAAGTCTCTAATATACTGATCCATTTGTTATTGTTTTACTCCTGACATTTTGATGTCGTTAGTAACCTTCCAAGCGAATAGACGGAGTTAAAAATGCAGTTAAGCAGTGGCTATAAAAGGTCGCAGAGCATGATCTGATACTCAAACACCCTGTCTAACGGGTGCTTGTCAGATGTAGTGAACTGTCATCTACGTCGTTTGCTATTGGAAACGTTCGCGGGATTGATACAAACGAACAGAAGCTTTATTGATGTTAAGTTAAAAGACCGGGAAGTCAAAAATGTTTCTTTATAATGTGCGTGGTCGCCACAATGCCACTTTAATGCAACACTTTGGTGTAGTAGATACAACTTTAAAACATTAACAGAATAAAAAAGTTATATTTCTCTAAATTTATAAAGCTACTTTGCTACTTGGAACTAGCTCTGGTGAGCTGAAAATCAATAGAGTTCGTTCTGTGAGATACACTGGATAATAACCAATCATAAAATTGGCCACTTGTATAGACCCGCATGCTGTATCGTGCTAACAAGTAAAAGTGGACGACGACAACATACACACAGAATTGTTTTTCTAGAAAGCAGTTTTTCGTATTTTTTCCACTGAAAAACTTAAAAATAACTCAAAAATTCCACATTTTTTTGGGATAAACCAATACTTTTCTCGAATCGTAGATAGCGTTGGCGGAAAAGTAATAACAGCTAACCAAAACTGGTGATTATGGTGGTCAGTTCTGGTGATTAAATTAGATTGTTATTTATGTTGAAGTCCAAAATATACAAGTTATCAATAACTAAACGATTAATGAAATTGACTGTCTCGACCCTTACTTCGTGGAATATGCTCATATTACTGTTTTTAAATGAAACTCACGGTCTCTAGTTAATTCCACAATATAATACAAGTTATTGAAAATTCTAAAAAATTGACAATTGTTTCGATAAATCAATATCATCGTCAGAATGACAGAAGTTACATTTCATTTGATGCCTACTTGATGTTTAGTAGTTATTTTTGGCTAGACCAAGAAATAACCTAACTTGTGATTGGCTTAATATATGTTTATAGAAAAAAGAAGAAGATGTGATATTACAAATATTGAAGCTTAGATATTATTAGCCCTATGGTGATATCCTGGATATCATTTTTCCAATTAAGATCAGTATAACTGTGCAATGATATAGAAAACCAGGAAAACTATATCTGCTGATCTTTACAATTATCACTTAAGAAGACAGTTTATTAGTGGAGAATTCCCTAGATATAACTGTTCATTGACAACTTCATATTGTGGGTTTCTTAAATGTCTTCTAATTTCCAGTTCTTCAAGGAAATCCAGTTCTTGTTTCTTTTCACAAATATGCAGCACTTCTAGTTCTGTGTTAGGTGTCAATGAATGATTGGTGTCAAGTAGATGTTTTGCGTAGTGGGATTTATCTGGTTGTTTTAATCTGTATGCTCGTAAGTGCTCACTGTATCGTATTTCAAAATTCCTAAGGGTCTGACCCAAATAGACAGCATTACATTCTGGACATTTGAGTTTATATATACCTGACTTCTTTAATAGTGGTATTTTTGTTTTTACATTTAACAATTTTGTACTAACGTTACTTTCTGTTTTAAAAGAAATTGTTGTATTCGTTGCTGAAGATATTATCTTTGAAATATTATTAGAAATATTTCCTGCATATGTGATGGTTTTATAAGTTCTAATTTCATCAGCTTGTTTAGTATATATTAGTTGTAATGCCACTTTTTCCTCTTTTTTACGAATTAGCTTATTTCTCATATCTAATGGATAACCGTTAGATGTTGCTATTCGTCTAATTGTATTAATCTCTCTATCAAAATTACATTTGTTCATAGGAACTGAAAAAGCTCTATGTATCATTGAAATATATGATGCTAGCCTGTGTGACACAGGGTGGTTAGAATTGAATGGAATTGTCACATCAGTCTGTGTTGGTTTTCGGTAAATTGAATAATCAAGTACAATATTAACTCTTTGAATTTTTAAATCAAGAAAATTGATTGAGCTATTTTCTTCAATTTCCAATGTAAATTTAATTTTCGGGTGTAAATTATTGATGTGGTTGAAAAATACATCTAATTGTCGTTCACTACCCATAAAACAAGCTAATATGTCATCTACATATCTATACCAAAATAAAATATTTTTCGAAATATTACTTTCAAAGATCTTTCTTCCTAAATTGTCCATAAAAATGTTTGCTAAAATAGGTGATATAGGGCTTCCCATTGGTAAACCTTCATTTTGAATATATATCTTATTGTCAAAAGTGAAATAATTCTGATTAATGCATACATCAAATAGATTAAGTATATCTGATATTATTCCTGGATTAATATTTTTATCTTCTAGTAATTTTCTCACAAGTATTAGACATTCTTTAGGAGGAATTTTAGTAAACATATTAGTTACATCGAACGAAATGAGTTTATAGTTATCTTGCAAGTGGATTGCTTTCAACTTTTTGATTAGTTCTATTGAATTTTTAATTGAGTACTGAGATTCATATCCGTAAGTATTGACTATAATGTTGAGCTTCTTCGCCAATATATTATTAGGAGCATTAACATTAGAGACTACAGGTCTAATTGGTTTCGTTATTTTATGTAATTTAACTGTTCCATATAATTGTGGACAATGAGGATTCTTATGTATGATAGACCTCTTTTCGTAATCATTTAAAAGATAATTGAATTATTAACAATATCCCTTACATTATTAGAAAACTTCTTTGTTGGGTCTGCTTTAAGAACTTTTACATCGCTGGATTCTATAAAGTTATATACTTTGGAATTGTAATTTTCAGTCGTCAAAATGACAGTAGCGTTCCCCTTATCAGATTTTGTAACTGTTAGGTTATTATTCTCTATCTTCTTTTTTATTGCATTTAAAACTGTAATGTCATTTTTCGTTTGACGTTTAACTTTTGAAGGTTCAATATTTTTGATTAAATTGGCAATTTTTAATTTCTCATAAAGAAAATTATTTGAATTAGATTTTAAAGCTATTTCTGACTCTGTAGCTATAATTTGTTTAATATTATTCGTAAATTTAGGTGGTATGCTGTAAACCTTTATTTAAAAATTCTATTTCACTATTTTTAAAATTAGTGTCTGAAAGGTTTTCAAATCGTGGTGCAAAGTGTGTTGGTATGTAGGTACTTACAGTTTCATGATGTTTTGAGTATTGCATTTTATGTTGTGTGTGTTCAAGATTCTGTAGCTTCTTTTCTCGTTTCTTAAATTTCATATGCTTCATCGTGCTGACATTTTCTCTAATGTTGTCATCCAAACAGTCAAATTCTTCTTGATGTAATTGGGATGTGAGTTCTGAATGTACAACTTTCATGTAGTTGTCTAAGGAGTCTCTCACTTTGAACCATTTCTTACATTCTGATTTTATCCAAACTCTTTGAGCACATTTTATAGCTTTTTGTGCTTGTGGTGTTTTAGTGTGACATTTTATATTCACATAATTTGGTATTACCTTTTTCCTAAGGCATTCTTGGTTAAACCAAATGTTTTGTGATGCTTTGTTTAAAGTACAGCATACCACCTAAATTCACGAATAATATTAAACAAATTATAGGTACAGAGTCAGAAATAGCTTTAAAATCTAATTCAAATAATTTTCTTTATGAGAAATTAAAAATTGCCAATTTAAGCAAAAATATTGAACATTCAAAAGTTAAACGTTGAACAAAAAATGACATTACAGTTTTAAATGCAATAAAAAAGAAGATAGAGAATAATAACCTAACAGTTACAAAATCTGATAAGGGGAACGCTACTGTCATTTTGACGACTGAAAATTACAATTCCAAAGTATATAACTTTATAGAATCCAGCGATGTTAAAGTACTTAAAGCAGACCCAACAAAGAAGTTTTCTAATAATGTAAGGGATATTGTTAATAATTCAAATTATCCTTTAAATGATTACGAAAAGAGGTCTATCATACATAAGAATCATCATTGTCCACAATTATATGGAACAGTTAAATTACATAAAATAACGAAACCAATTAGACCTGTAGTCTCTTATGTTAATGCTCCTAATAATATATTGGCAAAGAAGCTCAACAATATACTCAATACTTACGGATTTGAATCTCAGTACTCAAATAGAAATTCAATAGAAATAATCAAGAAGTTGAAAGCAATCCACTTGCAAGATAACTATAAACTCATTTCGTTCGATGTAACTAATATGTTTACTAAAATTCCTCCTAAAGAATGTCTAATACTTGTGAGAAAATTACTAGAAGATAAAAATATTAATCCAGGAATAATATCAGATATACTTAATCTATTTGATGTATGCATTAATCAGAATTATTTCACTTTTGACAATAAGATATATATTCAAAATGAAGGTTTACCAATGGGAAGCCCTATATCACCTATTTTAGCAAACATTTTTATGGACAATTTAGGAAGAAAGATCTTTGAAAGTAATATTTCGAAAAATATTTTATTTTGGTATAGATATGTAGATGACATATTAGCTTGTTTTATGGGTAGTGAACGACAATTAGATGTATTTTTCAACCACATCAATAATTTACACCCGAAAATTAAATTTACATTAGAAATTGAAGAAAATAGCTCAATCAATTTTCTTGATTTAAGAGTTAAGAGTTAACAATGTACTTGATTATTCAATTTACCGAAAACCAACACATACTGATCTGACAATTCCATTCAATTCTAACCACCCTGTGTCACACAGACTAGCAGCATATAATTCAATGATACATAGAGCTTTTTCAGTTCCTATGAACAAATGTAATTTTGATAGAGAGATTAATACAATTAGACCAATAGCAACATCTAATGGTTATCCATTAGATATGATAAATAAGCTAATTAGTAAAAAAGAGGAAAAAGTGGCATTACAACTAATATATCCCAAACAAGCTGATGAAATTAAAACTCATAAAACCATCACATATGCAGGAAATATTTCTAATATTATTTCAGAGATAATATCTTCAGCAACGAATACAACAATTTCTTTTAAAACAGAAAGTAACGTTAGTACAAAATTGTTAAATGTAAAAACAAAAATACCACTATTAAAGAAGTCAGGTATATATAAACTCAAATGTCCAGAATGTAATGCTGTCTATTTGGGTCAGACCCTTAGGAATTTTGAAATACGATACAGTGAGCACTTACGAGCATACAGATTAAAACAACCAGATAAATCCCACTACGCAAAACATCTACTTGACACCAATCATTCATTGACACCTAACACAGAACTAGAAGTGCTGCATATTTGTGAAAAGAAACAAAAACTGGATTTCCTTGAAGAACTGGAAATTAGAAGACATTTAAGAAACCCACAATATGAAGTTGTCAATGAACAGTTAAATCTAGGGAATTCTCCACTAATAAACTGTCTTCTTAAGTGATAATTGTAAAGATAGGCAGATATAGTTTTCCTGGTTTTCTATATCATTGCACAGTTATACTGATCTTAATTGGAAAAATGATATCCAGGATATCACCATAGGGCTAATAATATCTAAGCTTCAATATTTGTAATATCACATCTTCTTCTTTTTTCTATTAACATATATTAAGCCAATCACAAGTTATATTACTTCTTGGTCTAGCCAAAAATAACTACTAAACATCAGGTAGGCATAAAATGAAATGTAACTTCTGTCATTCTGACGATGATATTGATTTATCGAAACAATTGTCAATTTTTTAGAATTTTCAATAACTTGTATTTTATTGTGTTATTAACTAGAGACCGTGAGTTTCATTTAAAAACACTAACTAAACGATTTCTCATTTTCATCTTCAGCTTAACAAATTGATAACAACAATTTACTTGAAAAGCTGCGTAAATAATCTTATCAACCAAATCTTCCGTGAATATGATTACCTAAGTAATACTTGATTAAGTTAAATGATTGAACAATTGGAGTGCCAGGGGTTTTTTAGCTTATCTTCCTTAAAAATGTCAAGTGCTATTGAGATATTCACTATAAATACTCCATTTTTGTAAAAAATGCACAGTTTCATTTTGTTGTTCTTGTAAGAGGTAAGCACCACTATATTCATGAAATATTATTTCAATTAGAAAAATTACTCATAATAAAATTACTTTGTTCTAACAAGTACAGTTCAAATTTGAAATGAAGTCGACTGTTAGTTCGTATTTAATTTTATTTTTTGATTTAATTGATTAATTCCATCAATAGTATAGTCGACAAGTGGAAAATGGTACAAAATAAAGATACTGCTCTTAAAATTATGTGCGATAGCTCATTGGATTCGGAATGACGCCTAGAAAAATGTGCTAAAACCGTGTATTAGCACATAAAAAATTGCAAAAGTTATTAACAATTAAAGATGAAAAAAAATGGCATTTCGTTTCTTGCCAATATTTCATAAACTTTTAATATTTAAGAAATTTCAAAGAAAGATACTGAAAGGGGAGGAAATTTCCAATAAATAACTCCTTACTCCTGGAACTCTATCTCCATCAATTATAGTTTTAATTTAACGCTGAAAATAGGTCTACGCGCGACATTTTTAGATTGCGCGCGCGGCGTCAAAAGCGAGTACGGCACATTAGTTAATTTATTTATGGTATTGAATATTTTTTTTAATTGAAAAAATTATGGTGTATTCTGAATACTATAAATAATTTATTACCGTTGGAAATTTTACTTAAAGTAATTTTTTCAACAAGTTAAACAATTGTTAACTAACAAAACTTTCTTGAACTTCAGTCTTAATTGTAAGTGAAAAAAATGTTTAAATAATAGTTGTAAAGAATTTTCACTCCGTAGAGCCTTTCTTACCTACATACTTAACAAGATCTTGCCATAAATGTTAAAAAAATATTTATACTTTGTCTATAATAATTTTTTTTATTTGAACAAAAACTGAAAAATCGAAGTAATGTTGTTATTGTTGTTAATTATTATAAACAAAGTATAAATATTTTTTCAACTTTTATGGCACGATTTTGTTAAGTATGTGGGTAAGAAAGGCTCTACGAAGCGAAATTTTTTTACAACTATTATTTAAACATTTTTTTTCACTTACAATTAAGATTGAGGTGCAAGAAAAGTTTGTTTGTTAACAATTGTTTAACTTGTTGAAAAATTAACTTTAATTAAAATTTCCAAAGGGAATAAATTATTTATAAAGTTCAGAATACACCATAATTTTCTCGAAATAAAAAAAAATTTCAATACCTTAAATAAATTAATTAATGTGCCGTACTCGCTTTCGACGGCGCGCGCGCACTCTAAAAATGTCGCGCGCAGACAAATTTTCAGCGTTAAATTAAAATTATAATTAATGGAGATAGACTTCCGGGAGTAGGAAGTTTTTTATTGGAAATTTCCTCCTCTTTCAGAATCTTTTTTTGAAATTTCTCAAATATTAATAGCTTATGAAATATTGGCAAAAAACGAAATGTAATTTTTTTTCATCTTTAATTGTTTATAACTTTTGCAATTTTTTATGTGCTAATACACGCTTTTAGCACATTTTTCTACGCGTCATTCCGAATCCAATGAGCTATCGCACATAATTTTAAGAGCAGTATCTCTATTTTGTACCATTTTCAACTTGTCGACTAGACTACACAACATCGAATTAGTTTTCTTGTTTATATAAATATCAATGTAGTTTAAAACGAATCCATTGCAATTATAATTTGGACCATTTTTATAGAAAAATTAAAATGAATGTTTTCGTATTTCTCGCCGCCGTAGTAGTTGCCTCCAACTCCCTTTCCGCCCACGAATACCGGACAAACTTCAAAGTGAGTTATAATTTTAAAATATTTTGAAACATTTAGATTTATTATATCACAAATATTGAAAACTCATATTTAAACTAATAGTATATTTACAATTATTAAAACGATATATTGTACAGGGTGTGTTATATAGGTTAAATGGGAAAATATATACAGCTTTTTATACCTATCTCTGTTATTATCAGCGATACAAACAAAACGTAGAGATGAAAGTTGTAGATATTTGAATACTTTATTTGGAAAAATTAATAAAATTATTATACCTCATATAAATTTTGAGTTATAACACAAACTTTTATTTTTATAAATTTAACCTAGCATGCTATGATTTTATTAAAAAGGCTTTTTTAAGCGCTTTTCAATGATACGAACATGTTTATAGCGATTTTATAAAATAAGAAAGTAACAGCCCATGTTTTATGATTTTATGTTATAAAGCAGATATTGCTTTGAAATGAACAATAAAATGTAGCAGATAATACAGAAATATCTACAAAATTATTATTATTTAGCAGATTGCATGTAAGTAGTTACCGTAAAATAAAAAAAAATATTTAAAAATTATAATTAAAGCATTGTCATTCATTAAAAATCAATTGAACAAAATAAATTCAAATGATGACTGAAACTATCAGCGCTGTTATTGAACCTTTTTAAAACTGAATTGGTTTCTTATCGAAGAGATCGTCCATCAGTATTACTAACTGCTTCCAAAACAGCTTCTCTTAACTCGTCTACATTTTCATATGGCCTGTTATAAATTTTGTTTTTCACCATTCCTAATAAAAAAATATATAACTGACAAATTTGGTGGCCATTCAAACAGTTCATTTCGTCCAATCCATGAATTGGGAAAAAGCAAGTTTAAATGAAGTGGCGCTACAATATAATTTATGCAGAGGCGCACTATCATGCTGAAACCATTGTAACATTCGACGCGATTCTAAAGGAAATTCGTCCAACATTTCTTCAAATTCAAATTTTAAACAGTAGTAAAGTTAACAATTTCCAGTCAGAGTAGAATCAAAAATATATGATAAAAAATTCAGTACCCAATGTTTACTATTGTTTACGCCGTGTCTGTTCTCTATATCATAACTGTCTTTAGTTATAACCATATGGCAGGAATCTGAAATAATTTATATTGACGATCATATATCGGAACGCGACTGTACAAAATATATGACAAATAGCACAAATAGCAAGGGTGACAGAAGAAAAAAACGTATCATGTATTGAATTGTACTGCTACTGAGTATATAATGAAACAGCATCAAAAAAATATTATAAAAGTTGTTATTACAAACAATATCTAAAAATAAACGGTTTTAAGGATTGGAACTAACTTTTCCGCATCTGTGACCCTGAACAATATTCTATCATAAAATTGTTACTTGTATACACTTCGGGGAATGTATCGTGCTAACAAACCGAAATTTCTCCAAAAATTTAGTATATCTGGATTTATAGGACCCGCTATACTCGCTCTAGTCAACTGAAAATCAATAGGGTACATCTGTGAGAAACCTTGAACAATATGCAATCATAAAATTGATCAATTGTATACACTCTGGAGGCTGTATCATGATAACAAACTGAAAACTCTCGAAAAATTACAAAAATGTCGTACTTCAAGTACCATAGCATCCGTTGTACTGGCTATTGTGAGCTGAACATTAATAGGGTTCATCTGTGACATGTGCTAACAAGACCAGTAACGAGAGTGGACGACAACGACGACGACGATATACTGGTGTACTGGCTTTAGTGAGCTGAATATCAATAGGGTTTATCTTTGAGACGCTCTGAATAATATCCAATCATAAAATTGGTCACTTGTATATACTTCGGAGGCTGTTTCGTGCTAACAAACTGAAACTGAAATATCTTACTTAAAGTAATGTAGCACCTGTTGTATTGGCTCTGGTGAGCTCAAAATCAATAGGGTTTATCAGTGACATGTCCTGAATGATATTCAATCATAATATTGGTAACTTGTTGAACTCCGGAGGCTGTATCGTGCTAACAAGACATGTAAGGAAAAGTGGCCGACGACAACGACGACGATATACACACATAATTTTTTTTTCTAAAAACAGTTTCTCGTGTTGTTGTTGATGGAAAACGTAAAAATAACTCAAAAATGTTATCAAAATTCCAACTTTTTTTGGGGTAAACCAATACTTTTCTCGCATATTAGATAGGTTGGGCTTGAAAAGTAAAATATCACAAATAACCTTACTCATTTGTGTATTTCTTATCTATACACTTCAGAGACACTACACTCATTATCTACTTTCATTAGATTGCACACGTAACTACTGATAACGACCTTTCCTATTTCTCACAGTTTTCAGGTCAACTTTGGTTCCAAAGTCATTGTGGAGTGAACGTGCTTATATACTAATCATGCACCGAATTATTACTTTTCCGCCTGAACTATCTATATGCGAGAAAAGTATTGGTTTACCCACAAAAAAGTTGAAATTTTGAAAACATTTTTTGAGTTATTTTTACGATTTTCATCAAGAACAACACAAAAAAATTGTTTTTAGAAAAAAATCCTGTGTGTATGTCGCCGTCGTCGTTGTCGTCGGCCACTTTTCGATACATGTCTTGTTAGCACGATACAGCCTCCGGAGTGCAACAAATCACCAATTTTATGATTGAATATTGTTCAGGATATCTCACAGATGGAACCTATTCATTTTCAGCTCACCAAAGCCAGTACAACAGGTGCTATAGTACTTTAAGTACGGCATTTTTGTCATTTTTGGAGAAATTTCAGTTTGTTCACACGATACAGCCTCCGGAGTGCAACAAGTGACCAATTTTATGATTGGATATTATTCATGGCCTTACAAAGATGAACCCTATTGAGATTTAGTTCACTAAAGCCAGTACAACGAGTGCTATGGTACTTGAGGTACCAAATTTTTATCATTTTTGGAGAATTTTCAGTTTGTTAGCAAGATAAAGGCTCCAGCGTGTATACAAGTGACCCATTTTATGATTGAGTATTGTTCAGGGCGTCTTATAGATGAACCTTATTGATTTTTAGCTCACCAGAGCTAGTACAACGGGTGCTATGGTACCTGAAGTGCCACATTTTTGTCCTTTTTGGAGAAATTTCAGGTTTAGTACGATACAGCCTCCGGACTGTATACAAGTGGCCAATTTTATATTTGAATATTTTTCAAGGTGTCTCAATCAAGGTGTCTCACAGATGTAGCCTATTAATTTTCAGCTGACTATAGCGAGTACAGCGGGTCGTATAAATCCAGATATACCTACTACATTTTTGGTTACTTTTGGAGAAATTTCGGTTTGTTAACACAATACATCCCCCGATGTGTATACAAGTGAGAATTTGATGATAGAATATTGATCAGGGCATCTCATAGATGCGGAAAAGATAGATTTAATCTTTAAAACCGTTTATTCTTTTTATTGCTATCATTATTCATTTCACAAATGTTTTTGCACAGCTACAAGATGTATATGAGTGGAAGCAAGTGTCATTTGTTTGGCCCAGTGAATCAGTTAGAAGCCAAGCCATACAAAGTGGGGAATATATTCCAGAAAATAATATGCCCATGGGATTGGGCAGATGGCATGATAAAATGTTTATTACTCTACCAAGGTGAGCAAGAAATTTCTTACAATTACAATATTCTCTAGGCAAATCTGCGATTGTAATAAAATTTTGAAAGTAGTAGTCTAGTAATGATATATAATTGAGTCATCTATGGATCCTCTTGGTGAGGATGGTGATTATGGAATTGCGCTGATGTGATTTTCAGGTTGCTGGTGATAGTTCATTATCACTTCTTCATTTTAACTCAAGATAATGATTGCGTAGGTAACTGACGCAGCTTTAAAGTTTATTCCCACATGGCCTTCTTCTTTATGTTCATTTTTTGTTCTTGGTTGGATATTAATTCTTGGTGTTGCTTAACTATAGCTTACTTCTCGTTCCATTTCGTTTTTTTGTTTGTTTTACTATGCATTATTACTTTTCCGCCCAACCTATCTATAAGCGAGAAAAGTATCGGTTTACCCAAAAAAAAGTTGGAATTTTGAAATTTTCTTTGAATTATTTTCACGTTTCCCATCAACAACAACTCGACGAAATAGTAGTTTGTACAACAAGTGCGCAAAGTCATACTTTTCCCACGATCGCAGACGTTTGTGGCACGAGCCGTAAGGCGAGTGCCGGAAATCCAGCGAGTGGGAAAAGTGCTTTGCGTACGAGTTGTACACAATATTTTTTCTACAACTACGTTTATTAATTAAAGTAACTTATATATGTATTTTATTTAACTTAAACAGAACGAATTTAAGAAATGAACACATAATATAGAAAAATTAGTTAAACGTTGATAGTAAAATTGGAACTATCTCGAATTGTTATTCCTGATATAATATCTATTTTTGATGATAAGTTATCGTTAATGATTGTCAACGAAGATGTTGATGCTTGTTTTTCATTAGAAATGATATTATATGAAGTCGAAGCCCCAGGTATAATAGATTTTTCAATTTTGTTGGCAATATCAATTTTGTTTGATATCGAGTCGTCAATATATCCTTCCGCCACTGTATTTGAGCGCCATCCACCATGTCGCTTCAATGTTAATAAGTTTTCGCCTGAATTTGCTAAAATTGTAGCTGAAGATCGTCTAAAATAATGAGCCGTGTACAATTTAGAGTTAGGTAATTTTAAATATTCTGCAATTTGTTTAGGCATATTTCCGAATTTATTTATTCCCACTACTTGCCGCGTGCATTTTCCGTGTTGGTAATTAAGAAATAACCTCTTCTCATTTGTATTTTGTGGACGCAGACGTGCATATTTTTTGTATAAATCATAGAATATTCCAACTACAGTAAATGTACGTGGTATTTTGGTCTTAGTTATTGGAACAGTAACCAATAAGGCTTCTTGTAAATCTTTTACGTTATCAATAGTTAATTTCCATAATTCTTCCATTCGACATGCTCCGGCTAATCCAAACGCCATGACAACCTACAAGTAAATTTGTGATTGAAATTAAAATTTTAATTTGGGTCCTAAATTAAAGAAAAAAGATTAAATAAATTGCAAATATATAAAAAAACGACAGGATTTGTACCCTTGCCTCTACGTTCCAATGCTGATGTGTTTTCCACTAAGCAATCGCGGCAACAATTATCAAATACTGTATTTAGGTCTTTCCGCTGCTTTATTTTATTTTTAAGTTTTTTATTTCGATTTTTCTATATTATGAAGTACATTGATTACTAAATAATAATAGATTGAATAACTAAATATTATCTTTAAAATTATGACTTACTTTGACGAGTAGATAGATATTGTATGGCGCTTCTTCTAAAAATGTATGGATTTCAGCAGATGTCAATGTAAGGGATTTTTTTTGTCACAGCTTTTTTCGTTTTGCTTTTTGAAATATGCTCGAAGTTTTGTATACTTTGAAATATCTATGTTATGTTTGATACTTATGAGGCTCCTTATCATTGAATATATAGACCACAGTGTTGTAGACGGTTCAAAGTTTGCAGAAATTTCTTGAGAATAAGCCTACAAAACATTTTCTGAGAAGGATTTAATATTGTTTATTTCCCTCCAGTTCATAAATTGGCTGTATTGTTTTTGATATTTGTTTTTTGAAACTCCAGGTAACAAATTTTCGATTGCATTTTGAGCCTTTTCGATAATATCTGGAGGAGTATTCTCTATATCGGAATTCGACAACTCGAAAGATAAATTATGATCTCGGTTCATAGTTCCTAAAATAATGGGTAATAAATGAATTTGTTTATAATCTATAATCAATAAACTGAAATACATAATCTAAAAAATAGTTTACTTACAGAATTTTTAGTTTAAATTTAAAATTTGAACACCCAGAAATCCACTATAAAGTATTGCCAAAAAAATTTTACATTGCCATTTCCGTGGGCAAAGTGACATTTCCGTGCGGAAAAGTACCATAACGTGTACTTTTCCCACACTCTACATTATTACTTTTCTAACGGATATCAAACTAATTAAGAAGAGGCTTGCTTTGCGCATAAAAATTTGTATAGAAAAGCGTGTTTTGCATAGTAGTTGTAGAAAAAAACGGTTTTTAGAAAAAAAATCCTGTGTGTATGTCGTCGTCGTTGTCGTCGGCCACTTTTTTTACATGTCTTGTTAGCACGATACAGCCTCCGGAGTACAATAAGTCACCAATTTTATAATTGAATATTGTTAAAGAAATGTCACAGATGAACCTTATTGCTTTTCAGCTCACCAGAGCCAGTACAATGGGTGCTAGGGTACTTGAAGTACGACATTTTGTCATTTTTTGAGAAATTTCAGTTTGTTAGCACGGTACAATCTCCGGAGTTTAACAAATCACCAATTTTATGATTGAATTTTATTCAGAACATCTCACAGATGAGACCCAAATATACAAGTGACCAATTTTATGATTGAGTGTTATTCAGAGCGTCCCAAATATCAACCCTATTGATATTCAGCTCACTAAAACCAGTACAACGGGTGCTATGGTACATGGAGTACCAAATTTTTGTCATTTTAGGAGAATTTTCAGTTTGTTAGCATGATACAGCCTCCTGAGAGTATACGATTGATCAATTTTACGATTGAATATTGTTCAAGGTGTCTCACAGATGTACCCTATTGATTTTGAGTTGAATAGAGCGAGTACAGCGGGTCCTATACATCCAGATATACTACATTTTTTGGTTATTTTTGGAGAAATTTCGGTTTGTTAGCACGACACCTCCCTCGAAGTGTATACAAGTAACAATTTTATGATAGAATATTGTTTAGGGCCACAGATGCAGAAAAGTTAGTTTTAATCTTTGAAACCGTTTATTTTTCTGAAGCCTTCTCTTGTATACCCTTGAATCAGCACTTATCATCAATTTCACATCTTGACTATTAATATTAACACTGCTATTTGGACGTAGTTATGCAAAAAGCTTCCAAGCCTCAAAAGTAGTGTTTTGAGTAAATCGATATTATTCATATTTTTAACAGTAATTTAATAATATACATTACAGCTTAATCCAAAAATAACCAAAAATGTAGTATATCTGGATTTATATGACTTCTTCTAGTCAGCTGAAAATCAGTAGGGTACATATGTGAGACATCTTGAACAGTATTCAATCATAAAATTGGTCACTTTTATACACTCTGGAGGCTGTATCGTGCTAACAAACTGAAAATTCTCCAAAAATGACAAAAATTTGGTACTTCAAGTACCATAACACCCGCTGTACTGGCGTTAGTGAGCTTAATATCAATATAGTTCATCTTTGAGACGCTCTGAATAATATCCCATCATAAAATTGGTCACTTCTATATAATCCGGAGGCTGTATTCTGCTAACTAACTGAAATTTTCCCAAAAATGACAAAAATGTCGTACTTAAACTACTAAAGCACCTGTTTTACTGGCTCTGGTGAGCTGAATATCAATAGGGTTCAGCTGTGTGATGTTCTGAATAATATTGAATCATAAAAATGGTGACTTATTGAACTCCGGGGGCTGTATCGTGCTAACAAACTGAAATTTCTAAAAAAATTACCAAAAAATCGTACTTCAAGTACCATAGCACCCGTTGTACTGGCTCTGGTGACCTGAAAATCAATAGGGCTCATATGTGACATGTCCTTAACAATACGCAATCATAAAATTGGTGACTTGTTACACTCTGGAAGCCGTATCGTGCTAAAAAACATGTAACGAAAAGTGGCCGACGACAACGACGACGACGACATACACACAGGATTTTTGTTCTAAAAACCATTTTTTTTATGGAAAACGTAAAAATAACGCACAAAAATTTTAAAATTTGCAACTTTTTTTGGGATAAACCAATACTTTTCTCGCATATTAGATAGGTTGGGCGGAAAAGTAATAATTACTTCAATATTTTGAAAAATACAACCATTTTTTTGGGGTTAGTTGCTTTCTGCATTTATGTATTATTATGAAAAATTAAAATTCAAAAAATCTATACAAAGGAAAAATAATTAATTGATAAAAAATTGTATTAAACATCTTCAAGTTCAAAATCAAGACTAGCAATGTTATACTCATCGAAATATTTTTTTGTATAAATCTTGATAGTCTGATAGGATAAGATTCATCATCTCGTTAAGATTTGCAAGTTTTTTTTGCAGCGAATATCTTACCATTAGGCCACAGCGTACTCATTGAAAAAAGTGTTCTTTTTTTATTTTCGTGCTGTTTCTTCCGTCCTTCCATATCAATCTTATGTACAGGCGTGTCAAATGAATTGTGCTGAACAGTGAGCAGGGACGGTTTATCTTTTTTTAATATAACCGATCTTATTTTTAGCCAGTTCATCTTTTTCTATTGACGATTTTTTTTCAATCATATTAACACTCAAAAAATCACAGGTTTTCATTTCCATTACCACGAAAGGTTTTTTTCGACAATATTTTATCACCTTCACATATTCGGAGGGCAAATACAATCTTTGCTTTTTTTAATGCCGACTGAATTTGAGTAAAATCAGAGTCATTGGGTAAAAAACTGTGGCCTGAACATAAAATTTTTAATGTAATATAAGTAAAAGTAGAGGATTCATGTAAGAGAGCTTTAACATAAGAGTTAGTTTAATAGTCCACCGCATGAATCGCTCCAGAGAATTAGATGTTAGACGCTTTTATCTATGTTAGTATTTATGTGTTTGAGAAGGCAGAAACCTACCTCTAGAGCCCCTCTTCCTGCAACGCATTCAGCCTAAACATAATAGAATCCCTGATTTTGCTTTCCGTTATGAATACCACAGTTGTATACCCAGAGCGGCCATTTATAAAATACAATGTTTGTGGCTATTCTTGGTAAACGTAATGTTTTTACTGAATCAAATGTGAGGTACTCATAATTTTCATTTTTTTTCGTCAACTGAAAGTCTCTTCTCAAATGTTGAACATTTTCTGCGTCTTTTAGGTGATTAGTATAATCTTTTTGGATGCGTTCTTTTTTTTCTGGGTTAATTTCATTATCAATTTTTATCTTCAATCTATCGCATCATTACAGGTATCTTTTTTGAGTGTCTTAAATTTCAAATTAAATGGTTGGTAAAATATTTTTTATAGGATGGCATGCTTACAGGTTTTTCATTTTCCTGGCTATACATCTCGTACATTTTCTGTATTGTCATTTCTGAGGGCAACAATTCAGGGCTTGTTTGTTCTCCACGATAGTGACATTTATATTTTGCAATTTTCTGAATTTCTTCAATTACCTCCTGAATTTTGGCTTCTGGAAGTTCATTATCCCCTCCTTGTTTAATACATCTTTGGTCAGGTAAATAAATTTCACCTCTAAATTTTTTTAGGGCGGTATTAACTCTAAATGTTGTGATGTTAAACGTTCTTATATACATTTCACTGTATACCACTTTGTCTTGTATTTTATAGCTCCTTGAAAATTTTCTTCTTTCTGGATTTCTACCATTAAGTCGTTTTTTCGAAAGCTACTGTACTCCCGCTCCGATAAAATTTACCTGGCAATCATATTAGCCAAATGACCAAAATCTTTGAAATTGTAACTCTCGTAACTCGACAGGTACATGTTCGGCATATTTAAAAGTGCAATTACAATCGTAATGCATAAATTCTTTCGGTCTAATTTCTCTCCCTTTATAAATGTAATATTTTTCCTTGCTATTCCTTTTCTTTTTCGTTTCTGTCCTGTTTTGATTTTCGAATTTCCTTTTTTGGTCTTGCCACTATCAGCTATCAGCAACGACATGATCGCTATCACCAACGACATGTTTTGGAAATGTTGGTTCATAATCTGAGTCATCGTTATCCTCCTATTGGTCATGTTTGAGGTCATGATCACTGGGACGGGTTAGTTCCAAATGGTGAACATCTGAAATAAAACAGCAATCATCAATCACATAAAAGGATGATGAAATTTTCGTACCATGAACCGTTCAAGTCTATACTTTCTCTTCCTTCCTGATAAAAGCTTTGTTAATAGATCCACATTCTTTGATTAATTGAGTATTTTCTGTTATTGTTATTTCCTTACTAGTACATGGAATTTGTTTGAGAGGAGTCTAGTACTTTTTCCGTTCCTATTTAATTAAAATAACAGAAAATATATTAATAATTTTTATTTCAACAAATATTGCTGAAAACTCACTTTTCTCTTGTTCTTTTGTTGAAGCAGCTTAAAAGTCTAACTAGTACGGGAACTAAACATGTAGAATAACAATACAACATACTTTTTACTTACAAAATATCATTGAAACCCTTAAAATTTTGCTAAGATCACGAGCCAAAATATACAAAACAACAATATAATTTGAGTTTATGTGAAGATTTCATAACGCAGTAAAATACCAACCCACGCAGTGGCGTCAACAATTTTCTTGCATTTAACAGTTTTTTATTGATGCACAAGGCAACCAACCCACTTGGTCGCATTAAATCACTATTGAAACCAACCAAGTGAATTGGCATTTTTCTGAAAAAACCGAAACCTTAGAAGGTTAAGAAAATGGGTTGGTTAATACTATAGTCATGAATTTCAGTTAGTAGGTTTCTGTAGTTTGAAATATTTGACATATAGATAAATTTTATGTGCTAAGTACGAATTCAAGCCTATTGTGGGTTGATAGCATTCTGCATACGTACGTCCATTTGTTCTTCGTTATTCTCAAGAGGTATTACGCATTATTATATATAAAAATGTTAAGAGTACTTGGTAAATTTATTCTTGTTGTAATTTTTACAATAACTGTTAGATTTTACACGAATTCATTATAAGTATATTGAATAACAAGTGTTGAAAATAAAAGATTTCACACGAGACGCTTAAGCAAACGAATTTGACATCGAATTTTCAACACATGTGGTACACGATACTTTACCGAAGATCACAAAAAATCGCAGAGTTAGTATTCATTTTTAATTGAAGTTTATGGTAAGGTTACTACAATTTTGAAAATAAACTGATGCTTGACTGAAAACGGTTATATGTTCATTAGTTGATACAAAGTTTTGAATTTCATGCGTATGAGACTCACAATTACAGAAAATTCATAATTTCACTCCAATTCGCTCTTTCACTTGTTATCAGTTCAAAATTCAAACTTAAAGTGTCATTCGGCAAAGCACTCTATTTGCGGACAAAATAATTATGCCGTTGTGAGAAAAGGTAGACATCGGTAATCATCGACCTGTATGTAAAATAAAAACACACAGCTGTAGATCAATCAGATTTCTCAGTTTTTTCATTTCAAACGGGTATGCCTATCATTCGCCTTGTGGTTGAAATTGTCTGCAATCTTAAATGTTTCAATAAGGGAAAACTGTATGAAATATGCAATATTTTATAGTGGTCGTCGGAAAATGTAAATACATCACATACATATTGACAGTTATTATATAATATATAGTTTCTATGTGAACATAATAGTATATTACGTAACGATTGTTGTAAGAAGCATTTTACGCACGAACGGAAAAGTTACGCACGAAGCCCCGTAGCGGCGTGTGCGTAATTCCGTGACTGCGTAAAATGCGTTACAACACGTGGTCGTCGGAAAATGTTAATACATCACATACATATTGACAGTTATTATATAATATATAGTTTCTATGTGAACATAAACATAAAAAACGACCGTCAAATATAAATCTCATATTCTGAATTTAGTGACATGTAGAGCGCCAAATTTGAATTATTTACTTTACACGCCCCTCTCAAATTTTACGTTTTATCAAATATTTAATCCCATCGCTTCTGCATGATGGTGATGTGCAGGTCCAGGCAACAGTATTGTAAGAATGTCAGCTGCTCAATTTTAGCTGACCCTTCTTCGCCAATTGACGTATAAAATCGTTT
This sequence comes from Galeruca laticollis, assembly GCA_963921935.1. Classification (NCBI taxonomy): domain Eukaryota; kingdom Metazoa; phylum Arthropoda; class Insecta; order Coleoptera; family Chrysomelidae; genus Galeruca; species Galeruca laticollis. Next base: position 110,256,512 of record OY998175.1, on the reverse strand, counting down.
CTCATATACCTTATAGTACTTTAGCACCTGCTTAAAGGGATTTGGTAGTGCTGTATTTAACACTGCTTTTATTTCTGTTTATAGGTGGAAAAGTGGTGTTGCTGCTACATTGACCTACATAGACTTGCAATCGACAGAAAAATCACCAAACCTAATACCTTATCCAAGTCTAGAATCAAATCGAATTCCCAATGGTGGAAATATAAGAGACGATGTCATTATATCTACTTTCAGAGTACAAGTAGACGCCTGTGATAGATTATGGGTCATAGATGCCGGCTCTTTCGATTTCTTCAATAACGCGACACAAGTTCTCCCACCATCTATTCTCATTTTTGATCTTAATACAGACACCCTTTTGAGAAAATATAATCTGACCGATGGAGACGTGAAATGTGATGGATCTTCCGTCATACCTGATATCGTAAGTAGTTGAGAAAATATTAATTCCTATATAAATAAATAATATGAACTTTCAGAACATAGTCAATTTATACAGGGGGAGTCACTTGTATTTATATGGTCTCTAGTGGGCAAATGGTGAGATTTCCCAAAAAAATTTTCACGGAGCCATATGGACATCAAATAAATAGTTATTTATATATTAACGGCATTATGATGATGTTTATGCGCCGGGGCGACCAGTTTTTAAGTCTACAGAGACGAGCGGATCAGCTTTGACATTGTCTGCTTATTTACCAACATCCCTATCGATTAAACACAGTCTATCTAATATATTAAACAGCACATCACTTCAGATTGTATTTCCCTAATAAAATACTATTTGTCCAACACCTACTTCATATTCCAAGGTAACTTCTACAGACAACTGAAAGGTACCCTCATGGGATCCCCTATCTCTCCGGTTATGGAACATTTCGAAAATTCAGTACTATCTTCCTCTCCCCTCCGACCAAGTTGTTGGTTACGATATGTTAATGACACTTTCGTCATTTGGCCCCATGGAAGAGATACTTTGTATTCCTTCCTACACCATCTAAACAGCGTACATCCCTGTATAAAATTCACGATGGAAGTGGAAGATAACTCATCTCTACCATTTCTTGATGTCATGATTAAAAAACTTGCACCAAATGATTTCTCACACTCCATCTATCGCAAACTCCCTCACATCAAACGTTTTCTCAATTCCCATTCCCATACTCATCCAGCCCAACTTAATTCCGTCATCAATACACTCGTATACCGATCCATCTCTTTGTCTGACGAATCCATTGGACCATCAGAAATCAATTTTCTAAAACAAAATTTAATTCAAAATAGTTTCAAAGAATCTCAAATGAACAGGTGCATTCAGAAATGTTCATCTCCCACTCCATCACCATTGACTTAGATAGTCAATTAAAAATATCTCCTCCTTACATTAAAGGAGTGACAGACAGAATCTGAAAAATCTTCAAACCCCACGGTATTCGATCAATCAATAACATAAAATCGTCCACCTAACCAAATCTGTCAAGGATAAAATTCCCAATGAACAGCATGGAGTATATGAAATCGCTTGCTTAGATTGTCCCCGCACCTACATCGGTCAGACCAACAGACGTATATCCGTTAGAGCAAAAGAACACTCATTGTCTGTCAGAAACTACGATCCTTCTTCCACCTTGGCCCAACATTGTGTTCAAACAGGGCACACAATCAATTTCGATAAAACCATAACTACTGGCCCAACTCGCTCCATTGAGGCCAGAATAATTCGAGAAGCTATCGAAATAGAAAAACGTCCAAACTGCCTAAATACCAGAGACGACAGCCAGAGATAGCTATCACCCTGGAAAAATCTTCTCCACCCGCCCCATTCCGATATCACCTGACCTTCTTCCACCGTGGCCTGTGCCAAAAACAACAATTTCCCCCATAAAATATCCCGGGATAACGAACGTCCTATATCAGTAAGCACTCCCGCAAGCAGCACACGCACCAAAAAGACCATACCCGCCAATAGGTATAGAAATTTCTTACTTTAGAAATTCGATATCAGTATTTAGCTAATTCAAAAACTAGCAGTATTTAGACGGTCCTAAATTATTAATTTCATCCGGTGTTTTTTATAATAGACCAATTAGTTGAAATCAGGTTGTTGATCTTTCAAAAATATGCAGGGTGTTTCATTCAAAATAAAGAGTAAGGACTATGATAGACTTGCGTGAATCACCCTGTACATTTAATTTTTTTGTTAATTTTCTAAAATAAAGACAAAATTTCATTCTGCGGTTTCCACACTATATATTATACTACTATTTCCTACAATTCAACATAAAAATATTATATGTAGCCTTTATTTTGGATTGGTTCTTTTTTTATTTGAATTCTTACTTTACTTTTTAGATTGTTGATGTATCTAAAGATAATTGCGATCAAGCTTACGCTTATTTGCCGGACTTGGGTGGATATGGACTTATAGTATACTCTTATGCTGAAAATAGGTCCTGGCGAATATCCCACAACTTCTTTTACTTGGATCCTAATGAAGGAGATTTGTGGATTGGTGGAATCAATCTTCAATGGTCTGATGGAATTTTTGGAGTCGCTCTTGGAGATACAAACGAAAGGGGGTAAACTATAAAGCTATAAAATTTTCATTTTGTTGATATTTGTTTAGATTCAATTTTTTTCTGGAAAGACAATAATATTTGTTTAACTCCTCTTGGTAAGGGATTTTTTTCGAAGTAGTTATTTTATTTTCGGAGGTTTCTACTATTTATAATCGTCGTCATCTGCGATCACATTTGATCTGAAAATTATACCTTTTTTTCACCAAAATATGAAACTGACTTTTGCATCTATTTATCGTGCATATATTTCCATTATATGTTGAAGCATAGTTCTAAGTTCATCTATATTTCCTGTTACTAAATTAACGTTCGTGTATTTTGTTAGGTTACTGTTTGATCCGATACGTTTCTTATTGTTTGTATCTATTTTTTTTCAGATATTTAATGTCGTTTTAACTTTATCCTTCCTAGGATAACCTGCAATAGTGTATAATTGGCGTGAAAGATATAGTGTAGCAATCTAATCGTATATCCTCTTTAAGTTATGTTGCGGAGCTAAACACTGGAAGGTATTAATATTTTGTTTACTTACCAATTTGTTACATAATTATTGAAAGGGAGTTCGGTTTACTCGGAATACCAGACGTGAACTGAGCCCTTTCTGTATCCCATTCGATTCTTATGACCCAAAAAAATTTTATGAAAAAATAAAAAAAAATTTATGACAATGAATAAAACAATTCTTTAAAAATAAATATTATGTCTAACTTCTGTTTGTCACTACTATAAAAGTAACATGAGAAATATATTAAACTTAATTAATTGTCTTCTTCCAAAAATACTATTAATACTTCCCATATCATCTGCTTCACTTTCACTATCTTTTTGTAAATCAATAATAAATTTATTTCCCCTATTAATATCGACTTGCCCAATATTCTTATACTCATCTTCAGTTTTGATTACTTTTTTAATTTCTGTTTTAATTGTACCCAAATTAACTCGATAGAATCGAAAATACAAAAATAAGGAGGATGTCCTTGTTTTTCAGCAATACTCTCTAGGTCGTATAATTTCTGAAATGTCTTTGTCTGTAAAACTTCAATCAATTGTTGTTTTGTATAAGAATTTTTGAAGTTCAAATTATTATCCATTAAAAAAATTTGTAGTTCGGTCTTCTTGTAGCTATTATTTGGTATTACTTTGCCGCCCAACCTATCTTATATACGAGAAAAGTATTGGTTTACCCACAAAAATGTTGAAATTTTGAAAAACATTTTTTTGTTATTTTCACGTTTATCATCAAGAACAACACGAAAAAATGGTTTTCAGAAAAAAATCCTGTGTGTATGTCGTCGTCTTCGTCGTCCTCGTCGTCGTTGTCGTCGTCTTCGTCGTCCTCGTCGTCGTTGTCGTCGTCTTCGTCGTCGTTGTCGTCGGCCACTTTTCGTTACATGTCTTGTTAGCACGACACAGCCTTCGCAGGGCAACAAATTCCTAATATTATGATTGAATATTGTTCAGGACATCTTACAGATGAACCCTATCCATTTTCAGCTCACAATAGCCAGTACAACGGATGCTATGGTACTTGAAGTACGACATTTTTGTCATTTATTGAGAAATTTCAGTTTGTTCGCACGATACAGCCTCGGAAGTACAAAAAGTCACAAATTTTATGATTGAATCTTATTCGGAACATCTCACAGATGAACCCTATTGCTTTTCAGATCACCACAGCCACTACAACAGGTGCTATAGTACTTTAAGTACGACATTTTTGTCATTTTTGGAGAAATTTCAGTTTCTTCACACGATACAGCCTCCGGAGTATATACAAGTGACGAATTTTATTATTCGATATTATTCCGGTCGTCTCAAAAATGAACCCTATTGAGATTCAGCTCACTCAAGTCAATACAACGAGTGCTATGGTACTTGAGGTACCAAATTTTTGTCATTTTTGGAGAATTTTCAGTTTGTTAGCACCATACAGCTTCCAGCGTATATACAAGTGACCCATTTTATGATTGAACATTGTTCAGGGCGTCTTATAGATAAACCTTATCGATTTTTAGCCCACCAGAGCTAGTACAACGGCTGTTATGGTACCCGAAGTGCCACATTTTTGTGCCTCACAAATGTACCCTATTGATTTTCAGCTGACTATAGCGAGTTTAGCGGGTTCTATGAATCCAGATATACTGCATTTTTGGTTACTTTTGGAGAAATTTTTGTTTGTTAACACGATACATCCCCCGAAGTGTATACAAGTGACAATTTTATGATAGAATATTAATCAGGGCATCTCACAGATGCGGAAAAGTTAGTTTTAATCTTTAAAACCGTTTATTTCATTGAGCTTTCGTGAATGATAAGAAGCGTTGTCAAGAACTACCACACTATTTGGCTCTAAGTTTGGGATCAATGTGAATTCAAACCATGTTCTTATGATAGTCAACGTTGCAGTCTTCCATTTTTTTCACATATTTTTAAGGCATTTGGAACCCAACCTTAATGTCCACCGCAATGCACAATAATAAGTCTTTATTTACAGGCATTGTTGGCATACAAATGTTTGACCCATCAGTCCATACTTTCTTAACCGTGTCGTGTGTATCATACCAAGTTTCGTCCAAATAGACAATTGCCGGTTTTCTTTTCTATACTTAGTTACTTGTTCCAAGTAAGTATGAAGCATATCCACTATTCTTCTGCTTTCCATGACTGTTTGACGTTTGTTAATCGTTTTAAATTTGAATCCAATTTTACAATACAGCCGGCATTTGTGCATTTATTTCTTATTATTTCAATCGTAAATAACTCATTACTTTTGTAACAGTATTTGTGGTGGTTTCTAATAACTTTATTACAGACACATCTAAAGGTTTGACCAATCCTTTATCACATCACTTCTTGCGTTCATAAGGCCCATTCTTGGCTATTTTACGTATAGTTGATGGGGGAACTTCTGTTAAATCAGATACTGCTTGCATTATTTCTGTTTCTTCATCGAAATAAAACTTTCCCAGTAGATTCTTATACACATTGAAACGTATGATCTGTGCTTCCAATTTTAAATGTCGTCGAATATTGTTTTCACTTGCATCACCATTATTTAAATTTTTGTCGTTGCAACATACAACATGTTGGACCAAACTCGATATTTCCCAAGGACGCCACATTGTAAATATTTAATTTTTATCTAAAAATATAATTGCTATACTCACCCAAATTCCTCAGAAAATACTACACTCTTTCTTGATGTCAAACTACCAACTAAAAAGTGATCACCTGTGCTCGTATAAAAAACGCACTCTCAAAAAGATTGGTTATAGTTCAGATAATGATGTGAAAAATAATAAGTTATTTGAAATATATATTTCTAGTTCTTCTTAATGAAACGAGGTATAAGGTAGTGTTAATTGTCTGCTGTTATGTTTAAGATGTTTTTAAATATAAATAGGTTAATATTGTTTAAAGCAATGTATTTTGTTCTATACATTAACGCTAAGTATCTTAAAAAGTAGGATGGCGCTCCATAATTGCGGATTAAGAATAATCGTTAGACAGTCGATGAATGTATTTAATAATTATAAAATTATTAAATACATTTTAACGATTATCAGTTGAAATTATAATATTGAATGAATTTATCGTCAATTAAGCATTTTAAATTATAATATTGGCTGGACTATGACGGTATCCTCGTGTTCGAGTTAAACGAAAAGCCGACAGCTTAAAGTTGGCACTATACCTTTTATGCCAACTATAGCACAAAAGTTAACATCGGTGTTATAGTCCGTGTTCTAAATGTTATTGAAATTTATTGATTAATTTTGAGAAATAATATTATACAGTAATTTAACATTGATATTCAATGGAAAAACATAACTGGAAAAAATATTAAGAATAAATTCCTAATACATACAAAAAAGGAAGTTTCATGTGGTCCTTCAACAATGGCAAAATTATTAAGTATGTTTACAATTACTTTTATTTGTTGCGTTTATTATTGAACGCAATTTAACTAAAACCAAACATAAATAGGAACTATATCGTATATATCACTAAAAACAAAAATTAAATGGTTTAAATCGTAAATCACAATCTGAAAGTTACACTTGAAAAACTAATCGACTATCAGTTATCGCAAATATCAATTAAGTGTTCTAAACAAAGAAAAGTATAATAGCTATGACCCCTAAATCTTGTTTTTCTATTTTTTTGCTACTGCCATGAACTTCACCATTGGGAGGAGTGACAGGCATTTCTATGTTACAGATGTGGATTAGTCGGAATATTATTTTGACGTGGTATATTTGTTTGCATAGCACGGCGACATAAATGTTTTTCCAATAGTTACATGCCTAACTTTTCCAAGAAGTTTCGTCTAGGCATTCTAAGGGGGTGATTAGCTACGGCCGAATTATGTTTAGGAATGACATACGAATTTATTCCTGCAGTATCAACATCGCATAAAATATTACCATTGGCCATCTAGACGTACCCCTGGCACAGTTGTAGGAGGCAGACATCTTATCTACAGTATCCACTTCCTCCTTGGTTTTATTATATGCAACAATCATCTCAGGTTTTCCTGTTTGTTTATCTATGTCATCATCTTCATGTAATGTGGATAAAAGTATGACGTTTTTTTCTCTCTCTAGGTATATATGACACAATAGTGCAGTTTTCTTGAGAACCAAATATACTCGTTTGTGAGAATTCTCATTGAAGGATAGTTCTGTTAGATCTCAAGGTTCCTAACATTGTTAATTTATGTTTATTGAACAAAATATCAGCAACTTATTTGATGGTAAAAAAATTATCCATTGTGGCATTTTTATCTATTTTCCAAATTGGCTTGCACAAATGAGGAACCAAAGACATGTTTTTGTATTCTGCTGATAAGGTCCTTGCAGCTGGGTTCAACAACATACTTCCAAATTAGCGGCGTAGAAGGATGAATTTAGCGTCAACTAGTGCGTTTATTTTTATCCCATATCGATTAAGTTTATTGGGCATATAATCCCTAAAGCCACACCTACTATATACTAAACGCCAGTAGTTGCCCGTCGATTGTAGTTGAGTCGGAAAGCGAAAAATATTTTGTTAAATTGTTGTTGAAGATGTCAAAATTGTCTCGAATCGCTAAGATTTTATCAAATGTTCGACTTTCTGCTCTAGCTTTTACATCGTCGAAACGTAGCTGTCTGAGCAAGAATTTAAAAATCGGACGAGAGACATTGTCAGTCTGTAAATCTCAACTGACATTTCATCTGTTCTGAAAACATCTGCACTTCTTTTATAATTTTTAGTTACTGCGCCAATATAGAAAAGTCCGATGAGAGCTTTTATTTCATCCATATCTGTTTTTCTACAAGTCATATTGTTGACAGTTACTTCAATATGAATGTTGGTACTATCAACTATAATTCTCAATATATCATCTGTAAACAAAAGACTCCAAATTTGAATAGGGTCGTTTTATTGCGAACTTCTCCTTTTTCAGATGGTAACGATCTAATTAAATTTTGGACATGCGTTCGTATTCTACGGAATTTGTCGTAATGTTTCTTCCGTCTCGTTTTCCTATCCTTTCCGACAAAACAAATTACTATAAACAACCGATCCACAGGTATATCGTATAAAGGCTCATCATCATTCTCAATTTCTTGCTCAGTGTCTGTGTTGTGGTATTGGGTTTCAATATCGTCTTCTTCCAGACTTCCATCTAAATCATGTAACTAGATTTCTGATCCAGACTCCTCCAAATATTCATCCGTTAAGACCTGTAATCGTTGTTGCTCCTTTTCGTAACTCATTTTTATCTATAAACAAAAAAAATAACAAATAACTACTTCAATATGTTTTATTTAGAAAACTATGACATACCATCAATTGTATGGTTCACATAAGAGATATAGTGCGGAATCTAAAGTTTCGGCTTATCCTTTGATTTGAATAAAGTCATAGTCCAGACAACGTTATAATTTAGAATGCTCTTTAGACGATATATTCATTTAATATTATAACTTCAACTAACAATCGGTGAAATGTATTTAATAATTTTATAATTATTAAGTACATCTTAAACATAACACCAGACAATTAACATTACCTTATCTCGTTTTATTAACAAGAATTAGTATTATAATTTTCAAATAAGATATTATTTTCACTGAACTATAAGTATATTTTGAGATAGCAGTTTGTTCAAACACGCTCGGGTCCACAAGTGATAAGGGCGGCTCACTATTTAGTTGGTGCGCTAGCATCAATATAGAGTTTAGAGTGTAAGTGGTATTGTCAAAAATAAACAAAATATCAATACCTTTCAGAGTCTAGCTCCGCAACATAACTTAAAGGGGATATGCCATTACATTTCTGCACTATATGATTTCCGCCTACTATAACTAAAAGGTTAACGTCGGAACGTTGGACCGAAAGTAGTCTTCACTTGCAAATTGTTCCACTTCACTACAAGTTTACAGAAACACTGAACACATACTTCCAAAATATGAAGCTACTTAGTGCTAACGGTAGGAGGGATAATGAGTAGGCCATACAGGGGGATATTTCGACAAGGTCGGTTCAGCAGACCGCAAGTTAACGTGGGAAGGTTAAATAACTACATATGGTACAGAACTTCAATACTCCTTATTGAACAAATTATACCTGTAGTTCATAGCAACCCATACACGAATTTTAATTATTACTTCTCATTAACATTCACCTTTACTTACTCAAGTAGTTAGGAGGCGAGCTTGAAAAACTTATTTTTTGTACATATAAATATAGAGTGTTATCAAACTAGAAAGCATTGAATTGAGCTCAAGAATACATATAATTCATTTCCCAAGAACTCAAATATGAGGCTAAATGGCTTGTGGTAAAAATAATCTATCTTAAAACGAATATTTTCATTCCATATGAAGCAGGCCATTTTCGTATAATTACAGCGATAATTTCCCTATAGGTCCGTATATTCCATATGAAGCGGAACATATTCAGCGATAATTGCCCGGTAGGTACCGAAAATTTCCCTGTAGGTCCGTATCTATAGTAAAGAATGCTAACATATGCGTTTGTCATCTTGGCATCCACAAATATTATAGAACTCTGGAAATATTCTACCGAATTATACTCGTGCATCAAAATAAACCTGAAAATTTTTAACCCGATGTTTAAGCCAATCAAACGCCTTGATTTTGACAGGTTGCTATGACAACAACTCAAATTTCTCGAAAAATGTTTCAGTCACGTGACCTAGCGGGAAAATTAATAAGTAATAATTTCCTTGGATTGACAGCTCTCACCAGCATATGCCAGAATAACAGAAGCATAGATTATTTTTGACAAATATGAATTTTCAGTTTAAAAATAGGTACATGTACATTATTAATTTTCCTTTCTCTGTAGTATTATAAAATTATTCATAGTATAGAGAAATGTATTTATTTAAGACTCCGATTAGTACTTTTTGGACCAGGTCAAAGGGAAAGTAAAAAAAATTAAATTACAATATAGGTATAGGTAGGTTTCTCTATAAAGGAAATGCTTATCGTTCAATATAAAACACACTCTAGTACTATAATATTGTGAGATTTTAATAGAATTTATCTACTCCTATTAAATTATATATTAATTATTCAACTCATTTTGAGCAATTAATAGGATCTGTAAACAAGCATGAGTTGTAAAAACTCACTATAATAAATCGGAAAAGTTTCTTGAAATTATTTACGAACCGAATATCAAGGTAGCTCTGTACTTCTGTACAAACTAGTTCGCCGAAAGGGAACAGCCCGTTATTGTTATTGAGGGGAGTAATGTCACTTGAATAATTTTGAAGTTCGCAAAATAAGGTAATACCTAATTATGGCTGAGGTGTTCGTTGATGATTCCGAAAAGAATTAGAGAAAAGATTAAGACAGTTACTGTAAATTAAATATATAGTTCTGTAACACCTCAATCAGTTAGTATACCAACAGCATATTTGCAGCAAACAGAAAAAGAAGCAACGAAAGTTCCACGTATTCAGTTTGTTCAGACTTTACGGTTAATGTTATTAATGTTATTAAACAAAATGAGTAATTACTACTAACTCTTTTATAGCAGTATTATAGGCAACTATTAAGATTTGTGAAAGAAGTTCTTTCTCTGTACTTGTTCCCTAGTATTTATTGTTATAGTCATAAAGTGTATTATTCAACTTCCGGTAATGGTCAAAACTCAATTGCTGAATTACAGCACTCGCCTACGGCTCGTACTGCAAATGTCATCTGCGTGTGTTAAGACCTACATTATCGCTCGTTTAATAATATACTAATTAACTTGATAAAATAATGTAAACCTTAATTTACTAGAGTTCAAGGAAATAAAAAATATAGATAGGCGCCGGCGCTGCCGGATTGCGACTAGCCATAATGGTATCGCTCCTTTGTCAACTTTTTAAGTCTTTCGTTAAAATAACAGAGGAAAACTAATTGTTATTAAATACTTTATTCAAATGAAAAGAATGTAATGAGTAGCTAACAATCTAATAATTGGCAATATTAAAAACACAGTTATTGTAAACATTATTACTACCAGGCTGTATTTCAGTTGTTTTTAGTAGAGAAGAATTTATTATTTGGGGAGTATTTTGGTTGTTTACTATGGAACTATCGCCTCTCATAGCTTCAATTATATTTAGGTGATGCTCAGCATCCATCCATTTGAAGATAAGATTTTATGGATTTTATACGGCTATGACCAGTATTATTCATGAGCTGCTCTTCTTGCATTCCATTTTTATCCAAACTCAATATTGTTAATACAAGTTCTTCTTCTTCTGATTGAATATGCTACTTTGCTCACTATTTTCAATTGAATGAGAATGAATTTTGCTCTTGGTTGTGGAAAAAAAACTTGGTCCTAATCCATTTAGGTAACATAATCTGCCTATGCCCTAGCCTATATACAAAAAAAAATTAAAATTAAGGATAATTCTCTACCTTCACAACCGATTCTTTACAGTCCTCTCAGTTTTTCGTCCTCATGTTAAATCCCCAATCTTCTAAAATTCTAGCGAGCTCTGCTACAGCTGTTTGTTCTCCAATTTTGTATTTTCTTTCTTCACAAAATAACAAAAATTATTTCCATATCGTTGACTTTGATTTCTTCGTATTGGACGGAATTAAGTTATCTACCTCAACTCTTATTACTTCCTGACTGTCCAAAACGCGACATTTTTTGTGTTTAATTACAAATGAAATATTACTATGTACGCCTTTGAAACTTGTCAATCAAAGCATCAAAAAAAGTGATGTCATGTCATTTATTAAAGCACCAAACATCAAAGCAGAATAAACTTCTATGAAACTGTCAAAAATCGTATTTATTCAAAATAATGTTTGCTATAAAATTTTCGTACCGAATCCCCCGCGATCTGGAATTTGTCTCCCTAAATTTTTTTATCGGTTGCACCTCTGGAAATTTTCGGAAAATTCGCATCTCAAAAAAAAATTCGGAAATTATTCAAGCTCTGGTGAGATTACAACTGATTACTTTCCATTCAAGCATGTTTTCAGTAAAAAACTGCATTCGGTTATTTTCATATTTTCTTAAAACGGCTCTTCTCCTTCGGAGCTCTCTCGCCAAAATATTAATATAAACTCATGCAGTTTTCAGACAACATGCTTTCATGGAAAATTATCGGTAATTTTGATGAACTTGTGTAATTACTTCCGAAAATCACAACAAAATTATAAGATTCAAGGCATAGAGAACCACTTGTAGAGTAATATCGATTGACATAATTACTTGTGTTTGTGATTTTCAATTTTTTTTGAAAAATTATTATTCATTGCCTCCTTCAAAAGAAACTCTTCAAATGTAATATACTCGTTAGCCAAACCTCGATGTACTTCTGATATGCTCTTTATGATACGACTCTCTTCCAGAGATACTGCCTCTGGAGCATTTTGGGTGGTTTATTTGCCCCAAAATTGTTGGATGAGCTAATATTTTTAGTGGACTGTATTTTATACCTTCGACTGGTACGAGGTGGATTAGTGGCATAATGTCGTGTCGGTTAACATCAACAAAAATATATATTTATAAGTTTGTCGTGAACAAGCTGATAATTGAAACATAAAAATTTACATAGTCTAGATTTATCGTTCTCATATAACCCAGGATAGTTATATTGATATGAATAAGAGTACGTTACAAAATTACTGCAGTATTAACACTTGGTGAATTATTTACCACCTTGAGATATCTTCACTAGTTAACACAATCAGAAACAATTAACACACAATGGTTAAAATATTGGCCTTTTGGAGCTGACCATTTAGTAACACAGATTGAAAATAAATTGACCTGCTTCTTAGAACGACATATTCGCGTGGCTGTTCGTTGGCAAGTGTCCTTTTTGCGGGCTTTTTGTAGAAGGCGGAAAGAGAGACATGACAGTTTTTAACGGTGTTTCTATCGAAATTTCTAGACTAAAGCATTTGGGATAGGTAGGAGCATTTTTTATTCTGGGTTAAAATTCGTTTCAAAGTAGTTGATAGCACAGAGCGCCTATAATAAACGGAAAACGGAGGTCGGGTGTCTCAAAAATTTTTATTCCTTATTTATATTTTAAAATGTATCTAGACTAAGAAGTAGGAAATTGTGACCAGGCCACCCGGTAATCCGTCAAATAACAATAGGTAATAAAATGCAAATGAAAGCATACGCAGGTGACCAAATGGTCCATTGCCGTAGAACAGGGTTATCTATGATTTTAGCTCAACGTTTATTATGATTAATATTATAATGAAAATACAAACTAATTGTGCACTAAGATTTATATACACAGATATTCTTTTAAAAAATGAAAAAATTAGAACAAATATTGGCAGATGAACATTACTTTAACTATAATATATACAGCATTAATAACTAAATTCTTCATCAGAAAAATCTGAAAAATATTCCTAATTTAATAATTAACGGTTCGATCTCTGTAGTTTCGTCGATTAAGTTGTCAAGATCCCACAGTTTCCCCTCCTTAGCTATAACATGTTTTATGGCGCTTTGCCAGTTTTCGGCAGTCAAATTCGCCAAAGAATCCATAAAAAGTTGCCGTACTTCTTGATGTTTAAAAGTTTCGTTGTTCCTGGCAACATAACCGCTCTACCTCTACACCGATTACAAATTTTTTAAACTCTGCCTTACACTGCAACGGGAATTCAGAATATTTTTATCTTGCCAGACTTTCATTTAGCCAGGTTTCATCCAAATAGAAAATATTCTAACATTCGTTGCGATATTTTCGAATTGACCATAAGTATTCTCGTCTCCAGCAGACAATATCCGGCCTATTAATAAGAAAAGATTTTCTGTTCTGTTTTTCCCACCGAAAGTTCATTCCATAAAGAATTCTCCATAATCTAGTTCTTGATATTTGTGGCAGGTTTTCGTCATTCTGGGCGGCTTGCACAATCTTGTCCAATGTTTGTATTTTTTTTGCGAAATACATACATTGCACTTTTCTACGTACACTGTTTTTGACGTCGTCGTCAATTTCTAATGTTTTCTTCCCCGGGTGAGGAATTTGTTCACCGAGGTTCCGGCATTTTCTCTCATATAAAAATCTATAAATCGTTGATTCTCCTACCCCTATCATATTGGCACAGTTCGTAATTATGTCGCGAACAGAGCTTGTGGGATTTTCTTGCACACGAGCATCATGAACGTTCAGGATTAATGTTTTTTCCCGCAAAGAATATGCACTTTTGATAACTCGTTGCATAGGAATTGGAGAAAAACTTGAACTTGAAGCCATCTTAATTAGACGAACAGACGTTACTTGCTAGTTGCCGAATACAAACTACTTCAAATTTTATTCTATACAGGTAGTTAGATTTAAATATTAACAGGAAATTGGGTTGTACCTGTATAGGTTACGGGGCAGGTACACAGAAAAAAAGGAATGTTTTAATATAGTATAACAAAATAACTGTGGAAAATTCTATATACCTGGAAAAAACTTATATAGATAATACCAAATGAAACGTTCTACTGTATTTCCATCTTTTGTCATGTATAATGAAATCACAAATTACTGAAATTTGGGAACATCGATAGGCAGTAGTATGTGAAGATATTTACCGAGATATTTTAGATATACGAATTGTAGAATTGAAACAATATCACCAAAATATTTTTATTCATTCCAGCGGGCATGTTTTTGAACCAAACATTATATTTTTTCACTTGAGTAACTCACACTCATCATTCAAGTATAATTTTAAATCAATTCCTAATTATAGATTTGTTTCAAATGGCGATATTCTTGATTCGATACTACGGATTCTGAAATTAAATGAATATTTGAACAAAATCAATAATAATTCCTTCATTTCAACAGTCTGGTATTCAACCAAACAATATGTATTCTAAAATTAAAGTAAATAATTGTTTCATTGAACATTGAATATACAAAATTATTTATTAGCTTCGATGGTGGAATGCATTCTCAGATGAAAGTGAAATTATTCTTGCACCAAATTAACCCGAAGAATTGAATGGACGAAATATAACAATTGACATCATCTAATATTTTCTTGGAATCAAAATCAACTAGCGTTTTCTTTCAAATGATAGGTTTATTTCGCCATATTGGAACAACAAATTTGTTTGACTGAAATATATTTTGTTTGATTCAATACTCCTTTTTTTTCTGTGTAGTTCCGTCGCGCCTATGGTTTACAACTATTTTATGGTCCGAACACCCGATCCGTGCTATCAACTCAATTGGGATAGACTCTAGAGCAGTTGATCTAGAGTGGAGCGCTTTTTATTAATTAAATTCAAGTCAGGGTAGCATGTTTGAAAATAAAAGTAATTTATTTTCAAACAACCTCTATTTTCTAAATTGTGGCAAAACGCTGCCCTTCCATGAGCCTTTATTATTTCGAGATTAGAAAAAAATGTCAGTCCATACATTCTACTTTCAAAATCAAGGTTATGCTTCATCAGCTCTTGCTCTTTTTCTGGCGAAAATACAGGAGGCAGCTTCCAAGTGACTTTTTCTCTAGCTTTGCTACCTTATTTTTTGTCTGTTATACGGCGCTTGAGCGACATTCTTAGCACCTAGAAGGTTCGCGCAGCGGTTTTCACAGATTCATTGAACAACATTCTTCTGTGGCATTTTTCATACGCTAAGCATCCCAATTTTGTCTTTCCGTCATTTGCTTATGCATGTATGTTCGTGGTATTCTGTAAGAAAAGAGAGTAAACGAATTTAATTGTCAAAATTATGATTTAAAAAAAATTCAATAACTAACTGGTAAAATGATTCCCTCCTCAAATCGGGATCATTGTGCCACGCTTCTGGAGGATCGTTTTACCCCAAAGTGATGAATTACCTTTTGATAATTATATATTTAGTTACATACCTTAATTAAAGACGAATACCAGAGACACGTTTTATAGAGTTACATATTTTATCCGTAACTTTTAGGATGAAGAGAATTCTTCGAATTTACTATAACTACTGTTTACAATTCTTATTGGCAAATATCTCAATTCGTTTGGTGAGTGTCCACAACATTCAATTCATTTAATATTTTCATCTCAATCTATTTATTACGATGTTTGGCAACAATGACAAAAATACACAAACAAATTGCATTAGACAAATAACACTTTTGAAACATACATTATACCAATAATGGTTTCTAGGAATTTGATATGGGGCTTTCTTGTGTCGAATGCTTATCGAAATAACAATTTTCAATTCCTTCATGCAAACAGTTAGTAAATTATGTCACACCTGGAAAGAACCTGACAAAAACAAAAATTTTAGAGAAAAATGTAAAGTAGTCAATAACAACTAAGTTCTTGTTGGGTATTTAGTGAATATATTGCTTGTCTAGGATGGAACTATATTTACCCTTGTATAAACTACTCTTATGTATAATGTAACATTCTTTTTTTTAAATATATTCAGACTTCAATATAATGGTATTTTCAGAAATAGAGGTGCATGTTTTTTATCATTATCGAAATGCTGTTTGAAATGAATATTTATGTACCTACTCACTATTTGTTTCGTTTTTCTTTTCTCAACTTGGAATATTCATGTGTTGCTACTTTATATTCCATGTATTGTTTAATTTTTTGTTCTTGATTTCCAGCTTTCGCACAGTATATTTCCATCCATTGGCCAGTACTCACGAGTATTCAGTAAGTTCAGAAGTTCTGAAAAATGAAACACTGGCAACATCGTCGGATAACTATAAATTATTTCAGGTGGGTATGATAATAAGAATTTATTTAGCATGCATATATAGATGTCCACTATATCTCTATGAATTTAAATATTTGCCATGCACTCCGCTAATTTTTTATTTTCTTTTCCATTGAATTCTGTCTCGGCGCAAGTTATTTTTTCATGTGAGATGGACGGAAATACTTGGAAAATAAACGATTTTAAATAATAAAACTAACTTTTTCGCACTTATACGCTCCTCAGGCTGTTTCGAGTTAACAAACCGATATTTCTCCAAAAATCAGCAAATATGTAATATATCGACATTTATAGGACCCGTTGTATTGGCTCCGGTGAGCTGAAAATCAATAGGGTTCATCTGTGAGATGCCCTGAATAATAACGAATTATAAAAATGGTTACTTGTATGCACTCCGAAGGCTGTGACATGTGACAAAAAGTGGCCATATTTGTTTGGTTTAGAGGGAATATATTGGCGGAAACTGCACCGACCACGAAATCCCTCTAATTTTTCATCGAGTGTTACAAACTTTGAAGGGCTATAAAGTTTTTACAATTTTCAACAAAATGGTCGAATAGTTCCCTTATAGGGGCTAACTTATCATGAGCTTTCCTTTCTGGTCGAGTTCTTCTATCGTCAAAACGAATGTTGCTCAATAAGAAATGAAAACGATTAAAAGACATTGTGAGCTTGAAAATTTCTACTCCCGATCCGTCTGTTCTCTATAACTCTTCTATATTGAGATGATTGGCCTTTGGAGTACCGGCATAATATGATAATTCTAGTGAAGCTCGAAGCAGAAAATTTAAAAACACTTCCGTAGCCGCTTCAGTCCAAGAGACAAATTTCACACATAAAATACAAACAATCTCACCAATTCTCTTCTAATTGTACACTAAATATCAATAGGTTAAACTAGGAAGTACATAGAAGAAGCTGATTGTTGACCACGCCTACTAGTTGTTACAGCCAATTGTGTATTGTGTCGGTATCACAGACTGTATGGTATCGTAGGGCTAAGATCAGTATAACAAGTTCAATGATATAGAAAACCAGGAAAACTATATCTGCTGATCCAATTATTACTTGAAAAGACAGTTTAAAACTGGAAAATTCTCTAGATTTATCTGTTCATTGTTCATATTGTGGGTTTCTTAATCTAGCTCTTGATTCTTATCGCAAGTATGTAGTACTTCTAGTTCTGTGTTAGGTTATAATGAATGCTTGGTGTGAAGTAGATACTTTGCGTAGTAGGATTTCTCTGGTTGTTTTGATCGGTATACTCGTTAGTGTTTATTGAATCTAATTTCAAAATTTCTAAGGGGTTGATCCAAATAGTCAGCATTACATTCTGGACATTTAGGTTTATATATACCAGACTTTTTTAATGAGAGAATTTTTGTTTTTCTATTTATTAATTTTGTACGCACATTACTTTCTGTTTCGAAAGAAATGTTTGTATTTGTTGCTAAAAATACCATCTTTGAAATTGTATTAGAAATGGCAGTGATGAAATTGTAATTTTTTACTTCTTATTTCTTTTGTATGATTCGGAAATATTAGTTGTGATGCCAAATTTTCTCTTTTTTATCAAGTTATTTATTTATTGTATATAATGGATAACCATTGGATGTTGCTATTTGTTTAATTGTATTAATTTCTCGAGGAATTGAAAATGTTCTATGTATCATTGAATTATATGCTGCTAACTTTTGTGACATAGAATGATTTGAATTATATAGTCAATTGAATAATCAAGTACATTATTAACCCCTCGAATTTTTAAACTCAAGAAATTGAGTTCTCTTTGTTTAACTTCTAATGTAAATTTAATTTCTGGGTATAAATTATTCATATGATTGAAAAATACATCTAATTGTTTTTCACTGCATATAAAACCAGTTAATATGTTATCTACATATCTATACCAGAATAAGATATTTTCTGAAATGTTATATTCAAATATTTTTCTTTATAAACTCTCCATAAAAATGTTTCTGAATATTGGGATATAGAGTTTCCCATTGGAAAACCTTCATTTTGAATATATACCTTATTATCAAAAGTGAAATAACTCTAATTAAATACAAACATCAAATAAATCAAGAATAGCTGATATTATTCCTGGATTAATATTTTTATCTTCCAGTTATTATCTTATAAGTGTTATCCATTCTCTCTGAGCAGTTTTAGAAAACATATTGGTAACATCAAATTAAATGAGTTTGGATTTATCTTATAAGTTGTATGTTTTTGATTGTTTGATTGGTTATATTGACTTTTGATTGATTATTGAGATATATCAATAGTTATTAAGTATGGTGTTTAGTTTATTAGCTAATTTATTATTAAGAATATTAACATAAGAAACTACAGGTCTAACTCTACTCGATTCTTTTTGTAGTAGTGTTAATAGTGCCAAATGATTGTGGAGATTGAGTATTTCTTATCCTAATAATTTAAAAGATAATTTGAACAATTAAAAATCTCACTGACAGTATTAGGAAACTTTTTTGTTGGGTCCGATCTTAGAATTTGGACATCGCAAAAGCAGACACAACAATAAAGCTTTCTGGTAATGTAGGAGATGTTGCTAATAGTTCAAATAACCTTGTAGATGATTATGAAAAAAAATGCATCATAAATAAAAATCCCCAATCTCAACAATTATATTATGGCACTGAAAAATTATATAAATCATCAAAAGCAATTAGATCTGTAGGTTCTTATTTCAATACTCCTAATAATAAATTAGCTAATAAACTAAACAATGTACATAACAATTATGGATATATCTAAATCCTCAATTAAAAATTCAATAAAAAAATTAAAACATTCAACTTACAGGATAACTCTCATTTCATTTGATGATATCAATATGCTCTCTAAAATTTCTACAAAATAATGCATAACACCTGTACGAAAATTACTAGAAGATAAAAATATTAATCCAGGAATAATATCAGCCATTCTTAATTCATTTGATGTATGTATTAATCAGAATTATTTCATTTTTGATAATGGTGGATGTATTTAAAATGAAGGTTTAATAGTGCAGCCTATATCCCAATATCACAAATTTTGGCAAACATTTTTATGGGCAGTTTCGGAAGAAAAATCTTTCAAAAATACTCGTAATGTAATGATGGGTATACATAAATTATAAAGGTGATTATTGGAATCGGGACAACCTGTATCATATAAAACAAATGAAATAATATTTCTTCAGTTATTTCGTTACGAAACTATAATCAACAAAAAAATTTCGTTCGTTCTTTCGTAAAACTAGGTGATTGGAAATTATAGCGTAAGCTATTTCACTGCATTGTAGAACCTAATTTAAAACAAAAAAATTGTGAAATACATTAACTCATGTATGAAATCGCAAACTCAGCGACCCACATATGGAGTTTAGTCGACAGGCAACTAAAAAACTTAATGAAGAGGGGAAATTTTGTAACCCGTCGCTGGGGAATGAAAAAATTGAAAAGAGTGAGAGTGGGTCCAGCCGGCGTTCTGGAATCACGCGGTGTTATCGCGACCAGCACAAATCACTAGCTTAAGTGATTGCTCCTTTCATTCGCTAACAGGAAAATCAACGTCATTTATCAGACTTATGTTTTATTGTCTTGTTGTGTGCATATTCTTTGGGTCACTCGCTCCACACTTAACGTCTGAATGGAAGAGATATCGTCTCCGGTGAGTAATTTTAAAGTTTATTTAACCTACTAAACATTATTCAGAGGGTGTGTGTAAAGGCAGAATCAGTAGAGAAACCAATATATCCTTCAATACATTGCTTCTCATGGCCGATGACACATAACTACTAATCAGATTTGTCAGGGTAGTTCTTTTATCTTAAAAGGGAAGTATTGTAAAATATTGCCACCGAAATTCATAAAAGGTCATTAACTATGTGTCAGTGCTTCCTAAAATAATTCATTCATAACTTGTATATCAGACCATAAAAATCATCTTTAAACAATATAATAATTTGTAAATTTGACATATACGTCATAAAAAGTATCTATAACCCTAAAAGAATGAATAAATGTATTTAGATTATTATAATACATCATGTTTAATAAGAATTAGTAGCAAAATCATTATTTTTGATGTTTCTTATTATAATGACACAGAAACTGTCAACAAGATTGGAATGTCAAAATACTTTCAAAGCATGAAACATCAGCGACAGAGTTCGATGTCAGCGGCAGGAATTCGTTGTCATAGAACTATGTAATTCTGACAAGCGTATAAAGCGATGATGAAAAATAACACATAAAATATAATTTTAGGCAAAGTTTATGAGAAATAATAATCATGACCAAATTTTAATAGAAATTAAAAAGAACTATATATATTTTGAAAAGTATCAGATTGTAGATTTGTTTAATTTAGAATGGAAAAGTATTACACAACGAGAGGTTTTTATTTATAAATAGGGATATTTTTGGAGAAGTAGAGTTTTAAATAGATAAATTAAATTATTTTGCAAATAAAAAAAGCATTAAATATCATCAAATAGTTATGAAAAATATGAAATTAAATGAAAACCTCTGATTTGTAAATTATTGTTAAAAAAATCTAGTTAGATGATCAATTTTGTCCATAACAACGGGAAGAAAAAACAGTGTTGTTGATTTTGGGGCGATAAAAAAGATGTGGTGTGATATTGTTGAGGGAGGATATATGCAAAGAAAAATTTAGGAAAATATAAGTATAGTCCTCATATAATTAAAAGAAAAGCATAAAAAGAAGTTAAATAAAGTTAAAGAAGTATTTTGAGAGGATTTGAAAGATAAGTAATGAAACAGAAGATAAATAATTAAAATAGATAAAAAATCAAAAGCTATAGAATAATAAAATATACCTGAAAGCATTATTTAAAAAGATATTTAAACGAAAGAAACCAGATTGTGAAAAAAAAGAAGATAAATAAAATAGTATAAAGTATAT
Source organism: Galeruca laticollis (assembly GCA_963921935.1). NCBI lineage: Eukaryota > Metazoa > Arthropoda > Insecta > Coleoptera > Chrysomelidae > Galeruca > Galeruca laticollis. The sequence goes on along the minus strand of OY998175.1, from coordinate 110,234,759 downwards.
CAAGAAAGAGAAATTCAAAACTTACCTGGAGGAGTTGTGTCTAGTTGGAGTCCAGCGAGAGTAAAGGCAGTAGACACAATAATACAAACGTTGTGTTATAGGAGATTGTTGGTGCCAAGCAGAAAACATTGTTCAGTGAAGGTTAGTGTAGCGTAATTTTATTGGTTAACCAATTTAAAATTTTCTGATTTGGCCATTTTAAACAATATAAATTTGCGCAAAGGTATCTATTTTTTGACATATTAGATTTTAGTTGTTTGTTCCACTATTTCGAATTTGTTTGTATTGATGTATGTAGTTATTTCCCAATTTCCATTGCATTTTTGATAATATATAATTACAGTGTTCTTCATTGTCGTTTCAATACCCAATATCAGAAACAGTAAATAGTTATTCAGTTCATTTCAAGTGTCAATTCTAAATACAGGAATAGGTTTGATAACATAGGCGTCTCAACATAAATATAGACAAGGTATAATTTATTTTAAATAAAAGACAAAAACAAATAATTCTTTATGAAAATTTATAGAACAAAATAATAAATTACATAAAAATCTTTAGACCTGAACTCAAGAGATTAAGGAGTACTCATGCTCTACTTGATATATTTACCCTGAGCTATAATTAAACATTATTAATTATAAATTATCGCCGCAACAATTAATTTGAGCTAGCCGCACAACATTCATTGAAACTAAAATAAAAGAGTTAATTATAATATTATAAATAATATTGACAAATATATAATATATATATATATATATATATATATATATATATATATATATATATATATATATATATATATATATATATATATTATTTTTTTTATGATACAGGTTGTCCCAATTCCAATAATCACTTTTATAATTTATTTATACCCATCATTACAGTATCTTATTTTAGTATAGATATGTAAATGACATGTTAGTTTGTTTTATAAATATTGAATAACAATCAGATGTATTTCCAAATCATATTAATTATTTACACCCAAAAATTAAATTTACATTATTAGCTGAACACAATAACTCAATCAATTTTCTTGATTTTAAAATTCAAAGAGTTAATTGTGTACTTGATTATTCAATTTACAAAAAAACAACACACACTGATGTGACTATACCATATAGTTCCAATCATCCCATCTCACATATGATTCAATGATACATAGAGCTTTTTCAGTTCCAATGAACAAATGTAATTTTGATAGAGAAATTAATTCAATTAAACAAATAGCAACATCCAACGGTTATCCATTACATATGATAAATAAATTAATTAATAAAAAAGAGGAAAAGTGGCCTTACAACTAATATTTCCTAAACAAACTGAAGAAATAAATTATAAAATCATCACATATGCAGGTAATATTTCTAATAATACTTCAAAGATAATATCTTTAGCATCAAATACAATAGTTTCTTTTAAAACAGAAAATATTGTGAGAACAAAATTATTGAATGTAAAAACCGAAATACCCCCATTAAAATAATCTGGTATATATAAACTTAAGTGTCCAGAATTTAATGCTGTCTATTTGGTTCAAACCCGCAGAAATTTTGAAATTAGACACAGTGAACATTTACGAGCATATAGATTGATACAACCAGAAAAATCCCACTATGCAAACATCTACTTGACACCAAACATTCATTAATACCTAACAGAATTAAAAGTACTATATATTTGTGATTAGAAACAAGAACTAGATTTCCCTGAAGAATTAGAAATCGAAAGACATTTAAAAGACCCACGATATGAAGTCAATGAACAGATAAATCTAGGGACTACTCCACTTTTAAACTCTCTTCTTAAGTAATAATTGTAAAGATTAGCAGATATAGTTTTCCTGGTTTCCTATACCATTGCACAGTGAAACTGATCTTAAATGGGAAAAATATATCCAGGATATCTCAATAGGGCTAATAATATCTAAGCTACAATTTCTGTAATATTATATCTTCTTCATATTTCTATTCTTATATATTAAGTCAATCGCAAGTTAGTTAGTTGGTCTAGCCAAAAATAATTATTGAACATCAGGTAGGCGTCACATGAAATGTAACTTCTGTCATTCTGACGATGATGTTTAGTAAAATTGAAACAATTGTAATTTTTTTGAATTTTTTCATTATTCTGTGGATTTATCTAGAAACAGTTAGTTTAATTTAAGTAAGGTAATATCTCGGTTGGATAAGCTGTGCATTTTTTATTGCAAATAGTTATCGCATGAGACACACTAGAGTAGTTATAAAATACAGCTCTCCTGACATGTGTTTTAGCTAGGAATTCATACTTAATCCTTTTGTCTTGCTACCATTATAAGTGTGAGACGTAGAGTAGTGCTGCAATTTTCATAAGTTTCTTAGCAGAGCTCTCTCCATTTCATCCGGTCACTCGTTTGTGCTAATACTCATTTTTGTCCCATGTGTTCTGCCGTGTTAATAATTTCTTCCATTTATAAATTTGGATAATTTTGCTTTCACCCCACTTTCAGCAATTGGGCATCAAAAATGTCTCCTCAACTTTCATTTTACCTTAATAAGTTTCCTTTTGCAACTCATTTGTTTGGATTAATAATTTCAAGTAATCAAACGGTATTGATTTTAAAATATCCAATACATTTATTGACACACCCCTGACAACAATTTAAAACATCCTAAAAGATTCAAAGCGATACTAATTAATCACTTTTTTAGTATAAAGGTAATAGAGGAAGCTTTACACAAGCTTCTGCATCAGACTATGATAGTGAAACTGGTGTTTTATTCACGAATCAACTCCAAAAAGATGCTATTGCTTGTTGGAATACTAACAAAAGGCTCGATGAAAATACATTTACTCTATTAGAACAAGACCATGAGAGATTAGAGTTTATTAATGATGTATACGTAAGTATATTTTATGCTTTATTTGTTAACATAAATGGGATTTTCCTTATTTTCTGTTATCGGCACCAACCGCTAAAATTATGAGCCGCGAGTTCAGTGTGGACTGCTGGTGTAAATGAACTAGATTAGTGGGGACTGTTATGATTGTCGTTCACTGTTACCCAAAAGGGCTGTTGTTTTGTTTTACTTCAATTACGTTTTTGGAAAGAAGCACCAGTCATAATTTTAAGTAACGTTTGCGGCTAGTTGATAGTTAGATAATTAGTTACAGTTCTTAACAGATATTAGATGTTCGTATGATAAATACGTATTTCTCTCCGATTATTATTGAACTAAAATACTCATAGTTAACACTGTTGTATTTTGCGTCGTAATACGATAGCTATTTTTATACTTCCAGCTAAAATCGTAATTTTCTTGTTTTAGTATTAAGTTAAAATTAATCTAACGTTGATTAGTTTGATATTAGGAGTTTATTCTGACCCGAGAGTTCCACTCAACTGAGAAGTTCGAAGATACTTGTTATACTAAATTGCGTCAGTTTTTGCAAAAGAGATTTTTCACCACTCACTGTTGTTTGCTCGAGATTTCGTCTTTTATTACAAGTTGAAAGACTGTTAGATGCTCCATAAATCTTTCTTATGCATGGATTTTTAGAGCTAGTGAAATTTTAAGTGTCAGGCTCCTGTAGAGAAGATTTTCCTTTCGGCGCCATACACTTATCCGACAATTTACAAAATGAGGGAGAGAGTTTTGTTAATTTGTTTGTCATCGTGATGTATACTACTCGCCAAATCGGTGGTAGAGTGGAGATTGATACCCAGGTTTCTGAAAAGAATTTCTCATTTAATAATAATCTGAATGGCTTATTTCAATGTATGTTTGAAATACCCGCATCCTAATTTATCAATCATGTATTCCTTGTTGAAAATTATCTACAAAGATATTTGTCTGGTACTATTATCAACATACAACCGAATTCCCAGAAATCAAGAGTTAAGAAAATTCTTTTCACCAATTTTGATACATAAAGTGGCACTTTTCAAAACTCATTGACGTTTTAATATGTTTGACTTTTCGTAACTAGTTATGAAAAGTGAAATATGTCGCATCTGTTGATGAAACAGTTGGGCAAAGCAATATTTTCGTAGCGAGTGAATGTCTGCACAACAATAGAAGCCAGTTGCGCAAGAGGACGCGAGTTTTGAAAAACAGTGTTTCCCAACGTGTTTCACACAATATTGTTCCTAATTAACTTTGACCTCAAAAAATAACGGAAAATAAGCGGTTTTAATGATTAAAACTAACTTTCCCGCACTTATAAACTCCGGAGGCTGTATCGTGCTAATAAGCAAAAATTTAAATTTCTTCAAAAATTACCAGAAATGTGGTATATCTGGATTTAGAGGATACATTGCATTGGTTCTGGTTAGCTGAAAATCAATAAGGTTCATCCTAACAATATCCAATTCTTCTGCTGCCAGGTCATGGCCCTTCGTTCAGTAAATGTTTTTAGAGAGAGTTTCGTAGCCTTGCCATTATGTCCTCCTTCGGTCACGGAATTTTCTGATTTACAGTTTCGAAGTTGTAATGTCGAATCTTATGTGGCGATGGTCCGAACATGATGGTTCATAGACGACATGCCAATTCGTAATGTTATCGTGGCTACAGAAGGTGAGGTTCAGAAACTCTTGACTGACCGACATCATGAAGTGGGTTGTGCACATATATTAGCGATCGCTAATCCTTCTCCCATAATAAATTCATGGAATGACTCGCCTTTTCCATTGATGTTAGTACTTTCCCAGATTGTGTGATGGGCGTTTATATCACTACCGATGATTATCTGTTGTCATCTTCCTTTGTAGTAGGCGACAGCGTCCTTCAATAGACATGTCCTCTCTTCCCAGGGAAGTGGACACAGTAGACAACCCAGGACTTGAGCTCTTCTTTCCTGCTTTTCTTACGGTTGCTTGTACTGTGACAAAATCGCTGGAACACAGCTGCGGAATTAGCGTACAGCTGAATTTATTACAATTGTATAACAAATAGGCTGTTGGATTGTGGCCTCTCTGTGATACAGTAACTTACCTCCGGGCAGACTTAGTCCCCTAATAGTTTCGTTGTTCAGCCACAGTTCCTGTATAAGGACGATGTCCAGGCCTTCTTTATGGAACCTTCTACAAAGCACGGCAGAAGAAGCCTTGGCGTGGTGAATTTTTATCCGAATTACCTCTATGGTATAAATTTTTTATGTAAAAGTGCTGGAAGAGCGGCTCCTCAGTAGGGCGTCATCCTGTTTCAGGGTGGCATCCTTTTTCTGGTATACTGTATATCTTTTCAACAGACTGATGCGACTTTGAGTAGGCCATTTTTGGGGATGTTTTCGTGTGCCCTCGAGAATGCTGCTAGGATTTCTTCTATCCTATCGGTCGTTAACTGGGATTCGGTGTAGCCTTCACTGACGACCACCAATTTCTCGCTGCTGGTCGCATCGTTGTACGTCTTGCCAGTCGCGGTAGCCAGTTTTTGGGGTTGAACACCCTTTGGCCTCTTCTGAGGTGTACTGTCTACCGACCTTGTTCTTTTTTGGCATTTTCTGGTTTTTTCGTTCGTAATTAAGTCCTTTGTCTTACCCCTGTTCTCTAGTTCTCTATATGGTTTCTGAAATATTGTTTGATCAGAGAGTCTGCTCATCAGAGACCTGGATACATCCCACAGAAAGGTCTTCAGAACCACTTCCCCTGTCAGGCTGTTTCTCCTCTAAGGAGTTTGCCCTTTAGCTGGAGTCCGGCCTTGGGTTTGCCTTTGCCCTCGGCCTTTTTATTTGGGTTATTTGAATTTAAACGAATGTTAATCTCACGAGAAGCTAGGTAAGTAAGTAGTTCACTCATCCAAAGCCTCACATGGCTGAGTAAGACATTAGATACAGAGGAGGGGCTGCGTGGTACCACCGGGGAACGTTCAACATCACATATATCAATGCCACCATCCATCCCTCGCCACATTGCCTTCCATATTGACTTTGGGAGTGTATTAGATGTGTATTAGAGTGGAAAGAAAATAGGGAATTGAAACGAAATCAGAAATTTCTTTTTGTAATAGTGCTAAAAAGGTACCTTTGGAGCTACTTATTTATCCCTTCAAAATTACAGATTATGATATAATAACTTCCACTGCCCCAGATGGGTGTAAATTGCTTTCAATGTGACATAACCTAAATAACGCAACTCTTCGCATATGAATATGATTTTTTAAATACAAATCATACAGTTTTGCCAGTCTATCAAGTCTATGTAGTCTTGAACGCCAAAGTTGAAAGCAGGAATTTGGAAAGCTCTTATTGTCTTGCCTTTTTCATTCGATCTTGCTTTCTGTATCCTTCTTAAAGCCAGTTCTCTTATATACCGCCTATTGTCACATAACATTGTTAAGATAATATTTTCGGGGTGTCTAAAAAATCCGTTTCTTTGAATCACCTTATCAATTACTGAGTTGGATTTAGATATCGAGATCGTTTTATTAGTTCAAGTAGATTTTGAGGAACCATTCGTACACGACGAATTCAATATTATGGTGAACCAAAGTGGAGCGTAAACTCGAACAACATACGTCACCAATATTTGAAGAGTCTCTGTTGGAGCCGGTGTTCCAACATACAATCGGAGCTGCCTAATCGCTAATGTCAACCATCTGGAATGGGATACTTTATCAGGATCCCTTCGACCCAAACTTTCGCTACAATTTCCAGAAATAACGACATGGCATATTTCCAGCAAATATTTTTGATCTGTACTTAAGTCCTTGTCATCTACGTAAGGAAAATCAGTTTCAATCGGAATAAAATCAGTGATTTGTAGCTTTTCGCATTCACATTTTTGTTTACCGATCGGTCCGAAGAAACCTCTTGGGCCAGTTGTGGGTCCATCTAAATGCTGAAAGAGATGGCGTAGAGGAAGTTCGTTGCCGAGTAATTGGCAAACAAGCCGTTGTAGTGGTCTTTGAAAATGTAATTCAAGTAACCCTAGAACTCCTCTAGGTCCCGTTTGACTGCTATTCCATCACAGCCCATAGCCAGAACATTTGTAATATCAATTAGATGACTTTCTAGATAACTAATTAAACTTAATTTGACATTTTCTGCAGATCAAGTTAGTGGAGTTACATGTTCAATATATTTTGACCTTGGCTCTTGTACTAGTACATAATCTTCTCCCATGACCACTTTACGTTGAAAATGTTTCCTTTAGCGTCTAGAACTAAACTTTTATTTTTTCGCCCATCAAAATATAACCCATTTAGTGGTTACATGTTGTCTTCTTCCTTCTTAATTATTTCTTTTCGTAGTTTGTTTCATTGTCTTCGTACTTTCATTATGTCTATTACCTTTGCTGTATCTGTTGGCGAAATAATTCCGACATCTTCAAGGACTGCACTGGCGACTATAGCAGCACTTCTGTCAGATACTCCGCTTCTTTCACAAGCTAATGCAAGCGAAGGCAAAGATAATCTCATTTAACTTCCTTTCGTTTCCTCCGAATTCATAGGTTTAATCTCTTCAGTTGTAATTTGTACATAATCAACATCATTGCATTTTCAGTAGTCACTGCCACTTTTTCATCCCCTTCATTTTCCAAACTATCGTCCATTTTATTTTTTTATTGTTAAATTTGATTCTTTATGCTTAATATATCTTACAATTTTCTAGTCCTTTCTTGTTCTTGTTCTTGTTTTCTCCTGGTAGCTACAATATCAATAGAACCCGTGACCATTTTTCTCCCAGTTCGTTGATCAATAAGAAACATGTGTTTTTCTTTAGGCACTTTTCGAGGTTTTTCACAAGTGTATGTAAAAAAATATTTGCACTTGCAAGCCTTTTCTTGAAATAACTTTAATTTTAGTTTACTTGTCGTTTTTCCTTCCCTTACATGGTTTTAAAAGATTTCTGTACTTCTCGTGATAATCTTTGAACAATTTCAAGATGCGATCACGCGTCACAATATGAATGGAAGATCTTTTCCATAACTGAGATTTAACGAAATAATCTCACCTATTTCATCCACTGTTTTAATTTCAGATTCATGTCTTAGCCACAAGAAAAACTTCATAATGTCTTTATAAGTAGGTAAAATAGTGTCTGTTAACTGTCTTGGGGCACCAAACACAATACAATTCACCGTTTGTCTAGTTTTTAACAACGATATCCTTGATGACGTAGCAGACGCAGATGCCATATTTTAGGAAGTAAAGCTTCAAACGGTAATAGAAGATTAACGTAAAACAATGAAACATGTGTTACCGACACAAATGCTCAACTCACATTGTTGAAATATGAGCGGATCTTATCAGTACAGGCGTGAGACAGCGCCGGGCCGTTTAAAAATATTTCGTGTATGAAGCAAATATCATATGAAAACAGGAGATTTGTTGGGGCATCGGAACAAGTTGATCTAGATCGACCAAACTTGTGTGGTTGAATATGTGGACCATAAGGTAGATTTTACGTACTATTATGTTCATATTTAGTACCTCCGGTGGCAACTATAATTACTGTTTCGGTACCAGAAAAGTGTGACTTATTTTCATAAAAATCGTTAAAATCAAACCTCCTGGGGCACCGGTAATAATTTTCGTACATTGCCCAAATTTTAAGGATGAATCATACATACCAAAAAGCAACTTTTGCGCACTATTACAATTAAAAACAATATAAGGCCAATTCTGTTAGCAACTGTTAAATTTTAGAGCATGGTTAAAAATTAGACGATCCGCTAACTTCATTTTACTATTCTGTATGCATCATAAGCTTTGAAATATTAACGGAAGACGCTTAATTTTATCCGATATCTGTTCAAATTTAAACCCTATTCTAGACCAGGGGTCTCCAAACTTTGAAGCCTTGGGACCATAATATTTTTTTCGTTATGCTGCAAGGGCCATAAAAATTTTAATTTTCCTGCCCACCTAAGCAAACATAGGCTTTTATTGCATTTCAATTACTATTGTTTGTGTATTGTGACACGTAACGACATCTAGTGTCGAATAGTGATACTATGTACTGTTCTAGGTACTATCTATTTCAGCTACCCAATAACAGGTGGCATATTTGGGAATTTCCGCATTGGTTCGAGAAAGTTCTGGTACTGGCAGTAATTGCATAGGTATAAAAAGACTAGCGGCGCCATTGCGAGTCAGTTTGTGCGGGAAAGGCGAAGGAAGCGAAGTTCTCTATTGTGAAATAAAGTAATAAGAGTATTTTGATTAGACTTGTTTTCATGTGTGTTTTATTGGTATGGAAAACAAGCGAAAAATAGACAGTGAATGCAGAACGTTCCAAGATAAATGGAACTTTCAGTATTTTGTGATCGAGTGCAGTAATAAGACGCTATGTTTAATTTGTAATGAAACCATCGCTGTTCTCAAAGAATACAACATTAAACGTCACTATGAATCGAAACATCTTGAAAATTGCTCGAAATATACAGGAATATTGCGGATGGAAAAATTTGAAGTTTTGAAGCGCGCAGAGATTCACTGCTTGACTTTATTTTCAAACTACTTGACTTGACTTGACTTGAAATCAAGTCAAACTCAAGTCAAGTAGATTTGTTTAAAGTTCAAGTCAAGTCAAGTAGTTATATATCAAGTACTTGAAAAATCAAGTAGTTTTTCAAATTACTTGATTTTTGTTAATAAAAAAAGTTTTTTATTATTACATTATAATTACCAAAAAGTAATAAAAAAAAAATGCGTGTGAGTAAATATTATTTTTTAATGGAAAAACATAAACCAACATTTATTACAACTTATATTTTTTAATTCCCAAATAACAAAACTAAATAATAAATGGATTATTGGATATAAAAACATAATTTTGAACAATAAACATTTAAAGGAAATCTTGAACATCTTTACTCGCCATCCATCATTTAAGGCACATAAGGCTTCTAATAGATTTATCGCCTAGTCGGTTTCTAGTTTTAGTAACAGTTAAAGCAGCTCGGGAAAATTGCTGAAGATGCAGGCGTTGCTAAAAAGTCTTTGGCCATTGTGGCAAGATTTGGAAAAATATTTTCATGCCTTTTCCACCATTCTAAAATATCTTCACTGCTGTCAGCCCTTGGATCAGATGTGTATTTAACTATTTCATAACGCCAGGCCATTTTATCTTTTGGATTGGTAGATTTTCTGAACAGACTCAGTAGATCGATTTCAAACTCTCCGCATCCACTATTTTCAATTGGGTTTAAAGATAAAGATGAAGTTGATGGTACTGGCGGTGACGCAAGCAGTTAGTCGGACCGAAAATACCTCGTTTTGAAAATATTCTCAAAATGTTTGACTGCTTCTGTCTGCAAATCCTGTCCCCAGCGAGAATTGGAGAAAGTTTCTACTTTACGTCGGGGGTCTAAAATTAAAACAACACAGTACATCCAGTCGGTTCTCTCGTAATGTTTAACGATTTTGTCCCTTGCCGCTTGAATACTATCCATTATTTTCTCATCGGTTTCATTTCTACCGGAATTATTGTCAAGTTCCATAGCCCACGATTCTAGTTTATCCAGAAGCATATTAATACCAATTATCACCATAGGAAGTGTAGAATAACATTCACCTTCTAAAATTGTGGAAATAGTCTTAAACACATGTAGGTATTTGCAAACACGTTCTATTAAGGACCAGTCTGCATCTGTTGGCTTTAAAGTCTTCAAATTATCTATATTATCACAAAGAATGTTCAAAGCCTTCCTCATATTTAAGCTCAATTGCAACATTTCGAAGGTGGAATTCCACCTTGGTACCACATCAAGTTTAGGCATAGCCATTTTTAGGTTCAGAGTGCTGCACAATTTTTCAAAATCCTCACGTAAATGTTCAGAGTTTTTGATTTTTTTGGAAAGAGATCGGATTTTTTTCACAGATGAAAGCGAATTGGGATCTTCATCATCATCATCGTCGGTTTCTGACAAAATGTTGGCCGTTTCTGGCGTTTCTCCATATTCAGCATTTCCTTCAAACGTAGAATCAAGAATTCGCATAAAATCTCTGGCACCCAAATTTAAAATGTGTGCAAAACTTACGAAGTGACTATTCTTAACATCAATGTCGGAAATATACGTCTTTAGTTCTTTAATAAACGTGAAATTACTATTTGTGTTATCAGTAGTAATACCTTGGATAGACTTTGTAAGATCGTTGAATCGTATTACTTCAAAAAATAGTTGCGCTATTGAACTTCCAGTATATTTGCCATGTGCTGGCACAAAATCCAAAAGGATACAGTGAAGTTTCCAATTATTATCTATAAAATGGGCGGTAATACCATAGTACCCTTTCATATTGAAAGAAGACCATCCACCGATTGTGAACGAGATTTTTGAATTGCACGATTTTAAGAAATATTTAAGTCTTTGCTGCGCTGCCTCAAATGTTTTTACTGTCAAGGATATCATTTGATTTCTACTGGGTAAATTTACATTTGGATTCAGGTACTTATACATTTTTTTACTTATATCATCCTCAAAAAAACTAAAAGGAAGGTATTTCTGTGCTACATATTCCACAAGTAGTTTTTGAAATTTATCTTGTTGAAAATTGGGTACCACGCTGACAGTTTGAAAAACAAAAGATTGGCATTAATAAATATATGCAGTATGCATATGTACCAATAGATTTAAAACATAATTATTTGAAGTTTAGCTTGTTTGTTTATTCACTGATTATTATTATAATTGGCAGGGGCGAGGCCCAAATTGACCACTGGAAATAAATATTCTAAAACTAACAAGTGAGCCTCATACAAAATTATGTTTAAAAAACGCCACTTCTACAATCCTTAATATTGGTTATACAACACCAACCTGAGGTACTAAATTCTTTACTACTAAATCCAGTTTTAAGTTATTTTTTCATCGAAATGTACCTGTGAGTCACCATATTTTGGCACCCACTTGCAGTATTTATTGTGAGAGTTAGAAGGAAATGTTTCAAACCAAAGTTGTAGGGTTGGGTTAACTCTGAACCGTCAGGAAGTATTAAAAATAGGTATATGACATACTTAATAAAAGTTGAAGAATTTTGAAAGGAATTCGAAACAAAATTTAAAAACAGGGTGTTCCATTTAAAAAAACGTATGTTTTATTCGTCACGCTTTTTTGAGCCACACTGTACTGTATAATATTTTTAAATTGTGCATCCTAACAATCTTTACAACTTTTGTATTTACCATATTCTACCAATGAGATAATGAACTTTACTATATCGTTGACTCACCCTGTACACGTACAATCCGTAGTTAGTTACATATAAAGCTAACAAACAAATAGTAATTATTATCGACTCAAACATCCAAGTAAGTAAACCACAAGGTTTGAACACAGGTTTGAATTAAACATGAAAATAATATGATTATGTCTAAATATTTATACTTGTAATTTCCTACTAAGTATAAGACTATACCACAGTAAAGAAAAACTACTCACATTTTCAGTCTCGCCAGTCTCAGCTCCAGCAGGCCAATTTGAAATTGTACCACGTTTATTGAAGCTTCCGAAAGAATTCGCCTCAAAATTTGGTGGTTGTGAACTACCAAAAATTTTGTCGTAGACTCTAGTGTGTTTGGATTGCAAATGTCTTCTTAATGATGATGTTCCACAATTTTTCATTTCTAAAACTGTGTTTTTCGTAGTACAAAGCGTACATTTGCCTTGTTTGTCAGTATTTTTTTTTACTTTTGCGATCTCGCTCGATTACAAAATACTCCGTAACTTTTATATTTTTATTAGCTACATTTTTATTAGTTTTCATTATTTTTGCAGTCGACCCTGTAATTTTTACATCGGGTTCGATATCTTTAAAGTCCGACGCTTTATCATCTGGTAATTCTGGCACGTATTCTGACCCACTGCTTTGAAACGGTTCTGATTCCATTTCGGACAAATCACTCACGTAAGACATATTTTATTGTTGTCTTCAAATAACATAGAACGTTAAGGGCGATTGTCGTTGCACTATTAACAGTATTCCAGACTAGCACGTCGTCGTTTCGTCAGTAAGCTGCCTGTGTGCGTGTATTGCAATTTTCCTGAGCCGGGCTCGATTTTTTGCTGCTGCACAAAGGTGCCGCGTGCCATAAAGTTTATTTACGACTTGCTTTTGCTACCCCGCCGCGCGCTGTCACTCCTACCAGCGAGTCTTGTTAATGTTCGGTGCTCCTACCTACATGCATGTACATACAGGCTTTATCAATATTCAAGTAATCAAGTGGTTTGAATTTACTTGATATCAAGTCAAGTACTATTGACCGAAAATCAAGTCAAGTCAAGTATCAAATTTTGAAATGCTTGATTTTTCAAGTCAAGTCAAGCATTTTAAAAAACCTCAAGGTACTTGGCTTGATGAATCACTGGAAGCGCGGACTGAAATCGCAGCAAACTTTGTTTAACAAGGCAAATACTGAGCAAGAGTCTGCAACTCGCGCCAGCTTTCGTGTGGCTCTTGAAATCGCAAAACGTGGAAAACCATTCATCGATGGAGAAATGATAGAATTCTTGATTGCAGTAGCTGAGGAAATATGCACCGAAAAAGTAAATTTATTGAAAGGTGTCAGTATGTCAGCCAACACCGTGGCTCGGAGGGTGCAAGATATCGCAGAAAATATGTCATCTCAACTGTCTGACAAAAATGGACATCTTGAGTGATTTTCTCTAGACTTGGATGAGTCAACGGATGTGTCAGATACTGCTTAGGTGTCGATTTCTATTCGTGGAGTCGATAAAAGCTATGAAGTGTATGAAGAACTTCTTGATATTGATAGTATTCACGGCACCACATCTGTGGCAGATATGTTTAAGGGAGTAGAGAATGCCATTAATAAAAAGCCTTCGATGGAAAAGCTTGAAATCTATCAACACCGATGGAGGCAAAAATATGTGTGGTAAAAATAAAGGAATGGTCGCACTTGCGTCAAAGGCTGTAGAAAATGTTGGCAATTCAAAACCCTTAGTATTACATTGTATCATGCATCATCAGTCCTTGTGCGGAAAATGTTTGGATTTGTCTGAAGTTCTAAGACGAGTCATATTAGTTGTTAATTTCACACAGGGCTGAATCACCGACTGTTCCGCGAGTTTATTGAAGAGATCGGAGAAAATGATTAGCCATATCATACTGCCGTACACTGGCTTAGTTGCGGAAAAGTCCTTAAGCGCTTTTTTGAACTTCGAGCAGAGATCGAATTTTTTTGAATGAGAAGCATCGCCGATTTAGGAAATAGTGAATGGCTGTGGAAATTAGCATCCTATCGATTTGACAAATCATATGAACGAACTGAATTTGAGATTGCAAGGAGAAAATCTGCTTCTTCCTGATTTATACATCAATATCAAATCGTTCAGGCAGAAAATAATACTATTTAAATCGCAGTTACGTAAAAAATGTATCACATATATTAAAACAGCCACACTACAGAGACTGAATTTCCACTCGATTTTGCAGTTGAAACTTTGAGTGCTTCAAAGATAAATTTCGATACTCGTTTCTCAGATTTTGATGTCATTGTGAATGAAATTAAGCTTTTTCAAAATCCTTTTGATTCTGACATTAAAACCCTGGCTCCGGAAGTTCAAATGAAAATTATTGATTACAATGCAGTGGTATGTTTAAGAACAAATATCAAAATTCATCTTTGTTGGAATTTTCTAAGAGTCCTCCACTGGCACAATTTGATAATTTGCATAAATTTGCTCGTGGGTTGTTTTCTGTTTTTGGTACTATGTACTTGTATGAGAAAACGTATTCCAAGATGAAGTACACAAAAAATGTTTACAGATCTAAATTAACCGATGAGCATCTTCAATCTCTTTTAATAATTGGTACAAGTGAAATTAATCCACAACTACAAACAATTGTCGATGGAAAATCATAATTACATAAATCTCATTAGTGTTTTTTTTGTTTTATTAGTGGGATCAATTTCAATTTAATTATTTGTTAGTTATTAATATGCGTAAGCTTGAAATACTTAAGATGAGTTTTCTGCGTCATAATTTCTGTCGTAAAGTTATACCTTGCAGGTAAATAAAACCGAGTAATTATCGTTTTGTGTTTTCATTCTCTTCCATTCAACTTATCAAAGCACATTGGCTGTCGTGGGCCAGATTGATGACACTAGTCTTAAGCTGTCGCGGGCCGTATTGATGGCAGTGGCGGGCTGGATTTGGCCCGCGGGCCGTAGATTAGAAACCCCTGCTCTAGACTAAGGAATTGAAACATTTTTGATATCGGAAACTTTAACAAATACAACCGAGTCGATTTAAATTCAAGTGAATAATAGAAATGGCTTTGATATTTTAAGTCTTACTAATGAATGAAGAAATTCGAATCGATAGGAAGTTAATTTTGGGGGTTATGATATATCATGTTACTCACAAATCAAATCTTTTTTAAGAAACAGTATAGGAGAATTCAAAGAAATGTGAGAGATAATTCTAATCCTTTCGAATTACCTGATAAAACATGCACTAATATTTTCAGACTTGACACCTAAATAAACTTGCCAATCAGACATACATTCCTTATCCAAACACATGCATGATAGTCAAAGATCAACATTTTTTGTTCCTAATTGTTCCTAAACACCTCCGCGTGCTATGTACATTTTCTTGGTCATGGCAGCTACCAGACACCCACAAGTCAGCTTCATCATATTGCAATGAGTCAGCCAATGGTCAATTGCAGTATTGCAGAAGTTACAAATCTAATAATCAATCATTTATCGCATAGGTACATTTTATTTCCTGTTGGAGAAAATAGAAGTAGGGTACAGGAGACTTTCAATGAGGAGTCTCCTCATTTTAATGGGTTATGTGGTGTGATTGATTGCACCCATATAAAGCTTATATCTCCTCCTATTAATCATGCTGTGTATCCTGCTGCACCATATTACTGTCGCAAAGGATACAACAGCATAAATACGCAAATTATTTGCGATGCCAATAAATTGATTCTTAATATGAAAGTCAGATTTCCTGGATCAACCCACGATGCTTCTATATGGCTTAGTTCTCAAGTAAAGACCTTGCTACGTCAAGACTATGTAAATGTAGGCAATAGCTATTTGATTGGAGATAGTGGATATCCTCTAGAACCATGTTTATTAGTACCATATGATGCTGCTGCAGGTAATTCACCTGAGTCAGGATTCAATATAGGTCTTTCCTCAGCTCGAATTTTCATTGATACACCAATGGACTTCTAAAAGCAAGATTTAGATGACTATTGGGCACTCCATTTTGACCCAATTCGTGCTGCAAATTTAATTTATAGTTGTGGCGTCTTGCACAACTTGGCAATTCAACATCGTATAAAATTACCAGACGATGATGTAATCATAAATTCCAATGATAATGTAATACAATATAGACCAAATTTAAATGTTAACGGAAACCAATGGTTACTGGCTAGAATGCAATTTTTTGTATAATTAGCTAATTAGCTGATTAAATGAAAAGGTGACTCTGAAAATATTGGAATTTTATTCTAAAAAAAAAAGTATAAAAAATGAAAATCACAATTGGTTAAGACTAGTTTTGAAATAAAACATATAACTAGTAACTTATATGAAGTAAAACAATTATAAAAAAACTTTTGATAAATAAAAAACAGAATTATTAGTCGAGACTAGTTTACAACCAAAGTTTCCTATAAATTAAAAAAACGATTGGTTAAGACTAGTTTTGAAATAATACACAAGAACATGAAGTAAAAAAAATCTAGATTAAAATGATACTAGTGTATTAAAATCGCAATTTAGTAATAGGACCCCTGTCGCAGTTTCTTCTGGAAAATTGTTTGGTTGACTGCGAAATAGCAGCTGCCATATTATTACTAGACTGTACTAAGTCGTTCAAGCACTCCACATGAAAATTTGTTCAAGGGTTCTCCTTTCCTTGATTTTCTTCTGGTGCTCTTAACAAAAGAAGTGTCCAAATTTTCTTTTCTTTATCATGAGAGATTTTGTCTGTCTCCTGAAAATGATTTTACATGTATAAAACTACTTATTATATATCTTTTTATTGACACCTGTACTGTAAATAATTTACTTTGATTGGTGTGGAAATGTTCCTCATTGCTTTGTTGTGATGTACCTGGAACAAACTGTAACATAATTTTTGTTATGTCACCTTAATATTCAGAGATAAAACTAAAATCACAAAATTACCGACCTCAATTAGTATTTCTTCGAAATTTGCATCCATTTTAGCATCTAAAGCATAATCATTGTTATCAAGTGCAACACTTGGTACAGCATCATCTATTTCACCTTGAAATCCAGCAACCACAATATTAGGTGCTCCAAGAATTACAATTTTGAATAGTAGCGCCAGAAGTCTCTTTTCTGATTCATCCAATTTTTTTCACTTTTTTGGCCCCCCTCCCGTTCCAGTGTTTTCATACACAAGTGCTCTGGAGTTTCTTCTGATGCTGGTTTTCAATTCATTAAGTGCCTGAAAAATAATTAATGATAGTATATTACTCAAGGCTCTAGTTATTTTTTCAGATTGCAAGGACTTGCCTCTTTCCACTGCTTAACAGTTTTGTTTGCTCCTGGCTCATTATTTAACATCAATGCCCATTTATTTTTAATAGTAGGTAGCTCTGAATTTGGATGTTTAAATTTCAGCATTTCTTTATTAATTTCTAAGTACGATAATAATAACTGTTTTTGTTCATTCTGGCACTTCTTGGCATTGACATTATTATAATACTTATTGTATCTATTTGAGAACTGAAAATTATAAAAAACGGATAAGGTCACCTCGATTAAGTTATTGAGCAAATACACAATTACCACAAAACTTGCTACCCCCTTAAACATAAGAAAATCTCTGTTGCCGTCACTTCAGTAGATTAGAGGTTATAAATGGGGATCATTGATCTACTCCCCGAGCTAAATAGCTCAAACGAATCAAGTTCGATCTCTCAACACTGCTTCATTTAAACACATTTAACACAACCGTTAAAATGAATCACTTTAAAGGATCCTTTAAATATCGACGTTATAGAATTGGAATTATGTTATATTCAATTAACAGGAAGTTAAAAACACATTCTTTAACGTGCCTTTAATTTTTAACCAGTTCTTATAAAATTGGCCCTTATATCGTTCCACCCTAATGTGTATATTGTGAGGGCGGGTATGTACGTGTTTTGTGAACTTCCCTCCCTCCCCTTTTCTCCGGGCTTGAGAGCGTTCTATTGGTCAGCGTAAACTGGCCCTCCACGGCAATTGTGTATTTATCGAGGAGCGCCCCAACCGACCAAGAAACTTATAAAAATAATAAATAATGACATGATTTACTCCTATGAAGATAAAATTTCTAATTGAATTGTCAGTTTAAAAATAAAATCATATTTGTGTTTTAGATTGACCAGGATAGAAATCTTTGGATTTTATCAGATAAAATGAATCAATTTTTATATGGACATATTGATCCTAACGATATAAACTTTAGGATATTGAATACAACAGTAGATTATGCGATTAGTGGATCAACATGTGAAAACAACAGGTTGTAAAAAAGAAGATTGTTGACTAGTTTCAAATGAAGTATTAAATATTAGCTATAACTTATTATTTGTCATGTATATATATATATATATATATATATATATACATATATATATATATATATATATATATATATATTCTTAAATAAATGTATTTAATTCTTGGTTCACTTTAATAAATTTATGTTGCTATTTTAAGAAATCTTTTTTGACATTTCGGCTCAAGATCTGCCTTTTTCAAAATATTGTACAAATATGTCACTTAGTAAGTACATGAATATCGAAATACAATCTGTTTCAATTATATTTCGAAGATTTTTCAACTTTAATTGATAATATTTATGTTTTAATATACGACAACTAAGGAATTATGAATTTAAATTCATCGATACATAGGGTAAAGTATGGAGGGTAGAGAAAAGGAGAGCTATCTCATATGAGAGAAAAGCTTAAAAACTGTCCAGATATAAACAGTAAATAATAGTTCATAAATCCTCCAAAGTGGCGTTAGCATAGGCACATGGTATGACCTAGTTCATCCAATAATTATTTGTTTATTTCTCTATCATTTTCTAATAATTTTTAGTGCTCTTTTTAATGTTTACCCGGCGGCTACTGTAGCGTCACCTTTATAAAGGGTGATTGATTAGTGTGATAAAGTTCAGTATCTCCTATGTCCTTTGAAATATCAATATGAAATTTTGAGGGATTATAGCCATTAGTGTGATGGGGTATAGTATACCTCATTTCAGCTATTAACGTTTATAAAATTAGAATAAGACCAGGTAGCTCCCTCTATTTTTCAGTAGCTGTAGTTCATGCATTGCATAATGAAATTATGGTAGTGCCCGCTGTCTTCTAATTGCCAGTTACAAATTAGAACGTGTGAAAGTCGGTTAGGGCATGGTATACCCCGGAACACTACCAACGTGATTTTCCATGTGTATTAGTTGAACAGGTAAATTATATCAGTTATTCTGGTTTCTTTATAACTGATCTATTTTAGGTTCATTTTAGTACATAAAAATACCAAATGCATAGAATGTCTTACGAAGCAGAGCAGGAACGTTTGAGGAAGCTTTGGGAGGAGTTTGGTGGAGCTTCGGACGATGAGCCGTTTATAGACACGGAATCGGAAGGAAAGGAAGTTGCAGAAGTACCTGATAATAACCGAGATGAACCTTCAGAGAATACACATGAATCGTATGATAATCAATTGGAAAATATAGACAGTGACTCTGAAATAATGTACAAAATGAGAGGTATTTTTGTGATAAAAATAAATCAAAATGGTCAAAATTTCCATCAATATAAAATGTAAGAATAAGGTCCGAGAACATAATAGCCCATTTGCCTGGAGTAAAGGGAGTAGAAAAAGAAGAGAAAACTCCGCTTGATTGTTGATTGTTGGTTGCTTTTTTTCACAGAAGGTATGCTGGATTGTATTGTAAGTTATTCAAATGTTAAACTAGCAACTGAAGCGTCTAAATACGATACAAATCATAAGTATTTAGTAAAAGACGCCGACAAATAGGAAATTAAAGCCCTTATCGATTTACTTTATTTGACTGGATTGTACAAAGCTAACCGACAAAATGCTGCGGACCTATGGAACACAGACGGTATTGAGCAATTTCGTACAACAATGTCTTTTCAAAGATATTATATCGTATTGCAATCTCTCTGACAATATAGAAAATAGAGCACAATGCACATAGATTGACAAAATACCACCAATTCGCGGAATATTTGAAAAATTTGTTGAAAACTGTCAAACCCATTACAGCCCTAGTGAATATCTTACGGTAGATGAAAAGCTAGATCATTTAAAGGACGAGTATCATTCCTGCAATATATGCCGAACAAACCAGCGAAATATGCTTTAAAAGTATTTGCCCTAGTAGATGCAAAAAAAACGATGAAATAAAACAATATAGTTTGTTTAAATCTTCATATATTTGAACTAATGTTCAATTTAAACTTGTTGACGCGTTTCACTAACACAGTTTAAATTGAACATTAGTTCAAATATATGAAGATTTAAACAAACTATATTGTTTTATTTCATCGTTCAGTATGGATCTTCATCAAGTAAAATCCTCATCTATTTAATTTTAGATGCAAAAACTTACTATTGCCTTAACATAAAAGTTTATGTCGGTACTCAATCAAAAGGGCCGTATCCACAAAGTAATAATCCTCAGGATATTGTTGAACGCTTAATTGAACCAGTGTCTGGAACAAAACCGAACATTACGTTCTATAACTGGTTTTCCAGTTACCCTCTTATGATAAATTTGTTAAAAAAGCAGAAACTTTCGTCTGTTGGGACGGTAAGAAAAGATAAAAGGGAAATATCATCAGATATTCTAAATATTAGAAACAGGAGTACTTACAGTTCAGTATTTGCCTTCAAAGAAAACATTACAGTACTATCATATGTACCAAGAAAATAAAAAAATTTTATTCTTTTTTCCACGTTTCATCATAGTGACAGTATTGTTCAGGAAGGAGGTGATAAGAAACTACCCGAAACAATTGCTTTCCATAATTCAACTAAGGGTGGTGTAGACACCGTAGATGAATTATCTGCCAATTACAGCGTTTCATGTAACAGCCGTCGCTGGCCTGTAACTTTATTTTTCTCCTTTTTGAGTACTTTTGAATACTGCTAGTGTGAATGCTCAAGTTCTATATAAATTAAATACGCAAAATTGGAGTTTAAATAGTCGATTATCTTTGAAAGAACTTGGAATGCAATTGATAGGAGAATTTCGGGATCAGCGAAGACGTTACCCGCATATACGCCGAGATTTACGTGAAAACCAGCAAACAAATCTTCAAGAACCAACATCTAAGCGTCGTAAAATTTGAACACGATGTTCTGTTTGCCCAAGGATTAAGGACATAGACATTTTACGGCAGTATGCGCTGCAGTGCTGCCCTATGCTTAGATCATGCATTTTTTTCTTGCGAAAGTTGAGCCCAATTGAAGACGCCATGAAATTTCTAGTTTCAGAAATATGACTGTAATTTTTTTTTGTTTTATATGTCCTACTTTCCTTCTACGGTATTTGTTTATATAGTTTTTCATTTATGGACGTATATTTTGTGATCCACTATAATATCGACCCATGTTTTTCTCACGTTGATTTGCTATTGTTCGGAATGAATGTCAATATATATTGTTTGCTTTCTTTGTTCCATAAATTAATAAAAAATCATATTTTACTAATAAAATTGAAATTTTTTTAAACTGCAGTAGTGGGAGTAATATTTTAATTTGGTGTACGGTATACCCCAGAACACCAGCCGTGTAATTTTTTTACCACACTAACGAAAGGTTAATCTTCACATTCTAAAATTATTCACAATGTTACAGGGTGTTCCAGAATGCTGTGCCATATCAAGGTAACATTTTTTTTAAATGAAATATCCTGTATTTGCCTCCATATTTGGAATCTATTTAACTTCCCCACTTCAACAAAATGGAGTTACGATGTGTTCGATGGGGTATTTAAAAAGTTGTAACCAATATTCCATAAAAATCGTAACAAGTTCTATACCCTTTACAATGTAAAATAAATTTAAGTATGAAGATCTGTTGCTGCCTAAGCATTTTGGAAAATTATTTATTTCGTTAATATTCATTGAATCTGATACAGTGTGAATCAAAATACAAATACATTATTTCCTCAGTTTTTTCAAGTGGATCGATCCGTATTTTATGTGAGTATCGAAAAAAACTACCAACATACTTCCTTTTTTATCAAGCATTCCCTATACCTAAAATTATTAGTTCTCGAGATATTTTGATTTTTTTATGCAAAATATTGATTAGATACATATCTAATTATTTAACAATCAATTGGAAGTTGAACATGATTTGTTTGTCAAAAACTGATATTTGACACCATAATAGGTACAATATTGTTTTTTGACTAAGCAGTTTGGTAAATTTTTGGTGTTTTGAAGAATTTGAGCCTCGTAAAAGTGAATGTTACTAGTGAGGAAATGATTGATGTTTCACAGAGTCAAACTTTTTATATTGTCTGATTTGTGAAATGCGGTTACTTATATATTTTTAGTCCTTGAAGGACCAGTCACTTGATTTCATGTGACGAGATGTTTTATTTTATTTCATTTGAGTTTTTGTTAAATTGTTGGCTGGGTGCGGTTAATTAAACATTTTGCACTCTTCACCTTTTTATTCACTGATCGTATATAATTGTTATTGATTGTTGTGTCGCAATTGAGAGTTTACTTCACTGTTCTATGTTGTCGAATTTAATTTAATTGTATTAAGTACTTCTTATATTAATTAACTATTGAAATGCCGGGTATTAGCCGGTAAAGGAGTGAATTTTCTATCACATGCTCGTCTCACTGTCTGACAATGAAGAGAGAGATTGTAGGTTGGAAAGTTATTTATAGGCTGGTAGAACATTCGAGAGTTTCGGTAGGAAGAAGACGTGGAGTGGTGGTTTTGCGAAAATGTGTACGTGCAGAATCACATGATTTGTTGAATAGAATTGTTTTCCCAAACATCATCAACTGTCACTTCCGAAGCAGGTCTAAACCGCATCCATCCCTGGCCTCGTGCGAAATCTTTGGAACAAAAAGTAAATCCAACATATTCTTAAAAAGCCACGTTTTTTGTCTCCTTTAACACAATGTTTTTGATAGCTTTTTTTATCCAACCTACAGGTTCCATCTCGTTAGGTACTGGTTTAATTTTAAATTCCAAAGTTCGCCCTGGACACCAAATTTACGTATTTTCTTGGTAAAATCTTTAATAATTTGAAATTTATCCATTTTACAAAAAATTAAAAGCCAAAACTGAAATCACAAACCAAAAAATAATTTTTTCAAAAACTTTTTTCAATATCAAAAATTCTGGCTCATGAAATCCAAAAGCACAAAAACCTTTTTCAGTAAAAAAAATCTTGTCTCCAATCCAAAAAAAAAATAATTAAAACTTCAAATCAAATCAGAATCATAGATTAAACTTTACCATATAATTCGCACACCTTTACAACTCTTATTAGTGTCAAAAACACAAACTCGGAACTGAAATGAAAAACAAAACAAAATATTTTTCAATATCAATAAAATCAATACTCGTAAAAACCGAAATAATTTCAGTAAAAAAAAGCGAACTCGTAAAATCCAAAATGCAGAGAATAAACTTACTGTTGCAATTTAAAAATGTACTAGTTTGGTTGCCTACGTTACGCCGCTGTTTTAAAATTTTCTTTCGACTTACCCTTAGACATCATAAAAGAACAGAGCACGCGAACATAAGCGAGATGACAGTTTTGGCGCGCCTAAGAGAGTTGAGAGGCTGAGAGTGTATACAAATGTAACAATCATTCTCTCGATTTAGTTATTTATCCTATTACTGTTGCCAATTTTATAAAGTGAATGTTGTAATAAATTATATTCAATACTCTACATTATTTGAAAAAACTACAGTTCACATCCTCAAATATAAATTGAAGGGAACCAGTGACCATTTCCATTTATCCATCTACACTTACATATAAAATTCACACGCACTGATAACTCTTATCAATGTTAAAACACGAATAAGAATGATCTGTAATATACCTCACCCCCGTATTCATTCCTTTACAGCTGAGATCACGTGACAAATTTATCCATTCAATTGAATTGAAAATGGTAATTTTGGAAAATAAACAAAGTTTATTCTAAAGAGGTTTTGAAAATACAATTATAAATAATATGTTGTGAATTATTCATTTCACACATTTCGTTAGTAGATATTAAATATTCCAATTTTTATTCGGTAAAACTAGGAAAACCTCGGCTTATCCTTCCTACTTTTTTCATCACTGATTGGGAAACCCCATTATTAATAATTTAAAAATAATTTTAAAAATTGTTCCTCATTTTGTATAGATAAAGAATTTAATAAATCAGCAGAGTGGTTTTTCAAAAGTTTATCCGTAAAAGAACTGGACAACGCCTGTGCTGTTAAGAAATGAGTAATTCCATTCTTATAGTTTTAAAAATGATGTGTGTGAAAACGCTTTTACAAAATATATACAAAATTTAATCAAAAAGGATTTTAAATGCAATTTCTACATAAAAATTTACTTGTTGTGGTTTCAATATTCAAACGGAATATTTTATTACTACTACTACTCGAAGAATCTATTTTTACAAATAAAATCTAGTAAATTTTGTACACACTGATAAGAGTTCTTACAGTGATCATGCGCAGAGTCTATTAACGATAGTGAAAAATTGTTTTCATTTAGATAATTATCTATTATAGAAAATTTACATATTTCCAATATATATTCTTCTACTAGAACACAAGTTTTCCTTTCTTCCATGTAGTTTCTTTCTTAAGTGTTTCAGAGTTGTTCGGTATATTTTATATTTCGGATGTTATTTCTTATGAAGCATAAATTAATTTAGGTAAGAAACTTTTTTATTTTTTTAATTTCAAACTAGTTAATAATAATAGGAAAAAAACTTACTTTTTAAGTCTTTTAACAACACTGTACTCGCAGACTACCACCTAACGATGCTCAACAACAACTGATTGCAAAGTAAAGAGAGTGAGAGAAGTTCGTGAATTTTTTGAAGTTTGGGCTTGTAGTGTTTTTATCTGGGTATATTTTTGTTTGGAGTAAGGCCCTGTTATAGGATTCGTTTCCTCTTCAGGGCTGGTTGGGGGTGTTTTTGTGGGTGGTTTATATGCGCGTATTGACTTGGCTTATGATTTGGGTAGGGCTGAAAATTCAGTTTTTCAAAGAAGTGTATGAGAAGTTGAGAAAAAAAGGTTTATAGAAAGTTTTGTGGGTGAGTTGTGTTTTTTGCTAGAAATCAACCGGAGAGAGAGGCAGGAACAATCAGCAGCGAAACTGGATGTTTTTGAGCGAACGTGCAAAGTATGAAAAAGTAGGAATTTATACGAAGATCAACCCCCCCCCCCAATACTATATCACACAAATATCTTGTATGTGCAATCAGAGTTCTCACGGGAAATTCATCCCCTATGCTAGGAGCAATTAAGTTTCTCTACTGCCATAAAATTTGTTACACTATGCCATGATATTAATAGGTTGACTAACATATTAGATGGAGAAAAAATCTTACAAAAGCATTAACTGTCTCGACCCTTACTTCGTGGAATCACATAAATAAATGATGTGGGCTTAACTAACACTAATCTCAAAAATTAATTGCTTCCTTTCGTGATGTGTTGGACCGTTGTACATTTTCTGATAACAATTATCATATTACAAGGTGATTGAAAAGAAAGAATGAATAATTGAATGTTTTATTAGAATGATAATTGACTAACAACGTTTGGTTTGTAGAAATATACAGTAGAAATGCTGAAGCTTTTCCATCACGTGACTTAGTTGGATATTATTCAACACATTCTATGTTGGTACTGTCTTCTTATAATAACAGAAAAAGAGCGAAACTCAATACAAGCGATTGTCGTATTGTTTTAATTCATCGAGACGAGCACCATGCCTCTGCATGTAATAAGGTCTTTCGACGAAACTTTCTAAAATCAAACACAATTGGAATAATCCCTAAAGGTTGATACAGGTTCAAAGACAACCAATCGAGAATAGCTCTACAGTGAATACTATGGGTAGAAAAACAGAGAAGTATCAACATTCAACATGCTGCCAACGGTTCAGAAGCTGTTGTACTAGGTGTAATGCTAGACGGTCTATTTGAAAATCAAGTGTTTGAATGTCATGGTTGTTATTACCACGGGTGCCTTACATGTTTTGAATACAACAGAGATAAACCGTTAGATGATGACCCATACGATTGTATGGAAGAACAATACGATAGAACACAAAGAAGAATAAAACATTTAGAAAAAACCGGTTTTGAAGTGATTCAGATGTGGGAGGGCAATTTTCGTAAAAATATAACACCCGAAATTTAATAATATACGGAAATCACTCTTTTATGAAACAATTACCGTTAAACCCTAGAGTTTCGTTTTATGAGGGTAGAACAGGAAACACTGAGAATATTATAAAGCGAAAGAGAATGAGAAAATTAAATATGTTGACGTTTGTTCCCTCTACCCTTGGGTGTGCAAAATCGATAAATTTCCTATTGGTCACCCAAAGAGAATTTACATAGGTGAAGAATGTAGTTTAGCAGGCTTTTCCCAAATGTCGGGTGTAATAAAATGTAAAATATTACCCCCTACAAACCATCTAAAATGAACAACAAATGTATGTTTGTTCTGTGTCATAAATTAGGTGCAGATTTTATTTAGGGTGATTGTAATCACAATGATAAAGAAAGAAGTTTTGAAGGTACTTGGGTGATTGAAGAAGTTGTAGACGCTATTGAAAAAGGATACAAGATGATGGGTATTCACGAATTGTGGAGTTACGATACTATGCAGTTCACTTAAGAGCAAGAAGGTTTATTCTCTGGTATGATGAACAGATTTATTAAAATTAAACAACAAGCATCTGGATGGCCTAAGAATTGTGTCTCAAATGAAGATAAATACATTGAGGAGTTTTTTCAAAGAGAAGACATTTTATTGGAATTTTCCGAAATAACTGAGAGTCCGGGTCTAAGATCGCTGGCTAAATTAATGTTAAATTTGTTTTGGAGTAAATTTGCTCAACGCGAAAATTTACCTAAAACATCAATTATTAGAAATCCTGCGGAATTTTATTCAATGATGACAAACGCAGCGATAAACGTGAGCACGATTCTACCAGTAAATGAAGAAACGTAAATCGTGACAAGGGACCATAGAGAAGAGGCTTCTGACCTTTCCTCTACGGTAAATGTTGTACTCGCAGCCTACGTTACGGCTTTAGCTAGATTAAAATTATTTAGCTACCTGGATCGGGTGGGTGAAACTAAGACACCGATTTATATTTCACAAGCTGGTTTTCCTGACCTCCCCACGGGTACTTGTATCGGGGATTTAACAGATGAATTAAGTGGTGGGTATATTACAGAGTTTGTGAGTGGTGGGCCGAAGAACTACACATATAAATATAAAGTCAATGGAAA
Source organism: Galeruca laticollis (assembly GCA_963921935.1). NCBI lineage: Eukaryota > Metazoa > Arthropoda > Insecta > Coleoptera > Chrysomelidae > Galeruca > Galeruca laticollis. Next base: position 110,207,244 of record OY998175.1, on the reverse strand, counting down.
AGAATCAGTTTTGTGTAAGGTTAAGGGTATTTCACTCAACTACAATTCCTCACAAATACAGAATTTTGAAAAAATCAATAAAATGATATTGGAAAAATCAGATCCTATTTATATCATGAACAAACAAATTACCCGTACTAAAGATCATGAAGTAATTAGGAAAAATGTCTAAAAACGTTATAAACCAAATTCGACTTCCTATCCACACTTCGCTACCTTTTGACGATATATAATATATATATATATATATATATATATATATATATATATATATATATATATTGTTGTAAATAGAACATATACAGAACCCATATAGAATCCTGATAAAGGATATAAAATTAAAATTTTGTCAATAAAAATAATTTATAAAATGATGTATCAAAATAATAAAATACCTCGTATAACAATATAACTAAGTACGACCAATGGTTATAATCAAAAAGATAGTAAATGAATATAAAAAGAAATCATAAACAAACATCAGAAAAACAGTTGTAAAAATTAATTCTTCAACTTAATAAAAACAACCTTAGACAGAACCTCACAAGTAAACGCAGATCAAGAAATAATATAACGCTGCATGGAATCTTAGACACCCAGAGCATCTGTTTATATTTTAAAAATAAATAGAAACTTCTAACAAATGTAACTAAAACTATAATGATTAAACAATAAAAAGACAATTAGAAGTAATAAAATATATAGAATAAGATATTTAGTTAATGATTAATCATAAAAGTAGGTATGGGAAATATTATGATAGGTAGGAATCTGTAATATGGGCAAGGTCAAATTTATACCAAAATAAAACAGTTGAGACAAATTATACCAACATAAAATATTTTGAATGTGAAAAACAATAATGAAATAAATGATTACCGACATAGTTTATGTATATAGGTGTAATAATATCAAACATAATGAGAAATGAATTGTATATATGTATAATAAGTGAATATGTAGATTGTAGAAAACGTAGAATTAATGAAATTGCATTGACCAATCAAAACAGCGCAAATAAACAGTGATATGGAAAAAGACAATAATAATAAGGTGTGAGTGAATAAGTCAATGACAATAAGTATATTAGGTATAAAAAACTATAGTTTGCAATAAGTTTAAGTCAGAAAAACAATAAAAAACAACAATAAACAAAGTGACAGGTGAAATTTTCAATCGAACTTTCGAGAACAAAAACCACTTCCGGTGACAGACGATAAAAAGGGTTGTGTTCGATGTAAAATGCGGGAAATTGGTAGTTGAGAGTCAGTGGTCAGATAGGTAACACTAAATAAGTTATCCTAGTTTTATTTAATGTAACAAATTTATAATTAGTCAAAGGAAAAGTATATAAATTAACATAAAATCTAATCAATTTTAAAATAAATCAAGTGTAACAAACGTTTGTGAGACTACAAGTAGCAGAGGAAGAAAATTATCACCCAGATAATGAAAAGCAAAGGTATTCAACATCAAAGGCGGGAAGATATATGGGAAGCGTCTCCTCCGATGTAGCATCATTTCAAGAAAAAGGAACAAAAGGTCGGTTGTGTGTTTATTAAATATATTTGGTACCAAATAAATAAAACTTTCAAATAAGAACGTATAAATAATAATTTTAAAATAATAATTTCAAGTGATATAAAAATTTTAAGAGCTCATATACCTGGTAGTGAAGTTCTGTTATCTTTACATGAATATAATATACCAGAGAAAAGTAATATTAAAACTTACCATTATAAAGTGTAGATAAATGTATAATTTCTTTCATGTCGAACTTCACCAAAAATATATATAAAAATTTCCACTAGTAACAGACCACAACTAATTCCAGTTTATATCAATACACAATTATTACCATACAGTAAAATAATATTTAAAAACGTAAATTTTGAATCGATAAAATATCAAATATGTTTCCAAGTTCACGTCCCGAAGAAAACTAAAATTTAACATTTTAAATTCATTTCATAAATCCTCTTAGTTAAAAAAAAGGAAACACTTTAAAAAGTTTTTTTTTGTTTAACATAGAAGCAAAGTTAGAAAGAGCAGGTGTTTGCAAATTTCTAAGAATTTCAACGCTCACAAGATTTCGACCAAGTTATGCAAATGAGCCAGAAAAAGTCGTGGTTAAAAAGAAAGGTACAATTTTTTTGGAATATAAAGAAAGTCATATTCAAAGTGGAAATTTAGATATATAAAATAACTCATTATTTATGTATAACGTAAGAATTGGTAGAACAAAGAGGTTAATCATTTATTTTATTAATAAATAGTTTCATCAGTCTAACTGTATAATAAGCTGTAACAAATAGTTTGTATATGAATCAATTTTTTATATGTGTTTTCAAAAGTTTTATTTTCACAAAAATTTTTATCAGTCACATAAATATATCACATTAATAAGCAAGGTTGATTTTATTATCATAATATGCACAGAACCCTACTGATTTTAAGAGTCGTAAACGAATAAGAGCAGCCGAGGTAAGAAAACATAAGAATTAAATAAACTACATGTTCATAAATAGCATAATAAATAAAAGGAAGCATTGAATAAAAAAAATATGTAATTTGGCGAACCCAACAATAGTATAAAAAGTTTAAAATTTGCAATAAATATAATATCATTTCATATTCACATATCCATATATTCAAATCATACATTGATATATATTAATACTTAAAGTCCAATCATATTCAACTTGTATAAAGTATATTAATAAATATAGAGTACTAAAAAAAATCAAATCATTACACACATATTTAACTGTACCACAACGTAAAAGACATATATATAGAACGTAAAGGTAAAAGTTAAATCACATATAACTAACTTACCCCAAAGGTGGGGCTTTATATAAAATAAAGTAACAATCCAATTTAACTTGCTCCCAAACGTGGGGCATTTAAAAAATAAAGCATTCAATTCAATGTATTTTGCTCCCAAACGTGGGGCATTCAAAAAATAAAAGCATCAATTCAATTCCAATGTAACTTGCTCCCAAAAGTGGGGCATTTAAAAAAAATAAAGCAATCAATTCCAATGTAACTGGCGCCCAACGTGGGGCAATTAAAAATAAAAATACAATTCAATCATATGTAACTGTCTCCGCAACGTGGGGCAATTGGGCAATTAGGCAATTAAAATTAAGGCAATTAAAAATTTACAATTACAATTAGAAAATTAGAGCATTAAGGAATTAAGGAATTAGAGAAAATAATATTGAATAAATTTATAAAATAATATATAATTAAAATGGAGAAGAAAATGACGTTAAGAGATGGCAAACAAGTTGGAATAGAAGATGGATTTGATCAGGAGACTGATGGAAGAGAACTTGGAATGGGTGATTTCCAAGTACATTACTTGATACAAGGAAGAGATAATCAAGAGAATGAGGAAGAGACAGATGGAAGTGAAAAAATGGAATCAATTGAAGAAATTGAAACAATCACAATGAGAGAAGAAAAGAATCAAGGAATGGTATCTGAAAAAAAGGATGAACAAAATATGATGATGGAAATTTTGCAAACTATGAAACGAATGGAAACGAGCAATAAAAAAATGGAAACAAGTAACCAAAGAATCAGAGAAGAAATAAAAATAAGTAATCAAATCATGAAAGAAGAAATAAAAACAAGCAATCAAAGAATGGAAGAGAAAATGGAAATAAATAGTCAAAGAATAGAAGAGAAAATAGAGGATATAAGAAAACAATTAGATGAATCTAAAAAATACACAGAAGGAAGAATCCAAGCAACAAAACAAGAAATTAGAGATGAAATGATAGGAAGAATAATGGAATTAGAAGAAGTACAATCAACGAAAATACAAAATTTAAAGAAGAATGAAAATGATTTATAAATTGAAATTGAAGAAAACGCAAAGAAAATAAAAGGAAATAGTGAAAAAATCACCAAATTAGACAGAGAAATTATGAAGACAAATAAAAATATACAAAGCATAGAGGATGATATAACGAAGGAAATACAAATGAATTTTAAGATAGCAGAGGAAGAAAACAACAAGATAAAAAGGGAATTAACATTGGAGATGAAAAATATTCAAGGAAAAATGGAACAAATAGAAAGAAAAGGAGGAAATATGGAATATATAGGGGGAATAAGAACTATTTATGGATCAGCCAATCAAAAATTCGATGGAAACATTAGGAAATTACATCCAAAAATATTCATAAGAATTTTAAAAAATAGAGTAAGAGGGATGAATAATATTGAGGACATAAAGGAGGTGATTAGAGACCATTTAGAAAATCATGCATTAATATGGTTTGCTGCAAGGGAAAAGGACATAACAAAGTTTAATGAATTTGAGACAGCATTTTTACAGTACTTTTGGGGCGAAAATGCACAATCAGCTGTGAGGGAAAAATTGTATTTTGGCAAATTTTCTGAAAACAGAAGCCACAGTTTGAATAATTATGCAATTCATATGCATGCAATGACGCAATATTTAGAACCACCAATCCCTGAAGAAGAAATTGTCATGTTCATAGCAAGACATTTTAAGGCAGAACTAGCGGAAACCATTGCGGTACAAAACGTAAGAAAACTAGACCAATTATCGATGTATCTACAAAGAGTAGAAAGAAATTTGACGAGACAAGATACTGCTCAACAAAATCGAAGAATAAATAATGACAATAACACAAATAACCCAAGAAATACAAATACTAATAGCAACAATCAAAACAATAATTGGAACAATAACAGATTTAATTACAATCGAAATAATGATAATAATAGACCATATAATAATAACAATAATTATAACAATAGAAATACAAATTATAGAAACAATAATTATAATAGTAATAACAGAAATAACAATTTTAATAATAATAGAAACAGAAATAGTAACGACTCATACAGACCAAACAACTATCATGACAGAAACAATAGACCATACAGAAGAAACTCAGAAGGAGATGGAGAAAGGAGAAATACAGACTACGAAACAAGAAGAGTTAATTATCAGAGAATTGATCCGAATAGAAGAAGTAGATCAGAAGAAAGAGGGGAAAGAATTATAAATGAAGATAATGCAAGAACAGAGACGACACCAATACATAGACAAGACACAGGACGAACAACAGACATAAATGATAATCAAAATTTTTAAATATGCACACATCAAATAAACAAAATCTATATATCTGTACTTATGAAAATCCAAATGAATTCATAAATTTGAATGAAAATATAAATACAGATGGGAATAATGGTTTGATAATAATAAATGGATTAGTTAAAAATTTAGAAGCTAAAATAATTATTGATACTGGATCAGAAGCATCAATAATCAATCAAAAGTTTGTTGATAGATTAAATATTCAAATGAATAATATTATTAAAATTCCAAGAATTAATTTAATTGGTGCTAATTGCAAGAAATTATGTGAAATCAATAGATCAATGAACATAAATGTGAATATTGGGGAAAAGGAGTTCAATTTACAAGTATTAATAGCTCCAAATATTGAAACTGAAATAATAATAGGATGTGATGAATTAGAAAAACATAAAACTATAATAAATTTAGAAGAAAGAAAATTAAGAATGGATGGAACGTGGATTAACTTTGAAATAATAGTATTAAAGGAAGAAGTAAGAAGAGTTAGTAATATGTACAAGGAAAAAGGAGATAATGAATATGAATATGAAGAAGAAGGAGAAAATGAAATTATAATTGATTGTCCTGATGATAGGAAAGAAGAAATAATAAATATAATAATTTATTTTCAAAGGAGAATAGAATTGCGAAAGATTATGTACATAAAATAGAAGTGAATGAAGATATTAAAAATTTTAAAGCAAAAACATATCCCATCCCTTATAAACATAAAGATCAAGTAAGAAAATGTATAAAAGAACTCTTAGAAAATAAAATAATAGAAAGAAGTAATTCACAATACATAAATCCTATTGTTGTAGTAGTTAAGAAAAATGGAGAATTAAGACTTTGCTTAGACGCAAGAAATATCAATAAATTTTCAAAACCCCAATATGAAGCACCTATGTCAGTCGAATCAATTTTAGGACGGATAACAAAAACGTCAATATTTTCAAGATTAGATTTAAAACATAGTTTTTGGCTAATTCCATTGAAGGAGGAAAGTAGAGATTATACAGCTTTCTCCATAGACGGGGAAATTTATAGATTTTGTGTTGTGCCATTTGGTGTACAAAGTGCATGTAGTTCATTAGTAAGGGCATTGAATAAAATATTAAATAAATATGAGTCATTTGTATTGCATTATGTGGATGACATATTAATTTTTTCTAAAAATATACAAGAACATAAATTGCATATTGAAATAATTTTAAAGGCATTGGATTCTGCAGGATTAAAATTAAACAAAGAAAAATGTGAATTTTATAAAAAAGAAATAATATATTTGGGATATAAAATCAATCAAAATATTATACAATTAGATCCACAAAGAATAAAAATAATTCAAGAATATGCAAGACCGAAGAATTTAAAAAATTTACGAGGCTTCCTGGGAATGCTGAACTATTACAAACGAATGATTCCTGATTTAAGCAGCAAAGAAATTCCATTAATAGAGTTATTAAGGAAAAATGTTAAATGGCAATGGAATGAAGAGAGGGAAAAGGCTTTCCAGGATATTAAAGAACAATTTTTGGAAAGCTTGAAAATTTATCACCCTATTTATGAAATTCCATTTATTCTGAGAACGGACGCATCAGTGAACAGATTAGCTGGAGTATTAGTCTAGGAACAAGAACAAGGAGAGGTGCCTATTTGTTTTGTATCTAGAACAACTAAAAAGAGTGAGAAAAACTACAGTGTAAGTGAGCTGGAACTTGCCAGTATTATTTTCGCAATAAAGAAATTGAGATTCTATTTGCTAGGAAACCATTTCACAATAGAAAGTGATAATCAAGCATTGACATCAATTTTAAATAATAAATACGGCAACAACAGAATACATCGATGGGCATTGCTTATGCAAGAATACGATTTCACAATAAAGTATGTACCAGGAAAATTAAATGTAGTTACAGATGCCATCACAAGAATGGAAGATAAATCAAGAAATGATAACAGACAAATTAAAATAGGTGTGAACATAATAAAAGAAATAGAAGGTATATTTTCAATTAATAACATAATAGAGGATCAAAAGAAATTAAATCAAAAAGAAAAGGAAAGAGCTCAAAAGGAGGATAACGTCTATTATAAAATAGCCAATGAAGTAGAATTATATGTAATCACAGAGGAATTGGCGGAGAAAATTTTACAAGAAATACATCAGAAATATGGACATACAGGGAGTAGAAAAATGTGGCTAATTTTCAGAGAGAATTATATAGCAAAAGGAGATCTAGCTATTGCGAAAAATATAACAGGAACATGTGAAATCTGTCAAATGGCGAAGGAGAAAAACATACAAAATCAAAACTTACCAAAATTTATAAAAGTAACGAAACCTTTGGAAATTATATCGATTGATTTTATGTCAAATTTAATTCCTAGCGAAATAAATGATAATGTACATATTTTAGTAGTTCTAGATAACTTTTCCAAATACATAAAATTGTATCCAACTAAGAAAACAAACACTAAAATAGTTCAAAAATGTTTAACTAATTATTTCTTAGAAATAGGAATACCGGAAAATTGTATTATGGATAATGCCACATATTTAAATAACCAAAGAATACAAAATTGGTTAAGAAAATCTAAAGTAAATCCAATTTATACCAGTGTAAGACATCCGTGTGCCAATCCATCGGAACGATACATTAGAGAGGTGATAAAATACCTAAGGATTTTAACGAGCAGCCATCATGGACAATGGGAACAACAGCTTCCACTGATAGAAGAATATATGAACGGGATACCGAACACAGTCACAGAAGTTTCACCCATATATTTGATCAAACAAATATTACCAGATCGTCCATGGATACCTAAAATTATTGAAGATTACGATAATCTGATCGAGAAGGTAATTATAAGATTAAGGAAAACAGGAGAAAAATTTGTACAGAGAAAATTGAAGAATATCAAGAAAGGAATTACATTCAAAAAAGGAGATTTAGTGATAGTAAAAGTATTAAAGGTATAAAATAGAAAGGAAAACAAATGTGCGAAACTACAATTACCATTCGAAGGTCCTTATGTAATTGACAATGAAAATGGAGTGAATAGCTATGTTTTAAAAGATCCTATCAGTAATAGAACGAGAGGAGTATTTCATATCAGTAATTTATATAGATTTTGTAATTAAATTATGACAAATACTAACAAACATTAACTGACAATATAATAGACATTATTAAAACTAAAGAATTGATGATAACAGACTTAATAATTAAAATCAAACTAAAGAGATGAAGGACACACACAAATTTCAAAGTATCCAAAATTTTAACTATCACAATGATCATAATCCCAAAAAATAGAAAGTCAAATGATAAATGAAATTTCAAATTTATTATAGTGCATGTAGAAGAAGGGTTATTATAAGATTGTATAATAATTTAATTATGAGGATAGGAAGAAAGAATAAGATGGAAAAGTATATAAAATATATTAATTAAAAATGATGAATATTATTAATGAGACATGAAATGAAGAAGTGAATATGAAATAATATTGATGAAAGATGAATGATATGAAAAGATATAAAAGTAAGACAGATCATAATTAAGATATTGAAATAGGATTATAAATAACAAAAATAATAAAGAAAAATACTATGATAAATAATTAAATGGATAAAATTTGGTTTTCTCATTTCTTTTATATTTAAAATAAATCAAGAAAACAAATTTTGGGAATGTTGTTGTAAATAGAACATATACAGAACCCATATAGAATCCTGATAAAGGATATAAAATTAAAATTTTGTCAATAAAAATAATTTATAAAATGATGTATCAAAATAATAAAATACCTCGTATAACAATATAACTAAGTACGACCAATGGTTATAATCAAAAAGATAGTAAATAAATATAAAAAGAAGTCATAAACAAACATCAGAAAAACAGTTGTAAAAATTAATTCTTCAACTTAATAAAAACAACCTTAGACAGAACCTCACAAGTAAACGCAGATCAAGAAATAATATAACGCTGCATGGAATCTTAGACACCCAGAGCATCTGTTTATATTTTAAAAATAAATAGAAACTTCTAACAAATGTAACTAAAACTATAATGATTAAACAATAAAAAGACAATTAGAAGTAATAAAATATATAGAATAAGATATTTAGTTTAGTGATTAATCATAAAAGTAGGTATGGGAAATATTATGATAGGTAGGAATCTGTAATATGGGCAAGGTCAAATTTATACCAAAATAAAACAGTTGAGACAAATTATACCAACATAAATTATTTTGAATGTGAAAAACAATAATGAAATAAATGATTACCGACATAGTTTATGTATATAGGTGTAATAATATCAAACATAATGAGAAATGAATTGTATATATGTATAATAAGTAAATATGTAGATTGTAGAAAACGTAGAATTAATGAAATTGCATTGACCAATCAAAACAGCGCAAATAAACAGTGATATGGAAAAAGACAATAATAATAAGGTGTGAGTGAATAAGTCAATGACAATAAGTATATTAGGTAAAAAAAACTATAGTTTGCAATAAGTTTAAGTCAGAAAAACAATAAAAAACAACAATAAACAAAGTGACAGGTGAAATTTTCAATCGAACTTTCGAGAACAAAAACCACTTCCGGTGACAGACGATAAAAAGGGTTGTGTTCGATGTAAAATGCGGGAAATTGGTAGTTGAGAGTCAGTGGTCAGATAGGTAACACTAAATAAGTTATCCTAGTTTTATTTAATGTAACAAATTTATAATTAGTCAAAGGAAAAGTATATAAATTAACATAAAATCTAATCAATTTTAAAATAAATCAAGTGTAACAAACGTTTGTGAGACTACAAGTAGCAGAGGAAGAAAATTATCACCCAGATAATGAAAAGCAAAGGTATTCAACATCAAAGGCGGGAAGATATATGGGAAGCGTCTCCTCCGATGTAGCATCATTTCAAGAAAAAGGAACAAAAGGTCGGTTGTGTGTTTATTAAATATATTTGGTACCAAATAAATGAAACTTTCAAATAAGAACGTATAAATAATAATTTTAAAATAATAATTTCAAGTGATATAAAAATTTTAAGAGCTCATATACCTGGTAGTGAAGTTCTGTTATCTTTACATGAATATAATATACCAGAGAAAACTAATATTAAAACTTACCATTATAAAGTGTAGATAAATGTATAATTTCTTTCATGTCGAACTTCACCAAAAATATATATAAAAATTTCCACTAGTAACAGACCACAACTAATTCCAGTTTATATCAATACACAATTATTACCATACAGTAAAATAATATTTAAAAACGTAAATTTTGAATCGATAAAATATCAAATATGTTTCCAAGTTCACGTCCCGAAGAAAACTAAAATTTAACATTTTAAAATCATTTCATAAATCCTCTTAGTTAAAAAAAAGGAAACACTTCAAAAAGTTTTTTTTTGTTTAACATAGAAGCAAAGTTAGAAAGAGCAGGTGTTTGCAAATTTCTAAGAATTTCAACGCTCACAAGATTTCGACCAAGTTATGCAAATGAGCCAGAAAAAGTCGTGGTTAAAAAGAAAGGTACAATTTTTTTGGAATATAAAGAAAGTCATATTCAAAGTGGAAATTTAGATATATAAAATAACTCATTATTTATGTATAACGTAAGAATTGGTAGAACAAAAAGGTTAATCATTTATTTTATTAATAAATAGTTTCATCAGTCTAACTGTATAATAAGCTGTAACAAATAGTTTGTATATGAATCAATTTTTTATATGTGTTTTCAAAAGTTTTATTTTCACAAAATTTTTTATCAGTCACATAAATATATCACATTAATAAGCAAGGTTGATTTTATTATCATAATATGCCCAGAACCCTACTGATTTTAAGAGTCGTAAACGAATAAGAGCAGCCGAGGTAAGGAAACATAAGAATTAAATAAACTACATGTTCATAAATAGCATAATAAATAAAAGGAAGCATTGAATAAAAAAAATATGTAATTTGGCGAACCCAACAATAGTATAAGAAGTTTAAAATTTGCAATAAATATAATATCATTTCATATTCACATATCCATATATTCAAATCATACATTGATATATATTAATACTTAAAGTCCAATCATATTCAACTTGTATAAAGTATATTAATAAATATAGAGTACTAAAAAAAATCAAATCATTACACACATATTTAACTGTACCACAACGTAAAAGACATATATATAGAACGTGAAGGTAAAAGTTAAATCACATATAACTAACTTACCCCAAAGGTGGGGCTTTATATAAAATAAAGTAACAATCCAATTTAACTTGCTCCCAAACGTGGGGCATTTAAAAAATAAAGCATTCAATTCAATGTAACTTGCTCCCAAACGTGGGGCATTTAAAAAATAAAAGCATCAATTCAATTCCAATGTAACTTGCTCCCAAAAGTGGAGCATTTAAAAAAAATAAAGCAATCAATTCCAATGTAACTGGCGCCCAACGTGGGGCAATTAAAAATAAAAATACAATTCAATCATATGTAACTGTCTCCGCAACGTGAGGAAATTGGGCAATTAGGCAATTAAAATTAAGGCAATTAAAAATTTACAATTACAATTAGAAAATTAGAGCATTAAGGAATTAAGGAATTAGTTAGAGAAAATAATATTGAATAAATTTATAAAATAATATATAATTAAAATGGAGAAGAAAATGACGTTAAGAGATGGCAAACAAGTTGGAATAGAAGATGGATTTGATCAGGAGACTGATGGAAGAGAACTTGGAATGGGTGATTTCCAAGTACATTACTTGATACAAGGAAGAGATAATCAAGAGAATGAGGAAGAGACAGATGGAAGTAAAAAAATGGAATCAATTGAAGAAATTGAAACAATCACAATGAGAGAAGAAAATAATCAAGGAATGGTATCTGAAAAAAAGGATGAACAAAATATGATGATGGAAATTTTGCAAACTATGAAACGAATGGAAACGAGCAATAAAAAAATGGAAACAAGTAACCAAAGAATCAGAGAAGAAATAAAAATAAGTAATCAAATCATGAAAGAAGAAATAAAAACAAGCAATCAAAGAATGGAAGAGAAAATGGAAATAAATAGTCAAAGAATAGAAGAGAAAATAGAGGATATAAGAAAACAATTAGATGAATCTAAAAAATACACAGAAGAAAGAATCCAAGCAACAAAACAAGAAATTAGAGATGAAATGATAGGAAGAATAATGGAATTAGAAGAAGTACAATCAACGAAAATACAAAATTTAAAGAAGAATGAAAATGATTTAAAAATTGAAATTGAAGAAAACGCAAAGAAAATAAAAGGAAATAGTGAAAAAATCACCAAATTAGACAGAGAAATTATGAACACAAATAAAAATATACAAAGCATAGAGGATGATATAACGAAGGAAATACAAATGAATTTTAAGATAGCAGAGGAAGAAAACAACAAGATAAAAAGGGAATTAACATTGGAGATGAAAAATATTCAAGGAAAAATGGAACAAATAGAAAGAAAAGGAGGAAATATGGAATATATAGGGGGAATAAGAACTATTTATGGATCAGCCAATCAAAAATTCGATGGAAACATTAAGAAATTACATCCAAAAATATTCATAAGAATTTTAAAAAATAGAGTAAGAGGGATGAATAATATTGAGGACATAAAGGAGGTGATTAGAGACCATTTAGAAAATCATGCATTAATATGGTTTGCTGCAAGGGAAAAGCACATAACAAAGTTTAATGAATTTGAGACAGCATTTTTACAGTACTTTTGGGGCGAAAATGCACAATCAGCTGTGAGGGAAAAATTGTATTTTGGCAAATTTTCTGAAAACAGAAGCCACAGTTTGAATAATTATGCAATTCATATGCATGCAATGACGCAATATTTAGAACCACCAATCCCTGAAGAAGAAATTGTCATGTTCATAGCAAGACATTTTAAGGCAGAACTAGCGGAAACCATTGCGGTACAAAACATAAGAAAACTAGACCAATTATCGATGTATCTACAAAGAGTAGAAAGAAATTTGACGAGACAAGATACTGCTCAACAAAATCGAAGAATAAATAATGACAATAACACAAATAACCCAAGAAATACAAATACTAATAGCAACAATCAAAACAATAATTGGAACAATAACAGATTTAAATACAATCGAAATAATGATAATAATAGACCATATAATAATAACAATAATTATAACAATAGAAATACAAATTATAGAAACAATAATTATAATAGTAATAACAGAAATAACAATTTTAATAATAATAGAAACAGAAATAGTAACGACTCATACAGACCAAACAATTATCATGACAGAAACAATAGACCATACAGAAGAAACTCAGAAGGAGATGGAGAAAGGAGAAATACAGACTATGAAACAAGAAGAGTTAATTATCAGAGAATTGATCCGAATAGAAGAAGTAGATCAGAAGAAAGAGGGGAAAGAATTATAAATGAAGATAATGCAAGAACAGAGACGACACCAATACATAGACAAGACACAGGACGAACAACAGACATAAATGATAATCAAAATTTTTAAATATGCACACATCAAATAAACAAAATCTATATATCTGTACTTATGAAAATCCAAATGAATTCATAAATTTGAATGAAAATATAAATACAGATGGGAATAATGGTTTGATAATAATAAATGGATTAGTTACAAAATTTAGAAGCTAAAATAATTATTGATACTGGATCAGAAGCATCAATAATCAATCAAAAGTTTGTTGATAGATTAAATATTCAAATGAATAATATTATTAAAATTCCAAAAATTAATTTAATTGGTGCTAATTGCAAGAAATTATGTGAAATCAATAGATCAATGAACATAAATGTGAATATTGGGGAAAAGGAGTTCAATTTACAAGTATTAATAGCTCCAAATATTGAAACTGAAATAATAATAGGATGTGATGAATTAGAAAAACATAAAACTATAATAAATTTAGAAGAAAGAAAATTAAGAATGGATGGAACGTGGATTAACTTTGAAATAATAGTATTAAAGGAAGAAGTAAGAAGAGTTAGTAATATGTACAAGGAAAAAGGAGATAATGAATATGAATATGAAGAAGAAGGAGAAAATGAAATTATAATTGATTGTCCTGATGATAGGAAAGAAGAAATAATAAATTTAATGAATAAATATAATAATTTATTTTCAAAGGAGAATAGAATTGCGAAAGATTATGTACATAAAATAGAAGTGAATGAAGATATTAAAAATTTCAAAGCAAAAACATATCCCATCCCTTATAAACATAAAGATCAAGTAAGAAAATGTATAAAAGAACTCTTAGAAAATAAAATAATAGAAAGAAGTAATTCACAATACATAAATCCTATTGTTGTAGTAGTTAAGAAAAATGGAGAATTAAGACTTTGCTTAGACGCAAGAAATATCAATAAATTTTCAAAACCCCAATATGAAGCACCTATGTCAGTCGAATCAATTTTAGGACGGATAACAAAAACGTCAATATTTTCAAGATTAGATTTAAAACATAGTTTTTGGCTAATTTCATTGAAGGAGGAAAGTAGAGATTATACAGTTTTCTCCATAGACGGGGAAATTTATAGATTTTGTGTTGTGCCATTTGGTGTACAAAGTGCATGTAGTTCATTAGTAAGGGCATTGAATGAAATATTAAATAAATATGAGTCATTTGTATTGCATTATGTGGATGACATATTAATTTTTTCTAAAAATATACAAGAACATAAATTGCATATTGAAATAATTTTAAAGGCATTGGATTCTGCAGGATTAAAATTAAACAAAGAAAAATGTGAATCTTATAAAAAAGAGATAATATATTTGGGATATAAAATCAATCAAAATATTATACAATTAGATCCACAAAGAATAAAAATAATTCAAGAATATGCAAGACCGAAGAATTTAAAAAATTTACGAGGCTTCCTGGGAATGCTGAACTATTACAAACGAATGATTCCTGATTTAAGCAGCAAAGAAATTCCATTAATAGAGTTATTAAGGAAAAATGTTAAATGGCAATGGAATGAAGAGAGGGAAAAGGCTTTCCAGGATATTAAAGAACAATTTGTGGAGAGTTTGAAAATTTATCACCCTATTTATGAAATTCCATTTATTCTGAGAACGGACGCATCAGTGAACAGATTAGCTGGAGTATTAGTCCAGGAACAAGAACAAGGAGAGGTGCCTATTTGTTTTGTATCTAGAACAACTAAAAAGAGTGAGAAAAACTACAGTGTAAGTGAGCTGGAACTTGCCAGTATTATTTTCGCAATAAAGAAATTGAGATTCTATTTGCTAGGTAACCTTTTCACAATAGAAAGTGATAATCAAGCATTGACATCAATTTTAAATAATAAATACGGCAACAACAGAATACAACGATGTGCATTGCTTATGCAAGAATACGATTTCACAATAAAGTATGTACCAGGAAAATTAAATGTAGTTACAGATTCCATCACAAGAATGGAAGATAAATCAAGAAATGATAACAGACAAATTAAAATAGGTGTGAACATAATAAAAGAAATAGAAGGTATATTTTCAATTAATAACATAATAGAGGATCAAAAGAAATTAAATCAAAAAGAAAAGGAAAGAGCTCAAAAGGAGGATAACGTCTATTATAAAATAGCCAATGAAGTAGAATTATATGTAATCACAGAGGAATTGGCGGAGAAAATTTTACAAGAAATACATCAGAAATATGGACATACAGGGAGTAGAAAAATGTGGCTAATTTTCAGAGAGAATTATATAGCAAAAGGAGATCTAGCTATTGCGAAAAATATAACACGAACATGTGAAATCTGTCAAATGGCGAAGGAGAAAAACATACAAAATCAAAACATACCAAAATTTATAAAAGTAACGAAACCTTTGGAAATTATATCGATTGATTTTATGTCAAATTTAATTCCTAGCGAAATAAATGATAATGTACATATTTTAGTAGTTCTAGATAACTTTTCCAAATACATAAAATTGTATCCAACTAAGAAAACAAACACTAAAATAGTTCAAAAATGTTTAACTAATTATTTCTTAGAAATAGGAATACCGGAAAATAGTATTATGGATAATGCCACATATTTAAATAACCAAAGAATACAAAATTGGTTAAGAAAATCTAAAGTAAATCCAATTTATACCAGTGTAAGACATCCGTGTGCCAATCCATCGGAACGATACATTAGAGAGGTGATAAAATACCTAAGGATTTTAACGAGCAGCCATCATGGACAATGGGAACAACAGCTTCCACTGATAGAAGAATATATGAACGGGATACCGAACACAGTCACAGAAGTTTCACCCATATATTTGATCAAACAAATATTACCAGATCGTCCATGGATACCTAAAATTATTGAAGATTACGATAATCTGATCGAGAAGGTTAATATAAGATTAAGGAAAACAGGAGAAAAATTTGTACAGAGAAAATTGAAGAATATCAAGAAAGGAATTACATTCAAAAAAGGAGATTTAGTGATAGTAAAAGTATTAAAGGTATCAAATAGAAAGGAAAACAAATGTGCGTAACTACAATTACCATTCGAAGGTCCTTATGTAATTGACAATGAAAATGGAGTGAATAGCTATGTTTTAAAAGATCCTATCAATAATAGAACGAGAGGAGTATTTCATATCAGTAATTTATATAGATTTTGTAATTAAATTATGACAAATACTAACAAACATTAACTGACAATATAATAGACATTATTAAAACTAAAGAATTGATGATAACAGACTTAATAATTAAAATCAAACTAAAGAGATGAAGGACACACACAAATTTCAAAGTATCCAAAATTTTAACTATCACAATGATCATAATCCCAAAAATTAGAAAGTCAAATGATAAATGAAATTTCAAATTTATTATAGTGCATGTAGAAGAAGGGTTATTATAAGATTGTATAATAATTTAATTATGAGGATAGGAAGAAAGAATAAGATGGAAAAGTATATAAAATATATTAATTAAAAATGATGAATATTATTAATGAGACATGAAATGAAGAAGTGAATATGAAATAATATTGATGAAAGATGAATGATATGAAAAGATATAAAAGTAAGACAGATCATAATTAAGATATTGAAATAGGATTATAAATAGAAAAATAATAAAGAAAAATACTATGATAAATAATTAAATGGATAAAATTTGGTTTTCTCATTTCTTTTATATTTAAAATAAATCAAGAAAACAAATTTTGGGAATGTTGTTGTAAATAGAACATATACAGAACCCATATAGAATCCTGATAAAGGATATAAAATTAAAATTTTGTCAATAAAAATAATTTATAAAATGATGTATCAAAATAATAAAATACCTCGTATAACAATATAACTAAGTACGACCAATGGTTATAATCAAAAAGATAGTAAATAAATATAAAAAGAAATCATAAACAAACATCAGAAAAACAGTTGTAAAAATTAATTCTTCAACTTAATAAAAACAACCTTAGACAGAACCTCACAAGTAAACGCAGATCAAGAAATAATATAACGCTGCATGGAATCTTAGACACCCAGAGCATCTGTTTATATTTTAAAAATAAATAGAAACTTCTAACAAATGTAACTGAAACTATAATGATTAAACAATAAAAAGACAATTAGAAGTAATAAAATATATAGAATAAGATATTTAGTTAATGATTAATCATAAAAGTAGGTATGGGAAATATTATGATAGGTAGGAATCTGTAATATGGGCAAGGTCAAATTTATACCAAAATAAAACAGTTGAGACAAATTATACCAACATAAAATATTTTGAATGTGAAAAACAATAATGAAATAAATGATTACCGACATAGTTTATGTATATAGGTGTAATAATATAAAACATAATGAGAAATGAATTGTATATATGTATAATAAGTAAATATGTAGATTGTAGAAAACGTACAATTAATGAAATTGCATTGACCAATCAAAACAGCGCGAATAAACAGTGATATGGAAAAAGACAATAATAATAAGGTGTGAGTGAATAAGTCAATGACAATAAGTATATTAGGTATAAAAAACTATAGTTTGCAATAAGTTTAAGTCAGAAAAACAATAAAAAACAACAATAAACAAAGTGACAGGTGAAATTTTCAATCGAACTTTCGAGAACAAAAACCACTTCCGGTGACAGACGATAAAAAGGGTTGTGTTCGATGTAAAATGCGGGAAATTGGTAGTTGAGAGTCAGTGGTCAGATAGGTAACACTAAATAAGTTATCCTAGTTTTATTTAATGTAACAAATTTATAATTAGTCAAAGGAAAAATATATGAATTAACATAAAATCTAATCAATTTTAAAATAAATCAATCAAGTGTAACAAACGTTTGTGAGACTACATTATCACATTAATAAGCAAGGTTGATTTTATTATCATAATATGCCCAGAACCCTACTGATTTTAAGAGTCGTAAACGAATAAGAGCAGCCGAGGTAAGAAAACATAAGAATTAAATAAACTACATGTTCATAAATAGCATAATGAATAAAAGGAAGCATTGAATAAAAAAAATATGTAATTTGGCGAACCCAACAATAGTATAAAAAGTTTAAAATTTGCAATAAATATAATATCATTTCATATTCACATATCCATATATTCAAATCATACATTGATATATATTAATACTTAAAGTCCAATCATATTCAACTTGTATAAAGTATATTAATAAATATAGAGTACTAAAAAAATCAAATCATTACACACATATTTAACTGTACCACAACGTAAAAGACATATATATATAGAACGTAAAGGTAAAAGTTAAATCACATATAACTAACTTACCCCAAAGGTGGGGCTTTATATAAAATAAAGTAACAATCCAATTTAACTTGCTCCCAAACGTGGGGCATTTAAAAAATAAAGCATTCAATTCAATGTAACTTGCTCCCAAACGTGGGGCATTTAAAAAATAAAAGCATCAATTCAATTCCAATGTAACTTGCTCCCAAAAGTGGGGCATTTAAAAAAAATAAAGCAATCAATTCCAATGTAATATATATACATATATATATATATATATATATATACATGTTATATACGAAAAAACGCTTATGTTTAAGTAATGTTACGCAATGTCAAACATCAGATTACGATTTCCGTATTTTCATGAGAACGATGCTACGTTGCGTTTTTATAAAATAAACACATTAAGTAACACAA
The DNA here is from genome assembly GCA_963921935.1 of Galeruca laticollis. Lineage (NCBI taxonomy): Eukaryota > Metazoa > Arthropoda > Insecta > Coleoptera > Chrysomelidae > Galeruca > Galeruca laticollis. Next base: position 110,187,867 of record OY998175.1, on the reverse strand, counting down.
ATATTATGTTACAGAAAAATAATGATTTCTGCACTTTCATGGGAGCGACGCTACATCGAATTCTCCATGAAAATAAACGCTGACGTTGATTTAACAAATTCTATAAATTCTTTGACTTTATGTAAAATAGTTAGTTACAATTATAATTTCAACCTATTACTTCTTTTTTATATAACATAAAACTGTGTAACTCAATAAAAATTGTTTTTAAAAAGTTTAACGTGAATTTGTGAATATAACAGTGGCGCAGTCAGTAGGATTCCTAAACACATTTAGAACAAGGATTGCCTAACTAAGTGTGGTGGTTCCTAAACCTTTAAGGAATTTTCAAGTACCAGCTCCAGATCTTCAAGAAGCAGACCGTCTCTCCGGCACCAGGAACACGCAAACTGCTAACCAGGTGTAGCAAAGCTCACGGATAAGGATTTCAGCTGCCAAGGAAGGAATGAAAATATTTACGTAAGAATCATCTTGTTTTATTTTTATTTAATATTTTGCAATTTATTTTTTATTTTTACCAAGTTCTATTGTCATAATTTACTTTTATTTTGAATACAATCATTTTAATATAAAGCAAAATGCCTGAAACACGTAGTGCAACAAACGCTAATACCAATGCTAATACTCCAGTTGCTCAAACCGATCAAGCGTCAAATCTTGAACCTTACAGATTATCCGAAATATTTTCAATAATTCCGGAATATGACGGTAATCAAATTTTCTTAAATACTTTTATAAATGCTTGTAAAACAGCTTACAGAATGGCCGGCAACGACCAAAAAGTACTTTTAACTCTTCATATTAAAAACAAACTTAAAGGAAGAGCCGCTGAATTAGTTAATTCACGCGACCCTTCAAATTGGGAAGAAATTAAAACATTATTAAATACTCACTTTGGAGATTCTCGCGACTTAAATTCGTTGATTCAAGACCTTCAAAGAATGAAACAACTACCAAACGAATCGCCTTTAATTTTTGTTTCGAGATTACAAACTCTGGAAGCAAAAATGTATTCAGCTATAAGTAAACAACAGCATTTAACAACAGATCAAAAAGTAGCACAAACACGTCTTATAGAATCATTAACTTTAAATACTTTATTAACCGGTCTAGATCCAAAAATCGGTCAAATTGTTAGAGCTAGTAATCCAATAAGTGTTTTATCAGCTATTTTACGAATCAGAAGAGAACTTCAATTAACTTACTATGAAAACCACAAACCTCAGACTAATCGTAATACAAATAATATACCTACTCGTAGATTTAGCCAAAATTCACCAAAACAATGTAATTTTTGTCATAGAATAGGACATACTATAAATGAGTGTCTCACACGTCAAAGACAATCTCAAAATTTAGCTCAGGGTTCCTTTAGACCAAATCAAACTCCTAATTCACATAACCAAACAGGCCAAAATTTTCAACAAAGGCCACAATTTCAAAATAACCAACAAAATCAAAATCGCCCATCTGTAATTAGACCAAATCCAAGTTTTAGACCTCAAGCACCACCGGGAAATCGACCCAACACAAATTTTAATCAACAAAGAACTTTTCATTTCAATCGAAATCGTGATTTTAACAAACACTCTCATAACAGTTATGACTATTATACAGATGATAGTCAAAATTATTATGAAAATCAAGAACAATACTCCGATAATTCACTTGATTATCAAGAATATTACCAAGAAATTAACCCCAGTGCTCCTGACTATTATACTGTTAATAGTGAAATAGAGGAAAACTATTATACTGCTGATAGTGATCCTAACTCTGATAATGGTGTACCAGTTTGCAATACGAATGAAGACGAAACTTTCGATTATAGCCATATCGAACAAGACAATTTTAATTATAATAATGAAAATGTTTATAACTTTGATTCTGATAACCTCCTAAATCCAAATCATGATTATTATCAGGATTTTCGACAAGGCCCTTTACAAACGAAACCCCCAGACCCGCTAAACGACCAAACTTCAAATTTGCCGATCCCAGACCTCAGTTCACAAATTCAAACCATGAATTTGAACAGTCCAGAATCCTGCCTCGAACAGATGTTCATGTATAAAATACCTTACCGGTAAATTCTAAAAACTTATATTATATTAAAGACAGAACAAACACTTATAAAATTCTAATTGATACGGGTGCTGGATTATCAATTTTCAAACCCAAAACTTGCGAAAATTATAGAAATCGATCCCCTGAAAATGTAATTATTCAAGGTATAACGAACCAAAAAATAAGAGAACGAATCAACCCTTATTCCATTTAAACCTAACGATCCACACAGAGTATTCATTTGTAATTTAGATATTGATTTTGATGGATTATTAGGAATGGATTTTTTAGAACATTATAATTGTATAGTTGATCTAAAAAATAAACAACTTATTACTGATTTCAAAATTGTACCATTATTTAAAGTAACAGATAATGAAACTACCAATATTTCAATTGAAAACCAATTTCCACAAATTTACAAAAATACAATTTCCATTGAACCTAGGACTGAACAAATATTTAAACTAAAATGCGATTTAGTTAATACTGATGCTATACTGGTAGGTCAAGAAGTAGAGAAAGTTAAACTACCAAACGCATTAGTTAAAATAAATGAAAAAGGAGAATTTTTTGTTTCAGTATTAAATGTTAATTGTATACCTAAAACTGTAACATTTTCAAAACTTAACTTAGAACCATATGAAATAAATAATGTAAATAATATTCAACTAACCACCCAAGAAATGTGCACCGACAGAACATCAGAATTAAAAAATCAACTAAGACTTGATCATCTTAATGAAGAAGAACGAGACTTAATTTCCCAACTTTGTCATGATTTTTCTGACATTTTTTATTTAGAAGGAGACATACTTACTTTCACCAACGAAATAAAACATTCCATAGATACGCAAAATTCTAAGCCAACTTATGTAAAATCATATCGCTATCCCCAAATTCATAAACAAGAGGTGAAAGATCAGATCAATAAAATGCTTTCACAAAACATTATACAACCCAGCAATTCCCCATGGTCATCGCCCGTGTGGATTGTGCCCAAGAAGCTCGACGCATCAGGTAAACAAAAATGGCGTGTTGTCGTAGACTACAGAAAACTGAACGAGGTTACTGTAGACGACAAATACCCGTTACCAAACATTGGAGATTTATTGGACCAGCTTGGTAAGTGTCAATATTTCACGACACTAGATCTTGCATCAGGCTTTCATCAAATTGAAATAATGCCTGAAGATATACCAAAGACCGCCTTCACAGTTGAAAACGGACATTTCGAATTCCTCAGAATGCCGTACGGTCTAAAAAATGCACCTTCAACATTCCAGAGGGTCATGGACAATGTCCTTGCTGGAATTCAAAACAAGCGATGTCTTGTCTATATGGACGACATCATCGTCTATTCACCGACAATTCAAGAACATATTACCCGCTTAACAGAAGTATTCAAGAGACTTCAAAAAGCTAACTTAAAACTTCAGGCAGACAAGTGCGAATTCTTGAGAAAAGAAGTCGCCTACCTTGGACATTTAATCACGGAAGATGGCGTTAAGCCATTTCCGGCAAAAATTGAATGCGTCCAAAAGTTCCCTCAACCTACGATCCAAAAGGAAATAAAATCCTTTTTGGGACTCGCTGGTTACTACAGAAGATTTATACCGAACTTCGCTAAAATTTCCAAACCAATGACAAAACTTTTACAAAAGGATGTCCCATTTAATTTTGACTCCGAATGTCAAAAGAATTAAAATAAATACAAGGAATGCAGTTTAATCTTGATGTGAACTTTTTATTCAGTAAATTAACATAACTGTTCGCTTTTGACTGACAAGTTAGAAAAATTAAAATTAAAATCAAATCATTTATTTGTATTCAAGGTAACGACTACCGACTGTCTTTTAGAACAATTAACATATAAAGTACAATTTTACTTTAACACTTTCCCTTGTTAATTGTTGTAATAATAATGAAATAAACAAACAAAACATCTTAGTACCCACTATGTTACTTTAAACCCAATTTATCGCGTAATATTTGTAATCGTATTGCACCCAAAGGCTTCGTCATAATATCTGCCAGTTGATTCTCAGAAGATATTTGTTGAACTGCTAATTCGCCTTCGGTTACCCTCTCTCGAATAAAGAAGTGCTTGATGGCTATATGTTTTGTTCGTCGATGAAACTCTGGATTTTCGCTTAAACGCACTGCTGCTGTATTGTCGACCTCAATTATTGGAACTTGCTTTAAAGTTACAATATTTTTAAACAATCTTGAGAGCCAAATAATTTCTTTAGCTGCTTCACTTGCTGCAATAATTTCAGCTTCGGTAGTGGAAGTGGCTACCGTAGGTTGTCTTTGACTCATCCATGAAATAGCCCCTCCTGCATACTTAACTACGACACCAGAAGTAGAGCGACCAGTTTTCGTGCATCCTCCAAAATCAGCGTCACTGAAAGTCTCAAGAATACCCCTTTTTACCTTACGAGTATAGGTTATTCCTTTCGTCAATGTGCCTGCTACATAGCGGAAAACTCTTTTAACGCGAGCTGCATCTTCCAAAGATGGATTTTCCAGTGATCTTGATAAAAATCCAACGCTGTATGCTAAGTCAGGTCGAGTTCCTAGCATCAAATACATGAGAGCTCCGACCGCCTGTCTGTAAGGGAAATTATGTGCTTTGGAATTTTCTTTCCCTGATTGAGAAATCTCAGAAGCTTTCAACATTGGCGTAGAGACTGGTTTGCAATCTGAAAAATTGAAACGTTCTAGAATCTTTTTAGCAAAAGCTTGTTGATTAATTGTAATGTAATCATCTGTTTGTTCAATTTCTAGCCCTAAAAAGTATGAAGCTTTCTGTGAAGTGATCTTGAATTCTTTGCTTAAATCTTGTAAGAAAATCTTCAAATCTTGAGGATCTGTTGCGGCAACTAATCCATCATCTACGTACAGAGCCATGATAATACTTTTGTCATTTTCTTTTCGCATGAACAAACATGGATCTGCATCACTAACTTTGAAGCCGAGACTAATAAGATACTTGCCAAAACGTTTGAACCAGCATCTTGGAGCCTGTTTCAAACCATACAAACTTTTTTGAAGTTGACATACCTGATCAGTACCGTTTTTGTAGCCTTCTGGTTGCTGCATGTAAATAACCTCTTCAAGTTCGCCGTATAAAAATGCTGTAGATACGTCAAACTGTGCTAGATGCATCTGCTCACTTGCAGCTATGCTTAAAATCGACCGAATAGTTGCCATTCTTGCTACTGGGCTGAAGGTCTGGCTATAGTCAATGCCGTAGCGTTGACTGAAACCTTTTATAACTAGTCTTGCCTTGTATCGATTGACCGAACCATCTGGATTGGTTTTAACTCTGTAGGTCCATTTACATGGGATCGCTTTTGCTCCTTGTGGCAAAGTTGACAGCTTCCATGTGTGATTTTCATTGAGCGATTTCATCTCATCATCCATGGCTCGTTTCCACTGTAAACTTTCCCTACCTGAAACAGCTTCTTGGAATGATTGAGGAGTTACATACGTGTCAATAAAATCAGTGTTTTCAGCAATGTGTGCATATTCTTGTAGGTAACTTGGCTTTCTCAACTTCGAGCGATCTCTCAAAGTTCTTGCAGGTACTGGCGAGGGCGTCGCTGGCTCTTCCTCGTCATCGGTTGCCGATTCAGGTTCCGTGCTTTCCGACTCGTACTCAAGTGGTTCATCTTGTTGAACTGGTATCTCGGGGTACTCCAAAGGCTCTTCTAGTTCGACTGGAACCTCAGGATTTTCCTCGGTGTTATCTTTCTGTAAATGAGAATCTTTGAGTGGTAACTGAACCTCATGATCGCAATCTCTCGTTAATTCGCGAAATTGAACGTCTCTTGAGACAATAACTTTGTGCTCTTCCTTGACATAAATTCTGTATCTTTCATCGTTATCGTAACCTATCAAATAACCCTTGATTGCTTTCTCGTCCATTTTTCTTCTCTTTTCTTTAGGTATATGAACGTAGCAAGTTGATGCAATGATGCGTAAGTGCTTAATTCTCGGCTTACTTCCAATCCACAGCTCGTAAGGACTCATACCGTCTACTGATGATTTGCCTGTTCTGTTCAATACGTACGTAGCTGTAGTGACTAATTCTGCCCAAATGGCTTCAGGAAATTTTACGTCGGGATTGGAGTACTTGAATGTTCTAGCCATTTCAACGATTGTGCGATTTTCTCGTTCAACGCAACCATTTTGCTGTGGTGTATACGGAGCTGTCAATCTGTGCGTAATTCCATTTTTCTCTAGAATAGCCTTGACCTCCACATTGTCGAACTCGCCGCCGTTGTCACTCAGCAGCGCCTTAATCGAATGACCTTGCTGTTTTGCGTGAGCAATCATTGACTGTAAAGCTGCTGTGACGTCAGACTTCTCTGCAATTATGTAGCAATATCGAAATTTAGTGAACATATCTTTGAATATGGCCATATACCTCTTCTTGCTAAATGATACATCAAAAGGACCACATAAATCTGTAGCAATCAGTTCTCCAGGTTGGCTTGCTTTTCTTCTAGTACCGAAAGCTAAACGATGGGCCTTACCGTAAACGCACGGTTCACAAATTTCTCTGTCTAACTTGACGTTAATACCCAATTCTTTTTGTAACAAGTTTTTCACGTGCTGCTTGTCCTGATGTCCCCACCTCTCGTGATACAGCTGTAATTGAGAACTATCAGTAACAGCAACATTGAAACTTACATTACCAGCGGGAAAAATCGGTTTGATAGCTGCTTTGAATAGTGTTCCGTAAACATTTCGGACTCCACTTAGCAGTATCTTGTTATTCACTTTGAGCGAGCACCACGTAGCTGTTGATTCAAACATACTGTTTAGGTTTCTGTCTTGAGCTGCTAGAACAGAAAACAAATTCTTCGATATGTCGGGAACGTACCAAACATCGTGCAAGGTTAGGATGTATCGCTCGTCGTTCACTGTTGATACAACTTTTACGATGCCTTTCCCTACTGCTTGCAAAAGCTCTTTTCCTGCAGCCTTTATGCCACACGGATTCTTGAATTTTTCAAAATCTACAAAGAAATCGAAATTATTCGTTGCGTGCCTTGTAGCACCGTTGTCGATCCACCAGTCTGTAGTGTTGATCTCAGTATTGAAAATCTCTGAAAATGACAACACAAGACCTTCCTTAACCTCAACAGCATTGCTCTGAAATTTGTTTTGGTTATTTTTGTGGTTAGCTTGGTTTTGAGAGTCATTAACGGACTTATTTTTGGATGGTCGTCCATCTGCGATCCACTTTCTGCATTCACTGACCCAATGGTTTTTCTTACCACAATAATTACAGGTTGTACCTGCTCTCGACTTCTTTTTCGCGTCTTGTTTTTGCGTCTCGCCTTTTGCCACTAGAGCTTCTTGAGAAAATTTGTCGTTGTTGGTGCTTTTCTTGAAATTTCTTTCGAACATACACAACTGTGTAGTCAGCTCGTCAAAGGTTTTCTCTGTGTCTTTGGTGAGCAGCATCCAACTGGACCTAAATGTCTCAAATGCAGCAGGTAAAATATTGAGCGTTTTACACACAAGCATTAAGTCTGGTAACTTGTTTTCATTTCGAGCAGTGAGACCGTTAGTGAGATCACTCCAAAGACTTCTCAACTTAGCTAAATGTGTAGACACGTCCTCACCTAACATCCAACTAAAAGCGAAAAATGAATCACAAATTTGAAAAACTTGATCCTTGGATGTCGCTTCAAACTGCTCTTTAAGGGCCTCGAAAGCATCACGCGCGGTTTCTTTATCGATGATTTTCTCATACACCGCATCTGTAACTGAGCTAGCAATCATAGACTTTGCGTAGCTATTTGCCTTTCGAAAGAAATCATACTTCTCTTTGAATTCTTTTTGTTTAGCCGCACTAGCGCCGTCAGCTAGAGGTTCTGGTTTTTTAATCTTGTTATCGATAACGTCTAATGCACCTTCATGATAATCGAGCAGATCACGAATCTTCCGCTTCCAGATCGGCCAGTCTGCCTCACCGGCCAAGGGTTTGATGTGCTTCGCCAAATCCATCTGTGGCTATTCAACGATACTTCACAGTCCAACCGTTTCTTATACGAATTTATTCTTTCTTGAATAAAAACGATTCTAGTACACAATTAAGCGTTCTGGGCCCATAACCAATTAAAATAAATACAAGGAATGCAGTTTAATCTTGATGTGAACTTTTTATTCAGTAAATTAACATAACTGTTCGCTTTTGACTGACAAGTTAGAAAAATTAAAATTAAAATCAAATCATTTATTTGTAGTCAAGGTAACGACTACCGACTGTCTTTTAGAACAATTAACATATAAAGTACAATTTTACTTTAACAAAAAGTCATTCCAAGAATTAAAAAATGCTCTTACTTCTACTCCGATATTGATATACCCAAACTTTGAAGAACGATTTCTTTTAACTACCGATGCTAGCGCATTTGCAATCGGTGCGGTTTTGTCACAAGGCCCAATAGGTAAGGATTTACCGATAGCCTATGCGTCCAGGACATTGTGCAAAGCAGAAACCAAATACTCTACGATAGAGAGAGAACTTTTGGCAATTGTGTGGGCAGTTAAACACTTTAGACCCTATTTATATGGCCGAAAATTTACCCTTATAACTGACCACCGTCCACTTACTTGGTTATTCTCTATAAAAGACCCCGGTAGTCGTCTAGCACGATGGCGCCTCAAATTAGAGGAATACGACTATCAAATTGAATTCAAATCTGGCAAATCCAATAAAAATGCCGATGCCCTTTCTCGAATAAAAATTAACCACATAAATGACTTTGATTCATTTCGTTCAAAATTAGGAAACTTTAAATATTTACCTTACCCAATTTATCCCGCTCTTGAAGATGCAGGGCCATCCCAACAAACTGAAAATAAACCTGAAATTGACTGGGATGTCGCTGCAGAAGAATTTTTGTCTTTTGAGGAACTTTATAAAACAAAATCACTGATTGACTATTCTAAAATAGAATATTCCAATAATCATCTACTAGACAAACAGAATAAAAACATTTTAACCTTTTTTCAACAAAACAATTTACAAGATTTTCATGAAAAAATAATTGAGGATATATTTGAGGAAAACCCCGACTTTTCTTATGCAAAAATTAATGTACTTAGCAGTAAAACTGTCAAAAATAGAAAATACCTTATTATTGCTATACCATGGGATCCAGACAGTATTAGTGAATACTTATTTGCTGCAATTTACAGAAATCGAGATTTATTTAAACCTTCAGAAAAATATTTTATCGAAAATAATCCTGACCTTCCAATACTAGAAACACTATCATTTCTACTTTCGGAAGTTGACGTAAAATTCACTATTTGTCAAAATATTACTAAAGAGCCAGAACAAAATCAAATACCTATCATCTTAGATCAATTCCATAATGGCAAAAGCCACCTTCACCGCGGAATTAATGAAACTATTAGGCGAATACGACAAAAATATAATTGGGCCGGCCTCAATCAAGATGTCGAAAATTATATTAAGTCATGCCGGGCATGCCAAGAGACAAAAATATGTCGCAAAAATTTGAACAGTCCCCTCGTTATAACTGAAACGCCTAAAACACCTTTTGAACGTATTAATATTGATATTTTAGAGGTACCTCAAAAGAATTACGCTCTTACAATAAGAGACGAACTAACAAAATTTTCTCAAGCATATCCGCTTGAAGATAAAAGTGCCAAATCCGTTGTCACTTCATTATTAGCTTATTTTCAGCATTTTGGTGCACCACTTCGCATTCATTGCGATGCCGGTCGCGAATTCAATAATGCGTTAATGAAAGACCTTTGTAATATGTTCGATATTAAGTTAACATATTCAAGTGTCGGTCATCCGCAAAGTAACGGATCTCTAGAAAGATTACATGCTACTCTGTTAGAAATGATTCGATTACATTTAGCAGACCACCCCAATGAACACCCCTTCAGTATTTTACCATTTGCTATTATCGCTTATAATAACTCTATAAACAAAACACACGGATTCACACCATACGAACTTGTATTTGGACACACGTCCAGTAGACCTCCCGAAAAATTATACAATGAACAAGAATTAATTACTAAATATATTAGAGATCTAAATAACCGCATATCCTATTATTATAAAATAGCGAGAGAAAAAACCATAAAGCAAAAAGAAAAAGCTAAAGACCGATTTGACAAACATGTCTCCGAAAACAAACCAAATTATGAAGTAGGTGACAAAGTTTACGTAAAAGAAACTCAAATAAAAAACAAGTTAGAAAATAAGTTTAATGGCCCTTTCGAAATACTAGAGATACACAGAAATTCCGCAACAGTATTAAATTTAGAAACAAATAACAAATCAAAAATAAATTTCGATCTTATGAAACCCTATGTTGAAAATTAACTTATTTTCAGGTTTCTGCTGCTGATCGGAACAGCAACATGTCAATATAAAATCGAACCCATAAACAATACAGTTGGAATCTACTACCACGACGAAACCAAAATAATGGTTTCGAACGACGAATGGACTTTATTAGTGCATAAAAATATATCAGCTTTTAAACAAACTTTTGAAAGAAATAATAGAATTCTTGACACAATTCAAAATACCTTTACTTCAAACTACTCCAGTATGAAGTCCTTCCGATCCGAAGTAAAATCACATTTGGCATTATTGCAACAAATTACAAAATCTATTGGCGATAAATTCAGTGAAATATCTTTCGATGTTAAAAGACAAAAACGAGGGTTAATTAATGGTATTGGCACCATATTTAAATCAATAACCGGAAATCTCGATGCGTCTGACGGTGAATATTATATGGACTGCATTAATAAATTAAAAACTGATCAAAACCAGATAGAAAACTTATTAAAAAATCAAATGTCAATCACAAGCTCAGTCATAACAAATCTCAACAGTACTATAGGACAATTAAAATTAAATATTTAACTCAGATATAGAAAAAATTGAAACCACCATTCGACAATCAACAAACGAAATTGCGCTTATCGAAGCCAAATTAAATTTCTTTGAAATTTGCGAACAACTAATGGAGAGTTATTCGTATCTTGAAAATACTATTAATGATATTCTAAACTCTATCACTTTTGCACAGCTTCAAATAATTCATACTTCTATTATTGAACCAGGAAATTTGATCACTGCTCTTAAGAAAATATCAGAAAATACAGTAAGAAAAGGTTTACCGCTACCAATAAAATATTCTGAAATTTCACAGTATTTGGAAATAATCGATCTCGAAGCATATCAAACAAATTCAGATCTTGTTTTCGTTCTTAAAATACCTTTGATTGAACCACAAGTATTTACTTTATTCCACCTATACCCAATACCAATTTATGATAATAGAACTGGATTTCACCACATTTTATCATTTTCACAAAAATATTTAGCGCGAGATGATGATTCTTTATCCTACATTCCAATCCACGATTTACAAAAGTGTAAACAGTTATCTACGCATCAAAAGTTGTGTCGCGATGTTTACGCGTACCCTATAGACGATAACGCGATATGTGAAGCCCGTTTGTTAAGACAATATAAAACATTTCCTGCGAATTGTAAAAGTGCGGTAGTCAACGGACAAGGTTATAATGTGCAAAAACTCGAAGAAAACGTGTGGCTAGTGTCGATTGCCGAACCGGTACACGTGACCATAAGTCTTCCAGACACAAAAACGAAAACATTAACCGTAAATGAAAATTCTATTTTACAGCTATACTCAGGATGTTCCGCTTTTGTTGGCATTACTAAAATACAAGCTAGTACCAGAAAAACTATAAACATTCCTCATGTACTTCATCCCGTAATGGTTGATTACAACTGTTGTCTAGACATTCCAAACAAAGTAGAAGTACCCAAAATAGAACCACTAGATCTTAATAACATTAACTTGAATGATCTGCAAGTGACAAAACACAAACTGGACCAATACTCAAAAAGTTTGGATGAACTCATAAACAAACCGTTTGTTGAGAAAAATATTTCGTGGTTCACATATACTACGATCTCACTCATCGTTGCCTTGATCGTCCTCTACACCTGTTATAAGTGTAGAAATATTAAATTCAACAAATCGCCAGGAAAGCCTGTTCCGGACCAACCGAATGATGTTTTTATCAAAATTCATAACATTCTGGCAAAAAGAAGACCCAAACTTGACACTGAAGCCTCTGAGGAAGTGGAAATCGAAAATTGACAATTTCATGGTTTAATGTATACCTTTATATTTTTATTTTTTGTATTTTGCGTATTTTCCTTTTAATCTTGAAATCTCTGTATATATTGTATTGTCTATTTTATATTTTATGTATTTTGGTTTTTATTCTCAAAATTGTTGTTTATTAAACATCAATTTTAATTAAGGGGGGAGTTGTTATATACGAAAAAACGCTTATGTTTAAGTAATGTTACGCAATGTCAAACATCAGATTACGATTTCCGTATTTTCATGAGAACGATGCTACGTTGCGTTTTTATAAAATAAACACATTAAGTAACACAAATATTATGTTACAGAAAAATAATGATTTCTGCACTTTCATGGGAGCGACGCTACATCGAATTCTCCATGAAAATAAACGCTGACGTTGATTTAACAAATTCTATAAATTCTTTGACTTTATGTAAAATAGTTAGTTACAATTATAATTTCAACCTATTACTTCTTTTTTATATAACATAAAACTGTGTAACTCAATAAAAATTGTTTTTAAAAAGTTTAACGTGAATTTGTGAATATAACATACATATATATAAAAGGAAGATAGTCTTTGCTGACTGTTAGGAATAAAACTGGTGAATATTGGGGTATGCAGCAAGAGAAACGGAAAAAGTGTACTCTTAACGGAAAATTTTCAAGCTTTCGAGGATGATTGTCCTCATCATCAGGAATACTGAAATGGAAAAACAGCATTAAGATACTGTAGTTAATAAGTAAGATACAATATAGAAGAAATCGCAACAGGTGCGAACTTACCTACGAATTGAGGTTAGAATCCATTATGTTGTATAGAAATAAACTACGGATATTCAAAATATGAAACAGTTCACTAACAAAGGTTTAAAATAGCACAATCACAATAAGATGACTAAAAAAGCCAACATCTAACACCATTTTGCAGACAAACGAACACGAGTGCTTTTTTATTGTCAAAAGCCGGGAAGGAAATGATATCAAATTCTTCTAATTTGGAGGGATTAAATTGACAGGCAATGACGCCAAGCAGTAGTTGAGAGGATGAACGTGACAACAGTACCATAAGAGAGTGGTCTCCGTTGTGAAAGTTCATATTTAGGATGGAAAAGAAGAATGCAGAGGGGTTGAGAAATTGCATTCATAAGAGAGAAGGAGAGGAAATAATATATCCCAATGGTAAGAGGTTTGTATAACAACAAAACGTATACCATGGAAGACAAAGTTAAAATCACCACCAGCCAAGAAGACAAAGAACAAAAGCAATTAAGAAATAATAATATTGTAATATAGTAATTATTAAAGTAAAAATAATAATTATGTAATATATATATATATATATATATATATATATATATATATATATATATATATAATGATAAAGAGATAATGGGTGCATCTACCAACACCAATGCACCCAAAATAAGAGGTGGAGATATGTTAGCTATCTGCAAAAGGGGTAGTGTCAATTGAGGGAACGTGATTGTCACTGGTGGAAGGAAGGTTGTAGTTGTAATCTAAGGATAACAAAAAGGAATAAATCTCACTCAAGTGGTCTGTGTCAGTTTTTTTGTTAATGACATTGTTAAATTGTGAAATAAAAGCCATTTCCAAAAATGATCTCTTAATTTTGTTAGACTCTGTCGCCAACACCTTTACAGCGTCAAAATTCATACGATGGTCAAGAGAATGAACATGATTTGCCAAAGCGCAACGCTCCGGATGTAATCTACAATCACTCTTATGTGAAACAATACGGTTAGAAAGTAATCTTAAAGTCTGACCAAAATATTGCTTATCACAGTCCCCACATGGAACGCTGTACACAACATTAGTAAGAGAGGTCAACGGACATTTATCTTTAACTCTAGTGAAAATTGATCTAATTGTTAGAGCAGTTTTGTTAGCAATTTTGAAATTGCCATATGCCCGGAACAATCTGGCAAGTCTCGGAGTAATGTCCTTAATGTATGGAAAGGAAGCGAAAATGTTAAGATTTTTATTGTGGAAGACACCATTTGAAATTCTAAGGACTCTCAGTTTCATTTGTTTTACCAAGTTCACTTTCATGGAATGTTTGTGGTAAGAATGGTAATTTAAGTATCTACCAGAACTGCAAGGTTTCCTGTACCAATCGATGATAATAGTATTATTTTCACGAATGAACTTAGTGTCTAAGAAAGGTACGGAATTTTCGTTGTCTTCTTTTTCTAATGTGAACTGTATATAAGGATCGTAACTGTTAAAAGTCTCAAGAATCTCATCTAGGCCCTCTCTAGGAAGTGCCACGATAATATCGTCCACATACTTCTTAATGAACAAAGGAGTGAAAGAAAGGTAAGTTCGCACCTGTTGCGATTTCTTCTATATTGTATCTTACTTATTAACTACAGTATCTTAATGCTGTTTTTCCATTTCAGTATTCCTGATGATGAGGACAATCATCCTCGAAAGCTTGAAAATTTTCGTATTAACCAGTTTTATATATATATATATATATATATATATATATATATATATATATATATATATATTGAACTCATCACATCATCTATAAAGGTTTAAAGGTGTTGGAGTGTGAGGTTTTCAAGCGTGAATTTGGTTGTAAGTTGCCAAAACATAGGGAATTATTTGTTTTTCATGATATGAATGAAATTAAAGTTAGTTATATATTGAATATGTACCTATGATATCGTTTCTTTAATGTAAATATAGAGATGCTAAAATAATATTCAAAACACTCACCATTGTCAGTGCTTCCTAAAATAATTTACTCATAACTTGTATATCAGACCATAAAAATCATCTTTAAACAATATAATAATTTGTAAATTTGGCATATACGTCATTAAAAGTATCTAAACCCCTAAAAGAATAAATAAATGTATTCATATTATTATAATACATCATGTTTAATAAGAATTAGTGGCAAATTCATTATTTTTGATGTTTACTATTATATTGACACTGAGAACTGTCAACAAGATTGGAATGTCAAAATAATTTCAAAACATGAAACATCAGCGACAGATTTCGTTGTGCGCGACAGGATTCATTGTCGTAGAACTATATAATTTTGACAAGCGTATAAAGCGAGGATGTAAAATAACATATAAAGAAATTTCAGTCCGCGTTTATAATGAAGACTAATTGTGGAAGAATTCTAATATAATTGGAAAAGGATTGCATATGTATTTCAGAGTAATCAGACTGTAGATTTGTTTCATTTAGAATGGAATAGTTTTATACAATCAGAGGTTTTTTTTTATAAATAGGGATATTTTTGGAAAAGTAGAGTTTTAAATAGATAAATTAAATTATTTTGGAAATAAACAAAGCATTAAATATCATCAAATAGTTAAGAAAAATATGAAATTAAATGAAAACCTCTGATTTCTAAATTATTGTTAAAAAAATCTAGTGAGATGATGAGTTTTGTCCATGGCAACGGACAGGAGAAATGAGGGTTGTTTATTTTGGAAAATGAAAAGGGATGATATATGATATTTTGGAGAGAGGACGTAGTAAAATAAAATTCTCATAAAACTCAAGAAAAGTAACAGGAAAAAGTTAAATGAAGTTGAAGAAGTATGTTGAGAAGATTTAGAAGCTAATTGAAATGTTGAACGGGACACGGTGAAGAATTTCGAGACTTACCTGGAGAAGTTTTGTCAAGCTGGAGTTGAGGTTGAGTGAATGCAGTTGACATATTAATATGAGAGGTGGTGGTATTGGATATTGGTGATCGTCGGTACCAGAAGACATCATTGTTAGTGAAAGGTTAGTGTTAACCAATTTGAAATTTCAAATTTTGGCCATTTCAAACAATATAAATTTGCGCTAAGGTACCTATTTGTTGAATTATTAGATTTTAGTTGTTTGTTCCATTATTTTGATTTTAAATTTGTTTATATTAATACATGTATTCCTTTTCCAATTTCCAACGTAGTTTTGACAATATATAATTATAGTGTTCATTTTTGTTTCTATACCCTCTATTAAAAACAGGAACATAAACAATAACATAGGCGTCTCAACATAAATTTATACAAGGTATAATTTTATTTTAAATAATAGACAAAAACAAATAATTCTTTATTAAAATATATAAAACTAAATAATACAAAACAATAAAAAAAACTCCTCTTATTAATATAAATATAGTAACTTGGCGCCCGAAACGTGGGGCTCTTGTCGAAATAAAACGAGTTATATTATAACTTGAAACCGCAGAACGATGCTACGTTGCGTTTTTATAAAATAAACACATTAAGTAACACAAATATCATGTCACAGAAGAATAATGATTTCTGCACTTTCATGGGAGTGACGCTACATCGAGTTCTCCATGAAAATAAACTCTGACGTTGATTTAACAAAATCTATAAATTCTTTGACTTTATGTAAAATAGTTAGTTACAATTATAATTTCAACCTAATAATTCTTTTTTATATAACATAAAACTGTGTAACTCAATAAAAATTGTTTTTAAAAAGTCTTAATGTGAATTTGTGAATATAACAGTGGCGCACTCAGTAGGATTCCTAAACACATTTAGAACAAGGATTGCCTAACTAAGTGTGGTGGTTCCTAAACCTTTAAGGAATTTTCAAGTACCAGCTCCAGATCTTCAAGAAGCAGACAGTCTCTCCGGCACCAGGAACACGCAAACTGCTAACCAGGTTTAGCAAAGCTCACGGATAAGAATTTCAGCTGCCAAGGAAGGAATGAAAATATTTACGTAAGAACCATCTCGTTTTATTTTTATTTAATATTTTGCAATTTATTTTTTATTTTTACCAAGTTCTATTGTCATAATTTACTTTTATTTTGAATACAATCATTTTAATATAAATCAAAATGCCTGAAACACGTAGTGCAACAAACACTAATGCCAATGTTAATACTGCAGTTGCTCAAACCGATCAACCGTCAAATTTAGAACCTTACAGATTATCCGAAATATTTTCAGTCATTCCGGAATATGACGGTAATCAAATTTTCTTAAATACTTTTATAAATGCTTGTAAAACAGCTTACAGAATGGCCGGCAACGACCAAAAAGTACTTTTTCCACTACTAGCTGTGAAGTTGACAATTATTGTGTCATCTAGCCAACTGAGAAGTTGAGTTTCTCTATTAGTGGTTAATAATTTTTTCTATTGTTAACCTAGGTCAATAATGAACAAATTCAAATGTTATGAGAATTCATGGATAATAGCATAACAAAAACTAATGTAACATAATTTTGTATACCCAGAAGATTGTGTTTAACATAGTTACTGCTTGAAATTACCTAACAAGATAAAATTATTTCAATAAAACTGTCATTAGTTTCAAATTCGCGCACAACCAAAAATTTCTGATGACATAAGGAGTGCGTTCATAATATATTTTTGTAGATCGACACTATCAAAATTTGACATTGAAATGTGTTGTTTATTTTCCGTTAATTTTAGAAAAACGAGGATCGAGGAATGTTTTTACCTTGAACATTATCACCAGTGGAATTTGAAAATCTTCTGTGATAGAAACTGGTAACTAACCTTGACCCACATAGACAAATAATATATTACTTTCTCTATGGTGAAGCATATGTTAAATGTTTTATGAACGCTCACTTTGTACCCAAGTGTTGTGAACGCACTACCGCTGTAATTGTTCAAAGTTCAAAGTAAAACATCAACCACGTTTTGTGAAATTTTTGGATGTGATCGTATAATTGGTTTCGTTAATTGGTTGCACTTAATATTGATGATTATGAACTATAGTTATAATGGTATTCTATTGCTGTGTGATTAAATTATACCTACATGATTTTTATGAGACATTTTTTAATTTTTAATTTTTGTCTTAAATTTGGCTAGTAGTGGAAAAAAATGTATATACACCACGGTGGTGAAGACATTTAAAAACCTCGCACCTTATTCCGCTCGGGGCAAAGCCCCTCGCGAAATAATTTTAATGCTCGGTTGATAATAATAGTCTTCACCACCTTGGTGTATAATATACTATTTAACTCTTCATATGAAAAACAAACTTGGAGGAAGAGCCGCTGAATTAGTTAATTCACGCGACCCTTCAAATTGGGAAGAAATTAAAACATTATTAAATACTCACTTTGGAGATACTCGCGACTTAAATTCATTGATTCAAGATCTTCAAAGAATGAAACAACTACCAAACGAATCGCCTTTAATTTTTGTTTCGAGATTACAAACTCTGGAAGCAAAAATGTATTCAGCTATAAGTAAACAACAGCATTTAACAACAGATCAAAAAGTAGCACAAACACGTCTTATAGAATCCTTAACTTTAAATACTTTATTAACCGGTCTAGATCCAAAAATTGGTCAAATTATTAGAGCTAGTAATCCAATAAGTGTTTTATCAGCTATTTCACGAATCAGAAGAGAACTTCAATTAACTTACTATGAAAACCACAAACCTCAGACTAATCGTAATACAAATAATATACCTACTCGTAGATTTAGCCAAAATTCACCAGAACAATGTAATTTTTGTCATAGAATAGGACATACTATAAATAAGTGTCTCACACGTCAAAGACAATCTCAAAATTTAGCTCAGGGTTCCTTTAGACCAAACCAAACCTCTATTCACATAACCAAACAGGCCAAAATTTTCAACAAAGGCCACAATTTCAAAATAAACAACAAAATAAAAATCGCCCATCTGTAATTAGACCAAATCCAAGTTTCAGACCTCAAGGACCACCGGGAAATCGACCCAACACAAATTTTAATCAACAAAGAACTTTTCATTTCAATCGAAATCATGATTTTAACAAACACTCTCATAACAGTTATGATTATTATACAGATGATAGTCAAAATTATTATGAAAATCAAGAACAATACTCCGATAATTCACTTGATTATCAAGAATATTACCAAGAAATTAACTTCAGTGCTCCTGACTATTATACTGTTAATAGTGAAATAGAGGAAAACTATTATACTGCTGATAGTGATCCTATCTCTGATAATGGTGTACCAGTTTGCAATACGAATGAAGACGAAACTTTCGATTATAGCTATATCGAACAAGACAATTTTAATTATAATAATGAAAATGTTCATCATTTTGATTCTGATAATCTCCTAAATCCAAATCATGATTATTATCAGGATTTTCGACAAGGCCCTTTACAAACGAAACCCCCAGATCCGCTAAACGATCAAACTTCAATGTTTTTATTAAAATTCATAACATTCTGCCAAAAAGAAGACCCAAACTTGGAACCGAAGCCTCCGAGGAAGTGGTAACCGAAAATTGACAATTTTATGGTTTAATGTATACCTTTATATTTTTATTTTTTGTATTTTGTGTATTTTCCTTTTAACCTTGAAATCTCTGTATATATTGTATTGTCTATTTTATATTTTATGTATTTTGATTTTTATTCTCAAAATTGTTGTTTATTAAACAACAATTTTAATTAAGGGGGGAGTTGTTATATAGGAAAAAATGCTTATGTTTAAGTAATGTTACGCAATGTCAAACATCAGATTACGATTTCCGTATTTTCATGAGAATGATGCTACGTTGCGTTTTTATAAAATAAACACATTGAGTAACACAAATATCATGTTACAGAAGAATAATGATTTCTGCACTTTCATGGGAGCGACGCTACATCGAGTTCTCCATGAAAATAAACGCTGACGTTGATTTAACAAAATCTATAAATTCTTTGACTTTATGTAAAATAGTTGGTAACAATTATAATTTCAACCTATTAATTCTTTTTTATATAACATTAAACTGTGTAACTCAATAAAAATTGTTTTTAAAAAGTTTAATGTGAATTTGTGTGTATATATATATATATATATATATATATTGAACCAGATATCATAGATAATAAGAGAATTAGTACTATTAAAATATGTTGCTAGTATTAAAATATATGAAAATAATATAATATAAGAAAATAAGTAAAAAGGAAACACTTTTCTTAATTTAAACAACATATCAAGTAAAGATATATTAAATAATAACCTATAACAATATAATAAATAAGGAATTACCTCAATAATAACATAAAATATAGATATTGCCTAACCAATGTAATGATGTAAATAAAGTTGCCTAAGACGAAGATTATTTTCCATAACATAATCAGCTGTTCATCTGAAATGAAAACAAATATTATTATAGTTAATTCATTATAATCATTAATTTAAGAATAAGAACAAATACAAATATTGAATAGAATATAATTCAATAGATTTCATAGATAAACAAATAATGACATATAGACAAATGATATATGGTAAATAAAATAAACATAGAATCAATAAATAGTAATTTGTTAAAGTTTATTATAAATAATATAATGCAAAGAGTTTAGACAAATAACATAAGAGAATTTATATTTATAATTAATATGAGTGTAACAGTGATATATTATCAATAATAATATTGAATGTTGTACCATGTAAATGTATCTATGTATAACCAATTTTAATTTATTTGTATGATGAAAAAACTCATAGGAACTCTATAAATGAACTAATTATGTAAAAGAGTGTATGTATGAAATTTTTTAATAAGTGATAGAAGTTTCAATTATCTGATTGCAAAAGACAATATCTTATTGGTTATAAAATATGACAGAACAAATTGTGAATCAATAAATAAACTTTGAAATAGTGACCTGAAAAAGAACAAAAGACTGTTTGTTGAAAAAAGTAGAGAATCGAGGGGACGCTTAAAAAAGAAGGGAAGCTGGTCTCAAGAAGCGAGGAGTGTGTGTGATGGTGTTCCTGAAATTTCAAGATATTCCCGGTTTAAGACATTTAAACTTCTAAAGTACTATTAAATACAATCTTAGTAATACTCACAGTCAATTGTATCAAGTTTTTCGGCAAGAATCTGCGAAATTTTCATCAATTTTGGTTTTTTGGAGCTTCAGCGGAGTGTTCCTGGGATCCAGAGACTTTCATCCCAATTCAAGAGCAACAGGTCAGTGTTTTTAAAATCATTATTGGCCAATAATCAGTGTAAAAACTCAAAATACTCAATTAAGTACTTAATTTCATAAATTGATAAACTTTTGCAAATATGATCGATCTGAAAAAGGAAGAAACAGACTTTGTATAGTAAATTCATTGCATAAATCGTTAAATTTAATAAAAGGCCGAATTTTAAATAAATTAAAATATGTACTTACGCCACTTACGCCATCTTGTAATCGCATAAATCTGGTGATTGAAATTTCATAATGTAATAACTATGTCCATCTGTATATAATTCCTATATTTCTATCTATGTATATAACAATTTTATTTCCACAGCAATTTGTATCATGTATAACTATGATTTATATATAAATTCTTTTATGTTTTTTATGAACCATTTACTTGTCTGCATCGTCAAACAAACTATGTTTGTATAATATGAATAGATGCTTCTTACGTATCAGAATTGTTCGTTTTATGTTAAAGCGCATGACTAGTTTTTCACGCATGTGCATTGATGAAATTATTAAAATAAATAAGTAGATACAATATAACCATTGGCGTCGCATATTATTTTTTATCAAATATAAAATATTGCATTGAAAATTAAATCTATTTCAAATAATGTGTTTTCTTTTTATTTAAACAATTACAACAATATAATAAGCCAGGACTCAAAGAGAAAAAGGATTTCATGCTCCCGAATAATCAAATTAAAATAAATTACTAAACAAAATATTAAAAACAAACTGAGCTAGCCAAACTAAAAAAAAATCTAAATTATAAAACATCTACATTTAAATTGCATAATCAAAATTAAGTAAGCATTATCAAATATAATAATATATATATATATATATATATATATATATATATATATATATATATATATATATGTTATATTCACAAATTCACGTTAAACTTTTTAAAAACAATTTTTATTGAGTTACACAGTTTTATGTTATATAAAAAAGAAGTAATAGGTTGAAATTATAATTGTAACTAACTATTTTACATAAAGTCAAAGAATTTATAGAATTTGTTAAATCAACGTCAGCGTTTATTTTCATGGAGAATTCGATGTAGCGTAGCTCCCATGAAAGTGCAGAAATCATTATTTTTCTGTAACATAATATTTGTGTTACTTAATGTGTTTATTTTATAAAAACGCAACGTAGCATCGTTCTCATGAAAATACGGAAATCGTAATCTGATGTTTGACATTGCGTAACATTACTTAAACATAAGTGTTTTTTCGTATATAACATATATATATATATATATATATATATATATATATATATAACAAGATGTACGAATAGTGCGTGACATATGAACAATAAGCAACGAATAGATTAGTGTAGCCCCTTCTATTTGCGTGCAATACCCACTAATCTATTCGTTGCTTATTATATATATATATATATATATATATATATATATATATATATATATTATACTATATATAAGGATGAATACTTACTTTTATTGTAGATGATTTAAATGTTTTTGATTATTATTTATTTAGAATTTTTGTTTTTAGTTTGGCTAGCTCAGTTTGTTTTTAATATTTGATTAGTAATTTATTTTAATTAGATTATTGGGGAGCATGAAATCCTTTTTCCCTTTGAGTCCTGGCTTATTGTATTGTTATCATTGTTTAAATAAAAAGAAAACACATTATTTGTAATAGATTTAATTTTCAATGCAATATTTATATTTAATAAAAATAATATGCGACGCCAATGGTTATATTGTACCTATTTATTGATTTTAATAATATCATCAATGCGCATGCGTGAAAAACTAGTCATGCGCTTTAACATGAAACGAACAATTCTTACATTAAAGAAGCATCTATATTTATACAAACATAGTTTGTTTGACGATGCAGATAAGTAAATGGTTCATAAAAAACATAAAAGAATTTATATATATATCATAGTTATATATGATACAAATAGCTGTGGGAAGAAATTAGTTATATACATGGATAGAAAAATAGAAATTATATACAGATGGACATAGTTATTGCATTATGAAATTTCAATCACTAGATTTATGCGATTACAAGATGGCGTAAGTACATGTTTTAATTTATTTAAAATTCGGCCTTTTATTAAATTTAACGATTTATGCAATGAATACACTATACAAAGTCTGTTTCTTTCTTTTTTAGATCGATCATATTTGCAAAAGTTTATCAATTTATGAAATTAAGTACTTAATTGGTATTTTGAGTTTTTACACTGTTTATTGGCCAATAAATGATTTAAATACACTGACCTGTTGATCTTGAATTGGGATGAAAATCTCTGGATCCCAGGAATACTCCACTGAAGCTCCAAAAAACCAAAATTAATGAGAATTTCGCAGATTCTTGTCGGAAAACTTGTTACAATTGACTGTAAGTATTTCTAATATTGTATTTAATAGTACTTTAGGAGTATAAATGTCTTAAACCGGGAATATCTTTAAATTTCAGGAACACTATCACATACACTCCTCGCTTCTTAACACCAGCTTCCGTTCTTTCTAAGCGTCCCCTCGATTTTCCACTTTTTTCAACAAAACAGTCTTTTGTTCTTTTCCAGGTCACTATTCCAAAGTTTATTTATTGATTCACAGTTTGTTCTGTCATCTTTTATAACCAATAAGATATTGTCTTTTGTAATCAAATAATTGAAACTTCTATCACTTATCAAAAAATTTCATACATACAAATACATTAAAATTGGTTATACTTAGATACACTTATATGGTACAACATTCAATATTATTATTGATAGTATATTCTTGTTACACTCATATTAATTATAAATATAAATTCTCTTATGTTATTTGTCTATATGTCATTATTTGTTTATCTATGAAATCTATTGGATTATATTCTATCCAATATTTATATTTGTTCTTATTCTTAAATTAATGATTATAATGAATTAACCATAGTAATATTTGTTTTCATTTCAGATGAACAGCTGATTATGTTATGAAAAATAATCTTCGTCTTAGGCAACTTTATTTACATCATTACATTGGTTAGGCAATATCTATATTTTATGTTATCATTGAGGTAATTCCTTATTTTATATATTGTTATAGGCTGTTATTTAATATATCTTTATTTGATATGTTGTTTAAATTAAGAAAAGTGTTTCCTTTTCACTTGTTTTCCTTAATTATGTTATTTTCATATATATATTTCATACTAGCAACATATTTTTATAATGCTAATTCTCTTACAATCTATGATATCTGGTTCAATTCCCCTCAAATTCAAATTTAAATGATATCCATACCCTGGATATTTATTTAAATTTTAATTTTCTTATTATAAATGATTGATTTTATTTTCTTCAAAAAAAAAATTTAACAATTTTATAGCATAATCTTACTTTCTTTTTAACTTTGTTTCTCAAATATTTGTTCACATTTTTCCTACTACAAAATCTATTTCTTTCACTAACTGTCTCCTAATTCTTTCCTTAAAATACACTTGATTAAGATCAATGTCAATTTATATTTTTAATATTACTTCATAAAATACTTCTTTATTATCATTTCTTCCTAACATCCACTTATATATCAACTTATTTTTTTGTAATTACATTATACTTCTATATACTCCTCATATCATATTTCTTTTCAATATTCATTATTCAATATAATTAATTATTTCTTAAATTCATATATATATCAATATCAACTTCCTTATTCCTTCCTGTATTTTCAAGTAATCTATAAGATTCTAATTGACATTAAACATTACCTCCTATATTTTTAATCAATATCATTCATTATTATCCATTCCTATCCTTTATTACTTACATCTTATTTCCTTATTTAAAAAATGTGAACTTCTATTTGATACTTGAGTTATTCTTATTTCATCCCCTCTATCCTATATTCTTTAATAGTTTCATTCTATGTAAAACCAGTATCTCTTATAAATTGTTTCCTTTATTTGCTATATATATATTGATTTGCCATACTCAAATTTTTTTTAAAATGTTTTAATTATAAGTTTTACCTAATATATTTCTCTTTATATTATATTATATTTATTTTTTTAGGTTCTGAAGAAACAAACGAGATGAATTTAATTGGATCATCAGCTGCCAAATGGAAAACAAAACTCTATCTAATTATCTTTGTAAATTACCTAATATTAAATTTTAAATCTATCCTTATGACTATCATTTCCTTTTTTTCAAATATTATTCGTAACATAACATATATACATTCTTTAGAATTGGGTTACTCATTAATAATAAATTCTATGTACATTATTTATACTTGTTACTCATTAATAATAAATTTTAATTTCAACTTCATTTCTGTATCCTTTCCCTTTTCCATTGAATTGCATTTTCGTCTCCATATTTCATTCCTATTCTCTTGTTCTATCATTTAATTTGCTTTTCTTTTTCTAACCTTTTTCTTGCTTTCTTCTCTTGTTGTTTGATGCTCGATAAATTTCTGAAGCGTCTGTCTATTCTCTACCATATTCTTTTTAACTTTGTTGCCCCATATCTCATAAATTTCTTCCCATGAATCCATTAAAATCTGCGTTTCCAATTCTTCCATATTATGCATTTTACTTATTTTAATAAACACCTTCGGATGAATGGTATTTATATTCCCATCAAACTTTACTCCGATATCCATGTTTCCCGTATAGATTACTCCATTTCCATTTCTCCTAACGTTAAATTCAATTTCTTCCATGCCTTCCTGTAATTTTCTGTTCATTTCTTCCAGTTCTTTATGAAATATTTGTCCAATGTGTTCGTTCCTCTCCTCACATGTTCCTGTTTGTTTTTGAAACTTTACATCTAATTCCTTAAATTTATGTTCCGCGTTTTGCTGATAATTTTGCATAATTTCTTCGATTGTTTGTTCCCTGAATTTCATATACTCCATTTCTTTCGTTATATCTTCTGTTTGTTTTATAACTTCCGCTTGGATCGTTCCCGGTAATTTTTCTTCTATACCTCTCTCTATTTCTTGAATTTGTTCTACTACTTGATTTTCTATCTGCTCTCTAATTTTCATACCGTTTTCTTGAATTTCAATCCGTATTTGTTTGTTTTGCTCCACCATATCTTCTTTCACCTTATTTATCTGCTGCCTACTTTCTTCATTTTCTTCCCTAAGTTTTCTGAATTTTTGGATACTTTCATTTTTCACCTCTTCTATCTTCTTTTCCAATCTATTCATGTTTCCATTCAAATCTTCCCTAATATTCTCCTCCATTTTGTTCATATCTCCCCTCAATGTGTTCATATCTCCCCTCATATTTTTCTCCATATTGTTCATATTAGCAAATAATTGTTGCATCATGTTTTCATTTATGCTCTTGAACATTTGCTGCATCCGTTGTTCGCTGATATTCATACCTCCTTGTGGTTCCCTTCTCTCTTGTTGTTCTACTTGTTCTATAGTTTCCTCGTCTCCTGTCAAACCTTCTTCCTGTGCATCACCTTCCGCTTGTTGTCCCTGTTCCAAGTATACTGCTTGATAATCTCCCATACTATGACTTCGTTCCTCCCTTTCCTCTTCTGATCCACTGTCTGCTCCTACCTGCCTTCCATCTCTCAACATCATTCGTTTTGCCATTTTAATTAAGTATTAAATTTTACAAATATAACCAAAATTTTTACAACGCCCCACGTTGGGCGCCAATTATACTATATATAAGGATGAATACTTACTTTTATTGTAGATGATTTAAATGTTTTTGATTATTATTTATTTAGAATTTTTGTTTTTAGTTTGGCTAGCTCAGTTTGTTTTTAATATTTGATTAGTAATTTATTTTAATTAGATTATTCGGGAGCATGAAATTCTTTTTCCCTTTGAGTCCTGGCTTATTGTATTGTTATCATTGTTTAAATAAAAAGAAAACACATTATTTGTAATAGATTTAATTTTCAATGCAATATTTATATTTAATAAAAATAATATGCGACGCCAATGGTTATATTGTACCTATTTATTGATTTTAATAATATCATCAATGCGCATGCGTGAAAAACTAGTCATGCGCTTTAACATGAAACGAACAATTCTTACATTAAAGAAGCATCTATATTTATACAAACATAGTTTGTTTGACGATGCAGATAAGTAAATGGTTTATAAAAAACATAAAAGAATTTATATATATCATAGTTATATATGATACAAATAGCTGTGGGAAGAAATTAGTTATATACATGGATAGAAAAATAGAAATTATATACAGATGGACATAGTTATTGCATTATGAAATTTCAATCACTAGATTTATGCGATTACAAGATGGCGTAAGTACATGTTTTAATTTATTTAAAATTCGGCCTTTTATTAAATTTAACGATTTATGCAATGAATACACTATACAAAGTCTGTTTCTTTCTTTTTTAGATCGATCATATTTGCAAAAGTTTATCAATTTATGAAATTAAGTACTTAATTGGTATTTTGAGTTTTTACACTGTTTATTGGCCAATAAATGATTTAAATACACTGACCTGTTGATCTTGAATTGGGATGAAAGTCTCTGGATCCCAGGAACACTTCACTGAAGCACAAAAAAACCAAAATTGTTGAAAATTTCGCAGATTCTTGTCGGAAAACTTGTTACAATTGACTGTAAGTATTTCTAATATTGTATTTAATAGTACTTTAGGAGTTTAAATGTCTTAAACCGGAAATATCTTTAAATTTCAGGAACACTATCACATACACTCCTCGCTTCTTAACACCAGCTTCCGTTCTTCCTAAGCGTCCCCTCGATTTTCCACTTTTTTCAACAAAACAGTCTTTTGTTCTTTTCCAGGTCACTATTCCAAAGTTTATTTATTGATTCACAGTTTGTTCTGTCATCTTTTATAACCAATAAGATATTGTCTTTTGTAATCAAATAATTGAAACTTCTATCACTTATCAAAAAATTTCATACATACAAATACATTAAAATTGGTTATACTTAGATACACTTATATGGTACAACATTCAATATTATTATTGATAGTATATTCTTGTTACACTCATATTAATTATAAATATAAATTCTCTTTTGTTATTTGTCTATATGTCATTATTTGTTTATCTATGAAATCTATTGGATTATATTCTATTCAATATTTATATTTGTTCTTATTCTTAAATTAATGATTATAATGAATTAACTATAGTAATATTTGTTTTCATTTCAGATGAACAGCTGATTATGTTATGAAAAATAATCTTCGTCTTAGGCAACTTTATTTACATCATTACATTGGTTAGGCAATATCTATATTTTATGTTATCATTGAGGTAATTCCTTATTTTTTATATTGTTATAGGCTGTTATTTAATATATCTTTATTTGATATGTTGTTTAAATTAAGAAAAGTGTTTCCTTTTTACTTGTTTTCCTTAATTATGTTATTTTTATATATATATATTTCATACTAGTAATATATTTTTATAATGCTAATTCTCTTACAATCTATGATATCTGGTTCAATATATATATATATATATATATATATATATATATATATATATATATATATATATATATATATATATATAGTTATTTTATATTCTTGGGATTGAGGACCATTTTTAAAGACATTTAACTAGTAGTTAATACATTTTTATTTTACGTTTCGGTCTTCCATGACCTCCATCAGAAATAAAAGTTTTTGTTAAAACTAAAAGAAATGGTACAAGTTACAGAAAGAATTTTTAAAAGCAAAACAAATAAATCTTACCTTCGACAGAACGTTCATTTGATTATATAATATATTTTATAGATGTTTTAGGACGCATCACATAACAGAATACAACTCACACCCAAAACAAAACGAACATTTTAAAAATATGACATTCATTGATTAAAATTTGTATTGGAATATACGAGTATTTGTTCTATACAATGAAAGCAGCCGTAACGAGGTTTTAATGTGTCGTTTTTGTGTTGACTGGTATTAAAATGAAGTTTATATTTATATAGGGAGTGGTAATAAATGGATTTTATATTTATGTAGGGAGTGGTAATAAATTTATTATATTTGGAATGTGCCACGTGTTTCTCTATATTTCTAAGTTTTTATATTGTTATTATAAATTTTACTAAGATTTTTTGTGTCAGTCTTTAAATTTACGGAACTAGTTTTTCTTTGTATTTCTATCATTTCTAGAACTTCGCGTTTTTTTGTATGGTTTTCACTTCGAAGAATTTTTGTGTTTTCGAAATCAAATTCGTGCTGGTTTTCTGAAACATGGATAGTGAGTGCCGTTTTGTTTCGTTTGTCATATTTGTGACTATTTATTCTGCTTTTCAAATACTGACTTGTTTATCCGATGTAGACCCCTTCACAGTTTTTACATGGTATTTCATACACTATATTGCTCTTTTTTTCTTTTGAGATTGAACTTTTCAAATTGGTGTAATTGGTTTTTAGTAGGTTGTACCCTTTATGAGCAACATGTATGTTGTGGTGCGAAAATGTCTTTTTTAGGTTTTCTGATAAATTTGGTATATATGGCAAAGTGAGGAATTGGTTTGTTTTATTGTCTATTTTAGTTTTTGTATTATTATGGTTATAAAATATATGTAAACGTTTTTTAAATATCTTATTTATCAAATTTGTGGGATAGTTGTTGGGTATAAGGGCATCTTTAGCTTTTATTATTGCATTCTCTCTGAATTCGGGGTCGGACAGATTTATTGATCGATCTGCGAGTCCTATAATTACAGTTTTTTTGTGTGTTAGAGGGTGTTGTGATTTAAAATTTAAATATCGGGAAGACCAGGTATCTTTTGTGTGCCATTCCGTTTTTATGGTGTTAGTTGTATGATGGAGGGTAAGGTCCAAAAAGCTAATTTGATTATTTTCTTCTAGTTCAATGGTGAACTGTAGTCTGTCATGGTAATTGTTGAAATCTTGCAAGACCAAATGTTCTGTATTTTTTGGAATTGCTAATATGCAGTCGTCAACATACCTGTAAAAAAATAGTGTTTGAATTGAGTT
The DNA here is from genome assembly GCA_963921935.1 of Galeruca laticollis. Taxonomy (NCBI): domain Eukaryota; kingdom Metazoa; phylum Arthropoda; class Insecta; order Coleoptera; family Chrysomelidae; genus Galeruca; species Galeruca laticollis. The sequence goes on along the minus strand of OY998175.1, from coordinate 110,157,581 downwards.
TTTGGTCAGTATTGTTTCTTCAAGGTCTTCCATAACTAATTGGGCAATGACACTAGAAATCGAGGTCCCCATGGCACATCCTTCAATTTGTTGGTAAAACGTCTCTTCATACAAAAAATAGGTGGAATTCAGAGTGAGCTCTATAGCTTCTAAGAAGTCACTCATAGGTATATCAGTGTATGTTTTAATCTGATTCCATTTTTTAATTATTATATTTTTTGCTAAATTTATAGGAACACTCGTATATAATGATTTAACATCTAGGGATGCTAGTATATAATTTTCTGGTATTGTGATGTTTTTCATTTTATTTTTGAAATCCATCGAGTCTTTTATGTAGTATTTATTCTGGTAAACAATGTTTTCAAGAATTTTTTTAAGATATTTGGATAGTTTTTCGAAAGGTGATTGGATACATGAAACAATCAGCCGAAGTGGTATTCCTTCTTTGTGCAGTTTTGGTAGGCCATAGATTCTAGGTGGAAGCGAATTTTGTATTTTCAAATTTTTTGCTGTGTTTGGAGAAATATATGTTTTATTTTCCCAATTTGTTACTAATGTATTGTTTTTCTTTTGGTATATATTTGTAGGATCGTTCTTTAGTTGTTTATAAGTAGTATCATCTCTGAGTAAGTTATACATTTTTTCTTGGTAGTCGTGTTTAAACATTATTACAGTTTTGTTAGTTTTATCAGGTTTTAATACTATTATATTTTTATTCTGCCTTAGAAACGATTTCGTTTTTTTTATTTTGTTGGTAAATTTTTTATTTTGTCTATTTTGAATGCTAGAGTTTTTCTTAAAATTATTTTCATGATTTGTTATGATGTTGCAACATTGGGACCGCAAATTATCTTTTGTTTCCGAATTAAGATTCATGAGGGAAGTCTCGATGTTGCTTATTATTTCCGGGATAGGTATATCGTTCGCATTTTCTAAAGGAGCAGTAAAATTTGGCCCTAGACTAAGAATTTCGTGTACATATTCGGGAATATCTATATCAGTGAGATTTTCTAACCACGAAACTTCAAGGTCAAAATATCAACGCGAAATAACGTTCTGTTGATAGTTCGAATAGAGTATTTCGGAGTGAAAGTGGAAGTGCATAAAAACAAAGTGAATTTGTCTACTATAACGCAAAAACAGATATTTTGATTCAATAACAACGATGTTTATTTATCAACAAATGAACGATGAAAAACAAAAGTAAAAAACATTGGAATGTTGTTGATTTTGAGCTTGAGACGCGGTGTAAATTTGATAAATGGAGAACGTATTGAATTTCTTTCCTCCAAATTTTTATAAAAACTGAAATAATTTAAGATATATCAAGTAGAAAGTTAACCAAAGTGTTTAGTAAAGTTTTGAACAATAAACTAACAAAAATTTGTCACTCGTATATAAATAAATAAGTGTAAAAATGGTGATAGCGTCTAGATATGGTAAGATGAACAAACCTTTATTAATATAATCTTCGATGACTATTCACATATCTTGTTGTGGATAAGATATTTCTACTGATGAAATAATTCACATCACATCATTTTCCACATCTGAATTTTGCTTATTCGATCATAGGCGATCGTTTTTCTCCGATGCAACACATTCAGGGTCAGGAAGAACCAATCATAAACTCTATTACTCATGTATATACTGTATTTCTCCTATAAAACATTTTTGATATATTTATATGTTAGGTTATATTGTTTGGTGTCTATTTAATAGCAAAAATATTAGTATTAGATATTCCATCTCCACTAAATATCGGACACAGAACACTAAACACATATTAAAAATTAATACTCACCAAATTCTTACAATAAATTATGATAATACATCCCAAACACTTTGCTTTTTCCTTCATTTTGTAAACTGAATAATAATCATCACAGAGTACCACAACACACAACGACAAGGTTAACAATAGCGAGGGTAGAAGTTGAATCGTTGTGAATGCATTCAGAACTTTTAGAATAATAAGTAATCAAGCGAAACTTGCTTGATACGTTTGAATTCAATAATATTAATAATTTATGAAAAGCGTTTTTGTGCGAAGATTTTCGTCAATAATATTCTATTGAGTTTAATATGAATTATAAACTTTTAACTCATAATAATTTCATTATTTGAATAATTATGTTCAATTAAAATCATTTGTCTATGTTCGTTTTGCATTTCTTTGGTATCTTACCTACAGTTTCCTGTTGCTGACACTCGTCAAGTGCCGAATCTCATCCCTGAGATACAGTGTGAAAAAGTTAAACAAATTTATAATATTATCTAACTTGTGTAGTATTTTTTTTGAATTGGGAATTCGTAGAAAGCGAACCAATTCTGGCGCCCATACAATCCATATAATAAATTAAAATTAACAAATAATTAAAAATACAAATAAATAATTTTCTATATCTCAAATATTAAAATATATATAATAAAATGGCGCCCAACGTGGGGCGATTTTTAAACGACCGGAATAACGCTCGTTCAACAAACTAGTAAGAGGAACAGGTTATAATATTTTTGAGATATCTAAAGGTAATTTTGTAAGCTATAATGGCAGACAAAACTATAAACATCGACGAACTGACAGTAGAAGACTTGAAGGAACTTTTGAAATCTAGGAACATGGACACGAAGGGAAATAAACAAACACTGAGGGAACGATTGATGATGGCCATTCAAGCTGAAGAAGCAGCAGAAATGGAAAAAGGAGATGATAGTATGGTGGAAGAAGTTCACCACTACACAAAACCACAACCAAATGAAAATGAACAACTATTGGACATGATGAAAATAATAATGGCTGACATCAAAAGTACCAAAGATGACATCAAAAGTACTAAAGAAGACATCAAAGAAGAGATAAAAGGTAAACAGGAAGAAATTAACAGAAAGCTAGACAAACAAGAAGAAAAATTTTCAGAACATATGGTGGAAATGAAAAAACAGTTCGAAGAACATAAGAAAGAACAGGAAGAGAAAATGAATAAACTATATGGACTTTTAATACAAGAAGGCACCACCAGGACACAAGAGATAGAAGATATGGGAAATAAACTACGAGAAGAAGGAAAGGAACAGATAGGCAGAATGGAGAGAAACATCGTGAAAACCCATGCTAGAATAGATGATGTAGAGCAAGGTATCCAATTGAATTCGTCAATAGCGGAGGAGATGAACTTAAAAACACGAAAAGAACTAATATGGGAAATGGACACGAAGCTAAAACAAATCAAGGAAGATAGAAATGTACAAGATTTTACAAAATTGGAGAGGGAAATTAAAGAAGACTTCAAGAAGAAAATGATGGAATTAGAAAAAGAATTTGAAACCATAAAAAACAAAACGAATCCAAACAGCAATACTCAAGGGGTAAATTACATCTATAACCATGGGGAAAGTAATCTTAAATTTGACGGTGCTACAAGAAAAATGCATCCAAAAATTTTCTTGAGATATCTTAAAAATAAATTGAAAGGTATCAGGAGATAGAGGATCTGAAGGAGACAATAAGATTACATTTGCATGGTCAAACATTACTTTGGTTCACATGTAATGATGTGAACATTGATAATTTTAGTGACTTTGAAAATAATTTCTTGAAACAATTCTGGGGGGAAACAGAACAAGGCTATGTTAGGGAAAAGTTATATTTCGGTAAGTTTGACAGCAGAAGAAGCAATAACATGAGTAGTTATGCTTTGTCATTATTTTCCCAGGCACAATATTTTGAGCCAATAATTTCCGAGCAAGAAATAATAATATTCTTGTCTCGACATTTTAATGATAACATAACACAAGGCATAGCAATACAAAACATAACGAATTTCCAATCACTATTAGACTACTTGAATCGAGTACAGAGAACGGTTCATAACAATAATAGACGTGACAACGACGACTATTATAGAAACACCAATGATAGACGAGACTATTTTAACAGAAATAACAATTACAGACAGAATAATAACAACCCATATAATAACGCAAATAATACTAACAACAACAGGAGATTTGACAGAAACAACGATAGAACTACTAACAACAATAACAGGTACACAAATTATCCAAATAGGAGATAACAACAAAATAATAATTATAATCGAAGAGAAAGAAGAAACTCTGACGGAGACATAAGAAGGACGAATAACATAAGACGTGACACAAGAACTAACAGGACAAACAGCCTACAAAGAAACACAACTAATCGTAATACAAACTTTAATCGAACTAATACAAATAACAATAATAATAATAAGGATAATGTTGTGGTTCCCGTGTCATCTTCTGGTGCGGAACAACAGTTTTTCCACTAGAGGGTGAATATGGTAGGTTAAGTTGGTGCAGCTATGTTCACCCACGCGAATTTCTTAAGGTACAGGACCAGCTAGAACAAAATAATGAAACATTAATTTATATATATGGAACGATAGAAGGCATTAGCATAAAAATATTAATCGATACTGGGTCAGAAATATCATTAATAAATAATAAATTTGTAAATAAATTAACTATATCAAAGAAAAATTTCGTCAATGTACCAAAAATAAGTTTGATAGAAATAAATCAAAGGTAACTAACTATTTCAAGTACTACGATAACCGTAGCATTAAAATTCAAGGAACGAGAAACTATGGTACAACTATTAGTAGGGGAAGATATTGAATGCGAACTATTGCTAGGATCGGATATTTTATATGAAAACAAAGCAATTATCAATTATAAAGAAATGTACATAGTCTTTAATGAAGAAAAAGTTGATTTTAATTATGAAGAGAAAAATGATAATTCGAGGAGGAATGAAGAGTTAGTAGAAGAAGTAGATAAATGTATTAATTATAATAAGAAAATTGAAGATGATATGGAGCAGAGATATGATTATAGGCAGGAAGGAAAAATGAATGGAGATATGATGTTGGATGGCAATGGAGAAATAAATTTGAATAATAATAATATGCCGGAATGGAATTTGGATATAGATGGAAAAATAGAATGGAAAAATGAAGTAATGGAGATGTTGATAGGACATAGTAGTTTAATTAATGAAGAATCTCGAATTGCAAGGAATTATGTACATAAAATTGAAATGAAAAAAGATCAACAATTCCAACAGAGAAGTTATCCGATACCCTACAAACATCAAGAAGATGTGAAGAAAACTGTAAATAAATTATTAGAGGATAGAATAATGGAACATAGTACCACCTCGTATATCAATCCAGTTGTAATAGTGAAGAAGAAAGACGGAGATATAAGGATATGCATTGATGCACGAAATTTAAATAAATGTACAATGCCCGAGTATGAATCGCCTTTAACTATCGAATCGATACTAGGAAAGATTAGTAAAGTCAAAGTTTTTTCTAAGCTAGATTTGAAACACAGCTTCTCGCTGATACCACTACATCCGGAAAGCAGGAAGTACGTAGGATTCAAGATTAATGGGGAAGTATATCAATTCCGAGTAACACCATTTGGTATACAAAGCGCTACATCATCACTGTTGAAAGCGCTAAATAAAATTTTAAACAAATATGACCAATTTACGATACACTATGTGGATGATATACTTATTTTTTCGAATAGTGTAGAAGAACATTAACAACACCTAAGGACAATTATAACGGAACTTGACGAAAACGGACTGAAACTGAACATACAGAAATGTCAATTTTTGAAGAGAGAAGTAATATATTTGGGTTACAAGATCACAGAGACAGGAATCGAGATGGATCCAGAGAGAGTAAGAACCATTAGAGAATACATAAGACCGAAAAATTTGAAAACACTTCGAAGGTTTCTTGGCATGCTGAACTATTTCAAAAGAATTCTGGGAAACCTTTAATGGAACTACTAAGAAAGGGAGTAAAATGGGACTGGACCAGTAAACAGAAGGATGCTTTCAACAAAATCAAGGATCAGTTCATCAGAAACTTTAAATTATATCATCCGAACTACGAGAAAACTTTCATTTTGAGGACGGATGCATCAAAAAACAGACTAGCTGGAGTTTTAATGCAAGAATATGATGACATGTATGTACCCATGTCATTTGGTTATGTTGAATCATTAACATCACTCAGAAATGTGAATCTAAGTATTAGTAGTAGTGATTATTCGATAAAAGGAAATAATCCATAAAAAACATAGCTTAAATATGACAAGAAATATTTACAAATAGAATACAATTGATAAAATGATATGAAAGATCACTATTTAACAAAAGTAAAAAACATTGGAATGTTGTTGATTTTGAGCTTGAGACGCGGTGTAAATTTAATAAATGGAGAACGTATTGAATTTCTTTCCTCCAAATGTTTATAAAAACTGAAATAATTTAAGATATATCAAGTAGAAAGTTAACCAAAGTGTTTAGTAAAGTTTTGAACAATAAACTAACAAAAATTTGTCACTCGTATATAAATAAATAAGTGTAAAAATGGTGATAGCGTCTAGATATGGTAAGATGAACAAACCTTTATTAATATAATCTTCGATGACTATTCACATATCTTGTTGTGGATAAGATATTTATACTGATGAAATAATTCACATCACATCATTTTCCACATCTGAATTTCGCTTATTCGATCATAGGCGATCGTTTTTCTCCGATGCACCACATTCAGGGTCAGGAAGAGCCAACCATAAACTCTATTACTCATGTATATACTGTATTTCTCCTATAAAACATTTTTGATATATTTATATGTTAGGTTATATTGTTTGGTATCTATTTATTAGCAAAAATATTAGTATTAGATATTCAATCTCCACTAAATATGGGACACAGAACACTAAACACATATTAAAAATTAATACTCACCAAATTCTTACAATAAATTATGATAATTCATCCGAAACACTTTGCTTTTTCCTTCATTTTGTAAACTAAATAATAATCATCACAGAGTACCACAACACACAACGACAAGGTTAACAATAGCGAGGGTAGAGGTTGAATCGTTGTGAATGCTTTCAGAACTTTTAGAATAATAAGTAATCAAGCGAAACTTACTTGATACGTTTGAATTCAATAATATTAATAATTTATGAAAAGCGTTTTTGTGCGAAGATTTTCGTCAATAATATTCTATTGAGTTTAATATGAATTATAAACTTTTAACTCATAATAATTTCATTATTTGCATAATTATGTTCAATTAAAATCATTTGTCTATGTTCGTTTTGCGTTTCTTTGGTATCTCACCTACAGTTTCCTGTTGCTGACAATCGTCAAGTGCCGAATCTCATCCCTGAGATACAGTGTGAAAAAGTTAATCAAATTTATAATATTTTCTAACTTGTGTAGTATTTTTTTTGAATTGGGAATTCGTAGAAAGCGAACCAATTCTGGCGCCCATACAATCCATATAATAAATTAAAATTAACAAATAATTAAAAATACAATTAAATAATTTTCTATATCTCAAATATTAAAATATATATAATAATATAATAAACAACGAATAGATTGGTGGGTATTGCACGCAAATAGAAGAAGTCCCTTCTTCTATTTGCGTGCAATACCCACCAATCTATTCGTTGTTTATTGCTCATATGTCACGCACTATTCGTAGATCTTATAATATATATATATATATATATATATATATATATATATATATATATTAACATCTCTTCGATAACCGTGCGTCCGTACATTGTGGTTTTTGCATTAATACGTCCTGTGACTTTCTGCGTCCGTATATGGACGCAGAAATGTTTTTTGCGCCATTAAATGCAGGATGGTCGAAAACGTGAAATTACGTTTCATGAATGATTTCTCATAGATTGATCAGATGTTCACGAGAAATCATTCGGTTTAACTATCTGACTGTCTATCTAATTGACATACGCTAATCTTACAATCGAATTTTCACCCACATCTACCTACCCTATTGACAATAAATTTGACGGAGAAGTTTTGTACTTACTGAGTCCATTGTATGGAAAATTGGTTTTGGAATTGGAGAACACGTTTCTTTTGCAATTTTATTCCAAATTGGAATTCCAGAATTTTTGAGATGAAAAATTATGAATTGATTCTCAAAATTCTAAAGTTCATTTAACGGTTTTGCTAATATTCATCAAAAATTGAGGGATAATTTCTTCAGATTTGTGACGTTAGTTATTCTGTAATTAACATATTTAAAAGCATGCCGTGGAATATTCTTTTTTGGAATGATCTGGAATTTGTTATTATCACAATATCCTACTTCACACATCCGAAGGAATTATTTTCCCGTTTCAGTGCATTCGAAAAAAGCTGATTACGAAAAGGTTTAATTATATGTTAATGATCCAACTATCCAGAAAATTGGTATTCGGGAGTTTTTAGGGTCGGATATCATGAATAACATGATGAAATCACAAAAAAAATATGAATAAAAAAAATAAATACATATAAGTATGTATTAAAAAATGCAATGAAAGTGATCTAATGATGTAGATCTGACATAAGTTATCCAGTTCAGAGAATAATATATTCAAAAGTTTGTCCCGATTGACTTTTGAGTTCCACTACTTTCTGATATAACATTATTACATATGGGCACTACTCAGAATTATTGATATCTGATTTTTGTGAACAGATTTTTTGGTTAAGATCAATGATTCGAGAAAACGTCGTCAAGATGGCGAACAAGTTTTGTGATTTAAGGTATTATTCTATTAAACGTTTCTACACACGGCTTTTAGGTGTGGGAATTGAAATTATCTGGGTTACTAAATATGCGGATTGCGGATTCCTCATGAATGGGATCAAAGAATTGAAATAATATAACTGTGTGACATTTAGTGTAGTTGAGATGTTTACCTCGGTGTTAACTCTTGATAAAGCTCCTAAAAATATGAGCGATAGCTGATTTGATTGAAAATTATGTCTAGAAACATGCAATAAGATGATTTTACACCACACAAAAAATTGAGATGAAAAAAGGCTTTTAGTTTTATGCTAATAATTCAGAAACTATCAATTGTTAAGAAATTTACTAAAAATATACTTGATGAAGGGGAAATTTTGAATTGGAAAGTCCTTTCTCCAGGAACGCTGTCTCTATTATTTATAATTTTGATTTAACTGAAAATACAGCTCCGCGCGACCAGTACGGCAAATAATTGGTCTATAAATTTTTCGCTTCTTTCTAAAAAGGATACAAAAAATTTTAAAAGTTGATTTTGTTTATTATAATTTTTTGAAGTTAGAAAAAAAATGAAATTTTCCATTTTTAGAAACTTGAATTACCCCTTAAATCAAGGAGAAATTTTTTCTCTCACGCTCCCTCACTTAGATTACCCCATAAATCAAGGAGAAAAGTTCTGTCTTACACTTTCTCACTTGAATTACCCCAAAAATCAAATTTGAGTGTACCAATGAAAAACGTAACTATAAATACTTAGGTTCCCTTGAATATTCCTTAAAACATGACATATTTAAAAGATTAACGATTAACTTGAAATTTGTCAGGTGTTCATAATTCCTGTTACAATACATTATGGAATTTTTGTTAAAAAAACGAAATGGCCTTCAGCATGGCAGACGAGATTTGTTATTATGTCCCGATTTGATTCAAAATTGGTAAGCGGGTGTTTTCGGGATCGGAGATTATGAATTTATTGTCAACATTCATAAATTCAAGATGGGGAACGAAAATTCTGATTATTTTCCGTTTCGATTCAAAATTGGTATGTATGGGTTTTCGGAATCGGAGAATACGAATTTTTCGTCGAGATACTTGAATTCGAAATGGCGGCCACAAGATGGAGAAAGAGTTTTGTAATTATGGTCGGATTCTATTAAAAAATGGTGTGTGATAGTTTTTGTCGAATAAAATAAGTTCAAGTCATCGCCGACAATGATATACTTATGTTTTGTTGAATTATTTGGTTTCAAATAGCTTGTCGTGCGAATTGGGAAAAAATGAAAACCTCGACTAGTTTTTAATCATCAACCAATCACTATCCCATGAAATTAATTGATGCCTACTTTTATGAAAATTTCGCGCGACAAGCTTTTTGAATAATTCAACTAAAAAAAATAATAGCTATAACATGAACTTATCTTATTCGTTTTAGTACAACTCTAATGAAAGCTTGTCAATAAAATGGTTTTTTATTACTTGTTTTTCTAAAACTTTTTATTTTACAAACAGTATGTAACTGAAGTAAAAAGCTTGCTTCCTCATTCCTATGGGAAAACATCCCAAAAATCTGAAGAGTTTTTTTAGTCTAGATTAACGAGAATCCATTGCTTGATTGGACGCAAATTAATTCCAAAAATATATATTCACAGAAATTGATGATTTATCAAAGAAGTGTACACTCATATAGAAATCGTTTATTGCTTTTATGTTGTTTTCCTGGGATAGTCATTTGGTATGTGACCCATGGGACAATAATATTTACTTCCTTTTCACAGCGGAATTTTTAAAACATGTACCACACATTTAACTTTGCATACCAAACCTACGATTTTCACAATGCAATGTTTCTCTAGTGTCGTGTATTCAATAATTTGAATGGATATAATTGAAAACTATTTTCAGACAACGGCACGAACAAAGAAAATAGTTACTTATAAAAACAAATTTTTCAACAAATTCCCTAGAAAATAAAAATTATGCAGCAAAATACTTATTTTGTATTCGCAGCAAGCTTTTGAATTTTTGCCCACATAGGTCAAAAAATCTAATAAATTATTACTATTTTACGTATTTTTAAAAACTGTCTCTTTAAAAATATTCTTCATTTATTAATTTTTATTTTTAGTATATTTGTAAACAAAATTTCTCTTCAGTTTTTTTACTTTCAATTTTAAATAGACTAGAATCATAATAAAAAAACTTGTCATCTGGGAGCCGCCATATGGAATTTATGAATTTTGACCGTGAAATAATGATCTCCTACATAAAAAAAGTTATTATATCATGAATAAATATTCCACAGTTATAGATATAGACGAAGAATATTCTTTGCAAATTTAACTTTCATGCCAATTTGGATAACTTTGTAGGTGACCCTATAGTGAAACACTCAATATACTTATACTGATTCACGATTATCACCAATACCTCTCGCAGAGTTAATGAATACGAATCAAATTCGAGGCGCTTATATATCTGGCAACACTGCTTGATGCAGAAAGGTAGATAAGATGAACATACTACCCGAAATCGGACGCAGAGTTGCATATGTGGTGAATGAGTATATTTGCGGATGCAGAAAAATCGGTAATATGTACGGATGCAGAAATGCCTGTGAGATGTATGGTAAATTTTGAAAAAAAAAACTTTTTTGTTTTAAGAGTATATTGAAATTTAAAAGTATCTACGTGTTTGTCTCAATAAGGACATCGGAAGTAAATCATTAGAGTATAATATACTCTTCGATTTAAGGGAGACGCCGAAACGTCGGAAGGATGAATAGACGCAGGAAATATAGTATTGTTTGTGTATATATGTATATATATATATATATATATATATATATATATATAAATAGAAAGCAAAAAGATGCTCCTATTGTTTATCGACCGTACTTGATTCAATATAGAGGGGGAATTATCGGGTATGCGGTCAGTGAAATGAAATGAAACTATTATCCTATGCTCAATATTTCGCCACCGTTTGGTAGCTTCATCAGGAGATACTACAAAATTTATTTAATAAACAATTGCACACAATAACAAATGGTTAACTTACAGATTTTAGAGTCTGGAATTTAGTGACGTCTAGACATTAAAAGGTTTAGGACAAGACTAATTAAAATAATTTTAAAAAACCAATAAGGTATAGATATAAAAATGTTTACAAGAAACTGACAAGAAACACACTAAAACAAATTACAGGGTGATAAAACAAATCAATTTCTAAAATGATTTTAAAAGTTGACAATAAATATTACTAAGTCCATTAGTGTCTGCTTTGAGGTTTATCGCGTTAGGGTTCCTAGCAATATGATACATCTCATAAAACAATCGATGTTTGTATCGGTCCGCATGTTGCAGTATCTTAGCACTATTGTAGTCGAACGTATGTCCTGTTTTTAAAAAATGGTCCACAACTGCACAATTATTTTTGCCAGTACGACAATCACTCTTGTGCTGGGTAATGCGCTGCTTAAGCCATTGTGAGGTTTGACCAACATAACATCCCTGACACTGTGAGCAATCCATTTTGTAAATAACATTTGTGTTGTATAAAGTAGGTGTTGGGTCTTTTACTTTTGAAAAAAGGTTAGAATTGGTTATTAAATTATATTTAACAATCTTAATATTGGTTAAATTTTTAAACAGAGGTAAAATTAAATGAGTTAGATTAGTAACGTACGGAAGTTTATAATATTTTATGGTTTGCTCACTATGTTCGTCAACTTGACCGTCATAAAAGTCGGTGTTATATATTAATTTCTTTAAAATGCCTGTTGGGTAACCATTGTTCTTAAATATATCAAACAATATTTTTAAGTTTTTTGATACGAATGCTTCATCACTGATTTGCAATATTCTATTTCTCATCATTATTACGAAATTATGTTTTTGGCTTTTTGGGTGATTAGAGTAATAATTTAAAAATCTGCCTGACGCAGTTGGCTTTTGATACCAATCAAGAAAAAATACATTACTATCCGATCTTAAAACTTTGGTATCCAAAAAAGGTATTCCAGCGTCAATTTCATGTTCAATTGTAAATTGCAAATGACGATCAAAAGAATTGAAGTACTCGAGAACGACGTCGGTCTTATCTACTGGTACAGAGCAAATTATGTCGTCAACGTATTTGTATAAAAATGGCATTTCAAAAGGCAAACTTGGAATTATACTAACAAGTAGTTCATCTAACACAATTGTGGCCAAAATTTGACTAATAGGAGACCCCATTGGTGTACCGAATTTTTATAAGCAAATATTCGGTACACCAATGGGGTCTCCTATTAGTCAAATTTTGGCCACAATTGTGTTAGATGAACTACTTGTTAGTATAATTCCAAGTTTGCCTTTTGAAATGCCATTTTTATACAAATACGTTGACGACATAATTTGCTCTGTACCAGTAGATAAGACCGACGTCGTTCTCGAGTACTTCAATTCTTTTGATCGTCATTTGCAATTTACAATTGAACATGAAATTGACGCTGGAATACCTTTTTTGGATACCAAAGTTTTAAGATCGGATAGTAATGTAATTTTTCTTGATTGGTATCAAAAGCCAACTGCGTCAGGCAGATTTTTAAATTATTACTCTAATCACCCAAAAAGCCAAAAACATAATTCCGTAATAATGATGAGAAATAGAATATTGCAAATCAGTGATGAAGCATTCGTATCAAAAAACTTAAAAATATTGTTTGATATATTTAAGAACAATGGTTACCCAACAGGCATTTTAAAGAAATTAATATATAACACCGACTTTTATGACGGTCAAGTTGACGAACATAGTGAGCAAACCATAAAATATTATAAACTTCCGTACATTACTAATCTAACTCATTTAATTTTACCTCTGTTTAAAAATTTAACCAATATTAAGATTGTTAAATATAATTTAATAACCAATTCTAACCTTTTTTCTAAAGTAAAAGACCCAACACCTACTTTATACAACACAAATGTTATTTACAAAATGGATTGCTCACAGTGTCAGGGATGTTATGTTGGTCAAACCTCACAATGGCTTAAGCAGCGCATTACCCAGCACAAGAGTGATTGTCGTACTGGCAAAAATAATTGTGCAGTTGTGGACCATTTTTTAAAAACAGGACATACGTTCGACTACAATAGTGCTAAGATACTGCAACATGCGGACCGATACAAACATCGATTGTTTTATGAGATGTATCATATTGCTAGGAACCCTAACGCGATAAACCTCAAAGCAGACACTAATGGACTTAGTAATATTTATTGTCAACTTTTAAAATCATTTTAGAAATTGATTTGTCTTATCACCCTGTAATTTGTTTTAGTGTGTTTCTTGTCAGTTTCTTGTAAACATTTTTATATCTATACCTTATTGGTTTTTTAAAATTATTTTAATTAGTCTTGTCCTAAACCTTTTAATGTCTAGACGTCACTAAATTCCAGACTCTAAAATCTGTAAGTTAACCATTTGTTATTGTGTGCAATTGTTTATTAAATAAATTTTGTAGTATCTCCTGATGAAGCTACCAAACGGTGGCGAAATATTGAGCATAGGATAATAGTTTCATTTCATTTCACTGACCGCATACCCGATAATTCCCCCTCTATATATATATATATATATATATATATATATATATATATATATATATTTATATATATATATATATATATATATATATATATATATTTATAACTTATATTTTTTACAATGATTCCTTTTTCTTATGTACAGCGAAACTTTTGATGGCTTCCATCAAATTTTTATAATAATCAAATTGTATAGTTTGAATTACGTCAACAAATTTCAATACTAAAATTGTCGCAAATGATACAAAAATAATATTAATTTACGTTGTTATCCGATTTGAGAAAAGCTTTTCGTACCTCCCTTGAGATTGCGATATCCGATAGGTATAACTCAATCTGACGCAATCTGAGGCGATCTGACGCATATTTTAACAAAAAGGTAAAAGCATCATTTTTTTTCGATGTTTACTGATAAGATCCCAAAACTAACACAAAAGATGATTTTTTAACCCTAATTGATGACGAATTAGTAAAGATTTTATCCCTTAATATATTTGCCACATACTTGTGAGGTTCACATATGTATACTGTAAGATGAATAATATAGGTATGTGGTATGCTGTTACAATATGTTTATATCTTTAAAAAGATTACAAAGTATGTCAAAAACCGGAATTTCTCTCTTATACCGACAAATTTAATCATACACCGATTACAATATTCGCATTAATAACATTTTTCAGGGTTCTATTATTAAAATTCTTGGTTTTATAGTTTAGCGCTGGAAAGTGCTATCACATTTCAGTATAAAGATTAGAAGTTCATTCAAAAATTAAAAAAAGGAATTTAGTGGTTATGAAAATAAATGATTCAAATATATAACCAGATATGTATAAACAAATATTTTTTATATTTATATAATTTTCATTTTACAATTTTCAGTATACCTCTAATTAATTGTATAGTTTGTGTTATGACAACAAAATTCAAAAACATGTTGCAAAAAAATAAATTCCCGTTATTATGCGTTGAAAACTGCAATAACTAAGGCCCCAATATTTTTTTATTAATCGTACGTGACCATTAAAGTAGCGTTTATTCTATGAAAATCGGACAAAGCTAGATATTTTTATAGCATCATTCTTGATTTTTTTCATTGTTAATCTGCGTCACGTGACTATTACAGTATCGTTTTATTTCACCAACTAATTGAGCGAAGAATATCCCAAATATAATTTTCTAACTAAAAAACTCGCATATAACCTTGGTGTGTCATGTGAGTATTAAGGTAGCATTAATTCAGTGGAAATCGGACCATTATTAACAAAGTTAAATCCTAATGGCACCCTTACTGTGTCATGTGAGTATTGAAGTAGCGTTTATTCAGTGGAAATCGGACCATTTTTTAACAAAGTTAGATCCCAATAAAACCGTTACTGAGCATGACTTTGACGATAATCCAATATAGCCAATTTGAAATTAAACGTGTTTACGACTACTCTCCCTATATGTTTGATTTTTCCTACAATCTTCTTCACATCTGTATATATCTCACATGACTCCTTATTGTTATCAATGGAACGCTCAATGTGTCTTGTGAGTATCAAAAAGTAGCGTCAATCGTAATCGGACCATTATTAACAAAGTTAGATCTTGATGGTACCCTTCCTGCGCATGATTTTTGTTGTTAATCCGTGTCGTTGTCGATGTCGTTGACGTTGTATAAAAAATGCGGTATCTTCATGACTACACCCTGAGTATATCAAATGGCATCTTTCATGACTACACCCTGTATATAAAAAAATATGGTATCTTTATGTATATATAAAATCGCATCTTCTAATACTACACCCTGTATAAAAAATGGCATCTTTCATGACTACAACCCTTATATATAAAAATCGTTCATGACTAAACCCTATATGAAAAAATGGCATCTTTTATTACTACACCCTGTATATTAAAAATACGGTATCTTTATGACTACACCATGGATATATAAAAATCGCATCTTTTATGACTGCACCCTGTATATATGAAATGGCATCTCTTATGACTACACCCTGTATATACAAATATCGCATCTTTTATGACTTCTCCCTGTATATAAAAAAATACGGAATCTTTTTAACTACACCCTGTATATATAAAAAAATTGCATCTTTTATGACTACACCTTGTATATAAAAAATGCGGTATCTTTATGATTACACCCTGTATATAAAAAAACTGCATATTTTATGACTACACCCTGTATGTAAAAAATACGATATCTTTATGACTACTCCCTGTATATAAAAATTGTATCTTTTATGACTACACCCTGTATATATAAAATGGCATCTCTTATGACTACATCCTGTATATATAAATATCGCATCTTTTATGACTACTCCGTGTATATAAAAAAATACGGAATCTTTTTAACTACACCCTGTATATATAAAAAAATTGCATCTTTTATGACTACAACCTGTATATAAAAAATTGCATCTTTTATTACTATATAGAAAATACGGTATCTTTATGACTACTCCCTGTATATAAAAATGGTATCTCTTATGACTACACCCTGTATATAAAAAATACGGTATCTTTTGACTCTGTATCGCTGCTTGGGTGCGTTGGTGGAAAACCGCAAACTCATAAGAACTTTACCACCTCCAAACACCTGTCGTATCATATTACCAGCTAATTAGCGGCGAGGAACATCAAGGAGATAAGAATTTCCCCACGGTCGGCAAAAAGTTCCCAGACCTAAGTGTCCCATTATCTACTAGTGAGCCCTATAAAGAGGGTTGCTAGTCTCAGAATAGTTCAGTCACTGTCAAGATGTCGTACGGTGCACAAGTAAAGTACCTACCTCCCAGCTTGGTCTCTCTTGGACAACATTTCATCGTTGACTAACAGGTACGTTTTCCTACATCTCATAAAGGTAATATAAATCGTTACGTAACATTTCAAAAACGATATTAAAACATGTGCCTTAACATTTGCTCGCAATGGTAGTAGTAGAATATTTTGTACAACCATTATATATATATATATATATATATATATATATATATATATATATATATATATATATATATATATTAAGCCAGTCCTCTAGTATAGATAAATATTCATATATTAGATTGAATTAAAAAGGAATTTTTTTTGTATATACGTATGGTGTATCATTAGACACTACCTAATTAAGAACAAAATTTAACATAAAACGAATGAATGACTTAAGCAAATGTATTATAAAATATTGAGTACATCAATTTAAGAAATGGATTAAGGATAAGGAATAGAATGGTAATGATAATATAGAAATTAATTCTTAAGAAAATGTTACCTTCACAAATAAATCCTAAGGTCAAGTCAATGTCAACAATTTTCATTAAAATCAATCTGAACGCTGCTATGTCCACACTTGAATCAGGAAAAGGATGTTAATTTGTTCAAAACCTAAAATAATAAGAATTAATAATCAAATCACTAATTTATTAACGATATGCAAATACAATAAAAAGTTGCAATTTGAAAAAAGTAATTTATAAAAATAAAACTGTATGAAATATGACATTCGGAATAAGAGCCATATTGTATGTCATAGAAATCTAGTTATCAAATCAAAATCAATGAAGGAAGTGATTGAATCTAGTTATAATATTGCCAACCTAAATTCAATGAGTTGGAAGTTAATATAAAACAGAGAATGTAAATTTGAAATTAAGTTAGAGTTTATATAAAGCGAAATTAGTGCTAATTAAAGAATTAAAAAATAAACAGTTCCATATATATAAATCATAAATTTAGATTGTAGAAATTGTATATTAATTGTAAACAAATTTACTAAAAAAAAAAAGGAATTACAAGGATTGAAACCATTGTAATACATGTGAAAGACTATTTATATATTCTATAAGATATTGTTAAACCATTTATACATGTGATTTCACTCTCCAAGACTATTTTAATTGAAGAATTCAGTATTTCCATAAAAAAAAACATTATCATTGACAATTGTTGAATAAAATAACAGATTAGGAGGCTGTGTTTTAGAGATTGTAAAAATGTTGTTGATTTTTAAAAAAAAAAGAGAGTGGAGAGTTAGTTGGGGAATGAGGAACTGGGATGTAATTTTCTGAGAAGGTTTTTGTAAAAACTTTAAAGTAAAAGTTATAATTTTAAATCTAAATCAATAAAAAATTCATGATATTAATGTCGATTAACCCCTGTGAAAAAGTGAAACGTGCCGAACGAGTATTTCTTGGGTAAGGAATACCTAAGAAAAGAGACGAGATGTTGCAGGTCCACCACGCCGAGAATGGAATATAAGGTCTGTGTTATTTGAGTTTTTAATTTGGAATTCCAAACAAACAAAGGAAAAGTGAACTTTTGAAATTAATTTGAACATTTAAATTTGAATAATCTAAAATTGGCCAAAGAAACTTTAAAATAATTAATACCAAATTTTATCCATGGATAATTAAAGAACTCTAATTTTCTGCAACAATAATTTTAGATATTAAATATGTACTTACTTGTAAAAAGTTTTTCGTTTGTAAAATAATCAAAGTTCACACTACTCATAAATGCTTTTCCAATCTTAATTTCCGCTTTGCATGCTAACCTATTCTTATAACTATCAAACACACACTTAATTCACAACTTGAATTATATATGTAACTGTTTAATATAAGTTTTCAACCATATGATTATAAATGCACTAAATTGATGCACATTGAACTGTGAAACGTTTGAATCCTCCATGTTAACTGCATACTATAATTTTGTGACGACGAGAAACGTTGTACCGGAAGAGTTGCTCCGTTGCGCCGAAGCAGCTACTATAAGCGTTCAGTGCGCATGACGATCAAAGAATACAGAGGAGGTTCAGGAATATTTGTGTGTGTAAAATTTTGAAGATTTCATCAACAATTTATTAAAATATTTTTATTTAAGTGTTGGTATTTTTTTTTTCCAGTCAATGTCCATAACACTTTTCACGAACATGGTTTAAATCATTCATTCGATTATCCTATCACGAAATCATAATAAGTAAATGTTCATATATGTAAAAATTTTTTCTAATAGGTGTCCAGGACTCAAAGAGAGAAGTCTCATGCTTCCGACTACAGTATAAAATTTAAACAATACAAAATTTTCATATAATTATATAGGGCTAGCCGAAGGTAAAAACGGGTAAATAAAGGTAAATCATATAAGTATAAATATTAAAATATAAACATATCCACTATAAATTGTCGGCCCAACGTTGGGGCAAATATAAATAATTAAATTTCTTTAATTAATAACAAACAAACAAATCATGGATAAGAAAATGGTATTGAGAGATGGAAAGCAGGTTGGAAATGATAGCGGATCTGAAGAGGAGAGAGAAGAAAGGAGCCATGGTATGGGAGATTTCCAGGTCCAATATTTGATACAGGGACAGCAATCAGAAGGAGATGCTCCTGAAGAAAGTACGACAGAAGACGAAGAAGATGTGGAACAAGAGGATAGAAGACAAGAAAGAAAAAAAACACAGGCAGGAACAAGTACAAGTAGGGATGATTCAATGATGGTCATGATGCAACAATTATTTGCTGATATGAGGGGAGATTTAAATGGAAAGATTGACACCATAAATGGAAATATGAACAATATGGAGAAAAATATGAGGGGAGACATGAATAGTATGAAGGAAGAAATTAGGGGAGACATTCACAACATTCATACAAACATGCACCGATTGGAAAAGAAAATAGATGAAGTCAAATTGGAAAATTGTAAGGAGATTAAGGAACTCAAGGAGAACCAGGAAGAATTTAAGAAGAACCTTAACGAGGTAAAAGAAGACATGGAGAATAAAAATAAAAATTTGAGACAAGAAATACAAGAAAATGGTATGAAAATTCGTGAAAACATAGAAAAACTGATAGTAGAAGAAGTATTAGAATTTAGAAGAGATCCAGAAGAATATTTACCAGAGAATATCAAAGTAGAGGTCTCAAAACAAAATAAACAAATAACAAAGGAAGTGGAACAGATGAAAGATAACGTAAATAGAAAATTTAAGGATTTGGATGGCCGGATTGAAGAGAGAACGGGGATGAGTTTAGCAATAACTGAAGATATAAATCGACAAGTAAATCAAGAAATAGAAGAAATGAATAGGAAATTAAAGAATACGGTAGAGGAAATGGAAGAGAATTTGAGAAGAAGTGGAGGAGTCAATGTATGTCCAGGAAATTTCCATAGCAATTTAGAAATCGGAGTGAAATTTGATGGGAATATTAACAATATACATCCCAAAGTATTCCTCAAAATAATTCGAAACAAAATTAAAGGAATCAGAGATATTGTTGAGATCAAGCTTATTATAAGGAGCATATTACAGGTCCATGCTTTATTGTGGTTTTGTAATAAGGAAGAACTAATACAAAGCCTAGAAGAGTTCGAGCAACAATTCTTAGCCTATTTCTGGGGAGAATTGCAACAAGCAACATTCAGAGAGCGGTTATACTTCGGGAAATTTGATTATAAGAAAAGCAAAAACCTGAATAATTATGCGATGCAATTATATAATATAGCCCAGTACTTAGAACCGGGAATGAAGGAGGAGGAATTAGTGCTATACATTGGCAGACATTTCAATTCTGAAGTAGCTGAAACAATAGCACTTCATAATATTAAAGCCATGGATAGTTTATCAAGATATCTACAAAGAGTGGAACGGAGCTATACAAATCATAACGATACAAGAGACAATCGTTTAAATGAAAATGGGAATGGACAGAATAGAAGAGAAAATGAATGGAGAAATGATCAGAGAAATTATGAAAATCGAAATTACGAGAGAAGAAGACCAGGATGGGATGATAGAAATCCGAGATATGATAATTACAGAAACGGAAATGGAAACTATCGTAATGGGTATCAGAATGGTAATAATGGGAATCGGAATAATGGATATAATGGAGGAAATTACCAAAATTATGGAAGACGGAATGATAACGACAATCGTAATCGGAACTGGCAACAATACAGAAGAGAGGGGAGAAATAATGAAGAGGACAGAAGAAATGAAAACAGAGACAGGAATTATGATCAAAGAGATAGTCGAGGAGGTGAAGATAGAAGACAGGTGAACATGATACAAAACCAGGAAGAGATAAGAAGGGATAGTGATCAGGGCCCGAGTTCTGATCCAAATTTCGAGTAAGTTGCTCTTATGTGCATAATATTGTCTATTCTTCTAAATATCAACATCCTAGAGAATTTATATTAGAAGAAGAACCAACAAACCCAGAATTAAATAGATTAGTATTTATAGAGGGAAATTTAGATAACAATAAATGTAGAGTTTTATTAGATACGGGTTCCGAAGTTTCCATTATAAATCAAAATATAGTAGACAATTTAAAACAGGACAATATTATGGTGATAAATACAAATAAAATATCATTAATAGGGGCAAATGAAAGAAAATTATATGAAACTACTAAAACCATTATGACAAACCTAGAATTAAATGGTGAGGTTTTATCAGTACAATTGTTGATTGTGAAAAATTTAAAATATGACATAATCATGGGTACAGATGAATTAAGTAAACATAGAATTATAATAAATTATAAAATGCAAAACATAATATATAATAATCATACAATACCGTTTATAACAAATTATCAAACAGATATAGGAAAAAACGAATGTGCAATTGGACAAATAAATCACATTGCTGAAGAAGAACAAAACATGAGGAATTATGTCCGGAGGAATACAAACAGAGAGTCTATGAATTATTTGATTCTCACGAAAAGCTGTTCAATGATGAAGTATGCGTTGCGACTAGATATGTTCACAAAATTGAAGTCATACCAGAAATAAAAAATTTTAAGATCAAAACTTATCCTATACCTTATAAATTAAAACAAGAGGTATATCAGGATATAAATAAAATGTTACAAGACGGTATTATTGAAAGATCTAATTCACAATACATAAGTGCAATAACATGTGTAAAGAAGAAATCGGGGGATATTAGAATATGTTTGGATGCTAGGAATATAAATACATTTACAAAAAAACAATACGAAAGTCCATTAAATATTGAAGGTATATTTGGAAGAATTACAAAGGCTAATATATTTTCAAAATTAGATCTAAAGCATAGCTTTTGGTTAATTCCATTGGATCATCGTTGTAGACAATACACTGCATTTATGGTAGATGGAGTGGTGTATCAATTTTGTGTAGTGCCATTTGGACTCCAAAGTTCTTGTGCAGCCTTAGTACGAACGTTGCATACAATCTTGAATCCGTATGAAGATTTCACTCTCCACTACATAGATGACATTTTGATTTTTTCTGAAACAGAAGCGAAGCATCATAAACATCTGGAAATAATATTAAAGGAATTAGAAAATGCCGGACTTAAATTAAACTTAGAGAAATGTCAGTTTTATAAAAGAGAAGTGGATTATTTAGGATATGTTTTAAGTGACACTGGTATAACAATGAATCCTGAGAGAATTAAAGCAATCCTAGAGTATAAAACACCACATAACTTAAGAACTTTACGAGGGTTTCTAGGTATCATCAATTATTTCAAGAAGTTAGTTCCTGATCTAAGTAAGAGAGAAATTCCTCTTATAGAGTTATTAAAGAAGGATATTAGATGGAAATGGGACGAGAGAAGAGAAAAGGCATTTCAGGAGTTAAAGGAAATTTTTCTAAACAGCCTAAAAGTATTTCATCCACAATATGACAAACCTTTTATCTTGAGAACAGATGCTTCAATAGAAAGATTGGCAGGGGTATTAATTCAAATACAAGATGGAGAAGAAGTTCCTATTAGTTTTATATCCAGAGTGACTAAGCCAGCAGAAAAGAAATATTCAATAACAGAATTAGAAATGGCAAGTGTTGTATTTTGCATTAGCAAACTAAGATTCTATCTATTAGGAGCTAAATTTATTTTAGAAACTGACCACTCAGCACTTACAGCTATGTTGAAAAACCGCTATGCCAATAATCGTGTACACCGATGGATCTTGTTGTTACAAGAATATGAATTCGAAATCAAATATATTCCAGGGAAATTAAACGTGGTAGCAGATGCATTGAGTAGAGTAGATGAAGTAGGGAACAATCAAACCAAATTTCAAATTGGAATAAACCAATTGTACCAAACAGAGGGGATATTTACATTAGAAAAGGTTAAAGAAGATCAGAGACATTTTGATAACGAGAAAGTTAAAGGTGCCTATAAAATTGATGAAGTGTGGTATAAGAAATTGGAGGACAGAGAAGTATTTGTAATAAGTAAGGAGTTTGCACAGGAAATTATTCGGCATCTACATAAAGAGAATGGACACATAGGAACAAGAAAACTATGGACTTTGTTTCGAGAAAATTATGTGGCAAAGAAGGATTTGAGTATAGTGAAAGAAATATGTAAATATTGTCAAATATGTCAACTGGCCAAAGAAAAAAATTACCACAATAGCATGACAGCAAAATCGATAATTACAAATAAACCATTACAGATTGTGGCAATGGATTTTATAGGAAACTTAATTAGGAGTGAATCGGGTAATAAGGATTTACTAGTAATAGTTGATGTTTATACCAAATTTGTTAAAACTTTTCCATGTAAGAGATCAACGGCTAAGGTGGTAATAGAATGTTTGGAAAAATATATAGAAGAAGTAGGAAGACCTGAGAGAATTATACTTGACCATGCTACATACTTTGAAAGTAAAAAATTAAAGCAGTATTGTGATAAAGAACAAATAAAACTACAATTTATTAGTATTAGAAGACCTAGCTCCAATCCAGCTGAGAGATATATAAAGGAAATCTTAAAATATTTAAGAATTCTTTGTCAAAAGACACATATTAGATGGGATGAAAATTTGGACAAAATTGAAGAATTTATAAATAATTTACCACATGGGGTACCAGGTGAAAGTCCAATTTATTTAATGAAAGGTATCCAACCTAAAAGAAACTGGATTCTGAATAGAGATACTACTCTAGAAGAGACACTAGAAAAGGTGAATATCAGAATAAGGAGGAATGCAGAAAAATATATACGGGATCAGAACAAGAAAATTAAGAAGAAAACAACCTTTAATAAAGGAGAATTGGTTATAATCAGAGCATTAAAGACATCTAATAAAGCAGAAGACCAATGTATTAAATTGCAATTGCCATTCGAGGGACCTTATGAAATAATAAATGATAATGCACAAAATAGTTATAAATTGGCATACCCAGGAACAAACATGATTAGGGGTATTTTTAATATAGAATCAATTTATAAGTATAATTCACCATAAAAGAGTGATAAGAGGAATAGATAATATTATGTTACTTACATGTAAATAGATAGTAGTATAGGTAGATGTAAGGTTTTTTTTTTCGATTTTACTTCATAAGACGTATTCTCATATACAACGTGAAGATAATGACCAAGTTAAACATAAGATTTTCAATTTTCATAGGTAGTGTACTAGTAGGCAGCATACAGTATCCGTGGTTAATGTAATCTAAAAAAAATTGAAACATAAGGAAATATAATGTATTAATGAATAATATCAAAGAAAGATGGCAAGTTAAGCTTTAGTATAATAGTAAATTTTTATGAGAATTTCTTAGATAAAGGACATAATAAAATTAAATAAACAATCATTAATAAGGACAGGTAGGAAATAGGAAGGATAAGATAGGAAATAATTAAATAAACAGTAAAAGAGATGAGAAGGAAAGAAAGTTTTCAAATCAAGATATAAGTAGGAAATATTCATGTCAAGAAAAATTTTATAGGAATTAGGGAGAAAAGTATAGTGAAATAATAGAAAGAAATATTTATAAAGTATATGATATGATTAATTATTATGAGATAGGGAGATATGATGAGAAAATTATGATATAATGAATATATTTATGAAATAAAGTTGATGAATTATGATTAAGAAATATGAAAATAAATATAAATATGGATAGAAAGTAAAGAGTTAAAGGTTCGACTATAAGAATAGATAAATTGACATGAATATAGGTTGAAAATTGATAAGAAATTATAGGAAATCATTGAAATAATTAAAAATTATGTTCTTAGTAAAAAAGATGAAATAGAAAAAATAGAAGAGTAGATAGGTAAAGGAGGAAGTATGAGTATTGAGATTTTGAATAAGAAACGGTGGAAAAGAGTAAGGAATATAAGATATGAATAATTTAATAAGAATAAGAATTATGAGAATAAAATGTAAAAATCATTATTGTTATGTCCCTAATGAGAAATTATGTCGAAAAAAATGTTATCAGAAATGTAAGTACTGAGCTGAAATCTATAGATCGATTAGCATGGATTACAGATTGAAAATTGAAATTTTAAGAAGTTATCTAAATAGACACCTTTTAAAATTTAAATTTGAGGGGAGTTAAGCCAGTCCTCTAGTATAGATAAATATTCATATATTAGATTGAATTAAAAAGGAATTTTTTTTGTATATACGTATGGTGTATCATTAGACACTACCTAATTAAGAACAAAATTTAACATAAAACGAATGAATGACTTAAGCAAATGTATTATAAAATATTGAGTACATCAATTTAAGAAATGGATTAAGGATAAGGAATAGAATGGTAATGATAATATAGAAATTAATTCTTAAGAAAATGTTACCTTCACAAATAAATCCTAAGGTCAAGTCAATGTCAACAATTTTCATTAAAATCAATCTGAACGCTGCTATGTCCACACTTGAATCAGGAAAAGGATGTTAATTTGTTCAAAACCTAAAATAATAAGAATTAATAATCAAATCACTAATTTATTAACGATATGCAAATACAATAAAAAGTTGCAATTTGAAAAAAGTAATTTATAAAAATAAAACTGTATGAAATATGACATTCGGAATAAGAGCCATATTGTATGTCATAGAAATCTAGTTATCAAATCAAAATCAATGAAGGAAGTGATTGAATCTAGTTATAATATTGCCAACCTAAATTCAATGAGTTGGAAGTTAATATAAAACAGAGAATGTAAATTTGAAATTAAGTTAGAGTTTATATAAAGCGAAATTAGTGCTAATTAAAGAATTAAAAAATAAACAGTTCCATATATATAAATCATAAATTTAGATTGTAGAAATTGTATATTAATTGTAAACAAATTTACTAAAAAAAAAGGAATTACAAGGATTGAAACCATTGTAATACATGTGAAAGACTATTTATATATTCTATAAGATATTGTTAAACCATTTATACAAGTGATTTCACTCTCCAAGACTATTTTAATTGAAGAATTCAGTATTTCCATAAAAAAAACATTATCATTGACAATTGTTGAATAAAATAACAGATTAGGAGGCTGTGTTTTAGAGATTGTAAAAATGTTGTTGATTTTTAAAAAAAAAAGAGAGTGGAGAGTTAGTTGGGGAATGAGGAACTGGGATGTAATTTTCTGAGAAGGTTTTTGTAAAAACTTTAAAGTAAAAGTTATAATTTTAAATCTAAATCAATAAAAAATTCATGATATTAATGTCGATTAACCCCTGTGAAAAAGTGAAACGTGCCGAACGAGTATTTCTTGGGTAAGGAATACCTAAGAAAAGAGACGAGATGTTGCAGGTCCACCACGCCGAGAATGGAATATAAGGTCTGTGTTATTTGAGTTTTTAATTTGGAATTCCAAACAAACAAAGAAAAAGTGAACTTTTGAAATTAATTTGAACATTTAAATTTGAATAATCTAAAATTGGCCAAAGAAACTTTAAAATAATTAATACCAAATTTTATCCATGGATAATTAAAGAACTCTAATTTTCTGCAACAATAATTTTAGATATTAAATATGTACTTACTTGTAAAAAGTTTTTCGTTTGTAAAATAATCAAAGTTCACACTACTCATAAATGCTTTTCCAATCTTAATTTCCGCTTTGCATGCTAACCTATTCTTATAACTATCAAACACACACTTAATTCACAACTTGAATTATATATGTAACTGTTTAATATAAGTTTTCAACCATATGATTATAAATGCACTAAATTGATGCACATTGAACTGTGAAACGTTTGAATCCTCCATGTTAACTGCATACTATAATTTTGTGACGACGAGAAACGTTGTACCGGAAGAGTTGCTCCGTTGCGCCGAAGCAGCTACTATAAGCGTTCAGTGCGCATGACGATCAAAGAATACAGAGGAGGTTCAGGAATATTTGTGTGTGTAAAATTTTGAAGATTTCATCAACAATTTATTAAAATATTTTTATTTAAGTGTTGGTATTTTTTTTTTCCAGTCAATGTCCATAACACTTTTCACGAACATGGTTTAAATAAAGTAAATGTTCATATATGTAAAAATTTTTTCTAATAGGTGTCCAGGACTCAAAGGGAGAAGTCTCATGCTTCCGACTACAGTATAAAATTTAAACAATACAAAATTTTCATATAATTATATAGGGCTAGCCGAAGGTAAAAACGGGTAAATAAAGGTAAATCATATAAGTATAAATATTAAAATATAAACATATCCACTATAATATATATATATATATATATATATATATATATATATATATATATACATATATATAGTGGCTTAAAACACTCCCGTGGGAGTAACGCCGCTCTTACGAGCTTTCTAGATCCTTTTCGGTGGATCAGACCACATTTACCTTTTCATATTTTTCTACTATTTGTGGCCATTGCTTTCTGTCCTGCGTTTCCTCTTCCCAGTATCGAATTCTCATAGTCTTGAGATCACCTCCTGCAACCAAGTTATCCTTGGCCTTTCCCTTCTTCTCTTACTTAAGGGCATCCACTCTATCATGGAGTATATTATTGGTCTCTTACCTGCTCTCCATATGTGTCCCAACCATTATAATCTGTGTTCCTTAATTTTTCTTACTATGTCTCTTTGTATCTCTTGATATAGTTCCATATTTGTTCTTCTTCCATATTCTTCACCTATTTTTTTTGGCCCCAATATTGTTCTTAGTATTTTTCGTTCCTGTATTCTCATATCGTCTTGTTGTTTTTAGTCATAGTTAATGTTTCTGTCCCATACATCATCACTGGTCTAATTATTGTGTTATATATTCTTATTTTCGTGCGCTTGCTAATTATTTTATTTTTTAATAATAATTTTTTGTTAGCCTGAAATGTTTTGTTTGTGGCTACGATTCTTTCCCTTATCTCAGTTTCTCTGTCTCCATCACTACTTATTGTTATTCCCAGATATTTAACTCTATCCACCTCTTCAAATTCATATCTTCCAATTTCCACATTTTTGTACTCACAATTCTTTTTGATTCTAAATAATTTGGTTTTATGTGTATTCATCACCAGTCCAATTTTCTTTCCCTCCCTTATTATCTCCTCCAACATTTCTTCCATTACCATTCTGATTTAAGTCACTAGTGCTACGTCGTCGGCATATGCTATTATTTGACCTCCTCTGGTCCTTAAATTTCCTTTACATATTTTTTTCATCGTATATTCTAGTGCTAAATTGAATAGTGTTGCCGACAGAGAGTCTCCTTGTTTAACTCCTTTATTATATGTAAACTTCTGTGTTTTCCCTCTTTGTGTTATTACTTCTGCTACGCTTTGGTCTAGTGTCATTTTTATTAATCTTATCAGTTTATTTTTCACTCCCATCTCATTCAGCGCTTCCAATAATTGATTCCTTTAAACTGAGTCAAATGCTCTTTGGAAGTCAATGAATAGTATCTCAATGTCTTTGTTATATTCGTTGGAATTTTCCAAAATTTGCTTCAGTATATGTATCGCATCTGTAGTTGACTTTCCCTTTGTAAATCCGTACTGATATTCTCCACCTCTGTAACCTGCGTCATGCAGTCTTCTTTTGATAATTGTTGTTGTTATCTTATATGCTGCATTTAGTAGCGTAATTCCTCTGAAGTTTTCACAACCTTGTTGCTTTCCCTTCTTGTCTATTGTTACTATCTTCTTACTTCTTACCAGCTAAGCTGTGTATCTATTGTTCGTTTTTTTGTTTTGTAACAAGCTAAATAATATTTCCAAAAAAGTTTTAATAAAATCCGAAGATGGTAAAAATTCGGACATCTTTCGATTGAGACCCTGTATATTGACGTCGTAGTGACATATTGTCTAATAACTTAGAAATGCAGACATAATTGAATAGGGACTAGCAAAAAGAACATCATTTGTCGAAACCCATGAAAAAATATTTTTTTAAGTGATTTGTAAATTTTTAAGTAATTTTTGTAAGATATAAAATATAAATTTATGTAAGAAATATGTGTTCTTTTGTAAAAAACAATGTCTTTGTAAAACAGTTATTAACAAAAAAAATATCACAAATAACCTTACTCATTTGTGTATTTCTTATCTATACACTTCAGACACACATCAATCATTATCTCCTTTCATCAGATGGCACGCGTCACTACTGATAACGACCTCGCCCATTTCTCACAGTTTTTAGATCATTTTTGGGTCCAAAGTCATCATTGTAGAGTGAACGTGCTTATATACTAATCATGTACCAAATTATTCTTTTTATTGCTATCATAATTCATTTCACAAATGTTTTTGCACAGCTACATGATGTATATGAGTGGAAGCAAGTGTCGTTTGTTTGGCCCAGTGAATCAGTTAGAACACAAGCCATACAAAGTGGGGAATATATTCCAGAAAATAATATGCCCATGGGATTGGCCAGATGGCATGATAAAATGTTTATAACTCTACCAAGGTAAGCAAGAAATTCCTTACAATAACAATATTCTCTAGGCAAATCTGCGATTGTAATAAAATTTTGAAAGTAGTAGTTTAGTAATGATATGTAATTGAGCCATTCATGGATCCTCTTGGTGAGTAGGGTGGTTATGGAATTGCGCTGGTGTGATTTTCAGGTTGCTGGTAATAGTTCATTATCACTTCTTCATTTCAACTCAAGATAATGATTGCGTAGGTAACTGACGCAGCTTTAAAGTTTATTCCCACAAGGCCTTCTTCTTTATGTTCATTTTTTGTTCTTGGTTGGAGATTAATTCCTGGTGTTGCTTAACTATACTCGTAGCTTACTTCTCGTTACATTTCGTTTGTTTTTTGTTTTACTATGCATGATTTTTCTTAAATCTCCTCTCGTATGCCCTTGAATCAGCACTTTTCATTAATTTCAGTGTAATTTCACATCTTGACTATTAATATTAACACTGCTATATTTGGACGTAGTTATGCAGAAAGCTTCCAAGCCTCAAAAGTAGAGTCTTGAGTAAATCGATATTATTCATATTTTTAACAGTAATTTAATAATATACATTACAGCTTAATTAAAACATCCAACTTTTTATTTTTATCTGGCAAAATATCCCATTGTTAACAAAGTGAAACTAAAATAAAAATAAACGGTTTTAAAGATTAAAACTAACTTTTCCGCATCTGTGGCCCTGAACAATATTACATCATAAAAATGTCACTTGTATACACTTCTGGGGATGTATCGTGCTAACAAACCGAAATTTCTCCAAAAATAACCAAAAATGTAGTATATCTGGATTTAAATGACCCGCTGTACTCGTTCTAGTCAGCTGAAAATCAGTGGGGTACATATGTGAGACATCTTGAACAATATTCAATCATAAAATTGGTTACTTTTATACACTCTGGAGGCTGTATCGTGCTAACAAACTGAAAATTCTCCAAAAATGACAAAAATTTGGTACTTCGAGTACCATAACACCCGTTGTACTGGCGTTAGTGAGCTGAATATCAATAGGGCTCATCTTTGAGATGCTATGAATAATATCCCATCATAAAATTGGTCACTTCTATATACTCCGGATTCTGTATCGTGCTAACTAACTGAAATTACTCCAAAAATGACCAAAAAATCGTACTTCAAGTACCATAGCACCCGTTGTACAGGCTCTAGTGAGCTGAAAATCAATAGGGTTCATCTGTGACATGTCCTTAACAATATGCACGCATTAAATTGGTGACTTGTTGCACTCCGGAGGCTGTATAGTGCTAACAAGACATGTAACGAAAAGTGGCCGACGACAACGACGACATACACACAGGATTTTTTTTTCTAAAAACCGTTTTTCGTGTTGTTGTTGATGGAAAACGTAAAAATAATTTGAAAAAAAATTCAAAATTTCAACTTTTTTTGGGATAAACCAATTCTTTTCTCGCATATTAGATAGGTTGGGCGGAAAAGTAAAAATACAACCATGATTTTGGGGTTAGTTGCTTTCTGCATTTATGTATTATTATGAAAGGGTGAAATTCAAAAAATCTATACAAAGGAATAATAATTAATTGATAAAAAAAGTCTTTTAAACATCTTCAAGTTCAAAATCAAGACTAGCAATGTTATACCCATCTCTATATTTTTTTGTATGAATCTTAGTAGTCTGATGGGATAAGATTCATCATCTCGTTAAGATTTGCAAGTTTTTTTGCAGCGATTATCTTACCATTGGGCCATAGCGTACTCAATGAATAAAGTGTTCTATTTTGATTTTCATGCTGTTTCTTCCGTCCTTTTTTATATCAATCTTGTGTACAGGTGCGTCAAATGAATTGTGCTGAACAGTGAGCAGGGACGGTTAATCTTTTTTTAATATAATCGATCTTATTTTTAGCCAGTTCATCTTTTGTCCGTCGATGATTGTTTTTCTATTGACGATATTTTTTTCAATCATATGAACATTCAAGAAATCACAGGTGTTCATTTCCATTACCACGAAAGGTTTTTTTCTCGACATTATCTAATCACCTTCACATATTCGGAGGGCAAATACAATCTTTGCTTTTTTTAATGCCCACTCAATTTGAGTAAAATCAGAGTCATTGGGTAAAAAACTGTGGCCCGAACATGAAAATTTTAAAGTAATATAAGTCAAAGTAGAGTATTCATGTAAAAGAGCTTTTAACATAAGAGTTAGTTTAATAGTCCACCGCATGAATCGCTCCAGAGAATTAGATGTTAGACGCTTTTATCTATGTGAGTATTTATGTGTTTGAGAAGGCAGAAACCTACCTCTTGAGCCCCTCTTCCTACAACGCATTCAGCCTAAACGTAATAGAATCCCTGATCCTGCTTTCCGTTATGAATACCACAGTTGTATACCCAGAGCTGCCATTTATAAAATACAATGTTTGTCGCTATTCTTGGTAAACGTAATGTTTTTTTCTGAATCAAACGTAAGGCACTCATATTTTTCATTTTGTTTCGTGAACTGATTGTCGCATCTTCTTAAATGTTGAACATTTTCTGCGTCTTTTAGGTGATTGGTATAATCTTTTTGGATGCTTTCTTTTTTTTTCCGGGCCAATTTCATTATCACGAGCCAATATACACAGAACAACAATATAATTTTAGGTTATGTGAAGATTTCATAACGCAGAAAAATACCAACCCACGCAGTGGCGTCAGCAATTTTCTTGCATTTAACAGTTTTTTATCAACGCACAAGGCAACCTACCCATTTGGTCGCATTAAATCACTATTGAAACCAACCAAGTGGATTGGCATTTTTCTGAGAAAACCGAAACCTTAGAATGTTAAGAAAATGGGTTGGTTAATACTATAGTTATGAATTTCAGTTGGTAGGTTTCTGTAGTTTAAAATATTTGACATATAAAATTAACTGTCTCGACCCTTACTTCGTGGAATATGCTCATATTAGTGCTTTTAAATGAAACTCAAGGTCTCTAGTTAATTCCACAATATAATACAAGTTATTGAAAATTCTAAAAAATTGACAATTGTTTCGATAATTCAATATCATCGTCAGAATGACAGAAGTTACATTTCATTTTATGCCTACCTGTTGTTTAGTAGTTATTTTTGGCTAGACCAAGAAGTAACCTAACTTGTGATTGGCTTAATATATGTTTATAGAAAAAAGAAGAAGATGTGATATTACAAATATTGAAGCTTAGATGTTATTAGCCCTATGGTGATATCCTGGGTATCATTTTTCCAATTAAGATCAGTATAACTGTGCAATGATATAGAAAACCAGGAAAACTATATCTGCTGATCTTTACAATTATCACTTAAGAAGACAGTTTATTAGTGGAGAATTCCCTGGATTCAACTGTCCATTGACAACTCCATATTGTGGGTTTCTTAAATGTCTTCTAATTTCCAGTTCTTCAAGGAAATCCAGTTCTTGTTTCTTTTCACAAATATGCAGTACTTCTAGTTCTGTGTTAGGTGTCAATGAATGATTGGTGTCAAGTAGATGTTTTGCGTAGTGGGATTTATCTGGTTGTTTTAATCTGTATGCTCGTAAGTGCTCACTGTATCGTATTTCAAAATTCCTAGGAGTCTGACCCAAATAGACAGCATTACATTCTGGACATTTGAGTTTATATATACCTGACTTCTTTAATAGTGGTATTTTTGTTTTTATATTTAACAATTTTGTACTAACGTTACTTTCTGTGTTAAAAGAAATTGTTATACTCGTTGCTGAAGATATTATCAGTAGTAATATAACAAGAGAGTGAGAATAAATTGAAAATAATTTGACAGATTTTTTGAAAACTTGTTGCCAGGCAATAGTCACGAGAGCCCGCAGGGCTCGAGTGGCTATTGCCAAATGGCAACAAGTTTGAACAAAATCTGTCTAATTATTTTCTAATTTATGGAACTCTCGAGTTATATTTGACTTGATTATTTTTTGATTCACAAATTGGTGAAGGTCTTAAATTGTCTCCATATAGACTGATTACTTATTAGAATATTTTTCGAAGTAGTTTCTATAATCTTATTCGTTATTTCTTCATCAGAAAAGGTACTAAACCGATGATGTTCACCCATTTTATATATAACGTTGACACAATTAGATAATTATTTTGACAACTATCTGACACTTGCTAGACAAATAAAAGTAACAGTGATTATTCCCGAGAATAATCACAAGAGCTTTATTCCCACTATAATAATGACATGATTGGTTGAAACTTACCCTTGTGTCAAATAAAGAAGCATTTCATTGGTTTTAAGAAACGTCAAAAAATATTCTTTGAAATATTATTAGAAATATTTCCTGCATATGTGATGGTTTTATGAGTTTTAATTTCATCAGCTTGTTTAGGATATATTAGTTGTAATGCCACTTTTTCCTCTTTTTTACTAATTAACTTATTTATCATATCTAATGGATAACCGTTAGATGTTGCTATTTATCTAATTGTATTAATCTCTCTATCAAAATTACATTTGTTCATAGGAACTGAAAAAGCTCTATGTATCATTGAATTATATGCTGCTAGTCTGTGTGACACAGGGTGGTTAGAATTGAATGGAATTGTCACATCAGTCTGTGTTGGTTTTCGGTAAATTGAATAATCAAGTACATTATTAACTCTTTGAATTTTTAAATCAAGAAAATTGATTGAGCTATTTTCTTCAATTCTAACCACCCTGTGTCACACAGACTAGCAGCATATAATTCAATGATACATAGAGCTTTTTCAGTTCCTATGAACAAATGTAATTTTGATAGAGAGATTAATACAATTAGACAAATAGCAACATCTAACGGTTATCCATTAGATATGATAAATAAGCTAATTAGTGAAAAAGAGGAAAAAGTGGCATTACAACTAATATATCCTAAACAAGCAGATGAAATTAAAACTTATAAAACCATCACATATGCAGGAAATATTTCTAATAATATTTCAAAGATAATATCTTCAGCAACTAATACAACAATTTCTTTTAAAACAGAAAGTAACGTTAGTACAAAATTGTTAAATGTAAAAACAAAAATACCACTATTAAAGAAGTCAGGTATATATAAACTCAAATGTCCAGAATGTAATGCTGTCTATTTGGGTCAGACCCTTAGGAATTTTGAAATACGATACAGTGAGCACTTACCAGCATACAGATTAAAACAACCAGATAAATCCGACTACGCAAAACATCTACTTGACAACAATCATTCATTGACACCTAACACAGAACTAGAAGTACTGCATATTTGTGAAAAGAAACAAGAACTGGATTTCCTTGAAGAACTGGAAATTAGAAGACATTTAAGAAACCCACAATATGAAGTTGTCAATGAACAGTTAAATCTAGGGAATTCTCCACTAATAAACTGTCTTCTTAAGTGATAATTGTAAAGATCAGCAGATATAGTTTTCCTGGTTTTCTATATCATTGCACAGTTATATTGATCTTAATTGGAAAAATAATATCCAGGATATCACCATAGGGCTAATAATATCTAAGCTTCAATATTTGTAATATCACATCTTCTTCTTTTTTCTATAAACATATATTAAGCCAATCACAAGTTAGGTTACTTCTTGGTCTAGCCAAAAATAACTACTAAACATCAGGTAGGCATAAAATGAAATGTAACTTCTGTCATTCTGACGATGATATTGAATTATCGAAACAATTGTCAATTTTTTAGAATTTTCAATAACTTGTATTATATTGTGGAATTAACTAGAGACCTTGAGTTTCATTCAAAAACACTAATATGAGCATATTCCACGAAGTAAGGGTCGAGACAGTCAATTTCATTAAAAAATCTTCGAGAGAAGATTTGACCCGACTGTACCAGAAGTTACTACAAAAACGTTACAAAGCATCACAAAACATTTGGTTTGACCAAGAATGCCTTAGGAAAAAGGTAATACCAAATTATGTGAATATAAAATGTCACACTAAAACACAACAAGCACAAAAAGCTATAAAATGTGCTCAACGAGTTTGGATAAAATCAGAATGTAAGAAATGGTTCAAAGTTAGAGACTCCTTAGACAACTACATAAAAGTTGTACATTCAGAACTCACATTCCAATTACATCCAGTAGAATTTGACTGTTTGGATGACAAAATTAGAGAAAATATCAGCACGATGAAGCATATGAAATTTAAGAAACAAGAAAAGAAGCTACAGAATCTTTAACACACACAACATAAAATTCAATACTCAAAACATCATGAAACTGTAAGTACCTACATACCAACACACTTTGCACCACGAATTGAAAACCTTTTAGACACTAATTTTACAAATAGTGAAATTGAATTTTTAAATAAAGGTTTAAAGTACAGCATACCACCTAAATTCACGAATAATATTAAACAAATTATAGCTACAGAGTCAGAAATAGCTTTAAAATCTAATCCAAATAATTTTCTTTATGAGAAATTAAAAATTGCCAATTTAATCAAAAATATTGAACCTTCAAAAGTTAAACGTCAAACAAAAAATGATATTACAGTTTTAAATGCAATAAAAAAGAAGATGGAGAATAATAACCTAACAGTTACAAAATCTGATAAGGGGAACGCTACTGTCATTTTGACGACTGAAAATTACAATTCCAAAGTATATAACTTTATAGAATCCAGCGATGTAAGAGTTCTTAAAGCAGACCCAACAAAGAAGTTTTCTAATAATGTAAGGGATATTGTTAATAATTCAAATTATCTTTTAAATGATTACGAAAAGAGGTCTTTCATACATAAGAATCCTCATTGTCCACAATTATATGGAACAGTTAAATTACATAAAATAACGAAACCAATTAGACCTGTAGTCTCTTATGTTAATGCTCCTAATATTATATTGGCAAATAAGCTCAACAATATACTCAATACTTACGGATATTAATCTCAGTACTCAATTAGAAATTCAATAGAACTAATCAAAAAGTTGAAAGCAATCCACTTGCAAGATAACTATAAACTCATGTCGTTCGATGTAACTAATATGTTTACTAAAATTCCTCCTAAAGAATGTCTAATACTTGTAAGAAAATTACTAGAAGATAAAAATATTAATCCAGGAATAATATCACATATACTTAATTTATATGATGTATGCATTAATCAGAATTATTTCACTTTTGACAATAAGATATATATTCAAAATGAAGGTTTACCAATGGGAAGCCCTATATCACCCATTTTAGCAAACATTTTTATGGACAATTTAGAAAGAAAGATCTTTGAAAGTAATATTTCGAAAAATATTTTATTTTGGTATAGATATGTAGATGACATATTAGCTTGTTTTATGGGTAGTGAACGACAATTAGTTGTATTTTTCAACCACATCAATAATTTACACCCGAAAATTGAATTTACATTAGAAATTGAAGAGAATAGCTCAATCAATTTTCTTGATTTGAAAATTCAAAGAGTTAATAATGTACTTGATTATTCAATTTACCGAAAACCAACACAGACTGATGTGACAATTCCATTCAATTCTAACCACCCTGTGTCACACAGACTAGCAACATATAATTCAACGATACATAGAGCTTTTTCAGTTCCTATGAACAAATGTAATTTTGATAGAGAGATTAATACAATTAGACAAATAGCAACATCTAACGGTTATCCATTAGATATGATAAATAAGCTAATTAGTAAAAAAGAGGAAAAAGTGGCATTACAACTAATATATCCTAAACAAGCTGATGACATTAAAACTAATAAAACCATCACATATGCAGGAAATATTTCTAATAATATTTCAAAGATAATATCTTCAGCAACGAATACAACAATTTCTTTTAAAACAGAAAGTAACGTTTGTACAAAATTGTTAAATGTAAAAACAAAAATACCACTATCAAAGAAGTCAGGTATATATAAACTCAAATGTCCAGAATGTAATGCTGTCTATTTGGGTCAGACCCTTAGGAATTTTGAAATACGATACAGTGAGCACTTACGAGCATACAGATTAAAACAACCAGATAAATCCCACTACGCAAAACATCTACTTGACACCAATCATTCATTGACACCTAACACAGAACTAGAAGTACTGCATATTTGTGAAAAGAAGCAAGAACTGGATTTCCTTGAAGAACTGGAAATTAGAAGACATTTAAGAAACCCACAATATGAAGTTGTCAATGAACAGTTAAATCTAGGGAATTCTCCACTAATAAACTGTCTTCTTAAGTGATAATTGTAAAGATCAGCAGATATAGTTTTCCTGGTTTTCTATATCATTGCACAGTTATACTGATCTTAATTGGACAAATGATATCCAGGATATCACCATAGGGCTAATAATATCTAAGCTTCAATATTTGTAATATCATATCATCTTCTTTTTCTATAAACATATATTAAGCCAATCACAAGTTAGGTTACTTCTTGGTCTAGCCAAAAATAACTACTAAACATCAGGTAGGCATAAAATGAAATGTAACTTCTGTCATTCTGACGATGATATTGAATTATCGAAACAATTGTCAATTTTTTAGAATTTTCAATAACTTGTATTATATTGTGGAATTAACTAGAGACCTTGAGTTTCATTTAAAAACACTAATTTGACATATAGATAAATTTTATTTGCTTAGTACGAATTTAAGCCTATTGTGGGTTGGTAGCATTCTGCATACGACGTCCATTTGTTCTTCGTTATTCTCAAGAAGTATTACGCATTATTTCATATAAAAATATTAAAAATGTTGTCTTGTATTTTATAGCTTCTTGAAAATTTACTTCTTTCTGGATTTCTACCATAAAGTCGTTTTATCGAAAGCTACTGTACTCCCGCTGCGATAAAATTTAACTGGCAATCATATTAGCCTAATGACCAAAATCTTTAAAACTGTAACTCTCGTAACTCGACAGGTACATGTTCGGCACATTTTTAAGTGTAATTCCAATCGTAATTTATAAATTATTTCGGTCTAATTTCTCTCCCTTTATAGTTGTAATGTTTTTCATTGCTATTCCTTTTCTTTTTCGTTTCTGTCCTGTTTTGATTTTCGAATTTCCTTTTTTTGGTCTTGCCTCGTTAATCTTATTTTCTAGTAGGATTTCTGTTAAATCGCTATCAGCAACGACATGATCGCTATCACCAACGACATGCTTTGGAAATGTTGGTTCATAATCTGAGTCATCGTTATCCTCCTATTGGTCATGTTTGAGGTCATGATCACTGGGACGGGTTAGTGAACATCTAAAATAAAACAGCAATCATCAATCACATAAAAGGAACATGTAATTTTCGTACCATGAACCGTTCAGGTGTATACTTTCTCTTCCTTCCTGATAAAAGCTTTGTTAATAGATCCACATTCTTTGATTAATTGAGTATTTTTTGTTATTGTAAGTTCCTTACTAGTACATGGAGTTTGTTTGAGAGGAGTCTAGTACTTTTTCCGTTCTTATTTAATTAAAATAACAGAAAATATAATAATAATTTTTATTTCAACAAATATTGCTGAAAACTCACTTTTCTCTTGTTGAAGCAGCTTAAAAGCCTTACTAGTACGGGAACTAAACATGTAGTATAACAATACAACATACTTTTTACTTACAAAATATCATTGAAACACTTAAAATTTTGCTAAGATCACGAGCCAAAATACACAAAACAACAATATAATTTGAGGTTATGTGAAGATTTCATAACGCAGAAAAATACCAACCCACGCAGTTGCGGAAACAATTTTCTTGCATTTAACAGTTTTTTATTAATGCACATGGCAACCAACCCACTTGGTAGCATTAAATCACTATTCAAACAAACCAAGTGGATTGACATTTTTCTGAAAAAACCGAAACCTTAGAGGGTTAAGAAAATGCGTTGGTTAATACTATAGTTATGAATTTCAGTTGGTAGGTTTCTGTAGTTTAAAATATTTGACATATAGATAAATTTCATGTGCTTAGTACGAATTTAAGCCTATGGTGGGTTGATAGCATTCTGCATACGTATGTCCATTTGTTCTTCGTTATTCTCAAGAAGTATTACGCATTATTATATATAAAAATGTTGAGAGTACTTACTTAATTTATTCTGGTTGCAATTTTTACAATAACTGTTAGATTTTACACGAATTCATTAATAGTATATTGAATAACAAGTGTTGAAAATTAAAGATTTCGCACGAGTGGCTTAAGCAAACAAATGTGAAATCGAATTTTCAACACATGTGGTACACGATATTTTACCGAAGATCACAGAAAATCGCAGAGTTAGTATTTATTTTTAGTTGAAGTTTATGGTAAGGTTACTACAATTTCAAAAATAAACTGATGCTTGACTGAATACGGTTATGTGTTCATTAGTTGATACGAAGTATTCAATTTTATGCGTATGAGACTCACAATTACCGAAAATTCATTAATTCACTCCAATTCGCTCTTTCACTTGTTATCAGTTCAAAATTCAAACTTAAAGTGTCATTCGGCAAAGCACTCTAACTGAGGACAAAATAATTATGCCGTTGTGAGGAAAGGTAGACATCGGTAATCATCGACCTGTATGTAAAATAAAAACACACAGCTGTCGGTCAATCTGATTTCTCAGTTTTTTCATTTCAAACGGGTATGCCTTTCGTTCGCCTTGTGGTTGAAATTGTTTGCAATCTTAAATGTTCACTAAGGGAAAACTGTATGAAATATGCAATATTTTATAGTGGTCGTCGGAAAATGTAAATACATCATATTATTATATAATATATGGTTTCTATGTGTACATAATAGTATATTACGTAACGAGTGTTGTAAGAAGCATTTTACGCACGAAGCCGCGTAGCGGCGAGTGCGTAATTCCGTGACTGCGTAAAATGCGTTACAACACGTGTTACGTACTATACTTTACCTACGACCTACTTGTATTGATAATCTTATTAGGGTATTTAAAGTACAAATAAAAACGTACATCCTCGATGCCCAGCCAAGTTGCATTTCATAAAAGTCCATCCTCGATGCCCAGCCAAGTTTCGTAAAAGTCCATTCTAAGTAGTATTTATTTTTATCAAAAATGTATGAATAATTACCGGAATTGCAAAAAATAGCGTATACACATCTCCACTATAGTGACATTAATCCCTGGATTACTTCCCTCAAAAATAAAACACCGCCCGCGGCATTAAATGGAGCACTTTAATTGCTTACTAATATGATACATTAAGACAGCTAAAATATGCGGATTGAATGAAACGGAACCAATTGTCATATAATTCCAAATAACTCTTAGTATTAAACGCAATCTCATATCTAATAAACGTTATCTACCATTTACATATAGAATAAAATTCAACGTCTAATATCGAAATAATGAATTTTTAATAAAATGGTTACGTCTATTGACAGTTGCTAAGTAGTTGCTAGGAAAGTCGTGCGATTTACTTTACAGCCGTGCGTAATAGACATCTTACATTGATTACCGACTGTGTGTTTTTGACTACTTACAGGGGTGGTCGTAGGTGAACATAAAAAACGACCGTCAAATATAAATCTCATATTCTGAATTTAGTGACATGTAGAGCGCCAAATTTGAATTATTTACCTGACACGCCCCTCTCAAATTTTGGGTTTTATCAAATATTTAATCCCATCGCTTCTGCATGACGGTGATGTGCATGTCCAGGCAACAGTATTGTAAGAATGTCAGCTGCTCAATTTTAGCTGACCCTTCTTCACCAATTGACGTATACAATGGTATCTCATATACCTTATATTACTATAGTACCTGCTTAAAGTGATTTGATAGTGCTGTATTTAACACTGCTTTCATTTCTGTTTATAGATGGAAACGTGGTGTTGCTGCTACATTGACCTACATAGACTTGCAATCGACAGAAAAATCACCAAACCTAATACCTTATCCCAGTCTAGAATCAAATCGAATTCCCAATGGTGGAAATATAAGAGACGATGTCATTATATCTACTTTCAGAGTACAAGTAGACGCATGTGATAGACTATGGGTCATAGATTCCGGCTCTTTCGATTTCTCCAATAACGCGACACAAGTTATCCCTCCATCGATTCTCATTTTTGATCTTAATACAGACACCCTTTTGAGAAAATATAATCTGACCGATGAAGACGTGAAATGTGATGGATCTTCTGTTATACCTGACATCGTAAGTACTAGAGAAAATATTAATTCCTATATAAATAAATAATATGGACTTTCATAACATAGTCAATTTATACAGGGGGAGTCACTTGTACTTATATGGTCTCTAGTGGGCAAATGGTGACATTTCCCAAAACAATTTTCACGGACCCATATGAACATCAAATAAATAGTTATTTATATATTAACGGCATTATGATGATGTTTATGCGCCAGGGCGACCAGTTTTAAGTCGCCAGAGACAAGCGGGTCAGATTTGACATTGTCTGCTTATTTACCAACATCCCTATCGATGAAACATTGTCTATCTTATATATTAAACACCACATCACTTCAGATTGTATTTCCCTAATAAAATACTATTTGTTCAACACCTACTTCATATTCCAAGGTAACTTCTACAGACAACTGAAAGGTGCCCTCATGAGATCCCCTATCTATCCGGTTATGGAACATTACAGAAATTCAGAACTATCTTCCTC
The DNA here is from genome assembly GCA_963921935.1 of Galeruca laticollis. Classification (NCBI taxonomy): domain Eukaryota; kingdom Metazoa; phylum Arthropoda; class Insecta; order Coleoptera; family Chrysomelidae; genus Galeruca; species Galeruca laticollis. The sequence continues at coordinate 110,115,007 of OY998175.1, read as the reverse complement.
TCCCCTCCGACCAAGCTGTTGGTTACGATATGTTGATGAAACGTTCGTCATTTGGCCCCATTGAAGATATACTTTGTATTCCTTCCTACACCATCTAAACAGCGTACATCCCTGTATCAAATTCACGATGGAAGTGGAAGATAACTCATCTCTACCATTTCTTGATGTCACTATTAAAAAACTTGCACCAAATGATTTCTCACACTCCATCTATCGCAAACTCACTCACACCAAACGTATTCTCAATGCCCATTCCCATAATCATCCGGCCCAACTTAATTCCGTCATCAATACACTCGAACAGGAGCATCCAGAAATGTTCATCTCCCACTCCATCACCATTGACTTAGATAGTCCATTTAAAATGTCTCCTCCTTACATTAAAGGAGGGACAGACAGAATCTGAAAAATCTTCAATCCCCACGGTATTCGATCAATTTTTATACCCTAACATAAAATTGTCTACCTAACCAAATCTGTCAAGTATAAAATTCCCAATGAACAGAATGGAGTATATGAAATTGCTTGCTTAGATTGTCCCCGCACCTACATCGGTCAGACCAACAGACGTATATCCGTTAGAGCAAAAGAACACTCATTGTCTGTCAGAAATTCCGATCCTTCTTCCACCTTGGCCCAACATCGTGTCCAAACAGAGCACACAATCAATTTCGATAAAACAATAACAATCGGCCAAACTCGCTCCTTTGAGTCCAGAATAATTCGAGAAGCTATCGAAATACAAAAACGTCCAAACTGCCTAAATACCAGAGAAGACAGCCAGAGATTGCTATCACCCTGGAAAAATCTTCTCCAACCGCCCCATTTCAATACCACCTCACCACCTTCCAACGTGGCCTGCGCCAAAAATAACAATTTTCCCCATAAAATATCCCGGGATAACCGAACGTCCTATATCTGTTACCACTCCCGCCTGCAGCACACGCACCAAATAGACCATACCCGCCAATAGGTATAGAAATTTCTTAATTAGAAATTCGATATCAGTATTTAGCTAATTCAAAAACTAGCAGTATTTAGACCGTCCTAAATTATTAACTTCATCCGGTATTATTTGTAATAGACCATACTTGACATAGTTAGCTGAAATCAGGTTGTTGATCTTTCAAAAATATACAAGGTGTTTCATTCAAAATAAAGAGTATGGACTATGATAGACTTGCGTGAATCACCCTGTACATTTAATATTATGTTTTAAAGGCGCACATTATAATTTAAAAGTTGACGTCATAGCGTTTTCTATAATTTTCTAAAATAAAGACAAACTTTAATTCTGTGAACGATGAAATAAAACAATATAGTTTGTTTAAATCTTCATATATTTGAACTAATGTTCAATTTAAACTTGTTGACGCGTTTCACTAACACAGTAGTTTTGACAAAGCTACTGTGTTAGTGAAACGCGTCAACAAGTTTAAATTGAACATTAGTTCAAATATATGAAGATTTAAACAAATTATATTGTTTTATTTCATCGTTCAGTATGGATCTTCATCAAGTAAAAGCCTCATCTATTCAATTTTTAATTCTGTGGTTTCCACACTATATATTATACTACTATTTCCTCCAATTCAACATAAAAATATTATATGTAGCCTTTATTTTGGATTGGTTCTTTTTTTATTTGAATTCTTACTTTACTTTTTAGATTGTTGATGTATCTAAAGATAATTGCAATCAAGCTTACGCTTATTTGCCGGACTTGGGTGGATATGGACTTATAGTATACTCTTATGCTGAAAATAGGTCCTGGCGAATATCCCACAACTTCTTTCACATGGATCCTAATGAAGGAGATTTGTGGATTGGTGGAATCAATCTTCAATGGTCTGATGGAATTTTTGGAGTCGCTCTTGGAGATACAAACGAAAGGGGGTAAACTATAAAGCTATAAAATTTTCATTTTGTTGATATTTGTTTAGATTCAATTTTTTCTGGAAAGACATTGATATTTATTTAACTCCTCTTGGAAAGGGATTTTTTTCGGAGTAGTTATTTTATTTTCGGAGGTTTCTAGTATTTATAATAATAATAATAATAATAATAATAATAATAATCTCTGTTACCACTATTATCCCAACAAAGGTTAAACTTTCTACAGAAAGGTGGCTTACCGGAAAAGCCAATTGGACTGACTACTCAAATATAGTGTCTCTTCCAAACCCCGATTGTGTATTGCGCAGCTTTAGCAACAATCAAAGCCAACAAACAAAAAATACTAAAAGCACCTAAGACACGTACGCCTCAAAAACCGAGATGGGAACAAAGACTTAGTACCAAAATCGAGAATTTGAGAAAAGAAATTGGTAGAATTCAACAAATAGCAAATGGGCAAAAATCCACAAAGCTGCTAAATAAAATCCCGGTCCAGATTAAACAACAGCTGGAAGGAAAAACAACAAATGAAATAAAAACAATTATAGATGATACCTTAGATACCTGGAAACAAAAACTTGCAGTTGCGTCTAAAAGATTGAAAAGATATCGGGAGAGCTACCAACGCAAAATCCAAAACAACTTCTTTTCAAAAAATCAGAAAGGCTTCTATAGATCGTTTAACGAACAACCTGGTTCTAAAGGACAACCGCCAAAGAAGGAGGATTTACAGACATTTTGGGAAGGAATGTGGTCGAAGGAAATCGAACACCAGGAAAATACACCTTGGATCAAAACAGAAATTCAGAACAACAACCATCTACATATGGAAGAAATAATATTTACATTACAAGATCTAAAAAAGGTAATAAAAAACTTGGCCAACTGGAAAGCACCAGGGAACGACGGTATCCAAAATTTCTGGTACAAAAAACTTACGGCTACTCATCATCACCTGACCAACCAATTTAATATCGCTCTAAGAAACCCTGACCAACTACCAGACTTCCTTACAAATGGTGTAACTTATCTTCTTCCAAAATCTGATCAAACCCAAGATCCTTCTCAATATAGACCCATCACGTGCCTTCCTACAATGTACAAAATCTTCACTGCAGCACTTTGTGATAAACTGTACGCATACCTAGAAACTAATGATATTCTAACTGAGGAGCAGAAAGGGTGCAAAAGAAAATATATGGGCTGCAAGGAACAAATAACAATCGATAATGTGATATTGGAACAAATCAGAAAGAAGAACAGAAATCTATACATGGCTTATATAGACTATCGGAAAGCTTTCGACTCAGTGCCCCACAGTTGGTTAATAAAAACTTTGGAAATTTACAATATACACCCTGTGGTGGTTAGGTTTCTAAAAAGTACTATGAGTAATTGGAAAACAAAACTCAAAATTAACCTAAATCACACAGAACTAGAAACTGAATCTATCAGTATTAAAAGAGGAATCTTTCAAGGAGATACACTTTCCGCTCTATGGTTCTGCTTGTGTTTAAACCCATTATCACGTGGCCTAAACCACACAGGATATGGAGCAACTATTAGAGCGGATCGAAACTCAACAACCATAAGTCATCTATTCTTTATGGATGATCTGAAACTATATGCCGCGTGCAAAAAACACCTAGAATCCAACTTAAAACTCATGCACCAGTGGAGCACAGATGTCGGAATGTCGTTTGGTATGGAAAAATGCCAAACTGTATCGGTTGAAAAGGGAAAGCTGAAAGAAGGAGAACCTATAGAACTAGAGCCAGGCAAATATATTGAAGCCATGACAGACAAACCCTACAAGTACTTAGGAATCCTTCAGACACACAAGATAGAACATAAAGAAATAAAAGCCATATTAACCACCGAATTCGAAAAACGCCTTTACAACCTCTCAAAAAGTAAGCTAAATTCAAGAAACCTTACCACGGCCATAAATAGCTACGCCATATCCGCTCTTCAGTACTCCTTCGGAATAATTAAATGGACTCAAACGGACCTGGAAGCAGTAAACAGAAAGATTAGAACCGAGCTAACAAAACATAGAAAACACCATCCAAAAGCGTCCGTCGAAAGGGTAAATTTACCTAGAGAAAAAGGAGGTAGAGGAATAAAAGATGTTGTGGAAGCTTGCACTTAGCAAATTGCAGGCTTGAGGAGTTTTTCCGCCACCAAAATAATCAACTTCATAAAGCCATAGTGAAAACAGATACGGGTTATACACCTTTAAACGTAAGCATGGAAAACTTTACGCCCTTCAATACACGAAATGAGGAAGATAAAATTAGAAATTGGCGTTCAAAAGAATTGCACGGAAGATTCATTAATGATTTACAGAAAGACACGATAGATCAAGCTAAATCGGTTGAATGGCTTAAAACTGGAACGATGTTCCCAGAAACTGAAGGTTTTATGGTTGGTATACAAGATCAGGTTATAAAAACGAGGAATTACCAAAAGTATATCTTGAAGGAAGAAATACCAACAGATAGGTGCAGAAAGTGCAACAGAAGTCAAGAAACGATTGAACACATTCTTTCTAGTTGCCAAAGCATAGCTGAAACTAAATATCTAGAACGACACAACAAAGTTGCCACAGTAGTATACCTAGAAGTACTGAAAAAACTTAACCTTGATCCACAAAACAACGAGCCATATTACAAATATAAGCCCCCTCCAGTTATCGAAAATCAGTATGTTAAGATCTACTGGGATAAAACTATCATGACGGACGTAACAGTACGACACAACAGGCCGGACATCACAGTCATTAATAAACAATCCAAGCAAGCTCTGCTTATTGACATATCGATCCCAAATAATTCTAACACAGAAAGCAAATACAATGAAAAACTAAGCAAATACGCCGAGCTAAGGACCGAAATAAAGGAATTGTGGAATCTTAAAGAAGTCAAGATCATTCCAGTTGTTTTATCCTGTATGGGGCTAATTCCCAAGAAACTAAGTACTTCCCTCAAAGACATTGATATTCCTGAGTCAACCTACCGATTAATGCAAAAATCTGTAATCCTGGATGCGACAAACATTGTTAGGTCATTTCTAGAATAGTGACACCCAACGAAAGTCTTGCTGTTGAGGCCGACTGTCGTTGAAACACGCCGGGTGTAAATCCGGTGACACAAAAAGGAAAATAATAATAATAATAATCTCTGTTACCACTAATATCCCAACAAAGGTTAAACTTTCTACAGAAAGGTGGCTTACCGGAAAAGCCAATTGGACTGACTACTCAAATATAGTGTCTCTTCCAAACCCCGATTCGAGTAACTCCATTAACGAAATGGTAGAGGCAGTGACCAAATCTATTCTAGTGGCAGCCGATGCAACTATCCCCAAATCTAAAAGTAAAATATTATCTAAAATGGTACCGTGGTGGAATAATGAAATTAGGGAAGCAATATCAGCAAGGAAAAATGCACTCAACAGATTCCGAAAATCGCCTACAGAGTATAATTTAGTACAATTCAAAAAACTAAGATCAGCCGCCCGACGTTTAATTAAAGAAAGCAAAAGAAGGACATGGGAAGAATATGTATCAACCTTAACAACTGACTCCGAGGTATCCGAGATATGGAGAAAAATCAAAACAATATCAGGCAAATATCAATCTACCACCCCCCATACAATAGAAAATAACAACATATTTTTAACCGATCCCCACGATATAGCTGAAGTTTTCGCTGACCACTTTGAATCAATTAGCAGCTCGGAAAATTATTGCCCCGACTTCCAAAGAACAAAAACTACTGAAGAATCTCTCAACCTGGATTTTAATACCGATGACGCAGACCTTCCGTACAACGTCCCTTTCATTTTCGACGAACTGGCCAACACCCTTAATACCTGCAAAGATAGTGCACCGGGACTGGACTCAGTTATGTATGGAATGATAACTCATTTACCTAGAAACGAGAAAGAGAAACTCTTAACTCTCTTCAACAAAATATGGTCAGCGAATACCTACCCTAGTAACTGGAAAATGGCTATCATTATCCCGATCTTAAAAAATCGAGATTCAATGACAAATCCTACAAACTATAGACCAATTTCACTAATATCGTGTATCGGAAAAATATTTGAAAAAATGGTGAACAACAGACTAACCTTTGTGCTAGAATCACGCGGCCTTCTATCAAACCTCCAAGTGGGCTGTCGACGAAATCACTCCTCTCTAGATGCCCTAGTCGCATTAGAGACTGACATTCAAAATGCCTTTTCTAAAAGACAACACCTCGTCGCAGTCATGTTCGACTTGCAAAAAGCGTATGACATGACTTGGAGATATGCAATATTGAAACAAATACACACATGGGGCCTCCGTGGAGCGTTCTTTTGTGTAAGAATTGACAATGAATTTTTATCAACACGAGCCTTAGAAAACGGAATACCACAAGGCTCAGTTCTTAGCGTAACTCTTTTTGCCATTGCAATTAACTGTCTTGTTTGTAACATCGGAGAAAACACCAAAGCAGCTTTATATGTCGACGATCTAACCATTTATTCTTACAGTCATTCAATTCCCGAAATTGAGAATTCATTACAAGGACAAATCAACAACCTAGAAGAAACTGCTAGAGCCAGCGGTTTTAAATTTTCACCTTCGAAGTCTCACGCCTTCCATTTCTGCAGATTAAGATCCGACCACGCCGAACCACAACTAAAGCTGCAAAGTCAGAATATCGAGATAAAACATAAAACAAAATTATTAGGTATGATACTTGACCAGAAATTGAACTGGAGACCGCACATTGAATATCTGATTAACAGATGCCGAAGAGTTATTAACATTATCAAATGTTTGTCGAGTATCCGACGGGGGTCCGACAGAGAAATTTTATTACGCATCTATCAAAGTTTAGTGCAATCCAAAATTGACTTTGGCTGTATTGTTTATGGTTCTGCAAGACGTTTACACTTGAACCAGCTAAATAAAATCCAAAATCTCGCAGTAAGACATGCAATCGGTGCATTTAGAACTAGCCCTATAGAAGCAATCTTATGCGATGCTTCGTCCTTACCCCTAAACTTAAGGAGAGATATGCAGCTCATAACATATGGCGTGAAAATACAAACGTTACCCAACCATTTAAATAACAAGATTTTCACAAACCTTCCCAGTCCACACACACTAAGACGTAGTTCAACTAAACCATCCAGTATTCGTTTTTCAGACACATCTGAAGAGTACAGGATAAACTTACAAATAGAAAAAATGACCTATACGTATGACACTCCTCCATGGCTAAGAAAACTACCACAAATGAACATATCTCTCAGTAAATACAAAAAAGAAGATACCGCTCCATCGATCTACCGAACGCTATTTTTAGAACAAATGGATCTATACAACGAACATTTAGTCATCTACACAGATGGTTCCAAATCAGATAATGGAACAGGGGCGGCAATCGTAATCGGTGTAGATTCCTTCTTTTGGACCCTAAACCAAGAGTCTAGTATACTTAATGCCGAGTTGTATGCAATATGGCAAGCGTTGTTGTACTTCAGGTCAGAGCAGCTTTGAAAAATGTTTAGTTTGTACGGATTCCTTAACTGCCACTCTCTCGACAAAAAATCGTTTTTCTGCAAATGAATGGGTTGTACGCATTCAAGAATTATCAACCCATCTATACAGTATGCAAAGGACTATTTCAATAATGTGGAAACCTGGGCATACCGATATTACCGGTAATACTGAAGCTGATCTAGTAGCAAAAAAAGCCACAAGCGGAACAGTTGACAAAGGCATACCTAACACCGTCCTGGATATGAAAACGGATATAAAGAATAAAATTTACGAAGCATGGCAGAACAGATGGAATACATATGACGGACAATTAAGACACATTAAACCGAGCGTACAAAAATGGTTCTACCCCAAAACTCTTACAAGGCGTGAACAAGTCGTCCTCAGCCGATTAAGGATAGGCCACACAAACCTAACCCATTTACACCTCCTCCTTGGAAAGAACAAACCTAGATGTGAGAAGTGCGGCATCCCACTGACAACACAACATATATTTACTTGTGCAGCCTTCAATTTTCACAGACAATTCCTCAGAATACCTCAGATCGAAAACATTCTTAGAAACCAAAATGACGAGCTTAACCAGGTGATAACTTATCTAAAGTCCACAAATTTATTTTATAAAATATAAATTACCCCAATGATATATCGACGAGCACAATGACCTAGATGTCGATGCTCAAACACAAAACAAAACAAAAATAATGTTTATTTTCCAAATTTCAAATATTTCAAATTTCAAATATTACAATAAATTTTCATAATAATAACAATAGAATATTGATTAGGATTGTAAACGTTAAGAAGGCCCATTAGAACGCGTAGGTTGCGCATGGCCTATTACTTCTTGTCTAATAAACCAACATACAGTTTCATCATCATCTTGAAACAATATTACAAGCATACTGTGCATAGACAATTGAAATTGAAAAGATTTTTTTTTTACTTTTTGAAACAACCAGTGGAATATAAATATCACGATTTGCTTTCGATGAATTGTATAACAATATCTATCTCCAAATTCAGAAGATACTCTTTGAATATTTTTTTTTTTATCATTGAAACTAAATTTATGTGCAGTATATAATTCTTGTACGTTTCGTCTAGGAAATTGAAAAATCTGCTTGCTAAGTAAGTAAAACAGCGTTGTCCTACTCTTTTTCTCGATGTAGCAACCTGTACATATGAATTTGTTTTATTTCTTGTAAGATAATCATGTGATAATTCTAATAGAGATGTTCTGTTTTTATAAATGAAGATGACAACACTGTGCAAGTACAACGTTCAACCTCTCAATATTCCTTATTTCACTGGTTTATGCCGACAATCTCTTATGTATTGATCCATTATCTGAATTTAAAATTTAGTTTGACATGTATAAATGTAAAATGGAATGTAACAAAACCAATCCAAAATATACATACACACATATATGCACACACACACACACACACACACACACACACACACACATACATATACATATATTGATTATTTACGAAATGACTTATAATGACTTATAAACTAACATATATGATTTCTTATTAAGGGTTCAGCTTCTTCCAGATCGCAATCTGATTTCGGATTTGGAGACTGATACAGGAACTATAGTTGGTTTCTTATCTTTAAAAGTGATTCCTTCTATCTGCTTCTGTATGCTCTGTATATCGCTAGTTTTTCGTGCGGGAGATTCGGATACTGGATTAATTACTTGATTTTCTACTGAACTTTCGCCTTCTGCTTCAGGTGATTCCAGGTCTTGGTAGATATTTCTTATATTGGGTGTAGCTGGGGCACTGTTTGATTGCACTTTATCTACCTCAGCAGATATTTGTTTCAATTGTTCTACTGTATATGATTTGTTGTCAATGTAAAGTTTATTTCCTTTGATATACGATTGGACTTCTGATTCTTCTCGAGCTCCCCTCAAATGAGTACTCAGTACTTTATTTTCTATTATTTGTTTTTGTGTAAGATCGTGTGCAATTCTGATGTTTGTTCCCTTCAATTTCCGGCAGTTTTTTAAAATCTCAATTTTTTTCAGTTGTTTCTTTAATTCTAGTTTGATGGGGTTACCTCGACAGTTCTTGAAAAAGTGGAAATCATTTATATCTGATTCGGTTATACTTAAACCTAATAAATTATTTAGCTGATTACAGATATACTCAAGAGTAGCTACTTCTTCTCCTGCTTCATCTAAGCCACATACTATAATATTATTCCTTTTTAAAGTTTTTTCAAGTACATCTACCTCATTTTTCAGCTTCTCATTTTCTGTTTCTAGTTGAATTATTCTTTCACTCAATACACCTAACTTTGTCAGGATCCTGTTCTCATTATCTTCTATTGCTGCTTTCAACTCCTTTTTACTACTAATTAAATCTTCTTGAATTTGTTTCAACGTTTTTAAAATTGTTTCATTCATTTTATTTTATTTTATTCGCGAACAATAAAACTAAAGTGTATGGTCTGCTTTATTCTGTATTTATTTCAGTGTACTGTGTGGTAAAAACTAGGGTAGAAAACTAACTGGTGTAAAAACTACGGAAGCAATGTGCCAAGAAACCAGGCTAATTGTTAGTTTCGTCGTGAATTATGAGTTTTGAATGATATTTTTGTTCATGTCTTAGTAATGGTTGGTCATATGATCTGTATCTTTTCTTAAAATAATTTGATTTGCTTTGTTACATACCAATTTGAACACTACTTGTCGCACAGAAATTCTTATAGGTTATTCATTGTAAAGCTCACCACACATTATAATCGTCATTATCTGCGATCACATTTGATCTGAAAATTTAGACTTTTTTTTCACCGACATATAAAACTGACTTTTCCATCTATTTATCGTGCATATATTTCCATTATATGTTGAAGAATAGTGGACTAAGTTCATCTATATTTCCTGTTACTAAATTAACATTCGTGTATTTTGTTAGGTTACCGTTTGATCCGATACGTTTCGTATTGGTTGTATCTATTTTTTTTAGCTATTTAATGTCGTTTTAACCTTATCCTTCCTAGGTTAACGTGCATTAGTGTATAATTGGCGTAAAAGATATAGTGTAGCAATCTAATCGTATATTATCATTAAGTTATGTTCCGGAGCTAAACTCTGAATGGTATTAATATTTTGTTTACCAATTTGTTACGTAATTATTGAAAGGGCGTTCGGTTTACTCGGAATACCAGACGTGAAGTGAGCCCTTCTTGTATCCCTTTCGATTTTTATGGCCCAAAAAATTCTATGAAAAAATAAAAAAATTGTTATAACAATGAATAAAACAATTCTTTAAAAATAAATATTATGTCTAACTCCTGTTTGTCACTACTATAAAAGTAACATGAGAAATAAATTAAACTTAATTAATTTTCTTTTTCCAAAAATTCTATTATAATTCTTCTCCAGTATCATCTGCTCACCTTTCACTATCGTCTTGCGAATCAATAATAAATTGATTTCCCCTATTAATATCGACTTGCCCAATATTCTTATACTCATCTTCAGTTTTGATTACTTTTTACTTTTCCGCCCAACCTATCTAATATGCGAGAAAAGTATTGGTTTACCCCAAAAAAAATTGGAATTTTGAAAAAAAAATTTGAGTTCTTTTTACGTTTTCCATCAACAACAAGAAAAAATGGTTTTTAGAAAAAAAATCCTGTGTGTATGTCGTCGTCGTCGTCGTTGTCGTCGGCCACTTTTTCTTACACGTCTTGTTAGCACGATACAACCTCCGGAGTACAATAATTCACCAATTTTATGATTGAATATTGTTAAGGACATGTCCCTATTGATTTTCAGTTCACCAGAGCCAGTACAACGGGTGCTATGGTACTTGAAGGACGATAATTTGTCATTTTTTGAGAAATTTCAGTTTGTTAGCACGATACAGCCTCCGGAGTTCAAGAAGTCACCCACTTTATGATTGAGTATTATTCAGGACATCTCACTGATGAACCCTATTGATTTTCAGCTCTTCAGAGCCAATACAACATGTGCTACAGTACTTTAAGTACGATATTTTTGTAATTTTTGGAGAAGTTTCAGTTTGTTAGCACGATACAGCCTCCGGAGTAAATACAAGTGACCAATTTTATGATTGGATATTATTCAAAGCGTCTCAAAAATGAGCCCTATTTATATTCAGCTCACTAAAGCTAGTACAACGGGTGCTATGGTACTTGGAGTACCAATTTTTTATCATTTTAGGAGAATTTTCAGTTTGTTAGCACGATACAGCCTCCAGAGAGTATACGATTGATCAATTTTATGATTGAATATTGTTCAAGGAGTCTTACAGATGTACCCTTTTGATTTTCAGTTGACTAGAGCGAGTACAGCGGGACCTATAAATCCAGATATACTACATTTTTGGTTATTTTTAGAGAAATTTCGGTTTGTTAGCACGATACATCCCCCGAAGTGTATACAAGTGAAAATTTTATGATAGAATATTTTTCAGGGCCACAGATGCGGAAAAGTTAGTATTAATCTTTAAAACCATTTATTTAATCTCTGTTTTAATTGTACCCAGATTAACTCGATAGGATCGAAAATACAAAAATAAGGAGGGTGTCCATGTTTTTCAGCAATATTCTCTAGGTCGTATAATTTCTGAAATGTCTCTGTCTGTAAAACTTCAATCAATTGTTGTTTTGTTGTTTTGAAAGTACTAATTATTATCCATTAAAAAATTTGTAGTTCGGTCTTCTCGTAGCTATTATTTGGTATTATTTTTCCGCCCAACCTATCTTATATGCGAGAAAAGTATTGGTTTACCCACAAAAAAGTTGAAATTTTGAAGAAAATTTTTGAGTTATTTTCACGTTTATCATCAAGAACAACACGAAAAAATTGGTTTTTAGAAAAAAGTCCTATGTGTATGTTGTCGTCGTCGTCGTCGTTGTCGTCGGCCACTTCTCGTTACATGACTTGTTAGCACAATACAGCCTCCGCAGGGCAACAAATCCCTAATTTCCTGATTGAATATTGCTCAGGACATCTTACAGATCAACCTTATTGATTTTGAGCTCACAATAGCCAGTACAACGGATGCTATGATACTTGAAGTACGACATTTTTGTCATTTTTTGAGATTTTTCAGTTCGTTAGCACGATACAGCCTCGAGAGTGCAAAAACTCACCAATTTTATGATTGAATATTATTCTGAACATCTGACAGATGAACTCTTTTGATTTTCAGGTCACCACACGCAGTACAACAGGTGCTATAGTACTTTAAGTAGGACATTCTTGTCATTTTTGGAGAAATGTCAGTTTGTTCACTCGATACAGCCTCCGGAGTATATACAAGTGACGAATTTTATGATTCGATATTATTCAGGTCGTCTCAAAGATTAACCTTATTGAGATTCAGCTCACTAAAGTCAATACAACGAGTGCTATAGTACTTGAGGTACCAAATTTTTGTCATTTTTGGAGAATTTTCAGTTTGTTAGCACGATACAGCTTCCAGCGTATATACAAGTGACCCATTTTATGATTGAACATTGTTCAGGGCATCTTATAGATGAACCTTATTGATTTTGAGCCCACCAGAGCTAGTACAACGGGTGCCACATTTTTGTCCTTTTTGGAGAAATTTCTGGTTTAGTACGATACAGTCTCCGGAGTGTATACAAGTGGCCAATTTTATAATTGGATATTTTCCAAGGTGTCTCACAGATGTACCCTATTGATTTTCAGCTGACTATAGCGAGTACAGCGGGTCCGATAAATCCAGATATACTGCATTTTTGGTTACTTTTGGAGAAAATTTGGCTTGTTAACACGATACATCCCCCGAAGTGTACACAAGTGACAATTTTATGATAGAATATTAATCAGGGCATCTCAGAGATGCGAAAAAGTTAGTTTCAATCTTTAAAACCGTTCATTGATTGAGCTTTCGTGCATGATTAGAAGCGTTGTCAAGAACTACAACACTATTTGACTCTAAGTTTGGGATCAATGTGAATTCAAACCATGTTCTTATGATAGTCAACGTTGCAGTCTTCCATTTTTTTCCACATATTTTTAAGGCATTTGGAACCCATCCTTAATTTCCACCGCAATGCACAATAATAAGTCTTTATTTACAGGAATTGTTGGCTTACAAATGTTTGACCCATCAGTCCATCCTTTCTTAACCATGTCGTGTGTATCATACCAAGTTTCATCCAAATAGACAATTGCCGGTTTTCTTCTCTATACTTAGTTACTTGTTCCAAGTATGTATGACGCATATCCACTATTGTTCTGCTTTCCATAATTGTTTGACGTTTTTTAATCGTTTTAAATTTGAATCCCAATTTTTTGATCCAATTTTACATTACAGCCGGCATTTGTGCATTTATTTCTTATTATTTCAATCGTAGATAGCTCATTACTTTTGTAACAGTATTTATGGTGGTTTCTAACAAATTTATTACATACAGATCTAAAAGTTTCACCAACATACAATATGTTGGACCAAACTTAATATTTTCCAAGGACGCCACATTGCAAATATTTAATTTTTATCTAAAAATATAATTGCTATACTGGCCCAAATTCCTCAGAAAATACTACACTCTTTCTTGATGTGAGACTACCAAACAAAAAGTGATCACCTGTGCTCGTATGAAAAACGCACTCTCAAAAATATTGGTTATAGTTCAGTCAATGATGTGAAAAATAATAAGTTATTTGGAATTTATATTTCTAGTTCTTCTTAATGAAACGAGGTATAAGGTAGTGTTAATTGTCTGCTGTTATGTTTAAGAAAATATAAATAGGTTAATATTGTTTAGAGCAATGTATTTTGTTCTATACATTAACGCTAAGTATCTTAAAAAGTAGGATGACGCTCCATAATTGCGGGTTAAAAATAATCGTTAGACAGTCGATAAATGTATTTAATAATTATAAAATTATTAAATACATTTTAACGATTATTAGTTGGAATTATAATATTACATTAACTCATCGTCAACTAAGCATTTTAAATTATAATATTGGCGGGACTATGACGGGGTATCCTCGTATTCGAGTTAAACGAAAAGCCAACAGCTTAAAGTTGGCACTATAACTTTTATGCCAACTATAGCACGAAAGTTAACATCGGTGTTATAGACCGTGTTCTAAATATTATTGAAATTTATTGATTAATTTTTAGAAATGATATTATACAGTAATTTATCATTGATATTTAATAGAAAAACATAACTGGAAAAAATATTAAGAATAAATTCCTAATACATACAAAAAAGGAAGTTTCATGTGGTCCTTCAACAATGGCAAAATTATTGAGTATGTTTACAATTACTTTTATTTGTTGCGTTTATTATTGAACGCAATTTAAGTAGGACCAAACTTAAATAGGAACTCTATCGTATATATCACTAAAAACAAAAATTAAATGGTTTAAATTGTAAAACACAATCTGAAAGTTACACTTGAAAAACTAATCGACTCTCAGTTATCGCAAATAGCAATTAGTTGTTCTAAACAAAGAAAAGTATAATAGCTATGACCCCTAAATCTTGTTTTTCTATTTTTTTGCCGCTGCCACGAGCTTCACCATTGCGAGGAGTGATAGGCATTTCTATGTTACAGATGTGGATTAGTCGGAATATAATTTGACGTGGTATATTTGTTTGCATAGCACGGCGACATAAATGTTTTTTCCAATAGTTACGTGCCTAACTTTTCCAAGAAGGTTCGTCTAGGCATTCTAAGGTGTGGTTTAGCTACTGCTGAATTATGTTTAGCAATGACATGTTATTCCTGCAGTATCAACATCGCATAAAATATTACCATTTGCCATCTAGACGTACCCCTGGCACAGTTGTAGGAAGCAGACATCTTATCTACAGTATCCACTCTCTCCTTGGTTTTATTATATGCAACAATCGTCTCAGGTTTTCCTGTTTGTTTATCTTTGGCATCATCATCATGTAATGTGGATAAAATTATGACGTTTTTTTCTCTCCAGGTATACAGGGTGTCCCGGGACTAATGGGAAAAAAGTCAGGAGCGTATAATCTGAGCCAAAATAATGTCATTACTTCATATAAACTTTTTCTATGCAGGCCCTCGTTTTCGAGTTATAGGCCCCCAAAGTTTTAATTTTGAATTGGGTTTTAATTATTATTTTTTGTACTAGTTATTTGATCTTTATAAAATTTACGGCAAAGCTATAATGTACGTGTACGTTTATTTTGGAAAGGTAAACAGATTTACAGTTGTGTCTTGAAGCCAGGGACGGACTACCCGCAATGGCTAGTGATCCAAAACTTTTGCAGGGATGACACACCCTGTATGTATATATCGAAATTGACTTCCTCACACATTACGCTAACGAAAAGGTACTCTTGTTGGAATTCGATAAAATAAGCCGTTTGGCTAATATTTACAGTTTTATTAATGCACTAACTACCAATTTACCTAACTAACTTATTAATACGTTGTCCAAGATTTGGCTACAGTACTACAAAAAAATAATTTGATGATAGCAGATGATAGAAACATTAAGAACTCATTTAATGGGAATTAAATAGGAACGGAAACAACGTAATTAGTTGCGTTTAATCAAAATTACGAACACAACATTATTAAGCCATTAAGAAAACCTCTAAAAAGACAAGTTCAATAACATTTGACAAAAACTAATTCCTAAACAACAACAAAAACTAACGTTATTGTAATAAATGTTTAATATCAGCTCCTCATACTTCCACGCACATTCTAAGTCTACGAAGACTGTTTCTTTGCACTTGAAAGAGCAATCCCATATTATTTCTAATAAAATTGCAGTGTAACATAATTATGTCTATTAAATCTTGCCTTGTTTGCACAGGTGTTGCGTATACCTTACTTTTGAGATAACCCCAGAGAATGAAATGTATAGGATTAACGTCTCCTGATCGCGGTGGCCATTGAAAAGGGCCTCCACGACCAATCCATCTATTAGGAAACCTTGTGTGTAAATGCTGGCGTACATCTAAACTGAAATGAGGAAGGGCCCCATCATGTATGAACCATAAATTTCTACCAAATTGTATTAGCATATCTTTAAACAGGTTCCATAACTCATTTTGCAAAAACTCCAAATATCTCTGACCTGTCAAAGTACCGTCAATAAAGTACGGTCCTATCATTCCTATGATTGCCCAAACATTAACCACGAATCTATGCTGGTTCCTAGTTTGGATAATGCCATGTGGATTCACATCATTCCATAAATGCATATTGTGAGAATTAATGAATCCATCTCTGGTGAAACCAGATTCGTCCGTAAAAAGAACGTTACTAATAAATGTATTGTCTGCTTGTTGTTGTCGCAGAAACCACTGGCTATACTCAAGTCGTGCAGGATAATCAGCCACTGTCATACTGTGTACTTTTTTCATGTGAAAAACTGTTCTTTTAGGACGCGATGAACAACTGATTTCGAGTCGTTATGTTCTCTTGATAATTTTCGTAAACTCGTTGATGGTTCATCATCAACTGCATTTAACAAGTCTTGTTCAACTGCCACAGTATGTACGCTTCGTACTGGACCTTCTCCACTTTTTTTGGCAAAAAACTTCCTAAAATATAAAATTTTGTTTTGTATACATGGAAAGTTACATTAACTTATTCATACCTGTTTCTCGTAAGCTGAGATCAATACGCTCAAACATTCGTCTATCTGGCAATGCTCTGTTTGCAAAATGCTCTGTATAAAGCCTTCTGGCCTCTAAACAGTTTCGAGAAGCCAGTCCATACATTAAATGCATATCTGCGCACTGAATAAAAGTGAATTCTGCCATAGTAACTGTTGAATTAAGGACTTATGAATTATTGACTACGAACTATTCTACACAACGTTTGACAAATAATCCTATGGTTACTTCATAAACGGTAAAAACACTTTCAAAAAGTTTCTACCAACTTTCGAATCAATAAGTCGTTAATGTTTTTCATCTTTTGCTATCGTTAAATTATTTTGTTGTAGTACTGTAGGTGTAAATCTTGGACATCGTATTAATAAGTTAGTTAGGTAAATTGGTACGTAGTGCATTAATAAAACTGTAAATACTAGCCAACCGGCTCATTTCATCGAGTTCCAACAAGAGTACCTTTTCGTTAGCTTAATGTGTGGGGAAGTCAATTTCGATAATTTAATACAGGGTATGCCATCCCTGCAAAATTTTTGGATCACTAACCATTGCGGGTAGTCCGTCCCTGGCTTCAAGGCACAACTGTAAATCTATTTACCTTTCCAAAATATGCATACACGTACACTATAGCTTTGCCGTAAATTTTATGATGATCAAACAACTAGTACAAATAATAAAAATTAAAACCAAATTCAAAATTCAAACTTTGGAGGCCTATAACTCGAAAACGAGGGCCTGCATAGAAAAAGTTTATATGAAATACTAACATTATTTTGGCTCATATTATACGCTCCTGACTTTTTTCCCATTAGTCCCGGCACACCCTGTATATGACACAATAGTGCAGTTTTCTTGAGAACCAAATATGCTCGTTTGTGAGAATTCTCATGGTAGGATAGTTCTGTTAGATCTCAACGTTTCTGACATTGTTAATTTATGTTTATTGAACAAATTATCAGCAACTTCTTTGCTGGTAAGAAAATTATCCACTGTGGCATTTTTATCTATTTTCCAAATTGGCTTGCACAAATGAGGAATCAAAGAAAAGTTTTTGTAATCTGCTGATAAGGTCCTTGCGGCTGGGTTCAACAACATACTTCCAAATTAGCGGTTTAGAAGAATTTAGCGTCAACTAGTGCGTACATTTTTATCCCATATCGATTAAGTTTATTGGGCGAATACTCCCTAAAGCCACACCTACACCTAAAAGCCAGTAGTTGCCCGTCGATTGTAGTTGAATCGGAAAGCGAAAAATATTTTGTTAAATTGTTGTTGAAGATGTCAAAATAGTCTCGAATCGCTATGAGTTTATCAAATGTTCGACGTTCTGCTCTAGTTTTTACATCGTCGAAACGAGGCTGTCTGAGCAAGAATTTAAATATCGGACGAGAGAAATTGTCAGTCTGTAAATTTCAACTAACATTTCATCTGTTCTGAAAACGTCTGCACTTCTTTCATAATTTTTAGTGCTGCGCCAATATAGAAAAGTACGATGAGAGCTTTTATTTCATCCATATCTATTTTCCTACAAGTCCTGTTGTTGACAGTTAGTTCAATATGAATGTTGGTACTATCAACAATAATTTTCAATATATCATCTGTAAGCAAATTTGAATAGGGTCGTTTTATTGCGAACTTCTCCTTTTGCAGATGGTAACGATCTAATTAAATTTTGGACATGCGTTCGTTTTCTACGGATTTTGTCGTAATGTTCCTTCTATCTTGTTTTCCTATCCTTTCCGATAAAACAAAGTACTATAAAAAACCGATCCACAGTTACATCGTCTAAAGGCTCATCATCATTCTCAATTTCTTGCTAAGTGTCTGTGTTGTGGTGTTGGGTTTCAGTATCGTCTTCTTCCAGACTTCTATCTGAATCATTTAGACAGATTTCTGTTTCAGACTCGTCCAAATATTTATACGTTAAGACCTGTAATCGTTGTTGCTCCTTTTCGTAACTCATTTTAATCTATAAACAAAAAAAAATAACAAATAATTACTTCAATATATACTATTTAAAAAATTATGACATACCGTCAATTGTATGGTTCACGTAAGAGATATAGTGCGGAATCTAAAGGTTCGGCTTATCCTTTGATTTGAATACTGTCATAGTCCAGACAACGTCATAATTTAAAATTCTCTTTTAACGATATATTCATTTAACATTATAACTCCAACTAACAATCGGTGAAATGTATTTAATAATTTTATAATTATTAAGTACATCTTAAACATAACACCAGACAATTAATATTACCTCATATCTCGTTTTATTAACAACAATTACTAATATAATTTTCAAATAACATATTATTTTCACTGAACTATAAGTATATTTTGAGATAGCAGTTTTTTCAAACACGCTCGGGTCCACAAGCGATAAGGACGGCTCACTATTTAGTTGGTCGCTAGCATCAATATAGAGTGTACGTGGTATTGTCAAAAATAAACAAAATATTAACACCTTTCAGAGTCTAGCTCCGCAACATAACTTAAAGAGGATATGCCATTACATTTCTGCACTATATGTTTTGCGCCTACTATAACTAAAAGGTTAACGTCGGAACGTTGGATTGAAAGTAGTATTTACTTGCAAATTGTTTCACTTCACTACAAGTTTACAGAAAAACTGAACACATACTTCCAAAATATGAAGCTACTGAGTGCTAACAGAAGGAGGGATTTTTTCACAAACAAATATAGATTGTTATCAAACTAGAAAGCATTGAATTGACTTCAAGAATTTATATAATTCATTTCGCAAGAATTCAAATATAAGGCTAAATGGCTGGTGGTAAAAATAATCTAACTTAAAACGAATATTTTCATCCCATATGAAGCAGGCCATTTTCGTATAATTACAGCGATAATTTCCCTATAGGTCCGTATATTCCATATGAAGCAGGATATATTCAGCGATAATTACCCGGTAGGTACCGAAAATTTCCCTGTAGGTCCGTATCTATAGTAAAGAATGTTAAAATATGCGTTTGTCATCTTGACATCCACAAATATTATAAAAATCTGGAAATATTCTACCGAATTATACTCGTGTATCAAAATAAACCTGAAAATTTTTAACCCGATGTTTAAGCCAGTCAAGCGCCTTGATTTGGACAGGTTGCTATGACGACAA
The DNA here is from genome assembly GCA_963921935.1 of Galeruca laticollis. Lineage (NCBI taxonomy): Eukaryota > Metazoa > Arthropoda > Insecta > Coleoptera > Chrysomelidae > Galeruca > Galeruca laticollis. Next base: position 110,094,764 of record OY998175.1, on the reverse strand, counting down.
CTTATATTTCTCGAAAAATGTTTCAGTCACGTGACCTAGCGGCAAAATTAATAAGTAATAATTTCCCTGGCTTGACAGCTCTCACCAGCAGATGCCAGAATAACAGAAGCATAGATTATGTTTGACAAATATTAATTTTCAACAGTAAAAACACAAGAGCTTTTTTTTTATCGGATAAATTTCTCTTTGCAACGAAACAGTTTTGCCAATCACTAATTTTACGAGAAAAACTGACATGATAAAATCGCGACACCGAAGGTGGAGCGATTTTATCTAATGTCAGTTTTTCGAGCAAATTTAGTGATTGGCAAAACTTTGAGTCAAAGAGGAATTTATCTAATAAAAGAAAAGCTCGAGTGTTTTTTGGCAAGATAAATTAACGACAGAATATATGGATGAACAACAACAATAATTGCGACTCATTGTCATTGTGTAAAAGTGACGTCCGCTTACTAGATATTGAGGAAGAGAAGTTTTTATCGCGGTAAAAAAGGATGCACCTTTTTTATCGATGGCAAAGTGACAATAACATTTCCAGGTATATGACATTTTAACATTGGAGTTAATTTATCAACAGTAAAAACACAAGAGCTTTTTTTTTATCGGATAAATTTCTCTTTGCAACGAAACAGTTTTGCCAATCACTAATTTTACGAGAAAAACTGACATGATAAAATCGCGACACCGAAGGTGGAGCGATTTTATCTAATGTCAGTTTTTCGAGCAAATTTAGTGATTGGCAAAACTTTGAGTCAAAGAGGAATTTATCTAATAAAAGAAAAGCTCGAGTGTTTTTTGGCAAGATAAATTAACGACAGAATATATGGATGAACAACAACAATAATTGCGACTCATTGTCATTGTGTAAAAGTGACGTCCGCTTACTAGATATTGAGGAAGAGAAGTTTTTATCGCGATAAAAAAGGATGCACCTTTTTTATCGATGGCAAAGTGACAATAACATTTCCAGGTATATGACATTTTAACATTGGAGTTAATTTATCAGTTTAAAAATAGGTACATGTACATTATTAATTTTCCTTTCTCTCTAGTAGTATAAAATTATTTATAATATAAAGAAATGTATTTGTTTAAGATTCCTATTAGTACTTTTTTTGACCAGGTCAAAGGGAAAGTAAAAAAAAAATACAATATAGGTATAGGTAGGTTTCTCTATAAAGGAAATGCTTATCGTTCAATATAAAACACACCCTATCCTCTAGTACTATTGTGAGATTCTAATAGAATTTATCTACCCCTATTAAATTATATATTAATTATTCAACTCATTTTGAGCAATTAATAGTATCTGTAAACAAGCATGAGTTATAATAACTCACTATAATTAATCGGAAAAGTTTCTTGAAATTATTTACGAACCGAATATCAAGGTGGCTCTGTACTTCTGTACAAACTAGTTCGCCGAAAAGGAACAGCCCGTTATTGTTATTGAGGGGAGTAATGTCACTTGAATAATTTTGAAGTTCACAAATTAAGGTAATACTTAATTATGGTTGAGGTGTTCGTTGATGATTCCGAAAAGATTAAGACAATTACTGTAAATAAAATATATAGTTCTATAACACCTCAACCAGTTAGTACACCAACAACATATTTGCAGCAAACACAAAAAGAAACAACGAACTTGCAAAATTTAGTCCCACATATTCAGTTTGTTCAGACTTCACGGTTAATGTTATTATTAAACAAAAGAGTAATTACTACTAAATCTTTCACTCATTTGCTGAATTACAGCACTCGCCTACGGCTCGTACTGCAAATTTCAACTGCGTGTGTTATCGCTCGTTAAATAATATACTAATAATCAACTTGATAAAATAATGCAAACATTAATTTACTATAGTTCAAAGAAATAAAAAATATAGATAGGCGCCGGCGCTGCCGGATTGCGACTAGCCATATCGGTATCGCTCCTTTGTCAACTTTTTGAGTCCTTCGTTGAAATGAAAGAGGAAAACTAATTGTTATTAAATACTTTATACAAATGAAATAAATGTAATGAGTAGCTAACAATCTAATAATTGGCAATATTAAAAATACAGTTATTGTATACAATATCACTACCAGGCTGTATTTCAGTTGTTTTTTGTAGAGAATTTATTATTTGGGGGGTATTTTGGTTGTTGACTATGGAATTATCACTTCTCATAGCTTCAATTATATTTTGGTGATGCTCAGCATCCATTCATTTGAAGATAAGGTTTTATGGAATTTGTACTGCTATGACCAGTATTATTCATGAGCTGCTCTTTTTGAATTCCATTTTCAGCCAAACTTAATACTGTTAATACAAGTTCTTCTTCTGATTGAATATGCTACTTTGCTCACTATTTTCAATTGAATGAGAACGAATTTTGCTCATGGTCGTAATCCATTTAGGTAACATAATCTGCCTATGCCCTAACCAATATACAAAAAAAAATTAAGAATAATTCTCTACTTCACAACCGATTCTTTACAGTCCTCTGAGTTTTCCGTCCTCATGGTAAATCCCCAATCTTCTAGAATTCTAGCGATCTCAGCTATAGCTGTTTGTTCTCCAATTTTGTATTTTCTTTCTTCACAAAAGAACAAAAATTGTTTCCATATCGTTGACTTTGATTTGTTCGTATTGAACGGAATTAAGTTATCTATCTCAACTCTTATTACTTCCTGACTGTCTTTTCCAAAACGCGACATTTTTTTGTGTTTAATTACCAATAAAATTTTACTATGTACGCCTTTAAAACTTGTCAATCAAAGCGTCAAAAAAAGTCATGTCATAGCCACTTTCATTTATTAAAGCACCAAAAATCAAAGCAAAATAAACTTGCTATAAAGCTTTCGTACCGAATCTCTCGCGATCTGGAATTTGTCTCCCTAAATTTTTTTATCGGTTGCACCTCGAGAAATTTTCAAAAAATTGGCATCTCAAAAAAAATTTCGGAAATTATTCAAGCTCTGGTGAGATTATAACTGATAACTTTCCATTCAAGCATGTTTTCAGTAAAAAACTGCATTCGGTTTATTTTCATATTTTCTTAAAACGGTTCGGGCTCTTTCGTCAAAATATTAATATAAACTAATGCAGTTTAAAGACAACATGCTTTCATGGATAATTATCGGTAATTCTGATGCACTTGTGTAATTACTTCGGAAAATCACCACAACAAAATTACAAGATTTGAGGCTCTCTTGTCAGGATAGAGAACCACTTGTAGAGTAATATCGATTGACATAATTGCTTGTAATTGTTAATTTTTCTTGAAAAATTATTATTCATTGCCTCCTTCAAAAGAAACTCTTAAAATGTAATATACTCGTTGGCCAAACCTCGATGTACTTCTGATATGCTCTTTATGATACGACTCTCTTCCAGAGATACTGCCTCTGGACCATTTTGGGTGGTTTATTTGCCCCAAAATTGTTGGATGCGCTAATACTTTTAGTGGACTATATTTTTCACCTTCGACTGGTTCGAGGTAGATTACTGGCATAATGTCCTGTCGGTTAACATCAACAAAAATGCATATATTTATGAGTTTGTCTTGAACAAGTTAATAATTGAAACATAAAAATTTACATAGTCGAGATTTATCGTTCTCATATAACCCTGGATAGTTATATTGATATGAATAAGAGTACGTTACAAAATTACTGCAGTATTAACACTTGGTGAATTCTTTACCACCTTGAGATCTCTTCACTAGTTAACACAATCAGAAACAATTAACACACAATGGTTAAAATATTGGCCTTTTGGAGCTGACCATTTAGTAACACAGAATGAAAATAAATTTAACTGCCTCTTAGAATGACATATCCGCGTGGCAGTTCGTTGGCAAGTGTCCTTTTTGCGGGCTTTTTTCTAGAAGGCGGAAAGAGAGACATGACATTTTTGAACGGGTTTTCTATCGAAATTTCTAGACTAAAGCATTTGGGGTAGGTAGGAGCATTTTTTATTCTGGGTTAAAACTCGTTTCAAAGTAGTTGATAGCACAGAGCACCTATAATAAATGGAAAACGGAGGTCGGGTGTCTCAAAAATTTTTATTCCTTATTTATGTTTTAAAATGTATCTAGACTAAGAAGTAAGAAATTGTGACCAAGCCACCCGGTAATCGGTCGAATAACAATAGGTAATAAAATGCAAATGAAAGCATACGCAGGTAACCAAACGGACCATTGCCGTAGAACAGGGTTATTTATGATTTTTGCTTAACGTTTATTATAATTAATATTATAATGAAAATACGAAGTAATTGTGCACTAATATTTATATACACACATATTCTTTTGAAAAATGAAAAAACTAGAATAAATAATTGCAGGTGAACATCGTGAAGAATCGTCTTGTCCTAAGTTAATAATTAACGGTTCGATCTCTGTAGTTTCGTCGATTAAGTCGTCAAGATTCCACGTTTTCCTCTCCTTAGCTATAACATGTTTTATGGCGTTTTGTCAGTTCTCGGCAGTCAAATTCGCCAAAGAATCCATCAAAAGTTGCCGTACTTCTTGATGTTTAAAAGTTTCGTTGTTCCTGGCAACATAACCGCTCTACCTCTACATCGATTACAAATTTTTTAAACTCTGCCTCACGCTGTCTAACAATTTCCAAAAGTTCTTTTTTTACCATTGTATCATCGAAATTTGAAGCTTTACACTGCAACGGGAATTCAGGATATTTTTATCTTGCCAGACTTTCGTCTTTCATTTATCCAGGTTTCATCCAAATAGAAAATATTCTTACATTCGTTGCGATATTTTAGAATTGATCATAAGTATTCTCGTCTCCAGCAAACAATACCCAGCCTATTAATAAGAAAAGATTTTCTGTTCTGTTTTTCCCACCGAAAGTTCATTCCATAAAGAATTCTCCATCATCTAGTTCTTGATGGTTGTGGCAGGTTTTCGTCATTCTGGGCTGCTTGCACAATCTTGCCTACTGTTTGTACTTCTTTTGCGAAATACATACCATGCACTATTCTATGTACACTGTTTTTGACATCCTCGTCAATATCTAATGGTTTCTTCTTCGGGTGAGGAATAGGTTCACCGAGGTTCCGGCATTTTCTCTCACATAAAAATCTATAAATCGTTGATTCTCCTACCCCTATCATATTGGCACAGTTCGTAATTATGTCGCGAACAAAGCTTGTGGGATTTTCTTGCACAAGAGCATCATTAACGTTCAGGATTAATGTTTTTTCCCGCAAAGAATAGGCACTTTTGCTTACTCGTTGCATAGGAATTGGAGAAAACTTGAACTTGAAGCCATCTTAATTAGACGAACAGACGTTACTTGCTAGTTGCCGAATTTTATTCTATTCTATTGTTATATTTAAATATTTACAGGAAATTGGGTTGTACCTGTATAGGTTACGGGGCAGGTTCACAGAAAAAAAGGAATGTTTTAATATAGTATAACAAAATAACTTTGGAAAATTCTATAAAGCTTCCTATATACCTGGAAAAAACTTATATAGATAATACCAAATGAAACGTTCTACTGTATTTCCATCTTTTGTCATGTAGAATGAAATCACAAATTACTGAAATTTGGGAATATCGATAGGTAGTAGTATGTGAAGATATTTACCGAGATATTTCAGATATACGAATTGTAGAATTGAAACAATATCACAAAAATATTTTTCTTCATTCCAGTGGGCATGTTTTGAACCAAACATTATATTTTTTCACTTGAGTAACTCACACTCATCATTCAAGTATAATTTTAAATCAATTCCTAATTATAGATTTGTTTCAAATGGCGATATTCTTGATTCAATACTACGGATTCTGAAAATAAATGAATATTTGTACAAAATCAATAATAGTTTCTCCATTTCAACAGTCTGGTATTTAACCAAACAATATGTATTCTAAAATTCAAGAAAATATTTGTTTCATTTTAGTATTTAATATTTTTGAATATACAAAATTGTTTATTTGCTTCGATGATGGAATACATTCTCAGATGAAAGTGAAATTATTCTTTCATCAAATTAACCTGAAGAATTGAATGGACGAAATATAACAATTGACATCATCTAATATTTTCTTGGAATCCAAATAAACTAGCGTTTTCTTTTAAATGACAGGTTTATTTCGCCATATTGAAACAACAAATTTGTTTGACTGAAATATATTTTGTTTGATTCAATACTTCCTTTTTTTCTGTGTAGTTCCGTCGCGCATATGGTTTACAACTATTTTATGGTCCGAACCCCCGAACCGTGCTATCAACTCTATTGGGATAGACTTTAAAGCAGTTGGTGTAGAGTGGAGCGCTTTTTATTAATTAAATTCAAGTCAGGGTAGCATGTTTGAAAATAAAAGTAATTTATTTTCAAACAACCTCTATTTTCTAAATTGTGGCAAAACGCTGTTCTTCCGTGAGCCTTAATTATTTCGAGATTAGAAAAAAATGTCAGTCCATACATTCTACTTTCAAAATGAAGGTTATGCTTCATCAGTTCTTGCTCTTTTTCTGGCGAAAATGCAGGATGGCAACTTCCAAGTGACTTTTTCTTTAGCTTTGCTACCTTATTTTTTGTCCGTTATACGGCACTTGAGCGACATTCTTAGCACCTAGAAGGTTCGCGCAGCGGTTTTCACAGGCCTTCATTGAACAACATTCTTCTATGGCATTTTTCATACGCTAAGCATCCCAATTTTGTCTTTCCGTTATTCGCGTATGCATGTATGTTCGTGGTATTCTGTAAGATAAGAGGGTGAACGAATTTAACTGTCAATATAATGATTTAAAAAAAATCAATAATTAACGGGTAAAATGATCCCCTCCTCAAATCGGGATCCTTTTGCCACGCTTCTGGAGGATCGTTTTACCCCAAAGTGATGAATTACCTTATGATAATTATAAATTTAGTTACATACCCTAATTAAAAACGAATACCAGAGACACGTTTTTTGGAGTAACATATTTTATCGGTAACTTTTAGGATAAAGAGAATTTTTCGAATTTACTATAACTACTGTTTACAATTCTTATTGGCAAATATCTCAATTCGTTTGGTGAGTGTCCACAACATTCAATTCATTTAATATTCTCATCTCAATCTATTTATTAGGGGAGAGTGGTCGAATATCGACCACTTAAGCAAAATTGTTCATAACTGTATATGTAATATATGTATAAAGACGCTTTGTATATGAAATTACCTCAAAAACTATAAGTAACGTTATGGCAAAAAAAGATAATGGAATAAATAATGTTTGTTCTTTTCTAATGTACAAAACTCATACCGGTACTTTTCTGGATAATATCGACCAGTCGGATAAAATCAACCATAAAGTCGGGTAATGTCAACCATATCGGGTAATATCAACCAAATTTTTTAAATTTAGTTTATTCAAAAAGTAAGGTTACAACAAACTTTTTAACATTTACTACAAACATAATCTTTAGCATTTTCAATGATTGTGCAATCTGCATGCGTCCACACGGCACATGAACGGCATCTCCACCATACTTCATTTGATTTTCCAAACTCTTGACAAACAGAACATATGTCGGCATTTGTAGAATTATCTTTCTTTTCGGGAACTATACGTCGTGAAGCTTTTTTCAGCTTCTCCTGTTTAATATCTTTTTGTTTTTCTAACTTCTTCAGTTTTTGTTGCTTTTTCTCTTCTTTATTTTCCAATTCCTCTTTTAATGGCGTTGATGTCAGTATCTGGGAATGCTTGGTTTTTCGCGATTTGGTTCTAGTTGTTACTGTTGGCAAGGGTAGAAGTTCTGCAAAGCTTCTATTTTCCACGGGTAGCTGAAGTGTCGGATCATCATCGTCGGTCAATTCATCGTCTATAATTTCTTCAAGCTCTAATTCTGAAGATTCACTACCAAAGGAAGGTGTACGGTGACGTTTTGTCTTAGATGGTCCAGGGATAGGCGACGGAGCTTTTAATGGAGATGGTTGTTGAACTGTGTAGGTAGGTGATATAGGAAGTGCTCTTTTCATGGAAGGTGGATCGTGTTGTTTTATCTTAGATGGTCCAGGTACAGGATGCAGTGTTTTTTCTAATCGTGTTATTGCATTTGTTTCAGCAATTATCGGTTCTTGATTCTGCTCAGCATTTGGCGCTGGATCGACTAGTAAGGTACTGAACTCTTCATCACTGAATACAGATCGGTTAAATGGATAAATTCCAGTAGTTTCGAAAGCCTTGACCCCTTTTTCTACAGCTGCCACTTTATTAAAAGCAGTTTTAAATAACTCCGCAATATCCGTTTGCAGAATCTTCTCGTGTTTTCTTACTTTGATATATCTATCGCATTCTTGATTGTATGCACTCTTTAATGGTCCGAAAAAACCAACATCGAGCGGTTGCAACCGGTGTGAAGTGTGGGGCGGAACTGAAACAACTTTAATGCCATTATCTCTGCAATAATGATATGACCTTAAAGTTGAATGAGTGGAGTGGTTATCCATTAATAACAGGACCGGATCATCTTTACTAGCTTTTGTAAATTTTGCAAAATGTTGAATCCAGTCTTCAAAAATCTCCTCAGTAATCCATCCAGACTTAGAGCACCTATATACAGCACCAGTTGGCCCGTTTCTTTCTAGGGCTTCTTTCATTCTCTTTCGTTTGAAAATAAACATCGGTGGAACAAACGAACCTGCAGCACTCATCGCTACAACAACAGTTACAAGTTGGCCCCTCTCACCACTTGTGACAGCTCCTACCTGTTTTTGACCTTTCTGGGCAATAATGCGGCTTGGCACGTGAACGTTACTAATCCCTGTTTCGTCTACATTGAAGATGCGATGAGCTTCAAAAGTGTGTTCAGAGTAGAGCTTATCTAAATTATCATAAAATATCGTAACTTCATCTTTATTGAATGCCAACACACGGCTCAGACTTGTGGCTTCCGGTTTACGGCAGCTCAATGTCGGATTGCGCCGCATAAATGCATAGAACCAATCTTTTCCACACATTGCTTTCTCTTTATTAAAAGTGTTTTTTATTTTATTGGTTTGTGCAAATTCAAATGCAAGTTTTCTTATGGACGAAGATGTTAGTCCATAAAAAAGGCGAGAGAGGTTTATAACATGTTTTGCGAGATCTTCTTCTTGCTGAACAGTAAAAACAGATTTTCTGCCCATTTTGTACTTTTTTGTAGCGAAGCGACCTTTTAAACGGTCTTGTAATGTTCCATATGGAATATTGAACATTTGTGCAGTTTTTCGTATGGAAGCAACTTTGTCATGTATTGTCTTAAGCGCACGTTCCATATCCTTTTCAGACCACGAAGCACGAGAAGTTTTGCGTGTATACTTTTGACGAGGCATCTGTAAAAGAATAAACGCCATTGGTACAATATCGATCACAGTAGGAAAATATCGATCACCCCGGTTGACATTAGCCCACTGCACGTGGTAGACAAAAAAGATGAATTACAAAAAAAATCTGTGAAAATGTAACGATAATTCATCACACATAATAAGCACATACATATCTAATTACCTTACTGCACAAAAATCAAAGCTACAATCAAATTAAATCATTACTTACTTTCGTATCGGTGTCACAAATATTATAAGGAATAAGGCAAAATTTAACATCAAGCATTCACTACGGTCAAACATCGACTAAGTGCGTAGGTGACTGTATAAATAGTAAATACCATCCCAGCGCATGCGGTCTCGCTCTATTAAGAAGTTGAAAAGCTTCAAGAATTGGGTAGGGGTGTGTGATCGATATTGGACAGCGGTTGATATTCGACCACTCTCCCCTACTATGTTTGGCAACAATGACAAAAATACACCAACAAATTGCAGTAGACAAATAAGACTTTAAAAACATACATTATACCAATAATGGTTTCTAGGAATTTGATATGGGGCTTTCTTGTGTCGAATGATTATCGAAATAACAATTTTTAATTCCTGAATGCAAACAGTTAGTAAATTATGTCACAACTGAAAAGAACCTGACAAAAACAAAAATTTTAGAGAAAAATGTGAAGTAGTCAATAACAACTAAGTTCTTGTTGGGTATTTAATGAATATATTGCATGTCTAGGATGGAACTATATTTACCCTTGTATAAACTACTCTTATGTATAATGTAACATTCTTTTGTATAAACTACTCTTATGTATAATGTAACATTCTTTTGTATAAACTACTCTTATGTATAATGTAACATTCTTTTTTCTTAAATATATTCAGACTTCAATATAATGGTATTTTCAGAAATATAGGTGCATGTTTCTTTATGGAGAAGATAGAGGACATCATTATCGAAATGCTGTTTGAAATGAATATTTATGTACCTACTCACTATTCGTTTTTCTTTTCTCAACTTGAAATATTCATGTGTTGCTACTTTGAAAAATATTATATTCTATGTATTGTTTAATTTTTTGTTCTTGATTTCCAGCTTTCGCACAGTGTATTTCCATCCATTGGTCAGTACTCACGAGTACTCAGTAAGTTCAGAAGTTCTGAGAAATGAAACACTGGCAACATCGTCGGATAACTATAAATTATTTCGGGTGGGTATGATAATTGGAATTTATTTATCATGCATATATAGATGTCCACTATATCTCTATGAATTTAAATATTTGCCATGCACTCCGCTAATTTTTTATTTTCTTTTTCATTGAATTCTGTCTCGGCGCAAGTTATTTCATCATGTGAGATGGACGGAAATACTTAGAAAATAAACGATTTTAAATAATAAAAGTAACTTTTTCGCACTTATACGCTCCTGAGGCTGTTTCGAGCTAACAAACCGAAATTTCTCCAACAATCAGCAAATATGTAGTATATCGAGATTAATAGGACCCCTGAATAATAACGAATTATAAAATTGGTTACTTGTATGCACTCCGGAGGCTGTGACATGTGACAAAAAGTGGCCATATTTGTTTGGTTTAGAGGGAATATATTGGCGGAAACTGCACCGTCCACGAAACCCTCTAATTTTTCATCGACAGATAGAAACTTTCAAGGGCTATAAAGTTTTTACAATTTTCCACAAAATGGTCGAATAGGAGCTAACTTATCATGAGCTTTCCTTTCTGGTCGAGTTCTTCTATCGTCAAAACGAATGTTGCTCAATAAGTAATTAAAACGATTCAAAGACATTGTGAGCCTGAAGATTTCTACTCCCGATTCGTCTGTTCTCTATAACTCTTCTATATTGAGATGATTGGCCTTAAGAGTACCGGCATAATATGATAATTCTAGTAAAGCTCGAAGCAGAAAATTTAAAAACACTTCTGTAGCCGCTTCAGTCCAGGAGACAAATTTCACACATAAAATACAACCAATCTCACCAATTCTCTTTAAATTGTACACTAAACATCAAAAGGTTAAACTAGGAAGTACCTAGAAGAAGCAGATTATTGACCACGCCTACTAGTTGTTACAGCCAATTGTGTATTGTGTTGGTATCACAGACTGTATGGTATCGCAGGCCTAAGATCAGTATAACAAGTTCAATGATATAGAAAACCAGTAAAACTATATCTGCTAATCCAATTATTACTTGAGAAGACAGTTTAAAACTGGAGAATTCCCTCGATTTATCTGTTCATTGACGACTTCATATTGTGGGTTTCTTAAGTGTCTTATAATTTCTAATTTTTCTAAGAAATCTAGCTCTTGATTCTTATCACAAGTATGTAGTACTTCTAGTTCTGTGTTAGGGTTTAATGAATGCTTGGTGTGAAGTAGATATTTTGCGTAGTAGGATTTCTCTGGTTGTTTTGATCGGTATACTCGTAAGTGTTTATTGAATCTAATTTCAAAATTACTAAGGGTTTGATCCAAATAGTCAGCATTACATTCTGGACATTTAAGTTTATATATACCAGACTTTTTTATTGAGAGTATTTTTGTTTTTATATTTATCAATTTTGTACGCACATTATTTTCTGTTTCAAAAGAAATTGTTGTATTTGTTGCTAAAGATATCATCCTTGAAATTTTATTAGAAATATTACCAGCATATGTGATGATATTGTAATTTTTAACTTCTTTTTTCTTTTGTATGATTCGGAAATATTAGTTGTGATGCCAAATTTTCTCTTTTTTATCAAGTTATTTATTTACTGTATATAATGGATAACCGTGGGATGTTGCTATTTGTTTAATTGTATTAATTTCTCGAGGAATTGGAAATGTTCTATATATCATTGAATTATATGCTGCTAATTTTTGTTACATAGAATGATTGGAATTATATAGTATATTCACATTAGTGTGTGTTATTTTCCTGTAAATTGAATAATCAAGTACATTATTAACCCCTTGAATTTTTAAACTCAAGAAATTGAGTTCTCTTTGTTCAACTTCTAATGTAAATTCAATTTTTGGGTGTGAATTATTCATATGATTGAAAAATACATCTAATTGTCTTTCACTGCATATAAAACAAGCTAATATGTTATCTACATATCTATACCAGAATAAGATATTTTCTGAAATGTTATATTCACATATTTTTCTGTCTAAACTCTCCATAAAAATGTTTGCGAATATTGGGATATAGAGTTTCCCATTGGAAAACCTTCAGTTTGAATATATACCTTATTATCAAAAGTGAAATAACTCTAATTAAATACATACATCAAATCAATTAAGAATAGCTGATATTATTCCTGGATTAATATTTTTATCTTCTAGTTATTATTTTACAAGTGTTATACATTCTCTCTGAGCAGTTTTGGAAAACATATTGGTAACATCAAATTAAATGAGTTTGGATTCATGTTATAAGTTGAATGTTCTTGATTGTTTGATTGGTTATATTGAATTTTTGATTGATTATTGAGATATATCAATAGTTATTATGTATGGTGTTTAGTTTATTAGCTAATTTATTATTAGGAATATTAACATAAGAGACTACAGGTCTAATTGTATTAGATTCTTTTTGTAGATGAATATGAAAAGAAATGCATCATAAATAAAAATCCTCAATCTCCACAATTATATTATGGCACTGAAAAATCATATAAACCATCGAAACCATTTAGATCTGTAGTTTCTTATTTTAATACTCCTAATAATAAATTAGCTAATAAACTGAACAATGTACATAACAATGTACATAACAATTATGGATATATCTAAAACCTTAATTGAAAATTCAATAAAAAAATTAAAACATTCAACTCAACAGGATAATTCTCAATTCATTTTATTTGATGTTACCAATATGTTCTCTAAAATTTCTACAAAAGAATGTACGAAAATTACTAGAAGATAAAAATATTAATCCATGAATAATATCAGCCATCCTTAATTTATTTGATCTATGTATTAATCAGAATTATTTCGTTCTTGATAATGACGGATGTATTCAAAATGAAGGTTTACTAGTGCAGCCTATATCCCAATATCACCAATTTTGGCAAACATTTTTATGGGCAGTTTAGAAAGAAAAATCTCTAAAAAATACTCGTATTGTAATGATGGGTATAAATAAATGATAAAGATGATTATTGGAATCGGGACAACCTGTATCATATAAAACAAATGAAATAAAATTTCTTCAGTTATTTCGTAACGAAACTATATTAAACGAAAAATGTTCGTTCGTTCATTCGTAAAACTAGGTGATTGGAAATTATAGCGTAAGCTATTTCACTGCGTTGTAGAACCATAATTTAAACCAAAAAAATTGGGAAATACATTATCTCATGTATGAAATCGCAAACTCAGCGATCCACATATGGAGTTTAGTCGAGAGGCAACTAAAAAACTTAATGAAGAGGGGAAATTTTGTAACCCGTCGCTGGGGAGTGAAAAAATTGAAAAGAGTGAGAGTGGGTCCAGCCGGCGTTCTGGAATCACGCGGAGTTTTCACGACCAGCGCAAATCACTAGCTTAAGTGATTGCGCCTTTCATTCGCTAACAGGAAAATTAACGTCATTTATCAGGCTTAGGTTTTTTTGTTTTGTTGTATGCATATTCTTTGGGTCACTCGCTCCACATTCCACGCCTGAGAGGAAGAGATTTCGTCTCCGGTTACGAATTTGTAAGTTTATTTAACCTACTAACTATTATTCAGAGGGTGTGTGTAAAGGCAGAATCAGTAGAGAAACCAATATATCCTTCAATACATTGCTTCTCGTGGCCGATGACACATAACTACTAATCAGATTTGTCAGGGTAGTTATTTTATCTTGAAAGGGAAGTATTGTAAAATATTGCCACCGAAATTCATAAAAGGTCATTTACTGATCTACAGATCAAGAGGGCTAGTAAGAGACGATAGTTTATTACGGTTTCACAAGAAACTGATTTTTATTTATATATATATATATATATATATATATATATATATGTATTTATATATATATATATATACATATATATATATAATTTTTTGTATGATACAGGTTGTCCCAATTCCGATAATCACTTTTATAATTTATTTATACCCATTATTACAGTATCTTATTTTAGTATAGATATGTAAATGACATATTAGCTTGTTTTATAAATATTGAAAGACAATCAGATGTATTTCCAAATCATATTAATTATTTACACCCAAAAATTAAATTTACATTAGAAGCTGAATACAATAACTCAATCAATTTTCTTGGTTTTAAAATTCAAAGAGTTAATTATGTACTTGATTATTCAATTTACAAAAAAACAACACACACTGATGTGACTATACCATATAGTTCCAATCATCCCATGTCACATATGATTCAATGATACATAGAGCTTTTTCAGTTCCTATGAACAAATGTAATTTTGTTAGAGAAATCAATTCAATTAAACAAATAGCAACATCCAACGGTTATCCATTACATATGATAAATAGATTAATTAATAAAAAAGAGGAAAAAGGGCCATTACAACTAATATTTCCTAAACAAACTAAAGGAATAAAAAATTATAAAATCATCACATATGCAGGTCATATTTTTAATAATATTTCAAAGATTATATCTTTAGGATCAAATACAATAACTTCTTTTAAAACAGAAAATAATGTGAGAACAAAATTATTGAATGTAAAAACCGGAATACCCCCATTAAAATAATCTGGTATTTATAAACTTATGTCTCCAGAATTTAATGCTGTCTATTTGGGTCAAACCCTTAGAAATTTTGAAGTTAGTCACAGTGGACACTTACGAGTATATAGATTAATACAACCAGAGAAATCCCACTACGCAAAACATCTACTTGACACCAAACATTCATTAATACCTAACAGAATTAAAAGTACTATATATTTGTGATAAGAAACAAGAACTAGATTTCCCTGAAGAATTAGAAATTGAAAGACATTTAAGAGACTCACGATATGAAGTTGTCAATGAACAGATAAATCTAGGGACTTCTCCACTTTTAAACTCTCGTCTTAAGTAATAATTGTAAAGATCAGCACATATTGTTTTCCTCCTTAAATCTCCTTAAATGGGTGAAATATATCCAGGATATCTCAATAGGGCTAATAATATCTAAGCTACAATTTTTGTAATAATATATGTTCTTCATATTTCTATTCATATATATTAAGTAAATCGTAAGTTAGTTAGTTGGTCTAGCCAAAAATAATTATTAAACATCGTGTAGGCGTCACATGAAATGTAACTTCTGTCATTCTGACGATGATGTTTAGTAAAATTGAAACAATTGTAAATTTTTTAGAATTTTTCCATTATTCTGTGGAATTATCTAGAAACAGTTAGTTTCACTTAGGCAAGATAATATCTCGGTTGGATATTCTGTGCATTTTTTATTCCAAATTGTTCGTATGAGACACACTAGACTAGTTATAAAATACAGCTCTCCTGACATGTGTAGAAGCTAGGAATTCATACTTAATCCTTTTGTCTTGCTACCATTATGAGTGTGAGACATAGAGTAGTGCTGCAATTTTCATAAGTTTCTTAGCAGAGCTCTCTCCATTTCATCCGGTCACTCGTTTGTGCTAATACTCATTTTTGTCCCATGTGTTCTGCCGCGTTAATAATTTCTTCAATCTATAAATTTGGATCATTTTGCTTTCACCCCACTTTCAGCAATTGGGCATTACAAATTTCTCTTCAACTTTCATTTTACCTTAATAAGTTTCCTTTTGCAACTCATTTGTTTGGATTAATAATTTCAAGTAATCAAACGGTATTGATTTCAAAATATCCAATACATTTATTGACACACCCCTGACAAAAATTTAAAACATTCCAAAAAATTCAAAGCGATACTAATTAATCACTTTTTTAGTATGAGGGTGATAGAGGAAGCTTTACACAAGCTTCTTCATCAGACTACGATAGTGAAACTGGTGTTTTATTCATGAGTCAACTCCAAAAAGATGCTATTGCTTGTTGGAATACTAACAAAAAGCTAGATGAAAATACATTTACTCTATTAGAACAAGACCATGAGAGATTAGAGTTTATTAATGATGTATACGTAAGTATATTTTAAGCTTTATTTGTTAACATAAATGGGATTTTCCTTATTTTCTGTTATCGGCACCAACCGCTAAAATTATGAGCCGCGAGTTCAGTGTGGACTGCTGGTATAAATGAACTAGATTAGTGGAGTGGACTGTTATGCTTGTCGTTCACTGCTACACAAAAGGGTTGTTGTTTTGTTTTACTTCAATTACGTTTTTGGAAAGAAGCACCAGTCGTAATTTTAAGTAACGTTTGCGGCAAGTTGATAATTAGTTACAATTCTTAACAGATATTAGATGTTCGTATGATAAATAAGTATTTCTCTCCGATTATTATTGAACTAAAATACTCATAGTTAACACTGTTGTATTTTGCGTCGTGATACAATAGATATTTTTATACTTTCAGGTAAAATCGTAATTCTCCCGATTTAGTATTAGGTTAAAATTAATCTAAGGTTGATTAGTTTGATATTAGGAGTTTATTCTGACCCGAGAGTTTCATTCGAAGATACTTGTGCGTCCATTTTTGCGAAAGAGATTTTTCACCACTCACTGTTGTTTGCTCGAGATTTCGTCTTTTATTACAAGTTGAAAGACTGTTACATGCTCATTTGCGATGGTGATTTACTCAGAGACCATTTGTATTCAGATCCGGATGTCGAAAGATACTTTTCCTTTGTGTTATATTTGGGTCCATACTTGAAATCTCGACGCCGGTTAAATTACTTATTGACAATAGAGATAAGTTGTGTCATTGCAATATTTCCTTAGAGTGGTCTCTTTGAACAGCGGTAGCAACTTAACTCATGAATGAAGGTTCTGCTCATATCCTATAGCAATAAAATATATTTTAGTCTTTACGTCAATCATTGTTGACCAGTATCAATTACTTGAGTAGCTTGTTATATTATTTTAGGATGTTCCATAATTCTTTCTTATGCATGGATTTTTAGAGCTAGTGAAATTTTAAGTGTCAGGCTCCTGTAGAGAAGATTTTCCTTTTGGCGCCATACACTTGTCCGACAATTCACAAAATGAGGGAGAGAGTTTTGTTAATTTGTTTGTCATCGTGATGTATACTACTCGCCAAATCGTAACAACTGTGTTACTGGTGAATCGTAGAGTGGAGATTGATACCCAAGTTTTTGAAAAGAATTTCTTATTTAATAATCATATGAAAGGCTTATTTCAATGTCTGTTTGAAATAACCGCATCCTAATTTATCAATCATGTATTCCTTGTTGAAAATTATTTACAAAGATATTTGTCTGGTACTATTATCAACATACAACCGAATTCCCAGAAATTAAGAGTTAGGAAAATTCTTTTTTCCAATTTTGATATATAAAGTGACACTTTTTAAAACTCATTGACGTTTTAATACGTTTTACTTTTCGTAACTAGTTATGAAAAGTGAAATATGTCGCATCTGTTGATGAAACAGTTGGGCGAAGCAATATTTTCGTAGCGAGTGGATGTCTGCGCAACGATAGAAGCCGGTAGCGCAAGAGGACACGAGTTTTGAAAAACTGTGTTTCCCAACGTATTTCACACAATATTGTTTCTAATTAACTTTGACCTCAAAAAATAACGGAAAATAAGCGGTTTTAATGATTAAAACTAACTTTCCCACACTTATAAACTCCGGAGGCTGTGTCGTGCTAATAAACAAAAATTTCTCCAAAAATTACCAAAAATGTGGTATATCTGGATTTAGAGGATACATTGCATTGGTTCTGGTTAGCTGATAATCAATAAGGTCCATCTGAACAATATCCAATTCTTCTACTGTCAGGGCATGGCCCTTCGTTCTGTAAATTTTTTTAGTACCCCCCTGAGAGTTTCGTAGCCTTGCCATTATGTCCTCCTTCGGTCACGGAATTTTCTGATTTACAGTTTCGAAGTTGTAATGTCGAATCTTATGTGGCGATGGTCCGAACATGATGGTTCATAGGAGACATGCCAATTCGAAATGTTATCGTGGCTACAGAAGGTGAGATCCAAAAACTCTTGCCTGACCGACATCACGAAGTGGGTTGTGCACATACATTAGCGATCGCTAATCCTTCGCCCATAATAAATTCATGGAATGACTCGCTTTTTCCATTGGTGTTAGTACTTTCCCAGATTGTGTGATGGGCGTTAATATCATTACCGATGATTATATGTTGTCATTTTCCTTTGCAGTAGTCGACAGCGTCCTTCAATAGACATGTCCTCTCTTTTCCAGGGAAGTGAACACAGTAGACAACCCAGGACTTGAGCTCTTCTTCCCTGCTTTTCTGACGGTTGATTGTGACATAATCGCTAGAATACAGCTCCGGAATTAGCATACAGCTGATTTTATTACAGTTGTATAACGAATAGGCTGTTAGATTGTGGCCTCACAGTAACTTACCTCCGGGCAGACTTAGTCTCCTAATAGTTTCGTTGTTTAGCCACAGTTCCTGTATAAGGAGGATGTTGAGGCCTTCTTTTTGGAACCTTCTACAAAGCACGGCAGAAGAAGCTTTGGCGTGGTGAAGTTTTATCTGAATTACCTTTATGGTATCATTTTTTTTATGTAAAAGGGCTGGAAGAGCGGCTCCTCAGTAGGGCGTCATCCTGTTTCAGGGTGGCTTCATTGTTCTGGTATACTGTATATCTTTTCAGCCGACTGATGCCACTTTGAGTAGGCCATTTTTGGGGATGTTTTCGTGAGCCCTCGGGATCGCTGCTAGGATTTCTTCTATCCTATCGGTCGTTAACTGGGACTCAGTGTAGCCTTCACTGACGACCGCCACTTTCTCGCTGCTCGTCGCATCGTTGTACGTCTTGCTAGTCGCGTTAGCCGGTTATTGGGGTTGCACACCCTTTGGCCTCTTCTGAGGTGTACTGTCTACCGACCCTGTTCTTTTTTGGCGTTTTCTGGCTTCTTCGTTTCTAATCAAGTCCTTTGTCTTACCACTGTTCTCCTTATGGTTGCTGAAATATTGTTTGATCAGAGAGCCTGCTCATCAGAGCCCTGGATACACCGCACAGAAAGGTCTTCAGAACCACTTCCCCTATCAAGCTGTTTCTCCTCTACGGAGTTTGCCCTTTAGCTGGGGTCCGGCCGTGGGGTTGCCTTTGCTCTCGGCTTTTTATTTACATAATTTGTATTTAAACTCATTTTAATCTCAAGAGAAGCTCGGGAAGTAAGTAGTCCACTCAACCAGAGCCCCACATGGCTGGGTAAGACATTAGATACAGAGGAGGGGCTGCGTGGTAGCACCGGGGAACGTTCAAGATCACATATATCAATGTCACCATCAATCCCTCGCCTCGTTGCCTTCCATATTGACTTTGGGAGTATGTTGGATGTGTATTAGGGTGGAAAGAAAATAGAGAAATTAAAACGAATTGCACCTTTGGAGCTACTTATTTATCCCTTCAAAATTACAGATTATAATATAACAACTTCCACTGCCCCAGAGTGGTGGAAATTGCTTTCAATGGGACATAATCTAAATAACGCAACTCTTCGCATATGAAGATTATTTTTTAAGTACAAACCAGAATGATTTTTCAAATACAAAATATCCCAGAGCCCTCCGCGAGGAGGTAGTTGCGGATCGAGTTCCACCCTCCCTAACCCACCCTTGAAGTATATTTTGTACTCATTCGACATTAGTAGCAAAATTTGACTTTGTCTCGAATTTTGACATTATTTTACGAGCTTTTAACCTAGAGCGGATGAAATCATCTCAGGAGTTTTGACAGCAAACTGCTAATGACGCTTCCGTTACCAACTTGACGCAGCGTTCAACGGCTTGGGTGTGACACGGAAACTTTGGAAATTGTAAAATAGTTCCATCTTCTTTCACACATCCCGATGCAACAAAACGTTTTCAATCATTTCCTGAATATAGCGTAGTTAGTGACGATTCCGTAATTTTGCAGTTTTGCCAGTCTATCAAGTCTATGTAGTCTTGAACGCCAAAGTTGAAAGCAGGAATTTGGAAAGCTCTTATTGTCTTGCCATTTTCAGTCGATCTTGCTTTCTTTATCCTTCTTAAAGCCAGTTCTCTTATATGCTGCCTATTATCACATAACATGGTTAAAATAATATTTTCGGGGTGCCAAAAAAATACGTTTCTTTGAATCACCTTATCAATGACTGAGTTGGATTTAGATATCGAGATCGTTTTATTAGTTCAAGTAGAATTTGAGAACCATTCGTACACGACGAATTCAATTTTATGGTGAACCAAAGTGGAGCGTAAGCTCGAACAACATACGTCACCAATATTTGAAGAGTCTCTGTTGGAGCCGGTGTTCCAACATACAATCGGAGCTGCCTAATCGCTAATATCAACCATCTGGAATGGGATACTTTGCCAGCATCCCTTCGAGCCAAACTTTCGCTACAATTTCCAGAAATAACAGCATAGCATATTTCCAGCAAATATATTTGATCTGTACTTAAGTCCTTGTCATCTACGTAAGGAAAATCAGTTTTAATCGGAATACAGTGATTTTTAGCTTTTCGCATTCATATATTTGTTTACCGATGGATCCGAAGAATCCTCTTGGGCCAGTTGTGGGTCCATATAAATGCTGAAATAGATGGCGTAGGGGAAGTTCGTTGCCGTGTAATTGGCAAACAAGCCATTGTAGTGGTCTTCGAAAATGTAATTCAAGTCACCTTAGAACTCCTCCTTTAGGTCCCGTATTGACTACTGTTCCATCACAGCCCATAGCCAGAATATTTGTTATATCAATCAGATGACTTTCAAGATAACTAATTAAACTTAATTTGATATTTTCTGCAGATCAAGTTAGTGGGGTTACATGTCCAATATATTTTGACCCTGGCTCTTGTACTAGTATATAATATTCTTCCATGAGCATTTAACGTTGAAAATATTTCCTTTAGCTTCTAGAACTAAACTTTTATCTTTTCGCCCATCAAAATGTAACCCATTTAGTGGTAACATGTTGTCTCTTTTCTTCTTAATTATTTCTTTTCGTAGTTTGTTTCTTTGTCTTCGTACTTTCTTTCTGTCTATTACCTTTGCTGTATCTGTTGGCGAAATAATTCCGACATCTTCAAGGACTGCACTGGCGATTATATCAGCACCTCTGTCAGATACTCCGCTTCTTTCACAAGCTAATGCAAGCGAAGGCAATGATAATCTCATTTAACTTCCTTTCGTTTCCTCAGAATTCATAGGTTTAGTCTCTTTAGTTGTAATTTCTACATAATCAACATCATTGCATTTTCAGTAGTCACTACCACTTTTTCATCCTCTTCATTTTCCAAACTATCGTCCATTTTATTTTTTTATTGTTAAATTTGATTCTTTATGCTTAATATATCTTCCTTCTCCTTTTTTGTTCTTGCTCTTGTTTTCTCCTGGTAGCTACAATATCAATAGAACCCGTGACCATTTTCTCCCAGTTCGTTGATCAATAAGAAACATGTGTTCTTATTTAATACTTTTCGAGTTTTTTCACAAGTGTATGTAATAGTATATTACGTTACGTGTGTTGTAAGAAGCATTTTACGCACAAACGGAAAAGTTACGCACGAAGCCGCGTAGCGGCGAGTGCGTAATTCCGTGAGTGCGTAAAATGCGTTACAACACGAGTTACGTACTATACTTTACCTACGACCCACTTGTACTTGTGTTTTATAATCTTATTAAGGTATTTAAAGTACAAGTAAAAACGTACATCCTCGATGCCCAGCCAAGTTTTATAAAAGTCCGTCCTAAGTAGTATTTATTTTGATTAAAAATGTATGTGAATAACCGGAATTGCATAAAATAGCGTATACACCTCTCGACTAAAGTGACATTAATCCCTTAGGTGGATTACTTCCCTCATCAGAAATAAAACACCACCCGCGGTATTAAATGGGCCACTTTAGTCGTTTGGTGTACAATATACTATTGTTTACTAATATGAGATACAACCAGACAGCTAAAAGATGCGGATTGAATGAAACGGAACCAATTGTCATATAATTCCAAATAACTCTTAGTATTAAACGCAATCTCATATCTAATAAATGTTATCTACCATTTATGTATAGAATAAAATTCAACGTCAAATATCTGAGTAATACATTTTGAATAAAATGGCTACGTCTATTGACAGTTGCTAAGTGGTTGCTATGGAAGCCGTGCGACTTACTTTACTGCCGTGCGTTTTGTTTTACCTTGCGTAATAGACGTCTTACATTGATTGCCGACTGTGTATTTTTGACTACTTACAGGGGTGGTCGTAGGTAAAAGACTATTTGCACTTGCAAGCCTTTTCTTGGAATAACTACAATTTTAGTTTATCCTTATCGTTGTTCTCCCCTTATATGGTTTTACAAGAGTTCTGTACTTCTTGTAATAATATTTGAACAATTTCATGATACGATTACGCGACACAATATGAATGGAAGCTCTTTTCCATAACTGAGTCAGATTTAACAAAATTATCTCACCAATTTGACTCATTGTTTTAATTTCAGATTCATGTCTTAGCCACAAGAAAAACTTCATAATGACTTCATAAGTAGGTAAATAAGGGTATGTTAATACAATTCACCCTTTGTCTAGTTTTTAACACCGATATCCTGGATGACGTAGCAGACGCAGATGCCATATTTTAGGTAGTGAAGCTTTAAACGGTAATAGAAGATTAACGTGAAACAATAAAACACGTGTTACCGATACAAACGCTCTATTCACATTGATGAAAAATGAGCGGATCTTATCAGTACAGGCGTGAGACAGCGCCGGGCCGGTTAAAAATATTTCGCACATGAAGCAAATATTATATGAATACAAGAGATTTGTAGAGGCAACGGAACAAGTTAATCTAGATCGACCAAACTTGTTTGGTTGAATGTGTGGACCATAAGGTACATTTTACGTACTATTATGTTCAACTTTAGTACCTCCGGTGGCAACTATAATTACTGTTTCGGTACTAGGAAAGTGTAGCATATTTCAATAAAAATCGTTCAAATCGAACCTCTTGGGGCACCGGTAATAATTTTCGTACATTGCCCAAATTTTAAGGATGAATCATACATACCAAAAAGCAACTTTTGCGCACTATTACAAATAAAAACAATATATGGCCAATTCTGTAAGCAACTATTAAATTTTAGAACATGGTTAAAAATTAGACGATCCGCTAACTTCATTTTGATATCTGTTCAAATTTAAACTCTACTCTAGACCAAGGGTCTCCAAACTTTGAAGCCTTGGGACCATCATATTTTTTTCGGTGTGTTGCAAGGGCCATAACAATTTTAATTTTTCTGCCCACCTAAGCAAACAGGCTTTTATTGCATTTCAATTACTATTGTTTGTTTATTGTGACACGTCACGATATCTAGTGTCGAATAGTGATACTATGTAGTGTTCTAGGTACTATCTATTTTAGCTACCCACTAACAGGTGGCATATTTGGGAAATTCCGCATTATTTCGAGAAAGTTCTGGTTCTGGCTAGTTTTTTCGATCATTTCTAGATGGCTGTAATTGCATGGGTATAAAGAGGCTAGCGGAGCCATTGCGAGTCAGTTTGTGCGGGAAAGGCGAAGGAAGCGAAGTTGCCTATTGTGAAATAAAGTAATAAGAGTATTTTGATTAGACTTGTTTTTATGTGTGATTTATTGGTATGGAAAACAAGCGAAAAATAGACAGTGAATGCAGAACGTTCCAAGATAAATGGAACTTTCAGTATTTTGTGATCGAGTGCAGTAATAAGGCGCTATATATAATTTGTAATGAAACCATAGTTGTTCTCAAATAATTAACATTAAACGTCACTATGAATCGAACATCTTCAAAATTACTCTAAATATACAGGAATATTTCGGACGGAAAAATTTGAAGTTTTGAAGCGCGGACTGAAATCCGCAGCAAGCTTTGTTTACCAAGGCAAATACTGAGCAAGAGTCTGCAACTCGCGCCATCTTTCGTGTGGCTCTTGAAATCGCAAAACGTGGAAAACCATTCACCGATGGAGAAATGATAAAAGAATGCTTGATTGTAGTAGCTGAAGAAATATGCACCGAAAAAGTAAATTTATTGAAAGGTGTCAGTATGTCAGCAAACACCGTGGCTCGGAGGGTGCAACATATCGCAGAAAATATGTCATCTCAACTGTCTGAGAAAAATTGACATCTTGACTGGTTTTCTCTAGACTTGGGTGAGTCAACGGATATGTCAGATACTGCTCAGGTGTTGATTTTTGTTCGTGGAGTCGATAAAAGCTATGAAGTGTATGAAGAACTTCTTGATATTGATAATATTCACGGCACGACAAATGTGGCAGATATTTTTAACGGAGTTGAGAATGCCATTAATAAAAAAACCTGCAATGGAAAAACTTGAAATCTATCACCAGCGATGGAGGCAAAAATATGTGTGGTAAAAATAAAGGAGTCGTCGCACTTGTGTCAAAGGCTGTAGAAAATTATGGTGGTTCAAAACCATTAGTATTACAATGTATCATTCATTATCAGTCCTTGTGCGGAAAATGTTTGGATTTGCCTGAAGTTCTGAGACAAATCATATTAGTTGTTAATTTTACACAGGGCTGAATCACCGACAATTCCGCGAGTTTATTGAAGAGATCGGAGAAAATGATTACCGATATCATGGCGACGTACGCTGGCTTAGTTGCGGAAAAGTCCTCAAGCGTTTTTGAACTTCGAGCAGAGATCGAAATGTTTTTGAATGAGAAGTATCACCGATTTGGGAAATAGTGAATGGCTGTGGAAATTAGCATTCTATGTCGATTTGACAAATCATATGAACGAACTGAATTTGAGATTGCAAGAAGAAAATCTGCTTCTTCCTTATTTATACACCAATGTCAAATCGTTCAGGCAGAAAATAATACTATTTCAATCGCAGTTACGTAAAAATGTATCACATATATTAAAACAGCCACACTACAGAGACTGAATTTCCACTCGATTTTGCAGTCGAAACTTTGAGTGCTTTAAAGATAAATTTCCATACTCGTTTCTCAGATTTTGATGTCATTGTGAATGAAATTAAGCTTTTTCACAATCCTTTTGATTCTGACATTGAAACCCTGGCTCCGGAAGTCCAAATGGAAATTTTTGATTTATAATGCAGTGGTATGTTTAAGAACAAATATCAAAATTCATCTTTGTTGGAATTTTAGTCTTCCACTGGCACAATTTGATAATTTGCATTAATTTGTTCGTGGGTTGTTTTCTGTTTTTGGTACTATGTACTTGTGTGAGAAAACATTTTCCAAGATGAAGTGCACAAAAAATGTTTACAGATCTAAATTAACCGATTAGCATCTTAAATCTCTTTTAATAATTGGTACAAGTGAAATTAATATACAACTACAAACAATTGTCGATGGAAAATCACTATTACATCAATCTCTCATGAGCTATTTTTATGTTTTATTAGTGGGATTAATTTCAGTATAATAATTTGTTAGTTATTGATATGCTTAAGCTTAAAATACTCAAGATGAGTTTTCTGCGTCATAATTTCTGTCGTAAAGTAAATGAAACCGAGTAATTATCATTTTGTGTTTTCATTCTCTTCCATTCAACTTATCAAAGCACTATGGCTGTCGTAGGCCAGGTTGATGACACTAGTCTTAAGCTGTCGCGGGCCGTATTGATGGCAGTGGCGGGCCGGATTTATTATGTTACTCACAAATCAAATCTTTTTTAGGCAACAGTATTGGAGAATTCAAAGAAATTTGAGAGATAATTCGAATCCTTTCGAATTACCTGATGAAACATTCACTAAACTTTTCAGACTTTATACCTAAGTAAACTTGCCAATCAGTAATACATTCACTATCTGAACACATGTATGATAGTCAAAGATCAACATTTGTTCCTAAACACCTCCGCGTGCTATGTACTTTGCATTTTCTTGGTCATGGTAGCTACCACACACCCACAGGTCAGCTTCATCATACTGCAATGAGTCAGCCAATGGTTAATCGCAGTATTGCAGAAGTTACAAATCTAATAGTCAATCATTTATTAGACAGGTACATTATACTTCCTGTTGGAGAAAATAGAAATAGTGTACAGGAGACTTTCAATGAGGAGTCTCCTCATTTTAATGGGTTATGTGGTGTGATTGATTACACTCATATAAAGATTATATGTTCTCCTATTAATCATGCTGTGTATCCTGCTGCACCATATTACTGTCGCCAAGGATACTACAGCATAAATTCGTAAATTATTTGTGATGCCAATAAATTGATTCTTACTATTAAAGCCAGATTTCCTGGATCAACCCACGATGCTGCTATATGGTTTAGTTCTCAAGTAAAGACCTTGCTACGTCAAGACTATGTAAATGGAGGCAATAGCTATTTGATTGGAGATAGTGGATATCCTCTGGAACCATGTTTATTAGTACCATATGATGCTGCTGCAGGTAATTCACCTGAGTCAGGATTCAATACAAGTCTTTCCTCAGCTCGAATTTTTATTGACACACCAATGGACTTCTAAAAGCAAGATCTAGATGACTATTGGGCACTCCATTTTGACCCAATTCGTGCTGCAAATATAATTTATAGTAGCGTCTTGCACAACTTGGCAATTCAACATCGTATAGAATTACCAGACGATGATGTAATCATAAATCCCAATGATAATGTAATACAAAATAGACCAAATTTAAATGTTAACGGAAACCAATGGTTACAGGCTAGAATGCAATTTTTGTATAATTAGCTAATTATCTGATTAAATAAAAAGATTACTCTGAAAATATTGGTATTTTATTTAAAAAAAAAGTATAAAAAATAAAAATTACAATTGGTTAAAACTAGTTTTGAAATAAAATAAAAAACTAGTAACTTATATGAAGTAAACCAATTATTAAAAAACTTCTGATAAATGAAAAACAGAATAATTAGTTGAGACTAGTTTACAACCGTAGTTTCCTATAAATTAAAATTACGATTGGTTAAGTCTAGTTTTGAAATAATACACATGAACATGAAGTAAAAAAATCTAAATTAAAATGATACTAGTCTATTAAAATCTCAAATTATTAACAGGACCCCTGTAGCAGTTTCTTTTGGAAAATTGTTTGGCTGACTGCGAAATAGCAGCTGCCATATTATTACTAGACTGTACTAAGTCTTTCAAGCACTCCACATGAAAATTTGTTAAATCTTTCAAGGGTTCTCCTTTCCTTGATTTTCTTCTGGTGCTCTTAACAGAAGAAGTGTCCAAATCTTTTTTTCTTCAACATAAGAGATTTTGTTTGTCTCCTGAAAATGATTTCACATGTATAAAACTACTTATTATATATCTTTTTATTGGCACCTGTACTGTAAATGTTTTACTTTCATTGGTATGGAAATATTCCTCATTGCTTTGTTGTGATGTACTTGGAACAAACTTTAACATAATTTTTGTTATTTCGGAGATAAAACTAAAATCACAAAATTACCGACCTCAATTAGTATTTCTTCGAAATCTGCATCCCTTTTAGCATCTTAAGCATAATCATTGTTATCAAGTGCAACACTTGGTACAGCATCATCTATTTCATCTTGAAGTCCAGCTTCCACAATATTAGGTGCTCCAAGAATTACAATTTTGGATAGTCACTTTTTTGACCCCCTCCCGTTCCAGTGTTTTCATACACAACTGCTCTGGAGTTTCTTCAGGTGTTGGTTTTCAATTCATTAAGTGCCTGAAAAATAATTTATGATAGTATATTACTCAAGGCTCTAGTTATTTCTTCAGATTGCAAAGACTTGCCTCTTTCCACTGCTTAACAGTTTTGTTTGCTCCTGGTTTATTATTTAACATTAATGCCCATTTCTTTTTAATAGTAGGTACCTCTGCATTTGTATATTCAAATTTCAGCATTTCTATATTAATTTCTAAGTACGATAATAATAACTGTTTATGTTCATTCTGGCACTTCTTGGCATTGACATTGTTATAATACTTATTGTAACTATTTGAAAACAAAAAATTATAAAAAACGAATAAGGTCACCTCGATTCAGCCATTTTGCAAATACACATTTACTTACCACAAAACTGTCTGTCCTTAAACTTAAAAAATATCTGTTGCCGTCACTTCAGTAGATAGGAGGTTATATAAGGGGATCATTGATCTACTTTCCGAGCTAAATAGTTCAAATGAGTCAAGTTCGATCTGTCAACACTGCTTCATTTAACCACATTTAACACCACCGTTAAAATGAATCATTTTAAGGAATCCTTTAAATATTGACGTTATAGAATTGCAATTGGGTTATATTCAATAAACAGAAAGTTAGAAACAAATTCCTTAACGTGCCTTTAACCATTTCTTATAGAATTGGCCCTTATATCAACTTTTTCGTCCCACCCTAATGTGTATATTGTGAGGGTGGGTATGTATGTGTTTTGTGAACTTGTATATGTGTGTTCCCTCGACTTTTCTCCGGGCTTGAGAGCGTTCCCTTAGTCAGCGTAAACTGGCACTCCACGGTAATTGTGTGTTTGTCGAGGAGCGCCCGAACCGACCAAGATACTTATAAAAATAATAAATAATGACAAGTTTTACTCCTATGAAGATAAAATTTCTAATTGAATTGTCAGTTTAAAAATAAATTCATATTTGTGTTTTAGATTGACCAGGATAGAACTCTTTGGGTTTTATCAGATAAAATGAACAAGTTTTTATATGGACATCTTGATCCTAACGATATAAACTATAGGATATTGAATACAACAGTATATTATGCGATTAGTGGATCAACACGTGAATACAACAGATATATGTATATATATTATTATATATATATATATGTATGTATATATATATATTCTTAAATAAATGTACTTAATTCTTGCTTTACTTTAATAAATTTATGTTGCTATTTTATAAAAATCTTTTTTGACATTTCGGCTTAAGATCTGCCTTTTTCAAAATATTGTACAAATATGTAAGTACATGAATATCGAAATACAATCTGTTTCAATTATATTTCGAAGATTTTTCATCTTTAATTGATAATATTTATGTTTTAATATACGACAACTAAGGAATTATCAATTTAAATTCATCGATACATAGGGTAAAGAATGGAGGGTAGAGAAGAGGAGAACTATCTCATATGAGAGAAATGTTTAAAAACTGTCCAGCTATAAACAGTAAATAATAGTTCATAAATCCTCCAAAGTGGCGTTGGCATAGGCACATGGTATGACGTAGTTCATCAAATATTTTTTTGTTTATTTCTCTATCGCTTTCTAATAACTTTTAGGGCTCTTTTTAATGTTTACCCGGCGGCTACTGTGGCGTCACCTTTATACAGGGTGATTGATTAGTGTGATAAAGTTCAGTATCTCCTATGTCCTTTGAGATATAAATATGAAAATTTGAGGGATTATAGCCATTATTAACCCTCCGTTAGTGTGGTGGGGTATATTATACCCCAGTTTAGCAACTAACGTTTATAAAATTAGAATAAAACCAGGTGGCCCCTCTATTTTTCAGTAGCTGTAGTTCATACATTGCTTAATGAAATTATGGTAGTGCCCGCTGTCTTCTAATTGCCAGTTACAAATTAGAACGTGTGACAGTCGGGTGGGGGCATGGTATAGCGCGGAACACTACCAACGTGATTTTTTATGTGTATTAGTTGGACAGGTAAATTATATCAGTTATTATGTTTTTTTATAACTGACCTGACTATTTTAGGTTCATTTTAGTACATAAAAATACCAAACGCATATAATGTCTTACGAAGCAGAGCAGGAACGTTTGAGGAAGGTTTGGGAAGAATTTGGTGACGATTCGGACGATGAGCCGTTTATAGACACGGAATCGGAAGTTGCAGAAGTGCTTGACAATAACCGAGATGAACTTCCAGAAAATACACATGAATCGGATGATAATGAATTGGAAAATATAGATAGTGACTCTAAAATAATGTAGAAAATGAGAGGTATTTTTTGATAAAAATAAATCAGAATGGTCAAAATTTCCATCAAAATAAAATGTAAGAATAAGGTCCGAGAATATAATAACTCATTTGCCTGGAGTAAAGGGGGTAGCAAAAGAAAAGAAAATGCCGCTTGATTGTTGGTTGCTTTTTTTCACAGAAGATATGCTGGATTATATTGTAAGTTATACAAATGTTAAACTAGCAACTAAAGCGTCTAAATACGATACAAATCATAAGTATTTAGTAAAGGAGACCGACAAAAATGGAAATTAAAGCCCTCATCGGTTTGCTTCATTTGACGGGATTGTACAAAGCAAACCGACAAAATGCTGCGGACCTATGGAACACAGACGGTAGTGGTATTGAGCTATTTCGTACAACAATGTCTTTACAAAGATATTATATCGTATTACAATCTCTTTGACAATATAGAAAATAGAGCACAATGCAAATAGATTGACAAATTACCACCAATTCGCGGAATATTTGGAAAATTTGTTGACAACTGTCGAACCCATAACAGCCCTAGTGAATATCTTGTGGTAGATGAAAAGCTAGAATCGTTTAAAGTACGAGTATCATTTCTGCAATATCTGCCGAACAAACCAGCGAAATATGATTTAAAAGTTTTTGCCCTGTAGATGCAAAAACTTATTATTGCCTTAACATGAAAGTTTATGTCGGTACTCAACCAGAAGGGCCTTATCGACAAAGTAATAATCCTTAGGATAATGTTGAACGCTTAATTGAACCAGTATCTGGAACAGAAAGGAACATTACGTTGAACAACTGGTTTACCAGTTATCCTCTTGTGATAAATTTGTTAAAAAAGCATAAATTATCGTCTGTTGGGACGGTAAGAAAAAATAAAAGGGAAATACTATCAGTTATTCTAAATATTAGAAACAGGAGTACTTATGGTTCAGTACTTGCCTTCAAAGAAGTCATTACAGTACTATCATATGTACCAAGAAAAGAAAAAAATGTTATTCTGTTTTCCACGTTTCATCATAGTGACAGTATTCTTCAGGAAAGTGGTGATAAGAAACTACCCGAAATAATTGCATTCTATAATTCAACTAAGGGAGGTGTAGACACTCTAGATGAATCATCTGCCAATTACAGCGTTTCACGTAACAACCTTTTTGAATACTGCTAGTGTAAATGCCCAAGTTATATATAAAACAAATACGCAAAATTGGAGTTTAAAAGAACTTGGAATGCAATCGTAGGAGAATTTCGCGATCAGCGAAGGCGTAACCCGCATTTACGCCCAGATTTACGTGAAAACCAGCAAAAAAATCTTCAAGAACCAACATCTAAGCGTCGTAAAACCTGAACACGATGTTCTGTTTGCGCAAGAAATAAAGATATAAAGACATTTTACGGCTGTATGCGCTGCAGTGCTGCCCTATGCTTGAATCATGCATTTTTTTCTTGCGAAAGTTGCGTCCACTTGCAGACGCCATAAAATGTCTAGTTTCAGGAGTAGGACTGTAATTTTTTTTGTTTCATTTGTCCTACTTTCCTTTTACACTAGTTGTGTATATAGTATTTCATTTATGGACGTATATTTTTTGAACCACTATAATATCGACCCATGTTTTTTTCACGCTGATTTGCTATTGTTCGGAATGAATGTCAATATATATTGTTCGCTTTATTTGTTCCATAAATTAATAAAAAATCATATTTTACTAATAAAATGGTTATTTTCTTAACTGCAGTACCGTGAGTAATATCTTAGTTTGGGGTATAGTGTACCCCAGAACACCAGCCGTGTAATTTTTTTACCACACTAACGAAGGGTTAATCTTCACATTCTAAAAATGTTTACAATGTTACAGGGTGTTCCAGAATGCTGTGTCATATCAAAGTTACATTTTTTTTTAAATGAAATATCCTTTATTTCCCTCCATATTTGGAATCTGCTAAACTTCCCCATTACAACAATATGGAGTTACGATGTGTTCTATGGGGTATTTGAAAAGTTATCACCAATATTCCATAAAAATCGTTCAATACCCTTCACAATGTAAAAGAAATTCAAGAATGAAGATCTGTTGCTGCCAAAGCATTTTGGAAAATTATTTACTTCGTTAATATTCATTGAATCTGATACAGGGTGAATCAAAATACAAATACATTATTTCCTAAGTTCTATTTTATTTCATTCGAATTTTTTGTTAAATTGTTGGCAGGGTACGGTTAATTAAACATTTTGCACTCTTCACCTTTTTATTCACTGATCATATAAAATTGTTATTGATTGTTGTGTCGCAATTAAGAGTTTACTTCACTGTTTTATGTTGTCGAATTTAATTTAATTGTATTAAGTACTTCTTATATTAATTAATTATTGAAATGCCGGGTATTTGCCGGTAAAGGAGTGAATTTGCTATCACATGCTCGTTTCACTGTCTGACGTAGGTTGAAGGAAAGTTATTTATAGGCTGGTAGAACATTCGAAAGTTTCGGTAGGAAGAAGACGTGGAGTGGTGGTTTTGCGAAAATGTGTACGTGCAGAATCACACGATTTGTTGAATAGATATATAATAAAGAGATTCTTGGGTAATTCACGCAAAAAGAAAAAGGGCTACTAACCTCGGACATGCATGTTTCTAGCTCATTTGCTTTTTTCAGCACGGTATAACCAAATAAGGATGTGAAATTTGGGAGCAAAGATGTTAATCGCATCATGGGAAAACACAAAACAACGGATTTCAGCAGGGAAACCAAACTCTCATTTGTGCCATCAATTGGAAGATCCCGAGTTTTCAGGACACCAACCAAGATCGACACGGAGGCGCATATAGCTCCCTGCCTGAACCTTCCGACCCATAGTAAATCATAAAGAAGACGTAGGAATATCGCGTGATATGTTAATAACAACAATAAAGAGATTCTTGGGTAATTCACGCAAAAAGAAAAAGGGCTACTGAAACAGAGTGGTAACCGCGGACATGCATGTTTCTAGCTCATTTGCCTTCTTCATCACGGTATAACCAAATAAGGATGTGAAATTTGGGAGCAAAGATGTTAATCGAAACATGGGAAAACACAAAACAACGGATTTCAACAGGGAAACCAAACGCTCATTTGTGCCTCCAATTGGAAGATCCCGAGTTTTCAGGACAACAACCAAGATCGACACGAAGGCGCATATAGCCCCCCGCCTGAACCTTCCGACCCATAGTAAATAACAAATGTTATTACATGGTTTACATGAAAATTGTTGTTTACATGTAAATAAACATGGAATTCCCACTAAAACTAAAGCTGCGCGTGGGTTTCACACATTTAAATTCCCAATAGTCTTTCGGCATAGATATTGACAATGTAAAGTAGGTTTGAATTCACCTTTTTTATATTAATATATTGATTTCTAACATTTAGACATTCAACACATTTCATATATAAATAAGAGAAAATTAACAATAAAAAATATAAAACATTCACAATAAAATACGGAATATTTACAATATTTCCCAAGCACATCAGATATTCAGAATGTAAAACAGGTTTACTTTCACGTTGTTGATTTCCATATTAGGCATTCAACATATTTCGTTCATAAATTCGAGAAAATTATCAATAAAAATAGGAAACATTAACAATAAAATATAGAAAACAAACACTTTGTACAGTATTCCAATTGACAAACGACATCGAATCATATAACACAATTAATAGTAACATGAAGATTTAAAAAGTCTGTCAGTCAAAAAGAGGTCGAACTAGATCTCGATTTATGTTAAGAACATATTTTCTTATTATTTTTTTCAGCATGTGACGAGAATTCATATTCATTATATTAATTTTTTGTTCAGGGGGTATAAAATTTAAAATTTTTGGAATGAGATAATATATGTTCCGTTGTCTAATTTTTGTACTACTCAGAGATGTATTAACGTGATATTCTTTTTTTTTCTAGTGAAATGTTCATGGTCGATATTATTTAATAGATTTCTGTTTCTATGTATATGAGTAAAAATGTTATTAAGAAATATTTGTCTTACATCGAAGATTTTTGCTTGTAAAAAAAGCAAATTGCTTGAGAAGGTTGGTTCTTTTCAATACATAATTTTCAGAATTCGTTTCTGTGCCGTTACCAACGTTGTCAAATGAGTAGCAGCAACCAACACTTTAATGAAAATTGATTTAATAAACAGTTAATATGAAAGATTTTGTATTGTTTTTAACATTTAAAATTACTTTATAACCTCTACATCCTATGCAATTCTTAATACACAACAATTCATTGTATTGCGTCTGCGCATAAGTTCAACGCATGCGCTTATATAACTTCCTATAACACGAAGACGCTCTTCACCGTCAATGCGGTGTAGAAACAGTTTATGCTCTGCCTGCGTGTATATAGTTATGAAAATTTCAATACGTTGTATAAATTTAAATAAGCAATTACATATATAATTATTTAAAAATGTTTCAAGAACTAGAGGACTAGTTCAATATATATATATATATATATATATATATATATATATATATAACAAGATGTACGAATAGTGCGTGACATATGAACAATAAGCATCGAATAGATTAGTGGGTATTGCACCCCTTCTTCTATTTGCGTGCAATACCCACTAATCTATTCGATGCTTATATATATATATATATATATATATATATAATTATTATACAGTGGTGTAGATGAATATGAGTAATTTATAATTCGCAGGAAGAATATAAGATTAATTCTTAAATTCGTACGATTGATATGATCTGGATATTGGGAGAATGCAATAAAAACACCTTACTATCAGCAACAGTTCACTATGAACGTTTTCCTGAAAGGCGGCAACTTACAAAAGCAAGCTTGGAGAGATTGATGTTTCGCTGACCGTTACCGTAAACCCACGCATGAGTGTAAGGAGTATTTCCAGCGAACAAGAACTAAGTTACTACGGTGTCCAAAGAATCCTCGGCAAAAACAGAATGCACCCTTACCATATTCACTTGTAACAGGGATTAACTCATCATGATTTTGAAAAAGGAACTAGCATTTTGTAGGTGGGCTTTACGAAAAGTTAATCGACAGAGAGACTGTTTCGACTATGTTCTATTTGGATATGGAGTCACGTTTCATAAAAATGGTTGTATTAACAGGCATACCTTTCACTATTATTCAGCAAGTAATCCATATCACATAGTTACACACAGTCAAACTAGATGGTCGTTAAATCTGTGGGGAGGTGAATATGTAGTAGGACCATATCTTTTTAGGAACACTTAAATGCTGAGATGTATTTAGATTTTCTAGTAAACCAATTACCTCTTTTATTGGAAGAAATCCTACTTCGTACACGTCAAAGGATGTGGTTTTTGCATAGTGGTTCGCCTGCTCACGCTAAGCAATTAATTAATGGTGAACTGAATGAACGATTTCCTGGAAGATGGTCCAGAACAGTGGCCACCAAGGTCACCAGATTTCAATAAAATTGACTAATTTTTATAGGGTCACATTAAGAATGAAGTGTACAGAATGTCTCCAACAACAAGGGATGACATGACGGAGAGAATTTCGGAATTTTTTTGTAGAAATGCTTCGTAATGTCAGTAACTTTTTTAATGATCGCTTTCAAACAGGCATAGATATCTTTAGAGGTCATTTCTAACGCCTATTATAATAATCAAGACGTGTACCTACTGTAGTAAAATAGGATTGTTTTTTATTGTTTCGTTCCTCCAATTTATTTGTAATATACTCATTTTTTCTTTGTGCTTGTAATTTAACCTCTATAGAACCAAACAGCAAATATAAAATGTCATGTTTTGACAAATAAATAATGGCCAACTCACAATTAATTGTTAAAGGTGACCATGGGTTTAATGACCATTTGGTATGTCCAGTAGATCATTTTTGTCTTAAGACTCATGTCTTACCAAAGACTCTGTGGTATTATGTACAGCTTACCACTATCGCTCTGGAGAGGATGTGGTTAATTTGGTTATTCCATTTCAATTTTTGGTCGATTGTGACACACAAGTATTTAACTTCTTTGGAAAATGTTAGCTGGGTTTCACTCAAAGTTCCGACATTAAGTTTGTACTTTCACCTCTTGGTGAATGAAACCGGCACTGTTTTACTAGGATTGCTATTAAGTCCTCACTTGGTACACCGGCTTTCGATTATGTTTAGAGCTACTTGCATGCAATCGAAAATTACTCCGTCAAGTCTGCCCTTGACGGTAAGAACCAAGTAGGTCATCGGCATAATATTGAGTCGTAAAACCCGATTCGTACAGTTTTTCTATCAGATCGTCGACAGCCAGTGACCACAGTTGAGGAGATGGAACTTCCGCTTGAGGATAACCTCTTCTTGCTGTCATCCTGACCATCTCCCATCCAACTCTCGCTACAATAATTCTGCTTTTCAGCATATATTGTACCCATCTGATCAGTGAGTCGTTAATATTTCTTCCCTCTAGTGATCTGGTGATGTGAGGTGTTGTCTAAAGCACCTTCTATGTCAATAAAAGCACAGAGAGCCAATTATTTTGCCGCGTATGTCTTTTCAATGCTTTTAACTAGGCACTGTAGAGCATTAATCGTGAATTTACCTGCTTGATAATTAAACTGTTTCTTGTGGAGCGGTCTTAACTCAAAGAGGTCGCTTCTGACATAACAGTCTATTATTTTCTCCATTGTTTTCAGGAGAATGGAGGTCAGATTAATTGCGCGGTAAGTCTTTGGTTCCTCCACCAGACGTCTACCAGTCTTAAGTATGTACTTCGAAAGAGCTATTTTGTAGTCTTCCCAGTGTCCTAGTAGCTATAATATAAATTCTTCTGGCTGCTGAGTTTTGCCAGTTCCTTATTCCATAAACGCACATCTCTAGTAGTTAACTTTTGTTTTTCTGGACAGCTACCTTCATATTATTATTTTTCTCTATTTGTTTCATTCCCATTCTTTTTTTGAAATATTGGATCTTTAGAACGATTGTCAATTGCAAAGAAAAATAAGAGTCGCGCACTAAGCACTACCCAGCAAACATGATTGAGCGGTAAATAGACGGGCCATAGCTGTTAACTGCGGTTAGATGTCGGCAGCGGCACAGCGATGTCGGTAAATAATTGGAATATCAGTTTTGCCGCCTTGGCTGAACATACGCATATTTATGGTGGATGTTTGTAATTGAGCCACAAATTACCCGTTGAAAATTTGCGATAGTCGCGCCGATGTCGTTTTGACACAGTATGCATGCCGGCATGCGACCTGTAATGAAAATAAAACATTGGCATTACTGAATATCATCTTGGCAGTTGGCACTACTGCTGATTTGCTAGCCGTTGTGATGAACACGTGTTGAAAATCAACCTAACCTAGTTGTGTTGTGTTGTGGTGTGGTAATTAATAATTAATCACTGTAGCGACAATTTCATTAGATTTGTGTGTTGTATCCAATCTATTCGGAGCAAAGGAACGAGCAGATATGTCCGGAAACACAGAAAAGTAAATACATACATCATTTGTTGCATCATATACCATCAGAATATATGCTTCCTCTAGAAAACCCCAGCATAGTATCTCAAAGAGCACTCGTCAAAAACAGCGTCTTGCGAAAAATGCTGTTAAGGATATAGTCTCCACTGTAGAGGCTGAGGTTATAATAGACAATATATCTCGTAGAAGTAATAATCTTTGTGTTGATAGTGAGCCCGGACCCAGTAAAGCTATTGGCGAACATATTTTTTTATATTTATATATATTAAACTAAGTTTTAAAATTTTTTAGATATAATTTTAATTGTTTAGATATATAATTTTATATTTATTTGATTTGTTGTGTGGCTAGCTCAGTTATTAATTAATTATTTATATTATGATTTTATTATTATATTCGGGAGCATGAGACTCATTCTACCCTTCGAGTTCTGGCTTTGTTTAATTTATTTTGCTCACGTAAATGAAAAGAAATACATTACTTCCAACTAATTGATTTTTAAAATTTTTTTTTATTTAAATATATATAAAACAGATACGCCTATGACATTACCAAAACCATAATCATACATGATAACATACAGCATCCTATGCGCATGCTCAAATAAATGCGAATGAATACGAGAAAAACCGAACGTTTCTTAGAGACGCTTTGTAGTTGCGTGAATATCCGATGTATCATAGAATCGTTGCTGTTATAATGCTGGTGATGGTTATTGCATGAAAGAATTTGTGTTTGGAAATTATAAACATACAAATGATAAAACTGTTCAGAAGAAATAGGTTACAAAATTATACATACAATTGGAAATATAATATCAATGGATTAAGATGCATTTTTCTTATACTATTTGAAATGAAGTAAGTACAACCATTATTTTATTATAGAATTACAAAAAACATGCATGTAGGTCTTTTTAAATAATATTGAAATTGTATCTATTGAATAAACTACACAAAGTCTTTTTCTTTTTTGTTAGATCGATCATATAGACGCAAGAATAATTATACACATGGAAATAGTCACTGAATTTATATTAGTTAGTTATTATTATTATTGGCCAATAATATTCAAAGAAACACTGACCTGAAGTCTGGATTCTGGAATCTAACTCGTCTGGAAACAGGAATACGCCTTCCGAAGTCCAATCTGCATAATTTCTTGATAATTTTGGATATTCTCATGAAAAAACTGGATACATACACATGTGGGTGTTCTTAGCTTCATATTTACAAGGAATCTATAGCTTTGATCATTATATTTTGTGATTTTACTTGAAATTTGTGGATAAATTGTTCATCACTTCCTCTCTACTTCGACGCCAAAAACCAACTACCAACGCAACACCTCGATCGTCAATTGATTAATCAACAAATAAACTATTGTTTCTCAGCTCACTAATTTTCAATAAAGTTTTGTGTCTTTTTAATTTATCAAAATTTGTCCGGTCATTTCTACACCAATCATATTCTTTCTGGAGCTGTCGAGTTCTATTCACAATTACTACACTCTATGAAAGTTTTGTAAACATATATGAATGTGAATTTCTCTTGAAAATTATCTGTTTTCTTTAATAATTCAAGGAATTTCAATACAACAAGTCTTTTACAAATATTGAAATTCATGGTTATGTTTCAATATTACAGTGTCTAGTTTTGTTTTAATATTTGTGACAACTTGAAAATAATATTTACATTTATGGACATAAATTCTTTTATATAATATATATACAGGGTGTTTCATTGGGAAAGGGCCTAACTTTAACTGTAGATAGGAATCACTTTGGTGCTTCCAAAAACCTATATTTAATGTGTCTTCTGCACTTTATAAACGAGACACAGGGTGTTTTAAAAATTTATCCTATTTCTTTCGAACCTCATAACTTCCGAGTTACCCTGTATATTATTTTGAAATTTGGTACACGTAATAACCATTACCTAGAAACTCCATCAAAAGCATCTCCAAAAAGATAATGCAGGTCCGGCTTAACAAAAAATTTCAAAACTCGTATTTCCTAAAAACAACACCCTGTATATCGATTTTTTTAAAATTTCTCTTTATATTTGGAAAGAGTATAGAAAATCGAATCTACTTATTTCCTTTTTATTTATCCGCATATAATTTTACTACCAAAAATTGACCGTCAAAGTTACAATTTATGCACGTTTTGGGGGTTAACAATGGTATCGGAGAGGTTTTTTTTATTTTTTAGC
Source organism: Galeruca laticollis (assembly GCA_963921935.1). Lineage (NCBI taxonomy): Eukaryota > Metazoa > Arthropoda > Insecta > Coleoptera > Chrysomelidae > Galeruca > Galeruca laticollis. Next base: position 110,054,712 of record OY998175.1, on the reverse strand, counting down.
TTGAAATGAAATCTATTTAATGCATCTAGAGAAGCATCCTAGAAATTCAATTGAGTCTGTATGTTTACGAGTACAGACCACTAAAAAACGTGATTACACGGCCGTACTTAGGACATACTCATTCAATATATTTCGAATATTTCGAACACCCTGTATAAGGATATGTATCTGAAAATTATGCACTTCTACATTTAGAATAACAAGAGTAAAATACGAGGAATAAATTTATACTTCAAAAAACGTTAAAAGATCTCGTATAAACTAGATAATACTTTAAGTAGGCTATGGAATAGACACATCATTGAAGTGTGTATCATTTGTATCTAGTTTCTGTGAAACAGTGTTTGATGTTTTGAACTCCCTACAGTATTTTTTTTTGCCTAGTGAGTATTATCAGTATCATTATGGCTCATCAATTTTCTAACCGAGAATACGCAGATATTGTATTTAATTATGAATTTTGTAATGGTAATGGTACAGCTGCAAAAACTGAATACGGAAGAAGGTTCCCTTACCGAAGATTACCAAACCGTAAAACATTTATTCGCGTTTTTAATTACTTAGGAGAACACAGCAGATTTCCAACTGTTACATTGAATGAACATCAGTAAAGATGGCATTTAAATATGGAACAAAATATTTTGAATATTGTTAATAATAATCCGGAGATTAGTACAAGAAGTTTTGGACATGCTACAACTGTACCTCATGTTACTGTTTGACGGCGACTAAAAAAACATAATCTTCATCCATTTCATATACAAGAAGTACAGCGACCTTTAGCAGGGGACGAAATTCCACGAACGAATTTTAGCAATTGGATCATTCGAAATGCAAGAATTTTAAGTAGAGTTCTATTCACGGATGAAGCTCAATTTACAAGAGACGGCTTTATAATTTACGGAACTCGTGCATTTGGGCAGAAGAAAATCCATTTGCTACAAGAGAGGCCCATTCGCAACGCAAATTTTCTGTTAACGTTTGGTGCGTCATTGATAATAAATTAATAGAACCAACACATTTTTCCACCTAGACTGACTGGCGAAGTCTATTTGGATTTTCTGCAGAATATTTTACCAGTGCTATTAGATGATGCAGACGTAAATGTAGTAGGAATGTATTATCAGCATGATGGTGCTTCGGTGCATTACAGAGTCATAGTAAGAAATTTTTTGAATGAAAATTTTCCTAATTAATGAATAGGCAGAGGTGGTCCCAATAACTGGCGTTCAAGGTCACCTGACTTGAATCCTGTGGATTATCATATTTGGGGATATCTAAAATCAAAAGTATATGCTACAGACATCAATAGCAGAGAAGAACTTCTTCGAAGAATAGAGAATGCGTGCGGAGAAATCAGAAATAATCCAGATGTGATCAGAAGGTCCGTTCGCAATATTACAAAAAGGGCAAAAAAGTACATAGAGCAGAATAGAGGTCATTTTGAGCAATTTTTGTAGGTTAGACTTGCTTCGTTTGGACAATGTTGTTAGAAGTTCTTGTTTTCTTTTCATGTCAAGTAAAAAAATTAATAAAAATCTCTCCGATATTGGAGGATGAATTTATTTCTCGTATTTAACTCTTGTTATTCTAAATGAAGAAGTGCATAGTTTCCAGATACATATCCTTATACAGGGTGTTCGAAATATTCGAAACATATTGAATGAGTATGTCCTAAGTACGGCCCTGTAATCACATTTTTTAGTATTATGTACTCGTAAACATACAAACTCAATTGAATTTCTAGGATGCTTCTCTAGATGCATTAAAAAGATTTCATTTCAGGCTAAAAAATAAAAAAACCTCTCCGATACCATTGTTAATCCCCAAAACGTGCATAAATTATAACTTTGACGGTAAATTTTTGGTAGTAAAATTGTCTGCAGAAAAACAAAAAGGAAATAAGTTGATTCGATTTTTATACTCTTTCCAATTATGAAGAGCAATTTAAAAAAAATCTATATACAGGGTGTTGTTTTTAGAAAATACGAGTTTTGAAATTTTTTGTTAAGCCGGACCTGCATTATCTTTTTGGAGATGCTTCTGATGGAGTTTCTAGGTAATGTTTATTACGTGTACCAAATTTCAAATTAATATACAGTGTAACTCGGAAGTTATGAGGTTCGAAAGAAATAGGATAAATTTATAAAACACCCTGTATCTCGGTTATAAAGTGCAGAAGACACATTAAATATAGATTTCTGGAAGCACCAAAATGAACTCAATCTACAGTTAAAGTTAGGCCCTTTCCCAATGAAACACCCTGTATATACCTTTTGCTTTCGTTATTTGAACTATCTAAATTCTATAGTTGCAACTGTTTACTTAAATCCATCACCATTTTATGATACGTTGCCTCCAAAAATTTGATATAAAAATTTGACATAATTGTTTTGTCATTTATATTTATCTTCTAAACTTATTTAATTCTTTATACTAAATATGAATATGATTTATATTATTCTGTTTAACGAATTTTTATATTAAATTAGATCACTAAAACTTGTTCCTTTTCAGAGAAACAGCTGATTCCTTCCTGACAAACACATATCCATATTGGGCAGATTTAATGTTCTCTTCTATACTTGTTAAGCGTTTTCAAAATTTAGACAATTATTAAGGTAATTTCTTTATATTTATTGTTACTCTTTTTAATTATTATAAACAAATGATTTAATATATTCTGACTTATGATTGTGGTTTATTAATGTGTTTTTAATTACATAGTTTCAATCCATAAGCAAAATATTCTCAAACAGCTGATGTTCTTTAGTATATAAGATATATGGTTCAACATGTATATATATATATATATATATATATATATATTATATGGAATATTTTTTCATTTTTCATTATATTTCTTTGTTTTAGTCATCATGTCTCATTGTTAAACCTATAAGTATATATATATATAAACAGTACTATATTTCCTGCGTCTTTTCATCCTTCCGACGTTTCGGCGTCTCCCTTAAATCAAAGAGTATATTATATTCCAATGATTTACTTCCAATGTCCTTATTGAGTCAAACACGTAGATATTTTGAAACTTCAATATACTCTTAAAACAAAAAAGTTTTTTTTCCAAAATTTACCATACATCTTGCAGACATTTCTGCATCCGTGCATATTACCGGTTTTTCTGCATCCGCAAATATTCTCATTCACCACATATGCAACTCTGCGTCCGATTTCGGGTATTATGTTCATGGCATCCACCTTTCTGCATCAAGCAGTGGTGCCAGATGTATGAGCGCCTCGAAATTGATTCGTATTCATTAACTCTGCGAGAGAAATTGGTGATAATCGTGAATCAGTATAAGTATATAGTGTGTTTCGCTATATGGTCACCTCCAAAATTATCCAAATTGGCATGAAAGTGAAAATTGCGAAGAATATTCTTCGTATATATCTGTAACTGTGAAATATTTATTCATGATATAATAACTTTTTTCTCCGATCGTGGGAAAAGTGACACTATTTTGACCTGTTTTCTATGCGCAAAGCTCAACATTCCATAATAGTGGGCAGTTGCTAAGCAATTAGAAAATAACCGTGCGGCAATATTCTTACCGCACTGCTGTAGCGTGCGGTAATGTTACAAATGGATTATTACAATAAAATGAAACTAAGTATGGTTTTAATTTTTATAGGTATCGATAAAGTTGTTATAAAAGAATTAAAAGAAACATCTAATTTGGAACGATATTTTTGAACACAAATTAAATTCTTTTTTAATTCCTTATAAAATACGAGTCAAACAAAACCGGCTTGAAAATTATTTTACTTTTGTCATAACGAAGTAATTTTCATGGTAACCACTTCTACATTTCAATATGAACATAGAGAAACATATCTAAACTTACTTGATTACATCTTGAATTAAATATTTTTTAATTAACTTTTTAAATGTAAATCAACGATCGAAGAAAAAATAGTATGTATAATTCATGGGAAAAGCATATTCCAAAACTCCTGTGTGACCAGACTCGTCGCTACCCTCCTCGTCTGGTAATTATGACTGTCGTTTGGGAATATTATGCTTTTCCCACTAATTATACAAAATACTATTTTTGTGTAGGAGACCATTATTTCACGGTCAAAATTCATAAATTCTATATGGCGACTCCCGGATGACGACAAGTTTTTTTATTATGGCTCTACTCTATTCACAATTGAAAGTAAAAAAACTCATGAGAAATTTTGTTTACAAATACACTAAAAATAAATAAATGAAAAATATTTTTGAAGAGACAGTATTTAAAAGTAGGCTAAAAAATAATAATTTATTTGATTTTTTGACCTAGGTGGGCAAAAATTCAAAAGCTTGCCGCGAATACAAAATAGGTATTGTTGAATCTGTTAACCAATAATCAAGATTTATAAAGAAAATAATTTTTACTTTCTAGGGAATTTGTTGAAACACTTGTTTTTATAAGTACCTATTTTCTTTGTTAGTGCATTTGTCTGAAATTAGTTTTCAATTACATCCATTCAAACTATTGAATACACGACACTAGAGAAACATTGCATTGTGAAAACCGTAAGTTTGGTATCCAAAGTTAGTGGTACATGTTTTAAAAATTCCGATGTGAAAAGGAAGTAAATATTATTTTCCCACGGATCACATACCAAATGACTATCCCAGGAAAATAACATAAAGAAATAAACGATTCCAATATATATTTTTGGAATTAATTTTCGTCTAATCAAGCAATGAATTCTCATTAATCTAGGCTAAAAAAACTTCAGATTTTTGGGATGTTCTCCCATAGGAATGAGGAAACCAGTCCTTTACTTCAGTTACATACTGTTTATAAATTAAAAGTTTTGGAAAAACGAATAATAAAATACCATTTTATAGACAAGCTTTTATTAGAGCTGTACTAAAACGAATAAAATAAGTTCATGTTATAGCTCACAATGATATAATATTTCTTTTTTGGTTGAATTATTTGGTTTAAAAAAGCTTGTCGCGCGAAATGTTCATAAAAGTAGGCACCAATTATTGATTTCATGGGACAGTGATTGGTTCATTAGTAAGAAGTAGATGAGGTATTTATTGTTTACCAATTCGCACAATAAGCTATATGAAACCAAATAATTAAACAAAAAATAAGTATATCATTGTCAGCGATGAATTGAACTTATTTTATTCGTTTTAGTACAGCTCAAATATAAGCTTGTCTTTTAAAAGGCTTTTTTACTATTTATTTTATGCTTTTTGATTATTGCCCGTTAATATGGTAATTTTTAATAGAGTATCGCTATTACAAGTTCTTTTCCCTGTAAGTTCTGAGCTATCTGCTAACGACGCCCATCTCACCAAATCATGTAATCATGAGCCGTTTTCAACAGATTCTCAGTAACTCCTTTACGGAGTAACCCACCATTTTGAATTCAGAATAATTTTACTCGTCATACACTATCAACTAGTAATTTCAATTGAAGGGTGGGATAAGTTGTGTGATTCCCATCGAAAAGGGATCTTAGTTTGGCAAAATATGTTGAATTAATGAAATTTTTTACCGTTGTTACTGATTATTTTTCAACGTGTCTGACTGGAAGAATTATCTGACCAAACGCCATACAACTGAAAATTATTCGTGATTTGGGATTTTATAGACTTTCATCGTTTCCATTATGTGAACTGCATACCCACGTTTGAACGTTCTCCTGTCACAATGCAATGATAATCCTATATAATAATATGGAAATTAAAATACTACACCATTGCCAGATCTCGTGGCCGAAATTTCAGCACCTTCTTTTTTGATTTGTTGTACTATAATATATAAGTCTGCAGCTTGGAAATGAATACTCTAAGAGAAAAACTCGTGAAGAGCATCCAATTCTGTGTCCACTCTATACCCATATTTTTTGTTTGAAAATGTGTTATAAAAAAATAAAAAAAGCATTGGTAACATATGGCTGTATTTGTAATTTTTTTGTTTCAGAAAATAATGTAATAATAGTCAGAATTTGTTTATAACTTGATAAAGAATGAAATTATTGATATTTTTTTGTAACTCTATTGGGAAATGCCAATTCTGATTTTTGAGTAGAAAACAGTCTTACCTAATCGTTTAAATGATGTGAATATAAAAAATTCATAAGAAATAATGAAAAAAGAAGAATCGTTTCTTCAAATCATCATATTCATAGGACAATAATATGTTGAATAAAAAAAAATGTTCATTTGCCTACATAAACATATGTCGTGAAAAAATTCTAAATCTTCTCCTAAATTTTTTGTAAACTTTTTTGAAAAAAGCGAATTATTCGCCGTAGCGCGGAGCTGTATTTTCAGCTAAATTTATATTATAAATAATGGAGAGAGAGTTCCAGGAGACGGAACTAATCAATTGAAAATTTCCCCATCTTCAAGAATATTTTTTGTAATTTTTTTAACAATTGATAGTATCTGAATAAATTATTAGCATAAAACTAAATTTTGTATGTCCACGTTTCTAGACATAATTTCCAATGAAATGAGATATCGCTCGCATTTTTAGGAGCTTTATCAAGAACTGACACCGATGTAAACTTGTGAACTAAACAAAATGTCACACACTTGAATGAATGATTTATATTCATTCACAAATATTGAATAGAATAGTACCTTAAAACACAAAACTTGTAGGCCATCTTGAGGACGTCTTCTCGAATCATTGAACTTCGTCAAAAAAATCTGTTTACAATAATCCTCAGATACCAATAATTTTGAGTAGTACCCATATGTAGTAGTGTTATATCAGAAAGTCTTTCTTGACAAGCTTTTAAATCTGTTATTCTCTGAATAGGATAATTATATCAGATCTACATCATTAGATTATTCATATTGTATTGTAATGTAAAATTATATGTATTTATTTTTTTATTATTAATTCATTTCATCATGTTATTCATGAACCCCGACCCTAAGAACTCCCAGAATTCAAATTTCCGAGAGAGTCGGATCATTAACATTTAATTAAACCTTTTCGAAACAAATTTTTTTCGAATGCCCTGAAACGGGAATATAACTCCTTCGCATGTGTGAAATAGGTTATTTTCATACATAATAACAAATTCAAGATAATGCCAAACAAGAAGCTTTTATATCTGTACCAATTTTCCATAGAATGGAGTCAGTAACTACAAAACTCGTCCGTCAAATTTATTGTCAACGTATCAACTAAATAGTTGGAGGAAATCTATTACTGAGAAACTGCACTATAAATAAGCCAATCCGAACCCGTCGAAAGAAAGCGAAATCCAACATGATAAATACGTGATGTATTCTAAAAGAGCCATTGAATGGCATATCCACTTTTCAAGGTCCTCTTGTCCCACCACAATATCAATTATAAATAAAAGTACGGAATATCAAGCACTACAACATTGCCAAATCTAGTGGACGCAGAAATATCGAAATGGTGATAAAAATATACGCCATCCCGATATACGCAGAGCGCGAAGAGCTCACCTAGCGGGAGTTTGGCTGAACTACGATATACGTAAACTGTCTCACAAATGGACGTCCGGCTGAAACTTTGTTCTTTCACATTTTCGACCATTCTGCATTTGATGGCGCAAAAAACTTTTCGGCGTCCATATACGGACGCAGAAAGTCGCAGGACGCAGGTATTAATGCAAAAACCACAATGTACGGACGCACGGTTATCGAAGAGATGTAAATATATATATATATATATATATATATATATATATATATATATATATAGCCTGTAGATTTGCATAAATCATTGATTAAGCCCCAACAGTGGGATGCCGGCCGTTGATTAGTAGGATACCCGCAATCGCGCCATAAATTGTACAATGAATGCAATATTAGTTCACCCTAACTTAGTCAATCCGCTAAAGTCCCGCTATGTAACGTAGCGGGTGGTAGTCTGGTGGCCTACTGGTGGCCATCGCGACACGGGCTAGCCGGACCGGCGACGTATCATGATTGTGGCCCACTTATATTGTTCGTCGGTTGTTTTTAAAGTGCCTCTAGAGGCCCACGTGTAACATGTTTGCTGGGTACTTCGCTAACAAAAAATTATTTCTTTTAAGTTATTTTTGGTTCGCAAAAAATGAGAGCCTCTAGGCACTACTTTTCTAACAAATTATTCTTTTATAGTAAGTCTATTCTACGTTCTTTTTGGTTCGCAAATGTTGTAATCACGTTACCATTAAAATTGTCTATTTCGGAAATTTTTTTTCAATAGATAACATGGAAAGAGCTGTTAAACGATCTTCGGTCGTTGAATTTCTAAGCAATGTTTTAATTCGATTCAGTGTTGAAAAACATCGTTCGGTCTCTGATGTTGTCATGGGAGTTGTTATCACAATTTCTAATAATTTTCTAGTCTCCTTCAACGTTTCTCTTAGATTGTTTTTCATTAAAAATTTTACTTGAGGTAGCGCACCAGTTATTGTTCTGCAATCATTTCTTGAATAAATAAGAGACAGTTCAGGTCGTAATCTTTCTTTATCAAGTGTGGGATAATAGGAACATGCGGAAGTGCGGAAGTGAGTTTGTCCTCGGGAAATTTACTGCAATAATCTCCAAGGTATTCCGAAAAGAAAAGTGATATCACTACTAGATGATATTTAAAATGAAATTGATGTTTTGCACAATGGAGAGTAACATCGCCCACCTCTAAAGCAGAAATCCTATAATCAAATCTGCTGTTATTTGGACGTTTGCATTTTTCTGGCGGTGTGGCCTCATTAGGTACTTATTATATCTGATGCTCCACTTATGATGTTATCAATATTATTTCGAACTTGGCTTATACTGCGTTCGAAATTTTCTATGGCGTCTTTTACTAGAGTGGGTTCAATTTTTCTTTGCTGCAATTAATTGAATGATATAACTACGCTGGGCATTAGATGATGGAAAAATGTCAGCCAAAAGTTGAAGATTTGATAATTTAATGTACGGCGAATAGAAGCGGCTGCAACTACAGACTGTGTTGTTGGAGAATTATTCTTCTATTTCATGCAAACACTCAATGAGGGAGTCCCTATTTTCTTACACCACATTAATGGTCCTGGTATTAAAATTCCAACGGGTTGTAGCGCCGTGGGGAATCCTTCTGTTCGCAATCTTGTTCAACACTTCGACTCGTTGGGGTGAATTATTAAAAATGCCAAGAATATCTTGTAAATTTCCAAAAAATACACGTAATTACGAATTTGCAGTAGCAGCTTTAGACATAAGCAGATTTAGTTGATGAGCCCACCCAGACAACATGGGATATTCATAGAATAAACTTTAAATACGCCAAAAAGTATGAGAATATTCCGAATCAACTAATATAATCAACTCTTATAATATCAATATTATTTTTGAATATTCTATTAATATTTCTTAGTGAATATTCTTAAAATATTCATTTTAGAATATTACCAAACTGAATATTCCTAGCATATTCTTTTAAGCATATTTACTTATAATTAAAGAAAATTAATATTATTTTTCACATGGGACGAGAGTTATATTTCAAACATTTATCCAGATATTTAACCCTACATAGGTGTAAATAGTTAAAATAACCTTGATACAAATAATAAATATAATATATCAAATAATAAAGTATTAACCATGTATTAAACTCATTGAAGTTCAGATAAAGATTATAAGGTAAGAAAAAGATATAAAAATATGCTCGATATGAACACTACATAAACGGTTGCTACGGTGTGGATATAATGTTATTCCTCATATCGTCGTGTCATAAAAAAAGAACAAATATATAAATCATAATTATAACATTCAGCGTAAAGGCAAATCAAGACAGGTACCCAATCGCGTTAACAAAAAGCCGCCAGCCAATTAAAACGCAACTGGCGTCCTCTATACACACATTTATTGGTTAATTTCTCATATCATGTGTCTGTGATGGGCTTAAGCCTGGCATGCTCAAAATCAAGTATCAATAGGTTCGCTTCTCTTCCGTTTTATCTAATATAAACCTATGAACTGGAGTGCATTGACATCCAGCCATAGCTTAAATATATAAAAAATAAAATATCCACCATTTTAACGTTTCTCAAAGAATACACCCACACAAACTGGCGAAATTTCGACTTTTAGACAGTTCATTTTCTGAATGGGCAGGTGTTACTTGTGATAGACGCCATGTTTCAAATATGTCAATGTCATATTTCATGTTAACCAAAAAATATTCTTCGTTGTTAAACAAGCATACGCTTTTATTAAAGTTCATTTTGATTTTCTTTTCAACCACTGCACACTTTTCAACAATATCGTGACTAGTGGAAATGTTAGTGAGAAATTATAGTATTTGTTATGGGATGAATAACTTGTGCATGACACTCAAGAACAGGAGAAGGAATAATTATGTTTGGATTTCCCAAAGACCCTGTGAGGTAAGAGAAATTGTTTCTATATGCAATATATTATAGGTATATATTACTTTTTTAATATTTTACATTTTACTATACATGTACCTATGCCTTGTAAGTTGGTAATTCTATGTTTTTGGTTTTTAACATTGATCTGTCCCTCTGCCTTTAATAACATGAAATAATAATGTGTACTACAATAAGCTTTCTGTTGACGAGCCCTGTTCAGCAAGAAATATGTTGAATAATACATAATATTCAATATAGATTAGTAGTTGATTTATTTTATAGACATGTGGAAATATAAAAATATACCTACATTTATTTACTTTTTAGGGCACACTTATGGTTGGAAGATTGTAACTGTGCAGATTTGTTTGGAAAGACTACAGATGCTTTACAAAAGAATTATAGGTTGTCTGAACTTCACTTTCAGGAAAAATTTGTTTCCAAAGGAGGATATCCCAAGCATTTGTTTCAGCTAGCTGTGCCTACCATATTTCCATGATTAAAACGCAAAGGTCACATTTTATTGAATGATCCACCAACAAAAATAGTTGTTCAGTCTGGTAAATATTAAATTTAAGTAGACATTATAATCAGCTGTTATTGATATTTATTTTTTGTCATCTGGCAGCATAATTAATTAATACTTTCTGACGGAATTAATACCTTGTAGGAATTTGTTTAAGGAAATACACGGGTGTTAAGATAATGGAAACAAAAAATTGAAACATTTATATCTGTTGATAAAACTAAGTCAACATTCATTTAAATAAGTAAATTATCTTAAGAACCTGAGGCTGGTAAAAACTTACATGAAAAGAACATACAATAATTATACCATATACTTTGTATTTAAGCGACAGTACAGAATACCAGTGTCAATGTAATTTATTCTGCATAGTGACAAATTGAAGCCAGTCTGATATTTTTTATACTTATATTTGTGAAATTCTACAAATGATTACTACAATTATCCATATAATAGCAGATACCACACCATTACAGCAACCGGCGCGTTCATCTCAAGCCGTTGCAATACATTCTAGTGACTGTGACGATATAACGAAAGTTTATGAATCCACAGGCTGCCAGCTTTTAACACCGCCTTACCTGAATGGGTGAAATTGATATATCTGATTGAAAAACGTCAACAATAAGAATGTTTTTCAGTTATACCTCAGTTATGTAGCCTTAACCAGACGGTTTTATCCATTTGGTTAAAACGAATACTAAAAGCTCGCAGTGTGTGAGCCCTATAAATCATTATAAATTTTAAAAGATTAACCTTATATTTTTTGGTAGAAACAAGTATTTGGTCAATTTTGTTTTTTATTTATTTTTTTATTCCTCACAAAAGAATGTAAGTATCTATAAATATTTTATTTCACAAAAATGTTGTTCAACAAGTAGATTCCTGCTTTATATATTTTGTTAAGCGCTTGCTTAAAAACGATAAAACGCAAGTTTAAAGGCTCCACACACTGCCAGCTTTTAATACCACCTTACCCAAACAATTAAAACTGTCAGATAAAATTGATATATCTGAGGTAAAATTGGTATATCTGACTGATTGAAAAATATGTCAACAAAAATGACATTTTTCAGTTACACATCAGTTATGTATATTATCCGGACAGTTTCACCCATTTGGGTAAAACGAATGCTAAAAGATCGCAGTGCGTAAGCCTTATAAGGAGCGTTCAACAAAATTTCCACTCAACTTGGCTGTGGATGAAAATTGACGTCATGAACGTATTTCTATGATAATTTAAACTCTAATAGCAAGAATGTACACCTGTCATATTACTGGGCGGAACTAACAGTTGATAGAAGCAACAGGTAGATAGTTGATCTCACTGGTCTTTAAAATCCAAAGCCAACTTGAGCGAAAAATTTGTCGATCACTAGATATTATAGTTAAATATAAAGTTTATGTTTGTCTAATAAAATTTTGGACAATTTAATATTGAATTTTATTTTATTATGCTTAGGTAGTTAGAATATATTTTTTTCTTAGGTGTAACCAGAATTAAGCACTAATGTTATTGGCCTCATGTTCCGAATCGAATTTGTACCTGTGTCGCTTTAGTCACTTTAGAAGCCACCATCCAGTGAATGGGCAAGTAGAGAATCAGGCTATGAAAATTGATTGATTTACAGAAATTAGAAAAAAATACATTTACATGCATCCTATGTACTAACCCTCCCCTCCCCCCATTAAATGTATGGTTCTGAACATTCTGAGGATATTTCTGCAATATTCTGAATATACAATGAATATCCCCTGAATATACAATTTGAAATATTTCTACAAAATTCCAAATGAATCTACCCCGAATACTCATAGTATATATTGAATATTCTGGAAACATTCATTTGAAGAACATTCTTAGATAATGTTTTTCTGAATATTCTCAGGATAATCCTAGCTTATTATTAATACGAAAAAGAATATTCATTTGGGAATATTCTCTGAATATTTAGGATATTCCCATTTTCACTTTCTAGGAATATTCCAAAAAGCATAAAGATATTCTTGGCATTTTTAGAGAATATTCCAATATGCCAAAATGAATATTCCACGGATATTTATAGAATATCTCATGTTGTCTGGGCAGCAATGTACGTAGTGGGCAAAGGATACTTTTTTTTTATCAATACTTGAACGCCTGCGTGTTGTCCGCTCATCAACGCTGCTCCATCGTAACTCAGTGCAATCATTTTGTTACGTGAATTTTGAATTAAAGGATCTAAAATACTTTAAATTATATTGCTAATTGTTTCTGCATGACATATTTAACGAATTACGTAGTTCCAAAACCATTCAATTGGCTCACCATCACGAACATACCTGAATATAACTACCATTTGAGATTTTGCAGCAACATCCGTCGTTTCGTTCGCCATGATCGCCGTAAATGGAGAATTAATAATTTCCTCAATTATTTATTCATGACAGACTTCAAGCATACACTGTAATAGATCATTTCGTATTTCTTTGGAAGTGCATTTCAATACTGAACAATTTTTCAGGTGCTCACTTAGAGTTGCATCTAATTCAGCCGAAAAATTAATAAGCCCACGAAATATTCCCGGATTCTCGAAAGTATCGTCCCCGAGCAGCCAACTCAAAATATACTCCACAACTGGGATCCTCGTATATTGATTTACCTGCAGAAATAAAAAAGAGGAAGGCTTGTATTAACGTCAATAAAGAAGATGATTCTTGCTTTGCTTGGGCGGTGACGTCGGCACTGTATCCTGCCATGAAAAATGCGGATATAATTTCATGATACCCCCACTATTCGACCATATTGAAACTAAAAGGCATCCAGTTTCCCATGACTATGCAGCAAATCCCTAATTTTGAGAAGCAAAATGTTATATCCATAAATCTGTATATTCTACAAAAAGGTAGAAAGTCCTTTATTACTCTAACAACTTACCTCACAAGGAATAAGATGGATAAACATGTAAATTTGTTGATGGTACAAGATAAATATGATGAAGCGCCAACGAATTATGACTTTGTTTGGATAAATAATCTATCAAGACTTCTATCTTCACAACTTAGTAAAGAAGGCGATACAAAATACTTCTGTGATGGTTGCTCACGCTATTTCAGATCCCATGAAAAATTAGATGTTCATCTTAAATGTTGCAAGGGTCGAATGGGCTTTTTGTGCGAAAGATGTTTACAGCCATTTACTACAGCGGAAAAGTTGGATGCTCACGTCGTAGATTGTATGAAAATTAATGATTGTGCTGTTAAGATGCCAGAAGAGGGGAAAACGTTCTCAAATTCAAAAACTTCAAGAATAAGATGAAGGCACCTTTCATAGTATATGCAGATCCCAAGAGTGTTTTGAAGCAGACTGGGGATTCTAAGAAGCCACAACAGCATATCCCTGCAGCCGTTGGGCATTACTTCAAGTGTTCATATGATCATACGCTTTCCTTTTATAAGAGTTATTTGGGTGAAGATTGTATCCGCTGGTTTGCTGATGAACAGAATCTGCTTGCTCAAGATAAGATATCAGTACGGTGTTCCTTAGTACTTATGGAATTCACATGACTCCTAATCAAGAACGTCAGTTTCAAGCTGCTACCGAATATCATATTTGTGAAACGCCATTTTCCTCTACAGATAAGAAAGCCCGAGATCATGACCATCTCATTCCTGAAAACAATTATAGAGGTGCAGCGCATAAGGGGTGCAATATTAACTATCAGGATTCGGCTACTGTTAATGTAGTGTTCCACAACTTATCTGGATATGATGCAAATTTCATCATCGAAGACATTGCTACCCGCATGACTGGCTCTATTGATTTGCTTCCTATTACAAAAGAAAAGTATATTTCCTTCACAAAACATGTTGAAGATGTACGAATCCGGTTCAGATTTATCGATAGTTTCCGATTCATGGCATCATCTCTCGATAAACTCGCCTCGTATTTAACCGAATTTCCTAATTTGAGCTCACAGTTTTCTAGTGTTCCCGAGGAAGAATTCACAATGCTAACTAAGAAGGGGGTGACGCCTTATGACTATTTCAATTCTTTCGACCGCTTTGAAGAAACAAGGTTACCTCCTATCGAATCTTTCTATGATAATCTCGAAGATAAACCCTGCTCATGTAAACTTTATAGTCGAGCACAACGCGTTTGGAATATGTTTCAATGTCAAACCTTAGGTGAATATGTAGAGATGTATATTAAGACCGATATCCTTCTTCTTGCTAACGTTTTTGAGCAGTTTCGTTCCAGTTGTATTGCTACGTATAACATCGACGCCGCACATTATTATACATTACCAGGATTCACATTTGATGCTATGCTAAAACATACTGGACAAGAATTGGAACTTCTCACTGATGTAGACATGTTTTTGTTTGTTGAGCGTGGTATACGCGGTGGACTTAGTGAAGTTTGCGGAAAACGTCGTGCCCGAGCCAATAATAAGTATATGTCCACTTATAATCCTTCGAAAACGTCGAAATATTTAATGTATTTTGATGTTAACAATCAATATGGATGGGCTATGAGTCAATCGTTACCATATGGAGGATTTTAATGGTGTGGCTCTAACATAGACTTTACAGAAATTGCTGATGATGCTTCTGAGGGGTACATAATCGAGGTTGATTTGGAGTATCCTTCTCATTTACATGATTTGCATAAGGATATTCCATTTTGTCCTGAACACCTAAATCCTAAGACCATAATGCCTGCTACAAGATCAAATGAGAAGAATAAGTTGATGGGTACCCTAAATAATAAAACAAAATACGTTATACATTACCGAGCATTGAAGCAAGCGCTACAGAATGGGCTTGTATTAACAAAAATACATGGAGTTTTGAAATTCAAGCAGAGTTCTTGGTTAAGGCCCTACATTGACTTAAACACCGAGTTACGTAAGGCTGCGAAGACTGAGTTTGAGAAGAACGTATTTAAATTGATGAACAATGCCGTGTTTGGTGAGTATTGCTAGTTTTATATAAATATTTCTATACTAATCACGTTTTCTAATTGTTGCAGGTAAAACCATGGAGAACGTGCGCAAGCGTGTTGATGTAAAGCTAATTTCTCATTGGAGCGGTCGATATGGTGCTGAATCGTACATAGCTAAGCCCGAGTTTAAAAATATTACGATTTTCAGTGAAAACCTAATTGCAATCGAATTACGGAAGCTGCAAATATGGTTAGATAAACCTATATATGTAGGAATGGCAATTTTAAATCTAGCTAAAACTACGATTTATGACTTTCACTATTGGTACATGGCGAACTATTTTAGTGAAAACTGTACTATACTATACACCGATACCGATAATCTCTTATATATGAGATTCGAGATCAAGATCCCTATGAAGTGATGAAGATTGATTGTTATAAATATTTCGACACCTCAGACTATCCTTTTGATAACGTTTATGGAATTCCTCAAGTTAATAAGAAGGTTCTTGAGATAATGAAGGATGAGAACAATGGTATCATAATGACCGATTATATTGGGTTACGGTCTAAATTGTATGCAAGGCGGTACTTACCTCTGAAGATGGTCTAGCGGAAAAACGAAAACGTCTTGCGGATGAAAGTTATGACAAAGAATAAATAGACTGCCTTATTCGAAAGTTTGAAATAACTGAAAAAGCTAAAGGGGTAAAATCATCAGTTCTGAAGACCGTAATCACATTTGAAGATTGTGAAGAATGCCTTGACACCTTCACACAGAAAACAGTTTTCCAAAATCTAATTCGAGCCGAGAAACATCTAGTCCATTCAATTGTTCAAGATGAAATAGCGTTGAGTCCTGAGGATGGTAAGCGATTTATTGTTCCTGATTCTGATGAGACCTTACCATGGGGGCACTATTCGATTGATGCTAATATGGATGTCGATGCCATTATTCCTTGAAAATTTGAATAAAAAATATTGTTAGTTATTATTTTGATTTATTATACTTTTCAATTTTACATTGTACAATACAAAAATTCTCACGATGGACCTTGGCGATTTCCCATATTATTTTACATAAGGAATGAGCTAGAATCAGTGCTGCTTCTCTACTCTTCACAAAATTTAACACAATTAATAATTTTTGATAAAATATATCGGTTCCTCGACACGTTTTCATTATGTTTCTGTATATTTAACCAATAAGCCGAATCTAATTTAGACATAATATTAGTTGACCTTAATAATGCAAATTCCATGCACTTATAAAGATGGCTTTTAGAATCAAATGCTCTAGTTCCGTGAGTCCTATTTCCGTCCAAGCTTTATCGCCACCAAAAAGTAAACAGGGGACACAATGTAAAGCATTTTTTGTTACATCCACTAATCCATTCGTTTTTTAAATAAATATTTCTACTAAATTTACGTATATAATTTTTTCCTCTACTTACACCAGTATTTTCAATAGTGATATCTGGTAATTGCCTACCTTTTGCTTTTATTGCTATCTTTTCTTCATGTGTTCTTTATTCAACTGTTTTTTGGAATATTTTTGACTGAGTCCGGTACTAATGTAGTTTCGTCCGTGTTCCATCTCTAGTCCATTCCATTTATCACACTTTTACTTGATGTCCATTGTTTCTTTCTTCTTTTTCTTTTTGTCTCCAGCATCTCTCTTTCTTTTTTGTCATGTCTGGATCTGTGTATATTTTGTGTTCCTTAACGCTTTCCAGCTTGTCCTTGTTCCTTAGAATGGTCATTCCCAGACAGCACACACCTGTTCTATGAACATTTATAGAAGCTTTCACCAAATGTTCATATATTCTATGGAACTCTAAGAGACATGTCATATTCTAAGAACATTCCAAGAACTATGAGATGAGAGAGGAACTCTGATTCTATAAAGGAGCTAAGAATGTCCTTCAGAATATTCTTAAACCTTCTTAAAATATTCTAGACTATTATTTCAGGAACATTCTCAAAAGATCTCCTACAAATATTCTTCCAAATACGAGATGGAGATTTTCTTCTAGTTCTAGAAATGTCCTTAGAATATTCATTACACATTCATCCTGGCAGGATTTATGCAGCACAAATTTACACCAAACTCCAACTCTAAGGAATTGAGGAAGCTGAAAGGTGTTCATCTTCAAACTTATTAATGGTATTGATTGCCTAGTTGGAGTTTAGTTTTATGTAAATTTATGCTCCATAAATCTAGCCTAACATGATTTGTCAGACATGGCACCTATATTAAACTGGGATACAATTTTTGATGTTTCGCCTTCTATACAAATTCAACAACTATTGGTCTAAGATTTTGAATAAAAAACAAAATGTTAGTTATGAGCATTAGGCTCATTAATAGTTAATGAAAAGAAATGAATAATTTTTATTATTGAAGGCCAATATCAGAAACTAATCGACATTTCATATTAATAAAATACATCAGTATTAGTAACGATTTATTTCCAGAAAGACTCAGATGA
Source organism: Galeruca laticollis (assembly GCA_963921935.1). Taxonomy (NCBI): domain Eukaryota; kingdom Metazoa; phylum Arthropoda; class Insecta; order Coleoptera; family Chrysomelidae; genus Galeruca; species Galeruca laticollis. The sequence goes on along the minus strand of OY998175.1, from coordinate 110,036,393 downwards.
GTCATTAATAAAATAATAAACATTTCAAACATAATAAAATTAAAAATACATCCACATATTTTTCAAATTTAAAGGAATATTCACAAAAAATAATTTCCGAGTCTTTTCCTCTCTTTCTTTAGCATTCACTAACCAGCCCTTTATGGCAGATTCCACATCAGACTCTGTGATGGTCTTTCTGTGTATTTTAATCACAGATTCTGGAAGACGAGAGAAAATTCAAATAAGTTATCTAGAAAACTGAATATTTTTCAGTATAAGAAGTTCTCAAATATAATTAAAATTAATTACCAGGCAATATACTATAGTTAGTTAAATCACAATATATTCAATATTCTCACCTTTCACTACATTGGTTATATTTAACGCAGAAAAATTCTCTTTTTCTTAATCCAAGCTAACTGTACTTCATTGCGAGTACATTTGCTTTTAACTTCTCCAGCAATCGTTTTTTGTCATGAGTTTGTGGTTTGACCCCCCAATTTTCGATAACTCGTACACCTAAAACATCTCAAGCATAATACAAACAATACATAATATATCAACAACAACATATGTTATTCAAATAATTGTATACATAAAATAAAACAGTTGATCTCATCACTTTTGTTTTGTTATCAGCTATTTCCAAGTATATATCCAAATCTTTCGATTCACCAATGGGAACCGAGAAAGATGACGTTTATGCCATCTGCCGTGAAAAAACACAAACAATGTGATGTAAACACTATTAAGTAGTATTAGTAGTGTGTATAATCAGCGTTTTTAAATGTTCATTTTTTAAAACTGATATTAAATGTTTGTGATGTCGTCATCAAAAGTTTCTTTCTGTATTCATGGCTGTTCAAATATGCTGTATAAAAATACTACGCAGTTGAAATTTTATTGTTTCCCCGAAAGTCTATTGAACACTGCGTAGATAACCTTAAAACGTCAAAAATGGATAAATGCAGTAAACACCGATATGTAATTAAAATGTTCTAATTAATAGTATATTACGTAACGTGTGTTGTAATAAGAATTTTACGCACGAACGGAAAAGTTACGCACGAAGCCGCGTAGCAGCGAGTGCATAATTCCGTGAGTGCGTAAAATGCGATACAACACGAGTTACGTACTATACTTTACCTACGACCTACTTATACTTGTATTTATAATCTTATTAAGGGATTTAAAGTACAAATAAAAACGTACATCCTCCATGCCCAGCCAAGTTTTATAAAAGTCGCTCCTCGATGCCCAACCAAGCATCTTAGAAGTTCACCCTCGATGCCCAGCCAAGTTTCGTAAAAGTCCATCCGAAGTAGTATTTATTTTTATTAAAAATGTATTTAGAATTACCGGAATTGCATAAAATAGCGTATACACCTCTCGACTAAAGTGACATTAATCCCTTAGGTGGATTACTTCCCTCAGGAATCAAACATCACCCGCGGGATTGAATGGGCCACTTTAGTCGCTTGGTGTATAATATACTAATTGTTTACTAATATGAGATACATCAGACAGCTAAAAGATGCGGATATAATGAAACGGAACCAATTATCATATAATTCCAAATAACTCTTAGTATTAAATGCAATCTCATATCTAATGAAAGTTATCTACCATTTATATGTAGAATAAAATTAAACGTTCAATATCCAAGTGATACATTTTGAATAAAATGGCTACGTCTATTGACAGTTGCTAAGTGGTCGCTATGGAAACCGTGCGATTTACTTTACAGCCGTGCGTTTTGTTTTACCGTGCGTAATAGACGTCTTACATTGATTGCCGACTGTGTGTTTTTGACTACTTATAGGGGTGGTCGTAGGTAAAACATTTTTTCTACAACTGCTATGAAAAGTAGCGTATTTCTCATAGCTTACTCAATTTCAAAACCATATATTGCTCAGACTGTGAGAAATATTATTTCTCACGGCACTTTGCCAACACTACATATATTTATATGGAGAATTCAGTAGGGGATCCTCGATGCCCAGCCAATTTCAGAAACTTATACTCGATGCCCAGCCGTTTTCGGTGGGTGGTCCTCGATACTTGAACTTTTTCTACAGAACTATTTTCTTGTATTCTTTAAATTTGTGCACTTGTAGAAAAAGTATAGTCTGCAACATGTGGGAAAAGTACTTTTCTCACTCGTGTGCTTGCGGCACTCGCCCTTGGCTCGTGCCACAAACTTCCACACTCGTGAGAAAAGTTGAACTTTTCCCACTTGTTGCACAATATACTATTATTAACTATTATTTTGTGTATAATCAGTATGATACTACAGTTGGCAGCTATTATCGAGAATAAAATGTTGTTTTCTGTACGATTTAATTGATTATATAAAATAAAAAACTAGTTATGTACTTGCTGACTTTAATATTATATAATAAGTTCAAATAATTGAATACTATTATAAGGGAAAGAAAGTAAACATTTGTACAAAACGAATCACTTCAAGTTTTTGAATTACATTTCAGAAAATATTGGGAGAATTGGGAACCAAATATAAATACTAGAATTTGCAGTGCTCATTTTGTCAATAATCAAAAATTAGATAATCCCCTACACCCATCTTACATACCAACAATTTTTCCTGGCAAAGAAAATAGAGAGATCTATTCATTTTTTGCATTTTGTAAGTTGATTACTATACTGTTTACATCACAATGCTTTTCTTATTTAAGACCAGGGCGCTATACTTTCGTCAGAAGTGCTGCCTCTATAGTTCGGTCTGGATCCCTATAGTTTTAAGGGGAAAATTCGGCTTATCAAAAAACGATTCTTCAATTTGCTGGGTTTCATCACCATTGATATTATGTCTGAACAATTTTGCAAAATCTTCTGTGAGTTGATATAGTTTAAAATGTATTATAGACATTTGGCTTTTGAAGTTCTCATCTGAAAAATGGTTAGGTAGTAGTTGATTTGGTAAAAGGAATGTAGTGCATAAATACATACCACCAAATACTTTATAGGTATCTCTTTCATTGGTAACAGAATCAGCTGAAAATTAACACTCAACACAATAACTCTGCAAAACTAATTATTGAATAAAATTAAAATATTAAACTAATAAACTGCGCCAAAGCTGGGCTAACAAATATCAAACGTCATTCATTAATGGAGGTTGATGTCAAATGTCAAATATACAATATTGATTCACAGAATATTCTGACAAACGTTCGAATCATATTCTAGTCTCAAACTCAAGAATATACTATTAGATACTGAATAAACTAGTGCTATGGATATTTTCCAAGAATATTCTAAAGATATTCGCACCAATAATATTATAAGAATCTAACTTTTGGAATATGATGAGAACATTAACATAAAGACATTTTGTGAATATTCTAGATGTTGTACGACGATTCGTGGAATATTCTTTTTGAATATTCCGAAGCATGAACGTTCAGAAGGTAGTTAACACATTCTAAGAACGTTATGTGCTGTCTGGGTTTTTTATCTGTAATGCAATTTGTGTCTATGCTGCATATTTTTCTCCCGTTATTATTACTCCAGAAAATTTTATATCTACTTTCAGGTTTCCCTTTATAAATTATTCGAACTCTTCCTTAAGTGTATTTGTCATCTTTTGGTTGAATCGGTATTCCTTTGATGACCAATTTCTTCTCTTTCACATTCCTTTCCAATTGTTCTATTCTTTAATTTCTTTGTTTCAGTTATTTTTCCAGTTCCTTGTTTTTCTCTTCTAGCTTCCTAACGTGTTGCCTATTTTCTTGTTGTTGCTTTCTAATATATGTTACGTCCGTCATCATGTCTTCATTCTTTTTCATTAGTTCAGTCATCATTTCAATCAATAAAGATTCACTTTCTGTGTTACCTTTCGGTTTGCCAGGTGACCGTTTACATACTTTGCTCTTTCTGATAGTTTCTTCGAATTCTCTCACCCTTTTCCGTGTATCGTGTCCATCAATACTTTCTATATCCAACTTTAATTTTTCCCTTTATTACTTTCTTTTTGGTTCGCCCTGTATGTTTCTTGTCGTGTCTGTAAATGTTTGTCCTACATGTTCTCTTGTACTTTTCACTCTAATTTTATTTCATACTTGTCGGATGAGAACGGCCCTTTTAACGAATCCTAAAGGACTTATTTGCAATTAATCGATTATATTGTTTTTACGTGGGTATTATGAACAAATATATGTGGAAGAACTAAGTTTTTGAAGAAAAAAATTATTTGGGCCTTAATGTGTTAATCGTATACAAACGTGAAAATGTCTTGAAAGCAAATTAAATCAAGCTAGAAAAATATTTAAAATTGATCTACTATTTTGCTGTTTGCCTTCAAAATTTCCTCTGGTTATTGTCCTCAAAATTATTCGTTAACGTTTTATTCAAATTAGAGACATTTGTGGTGATTTATTGATGTTATTTCATTACGTGTAGAGAACACGTTAAATAGAAGATTGAGTAATTAATCAAACAAAAAGATCACTACATTTATCAGTAGTCCGTTAATATGCCCGATAATTGACAGTTATACACAAAAATAACTATACAAATTTACACTTTTAAAGCATGTTGAATTATGAGTTACTGCTAATTATATAATCAATAATAAAACAATATTGGTTGAGAAATAAATTATAGTTTTTCTGACTTTCAAACGGTATTTTTTATTTGAACAAATATAAACAGCAGTAACTACTTAAAGTCATTAGCAAGAAGGATAATACACTCTATAAATTATTGCCCTGTGTATTCAATATAATAGAAAACAGTATAATGTTTTGAAGGATAGAATTTTTAATATATATACCGTACAGATCATTTATGTCGTCACGACCTTGCCGTGTTGGTTGATCGTAAGAATAGTCCAGAAATTGTTATGTTATTTTGTTTTGTTTATGTTACTAGGAATATATTTTTTAGATAATCAGCGCCGGATTAACAACAGGGCACAAAATGGGCAACTTCCCAGGGGCGAAAATCAAATAGGGGGCGAAAAAATTTCATGATTATTAAAATCATACCGGTTAAGTGGTAGAAGTGTTTAGTCTGAATAGGGAAATGATGTTTCATGTTTATATACCCAGAAGTGCCGAATGCGGCGGGGCGTCCTTTGTCTTTTTCTGGGCTTTTGTCGGAAGCCGCGTCGGAAAAATCTCGCACTGGGCCATTCGGTGACTTGTACTGGCTTCAAAGGCAAAAACGATTTTTCTCGACTCTTTGAACGCTGGCAGCGTTATCGAGGGAATCATTAAAAAATCGGTAGGACTCGCAGATTGCACTTACAATTTGCTATATAAAAGGACGGGATTCTAGAATCAGTTTTATCGATCCACTCCTCTGAACTGTTGCTATTGTGATTTGTGATAAAAGTTGGAATGAACGCTTTTAAAATTTAAATTAAACTCAGAAAGTGTTATACAGGGTGGTCCTTAAGTAATTGTACATAGAAGTATGATAGATTCCTGACTTTAAAATATTATGATTTAACCCAACTTGCTTTAATAAAATGCTGCTAATAAGGAATATACTGGATGTTAAAGGTTAAATTTTAAAATTTCTTTTTTGCAATAACTCTAACGTTTTTGGATATGTATACATAAAAATTTGGAAATGGAGGTTTTTGGGCACGAAAAATCATAATCTGGTACTAGTCCCAGAGCTGGCTACATAAAACTGTACCGATAAAGTACACGACGTTTGAGTTCGTAAACCCCTAGAAAATAGTTGTGACGTTACCAAATGGCTGTTCTGCCTGTTCGGACAGGCCGCATATGAAAATGCCAGCCGAGTTTCCACGTCGAACAAATGTGCCTAAAAAACCGATGGGGTACACGCGTGAAAATTTTTTATAGGTTTTTATAGAGTTCAAGTAAGAGCGGTAAAGCAGTGGCAGAAATGTAGTCGTTCAGAAAACCTCCGGCAGAAGCGATAAAGACTGTCGGAAAACTCATGTGAAAAAACCGATGGGGTACACGCGTGAAAATTTTTTTATGGTTTTTAGAGAGTTCATCTAAAAGCGCTAAAGCAGTGGCAGAAATGTGGACGGTCGGAAAACCTCCGGCAGAAGCGATTAATAGTGTTGAAAACTCGTGCGAAAAAACCGATATGGTACACGTGCCAGAAATTTTTACGTGCTTTTAGGGATCTCAACTAAGGTTTATATATATGATAATGGCAGAAATTTAGCCATCCGGAAAACCTTCGGAAAAATTCAAAAAATGTCGACGTACATGTAAAATTATATACATTCGCAGTTGTTGCATTCAAAACCTGTTTTTCATGATGCCATTCCAAATATCTTTTTGTTCTACCCCAAATTGAAAAAAAAATCACCTTGATACGCTGAAAACATGCTGAAACATCATCATTTATAACAGAGCGCTCGATTTGAAGCAGGTTTCTCCGTTTCTGGCGCCGCCGCCGTCGCTGGCCTCTCCTCTCGGAAACGCGGACGTAGCGCGCTTATTCAATTTTCAATTATTTCCAACTCAATCGTTTGCCAAAGAAAACAATAATAAATTGATTATTATAGTTTAAAATGAAATTATGAATTGCACATTTATTTATGTAAATAAAATAAAATATACGTATATCACAGAACGTGAAAAGGAAAGAATCAAGTGTATTGCTACATGAACAACAACAGAAACGTATACTTAAATAAGATTTATTAATAAAGTATTAACATTTAAACGCAAATCATTAAATTCATTAAATGCTTTATTGTAATAATGGTCAAAATACAAATAAAAAGTGAATGAGTAGTTTTTCTCGCTTTCAACTTCAACTACATTTAATTTATTCATTCGAGAAAATATATTATGAGTTCACTCATTATCATCTTCATCGATCTCGCTCTTCACATCATTTTCGCTATCATCCGTATCACTTTCTGCATCGAATACATTATTTATATCTTCATCCATCGAATCGTTATGTTGTGGCACTGTGTTATCATTTTCACTGTCGGTGATTTGGTCTAGAAAAGAAATGTGCATTAAGAAGCGAACAAACTTGGACAGCTGATAAATTGAATTAAGAAAAATATTGCGTACCACAATTCTCTGCGATTTCGTTTACAATAACGTCTTTAATTTGGGCAGGCCATTGTTCACCTTCAAACCAACAGAACTCGTAGCTGGAAGCGTCTTTTTGCCAACCACATTCAGCAGGTTTCAGTTCCGTTGGAATTTTCTGATCAGCATTTCCCCACACGGTACCAATATAATGAGCTCTTAAAAAGTGTTGGTAGAGTTCTTTTTGGTAAGGTGGCATCATTGTAGAATCAATATTTTTTGAATTTAATTTGGCCAAACATTCTTCTGTATTTTTAAAATCAAATTTTTTCATGAATAAAGAATAACGTGCTGAATCAATGCTCATTATACTCTTGCCCAGGGAATGAAGGCTACAAACATTTGAACTTCGGCAAATACCTGCTCGCGGTCCATTTTCATGTCAGCATGTGCAGACAGAGAACAATAGGCAGGCGGCTAGACATATATTTTTTTCCAAAATCAAGAAGGTGATATTTTTTTTTATTGAAATAACAATGTTGTTAATTATAAAAGTGAAGGAATAATGTGATTGTAAAAATTGCATTATATAACGATAGGTTATTATAAAGCAGTATTTAAATCGATACTTATTAGCTTCATACCAGCAAACTGAATAGGCGCACTACGTACGCGTTTCCGAGATGAGAGGCCAGCGACGGCGGCGGCGCGATGCGCCAGAAACGGGGAAACCTGCTTCAAATCGGGCGCTCTGTTATAAATGATGATGTTTCAGCGAGTTTTCAGCGTATCAAGGTGATTTTTTTTTCAATTTTGGGTAGAACTAAAAGGTATTTGGAATGGCATCATAAAAAACAGGTTTTGAATGCAACAACTGCGAATGTATATAATTTTACATGTACGTCGACATTTTTTGAATTTTTCCGAAGGCTTTCCGGCTGGCTAAATTTCTGCCATTATCATATAAACCTTAGTTGAGATCCCTAAAAGCACGTAAAAATGTTTGGCACGTGTACCATGTCGGTTTTTTAGCACGAGTTTTCCAACACTATCAATCGCTTCTGCCGGAGGTTTTCCGACCGGCCACATTTCTGCCACTGCTTTACCACTATTAGTAGAACTCTCTAAACACCTATAAAAAAATTTTCACGCGTGTACCCCATCGGGTTTTTCACATGAGTTTTCCGACAGTCTTTATCGCTTCTGCCGGAGGTTTTGTGAACGGCTACATTTCTGCCACTGCTTTACCGCTCTTACTTGAACTCTATAAAAACCTATAAAAAAATTTTCACGCGTGTACCCTATCGGTTTTTTAGGCACATTTGTTCGACGTGTATACTCGGCTGGCATTTTCATATGGCAGAGCAGCCATTTGGTAACGTCACAACTATTTTCTAAGGGTTTACGAACTCAAACGTCGTGTACTTTATCGGTACAGTTTTATGTAGCCAGCTCCCTGTCTATACCTACTTCGATGTAATTTGTAGAGGGTGCGACATAGGCCACATTTGTGGCATCAATGTACCCTACATTTTTTTGCTGTTTTTGTTAGCGGTATTTTTGTAAAAGAATAATAAAGCGACGTTATTTTAATAGAAAAAAAGTATACTTGTTATTAACCTTAAAACTTAACGGTTTACGATATAATCGCATTTTAGGAATCAGCTGCATGATTATTATTGAGAACATTTAGAAATCAAATTAAAAAAAATACTAAGCTAAATAACATTATAACTTCAATTGTGTCACAATAAATGTTCGATATGTCCTCCATTCTCGTCGATGCATTTATCTACACGTTCCATAAAAGATCGTCTCATATTACACAACATAATTCGATCAAAAAAACCCGCTGCTCTATTTATTTCTTCCCAAAGTAATAATTATTCATTTCGAAAACTATTAACGTAGTAGGCTGACGTCACGAATGATTTTGACAGCAAAGCATTTGATTTGTTTTATTATTATGTCAGTCTTGTAATATTTAGTTTGCATTTCATTGGTTAATTTAAAAAAAAAGTGGAAAATGCCGAGGCATAATAGTTATTCTAATACAGATATGAGAGAGATATGGTTGCTATTTCCTGTCAGCAAAATTTTAATAGGCGTGATGCGAAACGAGAATATTTTAGAAGATATCCAAACCCAAGTGACCATCTATGTCGCTGTGATATAGTATTTAAAGATAGAAAATGGAGTATTACTATATAGTGCTTTCTATGACTCCGCTACGTTTCTAAGACAAAATATGTTCCTTATTTCTTGCAAACGTATAGATACTATGTAAATATTTTGCAGCAGTTACGTATTAATTCTACATAACATCGAAGTAGATTTTTCACTTTATAGCGATAATTCTTATTGAGTGCGAATAGAGAGTCTTATTATGTGGTTTAGATTTATAGTTGTTACGTTTCATATACAGAGACCAGTTCCAAATTTGATTACTTACTAGAAAAAGGAAAATAATTTCGAGGTTATGTCAGCAACGCAATGCTAGCGTGAAACAAGGATGAGATTTCTGTTTTTTGTGTGTTTATAAAAGTAAAAAGATAGCTGCTAAATAGTGCATTAGTTCTCATTTTTTGTGTAAGTATGAGAATAAAAAAGAAACAAATCAGATAACAGATAAGTATATATTCACGTTATGATCTAAAAGACATCGGCATAATGATACGTCTACAAAATCTCTGAACTGATTATTCCTTGTGCAATGAATTATCTGCTCCTATTGCATCAGATAATTTTTTGTTTTGAATTACTTGACCCACCTATGTTATAAAAAATTTTGATCTCTTGGCATCAGCCACTCCTTTATGTCTTCATATTTCTAAATGCCTCATTTGTTAGATTTACAGAATAGAAAAACAGTAAATAATTTACACTTTACACACAATTTATACTGTTCGTTTCCTGATTAGACTATCAATAACATGGCAAGATCTGTTGAAAGTGACTATTTTTAATTTCTTTTATCGTCAATTTTCTTATAATAAAACATTTTGGGAACTGAAATAGGCATTCAGAATAATTCATGTACAATTTAATATGTTTATGTCACACCGTGAATACAGTCGGTATAATAAAATTGAAAACATTTTTTTTGTAGAAGAATTTGTCAAGACAAATAGAATTTTGGATGAAATCCTTTTAGAAATGCAATCATCTAATCCTAACAATGCCAAAGGCAATACTAATTTAAATCTTCGACGTGAAGATTTCCAAAACATACTGTCAACATTTTTCATTTAGAACATGGATGCCTTAAATGAGGTTGATGCATGGCAGGATGGATAGGGACCTGTAGGCCTATAGTAAGTAAGTAAAGTAGTGAGTAGCCATGAAAAAAATATATAAATAATTCAAACTGTAATGTTATCATTCTTTTATTGAATTTGTTAGATATTAATCTATTTAATTACAAAATGTTTATGCTTATATTTAAAACTTGTTCAGAATATATCAATTTTAGTTGGTTGAGCATACAGTGCTGCTTTACAATAGTCGTTATGATTAATGCATTTTGATTACTGTACGTTATTATTTATTGCTTCATTTTAGGTCCTATATTTTAAGAGCCTTACCCTAAAAGAAAAAAATAGTGGCCACCTTTTAGTTTTGTCAAAAAATTTACACTTTTAAAATCACTTTTGCAGCTTTTAAGTACATAGTACTGATATAGCTTTCGGACGAAAATTACTATTAATAAAATTACTTTACTTATCACATTCACTATCTCCCAATTGCAGGCAATAGACAGCTATGGCATGTCTGTACATAGAGGGTGTTTCTAAATTCATAAGAAAAATTTGAATATTATGAGGGTTTTTTTTTGTAAAAAAACCTCAATCATACTGAATTATCAATGAATATATTCTTTCAGATGCGCTAAACAATGGTCTCACATATTCGGAAAAGGAATTCGAAAAAAATTCCGCAAATTGGGTCCGTCAACGGAAGCAGCGAGAGCAATAGGAGGAAAACCATAAACAAAGGAAAAATAATCTTTTTATTATTATATCTTTATATAAAAATATATTAATAAATACAGTAATTTGAAGTTTAAGAAGCAGTTTTATTGTTAATATGTTTGTTAGTGTAGCGTGACCGTAAAAGTTTTACCCTCTAGAGACGCAGTTGGCCCAAAACTGAAACATCTCTGAAAGGTAGTTAACACAAAACTGAAACATTTCTGAGATGTAGTTGACACATAAGTAAATCATCTCTGAGACATAACTGCGACAGATAAGGGACATTATTTGGCGCTTGAGAAAAGAGTTTGGCTCCCTTTTTAGGTAGGACATAGGAGCATCACAGAGATATCCCTGTTATGTTTACGCGCTTTCCTCGTCATGTCTGTGCGACAGAACAAGTAACACCTGTGATGTATCTGGAACGTAGTTGCTCTGTAAAATGGTCAATTGGGAATAGACAGCAACCCAATCATCCAACATTCAAAAATCTATTTAGGAGTTTAGGCGAAAGTGGTTCGTTTCGTCCTAAGCGTGATAACTTAGGCCGACCAAGAATAATTACGCCTGATAAAGATGACGAACTACTGGCTCGCATTGAAGATGATCCTCAAGTTAGTACACGGCGTTTATCTGCTGCTTTATAAATCAGTAAAACTTCTATTTTAAAAAGACTACACCTCGAGAAGTATCACCCATACCATTTTACTCCGGTACAAAATGTATTGCCAGCAGATCTATCGTTAAGATACCAATTTTAAAGTGCTATCCGAAACAGGCACACCTTCGTCGACAGAATATTATTAACCGACGAAGTTACCTTCAACCACCGTGGTGTTTTTAATTTAAGGAACAATCATCTTTGGGCTATTGAAAATCCCCATGATAAACGAGTAAGCCATTTCCAATATGAACTCAGAATAAGCGTATGGTGTGGTATCATTGGTAATAATTTCTTAGGACCATCCGAGTTACCTCAAAATTTGAATGGTGAGAACTACTTACATTTTTTGCAAAATGATTTCATTAATCTATTGGAACAGTTGCCACTGAATATAAGACAAAATATGTGGTTCATGCAAGATGGTGCACCGCCTTATTATACGAGAGCAGTCAAAACATATGTAAATAACAAATTTCCTCAACGCTTGATTGGTCGTGGTAGCTATTTTCCTTGGCCAGTACTTAGTCCAGACTTGAATCCTCTCTATTTCGATGTATGGAGTGAAATTAAACAATTTGTTCATAAGGATCCCATAAATATCAGCGACCAACTTTGGGAAGAAATAATTTGAGCAGTGGGTTTTTTTGATCCAAGGATGTTGTTTAATATGAGACGATCTTTTATGGAACGTGTATATAAATGCATCGACGAGAATGGAGGACATATCGAACATTTATTGTGACACAACTGAAGTTATAATTTTATTTAGCTTAGTATATTTTTTAATTTGTTTTCTAAATGTTTTCAATAATAATCATGCAGCTGATTCCTAAAATGCGATTATATCGTAAACCGTTCAGTTTTAAGGTTAATAACAAGTTTACTTTTTTTCTATTAAAATAACGTCGCTTTATTATTCTATTACAAAAATACCGCTAACAAAAACAGCAAAAAAATGTAGGGTACATTGATGCCACAAATATGGCCTATGTAGCGCCCTCTACAAATTACATCGAAGTAGGTACCAGATTGTGATTTTTCGTGCCCAAAAACCTCTATTTCCATCTTTTTATGTATACATATTCAAAAACGTTAGAGTTATTACAAAAAAAATTTTTTAAATTTAACTTTTAACATCCTGTATATTCCTTATTAGCAACATTTTATTAAAGCAAGTTGATTTAAATCGTAATATTTTAAAGTCAGGAATCCACCCTACTTCTATGTACAATTACTCAAGAACCACCCTGTATAAGACCTAGTGGAGCACAGAGACGTAAACCGTCGGCGTTACAGGTTTTTTGCACTTTCTCTGTAGCATGATGAGTTTATTCACTAGCCAAATGGACCGACCTAGGGAATAAATACAGCCGCATCCGATTTGCTTGATGGTTTTGATTATTACTATTGTTCAACGCCGTACCACATATAAAATCCCAACCCCCCGCAAGCTAGTCTCCAACAAACATATTTTAATCCATTTTCATCACCAAACGCCCAATTCCATACACTTTTTAAAAAAATCTCTCCTAGACACTTATTTCACTAAAATTCTAATAAATTACAATAAATAACATCAATATCTCTTCTTATAATTTCTGACACCTAGCCTGCCTAACAGCATATCATATATAAACAGCAGCGTAGCAACGTTCGTCTTCTACCAAAATGTTCCAATTCTAGATACTTTTCGTCACCCAATCCTATACACTTTTTAAGCTTCGCTGCTTCCAAACATCAATCCCCATTGCTGACCGAGATAACTTTTCCTCCGGACCACTTTCTAGCGAAAAGCCGGCTCCAGCACTCTCAATCCAATACACATTTAAAAATTCTCTCTAGTAAGTTTTCTTAATTTTCATAGACACTTTTTTAACCCGGCCGGGTTTCAACCAACCACCTAAATACACCAAACTCAATCTATGAACACGCACTACAACCCCCAAAACACCCCCAACCCAGTGTGACGATCCGAAAAGTTACTATTAGATTTAGTAAGTTTAATTTCAAGTATGGTCAGCGGCCAGTAAACTTGAAGGTCGTTAACAAGTTGTAGGAAGGTTATTGTTCTAAACGGAATCACGACTCTTTGTAAATAATAAACGCGATTCAACGGTATAAATAATTTAAGTATAGTAAGGTCGACGGAGATCATCGGAAATGTTTATGTTTAGTTTTTAATAATATATACAAATATGAATTCCTTACGTTGGAAAGGGGAGTTCATTGTTAACTAGTGTCAAGTTAGTAATGCATTTTGTATACGTTATCTGTGGTCAGTAACTTTGTTAGAAATAATATTCAATATATTATCACAGTGAATATTCAGTAGCAATGCTTACATATTGATATTTCTAAATTCTTATATGTTTTATTGTTCTACAGAGTTAGAATGTTTGTCTCGCTGTCCTCACTCTCATAACTTCCTCGAAATCGTTTTTTCTATATGTACTATTCTTAATTTATTTTTTTCTTGATATATTTATTTTCAACCATAAATAAAAAGTTATTATGACTATTTTTTCTGGTGTAAATACATATACCTTTTACGTATGTGGTATGTCGTGTAACTATGTCATTAAATAATTAAAACTTCTGTAGTCTTTAAATATCATAAGTATGGTTTTATATCATGGGGTCCTCACTCTCGATGTTTGAAAGTATTTTATTTGTAGCTATTTATCAGGTCGCAAGTGTCGTGAGCGTCGTTTCATAGACAAAGAATAACTCGGACAGAGACCCGAGACCACGTATTAGTATATTCTATAACAAGGGTGGAATAAGCAAAATTCTACACGAGTAGAAAGATTTTGTTTCCCGAGCCGTAGGCGAGGGAAACGGTTCTACGAGTGTAGAATTTTGAATTCCACCCGTGTTTTAGACTATACTTTTTCTACGACTATCAAATAAAATACAAACGAACAAATTTAACTTTATTGATAATTAACAGTTGAAAATATCTGCTTATATTAGTTTATTAATTTTCCTTGTCTGGATTATTGATATATATATATATATATATATATATATATATATATATATATATATATATAATTATTTATAGTTACGCCAGTGACTGTACAATTTTTAAATGTGACTTGCTTAGGTCACTTATATTTTTTGTGCGCATTGAGGCAAATATATTTTGTTGCTGCTGGTTGGAACAAGAAGGCCCCAAATGTGAATTAGGCAAATTTTGTTCTTGAAAATTAGTTTCGCTGACTGATAGCTCTTGGTTTTTATCAATTTGCGACATTATGCTTGTCGATACATTTAGGCGTTTCTGTAAGAAGTTATCTATATACCCTTCTGCAACTTCTGTGGATTTCCAGCCCCCGTGCCGTTTTAAGGTTTCTATGTTTGCCCCAGAATCCATAAGCATTGTTGCTGAGGTCCTGCGGAAACAATGTCCTGTGTATAATTTTGAGTCAGATAAATTTAAAAATTGTACCACTTGTCTAGGCATACTCCAAAGTTTATTTATAACTATAACTTATTTTGTGCAGCGTCTTTTTTGAAAATTAATCAAAAAAATTGTTTGTCACAATATCTGGAGGTCTTAAAGAAACATATTTTTTGAATAATTGATAAAACTTTCCGGTAATCGTGAATTTTATGGGGATTTTCGTTTTTGTATCCGGAACATTAATAATTACTGCAGAACCCAAATCTTCAATATCCTGTATTTTCATTGAGTAGAGTTCATTTTTTCTACAGGCTCCCATAATTCCAATAATCAAAGCGACCTAAAAAAATCAATATTATACTAGATTGTAAATGTTAGGACCGGTCTTTTCAAGTGTGAATAAAATGACAGGAAAATAAATTTATTAGGTGGTCTTATTCAACAAATGAAGTGTAAATGTCTTTTAAACTGACTTAACCTTTGATTTATTATTCGTTGAGTTAACACAACAAAAATGACTATTTTAACGTTGGCTGCAATGAAATTACAATAGTTGACTTCATAATTAGCCTGTCCAAGCGAGGGTTGGTTAATACCAAAAGTAAATACCGTAGCGTCCGAGTAAGGATTGGTATTAACCGTTACGTCATCGTTTGATGTCAAATTACGTCACGGTTAAAACCACCAGTAACCCTGTCGTGAGCAGAGTTATAGCGGTTGACAGATTGATATTTTAAATTTGTTTATGGCATATTCATTAAAACTGAACTTCTTAAGTTTCGAAATGGGAAAACAATAATGAACACTGAAAAAACTAATCAAAACAGCGAAAATTTAACTGAACAGATCCTCTAGACCGTACAGAAAGTAGATTAAGACATTGGTAAATACCGCTATATCAAAGAGACCAGTGTAACCGTGACGTATTTTAACGTTTGTTGACATTACCGCCGGTAATAACCACTCGCTCGCTTGGACAGGCTAAATATGTGTAGAGAAAGACAGTTTGATCCACAGTGTGTATATGATAGAAAGGGATAAACAATTATTATATTTCGCGGTCGCCTTGTAGGTTGCAAAATAGATTATAGGTTAGCTTGACAGTGCTTGACAGCACTGAAATCAGTATAACATATTTCATATAAATATTTTTAAATAATTGCTGTAATTGTATCGAAAACGGTTTAAGGATTCTCCCTTATCCCATCTTTGAACATGGTCAATACGTCACTGTATATGCGTCACGTCCTGGGTTTACAAATATACTATTATTGTATCTCATGGTTTTCGAGTTCCTCGAAATCATTAAAAATGTCGATTTAAAAATTAATCTGACAGTTTTAATTTAAACTAGGCTAGAATCGGCAATACTAGAAACAATTAATTAAAACGAGAAAAAAATCAATTCGTAGTTAATCGGCTTCAGTCGGTTGTTATTCACAATCCGAACAAGTTTATTTCTTATAGCTCCTAATAACTTGACTGTAGAATAATACTAGATATTCTGCGAATATAAATTATCCAATAATGGAAATACGAATCCAGGGCTTATTTGATAAATATATATTATTTATAACTTTATTTAGACTTAGCAAATAATGTATTTACCTTTGTAGCGAGGTATTTAACATCAGGCGCATTGTTTATAAAACAGTTAACTCCTTCTCCAGTTAATGTTTTTGATTTTTTCGCTCGATATCCCTCAGATTGTCTTTTTAAAAATGCTCGAAACCTGGCATATTTTGACCAATTCTCTTTATGTTTTACGTTAATGGTAGTTCTTAGTTAGCATTGAGTATATTTTCCAGAGAGTAGATGGTTTATTTGACTTTGCTAATTCTGCAAAATATACAAGAAATATATTCTCAGAAAATGATTGGGCTTATTTTAATGAACGCCATTGGATAAACATGTCATATTGTTGAAAATATATATGTTAAGATTTTTCAGGCAACAGATGAAGAAATATATACCGTTATATATTTTTCAAACAGCTAATATATTGTTCATTTTACATTTGTGATTTTACAGTTACTGTTGTGGAATAATTTTTAATTCTTCTCTTTATTATAATTATTATCAAAATGGTTTTTATGTGTTTCATTCCTGAAATTAACTGTCTCGAACTTTACTTTGTGGAATCCACTCATATTAGTTCTTTAAAACACTATTGTTTCATTCCTGGTTGCAGTACTACAAAATATTGCTTTGTTTACCAAGAGATTCAGAGGTAAGCTATTCTGAATCAATTAATTACGAATGTATACATATTATGATTTATAGGTAGACGACAATGGTGCCTGGCTATAGAAAAAAACGATCTTGTTGATATAAATGCGAATCAATCATCTTATCCAAAATCCTCTATAGATTTAATTCCTTGAAAATGGATAATAATTATTTCGAAAGCTCGGATTAAATATCTAAAAGTGTGTATTCTGGTGTTTTATTGCCACCATCCTCACCAAAATATCCTTTATAAATAAGTTAGCAAATATATCTCTTCGAATTATATACACTGGCGAGCAAAAAACTGAGGTCATTTTCATGTCCTTTGAAATTTTACATTTTCGGATCGTATTCGCAAACTGTACATCATTGCATGTGCTTTTGTAAGCTGAATATGATACTCTGCACTAAAGAAAAATGCTATTTTTCTTGGATTTCATGATTTATTCTGAAAAAGCAACAAATTAACATTTTGGGAGGAATTCAACATTTTGGGCGAAATTCAATATTTTGTTATTAGGGAAATATGGAACGAACAAAATGAAAAAACTTGACACTAATAACGTGTATTCCCTCCTCTTGCATTGATGACTGCTTGAAGTCGGCGCGGCATACTTTGAATTAAGTTACGGATCACATTCTGGTCGATGATATCTCATTCCTGCAACAGCAATCTTCTCAGCTGCTGGGCAGTTCTTGGTGCTGGTGTGTGTCTGCGGATCAGTCGTCCCAACTCGTCCCAGACATGTTCTATGGGATTCATGCCTGGGCTGCGGGCTGGCCAGTCAAACCGCCTCATTTCTACTTCATCCAGATACTCCCTGACAATTCTGGCTGTATGTGGTCTCGCATTATCATGCATAAAAGTGCCACGTTTCCACAAATTCACTATGAAAGGCATAATGCTCTTCTAGCACCTCCATAATGTACCTGTGAGAGGTTAGGGAGCCATTTTCTATGAAGACCAACTCTGTACGAGCTTGTGCAGTGATTACCGCCCAAACCATAACTGACCCACCGCCAAATGGAAGACGCTTGTCAATGCAAACTTCAGCATATCTTTCCCCAGGTCTTCTCCACACTCTTCGACGTCTATCTGACCCAGTGAGGCAAAAACGCGACTCATCTGAGAACAATACCCAGCTCAAGTCATCATAATTACAACGAACGTGATAACTGGCAAATGTCAATGTTGCAGTCCGATGCTGGCGTTGCAACGGGGGACCTGTGGCCATTTTTCTGCATGACAGTCCATCAGTATGAAGTCTTCTTCTAACGGTCCATTCACTAACGTTGACATTTCTCACTTCTTCCAACTGATTTCCAGTGAAACAGCAGTAGCTGTCCTATTCCGCAAACTTGTGGACACCAAAAAACGGTCATGTCGTTGAGTGGTAACTATTTTTGGCCCAGATCCTGGTCTTGTAGTGATCAGGCCAGTCTCCAGAAAGCGCTGGTACACCCTTTGCACACCACAAAGACTAGCACCAACAATTCTTGCAGTTTCACGTTCCCCCCGACCATCTTGTAACAGCGCAACAATTCTTGCCACAACAATCGGATCTAAAGGCATTATGGGCCTGTTAAATCACTACACTTTGCAATCGTTAGGTTTTACACAAATAATAAACAATAAACTGGAAAACCGGCAGGGGAAATGTGAATGTTCAATTAGCGCAAAGGCACATTGTTCATAAAAGTCGTACTCTAATAAATCAAATGACAGCTGTCAAGTCTCGGAAAAAATTGCTTTAACGCCTACTAATACTATTATGTCCTTATCAATATTGACGCTAAAATTATTCGCAATTTCTGAAGTGACCTCAACTTTTTGCTCGCCACTGTATATATATATATATATATATATATATATATAATTTTTATATTAACTATATTTGGAATAAAAGGCCTCCATTACTTTAGTTATGATTTTATTTCCGTTTCGACATCATACGTGTCATCTTCTGAACAATGTTTCTAAAATTACACAAATATTTACAATCTTCACATTATTTAACAGGTGATAAACACCTGTTAAATAATGTTAAACACCTGTTAAATAATGTAAAGATTGTAAATATTTGTGTAATTTTATAAACATTGTTCAGAAGATGACACGTATGATGTCGAAACGTAAATAAAATTATAATCAAAGTAATGGAGACCTTTTATTCCAAGAATAGTTAATATAAAAATTATATATGGTAGGTCAAGAAATACAAATATTTTACAATTAATATATATATATATATATATATATATATATATATATATATATATATATTAAGGTATTTGGATTTTTCTTGGACCAATTTATATATATTTCTATTTGGCCATTTCTTGGGATTCGGTCCTTATTATAAACTTTCATCAGATTACATAATATAATTCATCTAATACACTTTATTTAACGGTTCGGCTGATATTTTAGCCTCTTTCAAAAACAAAATATTGGGAACAAAAACTTTTTTATCCACATAGTGGGAACGTCATATTTAAAAATAATTTATAAAATAACTTCACGTACACAAACAGCGACTTCATGTCATTGTCATATTGTTTTTTTCAGTTTTTCGTTGATTTATATTTAAAAGAATTTATTACAAAAATTTACAACTTTTCCAAAATTCGCGATAGATTTTCTCCCTTGAAAATGAATAAAAGTTATTCGAAAGCTCGGGAATAAATATCTAAAAAATTTATTCTGGTGTCTTATTGCCACATCCCCGCCAAAATATCCATTACAAATATATATATATATATATATATATATATATATATATATATAAGATGTACGAATAGTGCGTGACATATGAACAATAAGCAACGAATAGATTAGTGGGTATTGCACGCAAATAGAAGAAGGGGCTACTGAAAAGAGTGGTAACCGCAGACATGCATGTTTCTAGCTCATTAGCCGTCATCATATATATCACTCCTCTTCAGTAACCTCTTTATTTTTGCGTTAAATTCACGCATGATCCATTTTTGATCTTATTTCTTTACCTTGGGTTGGTTTTTTCCAGACAGGAGGGCTTTATGCGCCTCCGTGTTGATATTGGTTGTTGTTCCAAAATCGGAATCTTCCAATTGATGGCACAAATGTTCGTTTGGTTGTCCTGTTATTTTCCGTTCTTTGTGTTCTCCCATGTTTCACATCCATACTTGGTTATACCGTACTGATGAAGGCTAATGAGCTAGAAACATGCATGTTTACGGTTACCACTCCTCTCCAGTAACCTCTCTATTTTTGCGTGCTTTCCCATGATAACACTTGTTGTTTGCTCTTTGTTTTTGTTAAATTCACGCATGATCCATTTTTGATCTTGTTTCTTTACCTTGGGTTGGTTTCTTCCAGACAGGAGGTCTTTATGCGCCTCCGTGTTGATATTGGTTGTTGTTCCAAAATCGGAATCTTCCAATTGATGGCACGAATGTGCGTTTGGTTGTCCTGTTATTTTCCGTTCTTTGTGTTCTTCCATGTTTCATTCAACATCGTTGCTCCCAAGTTTCACATCCATACTTGGTTATACCGTACTGATGAAGGCTAATGAGTTAGAAACATGCATGTTTACGGTTACCACTCCTCTTCAGTAACCTCTTTATTTTTGCGTGCTTTCCCATGATAATACTTGTTGTTTGCTCTTTGTTTTTGTTAAATTCACGCATGATCCATTTTTGATCTTGTTTCTTTACCTTGGGCTGGTTTTTTCCAGACAGGAGGGCTTTATGCGCCTCCGTCTTGATATTGGTTGTTGTTCCAAAATCGGAATCTTCCAATTGATGGTACAAATGTGCGTTTGGTTGTCCTGTTATTTTCCGTTCTTTGTGTTCTTCCATGTTTCATTCAACATCGTTGCTCCCAAGTTTCACATCCATACTTGGTTATACCGTACTGATGAAGGCTAATGAGCTAGAAACATGCATGTTTACGGTTACCACTCCTCTTCAGTAACCTCTTTATTTTTGCGTGCTTTCCCATGATAACACTTGTTGTTTGCTCTTTGTTTTTGTTAAATTCACGCATGATCCATTTTTGATCTTGTTTCTTTACCTTGGGTTGGTTTTTTCCAGACAGGAGGGTTTTATGCGCCTCCGTGTTGATATTGGTTGTTGTTCCAAAATCGGAATCTTCCAATTGATGGCACAAATGTGCGTTTGGTTGTCCTGTTATTTGCCGTTCTTTGTGTTCTTCCATGTTTCATTCAACATCGTTGCTCCCAAGTTTCACATCCATACTTGGTTATACTGTACTGATGAAGGCTAATGAGCTAGAAACATGCATGTTTACGGTTACCACTCCTCTTCAGTAAACTCTTTATTTTTGCGTGCTTTCTCATGATAACACTTGTTGTTTGCTATTTGTATATATATATATATATATATATATATATATATATATATATATATATATATATATATATAACGACAAAGAGATTCATGGGTAATTGACGCAAAAAGAAAAAGGACTACTGAAATAGAGTTGTTATTTACATATCACGCGATATTCCTACATCTTCTTTGTCTACAACTGCCCACTCTACGCAATGAATCACCCCCTTAGGCTAATTCCAAGGACTCAATCTGCCTACTCCTTGGAATTTCACCGTTCCATTTGGGCACCTCAGAAAAAATAATTGACGACATTCATTATCGTGACTGAAAATGAAAAATTAATAGGACCGTTTTGTAATTCTCAATCTGGAGTAGCCGAAATGAAAACGCTCAGGAGTGCAAGACATCGTAAGATGGGGGAGACAAAGAAGAAGACATTGGTACGCTCATGTGAGAAGAATGGAGTAGAGCAGAGTGCCACGCATCACACTTGAAGGGAAACCAACAGGGAAAAGAGCACCCGGTAGACCACCTAAGAGATGGAAAGACAGTTGGCAGTCCACCTCCCAGGAAATGATAAAGAGGAACCTTCAAAACTAACAGATCGCAAGATCTTAAATACGAATAAGAAGAAGAATCTCTAAAATGTTGATTAAAATGAGGCGGAAAATAAAAACAAACAATTGCTTACAGTAGATTTTAACATCTAATACAGAATGTATAATTTATAATTACATTTTCACTAATTATTATTCATATATTTATAATATTCACTTTGCCTCCTAAAAAATTAACAAGATAACATTCCGAGAATCAAATTGCTGAATTAATTTGATAATTCACTCGTCAACAATTTGATCAACTAAACCCAGGTCAACGGTATCGTTTAAAAACTGGTACTGTCAAATGGGTGCCATTCAATAAACACAGTTTTAAATTTTTAATGAGATCTACGATTTGTTTACTGCCCACATCTTCTGTCTCTCAATATTTCAGGTGTTTTGTTATTAACGCGTACCGACATTTATAAGTAGTCAATGTAGAATATAGACTCGGTTTAAAAAGACCACCCATGACTCAAATGACTTTAATCTATTGTACCAAAAATTCGAGGATAAATTAAATGGTATCTATGGAGTTAATAATCCAAAAATTTTTCATTGCATTTTCATATGTGTCATCATTTCATTATACAGAGTGAGTCACCAAGAACACCACGAAGCTACAGTTCAAATATATTTTTCAACTTACAGGGTGTTCCAAAAAACCGTGGCATATCAAAGTTATGTTTATTTAAGTGGACACGTGTTTTTTTTTAAATTTTTCACGTAGACGTAACAGAAGAATATCTGTTTTATAAAGGTTCCCTATACCTATTTTTTATGGTTTTCGATATATCTTGGTTTCTTACGAAATGTATTGAAAAAAGAATGAATAACGAAAAAAGGGTTTAACATAAAAGAAATAGAGGGTGCACAAGCTAATAAGAAGGCGTTGGGGCAACTTTTTGTAACATTGCTGATTAAAAAAAGTAAAGGGTACTCAAAAAAGTGGGAAATATCATTGACACTTTTCAACCTAAATAACTTTCTTAATTTAAATGCAACGCCCTGAGTTTTTTTACTTTATTTGATACGGTAAATAATTCTTTTTCAATCGATGTAAGGTCTTTTGTTTAAATGTTAGTCAAAAAATGTGGTTGCAATTAGATTAGCCTGCTCATTTCTCTAGACCTGTAAGAATATATATTATTACAAAATTATCAAATAAGTGGATTGAAAGGGGCGGACCAGTTAACTGGCCACCCAGATCTCCAGACTTAACATTAATGAATTTTTTCCTTTGGTGATATGTAAAAAATGTAGTTTATAGTACACCACCCACTATGCAAATAAATATTATAGTTAGGTATGTTAATTCAACATCACATTGTGATAATGTTCTTCCTTTTTTTCCTCTTGTTTTCATCACATGCACATCTATACAACCGCTTATGCCCATCTTGTGGCTGTTAACTTTTGTGATGTTTCAACTTAACCTCTCGGCTATGTTAAAGCGCTGCCTTTTTACATTACTGTGATGTAACTAGAACTTCCTCAAAAGGAAGTCTTTATAACGAACTAAAAACAACATTTTTGTTACATTCTGAAATGCCTTTTAACTTCTCGTCAATGTTAATGCAATGTCTAAAAAATAACATCTTGTCAATGATCTAAATGCGACATATCAAAAACAATACAGTGTATTCTCTCAGATGTTGTATGGACATTAGTTAAACCTCTAAATAACATATCTCAAACATTCTAGATGACATCCTATAGATGTTTCTGTGCCTAATCAGCAAATACAGGTTGAACAACTAAGAACGTCATATTTCAAAAAATAGTCATGGTACAACTTTAAAAAAATACCTTCAGGAAAATGACCCTGAAAAATCGCTGGAAAATATTTTTCAGTTCCTAAAATATCTGCTATGGGGTGGAATGAACTCTTAAAAACATAATACTGTGATTATCTCCAAAAAAGACATACTAAAGGTATCTTAGAAATAAAATTTTTGATATTTTGATGAGATTATGGAAAATGTAGTTAGGGACTTTTTGTCCTTATTCTTCAAATAAGGAGTGGTGGAAGGTTCAACCTAAAAAACAAATGTAACACTTTTTTCTTTTTTAATCGATATCAATGTTTTTGGCGTCATTTAAGAGTTTTTCCTCTTTAGTAAGATATGCTTAACAAAAATAACGAAAATGGAAAAATGTTGTCAACGCTATGTGAAAAAGTCGACAATTTTCCATTTTCTCGGAAATTTCAAATGTAATGAGGCATTTTTTAAATTCTGATGAAAAGGAATTTACGTTATCAGATATAAAAATTAAAAAAATGCTTCAATTTACATTTGAAATTTCCGAGTGAATACAAAATTATCTAATTTTGTTATCCATCTTATTAAACAGAAAAACTCTTCTAAATGCAGCTAAAATCATTACTATCGGTTAAAAAACGAAAAAGTTATACATTTGTTCATAAGTTTGAACCTTACCCACCCATTATTTGAAGAATAATGGCAAAAAATCTCCTTAAATAAATTTATTCATAATCTCTTCAAGATTTCAAAAATTGTATTTTTAGGACACCTTTAGTATGTTTTTTTGAAGTATTATGTTTTCGAGTGTTCATTCCACCCCTAGCGGATATTTTAGAGACTGCAAAATATTTTCCAGCAGTTTTTCAGTATCACTTACCTAAAGGTAATTTTTTTGAAAGTTGTACCATGATTCTTTAAGTATCCTGTACATTTTTACTTTTCCGTCAACCTATTTATATGCGAGAAAAGTATTGGTTTAACCCAAAAAAAGTTGGAATTTTGAAATTTTTTTTTGAGTTATTTTTACATTTTTTTTGAGTTATTTTTACATTTTCCATCAACGACAACACGACAAAATGGTTTTTAGAAAAAAAATCCTATGTGTATGTCGTCGTCGTCGTCGTCGTTGTCGTCGGCCACTTTTCCTTACATGTCTTGTTAGCACGATACTGCCTACGGAGTGCAATAAGTCAGCAATTTTATGATTTAATATTGTCAAGGACATGTCACAGATAAACCCTATTGATTTTCAGCTCACCAGAGCCAGTACAACGGGTGCTATAGTACTTCAAGTACGACATTTTGTAATTTTTTGAGAATTTTCAGTTTGTTAGCACGATACAGCCTCCGTAGTTCAACAAGTTACCAATTTTATGATTGAATATTATTCCGGACATCTTGCTGATGATCCCTATTGATTTTCAGCTCACCAGATCCACTACAACAGGTGCTACAGTACTTTAAGTACGATATTTTTGTCATTTTTGGAGAAGCTTCAATTTGTTAGCACGATACAGCCGACGGAGTATATACAAGTGACCAATTTTATAATTGGATATCATTCAGAGCATCTCCAAGATGAACCCTATTGATATTCAGCTCATTAAAGCAAGTACAACGGCTGCTATGGTACTTGAAGTACCAAATTTTTGTCATTTTTGGAGAATTTTCAGTTTGTTAGCACGATACAGCCTCCAGAAAGTATACGATTGATCAATTTTATGATTGAATGTTGTTCAAAATATCTCACAGATGTACCCTACTGATTTTCAGTTGACTAGAGCGAGTACAGTGGGTCCTATAAATCCATATATACTAAATTTTTGGTTATTTTTGAGGAAATTCGGTTTGTTAGCACGATACATCCCCCGAAGTGTATACAAGTAACAATTTTATCATAGAATATTGTTCGGGGCCACAAATGCGGAAAAGTTAGTTTTAATCTTTAAAACCGTTTATTTTTCATTAGTAATGTTACAAAAAGTTACCCCAAGGCCTTCTTATTAACTTGTGCACTATCTGTTTCTTTTA
Source organism: Galeruca laticollis (assembly GCA_963921935.1). Taxonomy (NCBI): domain Eukaryota; kingdom Metazoa; phylum Arthropoda; class Insecta; order Coleoptera; family Chrysomelidae; genus Galeruca; species Galeruca laticollis. The sequence goes on along the minus strand of OY998175.1, from coordinate 110,010,403 downwards.
TGTTAAACCATTTTTTCGTTATTCATTTTTTTCCAATACCCTGCATTTCGTAAAAAACTGAGATATATCGTAAACCATAAAAGATAGTTATAGGGAACAGACTTACATAATAATGCAAACTTTTTTTTTTAATATTTATCGTTTTTCCATAAAACTCCGTGGCGTTCTTGGTGACTCACCCATATATTTAAATGGTATATAACAATTATTTTTCATCATATCATCATCTGCTAATACTTTCATTTCATTTTTAGTTGAGTAGCTACATTTTTCGGTTTTTACTTAGATATATATTCATAGATAAAACGACTTACTTGTAAGGAAGTTCGATCTTGATTATATGAGGAACCACTTCTGCATAGACCACCGTGTAGTTACGCCTCAGGAGCGGAACGATCACTAGATTTAATGATAAATAAACACAAATATCTTCCTCACTGCCTTCTGGCCTCTCCTGACTCATTATGATTTCTAGCGCCTAGATTGCGTAGGAAAACCTAAGGCTGGGATAATCTTATCTAACTGTACTGAGACTACTGGGAGGGTTGGTCTATGCGGAAGTGGTTCCTCATATAATCAAGAGCGAACTTTAGTACAGGTAAGTCGTTCAATCTACGATTATATTTCGGAACCACTTCCTCATAGACCACCATGTAGATGTTGAAAACATAACTGCCTACGCAATCCAAGCAAACTCTCTTTAAATACCTATTTAGATGTAAATAAAAAAAGGAGGTTTAGAATAAAATACATAATACCATTTTCCCATAGTTTTATCCTGTATTGGGAAAAAGATATATCAACATATAAGTAATAGGTATGTACATTCTGTAAAGACACCCATTACTATTATTATTGAAAGGAAATAGTAATATCGGACAAGTAAACAACTTAACACTTACTAACTAGGGAGTATCGCATATTTTTATAAAACATTAATTTATTATTTTTTACAGTATTACTTTATGCAAGTTTTAGAATAGTTTCAGCAAAATGTTCCTCAGTCAAAATTGGCCTATTGTAGAATTTTGCAAAAACATCTGATTTTGAGGAACACCCTGCGGCCTTTAGTATTGCTTCCACATTAGCTCCTGCTCTATAAGCAGCCGAAGTTGAAGCGTGGCGGGTAGAATGTCCAGTAAACTGAGACGTATCTATACCGCTATCCTTAAAAATGGTTTCACCCATCTTGAAATGGTTTGTTCTGAAGCTTTATGGTAAGATTTTTTATGTTTTATGAAAAGGTATGGCGTATTTTGTCGAATATCTTTATTTCTATTAAAGTATGAAAGAAGAGTACTAGCCAAACATAACTCTGGATTTTTCACAAAAAATGGCAGAGTGATTAAGGGATGTATCCTATTTGGCTTAGAGGTCTTTATTAGATCCGAAATAATAATTTCAATACAATTCTGCATTTGTCTTATATCTGAAGTATGTATCTTTGAGCAGAAACAAGAGCTAATAACTTTACAAGTTTAAACGTTAATTTTTGTAAGGATAAAGCAACTAACGGAAACATTTATGACAATAATTCAAAACAACACTTGAATCCCAAGTTACACTATATTGGGGAAAAGTAAGTTTAAGCTTAAAAACATCTTTGAAAAAAACGACTAAGAATATCTTCATCTTCAAACTTATTGTATAATAGTTTTAATACTGAGCGATGCGAATTAAGTGAGCAATAACTGCTTCCTTTATCAAATCTATGGTAAGAAATTGTAAAATATCTTGGATAGACGTTTTTTTCTGAGGTAATGTTGTTACTAATAATAAAGGTTTAAAGGGGTATTATATTGTTTCAAGATGCTAATATTTATTCCTGCCTCTGAAATGTTTCTTTAATAATAATAATAATAATAATAATAATAATAATAATAATAATAATAATAATAATAATAATAATAATAATAATAATAATAAAGATCCAACCGTGATAGATGACACTTGTAGAATGTGTGGCAGGATGGGGGAAACCATCCAACATATAACTGGAGGATGCAGCTCCCTCGCCGCATCTGAGTACAAGAAACGCCACGATCAAACAGGAAAGATAGTACACCATGCTTTGGCTTCTAAATATAACTTGATACCCGGAACAGAAAAACTCACCTATAAGTATACACCAGCAAGCATCCTAGAAAACGTCCACTACAAATTATACTGGGATAGAATAATATTTACTGATCGGACAAATGAAGCAAACCGGCCGGATGTGGTTCTTTGGAGCCTGAGAGAAAAACAGGTATGGATTATCGACTTCGCAGTTGTGAATGATAACAACATGGAAAACACAATCAACCTAAAGCTTCGAAAATATGATGACCTCGCTCAGTATATCAAAGAGCAGTGGAAAGTAGACCAAGTTACTATCCTACCCATGGTCCTATCCACAACAGGCATTGTACCACGGCAGCTTGGTAAGGCTGTGGATACTCTTAAAATCAGTCCATCTGCAATTGGAAAGATGCAGAAAACAGCTATTCTTGGCACTTGCACCATTGTAAGGAAAGTACTGGGAAAATAACGCTAAAAAGTGGAAGGTCAAACATGCTTTGATAGATTCATATCTGTATATTTGAATAAACCACACTCAGACCAAAAGGCCCGAGTTTATGTAAAATGCCCTAAGAAGAGAACTAGTTAAAATAATAATAATAATAATAATAATGTTTATTTGTACGATTCATCTACAGATAGAAAATTTTATAAATAAAAAATTACAAATGAACTGTTAACCACGAAGTAAACTAAGTTTACTTGTATGTGGCAAAAACACATTAAACAATTAAACTGTATATAATACAATGTAATATAACTTATTAATATCTTAAATCTAACCAGAACTGAAAACTATAAACAATATGGAATTTTTAAGTAATATAAAATTGTAAAAGACATAAAAATAAACACACTGAAGATATAGGATGGATACTATTTTCACTATAACTATTAGAATTTCTCTTTTCTATATATATATAAAAGGATTTCCATATTGAGACAGCAGTTGGGAAAAGTAACATCTTAGATTTGCCGAGAGACACTCAGCCCGGGGAATACTAGAAAATAAATATTTATAACCAGGTATTGGACAGCATTATTGCCAACTTTAAACGGCGGTTTGAAAATATCCCATTGGCGCATGCAGTAGACGCTTTCCTGAAGCTAAATATGGAGAATGCAGATGATTTTGTTAAAAATTATAAAGATATTTTAAAAACCGATGAAGAGGCGTTGAATGCTGAGACAATGATAGTGAAAAACCTGTTTGTATTAAAAAAAATTGAGGCAAACGCAGGAAACGTAAAAAAAATATAAATTAAGACTACTGCCCAAATTTATATAAACTGATTCAGGCAGCACTAACGCTCCCTGTAAGCTCCGCCAGTTGCGAAAGGAGTTTTTCTGCAATGAGGCGAATAAAAACCTGGCTGAGGACAACTATGCTCCAGAATCGTTTCTCTCAAGTATCTCTGATAAATATAGAAAACGAATTGGTGAAAACTACAATAACATCAGAACCGGTTTGGCGAAAAACCCAGAAAACTTAAAATTGTTTAAAAACATTTTTTTTTCTTATTTGAAGGTCGTGGAGTGGACCGATTTATATATTTTTGTTTCCTTTTTTCCTTACTTCAATGTCGTGGAGTGGACTTATTTATATTTTTGGTTGCTCTGTTTTTTTTTATTTGTAACAAATACATAACATTATACTTAATAATATTATACCATCTATTTGATTTACCATGTTGTTGGTAATTTAAGAGCGGAGCTCTTGTCGGTATATACCTAGCTATATTAGCGACTTAAACTACATAGTTTTGGTCAGGACACAGATAAGAGAAAAATAATAGTATAATAGGATAGGATAACTGAAATCCATACTTGATGATGAGAGTCAGTGACCACCTTGCCGTGGCCGGCCGATTCATGACTGGGACCAGGGCCCCCCTAGGAAAAATCCCTAGCCACGCAATGACCACCGGCTGTAAAACTGACGGATTCTACCAGCATAATATTCTTCATTTACCTCTAATATTTCCTCCGGAACATCGGTTGTCTTTTCCCTTGCTGTTGTTCCGTGTACGGTGTTTGGTTCCGACATCTGGGCTTGTAGTAAGGGCGCCTGTCGTTTAAATACTGTGAAGATGTACTTGGTATAGTTCATGTTTCCTATGTCTTCATAGGAAATAGTGTGACTCACAAAAACATTGTGCAGCCTCTACTATACTTGGTGTTATTTTAGTTTTGAGGTCTGGTGAACAATCCTCTGAGACAAGAACATTTAACACAGAACCTAAGGTACTAAGTCCTCGGCCTATTTTTTCTTGAACACTACATAAATAAGTGTCTTTTTTTTACTCATTCGAAGAAACCATTCCATTCATTTCCGGATTGATTTGTGGTGGTTCCAAGAATAAACAGCTATTAGGAATTTTCCATTTCTCCGTTAAAGTTTCCCTAGAGCTACCTTGTAAGGTAGTAAGACCAAAGAGTCACAATGGCTTCATTTAAAAGATTACCGAAGGCTTTGCTATCTGATGGATCTTTACCCAAAAGGTTCTGATCTGATTGAAGAATATTTGTATTATCTTTATATTGAATATTATCAAAATTTAGGGGCTCAAGTTCCTCATTATCTTAGGGGTGGTAGTGTAGAGTGAGAAGGAATTCTTGCAGATAGAATTTTACTTTTTTTAAATATCACTTTGGGCTTGGCCCCCATTTCTTTATTGGCCGTGTCTGTAAGTTAGGCAGTTTTAAAACGATCATTAAATTTCTGGCCAAATATAAAAGTATCGTGAATACTGTCTTCGGCTACTCTCATTACTAAAGGATTGATTACTGGAATTTATATAGTAATTAGTGTGAATGTGAGTTTTAATTAATTATTATATGAAATTGACTGTCTCGACCCTTACTTCGTGGAATATGCTCATATTAGTGTTTTTAAATGAAACTCAAGGTCTCTAGTTAATTCCACAATATAATACAAGTTATTGAAAATTCTAAAAAATATTTATTGATTTATCGAAACAATTGTCAATTTTTTAGAATTTTCAATAACTTGTATTATATTGTGGAATTAACTAGAGACCTTGAGTTTCATTTAAAAACACTAATTATTATATATTAAAACGCCCCTGCTTATATTCAAATAAAATTAAGCAGTTATATTTGAGCATATTTCACATCTATATTGTGCATACCTTCTATTCGGATCATAAACATTCTGCCAAATAAATCACTTTCTTTGTTACGATCCAACTAGTAATAACAGCGACAAAAAATTAGTGGCATGCCAAAGAACTCATGGTTTGAGAATATATTGCAGTATTTTACAAACTTGTATTTCAAATAGATAGCTGAAATGGAGTGACCAAATAAAACGCTTTTAATTGTTAAAAAATTAAATAAAATATTAACAAACTATAATAACACTTAGTTTCTATTGACTAATGATATTGACCCGGTATTTGTAGATTCACCCAACTGAACTCGTGATTCACTCCCCAGGTGGCATAGGAAGAACGCCTCCCAGATGTGGGCAGTAGCTGTGTCATTAATGATCTTAGGACATTGGAGAATTACTTCCCTAAGGACTAATCATCAGACAATTACAGGCGATAATCATATATTGGTTTAACTGGCTGTAACAACAAGTACAAAATCAGCAGCGTCGGATTCAGAGTGGGCGTTTGTACCCAAAATGGGTAGCTGAAATAATACTTTCTCAAGTTTAAGTAGAAATATCAAGTTTAAGTAGAAATAAGAGGCCCTCAGTCCCAAGTACTTTCAATGGTCTCGATTACGGCAGAAATCAAAAAACGAGTGCTAAGAATCACTGGGTAGGACCCAGCTGCTATAGAACAATGATCTGGCTAGATACATACGAACATTATCAAGCCAAGGTAAACCATATGAACTGTAATATGAACGGGGCAGAGTAAAATGCGATATTATCGGACTATGCGAAATAAGTTGAATGGATGAAAATTATGTAATCCTAAAATCAAGAAAATATTTCATTTATCGAGGAAGTAATTCTGCAGGTGTACCTTTTTTGGTGAAACCATCTATAACACAACATATTAAAGAATTTAGAGCAATATCAGATAGAGTGGCATATCTTACTATAAAGATCAATAATAGAAGTACATTAAAATGTATTCAAGTGTACGCCCCAACTTCAACCCATACTGACGATGAAATGGAACAATTTTACGACGACTCAAGATTAGCACTTCGGGATAAATCCGGTTATGAAATTATACTGGGCGACTCTAATGCGAAAATTGGTAAGAAGCAGGAGCAGACTGAAGATTAATAGGATATTTCCGATTCGGAAACTGAAATGTTGGTTAATTTCATGGAAAAATACAATCTGGACATGATGAATTCATTCTTTAAGAAACCTACGTAGAGAAAATGGACCTGGATCAGTCTAGATGAGAAAACAAAAAATGAAATTGATTACGTACTATGTGCTAAGCGACATACAATAAAGGATGTCTCAGAAGATACAGACACAAAAATAAAACTCCTCGATTATCATATGATAAACTAAAAGAAATTGAAAATGTATTTAGAACAGCAGTAGAGAAGAATCTAAGTTATCAATATAGAGCAGATAACTGGGCATATTATTTCAACCGTAAAACAAGGTCTGGAAGAAGTAATTAGAAATCGTCAAAAAACAAACCGAAGATTAGACGAAGACATCAAAGAATTACTTGAAATAAGAATTGAACAAAAAGGAGAAAAAAGGAAGAGCGGAATACATAGAATTAAACAAGCTGATAAAGAAGCAAATAAATGGCAATAGAGAGAAGAAGAACAACGAACTACTAAATGAAGTGATAGAGAAAAATTAAAGTATGAAATGACCAAATATGGGTAATAAGCAGGTTTTCTCACTGACAGATGAAAGAGGCAATGTCGTCAACTATCGAGACGACCAAATATTAAAAATAGTCGAGAACTACTACGCAGATCTTTAGGAATCGAAAAGAAAAAATAGTGGTTTAAGTAGATCGAGGCATGTTATGATAAGAAACGTTGGATCTGAGGAGTTCCCTAAAATAACAGAAGAAGTAAAAAGAGCCCTGAAAGACATGAAGAAGAACAAAGCGCCGGGAAAAGATGATGTAACAACTGATATGCTGATCTAAAGGGGAGATAAATTAATCAAATTGATCACAATATTTATGAACGAATGTCTTCAGCAAGCTAAAATACCCGAAACTTGGAAAAAGGCGAAGGTAATACTACTGCATAAAAAGGGGGACAGAAAACAATTACATCTGTACAAATCATTAATAAGGATAATAACAAATTCGCCTATCTAGAAAACTGGATGATTAGCAGCCGTGTGAACAAGCATGCTTGAGAAAAGGAGAATCCACAGCAAGCTACCTGCTCACTATGAAACTCTTAATCGAAAAATTCAATGAATATCATCTGCCCTTGAGTTTAGCATTTGTAGAGTACGAAAAAGCATTAGCCACGGTATAAAGCTGGACTATTTAGAAGGTACCAGAAAATTATCGAATATATAGTAGGTATACAGAGAAATGAATAAAGGAGCAACTGCTTCATATCGCCTACATGAAAACACCAATCCAGTCCCATTAAATAGAGAAATCAGGCAGGGAGATACATTGTCCCCTAAACTGTTGAGGACGCATTTAAAAAAGTAGATTGGACAAAAAGCGGCATCAACATGAACGAACAATATTTAAGTCATCTGCGATATGCGGACGATATAGTATTATTATCAACAGATACCAACGAATTGGAACAAATGTTAAACGAACTCAATGAGGCATCACTACAAATAGGTCTCAAAATAAATACCAATATAACAAAGGTTATACACCACAAGACAAAAGTATTTGACACGTGCATCCTTCCGGTGATGTGATATGGAGCTGAAAACTGGACAATGACCAACAAAAATATAACTAAATTACGAATAACTCAACACCTATGGAAAGAGCCATGATGGGAATAACCTTAAGAGAACACAAAAGAAATCAGTGGATTAGACCAACTACAAAAGTAACTGATCTAATAGAGAAAGCTGTAAGATTGAAATGGAGTTTCGCGGGACATATTGCGAGGGGCGAATCAAATCGGTGACACAGGAGAATACTCATTTGGAGACCGTACAATTTTAAAAGAAGCAGAGGGAGGAGGCGAATTCGGTGGTTCAATCATATAAAATTAACAGCTGGTTTTCACTGGATGTGTGAAGCCATGAATCGCCAAAAGTGGAGAACGGAATTAGGAGAGGCCTATATCCAAAAATAGATTTAACACGCTACGGAAGAAGAATCACATAACCATAAATTAATAGAGATTTTCCATTAAGAAAACAAAAAATCTACAAGAATCACAAAATCAAGGTGCAGTTTTTTTATTTTCAACCGTTGGTGTGTGCGCTCAGCTTGAAATCACCTTATGATTTGTGACAATGCGGGGTGTTCTTTGAATTTAACAAAAAAGAGCAATGAACCATGAATAATAGGTGTAGGATCGTAATTTTATCGATGAAAAGAATTTCTCGCTAACCAGCTCATCAACTAGTGAGGTGTGTCAATCAGATAAAAAAAGTATATAATTGTATACCTAACCATATGCAAAAAGATGTAAATTAGAAAATGACTGAGAGAATTGGAGCTTTGTTGAATAATAAAACGAGAAATCGAAATATATACTGTGTTATCTTTTCATCTAAATCAAGCTACGTCCAAGGTAAGAGAAATACTGGTTTTATAATGCGCCTTAATATATAGTTAGCACAGTATATTGCATTCAAAGTGGGATGCCATTAGACAAAGTGTACTATTCTTACTCCGCCTTACATTAACTGACCATTTCTTGGTGAAAGTTGGACCATTCCATTTTGTAGTAGTTGTAAGATACAGTGTGTGTGTGTGTGTTTTGTACAGTGGTAGGAAAATGCATTTGCGTATCATCAGGACCTGGTATGTCGGACTAGGAAGCCTTTCCAATACCGGTCAAAAAACTCCTCTATATCTAGCCCCTGTTTCCCTCGCGTGACTGCCGTTAGGCATTACTTCGAAGAGCGAAGAGATATGATGATGCGATATTATCAATTTCAAATGATCAAGAGAAATTCAAAACTTTTATTTAAAGACCAAATCACTAAGCTACAAGAAGGAATCAATAGTTTTGAGAAAAATACTCGCCAACAACCAATTATTTTGAACGGTCGTGTAACACGAATGCAGGAAATGATAAAGAATCTTAAGCTGGAAGCTGTAAAAACATATCATTATTTTGCAATTCGAACTATTGTATCCCAAATTACTACTCGTCTTCGAATAATGTATATTATACTCGAAAAAATAGAAGCTGTTGTCACCTTTTCTAAATTAAATACTTTTCATTGCTGTTCCAAATGATTTGCATTGAGAAATTTTATTAATTAGCAAACATATAAGCAAAAATAATCCCATTTGAACAAATTTTGGAAAGTGTCATATTATTTGAAAAGACCATTAAAATAAGAAGTTACCGCAAAAGTAACAAAATAATACTTATTCTACAAATACCAAGTCTGTTAGACGATCATAACTATACTACCATTTGTATTCCTTACCAATACCCTCCTTTCATTCCTACGAAACATTAATCCAGCAATCAAAATACCTGCTATCCTCTGAGCCAGAGTACGCATTTATGGATTTTAGATGCCAAGAAATCCCGGCAGGATATTTCCTCAGCGAAGACATCTAGCCAATCAAGAATACAGATAATTCTCCTTGCGATGTCCAGTTACTGAGATATTAAAAAACACTACGAAGTGCCACATAATTTCCACCAAGATCACTGAATATCAAATTTAGAAAGTGAAGTGGATAATTATTTTATCCTATAGTATCGTGGCAACACAATTGTTCATTGAAATTATGAACAATATTCCTCTTCAAGGAAGTTATTTACTAGAACTTAACAATAACTGCGCAGTGCAGCTAGAGGATATATTACTTAAATACTGGCGCTTCAATGTCAAACCGGGCAGCGAAGAAGAGGAAGCCATTCAAAACAAACGCTTAAGGTACGCGTACACTTTGGAAACTTGCAGAAATGTTTTGTTCGGTTGTCTGCGTATTGGGCGGGATACAGCTTGTAAATAAAATACGGCCCTGCTGGTAGTAGACATCCGGAGAAGAAAAATTTGATTCGGTTGTGGCAGTCCTTTCAGTCAATAATCTTAGTTCGACGTCATTAACTATTTTGAATAACTGATTCTTTATCAAAATCTGATCTCGTTTTGGAAAAGTTTTTGTGGTGTTAGCCATATTGATAAAGAAGTCAGTTAAAGGATCTGCCGGCTCTGGCGGATCTACTTTTTCCTTTTGTGACAAATAGTTTTGCAAAACTGAGGCGGCAGTTGAATTTTGCGGAACGACTTTTCTAATCCTTTTTTTGCCACGAACAATTATTGATGGTGCTGATGCGTATGAAGTAGAAGGTAGTGTATCTGATATGGTGGGTGAAGGGGGAGGAATGTGGGGAGTAGGGTTAGTCAACACAATTTCTGGGGTATCCTATTCTTCTTCAATATCACTCTCTTGAGAAGCAGCAGTAGGAGAAAACTGTGATAAGTTCGATCGCATTTCTTGTTCGTCGTTCAAATATGGGGCCAGGAACGCTAGTTCTTTTTCATACTTGACAGGCTTTAACTTTGATGCACCTTGGCCACTTTTGATTTTTCGCAAGTTCATAGCTTTCCAAAAATTATCTCTAGTTTTAATCCACCGTTCTTTGCATAGTTTGCCTGCAACAAACAAAAATATTCTAAAATATATTGTATTTTCTGTTTCAGATTTGTGGCTACTGGAAACTAGTTTCGAGCACTGGCTTTTTCTTTTCGACTTGGTGAGCGTACAGTAAGAGTTGCGGCTGGAAGACGATTAGAATAAACTAGTTATCAGTAGATAAATAAAGATTTAACTTACTATATTTTTATAATGTCATATAACCCCAGTGCACCACCACCGAGTCAAAAAATTAAATGGATTTTTCTCCAGCCATGTTTTTTATTAATAAAATTTAACCTTCTTTTTCTCCGCCCCTTAAGGGGTTGAATAATAAAATCAACTAGACCAAACCACGACTACTCACCAAAAATTCGATATAAAAAATTGGCTTTTTAAAAATTACATAAACATCAATGCCATTACAAAAACATTACGGCATGGCGATTTATTTATTACATTTTATAAACATATTATTTACTTACATTCATTCTCGTTCCGATTTCATCCCAAATATTGTCCCTGCGAAGAATATTAGAATATTCTGAATGCCGCAGATTGTAAATTTCTTCATACTCCTGCACAATCGTGATAAGTCTTGCTACATCCATAATTACGTTTAAACAATGTGGACGAGACGAAAGTCACAAACTATTAACAACACAAAGTATGGTCTTATAATAAACTTTGGAAAGAAAACCCCCGTGTCTGCGTGTACTTGTCGGTATTCGTACTATCAGCATCGGCAGTGTCCGCACGAAACGGATTTTGATTTCGTCTCTGGAATCCCGTTCGGAAATGCCGAAGTGCGGTCGCTTCGATGCCGATAGGTGAACTCAGTTCTATTTGAAACAATGTAGTTAATCAAATAATCCGATTCGCCCGATGCTTACCGTCCGTTTGACGCCGATTGGTGGACGCGTACCTTTAGAAGTAAATCTTGGACTCTCTTCATCAAACTCCCATTGTTTTCCACTAAGGCCGGAGGAAATAAGGTCCTAAATAACATAATATGTATACATATATATATATATATATATATATATATATATATATATATATATATATATATATATATATATATAAGTAGAAGGGTAGTCACGGCTGAATAGTTGAAAAACTAACTTTTAAATATTATGGGGTACAGCCAAAATGTATGGGTGGTTAAGAAAATTCGATTTTCACTATACCAAGCTTTCGATAATTTTATTATTATCTTTTTCAAGGCTAAAATACAATTTTGTTAAACTAAAAAACAAGGTATATGTTTTATATAAGTAAAACTTACTAGTAAATTGAATAAATTCTTGAAGGATATCAAAATTGATAACATTATTATGATTTCAGTTTCATATAATTACAAAACACTGATATCAATTGCTGAGAACGTTGTCTGTAGTATCAAGGAATAAAAATTTTTTTGAAATGATTGATCAGTCATAGTTTTTTTGACTTTTTTTGATAACAGTGACGACTGACAACGTTAAGGTTTAAGGTTAAATACCTTAACTTACACTAACTTTTTTATCTAGTGTGAAATTACATCTTGTCATTCATATATTAATGACAAATGTAAATTTAAAGGTTAAAGGTTGAAGGTTGAATATCCTGATTAACACTAACATGTAGATTTAGTATAAATTTTCATTATATGATTTGAAATTCATTTAATTTCATTTAAATTTGAAAATTACCAATAAAAAAATTTTTTTTTTTTGTAATGACAAGTTAAATTTATTTAAAAAAAAAAGGATATGAAAGAAATTGAAACTTTATAATAACTATGTTAGTTATCATAAAATCATGCATTTTATTTAATATTCATCATCTGATGTTATGTGTAGGAAATCCGTGTCATTGTTAAAGGTTGTTGGTTTATTTTGTAGGTAAATAAGTTGAGTATATATTGCACTGACATTGTTGATATCTGACCTCTTATTCATCGATGGTTGATTTAATTTTATGTTTACTAATTGTATGAATTCTCTTTTAGTTTTATTAGATTCTATACTCAAAATTTTAGTTTCTTTATAATTCATTCTATGTTTAGTTTCTAAAACATGTTCTGTGAGTGCACAAGTTTTTTTATTTAGATTGCAATCACTTTGATGTTGGGTTATACGTTGCTTTAGGGTACGTGAGGTCTGGCCAGTGTAAGTTAAGTTACAATGTATACATGGAATGTTATATATTACGTTAGTTTTCATTACTTTTTCATCTTTCTGTTTAACTTTTGAAAAAACGTCTCCTACCTTTAAAATATTCCTGTTAGCAATTTTAATGTTTTCATTTTTAAATATTATATTGATTTTGTCTGAAAGGTTCTTAACATAAGGTAATGACCCATATTTAGTATTCACTGTTTCATTATTATCTAAGGGTACATTTTCGTTGCTTGTATGTGTATGATTGAGGTTTGTATCAATAGTTGTATTAAAAATCAATTTTTTTAATAAGGTTCTAGGATAACTATTGTTAATGAAAATATCGAAAAGAACTTTTAAATTTTTGTTCAAAAGGGTGGGATGACAAATTCGTGCTATTCTATTTTTCATGGATAGAACTAGATTTATTTTTATTTTTTCGGAATGGTAAGAGTTGTAGTTCAAGTATCTTCCTGAATTTGTGGGTTTCCTATACCAATCTAATATAACTATATTTTTTGGATTACGTATCAATAAACTGTCTAGGAAAGGTATACTATTGTTGGTTTCTGTTTCAATTGTAAATTGTATGTTGGTATTATGGCTATTAAAAACTTGTAGAATCGTGTCTATAGCATTACTAGGAATTGCACAAATTAAATCATCAACATATTTTTTTAAAAAAGGGATTTCAAATGGTAATTTTGGAATACAACTATTAAGTAAGTCATCCATTACATATTGTGCATATATTGGTGAGACAGAGCTTCCCATTGGTGTTCCAAAAATTTGTTTATATAATTTGTCGTTATATGCAAAAAAGGTACCCTTTTCAATAAGATCAACGAATTCAATAAAATTGTTATAAGATAGTTTACAATGTATACTTATATTTGGCCAGTGTTTTTTTATACTTTGTTTAACTAATGAAATTGGAATATTACTAAAGAGTGAGACAACATCTAAGCTGATTATAACATGATTTGGAGGTAGTTGTTTATTTTGTATGAATTCAGCGAAACAGAAAGAATCCTGAATATAATATTCATTGTTTTTACAATATGCATTTGTTAAGGTGTCAGTCACAAATTGTGCAATTCCTGCTGTGGGTGATTCAATTGATGAAATGATTGGTCTTAAGCTTAAAGTATCTTTATGTATTTTTGGTAGTCCGTAGTATTTAGGTGTTAATGCCGATGTTGATCTTAATTTTTTTAATTCTGAAGTTGAGAATTTACTACTATATTTTTTAGTTAAGGTGTAAGTTTTTTGAATTAGTGTTGATATAGGGTTTGTTTTGATTTCAGAGTAATATTTATTGTTATCAATGATATTGTTAGAGAGTCTTATGTAATCAGTTTTATACATAAGTACACTGACATTACCTTTATCTGCTCTAGTTATAATAAGATTGGGATTATCATTCAAAAAAGTTTTAGTTTTATTGAATAAAAATCTCAAATAACTATTTTGTTGTTTCTGTTTGTGAAAATGATTTGTAATTAAATTTGTAATTTTTGCTCTGAAAAGATTTTTCTTTTCGTTTTCAAAGTCGTTAATTAAGTATTCAATATCAGCCAGTAGCCTATGTACCGAAATATCATTATTAGAAGGTTCAATTGCGAATTTGTGACCTAGTGCCAAAAAAGTTTTAATATCTTTAGGAATGTCAACATCAGTTAAGTTTTTTAACCAGTTATCTTGAGTTATTATTGATTTTAATTTATAGTTCTTTAAAGATTCAAGTTTTTTAATGTTAGTTTTTTTTATATTTATAAATTTTCGTTCTAAAGATTGTTTGTTAAATTGTTTGAATTGTTGAAAAACATATATACATATATAATAATACTTTATTCATCCTTTTTGATCATAGTACATGATATAGGACAGGTCAAACAGAGAAGAGGATATTACATTGAATACGACTTACTTATTAAACACTTAAATTAAAATCGTTTGTTTAAAAACTCTGACACATCATAGAAACATTCGACAATTCAAATTTTTTTCAAGTTTTTGTTTGAATACATTGAAATCGCTCTCACATCTTATACAGCTGAACAAATGATTCAGGAATTGAATTCCTTTATAGACAGGACTTTTTTCAAACAATGAGGTTTCATGTTTTGGTGGCCGTATAATTCTTCCAGATCTAGTTGGGTAATCATGGAAATCAGATTTAAGACTAAATTCACTGAAATTACTTTTTGCATAAAAATATGCACTTGTAGATGTGAATAGAATAAAAAGTCAGTACACCGAAATCTTTAAAATGGTTTCTGCATATTTCTCTATAATCTAGATTAAAAATTAGACGGACAATCCTTTTTTGAGAAATAAAAATCCTCGAGGAATTTAAGGTTTAACCGGAAGTAATGTCAATTTAGAAAATTTGTAACGAGACACATTGTATATTATTTTACCAACCGAGATACTTACTAAAAAGTATCTAAAGAAAGCAAAAAGCTAATGGTATCTAATAGCCCATGTAAATCATTGTAGTGACAGTAGTTGTCAAAATAAGTAAGTAGTGTTTGAATTTCTATATATGGTCAAATTAAGTGAAAGAATAGAAATATTACGAATATCAAAGAGAATATATTTTATGTAGTTAAAATACCATGCCTAATAATTTTATCAAAAACAAATATAAACTAAAGCAAATAAACTGAAATACAAACTATTTATAACAAACGTAAACTAAACAAATAAAAACTTTTTCACATTATTCAACCTCCACTTGTTTTTCCTACTCACACTATGAACACTTGACAATAATTATACTGTGTTTCTTACACACATTTTTTTCACATTCTTGACAAACTAATTTTGTTCCGTTATTTTTGTGACTACCACAGATGCTTGACCTTGTTAGTTCCTTATTTTGTTCTTCGTCTTCTCCGTATTTAGATAAAAATTCAAAGACATCTTTAGGGAGCGAGCCCTGTCTTTAAAATGGTCTTCCATCAATTGTAAGGCAAGATTTTTAATAAATACTCTTCCCCTGTCATTGTTATCGATGTTGTTAAATTTGAAAATGACTCTTGAATTTATTCTCCATATATCTAGATATCTGAAGAAAAAGTGCAAGCGGCCATCTTCTTGTAATTCTAGACGTACTATAGGAAGCGCACATTTGGTCAACTGTATCGATACCTCCTTTTGTAGCATTGTAGACTAAATTTAGCCATCTACATCAGAGGAGCTGTGCATCGATGTGAGTAAAATACTGCTTAATTTTTTTGGGAACAGTTAAAACAAGACAAACATCATCTTGAAAGCCAAAATCAGTTGATTTTCGTTTGTCAACAAATATATTGCAAGTAGGTAACTTGTGTAATAGTTATCTGTATTTGTTTAATATTATACCTAAGTGAATTTTGGTGGTATGCTGTACTTTAAACCTTAATTCAAAAATTCTATTTCACTATTTGTAAAATTAGTGTCTGAAAGGGTTTCAAATCGTGGTGCAAGTATAAAAGAAATATTAGGTACAGAATCAGAAATACCTTTGAAATCCAATTCAAATAATTTTGTTTATGTGAAATTAAAAATTACCAATTTAATCAAAAATATTGAACCGTCAAAAGTTAAACGTCAAACAACACATGACCTTACAATTTTAAATTCAGTCAAAAAGAAAGTCGAAAATAATAACCTAGCAATTACAAAATATGACAAGGGGATCGATCATCCCTGTTATATTGAAAACTGAAGATTATAATTCAAAAATATAGAACGTAATAGAATCTAGAGATTCACAAATTCTTAAAGCAGACCCAACAAAAAGTTTTCTAACAATATAAGAGATATTGTTAATAACTATATATATAAGTGATTATGAAAAGAAATCCATCGTAAATAAAAATCGTGAGTCTCCACAATGATATGGAACCGTTAAATTACATAAAATATCAAAACCAAATAGACCTGTAGATTCTTATGTTAATACTCTGTAACATGTCATCGCGACATGTTTCAATTTCTATTAGTTATTTGAGAGCGTTAGTTATTCTTCAGCTACTCCCACCGCTAATTCAAAATTATTATATTATATTCTTCGATATGTTAATAACGCATCGAATGACCGTTTTAACATTCGAAAAATTCATATTTAAACGACAATTCCAGTTGAATCGCTCCCTGTTCCCTATATCGTTTCCTATAAGAAGTAAATTTTAGTCAGTCTACAATTATATTTTGTTCACGACGGTAACCTGTCTTGCTGGTAAGTTTTTCTATTTATTTTCAAATTGTAGTTGTGTGCTTACATATCAATCTATTCCGATTATTATATTGTGTTAAAATATTTCGATCATTTGTAACCGTTATTTTTGGTGTTTCCCGTTTTTCGCCGCTATTATTTTTCTTAAAAAACTAGGTGGCGTCCAACTTTATTTTGTGAAGCAAATTAATGACAGATATTGGCTGGTTATTTTTCTCTGACTAAAATTTGCATTTCTAATTATTTTGAGAATAGGACGCATAATAATGAACATATTCATGTGGTATAAGCTCCTAATCTTTCCATTTTATTCCTTCTTCTTACTTTTTCCCACTGTTTATCCTTTTTTTCTTTTTTTTCCTACAGCTCTACGTGACATTCAAAGCCATACATGATATCTGAAGCCGTAAGTAGGACATCTGAAGCCATCCAGAAGTACCCAACATCCGTAGAACAGTCCAGAGTACTCAATATCCGCTGCTATCGCGGAGATCTGTCTATCCCGGTTCTCTCCAAGATAAGTCCTTACTTATTTCTGATAGATACAAAATCTTGAGTTGAACATTTTTATTGTTAAACTGATTTTTATTCGTGTTGTATTGTGAATACATGGTTGATGTGAATTAGTTTTTGTATTAAAATAAATCTATTTTTCCTGGAATTTTTGTTATTGATTCACCTTATCCCAATTGAGGTAATAAAAAATAGTGTAACTGAGGCCGAATTCACCACCTGAGCGGAGTCCCAAGGCCGGGGAAGTTGTTAGGTCCCGGGTTCAGATCACGGACGAGCCCCACGCTGGGCGCCAATTTGTCACTAAGAAACAAGAGCTGGATTTCCTTGAAGAATTGGAAATTAGAAGACACCCACAATTTGAAGTCGTCAACGAACAGATAAATCAAGGGAGTTCCCCACTTTTAAACTGTCTTCTTAAGTAATAATTGTTAAGATCAGCAGATATAGTTTTCCTAGTTTTCTATATCATTGCACACTTATTCTCATCGCAAATGGAAAAAAGATATCCAGGATATCCCCATAGGGCTAATAATATCTAAGCTTTGATATTTGCAATATCATATCTTCTTCTTTTTCTATTAATATATATTAAGTTAGTCACAAGGTAAGTCACTTCTTGGTCTAGTCAAAAATAATTATTAAACATCAGGCAGGCATCAAATGAAATGTAACTTCTCTCATTCTGACGATGATATTTAGTATCGAAACAATTCTCAAATTTTTTAGAATTTTTGCCATTTTTTCAATATATTGTGGAATTATCTAGAAACAGATAGTTTCATTTAAAAAAATATTATGAGTATATTCCACAAAGTAAGGGTAAAGGCAGTAATTTTCATTAACAAATACACAATTTACTGTAATATCTACCCTACAAATTTCACTTCGATATATTCACTTAGTTCCACACATTTGCCCATCACTTTATGAATGTTTATGTAATCGATGTACTTTTTATTCATCGTAATTGTAGAATAATTCAGTCAGTGCAATGATTTTCGTTTTTTAAAAACTATCATCATGAAATCCCTAATTTCACTTGAAACAGAAAATATGTTTTGTGCATCCAAATTAATTAAATCCCCTTCAAAAAAGCACCTTCCAAAATAACACACTTTTTTAGGAATATCATATTTTTTGAGACACTGGGTACGGTGGAAATTCATAAAAAAATGCTACTCCAATTTTCAAATATTATAATTATAAATTGTAACAAAAGCTGACAACGCGTCATCATTTTTATATCTCATTAATATTTTGTTTATTTAATGGATGAATTAATTGGAAGGTTTTATCATTCAACCATAAAAGTGATTTATTATTGAAACATTTCAACTTCATATTCTAATCAGTTCCACTGATCAAAGTGGAATTTGAAAAAAATGTATATCGCATAAATTAAAAGGTAATCTAAGGTATTTTTAAAGATCTGTTGATTTGTTTTTGTGATGCTGGGATACGGGGCATAGACAATTAAGATGAACTAATGGTCACTTTCTTTATTTGTCTCAAGTGACAAAGTAGATTGATTTATTATAAAAATAACATAACGACAATACCGAATGCGTTTTGAAGTTTATTAAACAATCCTCCATAAATAAACTGACTTTGCTATTGCATTTCAGCTATACTTTATTAAACAATAATTATTCGTTTTCGTTCTATTAAGGCCGTTGATAAACAATAAATATATATATATATATATATATATATATATATATATATATATATATATATATATATATATATATATATATATATATATATATATATATATATATATATATATATATATATATATATATATATATATATGTATATATATATATATATATATATATATATTATTGTGTATTTTTCTTCTTGTTGATCTAGTCTTTTATCGATTTCTTCTTTTATATCTTCTTTGGTGTTTCTGATATCTTCTTTGGTACTTTTGATGTCTTCTTTTGGGCTTTTGATGTCTTCTTTTGTGCTTTTGATGTCTTCTTTTGCACTTTTCATATCTTCTTTGGTGCTTTTCATGTCAGCCATTATTATTTTCAACATGTTCATTACTTCCTCATTTTCGTTCGATTTTAGTTTTGTGTAGTGGTGAACTTCTTCCACCATACTGTCTCCTTTTTCCATTTCTGCTGATTCTTCAGCTTGAATGGCCATCATCAAACGTTCCCTTAGTGTTTGTTTGTTTCCCTTTGTGTCCATATTCTTTGATTTCAATTGTTCCTTCAACTCTTCCACAGTCAGTTCGTCGATGTTTATTGTTTTGTCTGCCATTATATTTTTACAAAATTTTCTTCAGTTATCTCAAAAATACTATAACTTGTTCCTGTTACTAGTTTGTTGAACGAGCGTTATTCAGGTCGTTTAACAATCGCCATACGTTGGGCTTGCCATTTATTGTGTATTTTTTTTAATAGTGCCTCTACGTTGGGAGCCATTTATTGTATATTTTTTTTTAATTACGTTAATTTATTTTATTTAATTAATGTTAATTTATTTGATTTGGTTGTTTATAGGCGCCAGAATTGGTTCGCTTACCACGAACTACAATTCAAAAATAATATATAAGTTAAAGATATTCTAAATTCGTTTTATCTTTTTATCACTGTATCTCAGGGATGAGATTCGGCACTTGACGATTGTCAGCAACAGGAAACTATAGGTAAGATATCAAAGAAGCGCAAGACGAACATAGACAAACGATTTTTAATTAAATATAAACGGTGAAATAATGAAATATTTTATCAATTAATAAATTGGCGATACATCTTTAAATTCAAAGGAATGCTATTAGCGCAAATCTTCTGATATACGATTTTCTGAGTTATAATATTATTTACCTCAAACGCAAGTAAATTTCGCTCAATTATTTTAATCCTATGTGTTCTGAATGTACATCCATAACGTTCAATCCCAACTGTCGCTATTGCTAATACGATCGTCGTGTGGTGTGTTACTCTGTGGTTGACATAATTTAGTTTACAAAATGAAGAAAAATGTGTGGCGTGTTTGGAATATATTATTTATTTATTTGATGAATTTAGTAAGTATTTATTTTTAATATGAGTTTAGTGTTTCATGTCCTATATATAAGTGGAGATTGAATGTCTAATGCTAATGTTTAACTAAAAAATTTATACCAAAATAATATAACCTATTATATAAATATATCGGAATTTTTTTTTATAGGAGAAATTCAATATATATACACGAGGAATGAAGTTCGTAATTGGTTCTTCTTGACCCAGAATGTGATGCATTTGTAGAAAACGATCGCCTATGATCGAATAAGCGAAACTCAGGATGTGGAAATGATGAGATGTGAAATTATTTCACCAATAGAAATATCTTATCAATATTAAGATATATGGATAGTCGTCGAAATTATATTTAATAAGGTAATGTTCAATCTTACCAATATCTAGACGATATCACAATTTTATCACTTATGTATTAACGTACGAATGATATTTAGAGTTAGTTTACTTTTCAATATTGTACTAAACACTTTAGTTAACTTTTTTCAATGATTTTGTTTAAATTGTACCAGTTTTTTTTAATTTTTGGAGAAGAAAAAATTAACACGTTCTCCATCTAATTAATTCACACGGCGTCTCCCAAGCTCAGAATCAACAACATTCAAATGTTTTTATTTTTGTTTTTCATTATTCATTTGTCCATAAACAAACATTGTTTTTATCGAATCATAATACCTTTTCTTGCGTTATTGTAGATAAATTCACTGTGTTTCTATGCACTTCTATAGTCACTCCGAATTACTCTACCCGAACTATTAACAGAACATTGGTTTCCGCGTTGATATTTTGACCTTGACGTTTCATACAAATAATTGAAAAGTTTATGCAATATACGGGGTTTCTGAAAGTCTTTAATAAAATATAAAATTATAATAGTTTAATTTTGGTTTCAAATTCATGTGATCCTACATACAGTGATCATCATAATTATGTAAGAAATTATATTTGACGTAATTTACTTGTCGTTATTGTATCTTCTGTACTTTGAAATATACTTTAAAGAAAAATAGTTACTAAATTAAATAGCAATCTCTTGAATCAATTTATCAATTGTATACTATTCATAAATATTTCTCGACATGTTTAAATTATGTCCTAATGGATTATTTCCTTTAATTGAATTCTTATTACTACTGCTACTAAGATTCACATTATCTAAGTGATGCTAATGATTTAATTTAACTAGATAGATATTTTTCACTTTAACATTCCCTAAAATTCTATGGAATTATTCTTGATTTGACAAGAATATTCTATAGAAGTTTACCTTGATTTTCTTCTTATAATTTCATAATCATATATTACTTGTTTAATTAATTTCCCGTTTAAATCTATCTTAATTTCATGAAGAAGTGTTTTAATTCTCATAGTTAACTTATACTTAGTTTATCAATAAAATTTTAATCCCACGTTTCCGCGTTGATATTTTTACTTTGACGTTTCATACAAATAATTGAAAAGTTTATGCAATATACGGGGTTTCTGAAAGTCTTTAATAAAATATAAAATTATAATAGTTTAATTTTGGTTTCAAATTCATGTGATCCTACATACAAGTGATCATCATAATTATGTAAGAAATTATATTTGACGTAATTTACTTGTCGTTATTGTATCTTCTGTACTTTGAAATATACTTTAAAGAAAAATAGTTACTAAATTAAATAGCAATCTCTTGAATCAATTTATCAATTGTATACTATTCATAAATATTTCTCGACATGTTTAAATTATGTCCTAATGGATTATTTCCTTTAATTGAATTCTTATTACTACTGCTACTAAGATTCACATTATCTAAGTGATGCTAATGATTTAATTTAACTAGATAGATATTTTTCACTTTAACATTCCCTAAAATTCTATGGAATTATTCTTGATTTGACAAGAATATTCTATAGAAGTCTACCTTGATTTTCTTCTTATAATTTCATAATCATATATTACTTGTTTAATTAATTTCCCGTTTAAATCTATCTTAATTTCATGAAGAAGTGTTTTAATTCTCATAGTTAACTTATACTTAGTTTACCAATAAAATTTTAATCCCACTATTTCTAATTCCTTGTTAAGATTGACTAGATTAAATTAATTTATACTTGATTACTTAAATGATATTTCTAATTCTATTGTTTCTTAAATTTTAGTTACGACTGATTGGTGTTAAATTGATGCAACTGGTTTATGTGAAAAATTCCACGTTCTCGATGAGTGTCAGGATCTATCGATTTGTAACTATTTAATTCCATGACTGGTTTCTACCAAGTAAGGACCTTCATAAGGTAACTGTAACTTAAAACATATTCCTTTCTTATGGTTAGGTACTCTTAATGCTTTTATTATTACCAAATCACCTGTTTTAAATGTTTTCCTAGCTAGTTTCCGTTTAATGTATTTGTCAGCTTGTCTTGCTTGTCTTTCTCTAGCTATTCTAATGAGTTTGCTATAGTTAATTTCACTGGTCCATGGTCTATCTGGTTCTGTTCCTGTGAATAAAGTAATGGGTGCTATTTCCGTGACTATATTTGGTATATTGTTTATAAAATATGTGGTCACCTTTAGACGTTCTTCCCACATACGGTTTTCGTAGTATGTAAGTATCCTCAGATGCTTTATCACTTCCTTAATTCCTCGTTCTGAAGGGTTACTACTAGGATGTCTGATACTTGTGAAGACTTGTTGGATTTCCAGATCTCTCAACCATTTTACTATCTTTTTGTGCCTGAAGTATGTTGCATTGTCCATTATGCATTTCTTTGGTTTCCCATATTTCTCGAAGTAGTTTCCTAGTGATTCTTTAATAGAGTTTGTATTTGTTTTATCACATGGATATGTGCTAATAAATTTAGAAAAAATGTCTACGATTACTAAAATGTGTTTGTTACCATTATAACTTGGTATAAGGTTTGATATGAAGTCTATTGCTACTATATCTAATGGTTTTTCCGCTATGATGGATTTCGGTACGTTTTCATAGTGTATGTTCTTCTCCTTAGATAGTTGACATAGTTCACACTATTTAATGATATCCTTTATGATAGTAATATCATTTTTCTATATATAATTCTCCCGAAATATCATGTGAGTCTTCCTAATTCCTAAATGATTAAAATCCAAATGTATTCTTCGTACAATCAATTTTGTTAAATTTTCGGATATTACATACAATTCCTTGTCATTCATCAATTTATATAGTACTCCATCATTTTCAGAACATCTTCTTTTGTATTTCTCATCTAACGATAGTTGTTCCTGTTTTATCTGTTCTAGCGAAAACATACCACTGCTTCTTTTCATGATATTAATTCCCACTCTAGCTTCGTTCGTATCTCTTCTTTTCTCTCCGTCCATTCTACTGATCGAGTCTGGTACTACATTTAGAATTCCTGGAATATGTTTTATCACGAAGTCATATTCCTGTAGGAGTAATGCCCATCGATGGATTCTGGCATTGTTCATCTTGTTGGTTAGTATCGTCAGCAAAGCCTGATTATCAGTTTCAATTATGAATTTTCCTCCCAGTAAAAAGTATCTGAGTTTATTCACACAGAATATGATGCTAGCAAGTTCTAATTCACTTACTCCATAATTTTTCTCTGCTCTTTTTGTTATTCTAGAGACAAATTATATGGGTACAGTCTGTTTTTAGATGCATCCGTCCTTAAAATGAAAGTTTTCTCATAGTTCGGATGATATAATTTAATGTTTCTGATGAACTGATCCTTGATTTTATTGAAAGCATCTTCTTGTTTACTGGTACAATTCCATATTACTCCCTTTCTCAGTAGTTCCATTAAAGGTAATTCTAAATCAGTTAAATTTCCCTGCATTCTTTTGAAATAGTTCAGCATACCAAGGAAACCTCGAAGAGTTTTCAAATTTTTCGGTCTTATGTACTCTCTAATGGTTCTTACTCTCTCTGGATCCATCTCGATTCCTGTCTCTGTGATCTTGTAACCTAAATATATTACTTCTCTCTTCAAAAATTGGCATTTCTGTATGTTCAGTTTTAGTCCGTTTTCGTTAAGTTCTGTTATAATTGTTCTGAGGTGTTGTTAATGTTCTTCTACACTATTCGAAAATATAAGTATATCATCCACATAGTGTATCGTAAATTGGTCATATTTGTTTGAAATTTTATTTAGCGCTTTTAATAGTGCTGATGTAGCGCTTTGTATACCAAATGGCGTTACTCGGAATTGATATACTTCCCCATTAATCTTAAATCCTACATACGTCCTGCTTTCCGGATGTAGTGGTATCAACCAGAAGCTGTGCTTCAAATCTAGCTTAGAAAAAACTTTGTCTTTACATATCTTTCCTAGTATCGATTCGATAGTTAAAGGCGATTCATACTCGGGCATTGTACATTTATTCAAATTTCGTGCATCAAGGCATAGCCTTATATCTCCGTCCTTCTTCTTGACTATTACGACTGGATTAATATACGAGGTGGTACTATGTTCTATTATTCTATCTTCTAATAATTTATTTACGGTTTTCTTTACATCTTCTTGATGCTTGTAGGATATCGGATAACTTCTCTGTTGGAATTGTTGATCTTTTTGCATTTCGATTTTATGTACATAATTCTTTGTAATCGTGATTCCTCATTAATTAAGTTCCTATGTCCTCTCAATATCTCCATTACTCCATTTTTCCATTCTATTTTCCCATCTATATCCAAATTCCATTCCGGCATATTATTATTATTATTTAAATTTATTTCTCCATTGCCATCCAACATCATATCTCCACTCATTTCTCCTTCTTGCCTATAATCATATCTTTGCTCCATATCATCTTCAATTTTCTTATTATAATTATTACATTTATCTACTTCTTCTACTAACTCTTCATTCTTCCTCGAATTATCATTTTTTTCTTCATAATTAAAATCAACTTTTTCTTCATTAAAGATTATGTACATTTTTTCATAATTAATAATTGCTTTGTTGTCATATAAAATATCCGATCCTAGCAATAGTTCGCATTCAATATCTTCCACTACTAACAGTTGTACCATAGTTTCTCGTTCCTTAAGTTTTAATGCTACGGTTATCGTAGTACTTGAAATAGTCAGTTTCCTTTGATCTATACCTATCAAACTTATTTTTGGTACCTTGACGAAATTTTCTTTTGATATAGTTGATTTATTTACAAATTTATTATTTATTAAAGATATTTCTGACCCGGTATCGATTAATATTTTTATGCTAATGCCTTCTATCGTTCCGTATATATAAATTAATGTTTCATTATTTTGTTCTAGCTGGTCCTGTACCTTAAGAAATTCGCGTGGGTGAACATAGCTGCACCAACTTAACTTACCATATTCACCCTCTAGTGGAAAAACTGTTGTTCCGCACCAGAAGTTGACACGGGAACCACAACATTATCATTATTATAATTGTTATTACTTGTATAAGTTCGATTAAATTTTGTATTACGAGTAGTTGTGTTTCTTTCTAGGCTATTTGTCTTGTTAGTTCTAGTGTCACGTCTTATATTATTTGTCCTTCTTATGTCACCGTCAGTTTCTTCTTTCTCTTCTATTGTAATTGTTATTTTGTTGCTGTCTCCTTTCCGGATAATTTGTGTACCTATTGTTGTTAGTAGTCCTATCGTTATTTCTGTCATATCGTCTGTTGTTATAATGATTGTTGTTATTATTTTGTCTGTAATTATTATTTCTATTAAAATAATCTCGTCTATCGTTGGCGTTTCTATAGTAGTCATCGTTGTCACGTCTATTATTGTTGTGAACCGTTCTCTGTACTCGATTCAAGTAGTCTAATAATGATTGAAAATTCGTTATGTTCTGTATTGCTATGCCCTGTGTTATATTGTCATTGAAATGTCGAGACAAGAAAATTATTATTTCCTGCTCCGAAATTACTGGCTCTAAATATTGTGCCTGGGAAAATAAAGATAAAGCATAGCTACTCATGTTATTGCTTCGTCTACTGTCGAATTTACCAAAATACAACTTTTCCCTCACATAGCCTTGTTCTGTTTCCCCCCAGTATTGTTTCAAAAAATTATTTTCAAAATCACTAAAATTATTAATATTCACATCATATGATGTGAATCAAAGTAATGTTTGACCATGCAAATGTGATCTTATTGTCTCCTTCAAATCCTCGATTTCTCTGATATCTCTTAATTTATTTTTGAGATATCTCAAGAAGATTTTTGCATGCATTTTTCTTGTATCCCCATCAAATTTGAGATTGCTTTCCCCATGGTGATAGATGTAATTTACCCCTTGAGTATTGTTGTTTTGGTTAGTTTTGTTTTTCATGGTTTCGAATTCCTTTTCCAATTCCATTATTTTCTTCTTGAAGTCTTCTTTTATTTCTCTCTCCAATTTTGCAAAATCTTGTACATTCCTATCTTCCTTGATTTGTTTTACCTTCTCATCAATTTCCCATATTAGTTCTTTCTGTGTTTTTAAATTCATCTCCTCCGCGATCGACAAATTCAACTGAATGCCCTGCATCTACATCATCTATTCTATCATTAGTTTTCATAATGTTTCTTTCCATTCTGCCTATCTGTTCCTTTCCTTCTTCTCGTAGTTTGCTTCCCATATCTTCTATTTCTTGTTTTCTGATGGTACCTTCTTGTATTAAATGTCCATATAGTTTATTCATTTTCTCTTCCTGTTCTTTTTTGTTTTCTTCGAACTGTTTTTTTATTCCCACCATATGTTCTGCAAATTTTTCTTCTTGTTGATCTAGTCTTTTATTGATTTCTCCTTTTATATCTTCTTTGGTGTTTCTGATATCTTCTTTGGTACTTTTGATGTCTTCTTTTGTGCTTTTGATGTCTTCTTTTGTGCTTTTGATGTCTTCTTTTGCACTTTTAATATCTTCTTTGGTGCTTTTCATGTCAGCCATTATTATTTTCAACATGTTCATTACTTCCTCATTTTCGTTCGATTTTGGTGTTGTGTAGTGGTGAACTTCTTCCACCATACTGTCTCCTTTTTCCATTTCTGCTGATTCTTCAGCTTGAATGGCCATCATCAAACGTCCCTTAGTGTTTGTTTGTTTCCCTTTGTGTCCATATTCTTTGATTTCAATTGCTCCTTCAACTCTTCCACAGTCAGTTCGTCGATGTTTATTGTTTTGTCTGCCATTATATTTTTACAAAATTTTTTTCAGATATCTCAAAAATACTATAACCTGTTACTAGTTTGTTGAACGAGCGTTATTCAGGTCGTTTAACAATCGCCATACGTTGGGCTTGCCATTTATTGTGTATTTTTTTTAATAGTGCCTCTACGTTGGGAGCCATTTATTGTATATTTTTTTAATTACGTTAATTTATTTCATTTAATTAATGTTAATTTATTTGATTTGGTTGTTTATAGGCGCCAGAATTGGTTCGCTTACCACGAACTACAATTCAAAAATAATATATAAGTTAAAGATATTCTAAATTTGTTTTATCTTTTTATCACTGTATCTCAGGGATGAGATTCGGCACATGACGATTGTCAGCAACAGGAAACTATAGGTAAGATATCAAAGAAGCGCAAGACGAACATAGACAAACGATTTTTAATTAAATATAAACGGTGAAATAAGGAAATATTTTATTATTCAAAAAATTGGCGATACATCTTTAAATTCAAAGGAATGCTATTAGCGCAAATCTTCTGATATACGATTTTCTGAGTTATGATATTATTTACCTCAAACGTAAGCAAATTTCGCTCAATTATTTTAATCCTATGTGTTCTGAATGTACATCCATAACGTTCAATCCCAACTGTCGCTATTGCTAATACGGTCGTCGTGTGGTGTGTTACTCTGTGGTTGACATAATTTAGTTTACAAAATGAAGAAAAATGTGTGGCGTGTTTGGAATATATTATTTATTTATTTATTTGATGAATTTTGTAAGTATTTATTTTTAATATGAGTTTAGTGTTTCATGTCCGATATATAAGTGGAGATTAAATGTCTAAGGCTAATGTTTAACTAATAAATTAATACCAAAATAATATAACCTAACATATAAATATATCGGAATTTTTTTTATAGGAGAAATTCAATATATACACGAGGAATAAAGTTCGTAATTGGTTCTTCTTGACCCAGAATGTGATGCATTTGTAGAAAACGATCGCCTATGATCGAATAAGCGAAACTCAGGATGTGGAAATGATGAGATGTGAAATTATTTCACCAATAGAAATATCTTATCAATATTAAGATATATGGATAGTCGTCGAAATTATATTTAATAAGGTAATGTTCAATCTTACCAATATCTAGACGATATCACAATTTTATCACTTATTTATTAACGTACGAATGATATTTTTAGTTAGTTTACTTTTCAATATTGTACCAAACACTTTAGTTAACTTTTTTCAATGATTTTGTTTAAATTGTACCAGTTTTTTTTTAATTTTTGGAGAAGAAAAAATTAACACGTTCTCCATCTAATTAATTGACACGGCGTCTCCCAAGCTCAGAATCAACAACATTCAAATGTTTTTATTTTTGTTTTTCATTATTCATTTGTCCATAAACAAACATTGTTTTTATCGAGTCATAATACCTTTTCTTGCGTTTTTGTAGATAAATTCACTGTGTTTCTATGCACTTCTATAGTCACTCCGAATTACTCTACCCGAACTATTAACAGAACGTTGGTTTCCGCGTTGATATTTTGACCTTGACGTTTCATACAAATAATTGAAAAGTTTATGCAATATACGGGGTTTCTGAAAGTGTATAATAAATCATAAAATTATAATAGTTGAATTTTGGTTTCAAATTCATGTGATCCTACATACAGTGATCATCATAATTATGTACAAAATTATATTTGACGTAATTTACTTGTCGTTATTGTATCTTCTGTACTTTGAAATATACTTTAAAGAAAAATAGTTACTAAATTAAATAGCAATCTCTTGAATCAATTTATCAATTGTATACTATTCATAAATATTTCTCGACATGTTTAAATTATGTCCTAATGGATTATTTCCTTTTATTGAATTTTTATTACTACTGCTACTAAGATTCACATTATCTGAGTGATGCTAATGATTTAATTTAACTTGATAGATATTTTTCACTTTAATATATATGTATATATATATATATATATTTGTAGCTTTTCTTAAACCATTATATATATATATATATATATATATATAAAATGTTTGATATAACGACTGTAAAATGTTATAGAGGTAGGGATAACGGGGATTTTCAGTCCAAAAATAAACTAAAGATCTTTTATTCACACAATGCCGCCAAGCTTTCGTGTACTTTTGACACTTCTTCAGGGCACTACAATATATAATATACAAATATAAATATGATTTAAAAATAAAAAGAAAAGAAAAAAATAATTATAAGTACTTACATGTAAAAATTTTAAGTGAATTCAATACAAATAATCATTAAAAAGTTGTAAATGGTAATTTTTCTTAAATATAATTATAATATAAATGATGATATATTTCACATATAGACAAATCAATACATAATTTTGTTTGTTTGTTCCGTAGTTATTTTTATTTTTTAGGTTACTTTATAATTATTGAATGGAGTTTGAATTTTATGTTAGATTATAACCTGAGAAAATGACCTTTTAACTATAGACCAAAATAGATAGTCCAAACCGAGCTTTGACAAGGTGAGGAAGTGTCTGACGGAAATCTTTAAAATTAATAAGAATCTTAGAATATAGTTTAGGTTATTCAATATAATTATTAGTAAACCAGTAAGCAAATAGTTATACATAATATTTTTGTAAAAATAGCAGTAGTTCAGTAGTTGCATAAGTTAACCTAGTATGGGTGATAGTACGGGGGGACGGGCCCCCCTGTGGAAACAGGACGCCTTGATAATAGTGGAAAAACCAACGAAGGCAAAAAGATCTCAATATTTGAAAATATAAAGTACTCTGTGTATGATTCAGCTCCCTTTAAGGTTATGGTCCAGCATAAAGATATGAACGTGGGGACTTACACCCAGTGGAATTAGGCAGACTACTACATCAAAAAAAAATATGTGGAATCAAATCAATTGAAAGGAAAGGTAGGAATAGAATTTCTATCACTTTTAGGCTACCAAAAGAAGGTAATTATTTTAAAGAGAACAAAGAGTTCGTAGCTATGGGCTATGAAATGTTTATCCCGGCAAGTTTAGTCTCATGCAGAGGAGTTGTCAAAGGTGTAGGTCCAAATCGAACTGAAGAAGAAGTCATAAAAAGAACCAACGAAGAAAGTGAAGGAGTATATAAAGTACTGCAAGTAAAGAGACTAAACAGAAGAGTAGAAGATACATCCGATCATTCAATTAAGTATGTACCGACTGGCTCTTATATTTTCACATTCACTGGCAAATAATTTCCTAGATTTGTTAATATTTATTCTAACAAACTGGAGGTGTCTACATATATTAGACCTATCTTGCTCTGTAGAAACTGTTACAGGTTCAATCACTCATCGAAACAATGTAGGAGTAAGGCTAGATGCGCTGAATGTGGATCCGATAACCACTTGCATGAAAAATGTGATAATTTTCCTGATTCAGAGGTTTGCCTGTACTGCAAGAAGAATCATCTAGTCTTTCAATGTATTAAGAAACCAGAGGTATGTGATGAACTAACTAAACAAAAACTATTTAACGAAGTTATGAGCTTTCAAAACCTGTCTTACTTTGATGCTAGAAAAGTAACATCTCCAGGCGAGACTTTGAATAATAATATCCTGCCCGATAATGTTAATTTTCCCCCTCTGTCTCCTAAATCAGTATCTAATAGCCTAGTGAATGTTTCTCAAAGGGGTTCGACTATACCTAAACCAAGTAGACCCTCATACAGTTCTACTGTGACACAAAATAAAAGGAAAAAAGTAAGCAGCCCAGGAGTCGATAATCAGGCTCATAAAGCCTGCCTTTTAAGTAGTTCAATATATCCGTTATCACCCATTAATTCAATGTCAGGTAAGATCAATTCAGCTACTCCAGCTCATTCTACCCCAAAAAGGGGCCTCTTCAATACTAGAAATAATAATCCCCTAAGTCCAAATAGCACCCCACTCCCATCTTCACCAACACCAAATGTGAATGAGATACTTAATCTCTCAGATTATCTAAAAAGCACTGACACAAATGCAGAGGACCTCATATCAATAGTTAAAGCATCTTTTCCAGGTTTAGAAACCTGTGACACACTTACAAGTAATATGGTGAAAGATCTCACAGATGCCTGCCAAAAAGTCTGCTTCAGACTCAGCCAGCAGGCAACTGAGGAGCAAATGGAGGAGGCAGTCTAAAAGTCTCATCCAGTCAATTTCCCTTGTGCATCATCATTTTGGTTTTTTATTTTAATTTAATTTTCCCATTCACTGTCATTCAGTGGAATATACGTAGTATAAATTCGAATAACACTAATTTTCAATCACTCCTGCACAGGGAGAATCCTGACATAATTATGCTGCAAGAAACATTCCTTGTTAATAACATTAATTGGAAACTTGAGAATTATAAAATATTTAGACTTGATAAGAGTGAGTGGCGCAATGGTATAGCTATAGCTGTCAAAAGTAAGTTAAACCCTAACCTGTATAATCTCAACACTAATAATAAACCCTATGGTATGCAGATACAAGCTGTGTATGTGAGTGATACAGTCTTTATAAACGTTTATGTGCCATCCAATCTACGGTCGAATAAATCATTTCTTGCAGATATTTGTAATGAGCAGAATAACTTTAGTAATATTGTTATTGGAGGAGACTTTAATGCAAAAAATATAATCTGGGGGAATAACAGAAATGATCATAATGGTAACTTAATAGAAGAGGCTTTTTTGGATAGAGATTTTGTTATTCTTAATGATGGGTCTCCAACTAGAATAAACCTTCCCGGACAAAATCCTAGTATTACAGACCTCTCTTTTTCTTCCTCTCAAATTGGAATAAATTGCTCCTGGACCACTCTCCCCTTAGATAAAGGCAATAGTGACCATTTTCCTATAATTATAAAGATGGATTTAGACGCTTACATTCCTCAAGACCTTCCGCAGAACAGTAATCCAGATATTCGGAGGCAAGAACACAATATCAAGAAAATGGATTGGAGAATATATCACAATGTTTGTGATCACTTGATGGCTGGAATACCTGATTGCTCATACGCTATTTTCACAAGTATCATTACTCAAGCAACTGAGGAGTCATCACCAAAAAAGATAGAAAGGAAATCTACAACAAATAAGTCTCCCACCATATGGTAGGATGAGGTTTGTACTAACGTTGTAATGGAGAGGAAAAATGCCATTAAGAGATATTTGGACAACAGTTCTGTGGACAATTATATGGCAATGAACTTGGCAGTTGCAAAAGCTGAAAGAACTCTAAGACTCAAAAAAAGAAACAGTTTCAGAGAATTCTGTGCAACTTTAAATAGGGACTCTAACTTGTCAGGAACATGGAGGATTATTAACGGCTTTAAAAATGGGTATACCCCTCCAATATCTACTTCATTTGTAAGGGATAATCTAAATAGTTTTCTTGATAATATTACTATTCCGGATGTTCCGATGGATATTACTATAAACAGATCAGACAATCATGATCTAGTCCCCTTCGAAATGGAAGAACTGGAATGTGCTTTAAAAAACAGGAAAGACTCGGCACCAGGTGCGGATGGAATTTATTACTCACAGCTAAAGTATCTGCCATTACTGTGTAAGGAAAGGCTACTTTCAATTTTGAATGGTTATCTTAAAGATAGAACCATACCAGAATCCTGGAGAATCCAAATAATATGTCCTATACTAAAGCCTTTTAAAGACCCTACTATTATTGCCAACTATAGGTATACTGCCCTTCAATCGTGTGTAATGAAGGTGTTGGAAAGTATTATTAAAAACAGAATTGACCATAAATTGGAATCAGAGGGGCTTTTAAGTAAATTTCAATCCGGATTCAGACAGGGAAAAAGTATTGTGGATAACCTAATGTTGCTAACCTCCAGTGTTATTAATGCCTTTAACCAAGGAAATAAGGTTTTAGTAATTTTCTTAGACATAAAAGCTGCCTATGACAATGTCAGAATTCCCCTACTGCTTAACAAATTGGCTAGTTATAATATTTCTCAACATATCCTAAACTTAATTAACCAACTATTTTGGTCTAGGAAGGTGTTTATCAGAGACAACTCCTCGAGATGTGTATCTAACACTGGGGTGGTTCAAAAGGGGCTGCCTCAAGGGTCAGCGTTAAGTCCCCTTTTGTATAATGTTTTCACTAATGAAATTTTTGATTTGGGATTAGAGGGCGTTATTATTTCTGG
Source organism: Galeruca laticollis (assembly GCA_963921935.1). NCBI lineage: Eukaryota > Metazoa > Arthropoda > Insecta > Coleoptera > Chrysomelidae > Galeruca > Galeruca laticollis. The sequence goes on along the minus strand of OY998175.1, from coordinate 109,976,347 downwards.
ATATGCATATTATCTAAATGTTATAATTCAGGGAAATGATCTAAACACTATTTGTCAGAAAATGAATGAAACATTAAGCAATATATCCAATTGGCTGGAGAATAACAGTTTGGAACTGTCAATTGAGAAATCAAAATGTATGTTATTTCAAAGGAGATCTACTAGAGATAGGCCTCAAAATATAATAGTCAATGGACATTCAATTGACTTTGTGAATAGATATAACTATCTGGGAGTTGTCTTTGATGATAAACTTAAATTCAATATTCATATTGATAACATAGTTGTTAAGGCCCAAAAGGGCATTGATGTCATGAGGTCTGTGGCAGGGAATTCCTGGGGTGCAGATCCCAAACTACTGATGATGATTTACAAGGGATTGGTAAGATCCCACCTTGATTTTGGCACTATCCTCATTTATAATTATTCGCTTCAGAACCTTTAGAAATTGGACAAAATTCAATTCAGAGCACTCAGGGTAGTATTAGGTGCGATGAAAACGTCGCCCACGGTTTCACTACTGGCTGAAACTGGTGAACTTCCCCTTAAATGGAAGAGGATCTGGCTGGCGGAAAAGTATATTATTAAGTATTTGTCAATTGAAAATAATGTAGTTTCAAGAGGTCTTCTGGAATTGTACCAGAATAACAACAATATACAATTGCTTCATAATTTTCCAATTTTGGAGGGGCTCGATAGAGCTCTTGTCTATCTCCCTATTCTAAAAAAAATTGATAAATTCCCTTGCTATCTTTATGAATTTGAGTCTCAAATACTTCACATCATCCTTATTTCATTTGATCTATGTAAAGACTCGCTTAATAATGACTTCCTATTTAATAATATTATCATGGAAAAATGGCAAGATTGGCAGATATTTTTCACGGACGGATCCAAAGACAAACAAAATCGAGTTGGATTTAGAATTTACAACAAACACAACAATATCACTAATACAACTTCAGTCAGAATCTGTAATGAAGCCAGTATATGCACAGCGGAGATGTTTGCCATTTCCATTGCAATTAAAAGAATTATAGAATGTAACATACCTAAAGCGTTAATATTATCAGACTCAGCAAGTGCATTAAGTAAAATAACTAGATGTGGTATCAGCGGCTCCTCGGAAAACACAGAGCTGGAGATCAGGCACGATTTATGGGAGGCTAAGAAAAATAACATTCTTATAAAATTGGGATGGATTCCGAGCCATACCTCCATAAAGGGGAACGAGATGGTAGATACGCTCGCCAAGAAAAGCCTTGAGTTGGATCATATAAATTGCAACTTGGTTGAATATAGAAATATTTTACCTAATATTAAATCTGATATCTACGAATTATGGGAAGAAGAATGGAGAGAATTGTGTGTTTTGAAAGGTCAACATTTATACAGGCTATTGGATCACTTCCCTAAAAAGCCAATTGAACAAATCTAAATTATCCACTTATTCAAGATTAAGAATTGGGCACTGTTATTCCAAATATCACCTAAACAGAATTGGACTGGTAGAGTCTCCTTTGTGCGATTGTGGAGCAGTAGCTAATCTTAACCACATTTTTTTTGAGTGTGCAATTAACAAAGGTGTAGGGGACAAATTTTATATAGACATAATTAAATGCTTTAACCCGCTTGCTATGGTGCTTAATCTAAATTGTATATTGAGAGAGACTGCTGATTGTGTAGTTTTGTTAGTTTGTGAGTTTCTGAAGGACATTAACTGTAAATTGTAAATGGCTTTGTAAACTTTTGTGACTTTAGATTTTCACATGAACTAAAATTTAATGTGAATTGGAAATCTATGTAAACCTTTAACTTTCAGACAGGAAGGAGGGATGACTATGGTCAGACGCACGTGAGTGCAACTTCTGTCAGTGATTATAATTATCTAGGTAGGAAATTTCATCTGGGTAAATAGTTCGGAAAAATTGAGCCCAAGATCTCAAAAAAGGAGAAGAAGACCAAAATAGATAATTTTCAATATTTATATGATTATTTCATAAAAACAAATTCATTTCTATTAACGTCAAAATGTACAACAAATTATTTGTCAACGTCGTTTTCTCAGGTTATAATCTAACCTAAAATTTTCTTTTCTATTAACGTCAAAATGTACAACAAATTATTTGTCAAAGTCATTTTCTCAGGTTATAATCATCATATACTGTCACAAATAAAACGATTAGTCAGGTCACTCAATATACACGATCTGATATTTACATATTGTTCAATAAAATGGGTGGTCGTGGGAAAAATATTGTACATTACTTGTGCAAAAGTGACTTTTCACTCTCGTGGGATTGTCGCACTCGCTTACGCCTCGTGCTACAATATTTCCCACTCGTGTGAAAAGTGTCACTTTCCGCACTCGTAATGTAATATACTATTTTGAATAAAAATAAGCGTTCCTAAGTAATTCCACAATATTTAGAAACAATTAGTTTGATTTATGAAAGCAATATCAGTAGATTCCACAGAGGAAGGGCCGTAACAGTAAATTTCATTATCAGAATGAAATTATTTACGCGATAACAAATGTACAAATACTAAGGTGATGAATTATAAATATACCTAATGGGTATAAATGACATGGTAATACAAAGCTTAAATAATACGATGATTATATTAAATATGGATAGAGCTGCTCAGTAAATTATTGATGGATAGGGTTGTTCAAAACATATTGATAGAAACATAATTAATAAAATAGTTTATGAAAGAATTACAGAAAATTAGAAGCTGGTCCAAGTAACAATGTATGCTGATTATTGATTGAATAAGCGCTTAAGCGGTTTATTGTTCAGTCTAAAGCTGAATATTTGTATCAAACTTATGTTGAATAAACCCTTGTTAAACAGTTCTTCACCCAAAAGTGGAGAATTTATTCAGCTATTGCTGGACTTGATGGCTGCCAGTCATGACTGTAGAATAGCTTCTTCAGTTCTTATTCAGTATTGTAGTTCAGTAGTTCAGTATGCAGCTATCGCTAAAAAAGCAGTTTTTATTCATCTCAGTCTTTTTTCAGCAGCAGCCGTAGGCGTATTTAAAATGCTGAATAAGCTTCTATGCAGCTCAATTTTTCAGCTCATGTTCAGTTTACCTTCAAAGCTAAAAACAAATTAATATTCGTTATAATTTTATTTTGGATTTTTGAATTTTATATTATTTATTATCTCAAATACCACAGTCACTACATGCTATTATAATTAAATTCACAAATATTGTTATTTATCCTTTTTTTCGGCTGGGGATTGAACCTGGTACCTGTGGATTAACATTTAACAATCGAGTTGTCTCTAGCCTCTATGCCAATCGTACACCGCATATCCTAATCTTTGCTTCTTCTAAGCTTTCTGATCATTTCCACATAGCATCATTCATCTGTAGTAGAATAGTAGATCAGTCAGCACTTTGTGAATTTGATGCATGCCAAGCTATTGGTAACATTAGACCTGAAAACTAGGATGATCACAATTACTGTAAGAATTGACGTTGAGCTTACCACCAGTGATACAAGTAAGAGCTTTCTGATTTGTCTTTACACTCACAATTCACAAAGGGTTGTGGGTTGATATCTGAAGGACAAGAATCTGAATCTGAAATTTTATAACACAAATACGGCAATATATGCTTTACTAAATAACCTCTACACCAAACATTCTTATATATATTAATAACTTACCTGTAAACACCAAGGGGTACCACTTGGTAGTACGAATATCCTATATGTATGATCTGCAAATTAAAATTTCTATGGTTTCAATAATTTTAAAATGTTTAATTTATGAATACATCCCTACTTTAACGTTGAATTGAAATCAATTGAGCTAGCGGGAATAGAGGCTCTTTTCTTCGGTAAAAGAACTTAACGATAAAAGGTAAAACAAAGTAAGGCTAGTTTAAAAAGCAAGCTTACAAGGTTTGTGAATTATTTGAATCGATACATTTTAACGGTGGTTACTCCTGAAACCCCTCTCATAGAGGTACAATATTTTGATCTTTCAGATAGAGTTGATAAAATTCAACCAGCTTTACTAAATTAAATTGAAGAGGTACATGAAAAATTGCTTTTTTTGTACCCCGAAGAAGAGTTTGAAGTTAAATTAAAAGAGCAGAGCGATGAGCGTGCATCTTTTGAGGATACTTTTTTTACACAAGCAAAGGAAATATTAATAAACCGGAGGATATTTCATAAGCTACCTCAAAATATAGGGATCGAGACGGAACTATAGAGGCAGCACTTATGTCGAAAGTAGAGCGCCCTGGTATTAAATAAGAAAAACATTGTGATGTAAACAGTATAATAAACAACCCACAAAATGCAAAAAATTAATAGATCTTTTTATTTTCTTTGCCAGGAAAAATTGTTGGTATGTAAGATGGGTGTAGGGGATTATCTGATTTTTGATTATTGACAAAATGAGCAGTGCAAATTCTAGTATTTTTATTTGGTTCCCAATCCTCCCGAAGTTTTCTGAAATGTAATTAAAAAACATGAAGTGATTCGTTTTGTACAAATGTTTACTTTCTTCTTCTTAATAGTATTTAATTATTTGAACTTATTATATTTGAACTTATTAAAGTCAGCAAGCACATAACTAGTTTTTTATTTCATATAATCAATGAAATCGTACAGAAAACAACATTTTATTCTCTCGATAATAATATTTTATTTATGTAAAAAAACATTTAGAACTTTTCTAATAGCTGCCAATTGTAGTATCATACTGATTATACACAAAATAATAGTTAATCAAATGTTTTAGTTAGAACATTTTAATTACATATGGATTTTTACTGCATTTATCCATTTTTAAGGTTTTAAGGTTATCCAGGCATTGTTCAATGGACTTTCGGGGAAACTATAAAATTTCAACTTCGTAGTATTTTTATACAGCATATTTGAACAGCCATGGATACAGAAAGATACTTTTGATGACGACATCACAAACATTTAATATCAGTTTTAAAAAATGAACATTTAAAAACGCTGATGATACAAAACTACTAATACTACTAATAGTGTTTACATCACATTGTTTGTGTTTTTTCACGGCAGATGGCAAAAACGTCATCTTTCTCGGTCCCTATAATTACATTGATGTTTGTGACAATGATAATACTTCATCATCTGTCAACGTTCAACGGGTTGGTTATTTAAAACGCCCAGAATGGTCAAAATTTGAAGAAAAAAGCAATTAAGTGTTGGAATTTGGTGAAACTTGTGTTGCTTTAATACACTCATCAAGTCTGTCACCAATTCAGAAGTTCTATCATCTAAAAACTCAATTACAAGAAGAACCTTTACAAGATGTAAGCTTAATTGAGTTTAGTCCCGGTAACTACGAAACAGCCTGGCAAGTTTTATGTGATAGGTATAGTAACGACAAGTTGCTAATTTTTAGACAAGTTCGTGGTCTTTTCCGTACAGACCAATTACTACAATCTTCTGCTGAAGAACTAAAATCTCTTGAAGATACAGTAAATAAACATTTGCGTTGCTTAAAACAACCTGGTCAGCCCACTTAGTATTGGGACACCCTTCTTATTCACATGCTGTCTCAAAAATTTGACTCATGTATTTTAAATACATCGGGAACAAAATAAAAGCACTTTTACTAATATGTCTTCTTTGTATGTATTTATTAAAGTTTTAAAAAATAGGGCTAACTTTTTAGAAATACTTCAAGTTACAAAAAAACCCTTAAAGAACACTACCTCTGAATTACTGATATTATTGAACACGGATTTTAGGTGGATGACTTCTTGTCAGGGGGGGAGACTATCAGTAATACAAAATATATGTGTAGCAAAGTTTCTGAAATATTCCAACGTGGACGCTTTCAATTGAGGAAATGGAACTTAAATAGTACAGAGGTTATTTTGCATAGGAACCTTGAAACTTCTGACACAAATCATGTCATTTTTCCAAATGAAAGTGCAAAAATATTGGTTTTGATTTGGTCTAGAAAGTTGGATGGTATGAAATTCAGACTTGGTTGTAAAAATAATTTAAGACAACGGCCAAATCGCGTTATTTTAAGTAATATAGCATAGGTATTTGATCAATCAAGCTCGTTAGCCCCTTATTTTATTATTGCAAAACTACTGTTGCAGAAAATTTGGCTTTGTAAACTTTCATGGAATGACCCTTACCTTTATATATTCAGAATACTTGGTTAAATTTCAAGAGAAACCTGCCGCATTTGTAAAATTTGGCAATACCTAGGCAAGTTCTATGCAGAAACACGGTTAAAGTTGAGTTAAATTCGTTCGGGGATACATCACAAAATGTTTATGGTGGATCTGTATATATGAAGTGAACAAACGGAAAGCAAGAGAATTTTGTTAACTTAGTGTGTGCAGAAACCAAGGTGGCACGTCTTAAAACGATCAACGATTCCAAAATTAGAGTTGTGTGTGGCAATAGTTTGTACTAGATTGATTCAAAGGGTTGTTTCTTATAGGTTTGAATTTCGAAATATGTGTTTTTAGGTCAGATTCGACAATTGTTTCATTGAAGCGAATTCCCGTCCACTGTTTACCTTATCAACTGATCTGATTCCTATCACACCAACTCACTTCCTAATTGGAAAGCTGCTAACAGCACTACCCGATAAAAACTTTAAAATGGTAGCAGAAACCGGACTAACTGTGATATGTGGAGGTACATATACCCCCAAAGGTTGTCTTCAGGTGGAATAAAACCATTGAATACAAGTATCACTGGGATTTATTTTCACAACTAAATAACACTTACAAGTAACTTACTTATATTACGATACATACTTAATATAACATTTAATACACCTGGTACATTCGTATACATCGGTCAAGTGCAATAGAGTGCAATTACCCGAGGTCTTGACGACATCGATTTAATACTAAAAAACGGACCTACGTATAAGCTTATCATACCAAGTGTGTTTATCTAACTAACTAACGTTATTGTTATTATTCTATTGACATGTACATTGATACAACTCTTTTCGTACGTTTAGTAAATATAGGTTAAGTTGTGAATATTGTTCACAACTTTTTGAAATAATTAATATTTGATATAACCTTAATTTGTCTTCAGTATCCACTACATAATGACGTATGAATGTGTTTCAACAGTTAATCCAACACTTCTGGAAAAGATGTAGCACCGAGTACGTACCTAAGTTGTAAATGGAAGGAAAACTATGGATCGTTAAAAATAGATAAAATTGTATTGATTAACACTAGAAGCGCCGAATGGATCATTTTGACACTTCTGTGTCTTCTCAACCAAGGGCACTATGAAGCTAGATTTAGATTTAGATTCTAACGGGGTTACAGTGCACTGAAATCAAAGGTTTATTGTGCCCCCCCCCTATCAGAGCTGTTCTCGCTACTACTACAGCTCGCCTTCCAGTTCCAAGCTTCTAATGAACTCTAGTATTTGGAACGGTTTCAACGAGGTTAGGTCCTCACTCTTACAAGTTTCTTATCCGAAGCATGTCTTGCGTTGGCTTGGAATGGCGAGGCATTCCAGAACTAGGTGATCCGGAGTTTCATCCTCCTCCCCACAGAATCTACACTCGTCAATCTCTGCTTCCTAAGGCGGCAGGGTCCTGTAAGAAAACTCGTGAGGAAATGTAGCTTATCTTTACTGAGGTCCAAATAATTTTTGGATCAAGCAAATTCAAAGTTCCTCAGGAACTTTTAGGAATGTTCCAACCCGGTAAGGCACCGCGAGAGTGCTTCTCTTTCGGTTTCCTCTTTCTTCCGATACTCTTTCTTGTAGGAGCATTTTGCTACACCACAGAAAGGCTCCGGGCCAATAAAGGGCACTTGTGCTCCTTTCCTGGCAAGTGTATTGGCCTCTTCATTTGCCGTGATTCCCGAGTGGCCAGGAACCCAGACTAAAGAGACCCTGTTATTCTTGCCTAATTCATCAAGTTTTCTTCGGCACTCCCATGCCAACTTTGAGTCAATGACATGGGAGCTCAATGCTTTGATAGCTGCTTGACTATCAGAATGGATCGATATGTCACATTTCTGGTAGTTTCTTTCTAGGTTCATTTCCACGCATATTTCGATCGCAAGTATTTCTGCCTAAAAGACGGTCGGGAAGGATCCTAACGATAATGAGTATCTGGGCCAAGCCCAAACTCTCCAGCGCCTGCTCCAATGGTGGTTTTTGAACCATCCGTATACCATCTAATGGTGTTTTCTTTGAGAGTTTGGGTTTCCCAGTCTCTCCTCGTATGTTAAATTCTTTTCGATGCTCACTTTCCTGATCATTTTGTCACTGGGAAGATTCGCTGATGATATGTATCTTGTCAGAGAGGACCAAGCTCCCTGATTTTTAATACCCTCGTTGCCTGAACCTTCCTTAGATATTCTAAGAATTGCCTCTTGGGCAGATCTTTCTATCACCAGATGTAGAGGTGTGAGATCTGTAATGATCTCAAGCTCTCTAGTTGGACACGTTCTCATAGCTCCAGTGATGCAGACACAGGCAAGCCTTTGAACTTTGTCGAGGGTCTTCCTCGTGCTGTACTGACTTGGTTTTGTGTGCCATACTATTACCCCATACGTAATTGCTGGTCTCACAATCATAACGTACATCCATCGCAGTATTTTTGGGTTACAGCCCCACCTCTTACCAGCTAGATTTCTGCACGCCATCAAAGGTCTTATTGCTTTACTAGTAGTTATTTCAACATGCTTATTCCACAGAAGCTTACTGTCTAGGGTTATCCCTAGATATTTAACCTCTGATTTCCATTCTATGATTTCCCCGTTTAAGGATATGGGTTTCATTGCTGGAAGTGTTCTTTTCCGGGAGTTAAATTTAATAAGTAAAAAATATACTTTTTAAAAAGATTTAATAAAACTTTAGTTACAGTTGATGTTACAATTATGACAGATTTCTTTTTAGTTTACAAAAATAAGGAAAATGTAGTATAATGCTGCTTAATAATAATATTAACAGGATGTCCCCATATGACTCCTCCCCTTTTTGTTAAGGGCACGACCTCGTGGCTTTGGCTCCAATAGGGATTGGGGTAGCTCCATTGGTTCACCTTGGGGTTGTTCTGGATTTTTGATTTTTTCTAAAATATTTTCTATACAGATACAAAAATAGTAGAATTAATAAAATGAAAATTATTATTGTTGTTATTCCTAAATGGCTTTGATGAAGTTCTATAGGTAGCAAATTTGGTTCTTGAAACTGTGGTAGTAGCTTGGTTGGATCGTCCAGATGTAAATTGTTGATGCTGATTTTGTGATGAATTTCTGTGGGTTCCTTGAGGCTGAGCCATTCTCGAGTAAATGTTTAATTGGATCCCATCCAAGTATGTGTGGTGGTTACTTAGTAAGGGTCCCTCGTATACTCGACGTTTACCATAAAGGCATATTTTTATGGAGGAAACCACTTACCCAGCAACCTGTATTCGGGAACAGAATAAACAATAACACATTTATAAAATCACTGGGTTCAAGTTTAATACATTTAAAAATACATGATTATAAATATCAAAACGACTTATTCAAAGTATTAATAACAATAATATCATCCTGGTTCGTTCACATCCATTATATAGGAAACATAGTTGTGTTTTACTACACATCCGACCTCCGTCTATAAACTCTACATGTCTGTTTATAAAATAACAAAAACAATCTTTCCTTGATAAATGACATTGACCATAGCCGACCAATGCTCTCTAAATACTATAATTAATATTAACCTGAATTTAAATATTATCTCTAAGTTAGTGTCCTTTTGTCTTTAATGTCTTTTGAGGGATCACAACATCATCCCCTCTTGGAAGGGAAAAATTATCATTTTAATTTTTCGATATCACTTATACCTATAACTGTTTTTATGAATGTTTTTGTTTTGTCTTTGTTTACTAAACACTACTTGTTCGTTTATCAACACACTTCACTTATTTACAATTGTTTCCGCTCTTTGTATACAAACAATCGATTCTTATGAACAGTTTGTTGCTTTTTGTCTGGAGATGTAATCTCACAATTTACCCCCTTGACTCCCGTTATTTTAAACGGACCTAGATAATGTGAATCGAATTTGTTTCTTGCTTCATTTTTTAGAATAACTAATTCCCCTATTTTAAAATTTACGGGTGAAGAAACATTTTCGCTATTATTAACTCTACTTAATTTATTATTTATTAAAAACTGTCTGGCCCTTTCATTAGCGTATTGTAATTTATATCCCAATTCATTATCATATTTTTCAAAATTGTAACACGGTTCAATTTTTACGTTTAAAAATTCTGGCAAATTGGGTTTTCTCCCATATAATAACTCAAGAGGAGTGTATCCGTGATACGTATTTGGTGTTGTATTATAACAATATGCGAACATTCTTACAAACTCACACCAGTTATGCCTAGAATCTTTGATAAAATTTCTTATATATTCGTTAAATGTCCTATGTAATCTTTCGCAACTGCCTATTGTTTCGTGGTGGTATGCTGTTGAAAAATTATGTTTTATATTTAATAGTTCTGCTAAATACTTCATTATTTCGTTTTTATATTCCGTCCCTTGATCTGTTCTTATTTCTTTCATCAATCCGTAATTTGGTATAAAGTTGTCGAAAATTGCTTTTGCTATTGTGTGTGCTTCTTTATTCTGAACTGGTATCATAACTGCGTACTTAGTTAATTCGCATAATATCGTAATGCAGTAACGATTCCCGTTGTTACTCTCTACAAACGGACCTATTGTGTCTATGTAAATAATATCAAACGGTTTTATAGATGTATCTGTTATAACAAATTTTTCTTTGTGACTGGGCTTTGCCTTATTAACTTGACATTTATGACAATTTTTTACGTATTTCCTTACGTCTTTCTCCATGTTTTACCACTTGAAATTTGCTCTTAGTTTCTTTAATAACCTATTATTTCCTACATGTCCCCCAAACATTGGATCACTGTGATATCTTTCTAATATCTTTTGGATCTCTTTTTCTGCTGTACCGTTTTTGGTACGTCGCATATACATACTTGAATACTTTTTACTCTCTGATTTCCTACTTCTATAAATTCTTTTACTGTGCACTTTTTAAATATATCATCATTTGTATATATTTTCATTCTTTTTACTTCATTTCTTACCGATAGCTCTTCAAGCTTTTCCAACGTTCGTCCTAGGTCGAAGTTGTGTAAACCGGTATTTAAGGCTTCACTAAATTTCAATTTATTTATGATCCAGATGCTCATCCTAAGTGAGATACGGTTATTTTCAAAGTGTAAAATTGGTAATTTATGTGCCTCAAGGTTATTTAAAACTTTTATTACTGCAGGTTTTTGTATTCTTACTTCCTTTGTTTCTACTTTATTCCTTTGATCCTTTTCTGTTTGTACTTTTTCTTTTTGCGTTTGGGCTCTTGTGATTGCCAAGACATGTGAATTATTTATGTATAAATCCTTAAGTTCTTCAATGGATATTCTCGATATACTGTCCGCGTAATTCTCTATACCTTTCACATACTGTATTTCAAAATCGTATTCTTCAAATCAAATTTCACATTTTTCCTAGACAATTTGTTTACCTTTTTGTTGATTAAAACTTTTATCGCTGAAAATTTTATCCAAAATTTTGGGATCAGTTTCGTTATTTTCCTTAAACGTTGATTTGTTCCTCCATCCTGTATGTATTTCTAATTTATTCTTCCTTACTTCTAGTTCTTTTGAACTGTACACGTTGTCATTAATCATTAATGTATTTTCAATTATCTTAGCTTTAGCTCCACTTTCTCTCGCCTGTTTCATGTATCTAATTAGTTGTTTTCTCTGTTCCAATATATCTTTTGGATAATCTTCATCAATTTATATTTTTGTTCCTTTTAGTTTATTCGTTCCGTTCGAAGTCTCTACTTTCTTATTCACATCTTTCATCATTATTAATACTGGTCTATTTTTAATACTGGTTTTGTTTCCTAATCTTTTACATTTCAAAATATCTGTTTTAACATCTACTGTGTTATTAACCTTGTTTATTACATCTTCTAATTTGTTTTCTAGTTGTTCCTCATCTTCGCTTTCTTCTTCTATACCATGTATTATTGAATTTTTGTCTCTAAAATTTTTCTGAGTACCTGTCATGATTCCTTGCAAAAATTCTATTTTTCCCTTTAGTTCCGTATTTTCCATCCTTAAATCGTAGTTTTCTTTCTTCAACTGCCCCATTTGTCTACTCATTTCTTCAATTTTCTCTTCTATCTTGCATATTCTCACGTTATTGTAATTTCCATTATTATTGTATTTCCTATTAAAATTTTCGTATCTGCCGTAGTTGTTTCCTTGATTATACTGTTGAAATGTTCCTCTTGAATGATTACTGTTATAAAATCCTCTGTTGTTTCCTCTCCGGTGATTATTCCTAAAGTCAAAGTTTGATTTCCTGAATAAATTCCTGTTATCTTTCCTATGTAAGACTTGTTGTTGTCCTACTATACCTTCTACTGAAACCAATTTTGATAATACCTCTTGTGTTGTTTCAAAACTTCCCGCTGCAATTATCGTTTTGCTTACATCCGTTGCGGCATTCATAGTTACTGCCTTAATCGTTGCTTCTTTCGTATATTCCTCAGCTAGCCGTTCAGGCATCCCTTCCGATATGTATGCTGCCTGTAATCTTTCCGCCAGTTTCTCTATTTCTGTTGCATACTGTGTTACATCCTTTCCGTTCTGTCTTATTTTACCAAGTTTCGCTGGGAGAAGGCTTGGATTGTCTCCTCTTATCCCTGCTTTAAGTTTATCTTTGATGTCTGCAATGGAGTTTTCCGTTGTGATTAAACTTCTAGCTTTTCCTGTTAATCTCGTTTTTATCAATAGGATAGCATTTTCCTCATTACCATTCGTGTTTGTCTGTAGTAAATCCAATGAGTCTAAGAATGACTGTAATTTACTTGCTTCGCCGTTAAACTCATTCGGTAAAACTTTACTCGCGAAGTTAAAAAAATCGTTCATATTTGTCGCCATTTTCAACTGTTTGCTTATTGCTTGTAATACAACAGTATAAATTTCCTCAAATATAGAGGTAGGTATGTCTATAATACAATTTAACGCTTGAAATGCCCTTTCAGCTTTATCCCTAATCCTACTCTCCTGTTGTATTGAACTTAAATTTTTCCAATTTTTGGCTATTAACCTAGTAAAATTATTGTAAAGACCTACTATGCTACTAATTACTTCTATATGTATATCAGGATTTTTAGGAGTTTCCTTCTTCAAAACCCTTTTTCCCTGTTTATTAACTTCTTCTACAATCAATCGTAATTTATTCTCAAAATCTTCCCACGTTATTGACATTTAAAAAAACTTTGTTCATAAGAATGTGTACTTACAAATTATTTATACGGTGAGAGTTCCTGTTGCCTGCTTTATTGCATTGCTTCTGTTGATATCTCTTTTCAACGCTCTTCGGTGTGTTTTCCATACTGACCAAATAAATTTGAAGATAAAAGCTATTGTTATAATGTATAGTAATACCATGATGTGCATCGCAACATTATCTTGCTGTACCATGAAAGTGTTATTAACAATTCCTGTTTCTTTTGCTTTTTGTTTGGTTGATGAACCTCCCATTGTTTCTTTTCTCCAAGGTCCCAAATTTAAGTAGAAAACCATATAGTTCTATCCTTATAACATCAATTGTACCATAACTTATCAATTACTTACAGGATATTTTACCATAACCATTTGTTCTGGAGGATTACTATTTACTATTACCATTTACCATTAATATACATTTCACTATCCATTTTCCATTACCATATTACCATATTACCATTCAATTTCCATTTCACCAATCATTACCATTAAATTTGCAGGATCGCCATGTAGTGGCTATAACCATTATACAATTAATTGTACCATTTCCATTATACAACTACCATTTCCATTTAGTTTGCAGGATCGCCATGTGGTGGTTACTTAGTAAGGGTCCCTCGTATACTCGACGTTTACCATAAAGGCATATTATTATGGAGGAAACCACTTACCTAGCAACCTGTATTCGGGAACAGAATAAACAATAACACATTCATAAAATCACTGGGTTCAAGTTTAATACATTTAAAAATACACGATTATAAATATCAAAACGACTTATTCAAAGTATTAATAACAATAATATCATCCTGGTTCGTTCACATCCATTATATAGGAAACATAGTTGTGTTTTACTACACATTCGACCTCCGTCTATAAACTGTACATGTCTGTTTATAAAATAACAAAAACAAGCTCTCCTTGATAAATGACATTGACCATAGCCGACCAATGCTCCCTAAATACTATAATTAATATTAACCTGAATTTAAATATTATTTCTAAGTTAGTGTCCTTTTGTCTTTAATGTCTTTCAAGGGATCACTACATATGTTTTTGAAAAGAATAAATACAATCATTGTTTCCTAGTACGATGTTACATTTTGATATTTTCATTGATTTAAAATTTTGTTTGCAGTCTTCATTGATGGTAGTTATCTCCTTTGAGCAAATTATTGTATTTCCATAAGTTAATTGTGTGAAAATTGAAAAGTCGTTTTTTACTTGAGCGTAGTTGCAGAGTGAAAGGTCTTCCAAGTTACAAGGGTCTTCGTGTGGTTCCTTTTCGCAATACCAGAACGAAAAGGTCTTCTTGCATTCTTCGTTTGTCAATTTTGTTGATCCTTTGGAATTTAATGTGAAGGCGTATGGGGGTAGAAGGATATTATTTTCTTTACTGGGAATAGGGATAATTTTGGAAATATTAAGTAATTCATCGGCTAATATGGGTATTTTAAGAGTAATATATAAAGTTTTTGAAGTAAACATAAGATTGACTTTGATTATTTCTAATAAAGTAGGAATATCGGAAGCGATTTCATTGTGAGAATGAATAGTATGTAATTTGTTCTAGTTGAATATGAATAATAATTTCGTTTTCAATCTATCATTTAAGGTATTTAATTCTCTTAGAACGGTTTCAGCATAATTTTGTATTTTACGTAGGTCTGTTTGCCAGCGTTGAGTAATCTGTCCTGCAAATGAATGCAACTTCGAAATTTCAGTCATTAGTTTCTTTTCATTTAAATTAATTTTTTCGAATGTATTTACTTTATTTGATCGAGCATACATTCTAAGTTTATTTATATCTTCTGAGAGTAAGTCGATCTCTCCGTTATAAATGTTTGCTGAAGTTATTGTTGAATCGTCAAGTCTACTAGCTAAATGAACTTGATTTAATACTAATTTACTATATGAGTTTTCAATTTCTTCAATACTTATACTAAAATAAATCTTATATTTAGCTAATCCTAAACTATTTAATATGTAACCTGGGGGTTCAATTGTTTTGACTTGAAGTGCCTGGGTGGCTATCTTCATGGTTAACCTGGAAAGATTTAGTATTTTTAATCATGTGTTTGCTAACCTTTTCAGATTTTTGGGAAACTAACTTATCGTTGGATTGATTTGTGTCTACTAATATTTTCTTATATTTAGGTTTGATTTTATTTCGTGGTTCCATATCTAAATATACGTCATCTGTTTTTGGGATATCGTCTGTTCGTTTACTATTAATTTTATTCAATTGTTCGGTTCTTTTTGTTAATTGTTTTTGATAAAGATCGTCGAAAAATGGCATAATTTCTGTTTTTCGATATTCGTTGTAATTTTGGAATCCTTGTTTATGGGGATCTATTTCATGAAGATTTAGATTTTCGTATGGTCCATAAAGAAGTGAAAATGGAGTGAAATTTGTTACTGAATGGATTGATTTATTATATATAAGAATAGCAGTTGTAACTAAGTCGGTAATATTTTCTTTTGATTTTTGTCTTAGGATTCTTAATTTTTCGATTAAAGTTGAATGTGTTCTTTCTATCGGAGAATTGCCGGTATGAGATTGGGGTGTTGTGTAATGAATTTTTATATGGAAGAGAGACATGAATTCTTTAAAAGTTTCGCTAGTGAATTCTCTGGCATTGTCGCAAGTTATTTGCGAAGGGTAGTTATGATGGGAGAAATAATGACGGAGTTTACTAAGTATAGTGATAGAATTTGAGTCACTAATTTCGTAAGCTTGAAGGTACCTAGAGAATAAATCGAGTATTGTAAGAAATTGTTTATTTTCTATAGAGAATACGTCTATGTGAATATTTTCGAAAGGTCTTTTAGAAATGAGTGGGCCGGAAAATGGAATTTTTCGAGGGTTTCTATCATATTTTGAGGTGAGACATAATTCGCAATTATTAACGTGATTCGTTACTAATTCTTGTATTTTCGGAAAATAATACAGGGACTTTATATGTTTCGTAATTTCTGTGAAATCGTTATGAGTTTCTGAATGATAGTCTGAAATTAATCGGACTTGTTCTTCCTTATTAATTATGTCTTTCAGAAAAGTATTGGTTTTAATGATTTTTACGTTTTGTTCCAAGATTTTTGAACATTCTGTAGAAGCAATATTAAGTAATGAATCATTGGGGCAGTATATATAGTATGTTTTTGTTGGATCAACTATTTCTAAAAACATATTACTTATAACATGGTCGGATCCTTTTCTAAAAGTAAGAATATAGCGATTTTTGCCAAATGGCTTAGAATAATCTATGTCGTTTTTGTCTCCGTATTTTAGGATTATTTGAAAATGTGCGGAATTTAAGGTTTTTTCTGAAATTGGGAAACCAAAAATTGGATTTTCTTGTGCGGATTGTCTAGTGTCGCCTGAAGCGGTACTTTTGTTATCGTCGGATATTTTATTTAAAATTTCGTTAGCATCACTTAATGCTAGATTTGGATCGGAATTTGCTCTTGCCATAGTTGAAATGGCAACGATATCATCAGGGTTTTGTTTGAATTATTTAGTATTTGTTTTTGAGTTTGGGGGAGTAATAACTATATCACTAATTATATTTATTTTTAGATCACGTTTAGGAAGTTTTTTATCGATTGCATTGAATTCAATTCTCGATAATGCATCAGCGACGTAATTTTCTTTGCCTTTTTTATAATTAATTTCAAAATCGAATTCTTCCAAATTTAGTTTCCATCTTATTAGACGTTGATTGGGTTCTTTAAGAGAATGTAGCCAGAAGAGTGGCTTATGATCAGTTTCAATAATAAATTTTTTGGAATATAAATATGGTCGGAAATGCTTACAGCTATCGATTATAGCTAAGAGTTCTTTTTCGATAGTGCCATAATTTGTTTCAGCTGAATTAAGTGTTCGAGAGTAAAAAGCTATTGGATGGGAATCTTGAGAAAGTACGCTTCCTACAGCGATATTTGAAGCGTCGGTTGTTAATGTAAATGTTTCTGTGAAATCGGGGTATGCTAAAATAGCAGAATTACAAAGAAGTTGTTTGCATTTTTGGAAAGCATTGAGGTATTCTGGGTCATTTAAATCTAATTTAGTTCTTTTTTTAAGATATTTATTTATTGGATAGGTTATTTTGGAGAAATTTTGAATGAATTTACGATAGTAGGAGAGCATGCCGAGAAATGATTTTATTTGTTTTTCATTTTTGGGTAAAGGAAAGTTTTGGATGGACTTGATTTTATCTGGATTTGGTTTAATACCCTCAGGGGTTATGACATGGCCTAAGAAGGCAACTTCTTTCCTGAGGAATTCTGATTTGTCTATTTGGACTTTCAAATTATATTTTTCTAATTCACTGAATATTTGTTTTATATGAAGAATATGGTCTTGGAGAGACTTTGAAAATATTACTATGTCATCCATGTATACGAAACATTGTTTATAGAGAAAAGGACGGAGAATTGTGTCCATGACACGTTGAAAAGTGGCAGGAGCGTTTTTTAGGCCAAATGGCATACGAGTATATTCGAATTGGCCATTATCTACGGTAAATGCAGTTTTTTCTGCCGAATCTGGGTGTATTTCAATTTGGTGAAAACCTTGTGCCAAATCTAAAGTGGAAAAGTAAGTACTTCGACCAAGATTGTCGTGAATTTCATCGATACGAGGAAGGAGATATTTATCTTCGATAGTTTTTTCATTTAGTTTTCGGTAATCGATAACTAATCGGAATTTTTTCTCTCCACTGGCGTCCATTCGTTTGAGGACGAGAAAGCTAGGGAAACTGTACGGAGATATACTTGGTTTAATTATTTTATTGTCTAGGAGCTTTTGTATCTGATCTTGAATTTCTTGTTTTAAATGGTAAGGGTATCTATATGATTTTTGATAAATTGGTACATCGTCGACTGTTCTAATGTGGTGTTTAACTACATGAGTAAAAGTTAAGTCGGAGTTTTCGTTATAAAATATTTTTTTAAATTTTTTACAAAGAAAAATTATTGCATCTTTTTCTTCGGGATTCAGATGATCTGTTCGAAGAAGTTTGGTAATATCAATATTATTATTATAACATGATAAAGGGATTGTTTCATCAAATTTTGATAAGGGTTGGACTGGAAGAGGTTCATGAAAATTTATAGAAATATTATTTAAAGAGATTTCTTGTTCTATAGGTATTTTACAGTAACCCTCTTTCGCTAGAGCTATACATTCAGGTATTATCATGTCGTTTAATTTTAATTCTGGAAGAACTACCTGTCCATTATCAATATTCACAGGAATATTTAAAGTTCTTTTATCTAGAGATTCAGAATAAGGGGTAAATAAGTTGGGATTGACTTCCAAATAGAATGGTATTTTAATAGAATTAATTTGTAATAAATGATTTTCGAAATTAATAAGTGCTTTTAATTTATCAAAGTCCTGACTACCTATTAATGCATCTAATCTATCGTGCCAAGTTACGATAAACATATGGAACATGTATTTAATGCCGAATTCTTTCAAAAGAAGGCAGTTGCAGCTAAAATTGCCATTGTAAGTTGTTTTAATTGATTTAACGGAAAATTTTGATTCATAAATGGAATCTGAAAATAATCTATAGGCTGGTTCTGGGTTTATAATGGAATTGCTTGCACCGGGGTCAATCAATATTTTTAAGTCTATATTTGAGAGGTATATAAATAAAGTCTAGGGGCTGAATTTATAATATTTATATCAATTCCGAGGCTCGTAATTAAATTTTGAGTTTCATCGTATTGTTCGTTTTGGGGGTTAGCATATGATCATTCATCAGAATTTTCGTCAGTATCTTCAATATTGAACAATTCTTCGACAACTACGTTCGGAGGTCCTGTTTGTCTAAAAGAATTTTGTTGTGGAGATCTATAAGTATTTGCTGTAGATATACTCATTGGGGTTGGTTTGTAATTACTTGTGAAAGGTTGAGAGGGACGATTAAAATTTTGATTATTAGGAGATTGTGTTTGTCTATTATTCAATTGATTATTTGGTCTTTGATAGTTATTTTGGTAATGTAATCTTTGATTGTTATCATTATATCTATTAAATAGTCTATAATTAGGGTTTTGAGGAATTTGTGGTCTTTGATACGAATTATAATTATTAAATGAAGGTTGGTTTCTTGGTGATTGATTATATGAAGTATTATGTTTTGGAGGTGGGCGATTTCTTTGACCTTTTTGAGATCTAAGAAAGTTAGCAAATTCAATTTGGGATCTTTCGTTGTCTAATCTTCTACATTCGTGCAATGCTTGTTCTAGAGATGAAATTGATATATGAAGTAAATGATCTCTGTAGGGATTTAAGAGACCTGCTTTAAATACCATAAGGGCTTGATCAGTATAATACATAGTTTCCTTAGAAGTTCTAACTTCTCTGTTATCAGAATTTATAGCTAGGTGTTCTTTAAGGACTTGTAATTTTTGAGAAATTTCGTCATGAAAGTCGGAGAATGATTGAGAATGAGTTTGAATAGAAGTATTTAAATCGTGTGCTAATATTTCTTCAGATCTAGGATCGCCAAAACGAGTGATAAGAGCTGTTTTTAAATCGGACCATTTATCAAAAGATCTATTTATGATTACGTCTCTAGCTGGACCTAATAATTTAGATTTGACTTGCTCTAACAGAAGATTGTTGAATAAATCATTATTTTCGGTTTTTAAGAGAGTTCAATATTTTTCAGATTGACTTAAATAATATGCTAAATCTTTAGAACCACCGTTATATGTTGGGACAATATTGTTTGCTAAAGATAATTCGATTTGTGAAATGGCAGTAGACATCTCGGTATTAGTATTTAAGTTACGACTTAGAGGTAATGGAGATCTGGATCGACATACAGATAATGAAAATCTGGATCGATCAAGATTTTGTGACATTAAGAGATTGACTTTACTAATATATTAATTTTATATAACCATTAAAATTGGAATGTTTAAATTGCAATTCAAATAACACTTATATTGTAGTAAAGAAAATATTATAATATTCAAAACAATTATTAGCCGATAAATAATAAAATTAAAGGAAAAACTTACAGGAGGATGCACTGAAGGATCATCTGCAAGCTTGTTCCTTGTCTCTAATTCTCTGAAGGAACTTGAGCCGTCTTCTTGAACAACCGTCTTCTTCACTGGAGGAATGGTCGGGTTGGAGTCAGTCTTTTCACACACCGTAACTGGTTTCACACAGTTTATTGGTTCGGATACTATCTTAATTTCTTGATAGAAAACGTAGACGTTTTACCACACAGAAAGGGTATTTTCTACTGACAGTATCCTGTTCGCAGCGCCAGTTAAATTTAATAAGTAAAAAATATACTTAGTAAAAAGATTTAATAAAACTTTATGATTACTTACAGTTGATGTTACAATTATGACTGATTTCTTTTTAGTTTACAAAAATAAGGAAAATGTAGTATACTGCTGAATAAAGAAGAAAAATATATGATAAGAAAATTATAACAATTGTGTAAACAGGATGTCTCCACGTGTTTGCTGATTAAGAATTATGAATACAATAATGTGTGAAACGTCCTGTCAGCAATTTAATAATAATATTAACAGGATGTCTCCATATGACCTTGTGCATATTTCTAAATGCACGAAACAGGCTTATACAGAGCAAAGTAGAATGCTAGCGGCTACCGAAAGTCATAGTATTCTAGGAATGACCTCTGATATAATGCCCCCAACAGTAAACCATAATCTGCCTTATACCGTCCTATTTCCAAATAGAGATGAATGGGTCCTCCGCAAGGATGAACTCTCAAGAGCAGACATCTGTTGGTACACTGATGGATCAAAGACACCCTCAGGCTCTGGTGCGGGTGTATACGGTCGAAGACCTAGGACAGAAATCTCAACATCTCTGGGATCCTATGCAACCGTATTTCAGGCAGAAATTTATGCCATTGCTTCATGTGTGGAGAGTTTGGGGCAATCCAACCTGACACACAGATCAATAAAAATTTTCACGGACAGCCAAGCGGCCTTGAAAGCACTTAGCTCGTACCGTGTAACGTCGAAATTGGTTTTAGACTGCCAAAAAAGACTCGCCTCAATAGGAGAACGCAACAGGGTATCGCTGGTTTGGATTCCTGGCCACTCTGGTATAGATGGTAATGAGAAGGCTGACTCTCTTGCAAGAGAGGGTGCCGCTCATGACTTTATCGGACCAGAACCTACAATTGGCATCGCAACAAGTGTTGTCAAACATACACTAAATACTTGGACTGCAAGAAGAGTTTTAGACTTCTGGCATAATATACCAGGATTGGTTCATTCAAAGGCCTTCATACATCCTTCGAATAATGTATCCAAACAAATGTTAGGCTATAAAAGACACGATCTACGGTGCCTAACAGGCCTCTTAACAGGCCACTGTCGATTGAATCATCATATGCTGAAACTTGGACTGTCGGACGATCCGATTTGCCGTCTTTGTTTGGAAGATGATGAAACAGCAGAGCATATAATTTGTGCCTGCCCCGCCGCGGCGCAAATCAGGTATCGGATGTTTGGCAGGGCCACTCTCTTGCCCTCGGACCTGAAATATCATTCACTGAACAAATTAATCGGCTTCGTCAAGAAGCTGAATTTGTTTGGTGAAATTTGAATAGGTATGAGCCACAATAGATTCTCGCGAGTCGCAGTGGAGGACCTCATTGACCCACTCATTATAAACCTAACCTAACCTAACCTCCATATGACTCGGGTAAATGGAATTACCATGGCCTTGCTTGGGTTAATGTTTAGCCCCACTGACAAGCACCATTGCTCAATGATTCTCAGGCTCTTTTGTAATAAATCACACAATACGCTCTTGAACTTGCCTCTGACTATTAAAACTATGTCATCGGCAATTCGAGGCCAAGCTCCGTTAGCCTGTAGAGCAACTCATCTACCACAAGGCTCCATAGAAGGGGAGATATCACTCCCCCTTGAGGTGTCCTCCGAGTGGCTTTATTTGAGGTGGTTTGATTCCCCTCCTGTGTCTCAGCTATCCTCATTGTCAGCGACTCATACATCCATTTCACAATGGTTTCATTCACTCCTCGCCTTTTTAGTGCTTCTTTGACAGACACATGAGTTGTGTTGTCAAAGGCCCCTGATATATCCAGGAATGCGCACAGGCTAAGAACTCTTGACTTTTCATTTTTTTATGCAATAAACACTTACAAGTAAGCTCAATCTTGTTTTGCATATCATTCCTATTTTATTACGGGTTTTACCTATTAGCGCCGCATGGGGTCATATTGATCCCTGTCTTTAGAATATAGGAAAAATATTGTCTAAATTGATATCATAGATAAATATTACCTATGTGTATCTGAACAAATAAAAGTTTTTTGTGGTGGTCAATATTCAAATAACTCCCCCCACCCAGTAGTCGAATGCGTCATTTGATTATGCGAAGTGAGGCGCGCCTATATCAGCCTACAGTCGTTCCGATAGATTGATTGATTGATTCAGTTGTTGTTTACAAGTGAGTGCGTGCACACACGTGTTGTAAAAATGTGGCGTAATAAATATCTCAGTCCTTCTGAAATTGAACAAATAGCCAACGTAATGGCAATGGATTGCTCTGGTGGAGAAGATGACAGTAACGTCGAAGACGACGAATCAGTATATTCCCCAAGAGAAATCCAGCGAATCATACGATTCTGATGAAGTGAGCAAAGAATGCAAAACAAAAAGTGGAACTGCAGCAATCGAAGGTTTGTACCCAATTATCTTACATGCTTATTTTTTATGCATACAGCATTGATAAGCTCGTAATTTCGGAGAAATCAATAATGTGTTTTATTTGCTCGTCTCTGAAATAAAGGTATTATTTCCATCTGCAGAATGTTCTTTGGAGGGTAGTCAAGCAAATAGTTTTCAACATCAAAATGACCGTTCCGATGCAACCAATGGTGGAAGTCAGCGAGGTAAAAGTAAAATATACTTGAAGTATATATTGTTTTTTTATATGTCTGTATAAACTATAATTTCCGTTGTTGCAGCTGATATTTCGGTTAGTAATCAGGATACTGGATTACAAAATGAATAAAACTGTGCTAAAACAACCAATAGTGAAAGTAAGCGAGGTAAAGGGCGGGGACTTGGGCGTGGACGTCCGCCAAAGGTTTTTCAAACATCAGCAGTGAATGCTAGTTCCAATATCTTTGCCACTGGATTCAATTTTCTTGGTAGTGACAAGGAAACAGCGTGGAAGGTAATTGACATTGAAGGTAAAACTCCAGGAAGGGCATCCGCTCCGAATATTGTTAGAGAAACTTCAGGACCAACACCGTATGCTAAACGGTACATAATTCATGGATATGTGTTGAGGTCATGGCGATTTATCGTGTCTGAACCAATTTTACGACACATAAAAATGTGCAAAAAAGCTGAAGCTTGTCGTCAGGGAGAAAATGGCTGGTCGATTACACTAGAAGAGCTTGATGCATTTATTGCTTTGCTGTATGTTCGTGGGTCTTATAAATGCGGAGGAATGTCTAAAGATTGGGGAATAGGATTTTTTGGAAAAACAATGAGCCGTAACCGTTTTCGTAGCGAATGCGATATCCATCTATCCATATTTATTTCGAACTCTGTATTTGTTTGGCTATTTTTCCTTTGAACTCTCAACTTTTTTTGTGTATTTGGAGCACTGAAGTTTGTTTAATATATGTGTTTAGATCATCCTACTCTAGTATTTTTAAGTCAGACGGCAGATATGATCTACCATTCACATGAAGTTTACCTTGCCTTATGTAACAATTTCGTTAATCGTTTTGCTTAGCAAGATGTAGATGGGTTTTCAGAATTTTAAATTCTTCGCTCTGCTTTGTAGTTAGATCTTGAGCAATGGCAATTTTTTTGCCTTTTAGATTTTTGACATGTTGAAAAATGGTTTGCTGCTTAAAGTATGAAGTAAATTCAATCTTAACTGGACTATCTTTGTTTCATTCTAGTGTATAAATGTTATTGAAATCAGATTCGACTAAAGATATGTTCAATAAAGTATTTAATGTTGTGATTAGCCATTGTATATCTCTTTCCAGTACAAATACAATAATGTTGTTTCATTTTTATTCTCTATTTTATTTTAGTTTTCTCTTTCTAAAAGTGATATTTTTCTTGATACTGCTTCAATTCCAAAGTTCAGTCTTGTTTCAGCAGCGTCGATTGCATACTTTAGATCTGTGAAATTTTTGAACTATTTTTTCTAGTAACACTTGATTTGTTATATCATATTCTATTTCAACTGTATTCTACACAGTGTATGGCCACATATTATTATACTACTGTAATCAAGGTCTGTTCTTATAAAGTAATTACTTTTTAATTTATTAATTGATACTGTAGTTTCCAATTTTAGGTTATAAATTATTATGTGGTTAATGGATATACTATTATTCGCATTATTCAGCCATTGAACATCATCTATTTTTCTCATATACTGGATTATAATTATTATAACAATTCACTTACAGTGTTTTGTAATATTAATCCCATGGATAAACTAGTGGAATACACTTCTTCTTGAGAATTATTTTAAATTAATATTGTAATACGTTAAGTACCTACCTTAATGACTAACTGTATTTTCCTCGTAATATAATGTACACAGTCTATACCAATGAACATTTAATAAAATATAATGAATTGATATTTACCGTTCATCCAGTTATACCAGCTAAAAAAAACACTTGTACGGTCACTAAATACCGTATACAACTTGCTCGCTTAATAGTTCCATTGTTCATACAAAGTCAATTGAAAAAAACTATTTGAGTCACAACCTACTAGGATATATTCATTGATTGGGATTGAAGCGTTTTTTATAAAATCGTTTTAAAACATTTTAACTATATTTTGTATGCTCACATTCTAAAATATTGTCAATAACACACAAAATTATACACATATAAAATAATAGTTTAATATTTCTTAACTATCAAAAACGCTTACTCATGACAGTTGTCGCAGTAATAATAATTAGCATCAGTGATATTAGCACAAGCTTTAGTACCCATTCTATGATATTATTGCTAGTGAAACAACATAGTAGTATTTTGTATGTTTTATCAATAGCCAAAAGTACAAATCAATAAATATCCTAATAATGAAAACTAACTGGCATAATCTATATAAATTGATTGATTGATAGAAGATGTTTCCTATAGATACTACACATCTTCCCCTTTCAAGATCTAGGCGGGAAGGGGCGTTAACTCTTATCTTGCTTCGACAAACAACTTCAGGTGAAGGTGCCACCTGTATCGGTTGCTCAGTGTGAAAAGAATGCCCCTTTTCATTAGGCACATACTGAGTAATATTCAATACAGCTTCTAAATCCTCACTTGGACCTGATTCAACATTCTCTGTGAATATTTAGTACTCGGTTTAATCAAATTTACTAGGAAGGGGGTGAAGGTACTTTCGATTTCATCGATAGGTACAATGTATGATCGTGATGAATGGTGTTTAGACTCAACAGTACCCGATTGACGTAAATCTGAAATTCAAACATGCTGGCTTTCTTGAACTCCTTATAAATTCCTAGCCCCATGGGCAGAATCGAAATTTTGTTAATGAAATTGACTGTCTCGACCCTTACTTCGTGGAATATACTCATATTAGTGTTTTTAAATGAAACTCAATGTCTCTAGTTAATTACACAATATATTTGTTGTTGACTATCCCTTCTTTTTTTCTTTTTTTCCAGGATGGCATGGCGATCAGGTGTAACCGGATATAATTCTTTAGAGGACATTGGCTATATTCCTCTCAACTTCCTTCCCATCAATAATTCTGCAGGTCTTCCCCTATTTTGAATGTGTGTTGTTTGTAAGGATAACAACATTTGATATGGATCTTCACTCTTTTTGAAATTACGTTTGAAATTTTTCACCTGGGACTCAATAAAACCATTGCTTTGACTGAATTTAGGACTAGACGCCACTATCTCAAATTTATAATTTTTTGAACAATTGCTGGTACTCTGAACCTGCTATCTATGAACATTGTGAACCATTGTCACTTCTGACGACTTGAGGTACTCCATGGCCTGCAACTATTGACTTGAGAGTATAGTCCAAGCGGTGAACACACGTTTCATTTACTCCTGAATAAACATTAAATTTAAGAGGTAAAATCGAACAAGATTTGTCTGCAATTCAAGAGTCAAAGTGCAATTATTGGTTTTGTTAAAGCATTACAGGTATGAAGTTTGCATTTAATACGGGAATTCACTCAAGCGCATGACATTTGTTCATGTCTGTTAAATCGATTTTGCCAAATTTTACAAACTAGTTTTTGTGACATATAGATAAGCCTAATCGTTTTGTTCCATTCCACCACGGTAGTAGAAATACCATTTAATATATACAATGATTTAACAAACAACGAGTTATAGGAGTTGTTGTTAAAAGCCAATAAAGACCAGACGGAGGAACTTAAAACGGAAATAAATTCCAATGAAGTTGAACCACGTAGGTATTGTTCTTGAATTAATATCCAATCTGAAGAAGCAAAAAATTTTTAAAAATAGTAGGAATTTTGAAAAATGTGATGTGACAGGCAAATCCAACTAGTATTGAGAGTGCTAAGAGTCAAAGTCTTAACGCCTAAATTACAGGAAGTAAATTGGAGATTGGTGGAAAATTGTTTACTTTAAAGAATCTACAGAAGTTAGAAGAGGAAGAGAATGCATTAGAAACTAGCGAATCGGAAGAAGGGATTGACAATTGAACCACAGGGCCTACATACACTATAGGAGATCGGTCATCAGAGGAGTTTGAAAGAAAAAGAGGCAGGATCAGTTACAACTCACAAAATGATCGTAATTTACGAGGTAAAAAATAAGTGAATTTTTTATATTCTGAAACTTTATTCTAAATCTACTTAATATTTAACAATAAGAGATACATAACTCAATTTTGTTACTGTTTACTATTTGGTGTATATTTTTACAATTCAATTTCCTTAGTTGAAAAGTTTATTGGTACATACTATGAAATTAAAGAAATAAAAAATTGCTTCCTTGAACATTCACACGTTGCTTCCTAAGATTGCTGTTGTGAGGAAATTAATTCAGAAAGGAAACTGATATAATTGCCTTGTCAGAAACATGGTTTAGTGCACGGATAACCAATGACTTATTTGTATTCAAGGTATTAATATAACTAGAAACGACCGCGAATCCTGTGGTGAAGGACTTTGTTTCTGTATTAGGAATATTTTAAAGCTTCAAAAAATTAATTTAATACATTTGGATAATAACAACTTCGAACAATTTTGGATCTCAATTCAGAATCCTATTTTTGAAATATGTCTGGGAAACATTGATCGGCACCCCAGTAACGACCTTAAAAACTTATTTAATCTTTTTGCAGACTCTTTATTTCCACTTTCAGTTGATTACTCAATTTCTTTTTACCCATATATATTTTTATTAATTGAAATTTCATGTACGAGTTTAAAAAAGTAGAGGGTTTTTTATGCATAACTCGCTTAGTTTTATGTTATCGATCTTCTTAAAAAACCATTTTGTAGGGTTTAATAAGGGCTATAAGATGAAATAGGTTTAATATTTTTTCTGACTTTATTTTTGAAATGGTTTAAGCTGAAAGGGCTCGAACTGTGCCTACTTTAGAAGTTAATTCCTAATTCCCATGAGTACTAATTATGTATTTGTTTCTTCAGGATAAAAGGAAGAGACCTTCAGGTGCGAAGTTTCGCGAGCAAAAGAAAGTGAGACTACAGGAAAGGGAAAAAATGGCTGAATCTTTGAAGCACTTCTTGCAAAACAATCAAGATTCCATGGAGATCATCGATGCGACCGTATCTCAAGATTCTAAATCCGTAATATCATTAACCGTGAGTGGACCATCTGAAAATTCAACAGAGGCAACCCCGGTAACATTAGGTCCTGCAACAAGTGGCGGCGGTTGTAGCAGTAAAACAGCTTCTACTGATTCAGAGCCTGATGAAACGATGACGCAATCTCCGTCTACAACACTTGAACAATCCACATCAGGTAATTCAGCTTGTGTAAGAAGTTCGGTAATTTTAGCTACAATACCTGCTGCAAGTGACACTTCCGATGAAGGCTTTAATAATGCTAGTGTCGATATAATTCTGTCCGACCCCGGTTTATGGCCCGAAAAAATCACCAATGAATATTGGTTAAACGTGGTCCGTTCTTGATAGACATCAGTTTCAGCTATCCTAGTAATAAAGATAAGAGAAAGTTTTCGTGCAAATACTTTGTACGAAGTCTAGCAAATGAAGGCTTGACTTATTTACTCTATTTCAAAAGATTCTGTATTTTGTTTTGGTTGTAAGTTGTTTTGTAAAACTCCTAACCCTTTTTGTGATACAAATGGAGTATCTGATTGGCAACACTTGTCTTTGCTAATGAAGAGACACGAAACGTCAATTTTACAGAACAGTTATATGAACACTTGGGTAAATTTAAAAAATGTTGGAGACATCTACGACTGTTAATGCTCATCACCTGCGGATTTGGGAAACGGAAAAAATATTGGCGCGACGTGTTAGAAAGAATTATTGCGATTGTTAAGTATTTATCTACACATTGCTTGGCATTTCAAGGTTCTTCTAAATTACTTTTCGAACATGATAATGGAAATTTTGTATAAACTGTTGAGATGATTGCCTCTTATGATTCAGTGATGAGACAGCACTGTAACTCCCAAAAAGAATGTGTTAAAAGTACTCATTATTTAGGCGTGCAAGTAAAGAATGGAATAATTGAATTATTGTCGTCTATAGTAAGAAATAATAAAAATGGGTAAATAATATATAGAAATTAGCTAATAGCTTACCAATTAATCATGGGTGTACACAAAACAAAAGTAACACAAGCACAATCGGTATGTGTGGAATATTGATATAAATAACACCAAATATTTCTCTATTGCACTCTCTAAACTAAATAAAAACACCAATGCTACATATACCCCTAGAATTTATATATAATTTCTATTCAGATACCCTAGACATCTGGTTCATAGATAACAAAAATCGGGTTAACCATTAACATAACATCAAAACACATGTTTAAAAACTATAAAGAGATGGTTGATTTGTTTGTTTCTTTACACACAACGGTCACAAGGACACAACTACAAAAGACATTTCTGACAATTCACGAAGTTGAGTAACACTTATACGCGTGAATTTTAAATTTTATTTATCCGGCGGCTGTAAATTCTTGAATCTCGATCGATTATGTCCGATGCGAGATGACAAAAATATTTCATAAGAAATCTAAACATTATCGAAAAATTAAAATTAGTAACAGGAAAACAATCTTCTTACAGAATACGTCTTAGAATAGAATATTGAAAATTTACAATTCCCGCCTAACATGTCAATCTTCCTTCTGCACTTGTGGTAAATGAACGCAATAGCGCCAAATACCCTTACCATTTACCACAAAATCTATTTACTTACCACTTTCAAAATATTTGTGTACATCCAGAGGAAGACAGAATTATTCGACTTCCGGTTATTTGACAAGGACAGGATGAGAAACAAAATTTTTACCTTCGTTTTCATTTTAACGAATGAAACTTTGTGAAAAACTCCATATGCACAGTATCAATCAATTATTGTGTAATACAATGAATTTAAGTCAAATTATTATTATTATTGCACACATCCAGTCACAGTCTAAACTTCCTAATAATTTATTTTCCCAACAAATTGAACTTAACCTGAGAAAAAATTTGGAATGTTTTTGTATAGATGTAGGCACAAATCACCCACCTGATGTAGGTTTAAAGTAAAAAATACGTGTCTCTCGAATTTTGTGCTAATTTTGCGACAAAATGTATACCTGTTTAAAAATATTATTGATGAACAAACCATCGCTAACAACAAATAGATAAGATATTTTTGAAATGAATATACCTCTATATAATATATATTATAAAAATGTGTACCTACACAATTTTTTCGTATAACAAATTACGTACAGCTGATACGTATTAAGTACGTATATAATACGTATCAGAAAATACGTACATACGATACGTATTAAGTACGTACATATGATACGTATTAAGTACGTACATTATACGTATCAGAAAATACGTACAGCCGATACGTATTGAGTACGTACATGGTACGTGCCTAAAAGTACGTACCGCTTAGGAATCATAATGTACGTATTAAATACGTACATTTTAGGTACTGTACGTACAGGACGTATATAAGACCTAATATGTACGTATTTAATTCGTACAGTGCTGTTTGGGATTAGATACTACACCAGACACTAGTCATACTGAGCAAATTAGTCTTGTTCCAAGGTATTGTCCTTAACACCATTTCAAAAAAGGTTGAAGTTAAGGAAGTTTTATTGCATTCAATCCAATACTGGACTCTATAGGGGAAGGGATATATACATTTGTGACAAAAATTTTGAAAAAATTAAATTTAGATATACAAAATATTAGGGGACAAGGTTATGATAATAGGGCAGACATGAAGGGAAAGCATGTTGGGCTTCAAAACCGCATTTTTGATGCGAATTCGAGAGCCCTTTTTGTGCCTTATACGGTTCATACTTTGAACTTAACAGTAAATGACGCTTCTAAGGTGTCGGATGCTACAATAAAGTTTTCTAATCTTGTGCAAGAGTTGTATAATTTTTTTCGTCATGAGAAGAAATATCCCCGGGTTAAGTTTAACCCTTCTAAGTGAGACAATATGGTCCAGCAGAATTGATTTAATAAAGCCCCTTAAACTGTATTTAATTAAGGTTTGCGAAAGTTTTCTAGAAGTAGCTGAAGATAATTTCTTTCACATTGATGCAAGACATAAAAAGAGTTCCCTCTTAACGTTTGTACAAAATTTTCAATTTGTTTGGGTAATTATTATTTGGCATGACGTTTTATTTCATATAAATATTGTCAGTAAACAAACGCAAATTGCTACAATTAATATTAAAGTATGCCTTGTACAAGCGCAAGAAGTAGCACTCTCTCTAGAAATTGAAGAAGACTTTCCACCATTACCAACGGTCAAGAGGAAATTTAAACCAAAACTGTTTGACTGTGAACACGGAGATGAGACCCCTCGTGATCCAAAAACCGCATTTAAAATTCGTTTTTTCTTAAAAATTATAGGTAAAACTTTAAGCTCTCTAAAAAAATGATTTGACTTATTAAATGAGTATGATAATATTTTCGGATTTTTTTGGGACATATTCAAATTAAGTGACAGCTATCTTTTATCCTGAACAACGGCTGTCAGATCAGGATAATGAGGATATAGACTCCAATGATTTGTTTAACGAAATTAAAGCGTTTTAGCTGTTTTCATTACCTGATAATACTGACCCCTTAAGTATTTCACAATAGGTATATATTTAATTTAATTTCCACCTTTCCAAACGTAAGCATTTCACTAAGAATTCTTCTGACATTGCCTCTATCAAAGCCTGTTTCAAAGTTAAAAATCATTAAAAACTATTTAAGTATGCTTCAAGAAAGATCGTCTGGGCTAGCAGTATTAGCACTTGAACAAGAAATTTTTAATGGTATAAATTTTAGCGATGTAATTAATGAATTAGCAACAGCAAAGTCTTGGAAAATATCGCTACTACAGTAGCTATTTTTTATTTTTCTATTGTACCTAGTTATCATTTTTGAATTTATAACGAAGTTACCTAGGTATTTGTTATCAGCAGTATCTGCATATTTTTTTAAATATCTAAGTATAAATAGAAAGTAGTACTTACATACAATATATCTCCCTTAGTTGGAATAATATGGAAAACTTTTTTATTATCAATTTTAGGAAAAAAGTTATTCTCCATAAGAAGCTCTGCATTATATAAAACCTAAGATACAGTCATCAAATATCAAATTTTTTAGTCGTATGCGACTGTATTTTTACTTACATTTTGTTGTAACAACGACTTTCTTTTGCGCAATGACAATTTTGAATTTGCTACAACTGCGTATTCTCATCAGCAACCAGTTTTCGACGTTTTCCATCAAAATTATTTTTAATATTTCCAGTTCTTCTAAATTTATTTACTATTTTCGTTACAGTTGATTGGGTTATATTTTTATTGATATGTCTATTATTGAAAATATTTGCTACTTCTCTATGCGTTTTATAGTAATCTCCCACAATCAAAACATTTTCTATTTTCTCTTCATCGGTTAATAACGATACCATTTTTACGTCTAACGCGGTTTGAAATGGACAATTTGTAAAAAATATCAGATTCCAATTCATGAACTAATTGTGAATAGCCATAAAACAAATTCGTCGTCAATGAAAGAATAAGTTTCATATAATTTATATATATATTGCAAAATCCGCTCTTAAAATGTTAAAAATTTGTTGATGTCATCACGTGACAGCAAACGCGCCTTCTATAGGGACCGAGAAAAATGACGCTTATGCCATCTGCCGGGAAAAAACACAAACAAAGTGATGTAAACATTATTAGTTTTGTATAATCAGCGTTTTTAAATGTTCAGTTTTTAAAACTGATATTAAATATTTGTGATGTCTTCATCAAAGGTATCTTTCTGTATTCATGACTGTTCAAATATGCCGTATAAAAATACTATGCAGTTGAAATTTTAGTTTCCCCGAAAATTCATTGCACACTGCGTGGATAACCTTAAATCGTCAAAAATGTATAAATGCAGTAAAAACCCATATATAAGTAAAATTTTCTAATTAAAATTATTTATTAACTATTATTTTGTGTATATACAGTATGATACTACAATTGGCAACTATTAGAAAAGTACTAAATTTTTTTTACATAAATATAAGATTATTATCGAGAGTATAAAATGTTGTTTTCTGTACAATGTCATTAATTATATAAAATAAAATAATATATTACGTAACGTGTGTTGTAAGAAGCATTTTACGCACGAATGGAAAAGTTACGCATGAAGCCGCGTAGCGGCAAGTGCGTAATTCCGTGAGTGCGTAAAATGCGTTACAACACGAGTTACGTACTATACTTCACCTACGACCCACTTGTACTTGTGTTTTTTTAATCTGATTAAGTTATTTAAAGTACAAGTAAAAACGTACATCCTCGATTCACAGCCAAGTTTTATAAAAATCGCTCCTCGATGCCCAGCCAAGCATCTTAGAAGTTCACCCTCGATGCCCAGCCCAGTTTCGTAAAAGTCCGTCCTAAGTAGTATTCATTTTTATCAAAAATGTATGTAGAATTACAGGAATTGCATAAAGTAGCATATACACCTCTCGACTAAAGTGAGAATAATCCCTTAGACGGAATACTTCCCTCATGAATCAAACACCACCCGCGGGATTAAATGGGCCACTTTAGTCGCTTGGTGTATAATATACTATTGTTTACTAATATGAGATACATCAGACAGCTAAAAGATGCGGATATAATGAAACGGAACCAATTATCATATAATTCCAAATAACTCTTAGTATTAAATGCAATCTCATATCTAATAAATGTTATCTACCATTTATATATAGAATAAAATTTAACGTCAAATATCTAAGTAATACATTTTGAATAAAATTTGACAGTTGCTAAGTGGTTGCTATGGAAGCCGTGCGATTTACTTTACAGCCGTGCGTTTTGTTTTACCGTGCGTAATAGACGTCTTACATTGATTGCCGACTGTGTGTTTTTGACTACTTAGAGGGGTGGTCGTAGGTAAAGATTGTTTGTGTTTGCCGACTTTGATATTATATAATAAGTTTAAATAATTAAATACTATTGAGAAAAAGGAAGTAAACATTTGTTCAAAACGAATCACTTCAAGTTTTTTAATTAGATTTCAGAAAACATCGGAAGGATTGGGAGCTAAAGAAAAATACTAGAATTTGCAGTGTTCATTTTGTCAATAATCAAAAATCAGATAATCCCCTACACCCATCTTACATACCAACAATTTATCCTGGCAATGAAAATAAAAAGATCTATTCATTTTTTGAATTTTGTAGGTTGTTTATTACACTGTTTACATCACAATGTTTTTCTTATTTAACACCAGGGCGCTCTACTTTCGACATAAGTGCTGCCTCTATAGTTCGGTCTCGATCCCTATTGCTGTGACGTCAAATGGTCGTATCTGTCAGGTATGTAGGTTATGTTTTGGCTACCATCGGCTCAACTAAGTTGTGTTTTAGTGTTTTCAACATTTGATTGCATTCTTCCGGTGTTTTATTTTGATCTTGTGTTTGGTTGATCATGGAACCCGGATTTCAAAAAGCTGACAGTAATAATTTGTTATGTTATCAAAAATGCCAAACATATAAATAATTAACCTAAACATTAATTCATCTTCTATTTCAATATCAAAAACAAAGTGTTCGTGGCCTGGTTACATAAGTCGCCGTTCACAGTCACATGTACATTTTAGATATCTGTGGGATTCTGTTTGAAGATTTTATCGAATAGAAAATACGATTCCAGTTCCTCGATAGCTAGCGAGGAGTTGAATTGCTTGCATTTCCACAAAATTATAAGTGAATAAGTTTATTTGTGTTCTGTTATGTTAATCATAGACAAAATATTACTTTCTCTTGTCTTGTGACACATACGACCATCTGACGTCACAAGATGGCCGCGGAGAAGCGCACGCGTTTACATCCAAATTTAAATCCCATTTCATGTTTTATTTATTACTGAGTGAAATATTCGTAATGGATTCCCCTAATTGCAAAGAAATGAATGATGTACAATCTAGAATAACATATATTTTTTTCGGAAGATATGCAAGTTGCTCGTTTAGTGTTAACATTTCCTTCTATCAACAATTTATTTGTTTGTCAGTGCATCATAGATTACATGTAACAACAATTACATTTGCATTATTGAAGACATACGTTTTAAAAATAATTTTATTCAAGTAAATGAATGTAATTACATATTTAAACGTAATTTTTAATTCTGATCAACTTTTTTTAGTAACATTTTTCGATATTGTCAAATTTAAAGGTACTTTACTCTTGACTAAACTCATATTTTTTGACAAACCTCGTATACAACTAAAAAAATTTGATATTTGATGACTGTATTTTAGGTTTTAGATAATGCAGAACTTTTTATTAGGAAAAACTTATTTCCTAAAATTAATAATAAAAAAGTTTTCCATGTGCTTCCAACTTAGGGGGTATTTATAAACAATGTGTATGCACCCCATTAGTTAAGTAAATGCTTTAAAACGGGTTTGAACAAAAATTTATTTTAATTTATTTTGTTATGATTTTATTCTGTTTGTTTCATTCTGATATTTTAGTCTACAAATAAATATGACTTCTAAAGTTCAGTTTTTTGCTTGATTTCAAGCACCTACCTACCTACTTACCTTCAAAAAAATAAATAAAAAAACATGATCCAAAATGCCTTAAGGGGCGCCAAAATCCTTTTTTGTACACAGGCGCCAGTAGCCCTAACGGGGGCCCTGGATGTACCTACTGACGAAAAATACTTGTGAACAAACTGAAAACAGATGACCCTGCAACTATGCGTGAATATAAAGAATTATTGTGTAAATTTAGTTACAAGAATCATTTCAACTAATTCTTCAAACGACTTTTTTTACATTTATGTTGACTATATGTTTTTCTGGTGTAACCAACGTCTATGATAATGAAAAAATAACGCAAAACACGTCCAATATAATTAGAAAATGATTATATATTTTATTTGCGTCTAAACCATCTGAAGAATCGTAAACAAACAATGAAAATATGTATATGTAAGGCAATTATCTCATAACTGTAACAGAAGTTCCTTCAGAATTTATATACTTAACGAAAATACCCGAGCGTTTTGTTGATAGCGGAGTTCGGAAAATAAATTCAAATCTTTGCTAGAAAGAATTTAAGCTAACTATATTAGCTGTGATTGCTCTCTGAATACAAAAAATATATATTAAACATATTTGAAGTAGTAGTATGCCCTTGGCGAAGTTTTTATTTCGCGGAAGCGGTTAATAAGCTAACAAGAGAAATAAGGATAGTGATGGCGCATCCACTGATGAAAGAAGGAAAAGCAAACAGAGGGAAATTAATCATGGATTCATAAAAAGCGAAAAAACAGGGAGAACGCCAGAAAAGCAGTAAGTATGATGAGGAAGAAAACAGGTTAGATATTAGATACGATGCACGAAATTCGAACAGATCAAAAAGATATGAAAACACCAAAAATGAACAATAAAATATATAAACAGAATAAAAGAACCGTAGGATAAATTATTGAATGAAGAACTGTTGTAGTTGAAAATGGGGAATATGAATTTAAGAGGAACGAATCAAGAAAAAGAAAATGCTGCAGTAAAAAAACAATTACAGGAAATGAAAATAATACTGGAAAGGGGGTTAAAGAGAGAAGAATAACATTGTTATGAACGAATTATTGATTCATAAACTGTATTCTTTATAATGATGAGTTGTTTCTCAATTTCACTAACCATGTAGCTCATAAACATACCTTTCAAACATTTTCCAACCTTATATATTGCAATCACTTCAATATTGATTTTCAAAAATTGTACTACCCTTTTGACAGTCAAATTGTAGCAGTTGACAGTTTTTTCAATGGAATTATTCGTTTTAGGAAACAAGTCAACGTTTAGTCGAATTAATAGTGTCATTGATTTACACAGATAAACTATTATTCATAACCAATTCCCAAGAAATGGTTAATATTCATCCTTTTTGTTATTTGAGTTACACACGAGGCAACAAAAGAATGCTAATTCAATATATCCTTATTATTATTCAAAAAAATATTTTTCTTCATGTAACCACGGAAAAACTTCTTACTGCTTAATATTCTCTTCATACTACAAGTTACGTGGTGTTTTCCTTTATCTTATGCATTGATTAGTCAGTTTTTAATACAGAATTTCCATATTCAATTTTACTGTTCTTTTCCCATGTATCATTATGTCCATTAAGTTAATTCCAATATTTCATTTATAATTCATATTGTTCACATTATAAATAAAATAACTTGGATATATTGATTTTTGAATTACCTCCTTTGTTCTTTGCAACTTGTAAAATTGATTCTTTGTTCGAGTCTGTCTTGACAAGAATATTCCTTTTGATATATCAAAATAAACAGAGACTCTTTATCGCTTAACATTTTCTGCAAACCACAAGTTAGATCAACTCTAGTGAATAACTGTTTTTGTCATTTCATATTTAGACCAAGCATTATTTTTGTTACCTACATTTTGTTCAGCCCTTGTACCACAATACACATCAGTATATTGGCCAGTGGTAATGATGCTACTTCGTCGGGCGTGTATAAATGTCAAAAGTTGTGTGTATTATTAATTTTGTAAAATAATGGCATCTCAACAAAGTAAATAATTAGGGGAACAGCAGGCAAGATTGCATATTCGGGCTAAATGGTATAATCATTCCTACTGGAGAATCCACTGCCGTTAAAATTTCCGAACTTGCAATAAATGCCAACATTGGGTGATAACAGTGTACTGACGTAGTTTTAAGAAGACTGCGTTGATGGTTGATGAGTTATTGGTGAAAAAGAAGTGTGTGCGTGTTGAACTTTAGTAAGCTCTAGGTCCTTTCGTTTGCATAGGAATTGTAGCACTTTCTCACAATCGGTCTTAATATTCTTTTGCTGATTGGATGTTCACCAGTGCAGATGAGGTGTAGTTTATCTCCACCTAGCCAAAAGGAGGTGTGAAATGCACTCAAGCAAAATGCGTGGTTAATCTTACTGTCAGAGACTGTAATGTTTACTTGTACTTGTGATATGTTTTCTTATGGTTAATGATCACGAACAATATCATAAGTTATAGAAACTTGAAAATGGAAATTAGTAAATTTAAAATTTGCGATAAGGTCATAATGTTACAAGAAGGCGATAAAAAACTCGCTAATCTTTTGAGAAACGGTAATATCATTTGGAAATTTGGTTGTTGAATATATTTACGAATTGACTTTTCAGATGATGTATTCAGTGCTTAATTTTTTGAAAAA
The DNA here is from genome assembly GCA_963921935.1 of Galeruca laticollis. Classification (NCBI taxonomy): domain Eukaryota; kingdom Metazoa; phylum Arthropoda; class Insecta; order Coleoptera; family Chrysomelidae; genus Galeruca; species Galeruca laticollis. Next base: position 109,937,984 of record OY998175.1, on the reverse strand, counting down.
GCTGTGAGAGAAGGGATGTTACAACAGTTTGGCATGATGAGTAATAAAATTGATAACTTGGAAATCATCCGCTTAGAAGAGGAAACCATAGTTTATAATCACTATGGGGATACTGAAATGAATACAGAAACGATGACCCTTATAGGAAGTAGATTTGAGGATTCCAAATATAGTGGGTCCTCTATCCACAAAGAAAGTTATTGATAAAGGTAATTCTTGGAACACAACTTCAACCAAACTTTTGTCAAACCTGTTTATAGAACATTTGAAAAAAGTTGGAAAATCCCCTAATTTAAAAAACAAAAAATCATTATGGAATCTATTAAGGTACACCGGAGTAAGTGGAACCTAAAAAATCGCTAGTTTGACTCAAAACTTGTGTAAAAAATTTTTTTTTGGGGTTGTAATGGATAAAGTTTCATCACTTGTTAGCGAGATGTATGCTGAATAAGTGTACAAATGTATAAAAATATTAATGCAAATTTTTTTTTTAAATGTAAAAAAATTAAATTAAGTGCGTTAGGTTCCACTTACCCCGTGATATGGAGCAAGTGTAAACTCGCGTCAAATATCGGGGCAAGTGGAAATAAGAAACACGCAGTTTCTTAAATTAAATTTTATTGAAAAGTACTTATAAATAGTTATTTAACGAACATTATACTGATCTAAGGATATCGAAAATGAAACGAAAGACTTTTGTATTTTGGTTAGATGTTTCAAATTATTAGGATTTGGCGAAACAAATTCTATTTGCTCTTTAAAAGCAATAGAAATATCTTCCACATTGGGAAAATAAAACCTTCCATCGTTTTTAGCGCTCTTTCGTAGGCAACTAATTTCAACATCTAGATCAAAGACTTTCAAAATCTTAGCCACAAAATAAATATGATCGGTCGTTCCTTTAATGGAAAACTTTATTAAAACAAAGTCTTCAGGTTTTGGTTCTCGGTGTATTTCTCCTTCAACAGGAGGGGATGGTGACTTTGCCCACTCACTATCATCGTCAGAGCTTAAATCTTTTGAATATAAACTGTGGTGTTCATCATCACTACTAGCTTCATTTTCTTGCAACAAACCTTCCTTTTGTTTGCCTTTCCCAGAAAGTAATACATCTCGGTGTTCATCATCACTACAATCTTCATTTTCTTGCAACAAAACTTTTTTTGTTTATTCATTTCGTTTGTCTTTCCCAGATAATTTTGCGTCTAGTTGTATTTTTTGGTCTTTCATTTTTTGCACATAGTCGAGAGACATATATTTTTTCGTTTCTGATTATTGTTTAACGGATTTTGCTTAACGTGTTCAAGAAGAATCTTTTTAAAAGATATTTCGACTAAGCCAGATGTCCCTCCTTCTTGTTGTACGCAATTTTTATTTTGCATTTCTTCTTCGTTTTTATTTTCATAATCTTGAGCAATATTATCTAAACCGCAGGTATTTAAGGATTGTTCGTCAAGTGATGCAGAGGTATGAGAAAGATTAAATCTATTTAAAGCTTCGATTTCAAATTTATCTTATGAAATAACCGAATTGCAAAATGAATAAATTTCTGACTTGCGAAACCCCCTCTTGATAATATTGGAATTTAATTATTTCCATACTTCGGAAATTATCGCAGAAAACACAGACTTGGGTAATTTCTTACCAAAATTTTTTTCCCTTCCACTTAATAATGGCCTCATCGTACTTTTGTTTTAAGGGCTTAAATACTGATAGGTCCATTGGTTGCAGAAGGTGGCTTGTATGTGGGGGTAATTTTAATATTACTACATTTCCCTGCAAAGCTTTTTCTATAAGATCTATTGAAGTGTGGGAAGAATGCCCGTCATAAACGAGAACAACCGGTCTCTCTTTTGGAATGTGATTTAAGAAAGTTCGGTGAAAATAATTAGCGAATATTTGTGTTTCCATCCACCCATTTAATGTTGCTGAATATGATATACCAGGATATTCATCTTCACTGCTTGCTAACCACGTATCCCATACATTTTTCCCCTTAAATATAATAAGTGGGGGTATTTTTTCTCCAGCTGCATTAGCACCCATTAGAACAGAGAAATTTTCCCTGCCTGGTCCAGCGGTAACTCTGAGCAGCTTTGCCTTTTTCTCCAACGACTTTTACCCGACTAGGATCGATACAGAAGCTAGTCTCATCCATGTTATAGATTTTTTCTAGTGGAACATTTTACGTTGCTTCTTTTAACAAACTAAAACAATCAGCAATGACAAAAAGATCCACGCTTTTCTTTCTAGCTACTCCAACTGCTTGTGGTTTTTTCCGAGAAAGGCGGTGCTGTTTTTTAAAATTTATAAAGTAGTCGTCCCCAGGAACAGAATCCTTAAAACAAGTTTTCAACCCATTCTCTTTTACGTACTGTCCAATGGAAAAAATAATTTGTTTTTGGAGAGTCCAAACCTCCATTTTTCCATACACTCTGCCATCTTAGGTTCGACGTCAAATGGTATAGATGTACCGCTATAAGACATTGGATAGAGGGTACGAAGATAAAACAGTGAATAACAAAAAAACAGGAAGAAATAGGGAAAGCTGTGAATTTCAAAGGTAACTACAAAAAGTTGCTTATAATACTTATAAATGTAAATGCATGTCATTTCCTGGGAGCTGGATGAAATATATGCAGATAACAGAGCAGTTTATCCGGAGTACATTTTGGGCTCAGGTGGTTGTGGACAAACATGTGATGAAATTAAAGAAAAATCTAGTATATCAACAGAGATAACTTCAGAATGTAGAATCAAGTTCTTTTCATGAGCAGATTGCAATATCAAATGAGGCTCATGAAAGAGGGACAACCAAAAAGGAAACATAAATCAAGAACAATTTTAGAAGAAATCTAACAATTGCTCCTGATTAGACAGAATGAATTAGAATTAAAAAAACAGATAAAAGGGAACGACAAAAATTCAGATCAGAGCTTTTGCAAATTGAGAGGGAGAAATTGGAAGCATATAAGGAAATAAATAATTTGTACAAGAATCAATTGTGATATTGATTAGAAAAACATTGTTATATTGATGTATATTGTTTATTTAGTTATGTTATATAACGTATCTGTGTTCATTATTATGGAATAGAAAACTATTCTAGTACTCTAGTTTGATTGATATTCAGTTTTTTTTATTTAAATTAATATTTATTTATTTGTTTATGTGTTATGTTTCAAATAATACTTCAAAAATATATTGCAGTGTTTGTATGCTGAATAAAACCAAAGAAAAGTATTACCTATTTTTCATTCTTAATATTTTAACACCTGAAAGAATTACACTATTTTGGAGGCAACTCTGAACAAATTTTGTTTCTTGTAGTTCTACCTAATTCACTATCTTGTATAAGAGATATTTCATTATCATGAACAGAACTATTATGAGAATTATTCTATTCAAGATCAACATTCAATATAGTGAGTTCCTCTAAACCAGACAAATTGTGTAGCACACAACAGGCCGGAATAAAATGACATAAACGTTCTATGCCATGAAGTTTGCAGTAATACAATTGCCTGAAGCGTTGTTTTAATATTCCAAATGTATTTTCTATATCCACACGATACTGGCTCATCAGGAGATTGAAATTTTTTGCAGCTGTCGACAAATTTCCATGATAACGCTATAGTGTTATCAGCTTTTGCTGGCAGGTATAAGCTGAGTCACCAAGAATATATTGGTCTAAAAAGAAATCGGATTTATTATCGATAACAATTTACCTTTACATAAAGGCCTTGATTTTTTTGAAATAGTTGAATTCTGAAATACTCTTGAATCATGTACAGATCCAGGATATCCAGTGAATATATCACCACATACATGGAGTTATTATCAAAGTATAAAAATACGTACACAAACATGAAAATACTAGGAAGATATACTGAAAAAAGTTCATAAATGACCGTATAAATAGGTAACACAGGGCTTAATTTACAGCGCAACGTCCACGTTCTTCACCCACTCAACTACTGGCGGCGTAAGTTTGATGACATCAATAGGTTTCCCAGCATAGTCCCTGCTTGCACACTCCTGAACTATATGGTACATGGTTTGACGCGGGTTACCACAGTAACAATGAGCAGATGTCAATTTTCCCCATTTATGCAGAAAGTCAGCGGTTTTTCCCTGGCCAGTGCAGATTCTGCAGTCTTCCAAGTCTGTCACGGAATATCAAATCCATTAGGTTTCTGCGCTGTGGTAAGGTTAAAATAGATTTCGGGCGTCGTAGCATGTATCCTCTCCTCTGACCATTTCTGTTCGATGTTAAAATTGTCATTACATAATTCAACTGCTGTCCTCACTGGTGGTCTGCGAGATTTCAGCCTTCGGTAAGAGGCGCTGGCGATATCTTGGTGGATAGGCAATTGTTAATCTTCCATGATTTGTTTGTATTTTTACATCAAGGCCTCTTATCTTGATTTGATGCATCCCGTAATAACGCGCATTGTTTGGTTCAGCTGTACATCCATTTGCCGTATATAGTGGCTATTCAGCCACACCGGGGCTCCATATTCCGTAGCAATATAAACAGGGCCTAGTGCCGAGTTCCGGAGCGTAGTAGCAGAGGCGCTCCAGGTTGTGCCACATAGCTTCTGTATGAGATTGTTACGAGTGCAGACTTTAGCTGCGGCAATATTCTGGTGTTGTTTGTATGTTAGGGTTCTGTCGAGGGTGATACTTAGGTACTTTTGGGGTAGGGTTATGTTGACCAGAGTAAATTGTTGATTGGCCAGCTTATTGTTTAGATGAAAGCACGTGCATTCCGTTTTATTCGGGTTTGCAGTGAGTCTTCATTTATGGTAGTATTTCTTAAATATTTGAAGGTCATTATTCAGTATGTGCTCTGTGCTTTCAATCATTTTTCGTCGTAAAGCTATTGGAACTTTCAAATTAATAAGGAATAAAGTGTGAATATTTAGCCATAGATTACCTTTATTTTTTACAAAGATTCATAGGCGTGCCTACAAGGGGGGCTAATCGGTCCACCCCAATTCCTCAAAATATCAATCTAATAAAAACATTTTATAATTTTTAAATTTTAACTTTCTCTCACAATTACAACAAATATAGATATACCACTGTTGTTATCTTTTTACGACGCGGCGTGCCGCATTTGTCGACACCAATACCGCTAAAGATACCGCTTTGTCGGCTTTTTAAAATCATGACACACGTGCCGCACACTAAAAAAATCAAAGGGGTAGCCGCAATGATACGAGGAAGCAGTTTTTTATTCTTAAAATGAATTGCGAGAAATTGAAGAGCGGCAATATACAAAAGCAATATTTCGGCGGGCACGGCTCTTTGTTTTTTCATCAAAAGATTCCGATTTGAAATGTTTCTATGTATTGTATCTTCATTTTGATTTCGCTGCTGACAGTGAGTGCTTGTCGTTCTATAGACTGTTACATACCTATTTGCTGTGTATCTTAGATACAGTATTTATCTAGGTATTCGTAATTCGTAAGATTTTGGTAGTACTTATAAGTATGAAAATAATCAGCGGCGATATTCGCTTGTTTTTCTCGAAAGTCATGCCTCCAGGAAATTCTGCTGATGATACTAATGCTGATAATCCAACGTTTTCAACTAAGAGTCCAACTAGCAATGTAGCTGATATTCAAAGCATATCAGGTGCTAGTGCTATGGCTAGTCAAACAGAAGGTAAGATAAAATTGTCTATTCTGCATAATATACCTACCTATATGATTCTTAAAAAAAACCATTACACATCTTGCACGTTTTGTATGTAATGGCTCTACGGCTGTAGTGTATAATAATCTATTTCAAACGTGATAGTTCAAATATAGTTACTCACCTAGTTTTACCTAGTCAAGAAGTTCTTTGGACTGATGTGACCATCAGCTCATGTCACATAAATTAGCAGCATACAACTCAATGAATATACATAGTTCAGTTCCTATGAACGAATATAATTTTGATGGAGGAATTGATACAATAAAGCCAAATAATAAATAATTTGCTTAATAAAAAAGAGGAAAAAGTGGCATCACAATCAATGTTTCCTGAACAAAATTACAAACCCGTCTCATATGATGGTAATATTTCAAAGATAGTATATTTAGCAACAAATGCAACAATTTCTTTTGAAACAAAAGTAATGTAAATACAAAATTATTAAATGTAAAAACAAAAATATCCAAATTCAAAAGTCTCGTATATATAAACTTATATGTCCAGAATATAATGCAGTATATATAGGTCAAAGAATTCGGAAATTTGAAATGACAGAAAAGGATCACTTATGAGCATACAGATTAAAATAACCAGAGAAATCCCATTACGTAAAACATCGACTTGGCACCAATAATTCATTGACATAGAAGTAGAAGTAATACATATTTGTGATAAGAAACAATAACTAGATCCTTGAGGAATTACAAACTATAAGACACTAAAGTTTCACAAAATAAGAAGTCGTCAATGAACAAATAAATCTAGGAAGCTCTCCACTATTAATCTATCTTCTTAAGTAATAATCAGCAGATAATAATTTTCCTTGGTTTACTATATCATTACAACAGTTATACTGATCTCAAAAGGGAAAACAGATATCCAGGATATCCCCATAGGGCTTATAATATCTAAGCTTTAATATTTGTAATATATCGTCTTCTTTCTTCTATGCATATATATTAAGTTATTGCTTGATCTAGCTAAAAATAATTATTAACCATCTGGTAGGCATCATATCAAATGTAACTTCTGTCAATCTGACGATGATATTTTATGATATCGAGGCAATTGCCAATTTTTTAGAATTTCAATGATTTTCTCATTACATTGTGGAATTATTTAGAAACAGTTAGTGTCATTCATTACGGTAATAGGTACAGTTATATTTTTAAAACTCATATATCTTGTTTATCAGGTGCAATGAAAAATTGATGGATATTCCCCCATATAAATACAGAGAAGTTATCTAAAACCTTACTATCAGCCTAACCAAATATATTTTCTCCAAACGAACATGGACGAATTCATTCATAATCTTAAAAATTTAGAATAATTTGACTTTGGTCTCCACTACTTCTATATTTCGTTCGTTTATCTAATCAAATTGTCAATAACTCAAATTAGCTAAATGAAAAAGAAAAGTCTGAATATGTAATTTCGATAAAAACAGTAATATAAATTTAACTGTTTTAAATGAAACTTACTGTTTCTAGTTAATTCCACAACAGTAAGTTTCATTTAAAACAGTAAAATGAGTAGATTCCACGAAGTAAGGGTCGAGACAGTTAATTTCAGTAATATAAATATCAATCTTTAATGAGAATATAGAATCACTCATTTAAAATAAACATAGTGAAATGTAACAGCGCACCTTGTATTTGGTTATAAAAATTCATTCGTTTTCAAATTACCCAACTCCTTTGTTACCGCTTCTTCTGCAATAACTACCTTGTCCGACAGCCAATATCAAGTTCAAGGCAATTCATTGCCATTTACAAATTATCCAGTGCATTCAAATCAACTATAACTGCAACTAATAAAATTGATTTGTCGTTGCGACTTTGCTAGGTCCAATCGGCGCGTCAGAATTAATATTTCGGACAGGTTCTTCTTTGAAGATGGAACAAAATCTCTTTTTGTCACCAGCTTCTCCTACCACTTATAAGAAACAGATTCTGGAGTCTCCCCGCATTTGACGAGTTGTAGGGCTCTCGCACTAATCACAGTTTTCGAAATATTTTTTTTGTTATTAATATTTGTGTGTGTGAGTTTTGTTGTTGTTGGAATTAGTTTAGTGAAGGTAAATCTATATTATTATTTATTATGAATTGATTTAATTTTTCTTTAATTTTTTATTCAATAACCTGTATGATTATTAATTGAATCGATACCCCTATACATAAAAGTTATAATATAAAGTATGGATATTTAATTCATATTTGCATATTTATTAATTTGAAACTTATTACCATTGGTTCGCAAATTGAATTTATTTATTTATTTTCACTTCATATTTCAATTCACGTTTTTTAAGGGCATTTTGTGTTTTTAAAGTTGTTGTTTGTTCATAGAATCAAACCCCAATGTACCAACCACAAGAGGCATAAACTGTATTTTTTCTATTACGCAAATCAAGGCAAATATTGTAACTAAATAAGGATATTCAAAAACATTCAAATAAATTCAGCATTAGTTATTTAGCTTACGAATTTATTTTTATTATTTCTTCTTGTATAATTGTGTTAAGTTGGTATACAATTTTAAAATATTTGGTTATTTCTATTATTATGATTAATTCTTGGAATTACATATTTCAAATCGTAACTACTGTTTGTTTTTTGTCATATTTTGCCTTGATAATTGGTTAATAATGTTTAGCAATGTTCAAGTATGTATCTTTTCAATGTTTGACATAAAATATAGAGAACAATTTTGGTGTTAATTGGTATGGTATGAAATATTTTTGCCTGCTACTTGCTAAATAAATACTTGTTAAAAAAACTCTTAATTAAAACTAATTGCTTTCAAACAATCACATTTCATTTGATGACAATTCATTCGATATGACAAAAATAGTAGGATAGCCCAATAATTGTTGCCCTATCTTATGAAATTATAGATCGCTTATGATTGACTTCATTATTGTTTTTAGTTAAATAGTAAATTAATGATGATAAATAACAAACAAACGGCTTATTTTATCAAATTCCAGCGAGAGTACTTTTTCGTTAGCTTAAGTTGTGGTAATTTTCGATATTTTCATACAGGATGTGCCATCCCTGTAAAAATTTTGGATCAGTAAACATCATGAGAAGTCCCTCCCTAACTTCAAGCCACTACTGTAAATCTGTTTAGCTTACCAAAATAAACTATAAATATGCTGAAAATTATATAAACATCTAATGGATGCCAACAATTCGAAAACGATGGCCTGTATTGAAAACGTTTATATGAAATAATAGTATTATTTGGCTCATACAGTACGATTATTAGTCCCGGTAAAACCTGTATATAAAAATCTACTTATTTTGCTTTAGCCTCTTTGGATGGATATTTACATGTGCGAAATTCGTGTAGAATGAAACTCACTATTTCTTAAAAACATTATTCTCTCCAAAATAAGATAATATTCATAATTCACATTCGCGACAAACTGAAGAAATATAACTTTTTTCTGATATACTCATACTCTACTTTTTGTTTCCGCCCGTATATACGAGTAATGTCAATAACTCACTATAACAAATATTTCAGGAAGCCTTTTTAATAACGTCAAGTATGCAAGTCCTATAGGTGCTCACACGGCCAACCTGACACTTAATTCATTCTCGAATTAACTGTAATTAATGATATGTGGTCATCCTCCTATCCTGAAACCTGTAATAAAGAAAAACAGAAACGTAATCTCATCGAGAATGTTGTTTTTACATTAAGAATATCTGTTAATTTGTGAACATAATGCAAGTAATATTTTTCGGAGAATACAATACATTTCTTTTTATTGTATAAAATTCTGAGCCATTAACTCTTTTTTCATCGTTGAAGCAAGCAATAGAAGTTGGAGATCTCTAATAAAATGTCCTAAATGGTACCTTTTATTTTCTAAATATCCATTCACTCCAAACCAATCTTCACTCTAAATTTATCATGTATCTGTTGAAAATCGAAAAACATAAACCAGCTGCAAATCCATGTAACATAACCAGCAGTATGTTATATGAGGCTTTTCATTTGAGGCTATCATCCATATTTTATCATCTTCACCAACTGTGCTTCCAATAGGTACAAACCATGTTCGATGAATAGTTTTCAATGCATTTCAACTTGAATCAACTTCGATTCTGAAAATGTTGTCAAGTATCCACATCTCCCACCGTTCAAGTCAGTTTCCGTTGTTTCAGTCTCCATTTGTAGATTTTAGTCTTTCCATTTGGTTACTATAATTTTAAATGATATTCAGATGCGAGACGATTTTCTTTAAGTAAGATATAATGTTTTATTGATCCTCAATAGAGATAATAGGGACAAAATAATTTAAATATACTGTTAGCTTCAAATATGAACCATGATGTTTCACTTGAAAATGTTCCTTTTCGACCCTGGCTACAATTATTTTGACTATCCAATTTTTTTTAATAATTGAAAGTTTCATTTCTCCCCCCTACTCTTTAAGTAACACAAGTAACAAATTACGCAAAAATAATATCTTTTACATTTTCGTGGGAACAACGCTACGTTGCGTTCTCCATAAAATAAACGCTGACGTTTTTAGACTAAAATCATAAATTCTTTGATTTCATGTAAAATAGTCAGTTACAATTATTACTTCAAACAAATTATTCTTTTATACGATATAAAAACTGTGTAGCTTATTAACAAAAAATAAAATTTGTTTTTAAAAAGTCAAATGTGCTTTTGTGAATATAACATCTTATAAAGGTATAAGATGTAAGAATATCGCGCGATATGAAAACAAAAACAACAAAGATATTTTCTGATTCCTAGTTCTTCAAGTAAATGCAATCTTTGTTAGCTATAATGAATAAAAAGTAAGGGGATCTAAAGTGTTAAATTCATTACCAATTTCCAATCATTTTGAGAGTTATTAATAATAAATTCAACCGTTTTCCGTCACAAAATCGATATCAAAAGTTCCGTTTTTCTGATTTTCGATTCGTTATATAGAATTTTATTTTAAAACGTTACTTCTCTGATGAATTCATTTCAAACCAAAATGCCTTTACTTGTTCAGGCTCTTATGTATCTATATAAAAAAAATAGAACGATTGCCAAGTCTTGTCAAACTGGTCGTGGAAGGCAGACCAAATAATTACAGAAATTAAAATCATCCAACTTGTATGCTGTATACCAGTGAGTTTTTATATAAAAATATTGCTTTGCACGCAAACCGCACAAACTATGGTCGGATTTGAAGCAACTGTTAGCATTTTTATCATAAATTTGTCATTGTTTGTTCAAGATTTTGACCATTATTGTGTTCCTGTAACATTATTTTATCGAGTCAAAACCGTCTACGCTTATTTTTTTTTAATTGTATCATTTGGATTATAATTCGTATGTCACGTCACAAAGAAACAGTTTTTTGAATATTTTATACTGGTTATTTAGAGAAACGTGACGTTAATGACCAACTAAAATATAAACGAGCTCTCAAGAATAGTAGAAAAGACAAATGTTGATCAGATATTCTCCCAATTTTATCAATTAATTTGCATTTTATGCTAAAATTTTTGTAATTGACAAGGGCACGGAGACCAAACAATTGAATTAGGTAAATCTAAATTCTCAAACTGAATGTGTAAGGATGATTTTGGCTTTTTGTTTGAAAATATAAATGCCGATTACATGGCCTATAAAGTTATCCCATTCTCAAGTTTTCAGAACATCTATAAAATATGGTGACAATTTATTGATAATTTATTTCCGTCTTATTTCCATTAAATTAGGTAGACAGATTGTATATGACACCTTTTGAAAATAGTGGAAATGTATCGGTAGTTTTCCATTTGCTTGTGAAAAATTTGAGAAACATATGGCCATTTTTTTAATCTATTAAAAAAACTATGCCATTCTCGTTCTTAACTATTGTGTATTTGTAGAAGTAGAGATTCAAATTCGCTCTATTAATTAAAGAAATATAATATAGTTTAAGTAAGCCGTTAAAGGCATAAAACGTACAAATACCGTAGTTAAACTTAAATTTATAAACTCGCAAAAAATGGCGGAAAAAAACTTATTCTAAATATATTGTCAAACTCACACTACTGTCATTATTTTTAATTGCTAGGTCGCTCTTCCCACACTATATTTGTTCTGTCAAACATAATAGCACGTTCCGGTATTGTGACACACAAGGGTGCATTGACACATTGTTCTGGTTATCAGAACAGGATATTTAAAAAAGAATAAACATCATCTCTTTTCGATCTGAGTCTTTAATGTTTAATTAACATTATTTTGATATTAAAATGTGGAATTCATTAAGATTGGAATAACAACCCACTAAAGCAAATAAAGTTTCCGTTATCTCTGATTGGGGCAGGTCTAGGAAGATGTCATCTACATATTTTTTAATGAAGAAAACATCGAAAGACAAGACATTGTCCAACACATGATCCATGGCATCCGGCTCGAAGGTCCACAATGTTTTTGATTATATTTCTAGCTGAACTTCGTCGACTGGCGTAGACGTTCAACTAGATAAATAATCTTAATTTGACAAAACTAATGTCGAAATTAATAATTTATTATATACAAATTTACAAGAATGGTACAAAGTTATGAATGTTGAACTTCGGTGGTTTCAGATCGGAAGGCACTGTATGTTTGACTTTGAGTGAAGTGACTTCGATATTTAACGACGACTCGATGAACTCGATTGAGTGTTGAACTGAGTTATGAAGTAACTTGAGTATTGAACTGATTTCGTTTTCGAGTTGTAAGCTCTCTTAGATGAGTATTAGAACTCGCTTCGATGACTGGTAGAAATGATTACGTTTTCGAGTGTTGAACTCGCTTCGATGAGTGAAAAAACTGACTTCTTCACGTTGTAAGACGTGTTAAATAGAAATCTGTAAGGGGCGTGTTTACACGTGGATTGGGTTGACCAAACAGAAATAAACATTTCCTATACGCCAGTATAATTTGGCTCGTCGGGTTTATCGACAAGAATCAACAATGGATGCCTACAATAGATATTTCAGTTTCTATTGAATACTCCAATAGTAATTGTAACATTTTTACTCAGAAAGGTTATTCAAACGTTTCTTACAAATCTTCCGATCGTCGACCATAAAAATTCACGCACAAAGTGTCAATAAATTTAGGGTTTTTACAATACAATAGATAATAGGATGAAACGTGACATTTTCCTTAATTTTTAACTATAGGATGTCAAATACAATGCGACAATATGTCGACTTTTGAAATGTGTTCTTTCAATGCTCAAACAAAACTATTTACAATCAATATTGCAAAACGTGATATTTTAAAGGTATTTAACAAAAGCTGCGAATAAAGTGTAAATACCCTTTGAATTCATAACAATACAAAAGGTCTATCGATTATTTAACACCTTTTTACAGCGGTAGCAACTGAAATGAATTTACGCTTTAGATATATACAATGACGAAAAGAAGTAACATACAAATATTTTACATATTTTTAAAGCATCGTAAACAATATAATTCAAGATTTTCTAATCTTGAACACTAGGCGACTTGATTAATTGTAGCTGTAGCTGTAGCATTCTAGGATTATCATCAATAACAACTAACAAAAATGACTTACAACTTATGTTAACAGTAGGAATGTGGTATTAGGGATGTGGTAAATATAACAATAACTGCTGTAGAAATTATGAAGATTATTGTAATTTGTCCTAAAGAATTCGCGAGAATACCAATGTTTATATGAATTTTCTTTTAATGATTGATATTTTCTTCATGTTATAAAACAAAAAAAGTATTAATAATATTTTATATTTACAAGTGATACACAGCTACTGTATAAATTTTTATTTGCACTGCCACAATTTAATATTACTTTTTCTACAACTGCTATAAAAAGTAGCGTATTTCTCATAGCTTACTTAACTTGGAAAACCATATACAGTGCTATTCAAAAGTCCCCTCCCCCCTCGTATCTTTTGAACGGCTACACTTAGCTTACCATTCCATGTAATTGTCATTATTCCCGTTTCCAACTTATTCATCTTTGAAACAAGTCCATAAGCTTGATTACGACAGTCTGTCTCTTGATCTATATTATTGGAAATGGCATCCAAAACTTGATTGATAGTGTTAAAACCCCATAAAAGCGCCTTCGTAGCATCAGCTATAGCAGACCACCTATTATCCGAAAACCTTTTCAAAGTCGGAATTTTCGAAGTAAGAGCTTCCGTAAGAAAACTCCAACGATGTGTAGAAGCGGAAAAAAAATTATAAAGATTTTCAATAAAATCGAAAAAAAGTAATGCTTCTGTACAACAGTCTGCAGCTCACATAGCAACTAAATTTGATGAATGTGCAAGACATGGAATGTATTCTGCATACTTATTTATTTCTTTAATTCGAGCTTGCAGGCCGCTGTATTTTCCGCTCATGTTACTGGCATTATCATAGCTTGGATCTTTTAATTTCGCAAATAATTTGATCTAGCATGCTCGATGCAATTAATTTGATAAATTCCTCGCATGTTATTTTAGATAAATATGAGGTGTGCCCTTTTCCTTTATGAGCATAAGTTTGAATATGTTGGGCAATAAAAACGTCAAATTCCGAAAGTAATTCTAATAAGCCTAAGTAATTCCCATTATGAGTTGAACCAACTCATTACTACCCCGAAACGCAAGACCTCGTTCTGCTAAAAACTTTATGACTGCAATAATTCGGTTTAAGAGCATCTGCTGAGTCTCTGTTGAGTCTCAATTTGGCTCATAAGTAGAGAATCGACACAAGCATTATTTTTTTCGGTTTAACAGCGAAAGTATAGCTTTTCTATGCAGAGTGCTCTCTACATGCCTTTTCAACAAATTGTTCGCATTCTTCCAGTCATCGAGCCCATCTTTCGTAAACCTCGCTGACTGATTAGTATCTGAATCTAAAACTTTGCAGACAAAACAGAAAAGTCGCCCTTTACTTTCGGAATAGCTCAACCAATTTCTGATATGAGTTTTATTAGTAGGTTTATGGTTATAAGTGAAAAATGACTTTTGGCAGAATCGTGGACTAATTTCTTTTTCATACATTTTCTTTGAACTTAAAAAGTCGCTGTTTATATATTGCAGTTCGCTGGTTCCTTTCGCAATCCAATAATCTTTGTCAAAGTTGTTCGGCCATTCACCAATATCGTTGGAGTATATTTTACTTTCATTTAGTTTGTTGCTAGAAGAAACGGTAGCAGTTGAATCATCTAATATACTATCGACTTCCGTTTGGCTCAAGTAAGACGACTTTGATTCACGGGGATTTGCAAGGTTTTCATATTTTCTTTAGCTAAAACAAGATATGGGAGAACTAGGAGGACTTGTCTTTTCGATTTTATTATCACTTGTCGATAAAGTACCTGCAGAAGTAAAAGTTTCAGTTTCACTTTTATATGTATAATGAGATGTACCTTCTTTATTTTCTGCTTCAGTTTCCGTGGATTCAGCAACAATGCTCTGAACATTAAAAAACTTGGACAGATTACGTGTTTTTGATAGAACAGCTTCGTTCTTTTTCTCCTTTTCATTTTTTGCTTTACGTTTTGCACTTCCAGAAGCATAGTATCGACCCGTTTCTCTAAGTCTGCTGCTCATTACTTCGTTCTGTACACAGAAACAAATAGGAAGTAAAATACAAATATTTATACTATCAATAATTTATTATGGAATCTCAAAACAAAAATCTTACCAAAATTACGAAGAAATATTAAACCTATTTCTATTACTGATAATTGGGCAAAATAATCTTTCTATATTTTGCAAAAATTTTTATTAATTCATTGTATTGAAATGTATGCTAACACTAACGGAATGAAAATATAAGACATTTTGCTCGAATTCAAAATTCACGATTAGTTTTGATAATTATTTCCTAAAAGTGTGACGGTAGGTACTTTGGAATAAACACGAATTTATAAGTTGAAAAGTATTCAAGTTTAATTAGAGTGAAATTAATTTGTTTCTCAGTCAAAAAAACTCGAATAAAAATGAATTTCACTAGCAAATACGTTCGAATTGGAAAAAAATAACATGTAGAAAGTCGAGGCATAAAAAAAACTGAAGCTACTTCATAACCAAATCATGTTAAATTATTTTCGATTGCTACAGGGAATGAAGAAAATAGTTCCAATCCCAATGTAGAATGGTAATTATTACTATGTTACATAGTAATAAAGATTTTTTAGCGATGAGAGCTACGAGTAGTTTAGTTGAGAAGTGAGTTACCTACGAAAAATCGTTAGAATTGTGGCAAAAATATAATTTTTATTTAATGTTAAAAATGGGGCTTCAGCTCCCGAGTGCAGCACCACAATCAAGCATTTTCTTCTAGCACCGTACTGAGTGCAGAACAGTAAGCAGTCGGGTTATAGCTATCGCTCATATTTTGCCACAATTCTAACAATTTGTCACAGGAAAATTACTTCTCGACTAGACTACACGTGGCTCTCCTCGCTAAAAAATTGGCCAAAAGTAATCTATTCAAAATATATTTTTTATACATATTTAATATATATTTACATATTTTTTATGCATTTTTAATATTTTTTTTATACTAAAAATATATATTTTTTAGATTTTAACATACATTTTTTATATTTTTTTTCATGAGGGTTATATACAATGTAACGTTGTAATGATTACCATTCTACAATTAAAACTATTTTTTATTTCCGTGTTGGAAGATATAATAATCTAGTAAAATACATCTTACCTTAAACGTCAATAATTCTCAGAATCAGTCTTCTATCTCTTAATGTTTTAGAATGAAGTTTTATTGAATTATTCACAATACTACGATCGGCAAAAATCAATAAATAACACAGAACCAAAACAAACCTCTTTCATAAATGGCTCTCATCATGTTTACACATAGAAAGATTAAGACTTGCAAAATAAAATATTCATCAATCTCTTATTGGTGGGTAGCTAACAGAACTTTCTTTTAACTGGCGGATTGTTTGTTACGATACTCCATGACAATGTCAGGGAATCCCCGGTTAATTTTTCAGTGTTACCAACTTCGATCACAAATAATTTGCATTGGCCGGGTGCCGCTTGTACCGATAAGGGATAGGATACCTATCATTAGTTTTAAAAAACACGCGTGAGACTCTCATGTCTAGAATTTAAACTTCTTTGGTTCTGGAAATAGTTTACTGAATGCATCGCTCTTTATGAATTTGGTATTGATCTTATTAAATCAGTATTACGAAATTGTTATGAAAAATTCATGTGGAGGAAATCTCTCTTAAAATAATAAAATATTTTTTTTTATTCATAACTTCTATAACTCAATATATTTATGTTCTAGAAAATATATTTTTGGTATATGGCTACTAAATTATACTAAAAATATTGTAAACTGTTAATCCTACAAATAAATAGATAATTTTAACAATTTAAATCGAGCCATTTCAATTCTGCTACACATCCACACTAAATGTCGGGTAAGAGTGCTTGCATACGTCAGACTTTTTGTAGAGCTGATTATCAGGCCGACTGAAATGCTACACGTTTATACAAGCAACTTTTTGTAGAACTTGTGCGTTTACCGTATGAAATTCGGTGTTTTATTTACGCGAAGGAAATAGTCAGGTACCGAGTGTCTGACGTGGATTGTCTTAGTAGGAAAAGTTGTAAAGTTTCACGTTTTTGTGACATAAAAAAAATTCAACATACTACATCTTAATAAGTTCCACTCAAAAAATTACGCTCAGGCAGAGATGAGTGGGAGGAGGGGGTTTGAATATGCGGGCCCCCTTTCGCGCGGGGCCCGTAGCAATTGCTACTCTTGCTACGTGGTTAATCCGGCACTTGTGCCTTGTGGTTAATCCGGCGCTGGATGTGAGAAATATCGTTTCTCACGGCACTTTGTCCACACTACATATATTTATATGGAAAATCCAGTTGGGGTATCCTCGATGTCTAGACTTTTTTCGGTGGAGGATCCTCGGAGTCTAGACTTTTCTACACAACTATTTACTTGTATTCTTTAAATGTGTGCCGCTATAGAAAAAGTATGTGAGAAATTTATCTCACTCATGTGTTTGCGGCACTCGCCCTTAACTTCCACATTCGTGAGAAAAGTTGAATTTTTCCCACTTGTAGCACAATATACTATTTCCTCCCAACCCTATCTAAGATGCGAAAAAGTATTGATTACCCCAAAATAGTTATTTATGTAACAAGTGTGTAAAGTAGCCTTTTTTCGACAATCACATGAGTCGAAAAAAGGCCGTAACACACGAATTGCATACACTATTTTTTCTACTACCGAAAATTTTATCAAAATACAGAAGTTTAATAGTAATTTTCCTTGCGCACTAAAGTAGGTTTAATTCTTCTTTAGAAGAAACTATAACGCTTTTATTGATTCTTAATAAAATATATTATATATTGAATAATATTTTGAACATTTTAATCAAACTTACAACAAATTAACAAAACAACAGTCGAAATCAATTATTAACAATACTAATATTAAAGGTGCAATTTCTGCACTCGGACATTTTCGGAATATTTTGTTATTTTATTTTTCCTACATCATTATTTAAACAAATTGTATTTTGTTTCGTAAATATTCACAGATTTTTGGGGCAATGCATCATTAGAAGCATCCTGTGCTACGTGTAATATGTTTGATGGTGTATTTTCAAAATAATCTCCTGAGAGATCATCAGAGGAATCCATCTTTATAATTATATGTACTTATCTATTACAATATCTAAAAAAATAATCTAAAATAACATCATAGTTTCCTAAAAATGTTCAATACTTAAATATAAATACTTTTGCTTACCCTAGGTGTTCTAATTAACCATTTTTTCACTTGGGATAATAGATGGAATGGAAAGTTCTTTATTGTTAAATGTTTTTCTCGAAGGACCGTATATTGTTGTAGGATGTATGATTATGATGGATGAAGAAATTAAACAATTATTTCACTTCCATGTTACTATATTGTAGGAATTTATAACGTGTTCTTTTGCATAGACAATTAAGAATCTCAATGGATCATACGCATGTTGCACTTTGATTATTTAGCACATAATCTGCTTGAGTAATGAATGATTATTGATTAATTACACATGTGTTTTACCGGGTGCTCTTATAACATGAGTACCATTATGTACGACGGTTAAATGATGAAGAGAGAGAATGAAGGATAAATGAGAAGTGTATGAATGCCGGCTGGGAAGTGTATGAAGGCTAACTGAGAAGTCTATGAATGACGAATGACGACTGGGAAGTATATGAGTGACGACTGGGAAGTGTACGAGTGACAACTGGGAAGTGTACGAGTGACGACTGGGAAGTCTACGAGTGACGACTGGGAAGTGTGAATGCCCACTGCGAAGTGTGAATGCCCACTGCGAAGTGTGAATGCCCACTGCGAAGTGTGAATGCCGACTGGGAAGTGACTAAAATTGAGGTTTGATGCTTATTTATATGTCGCTTAACGTGGGTGTGGGGAAGGAAAGAAATATTAAGATTTGTCCAATGGGATAAAAGATTTTGAAACG
Source organism: Galeruca laticollis (assembly GCA_963921935.1). NCBI lineage: Eukaryota > Metazoa > Arthropoda > Insecta > Coleoptera > Chrysomelidae > Galeruca > Galeruca laticollis. Next base: position 109,918,748 of record OY998175.1, on the reverse strand, counting down.
TAACGGTCAGATACAACGAGTGAAAATTTGCAGTTAGGGTGATTTTTTGTGGCCTGAAATGGTTTCGTAGATACAGATAACAGAGTTTGGAAGAGGGTTTTTATGAAGCGATAAGGTGTCGGGTACTTTGAAATATTCATTGGAATTTCAGAAAACGATATTTATCTGTATTTCTTATGTGGTGGTAATGTTAAAATGAATTTTTTGTTGATGTAAAGAGATATTAAATGTTGAGGAGAAGGATATATTTCGTTATGTGTTTTGGGCAGAATATGTGAATTGTGTTATACCGGGGAAATTGAAATTAAAAATCACAGGAGAGTTTGGTAATTAAATCAAATTCGAACACTAGGTATAGTCGGAAGATCTCAATTTCAAATTTAAATGTCAGATTCAATGCACCAAAGAATGTCAGTCACTCACAGTCAACTTACATACCTATTCTATTATTTTCCAGTACCTAATAATTATTACGTATGTACTTTACTGAATTCTATATGTTTCAATCTCTGATTTAAAGAAAACTCAGATTTAATATCCGTTTATTATACCTACCTATATTTTTATAAGACTAGATAAAACTACATACAAATTGGAACTTTTTCTTTACGCACTAGTGCCTAAAGTGTTACGCACTCCAAAGTGTGTCTAAAGTACGTACTTTACGCACGGTAGTAGAAAAAAACTTTTCTGCAATTTCTCCAAAAATGTAGTACCTACATATGGATTTATAGGACCCATTCTAGTGGCGCTGAGGAGCTGGAAATCAATAGGGTTGGTCTGTGAGATACCATGAACAATATCTTATCATAAAATTATCACTTATATTCTTCCTAGAGCCTGAATAATTTCCGAAAATAGGGTTCTCCTGTGAAATGTCCTGAAGAATATTCAATCATAAAATTGGTGATTTGTTGCACTCCGGAGGCTGTATCGTCTTAACTTTCGAAAAGTGGCCGACGACGAAAATTCCAACTTTTTGAGGGCAAACCAATACTTTTCCTACATATTAGATAGGTTGGGCGGAAAAGTAATAATACGAACTGTAACATTTATGTATATTAAACTTAAATAATGATCTTACTATTCAAATATAATTTTGGAATAGCATTGGGGTGTAGTGTGTTAGATCTAGTTGAAATGTAGATGGGTTCAAAATGTGTATGGCAATTTATTTTGTCATTGTCCATTGCATTAACTTCATCATTGTTTATAGCCAGCAGCCATCTTTTAAAACGAAATGAATCATCAACCTGAACCAATCACAATGATAAAATTATTCAATTTTGTAGTATTATTCTCAATATATATCTATGCTGACCAAGCAAACTAGGGCTCTAAACGGATATTAAAAAAATCGATTTGACCATGACTCATCTGCATAAACCGAAAAAGAATAGGTGGTTCATGCCCTAATGTTGAAAAGTGTGGATGAAACATTATCTTGTTGAAACCCTCATTTTAATCGAAGATTACTTCCAACGATGATCAGTATCTCTGAATATATCCTATTTAATACACCTTATACATCTGAAGCATAAGTGCTTGTGCAACCCCAAACTTTGACCACAAACCATGATATTTTGATATAAATGTATTTCTTTCCTTAAATTGAAATTTCCCCGTCACGTTCATTTTAGAGAACTCCATGGGCCCCTCACTATCAGCGTTAGTTTTCGATACAGTTTACTGATACAGTGCTCTCCAATGGAATATCCGCAGATTAATTCAATCCAGTGGCGGCTAGTATATAAGCGCTGCAGTACTTCAGAGCTCCCAAAAAATCTAATCAACTAAAATATTTCCTTTTAGCAAATATACAATTTATAATATATTTAGTACGGCATTCGCATTGTCAGCTGTAAGCTATGTGTAAGTAAAGTCATCCAGTGGAATAACGAACGTATTTCGCGCGATCGATGATATTTTATATAGCTAGGTCATACAAACGTGCTCTTCGAGCTGCTTCAAACACCCGCGCTGTCCCTGCCCACGTAATATTTCGGCTGAGTTAGATGCAACTTTAAGTGAGCACCTGAAAAAGTCTTCGGTATTTAAAGGCACTTCCAAAGAAATACAAAATGATCTCTTACAGTGCATGATTGAAATCTGTCATGAACAAATAATTGAGGAAATTAATAATTCTCCATTTATGGCGATCGTGGCGGGCGAAACGACGGAATTCACCTAACAAACTGATTGCACAGGGTTACTATGGAGCAGCGGTGATGAGCAGACAACACGCAGGCATTCAAGCATCAATTTAAAAACGTACCCTTTTGCCCACTACGTACCTAGCTAAATTTGAATATTTCTACAGCTGCTTCTGCAAATTCGCAAGTACGTGTATTTTTATAAATTTTCAAGATATTCCTGGCTTTTTTAATAATTCAATTTGGATCCGCATGCTCCTATTATCCCACACTTGATAAAGAAAAATTATCAACTGAACTGTCTATTATTTATTCAAGAAATGATTGCAGAAAAATAGATAGCGCACTACCTCTATTAAAAATTTTAATAAAAAATAATCTAGGAGACTATACAATTATTAGAAATTGTGATAACAACTCCCATGACAACATCAGAGGCCGAACGATGTTTTTCAAAACTGAATCTAATTAACAAATTTCTTAGAAATTTAATGACCGAAGATCGTTTAACAGCTCTTTCCACGCTATCTATTAAAAAAATATATCTCCGAAATGGAATATTTTAATGACAAATTACAACATTTGCGAACCGGAAATAACGTAGAATAGACTTAACTTATAATAAATAATTTTTTGTTAGCGAAGTAGTGCTTAGTGCATGACTCCAATTTATCTTGTGTAGCAATTGACAATCGTTCCAGAAATCCAATAGTTCAACACGGAAGGCGGAAAATGGACGATAAAATCGATAGGAGACAACCCCCTTCCAAGGTAAACTTTTTTTCAAAAATTGCATAGCATCTCAAAATTTTTACCACGAGCCGCAACTGATTCAATCCAACAACATACTATACTAATATTTCTTCAGGACTAACTTTGATAGGTGGACTGGATTGTACGTCTAACGCTTCCAAATTTATCTGCAATTTTTATTTATTTCAAAATTTCTGTTATATTACATATAATTGTTATTTTTATCAATCTGTCATCAAGTATACATTCACTAAAACGTATGATATGCTAACACTTAAGCTAATTAACATATTTATAATTAGAGAGGAAGTGAATATACTCATAAATCCAACAGGATATCACACCATATCCCGCAAATTTGAATACATGTTGACTGTGATTCCAATAGTACCGATCTTATTTTGCTGTTTACTCATTATCGATTTCAAAAATGATTTAATTAAAAAGCAGCTTATTCAATTATTGTCCCATTGCCCATTATTCCATTTCTTGTTTCAAATTTTAACTTTTGATCACTCACTGTGAGTGTTTAGTTTAACTTAGTACAAGTCATTAATTAAGTACTTAATTTCCCACTAATTTCTGATTATTATTTTTACTTCATTGAATTTTATTATAACCTCCTTTCTCCTAATTTGCACTTAAATAATATAATTTTAATGGTTTGCCTAATAGATTTGCATTCAGGTAACGCTGGAGACTATAATTTTTCCTTATTTTAATTCCCATTTTTTTTGTAGCCTGAAGATGGCCCTTGAGATGACCGAAACTAGCAGCTGTTGAAAATTGTAATAAAAACTATGTGACATATTGACTAAAAGTTTTATTCAAATTTCTTGTCAGCCACATTTAAGATATGGATGATATTTTTTTTCTTCATTAGTACTTTGTTTCGTATAGGCATCTGTATTTGTAAGCCCGCTTAACGGTTATATTGATTAGTACAAATAATCTAATATGAATTTAAAATTTTAATGTCTTGTAAAATGACAGAGGCAATGTCCTTACAAACTTGATTATTATAATTTGTAATTTATATTCGATAGTGATATAGCATTTCAATAAACAACCAACCCATTTTTGTATAAAACACTACTAATGTTAACGTGCTCCCACGTCTTGACATATAAATTTATGTTTGCTTAAAAATTAGAATTAACAAAAAACTGATAGGTCGATTTTAGTTTTCCACCAATCCGATCTAAAATAAGAGAAAAGTATTGGTTTACCCTAAAAAAAAATTGGATTTTTTTATTTTGTAAGTTATTTTTTCGGTTATCAGCGAGAATAACACGAAAAATGAAATTTTAGAAAAAAATCCGTGTGTATGTCGTTGTCCACTTCTATTTGTAACATGTATTGTTAGTACAATACAGCCTACGGAGTGTATACAAGTGACAAATTTTATGATTGGATATTGTTCAGGGCGTCAGATTAACCCTACTTATTTTCAGCTCGCTAGAGCCAGTACAAACCTAATAACACAGTAACATATGTAATAGAAGCATCTCTGGGAAATCCCAATTTTCCTTGGGACATTCTAGTGATGTTGCTGGTAGTTTCTTAAAAATGCATCTGATTAAGTTATCTCCACTCCCCCTTGCTCATAATTAATCTTAAATTTCATATTATTTATTAAATAGTTTTAGTTTATTAGGGATAAATATGTGTTGTCTTGTCCCTCAAAAAATTACCGCTGTTACTTTTAGATGTAAGTAATTAGTTCGAAACAAAAATCATTTATATTTCTTTCCATTAAGTAACTGCGAATTATTGGTTTGTTTATGTTTATTTATTTCTTAAAATGCATAACTATGCATTTTAGAGGGTTAACTACAATAATTTATTTTTTCCACTACTAGCTGTGAAGTTGACAATTATTGTGTCTTCTAGCTAACTGAGAATTAGAATTTCTCTATTAGTGGTTAACAATTTTTTCTATTGTTAACCTAGGTCAATAATGGACCAATTCAAATGTTTTGAGAATTCAGGGATAACAGCTTAACAAAAATTATTGCAACATAATTTTGTATACCCAGGAGATTGTCTTTAGCATATTTACTGCTTGAAATTACCTAACAAGATAAAATATTTCATTAGTTTAAAATTCGCGCTCAACCAAAAATGTCTGCTGAGATAAGGAGTACGTTCATAATATATGGGTGAGGTGAGGGGCGAAAAAAGTGTCAGTCAGACGACGGAGTAAACGCCTAGGGAGAAATCAGTTTGAACGATTTGTAGATTGACACTATCAAAATTTGACACTGAAATGTGTTGTTTATTTTCTGTTAATTGTAAAAAAACGTGGATCGAGAAATGTTTTTACCTTCAACATTATCACCAGTGGAATTTGAAAATCTTCTGTTGATAAAAACTGGTAGCTAACGACCTACAGAATATCGATTATCGGTGCCTCAAGCTCCACAAATAAGAACATGTACATTGTACATATTTTACGAATTGCGCATATCAGGGTAATAGTTTCCCCGATAGCAAGCGGGGAACTAGCAGTGCACTCTCGTCGATTTTCGTGATTCGTGGTTCGCTTGTGAACGCTGTGGTGTAGAGTGTGAACTACAGAGACAAATAATATATTACTTTCACTATGGTGAAGTATATGTTAGATGTTTCATGAACGCTCACTTTGTACCCAAGTGTTGTGAACGCACTACCGCTGTTATTCTTCAAAGTTTTGTGAAATTTTTTCATGTGATCGTATCGTTTCGTTAATTCATTGCACTTAATATTGGTGATTATGAACTATAGGAATAATGGTATTCTATTGCTGTGTGATTAAATTATACATGATTTTTATACGACATTTTTTTTATTTTTGTCTTAAATTTGGCTAGTAGTGGAAAAAAATGTATATACACCACGGTGATGAAGACATTTATAAACCTCGCACCTTATTCATTTTGGTGCTCGGTCGATAATAATAGTCTTCACCACCTTGGAGTATAATATACTATTGTTTCACTTTAATTTTTTTTTCATTATTGCCTATGCTCATCGATACTACTTGTTGCGCGACACTATATATCGCCGGCTACCAATTCGCGTCGACCGCAAAATAATTGTGCCCATGGATGTTCTCAGTACCGAAATCACAACCTTATTTGAGATATTCGTAACAGTGTCTTTAGCAACAAATATAACAATTTCTTTTAAAACATAGATTAAAGTGAGTACAAAATTGTTAAATGTAAAGACAAAAATATCCCCATAAAAAGTCTGGTATATATATATATATATATATATATATATATATATTAACATAGAGTAAAACAACACCCTGTAACTGAACATAAAATAAAAGATTACATATTTCAAGTAATTAAAATTTTTGGAATTTGATTTTTTATTAAAAGATTATCTAAAAAGGAGACAATCTGTACCATGTACTATTCAATAGAGAAAGCATCTAATTGTATAATTATAAAGAAGATTTAAAATAAGATTTAAAACATATGTGAAATGAAATAACAAAATTTCTATAAACCTACAAGACAGAATTTTAGAACGTTATTACATATACAAATGGAAATGATAATCCTTTGTTATTATTTTCAAAGTAAATAAATAGTGTGATTCTTTTTAAGATGGATATTAGGGATTGAAGGATGTGTAAATAAGATTTTATAAATATTTAAAAACAAGACTATATAAGAAGTAAAATGAAAACATTAATTCTATGGAATGTGACATTTATTGAACGGTTTGACATTATGAATACATATTTTATAAAGTTGGAAATGTCATTTTGTAAATTGAATGAAATATAATTTAAGAGATAAAATATGAGTTAAAATCATTAAAGAAACTTAAAACAAAGTGTTTTCATATGATTGATGGACAATTCACTATTTGAGATGAAATCTATCAAGAAAAGTTTTGATAACCAAATCTGATTGGTGGAATGTATTCAACATACTTTTATCAGCGACAAGTAGTTTGTTAATAATAAAAAAAATTGAATGAAAAAAGTTTGTTGATTATACATGCTATTCACTAGGTACTTTCTTTTTGGGGTGTTAGAAATTTTTGGAAGAAGCAAAATTACTTGAAGTTAATTAAACTTTTCGGAAAACAACGTTTTTGGTATCAAAATTCAAGGAAGGAAATACATTGTACTTGTGATCTAGTAAATTATATATTAAAACAAGCAGATGTACAAACTAAGAAAGAATTTGGTAATTATGTTTGAACACTAACCGTATAATTTATAGATGATATTTGAATAATATTTTGTATGATGGGATTGATATATCCACCATACCTTTTAGAAAGCTTTAGATTATGTGATTTGACTGAAATGTATTGATGTGGACGAAATATAGCATTGACTCCTGATTTTGTGCAAGCTGGACCAGTGATGTGGTAATTTCCAGAAGGTAACCAGAAATAAAGTAAAGAAAACTAATAATTGACGTGAATTACTATACAAGAATAAGGTATTTAAACTATTTTCATTATACGTAAAGAAAGTTAAATAAACTTACCGATTTAGTGCAAAGAATTGAACTTTGGTATTAAACAAACACTTGCAACCTTTGTCTTTCGCCATTTTTAAATCATAGACGTTTATATAAAAGATTTCGTATTATAAGATTTGTATTAAATGTTGCCTATTTTGGAATTGTTTATAGAGATAATTATTCATCTGAGTACATGATTTTGTTCGAATGAGTGATCATAATAGATAATAGGTTTTTTATTAATTTGTGTCCTGTAAAAGAACAATGTATTTGTCTTTTCATAACATTAAATAACGTTTTTCTATTTTGAAGAACATTGTAAAATTGATTTTTGATATATTTCATTTCTTGGTAGTTTAAACTGACATCTATGAATCGTAGAGAGGTTCAACACTAAACACAGGACCGTCTTTGGAATTTATTTGATATTATTAAATAAAGCAAGTACATTTTTGATTGACAAAATTTTTATGAAGATAGAGATATCTAATCAATTTTAGGCGCTCACATTAAAAATTGAATTTTTGTTTTTCTATATCTGAACCCTACTCTGAGGTTAAAGAATTTCTCATGTTCAAAGTGTTATCATCTTAATAATAAAATTTTAAATTTTACAATATACCGGGCAAATCAAAACTAAATATAAACTAAACTAATAATAACGTTAAATCATTCTTTCTCTTCCCGTTTTATCCAGTATAATATATATATATATATATATATATATATATATATATATATACTCAAATGTCCAGAACGTAATGCTGTCTATTTGGGTCAATCCCTTAGACATTTCGGAATTAGACACAGTGAACACTTTCAGGCATATAGATTAAAACAACCAGATACTCTCATTACGCAAAACATCTATTTGAAACCAAACATTCATTAACACGTAAGACAGAACTAGAAGTATTACATATTTGTGATAAGAAACAAGAGGTAGATTTCCTTGAAGAATTAAAAATTATAACCCATTAGGTGCTAAGTATTAAAAAATTGAAATCTTACCGTGTTTTTCAAGTAACTTGTTTAATTTGAATTATTGAAAGATAAAAAAATACGAAATAAGAATATGTAGGTACAGAAGTTTTGAAAATATAGGCCGTCCTAGAAATAGGACGCTGGTCCTTTAAATAATTAATTGTTCAAGACTATTTGAATGTTTTAAAGTTATGGTTTTAATGAATAAAACAAGATTATCTTATAAACTTTTTTTCATTGAAACGAACAAACATTTTAAAGGAAACTGAATTTTTTTCTTATTTGAGGTAAAATTTTAAAATATAATTTATTATGGTAAGGAATAAAACATTGTTTGCATAGTGTTACTTGAGATTTTATACAAAATGTTAATAGTTTTGACTTGCAGTTTTGTCCTTGGCATCTTCTTTGTTCTCCCCATGACTCCATAAAATGGCCTTTACAATCATATCGGACGTCAACGAAAACTTTGGAAGCCGACAAGGAAGAGGGACGCGGACATCCCATTGCTGGTTTAATTCCACGTTTTAGGTAAGCCATTGCAAAATTTCGTCTAAAGGTGAGTAAGGGCATATCTGAATTATTCACCCTTCGGCAAATTATCCAACCATTTACAATGCACATATCTCAAAGACGTGTACCTAAATAGGACCCAATACCACTTTTTCGCTATTATTTGAACCGCATATTTTGAGGTATTTATTTCTTGACATGCATTTTTTCACAACATTCACATCCAGGTCTTCATCTTCACTCCAGAAATTTTTTTCAGTTGGTACTTTGTGATAGCCTGAGAATAACAGAATTCCCATAAAGGCTTTTATTTCTTCTGATGACAAAATAAAATCCCAGTCATTTTTTACAGCTGTTGCATATCATATAGTAATATGATCAAAAATTTCTTCCGTAAACATAATTTCAAAAAGTTCAACTGGCGTTTTACCACTAAGTGCATTTTCCATTTCCTCAAACTGGGTAAAACTTTCTCCGCCGACAGGTGGACGTTTTGTGTAGGATGGAATCACTTTTCGGCATTTAGGTGAAATATCTGTAAGAAGCCGCATTTTTTGGAACCAGAGAAATAAAATATTAAAGCTTTTTTGGGGTAGATATTTCTACTTTCATATGTAAATTTTTGAGTTTTTTGCAAATCTTTATTATGAAATTGGAACATCCCTTCACAGTTTTTACAGAGTTAGGCCTGGCAAAAAAATCAGGGTTCTGGGTGCCGTCAATTATTGTTTATTTAGAACTATGTACAGATGTGCTACAAATATTATATTACTCTAGTGGAATTCGTCTCTAATATCTACAATTTTATAACACCTATTTACATTTGTTTCGTTTATTGTATTCAATCATACCACCTACAAACACACACTATAATGAAAAATATGTTTTAGATGTACAGGGATCATCAACAGTAAAATAATTATGTGCATCTACAAATGATTCTTCAAAATTACTTTCTATATCATCTTCATCATCCTCGCTATCTTCGTCTTCGACCAAATTAATAATATTATCTACAACAGTATCTAAAATGGTTCATTGTTCATAAATTCATCTTCAATCTTTTTAACATGGTCTCTTCTAACTTTCCAATCATTTGCAGAAAATGTGTCAAAAAATTCATTACAGAATTCTTCAACCTTTGTAAAATTGAAGGTAACATTTCGTTTGGCTAGATATTCTTTAAGTGCCACCCAAACACTTTTGATCTGATTTAAGTCCGGATGATCCGGGTAGCCTTGAGACTTGCAATCCATGCCGAATAAACAATTTATCAATTTTATAAATTTTATATTGCAGTTTGTACATTTTTGCAACGTTATAAAGATCCGGTTTTAACATTTGTTCTCTGTAATATATGTTTCTTTCAGAAAACCAGTTTTTTAATTGTTGTTAAGTCCAAGCAGTCGTAGGTAATTTTTCATTTAGAACATTGTGATATGGGGCGTTATCATTTACCACAACAGCGTTTTTAGGTAGGTTTGGAATAAGTTTTTCTTGTACCCACTTGTATTAAAAGTTTTACTCATGTGTATTTTTATACAAATAAAATGAAGAAGTAGTTAATTTTGTTTCCAGTGACCGTTCTTTGAAATAAAATTTTTGGTCGTGGCTTTCGGCCATTTAAGAGAAGTATTAAATCCAAAAATACAATATTACGTTTCAGTTCATTAGTTGTTTTAAACGATCTTTAGATTTTAGTTAAAACATATTTTGATATGACCAAACCGCAATTGTAACTGAAATCAGCAGATGGTTCAAAACAAATAATAAATCCGAAACGTAATAGAGATAGGTATGAAATGAGTATAATAATTATAATTATAAGCTACAAAACCTATTAGATTTAGATAGGTATCTTACACAAAATGAACATATGCCCTTTTATATACTCCTGTAGACAGAAACAGAATAGTTATTTATGCCACAAGTGCATGAAGTGGTGCTTTTTTTCACGTGCGTTTTTTGGCCTCGATTTGTTTGTCATGATGACATAACGGTGCATAAAATTGACACATGAGTGCATGATAGTATATTAAAGTATAAGTGGATAAAGAGGTATTTCAAACACGCGCGAGCGAGCAAGTGTTTGAAAGACCAGTTATCCACGAAAACTTTACGCTATTTTTTTTATTGGTGCACTTTGAAATCATAAAATATTATTATTATATTATTACTACAAAAAAATGGAAGTCCGTCCTCAATGCCCAGCCAAGTTTCGTGAAAGTCCATCCTAAATAGTATTTACTTTTATTTGACGTTACGGGGTACTGCTGTCAGATCAATAATCAAAAAGTTTCTCTATTTATATTTAAAAGGATACAATGTATATAGGAATATATAAATAAATTTTGCAGAAAAAACCAAATAAGACATTGGTTCACAATGAAAATATACAATTTAAAAACTAATAAAAAAAGTTGTCATTGATACTTACGTTTCTCGAGTTGTTGTTGTTACCATAGGGACTTTAAAAAACGCGCGTGTTTGAAAGTTAGATTTAATCACGCTGAGGCGTGTTTTAAATAGGTAATATGAGGCATCAATAAAAAAAATACTTTTTCTCACCATAATTTCACCTTTTTAAATCGTTTAACAAATAAATACTTTATGTACGAAAATCGATTTAAAAAATTTACTATCGAGTGTAAATTTGTTAAATAATTACTTTGGTTTAAAAATTTTATTGCAATAATTAAAACTTACATTTGTTAATGGAATTGTTAACTTGCCATTGTTTGCCTCTTCGGTCTTGAAATTTAGAACGCTCATAATTATTTCACGACACTGCTCACTCACTTTTCATGAACAACTTTACTTTCTGGAGTCGCCATTACAAGTTAGTATCGCACAACCCCGGTAATCACACTTTTCTCTGAAATATACTGTCGAAACGAAGCTTACGAATTCTGCCAGCGAAGTGAGCTCTTGCAATCCGCATACGTCTTCGCTAAGGCGCATCGGACGTTGCCAAACTACCGACTGTTAACATTAATTTGCCAACCTGTATAATATTGTGTTATTATAATATGATAGTACATAGGCGAAAGAAAGGAAATAGACTGAGAGAAAATACAGCTGATTGTAAAATTGCTATTGGTGAATAGCAGCCTCATAAAAATAGAACAGGTAAAATTGGAGGGGTGGAGCATGCTTTGCGAAAGATGTAAGAAAAATATATCTGTATCATTGAAAATATTATTTAAAGCTAAAGCTATCAGCAGATTTGGAATAATATTTTATTTTGGATATGAAAACTCAAAATACAATAAGTGATGTATGCCTTAAAGAAAGTAAAGCATTTTCAAAACATCATAACATTTTTTATTCAAGTTGTATGAGCTCTGAAAAAAATTAACTATATATTCAAACATTATTAGTTACTATATTCGTTAAAAACCTACCGTACTGTCCTATAAATATGACAGTGGAACTTAATGGGATAAGACAATATGAAGTTGTCAATTAACAGATAAATCTAGGAAGTTCTCCAAGTTTAAACTGTCTTCTTAAATTATAATTGTAAAGGTCAGCAGATATAGTTTTCCTGGTTTCCTATATCATACACAGCGACATACACACGTGACTTTTTGTCTAAAAAAAGTTTTTCGTGTTTTTCTCACTGAAAAATGAAAAAATAACTCAAAAGAAGAAACAAAAATTCTAACTTTTTTGGGGTCAACCAATACTTTTCTTGTGTTTTAGATAGGGTTGTGCGGAAAAGTAAAATCTGGCCAACCAAAGACTAGCCGATAATTAAAAGTTCCAACAATTAGACTTTTTATAATAATCAGTTATATTATTGATACAATTTTATTCCGAATTATTTTCTGGTGGACTAACTATTTCTAATGAGCGTGTATTCTAAATAGTTGTATTCATTGGTAGAAAGAATGTCTGTACACACAAAAGTTCTGGAAAATGCATAACTGTCAAATGAACAATATTCAAATCAGATGGTTGTGTATGGTATTCCAAATATGAAACTTTGAAATCGATTATCCACAACAAAACAAACAAATTTATAACATGGGATGGGTAAAAAAAGTTGTTGAAATTGATTAAAGCCTGTTTTTAGAAATAATTGGATTTTTATTTATAGTCACTAAAAAGGTTCGGGAGAAACATAATTGATGTTTACTAACGAATAAAAATTTAATAATAACAGACAGGTTACCCCGCAATTTTATTTACGACACGATGAATCGTCAGAATCCCTTGATTAGTACGATCAATTTTGTACCACAGCAATTTAGCAAAAAAGTTTTAAATTCAGTATACCTGTGGGAACATTAATAACAGAAAATTCGCACGATACTAATAATTAAAGCTGGGATTTTGGTTCATTGCAATTGTACGAGGGTATCTTGATGTTTTGTTTGGAATATGATGGTTTTTTTCACTAGCACATGCACAAAGCTGAACCATACTGTAATTTTCTTATTTATTTAAAAGGGTGGGATAAATTCATACACACGGTATGTCTACTCACTTATTTTATTTATTCACTAAACTATTCACTAATTTATACTAGATACACAGTGTATTCACTTACACTCATTTATATAAACACTTCACTACTGTTTATTCACTTAGACTTAATTTATATTTACTTGTTTACTGTGTAACGCTCTTACGTCGTTACTTAATGGGTTGGCGCCTTAACTACAGGTGACGGGTTGCCTCGGGTGCCAGATTATTAAAGTGGTATGCTCCACTCGCTCCGGGCAGCGTCGGTGAAGAATTAAAGTACTCCAGGAGTCACTTATGCGGCCGGTCGGGCAGATTTTACTTGCCTCCCCGGGTTCGTAACCTGGGTATTAGCTGCTTAACGTTCTTACCTATTTGCGGAGGTTTAGTGGTAATTGGAGTTGGAGAGAAGAGAAACCAAAAGTTACTTATTTACAAAGAGTCTTTATTACACAAATAGCGGAAAAGTTAATCAACTAAACTGAATGTTCTCTAATTCAGGTAGGCGGGGCAAAAGCACTAGTACTAACTACTATACTACCGGTTCAAACGGTCCCTCCTACGGTAAACTACTACGGTAAGTAGAACAAAGCTATGCAAGCGTAAGCAAAAATGGGGCGGGGGTGCGGTGGACGATTAGCGGAAGCCAGGGGGTGCGGTGGACTGTTAGCGGAAACGTGCAGAACTAATACCGATTGCAAGCGGCCCTCTAGGTTAATCAAAGCTCTACTTTCGGGGATACGGCTCTCGGTTTACGCGGTATCGAAATCTCGGAGTCGCGACGGCCACTACTAGGATGTGACTTCTCAACTTTCTAGTAACGGACACGGTTTCTCTCGATCGGATGGCTGAAGGCCCAAGCACGGCCGCTACTAGGATGTGAGTACTTAACTTTCTAGTAGCGGACACGGTCTCCCTTTACTTCCCCTGATCGGATTGTACGGGCGAGAACCATATACCCTAGGGTATAAAATGAAATATCACTCACCTCGGTAGACGGTACGGTTGATCTAACGGTGTCTATCGGTATCGGCTTTCAGCGTATGCGGGTAAGGTATCGAGTCTACGGATAGACTGACGACTCTGAGAATCGTTCTGCTTTACGGTATGGCTTGTTGGAGACACGGTGCGAAGAAGTAAGTGTCGCCGACTGTCGGTGCAGGTTAGAGAAATTATATTACATTGTACCGATGTTTATATTACATTGTACCGATGTTTATATTACATTGTACCGATGTTATTATACGGACGGAGAAATACAGTGTTCGAACGCTTTATTTCATATTATACGGAAGATTGTGCTTTTGCCCGGTCTTTGAAAATGTAACTTCGGTACAACTGTTTATCTCAATAGATCAAATTATAAGCTAAATTCTGTCGCTGGTCGGAAGACTTTATATATTAAGTGCCCTTTTTTCTTGATAATTCTAGATTGCGGCTCACACAAAAACAATCGCCTCCCTGGTATCGTCTATATAAGACTGGAAATGTCTAGATACGAATAGTCACAAACATAATGGTAAACAATTCGAAGAAATCTCTGCGCGTTCGCCAAAATTATAACTTTCATACATGGCTTAGACAGAGGTGGATTCAGGGACTACACCTGTGTGCTATTTCGTGACGTTACCCCCTCCCTAAAAGGAAGTTCCTCCTGAAGTTTCTGTCTAGCCGGAACTGGATGTTTAAATCGGCAACTGGACCCATGTCTGCATTTTCCGGTCGTATGGAAATAGCAGGGCACCGTTTTCAACGGGTATCGATAACGAGGGGTATAGCTGCAAATTAACATGTGGACACGGGTTTCTTGGAAGATCACCTCTATCATGTTCCTGATGATTCGCCAATCCAAATGGCTGCTCTCTATCCTGGACATTGCTAGTTTCTCCACGTGGGATTCCAGCACATGATCTCGAAGGCTTCGTAGCGGTCCCCACTCATCTCGGTAGGTGGATCGATCTGTAAATTCGTTTCTAGTTACCAAGTAGAAGACGTACCGCGAATTGTGTTTGAGACTCAGTGTCTTGCCAGGTGCTGGCATCTGATCTTCAAGTTTATCTAATTGTCCAAACTTATTTCGAAAGACGGTTGCCAGCACGTAACGTGGCAGACAACACACAGACACAAGTTTTCACACTATACAGACAATTCACTCACAGATGCCGACAGACAATTAGAGATTATGCAAACGTTCCTACTACAAGCATGTTTGAAAACTTTTCGGTTTAAGAATTAGCTGTGGTAGCAATTTTACTTGAAGAAGAAGAAGAAGGAAAGAAATTTGATTATGTGGAAGTAGAGCAAAAAATGAAAAGGAGGTTTGGTTTTAGTTTTTTTTGCAATTTCCTTCCACGCGTCATCTTTTCTTTGAGTGTCGCTGTATCTGCGATCACTTAAATCAAATAGGAAGGAGTACCCTCGCACCAATTCTATTAGTTTTCCATTATTCATCCCTGATTCGATATGAAAAAAAAATCCTGACGCCACAGACACACACCAGCACAGACAAAATATTCTTTACGACAATACTGGCCGTTGCTAGTACGTGTCTGTACGTACACGTCCCGCTTAATGTCTGTAGATGTGAATACTCATATATATATATATATATATATATATATAAAAAAAATTTTTTTTTATATAACGACTGAAAAATGCTATATAGGTGGGGATAACGGGGATTTCAGTCCAAGGAATCAACGCCAAGATCTTTTATTTACAAAATGCCGCCAAGCTTTCGTGTCCTTTTGACACTTCTTCAGGGCAATGTAAAATATTTTAAGTAAATTCAATATAAATAATCATTAAAAAATTTGTAAATATAAAAATAAATATAATTATAATATACTTGATGTCATATTTCACATAATGTATCGATTTGTCTTATGTGAAATATGACATCAAGTATATTATAATTATATTTATTTTTATATTTACAAATTTTTTAATGATTATTTATATTGAATTTACTTAAAATATTTTACATTGCCCTGAAGAAGTGTCAAAAGGACACGAAAGCTTGGCGGCATTTTGTAAATAAAAGATCTTGGCGTTGATTCCTTGGACTGAAATCCCCGTTATCCCCACCTATATATATATATATATATATATATATATATATACTATATGTAACAATATTTTTTGGGTCTTTGCTGGTACGTGCTGGACACTCCACGTGCTGGTAGATGTGAATGGTACTTTATACGTGTTTGTTACTGGCGGAGATGTTATGTGCAAGTGAGTACTCTTCCGGGAGTGTGAACAAATCTGGTCTTTGTTCTGTAGTGACTCCTTACCTAGCTTTACCCGTATCTCCGTATGCGCCTATAAATTCTTCGAAGGCTGGGTCAAACTCTTGTTGTAGATGGATCACCACTTCCTCTTTGTCATGGTCTCTTTTGAATAGCGCTAGTCGGTTTTATTGGACTACTCTCGGTTTTCCATTGGGGATCTTGCTTATACGATAGATGATGTCGTTGATCCTCTTCTTGATTAAGTATGGACCTTCCCATGATTTCTGTAATTTTGGAAAAAATTCTTTTCTCCTTCTCGGGTTGTTTAATTATACTTTGTCCCCTTCTTCGAAACTACCTTCTGTGGCCTGCGTGTCGTACCGTTTTTTCCATTCTGTCGCTGGCAACTTCAAGATTAGTTCGAATCAATTCGTGCACATCGCTCATCCTTCTTCTTAATTGGATCACGTAATCTTCTCCTGTTAGATCTTCGCCAGGCCGACAGCCAAACTCCAGGTCACAAGGAAGCCTCATTTCACGTCCAAACAGGATTTTCGCAGGTGTTTCACCCGTGGACTCATTTATGGCAGATCGATAAGCCCAGGCAAATAGGGAAAGATACTGGTCCCAATCTCTCTGATGGCTGTAAACTACTTTAGAGACGTATTTTCCAATGGTCCTGACTGTGGATGCGACGCTGTTATCCTGGTCTTCTTCATTCCCAGGTTGTCACAAATTTCTTGAAATACCTGGCTCTCAAAATTCCTTCCTTGATCGCAGTAGACTTCCAAGAGCACTCCATATCGGCTGATAAATTCTCTCACCAGTACATTCGCGACAATTGTGGCCTCTTTATTCGGGATCGTGTAAATTTCCAACCACTTTGTAAAATAATCCATTACTACCAGGATGTATTTACCGCCATTTTCTGTCGTTGAAAATGGTCCAGCGATATCTAAAGCAATCCTTTCGAAAGGGCTTCCAACATTATATTGTTTCATGGGGGCATTTCTCTTGCGATGTGGTCCATTACTCGTAGCACAAGTCGTACATTTCTTACACCAGTCCTTTATATCGTCGGAGCTGTTCATCCAATAAAACCTTTCACGGACTGGCTGAAGGGTTTTATTTACTCCCAGATGACCTCTCGATGGACTGTCGTGTAACTTTCTCACTACCTCTTCTACTCTCGTTATCGGGATAACTATCTGTCTTCTCTTCTCAGAATCATGATCGTACTCAAGGATTCTTTCCAACAGGCCTTCTTCCAGGACAAGGGAGTCCAACTGAGCCCAATACGCCTTGAGTGTCGGTGAAAATCTTGACACTTCTTGCCAGGTAGGTCGCCGATTTTCTTCCCTCCATTGCCGAATCTTCTTTAGGTGAGGTTCATTCTCCTGATCTTCTCTGATCCTGGTGGGTGACCATTCTTCGTTGACTACCGTGATTCTTGAAACTTGCAGCTTCCTTAGATTTCGGCTTATTGCAATGATAATAGTCTACAGGACATGACCGTCTAGGCAAAGAGTCAGCGTTTCGGTTATTCACATCAGCTCTGTGTTCGCCGCTGTCTAATTTCCCCTGTGACTGGAGTTCTTGGGTTGCAGGAGTCCCGGGGGCGCTTAGACGGGCTGCGTACCTGCTCTAGCTCGCCTCACTTCCGGCATTTGATCCTCTTCGGCTTCTTGTTTGCCATACCTTTCAACAAGTTGACGATCTGGTCAAGTCTGTCATCGTCAACTTCTTCCTGCATGGTCCTACATTTGTTGTACCGCGAATACTCCGTGGCTGCTTTGCATTTAAGAGGTTCTTGGTTTGTAGGAGTCGTAGGACGCTTACACAAACTGCGTACCTGCTCTAGCTCGCAACAATTACAGCAACTAATCTTACTTATTTATATAAACAATTCACTACTGTTTATTTACTTAGACTTAATTTATATTTACTTGTTTACTGTTTATCTCACGAGATCAATTTATAAACTAACTTCTGCCGCTGGTCGGAAGCCTTTATATATTCAGTGCCTTTTTTTCTGGGTAATTCGAGATTACGGCTCACACAAAAACAATCGCCTCCCTGGAATGGTCTAGATAAGACTGGAAATGTCTAGATAAGAATAGTCACAAAAAATAATGGTAAACGGTTCGAAGAAAGCCCTGCGCATTCGTCAAAATTTTAACTTTCATATATGGCTTAGACAGAGGCGGATTCAAGGACTACACCTGTGTACTATTTCGTAACAATACATTTGAACGGGTTTCATTTTTATTTATTTATACAATTAGTTCCATAGCAGTTAGCAAGTAATGCAAAATTGAGGATACCGATACAACCGAAAGAAAGTCACAAAAAGTTGCATCATCAAAGAGTTCAAATAAAAGTTTATAGTGGATGACTATTCTGATTTGAATGATTTTTTTAAAATGTCGGTAATTTTTGGTTATGCAAACAGAGATATTGACGAAAATCGTTCCGGAAACAAGCGCTTGGTTTTTAAACGGTAACTTCCTTGATTTTAAATCTACTAAATTGATCCAAAAACTATTTTGTTGAGAAGTAAACAACTACAAGTTATGTAAAGCTGAAAGTGATCAGAAGAGTACCTTTGTCTCTTAATTGCAAACTTCTACTAGCCATAATACCTCTGATCATTTTTATCATACAGAAAAAAAATATTCCGCGACAAAGAAATTAAATATTTTCATCCCTGCATATTTTTTGTATATTTCTTATTTTTCTAGTTATTATCGACAATATGTAATTTTAGAATCGTTTTCTCATGTAAAACGTTATATTTCCAAAAATAAGCATTTTAAACCGCTTAAACTTATATAACTCCTTGTGAACGCATAAATATAACATATTATTGAAGGATTGCCTTTAATAATTTTGCATTTATCAAAAAATTTGTCAGTTCTTGTGCTGATTTTTTTTCCGGAAAAAGTGAATGATTGCTCTTATTTTTATTCTCTAATTTGTATGCCAATGACTCCAAATCAAGTTCAGTTTAATGATTTTTCAATGTACTTTAAAATAACCGGCCTAGCTTTGTTTAAATCTCGAAATTTTTTATTCATTTCACGTTAAATGCATATAATTCATATTACTTTTTTAAATAAACCTAAATGTTTCTAAATAACTCCACAATGTATTGAAAAAATGGAATTGACAATCGTTTCGATATTACTAACATCTTCAGGCTGACAGAAGTTACATTTCATTTGATGCCTACCTGATGTTTAATTATTTTTGGCTAGTCCAAGAAGTGACCTATCTTGTGATTGACTTGATATATGTTAATAGAAAAAAGAAGATATGATATTACAAATATTAAATCTTAGATATCATTAGTCCTGTGAGGATATCCTGGATACCTTATTCACATTTAAGATCACTATAACTGTGTAATGATATAGGGAACTAGGAAAACTGCTGATCCTTACAATTATTACTCAAGAAGACAGTTAAAATGTAGAGAGCTTCCTAAACTTATCTGTTCATTGATGACTTCATATTGTGGATCTCTTAAGTGTCTTCCAATTATAATATCCTCATTAAAGAAGTCTGGTATATATAAACTTAAATGTCCAGAATGTAAAGCTGTAGATTTGGGTCAAACCGTTAGAAATTTTGAAATTAGATATAGCGAACACTTATGAGCATACAGATTAAAACAACTAGATAAATCCCACTACGCAAAACATCTATTAGACACCTAACACAGAACTAGAAGTACTACATATTTGTGAAACAAGAACTGGATTTCCTTGAAGAATTAGAAATTAGAAGACATTTAAGAGACCCACAATATGAAGTCGTCAATGAACAGATAAATCCAGAGAGTTCTCCACTTTTAAATTATCTTAGTAAAGTGATAATTGTAAAGAACAGTAGATATATTTTTCCTGGTTTCCCATATCATTGCACAGTTATACTGATTTTAAATGAGAAAAAGGTATTCAGGATATCCCTACCTACGGGGCAAATAATATTTCAAGTTTTAATATTTGTTATATCATATCTTCTTCTTTTTTCTATTCATATATATTAAGTCCATCACAAGGTGGGCGATTTCTTGGTCTAGCCAAAAAAGTTATTAAACATCAGATAGTGCTCACATGAAATGTAACTTCTGCCATTCTGTTGTTGATAGTAATATCCAAACAATTGTCAATCTTTTAGAATTTTTACCATTTTTCAATATATTGTGGAATTATTTAGAAACATTTAGTTTCATTAAAAATAGTAATATGTGTAGATTTCACAGAGTAACAGTATATTGCATCTAATTCAATTTCCGCAAAAAAAATGTTATCTTCAAACAGCAGTATCTCAGCACCCATTGCACATATATAAATGAAAAGAAAACACTTACTCTTTTCCTTTTTTTATGATTCATTTTTTTAAATATTTTTTTGTTGAATATCAATTTTACGACTTATTCGAGGAAAACTGTTGACAAACGTGGTTTGTTTAATGAAAAATGTTCGTATGGAACTTTTTGCTTTGAATTTTCCCCTCAATTGATTTCCAAATTTATTTTTAATTCAAGAACAAATCATAGTGTGCGAGTAATATCACGTATAGAGTGTACTTTGAGATAAAACTTCCAGATTGAGCTACGTCTCTTTGAGGTTTGAGTAGTCTTTAAGTCTTGGAACCACCGCTTTCATCTCAGGTTTTGTTCCTCCAACCCAGGAATATATAAGTTTAATATGGCTGGAACGCAGTGGTAATAAGTCATAAAATTTTTCGACGAGGAAACAAAGGAGGATACGTCCCCTTCATTTTCAAAAACAGTGTTTCTTGAGATTTGTGAAAGACGAGGGGAGGTTATTAAGACAGTTTGATCTGCCTTCCCCTATGGGAGGAAATTAACAAAAATTGATAGTAAGTTTTAATGTATTCAATATAGCATGCTCTAATTTTGGACATTTTAAAATGTACCCATTGAAAATATAATAATTTGGGTTTTATTTTATGTTATACATCCACCAGTAAAGGTGTTGAGCCATTGCTACCTTCACCACATGTGGAAGATGTTCCCTCCACCAGCTATGGGATGTAAGGTATTGGGACCTTGCCGATTTTCATATATAGCCCATGGTATGACAATTCATGGGAAATGAAAGTGAGTATTAACTTTTGTTGAGCCATTACGTCTAAGTATTTGGTCTAGCGGTAACCAAAAATCTCAAATATCCAATAAAGACAAAAAATAAAAAAACAATAAATAAAAAATATTTCAGAAATCCAAAAAATATTTAAAAACAGAAAAAAATCAAAAACTCCAAAAAAACCAAAAAAAAATAATTAAACACTCAAACATTTTTTGATATTTTTTTTGGCTTACATACAAAAACTTTTTATTTCAATAGTAAGCGCATTTTGTTTATATAAATTTTCAAACATATTTGTGTGTTCACTTATTTATTGTTATTATTCTGTGTGTACTTGTAGAAGCTCAACCAGAAACGAGAAAGGACTTCCACAAGACGGTGAGATTTTTAAGAGCCCTTAAGAAACATTTTAATAATCATATACTGCCAAGAGCTGCAGAGTAACTTAAACTGCCTTATGCGATGGTTTCATAAGAACCGAATGCTTTTAAATGTAGAAATATACAAATATGCAATATGCTAGGTTTAAGCTTGTGATATAGACCTATTTAATACGTCCAGTAAAGAAATAAGGATGTGTTTTAAGTGGAAATGAAATGTTAGATATATTATTTTAAATTTTGTACAGTCACAAGTGCTGTTTAGTACTCTTATATGTAATTACTTGGCACCTTGTATTTACAGAGCTGGGCAGTACTTAACTACCTTTCCTTTAAGAATGTTAATTACTTTTGTTCTTAAAGTCACGGTAATTTTACTCAATTATTTTCTTTCACAGAAAGTTGCCAAAAATAGTAGTTAACTACTCATTGCTAACATTTTTTTTTATTAAGTGTTCCAGCTCGCTGTGTTTATAGCATTATAATAATAAATAAATAAATTAATATAAACCTATCACAAATAATTTTCTAGTTTTATCTTGATTTAACATCATTTCAAAAAATAATGATACTCCAATCTAGAATGTATGTTACTCAAATAATTTTTAATGATTGCATTGTTTTTACATTATATATTCTGTTTGTTAAGAAAAATACTTTGTGAAAGAAATTATTTGTTGTGTATTTTTGTACCAAAATAAATAAATTGTTTATATGATTATTGTTTTATTTTTTCCAATTTCACCATTTATGGTTTGATATTCCATTTAATTTAACTCTAAATCTAATTATTATTGATTTAATGGAGTTAAATTGAATGAAATGTCAAATGATGGGCTATAAATGGTTATTTTGAAATAAAATAATTAGAATACAGTAAATTTGAATATACCGCCAACACATAAAATTACAGAAATCTTTTTAACATCACTCAACTGTTTAGTCGACAGGCACTTTAGGTGGCGCCACAATCAGTGTCTTATCTATCTGTGGCACAGGCTACGGTTGGCCAAGCAGATACTATTCTGTCTAGGTTCAACTTCTGTGACTTGGTTAACAAATACCTGGGTTTGGAGAGATTGTTATATAAGCACAGGAAGATTTGTATTTGATTGTTGAGGCTTGATTGACTGATTGTTGAGGCATAAACATTTTCTATATATTCTCTTCCTAAAGAAGCCGTTTAGAATAGCCGGCGAGTTCAATGCTCAAAATGACGCAGTCTCAACCCAAAAGATTCTCTTTTCGGAAGCCCTCGGTTTTTTTAAAATAGAGGAGATTACTAGACAGAAATATTATTGAATGCATTTCAGCAGAATAAGTACCTACTTTAGATTTATCATATAAAAATGAGTGGTTCTTGTGAATTCTGATAATCAACATTGTTAATGTAAACTGTGTTTGATTGGAAGAAATACTATTACCTATCATCAAAATATATTATATGATAAAATGAAGGTGAAAATATTTGAAAAATTTGAACTACTGTAATTGTTGCTGCCGTTTCCATGTGGATTATTTTAATAAAAGAAATTCAAACCGTAACTAAAAAAGTATTATGAGGAATAATCTATACAAAAAGCGATGAATTAGGTGTCCGCATTAAAATTCAAAACACAGAAACCAAGATTAATTTTTTTTTCTGAATGCATGCTATAAGATACTCTCCAATATCCTGCTGGAGACAATTAGACAAATAATGGAGAAATGTTGGGAATTTAACAGAGAACTCCACCAAATGTTTATTGACTTCAAACAGGCATTTGCAGATCAAAGTGGTGACAAGCAATGCAAGAACTTGTATTCCCAAAAAACCTTATATCGCTGATATAAATATGCATGGAGGGTACGCGATGTAAAGTAAGAGTCGTGCAGAGTATCTCCGACTCCTTCATCAATAATGGTCTCAAGCAAGGTGATACACTCTCACCAAAACTCTTTAACATAGCATTTATGTGTAATTAGAAACTCTAAAATCGAGAATCCAACTGCTCTGTTTCACCAAGAGGGACCCAACCTGCTCCTGGCTTTTGCAGACGACGTCGATGTGATTGGCAATAGTAGGATCAACCTCAAAGACTCCTTCATAAAGTTCGAAAAAGAAGCAGAGAAAATAGGCCTCAAAATAAACGAAGACAAGACCAAGTATATTTACATGAGCAGAAATAATCGGAACCGAGATAGAGTAGAACAAAACTTCTCTACAGGAGACTACATCTTTGAGCGGACAAGAGAATTTAAATATCTGGGTACAAGTATTAGTGAAAACAACGACATCACAGAAGAGATAAATAACAGATTACAGGCTGCAAACAGATGCCTTTTTGCCCTTCAAAACCTCATAAAATCTAATATATAAACCAGAAAAAAATAAGATAAGCATATACAAAACAATTATAAGGGCTGTCGTAATGTATGAATGTGAGACCTGGACACTAACGGTTGCAAGCGAAGAACGACTTAAGGTCTTTGAAAGGAAAGTGCTATGAAAAATAAACGGTTTTAAAGTTTAAAACTAACTTTTCCGCATCTATGAAATGCCCTGATTAATATTCTATCATAAAATTGTCACTTGTATACACTTCGGGGGATGTATCGTGTTATAAAACCGAAATTTCTCCAAAAGTAACCAAAAATGCAGTATACCTGGATTTATAGAACTCGCTGTGCTCGCTATAGTCAGCTGAAAATCAATAGGCTACATCTGTGAGACACCTTGAACAATATCCAATCATAAAATTGATCAATCGTATACTCTCTGGAAGCTGTATCGTGCTAACAAACTGAAAATTCTCCTAAAATGACAAAAATTTGGTACTTCAAGTACGATAGCACTGGTTGTACTGGCTTTAGTGAGCTGAATATCAATAGCGTTCATGTTTGAGACGCTCTGAATAATATCCAATCATAAAATTGGTCACTTGTATATACTCTGGAGGCTGTATCGTGCTAACATACTGAAACTTCTCCAAAAATGACAAAAATATCGTACTTAAAGTACTGTAGCACTTGCTGTATTGTTTCTGGTGAGCTGAAAATCAATAGCGTTCATTTGTGAGACGTCCTGAATAATATTCAATCATAAAATTTGTGACTTATTGAACTCCGGAGGCTGTATCGTTCTGAAAAACTGAAATTTCTCAAAAAATGACAAAATGTCGTACTTCAAGTACCATAGCACCCGTTGTTCTAGTTCTGGTGAGCTGAAAATCAATAGGGTTCATTTGTGACATGTCCTTAACAATATTCAATCATAAAATTGGTGACTTATTACACTGCCGAGGCTGTATCGTGCTAACAAGACATGTAAGAAAAAGTGACCGACGACAACGACGACGACATACACACAGGATTTTTTTCTAATAATCGTTTTTTGGTGTTGTTGTTGATGGAAAACGTAAAAATAACTCAAATTTTTTTTTCAAAATCCCACATTTTTTGTGGGTAAACCAATATTTTTCTCGCATATAGATAGGTTGGGCGGAAAAGCAATATTTGGCCCAATTAGAGACGAAAATACAGGGCAATATAGAATAAAAACCAAACAAGAACTCAAAGCACTCTACACTGATACCGACATAATAAACGAAATGAAGACCAGGAGACGACAGCGGGCAGGACACGTTAAAAGATTTACAGATAGAATGGTAAAACTGGTGTGGAAGGAGGTCCCGAGAGGAAAACGTCCATTAGGTCGGCCCCGCCTTAGATGGAAAGATAATGTTACAAAAGACATAAAAGCCATGCAATTTGAAGATTAACCAAATCGGATGCTTGATAGAGAAGGATGAAGACGTGTGGATGAGTTGGCAAAAACCCTCCCAGAGTTGTGAAGCCATAGATGATGATGATGATGAAGATTAATTTTTATTATTTATTTTTGTAATGTATCTACATATGTGCTTCTCGTATTACCTTTATGCAATAAATTTTCTTTTCACTTTCATAATATATTTTGCATATATTCATTTTGACTCATATCCTCTATTGATATGAAAATTGAAGACCTAACGTCTGGTAGAGTGCAAATATTTATGTACGCTGTGTAAAGTTAACATGTTTAGAATTTTTAATAAGTGGCCATTGTCTTTGACTTTATATTGGTCAGTGGCACTCACGTACCAGCAAAGGTTGATCTTCAGTCGTTTTTTATTAGCTCTAGTCTAAGGTTAACCTTTTATTTTTTCTTTACAGTTTTAAAGCATTCTAAGGAGATTGAAGTGTTACATTTTTGGAATATCAGTCTTGTACATGGAGTCATTGTGTTAAAAGTAATCCAGGATGCGCCGGATTTTAATTGTAAGTACAAATGAAATTTACTGTCTCGACCCTTACTTTGTGGAATCTTCTCATATTACTGTTTTAAATGAAACTGTTTTTAGATAATTTCACAATATATTGATAAAAAATAAAAACCCAAATTTGTTTTCGACTGCACATAAATGTTTACACAATTTGCCGTTCACGCCAAATGGACAATCACAAATGCGAGTTCAGAATATACAGTATTTAATAGCTGAGTTTATTTTTCTGATCCAACATGAAATAGATTATCAGCTTTTTTATAAATTACGTTTACTTTCTTACTTTTACGACACATATTTGAATAATCAATTTGTTATGTATATCCTTCTTTATATTTGCATTCATTTTCTCGCTCCTCTCTTCATTTTTCTTATTTATAGTTTCATTTATATTCTTGTTCCTTCCATCAATTTCATTATTTATAGTATGGTTATTGTTTTCTATCTCCTTGTTAAACTTTTCATTTTCATTCAGTTGATTTACTTTTTCTCTAAGAATTTGTATATTTTTATTAGTTTTAATTATTTCCCTATCTAATTTTCTTGTATTTTCTTTTACTTCCATGAACGAATTTTCCAAAGAAGTATGAACTATTTCTAAATCGGTTTCGTTCGATACAAAACTTTTATTTGGTGATTGAAAAACAGATATAAAAATTTTATTAATATTATTATTTTCGTTATTGTCAATTTCATTATTTTCTATAACATTTTCAATATTACATTGATATGATAAATCAGGTAATGAATCTATTTCAAATGCATTCATTGGTTTGTTCAAAATGATTGAATTTGTTTTATTTGTATCATTTATTATTTCTACTACTGCCTAACCATTCTGAGCTACAGTTAGTGTTTCTAGAATATAAACGTTACCTGAATATATTTTATTCATTAAAATTTCTCCGTTTGTTACAGTAATGGGTAAAGATTTTATTAGTTTTTCCGTTTGGCCAATAGTAAATTCATATTTAATTTCTGTTGGTAACCTAAATTTCATAGAAATAGAAACATATTCATTAGTTAATTGTATTAACAAATCAATATTCAACATGATTTTAATGATATCTTCGACTCCTATAATACCATCAAAATCATATATTATGAAATAAATATAGCCATTATAATTAAATTCTTTGAACGCCGGTATTTCAGCCTGAAATATTATTTTTTGCTTATGAGTGAGGTTTTAATATAAACATTTGAGTAATAAATACATTGTGGATTATATTTCTTGGCTATTGCAGATCGTAATAGAGATTTTGTACCACCAGTATCTATTAAAAGTTTTAATTTTGGGTTTTTTATTTCAATTTATAGTAGCGGGTTATTTGGAGCAATATTTATTTCTACTAGCTCAGATTTCTTTTCTGAAGAGTCTTATCGAAAATTTGGATTTTGTTCTCTATCATTATTTTCTTCAATATGACCGAAATGTTCAAAATAATCTGCCAATTCTACTGTTTCTTCAATTTCTTCCATTTTCTTCGTAGTTATCATTATATAGTTGTTTAGAGATGAGGTTTTGAGGTAATGATTATTAGTATTTCGGAATCTATTATTATCATTTCTATTCGTTAAATTGTTATTTTTTTTTTTTGGAGAATCTATAAAATTTCTCGACGTTGTCGACATGGGTTCCGGACCGGGTAACCTGTGTACAGGTACTTGGTGAGGTCAAAAAAAATTTAATTTTGGACCAAATACTTGTGCATTAGTCGGATAATGTCGAGGTTGTTGTGGTTGTGGCTATATGTAAATTGAATGGCTTGGAAAGTTTTGTCGTTGTTGAATACTATTGTTATAGTGATTATAATTATTTTTAAGGTAATTTTGATAATCAAAGCTCTGATTTTGATTATTATTATAGTTATACGAATTATTATTTGGTGACCTATAGCTACTGGAATTTTTTAAGGATCTCGGCTCATTTAAATGACCGTATAACCTCTCAAAATTCTCAAATTCTTCAACGTAGGCCATCGCGTCTTCTGAAGAATCACTCTATTTCTTATGCATTTTATTTTTGAGGACACCGGTACATCCTCCAGTAAAGATGTTCAGTGCCGTCTTATCGCAATGATTTACATGACATCTTTTATCATTTTCAGTAAGACTAAAGTTGTTACTAATTCTCTGTATAATTTTACTTTTTAATAATTAAAGCCTAGCCCCAAAATCAATTAAATTCTCATTTCTTAATGGACTTATTCGTGTTCATTCCTGCACGATACAGTCCAGATTTCTTCGATCTGAAAAACAGTGTTTCAAGGCTTCCTTGATCTATGGCCATGTATTTAGTTCCATTCTGTTTCCTACCATGGCCTCAGCTTTTCGTAACTGTTTTCCCGTATACAATCCAATACATGGTTATTTATTTCTATGCCATTATATATGGCATACGTTTCGATTAATTTTTCACATTTAGTTATAAATTTGTTTAATGAGTTACTGTCACCGTCGTATAGTTTACATTTTAGTTTAAATAGCTCCCATTTTAGAGTTTTTGTAGTTGCAGTGGCCATTTTGTTATTTATGTATGAATATATGAGTAAATTTTGCAGAAAAAACCAAATAAGACATTGGTTCACAATGAAAATATACAATTTAAAAACTAATAAAAAAAATTATTAAACTTGAATGTGGGACTTTGTGTCATCGTGTTCATAGAAGAGAACATATGCTTCTCCACTGACTAAAGATTTCCACGATATTAATAGCACCCTTGAATCGTTATATTCGTGCCACTGTCCCGTATAGGGATGTCGGCAATATGCTGTGTAGTGACCATTATAAGTGGTTCCACAGTGATTTTATATAGCGTAGAGGTTGTACATACAAGGTGCCACATTATCAGCTTCGTAATGGCTCATATCCAAGCCCTATTGCAACATTGAGTTTTCTACTAAATCTTTCTATTTGCGAAAAGCGCTTCAGGTGAATAACCAATATTTTCGGAAACTTATTAATTGAGAATGATTTAGTGCACCGTCTTCGTTTCTTACATTTCGAACATGTTGGTTTCTCATCACCGTCGAGTGCTTCTTCTCTTGTAAACGAATCTAAACATTGTGAGAGTCGTAATTGACCGGTTATTTGGGGTATCGAAAGGGATAAATCCCAAAAGGGATCGTAGGTAACTGAACAGTGACCACAGTGTGTGCACTTGATTGTTGATTTTAATTGACCGACAAAGGTATCTACAATCTTGGAATTGTCCATTCTCGGATATCTCAACCAAGATTCTTGTGCTTTCTCAATATCACTAAGTTTGTCATCAATTTCTATTAATATGGGCTTCGGTTTTTCATATACCTTTTTGACATCTTCGTGAAGTCCTGCTAATAGGTAACGAAGAAACTCCTGTGCATCATGTTGAGTGTATCCTATGAACCTTGAAGTAAATCGCTGAATCTGACTTTTCAATGATACTGTATCAACCACTTTGTCTGAACCGTCTTCAGACCAAAGCTCTTGAATAACTTCAGCAAATGCTGTAATTAGTGGTCCTTTTATGCTAGATATGTTTGTGTTAATATCTCTTATGTATGCGTCTTTCTTTAAATATTCTAATAGCCACCTTGTGTTTGATAGGCATTGGATAATACTATTATGAAACATGTGTTACCAATATTTTTGAGGCCTTTGAGACCCAAAGATTTATGGGGAATACCCTTTATGGATCTGATTGTGGACATATTGTTAAGAACTCTTTCGCAACTACTATCATTGTCCGAATAATCTTGGATTCTATTATTGTCTTTCTCACTTGATCGGCGTGATAAGGAATTTGAATTGATGTTGTTTGCTATTGAATTGAATGTAGATATTGCGGTTTTGGAAAGTTTGGTTGATGTCGATAGATCATTGGTCTGGTTCACTTTGTTAATATATTCCTTGTTATCTACATCATTTTTAGACGTGTCCATTTGTTCTTGTTGAGTTTCATCCCCTTTATGAAAATCTTTAATCGAAAATAAAATGTATGAAGAGAAGTTCTTAACTCTAGGATTCTTTTTAGAAAGGGAATTGATGTTTATTGATTCCTCAGTTACTACGACCCAATCGACTTCTGACCCATAATTTTTTTCTACGTCTTCATTCTCTTCCAATTTTGAATTTGACTGCAAAACAGCGGGGTTATTTTGACACTAGTTGGAGGCAATGTCATTTTTTTTGGTCACCGAAAAATGATTACCAGATTTTTTAACTCTGGTTGATATTGATTTTGTACTTAGTGGTTTCACTAAATTGGTCACATCAGATATTTTGGATCTAACCTCAGTTGTCTTATTGGCGAGGTTTGTATCATTTTTTACTGTTCTGGAGAGTTTGTCATTAAAATTTTTACTCAAATCGGCTACTGATGCGTGGTTTCCGTTATCATCTTCATCAGACAAATTGTCTGTATGAGTATTGTTAGAGTACGCCACACTGTTAGTATAAATACCTTCCATTTGATCGTTTACCTTTTTATTCGATGTCTTCAACTCTATTGGGGGTAAATCAGTTTTATATTTTGTTTTGGTCAAAGATAATTTATTGTGTATATTAATCGCATCATTCTCTAGCATAGTCATCTTCTTAAGTATTCCTATGAATGGGACATCATCTGGGTGGTGGTTATCTATATTTTTTAGTACACTGAGGCCCAAAAACTTGTTGGAGGCATAATTTATAAAATTGTCAACGCATGTATTATCAGAAGGCACACATTCTGAAGAAGAGAATGATGTTAAATAAGAATTTCGGAAAAAGGAAACATCACATGTTTTAGGGTCGGTAATGTGAGAAAGTTTGAAAGTGGTAGAAGAATTAGGTTTCTTATGATTAAGTTTCATAAAAAGTTTATATTTTCAGATGAAACTGAATTCTTCAAATTTTTATTAGAATTATTATTATCCTTAATATTCAATTTATTAAATGTTTCTAATAAATTTTCCAATCCGTTCATAAAATAAATTGGCCGCAAGTATATTTAAAATTTTACAAAATATCTCTCCTACGCTTTTAAAAGAGGTATGTAAAGGTAAAAAGGAAACTTGGCACTTACAAGTGATTTGAAGAGCACCGGTTTCTTCTTTTTTCGTCGATAGTAGATTCTTCTGGAATTCGCGCTCGATGTTGAAACATTAAATCGTGTATTTTTTATTCGACCCAACTTTTAAACTTCGAAAATTGTTTTTAAAAACTTTATTTTCATAATAAAACCAAAACTACAATTAATACTTTTAAAACAATTACTTGAAATAATATAGTTATAATGATATTCATTTATCTATATATATGTATATATATATATATATATATATATATATATATATATATATATATATATTATGAGTGAATTATTTTAGGAAGCACTGACAATGGTAAATGTTTTGAATATTATTTTAGCATCTCTATATTCACATTAAACAAACGATATCATAGGTACATATTCAATATACAACTCATTTTAATTTCATTCATATCATGAAAAACAAATAATTCCCTATGTTTTGGCAACTTACAACCAAATTCACGCTTGAAAACCTCACACTCCAACACCTTCAAACCCTTATAGATGTTGTGATGAGTTCAATATATATATAACAAAGACAGAATTAGCGGGCATAGCACGCAAAAGAGGTTACAGAGAATGAGTGGTAACCGTAGACATGCATGTTTCTGGCTCATTAGCCTTCATCGGTACGGCATAACCAAGAAAAGGTGTACAACTTGGGAGCAAGGATGTTAATTGACACATGAGAAAACACAAACAACGGATTTCAACAAGATAACCAAACGCACATTTGTGCCTTCAAATGGAAGATCCCGAGTTTTCAGGACAACAACCAACAGAGACACGGAGGCGTCTATAGCTCTCCTGTCTGAACCTTCCGACCCTGGAATTAATGAAAAGATGAAATAATAACGCGTGGAATATAAAACAAAGACAGAATTAGCGGGCATAGCACGCAAAAGAGGTTACAGAGAATGAGTGGTAACCGTAGACATGCATGTTTCTGGCTCATTAGCCTTCATCGGTACGGCATAACCAAGAAAAGGTGTACAACTTGGGAGCAAGGATGTTAATTGAAACATGAGAAAACACAAACAACGGATTTCAACAAGATATATATATATCAAGATATATGCTAACTCTGCATTTCTTATCTTGTTTACTGTAATATAGTACAGGAAGACCCCGCTTAACGCGTAGGATACGTTCCATCAAAGTAGAGCGTAATGCGAAACAGCGCTAAAAGAGACTATCTTAACTTGTAAATAATGGGGTTAGGGGAAGATGGATAGAAAATTGGTTAGGTATTAAATTTAATAATTGTAAAAATAAAACCAAACATTTATTTCTTACAAAAATAAAAACAATATAAACGAATAACTTGTAAAAGAGTACAAGTCAGTAAATCATTCAGTCTATTCTGTGTTACCAATTGTCTGTTTTTTTGCCAAGAAGGCATCTAATGTAGTTTGCGTTTTCCTTTTGCGTTCTGTTAGAAGTTCTTTTTGCTCTTCTTCGAGATCACTACTATCAATATTTCTATTTTCTTCTTGCTCTGTTAAATTCTTGAGCTCATCATTAGAAAGGCTAGCTGCTGTTTCTTAAACTATTTCTTCGACGTCTTCCACATTTATCTCACCTGAATCGGTTTGTTTCGCTAATTTCACCATTTCTTCCACTATTTCAACCATATCGACAGAATGTTCAATGTCTTCGCTCTTACTTAAATATGAGCAAATGTTCTTCAATACTCCTTTCAAAGATCTTTCTGTTACCTCATTCCAAAAAAGATTTATGTTTTCTACAGCATTCATGATATTGTAGTTTGACTTAGAACAAGAGATACGCTCAAGTTATGTACAATATGGAAATGTCATACCTTCGACGAACGACGACTCTGTCGAAACATATCCAGTCGATCCTTCTGTACAATACAACCCCAATATAAACTCTCCTCAACAATATTACCCCTATCAATATACACCATTTCAAGGCTACCAACAACAATCCTACTACTCTCCTATTCAATCTTTCCAGAATATTTTAAGTGATTACAGAGCAACTAATCCTTATAGAATTAACAATAGCTATCAACAGCTAGTTGTGAGTCCTTTTGGTTTCCCACAATATGATGTAAATCCCTTCTTGGAAATGTTCTTCAATACTCCTTTCAAAGATCTTTCTGTTACCTCATTCCAAAAAAGATTTATGTTTTCTACAGCATTCATGATATTGTAGTTTTTCGAAAATTCTCTTATTGATTGCATCTCTTCTCCGTCTGTTTTTTCACACATCTGCTTAAATGTTCGCCGCAAATAATAAGCTTAAAATTGGACATAACGCCTTGGTCCATTGGTTGGATTGAGACAGTTGTGTTAGGCGGCAAGAAAACCACTTCGACTGGAATGCATGTTGTTAAGTCTGATAAATTTGTTGGGTGGCTTGGAGCATCATCAATTAATAGTAGTGCTTTTTGGTCAAGTTTTTTAATTTCGTAATAACGTTTAACCGACGGGCAGATATGCTCAGTGAACCAATCCTGGAAATTTTTCATAGTTATCCATGATTTTTATTAGACTCCCGAATTACAGGTAAAGTTTATTTAAAAATGCCTTTCATCACTTTGGAGTGGTAAATTAGTAGTGGTTTTAATTTGAAATCTCCGCTTCACGGGATAGAAATGTTCGTTTTGGCATTCTTTTCCAATTTCCTGTTTCATCAACATTAAAAAGCAATTCCGGAACATAGTTTCCTTGTTCAATTATTGTTTCTAGTGTTCCTGAGAAATCAGCTGCCGCTATCGTATCACCACTTGCAGCTTCTCCCGTAATCTTTATGTTGTGAAGATTATTTCGATGTTTCAATATATTATACCATCCTCGACTAGCAATAAAAGTTTCACTTTGTGTCACTTGCCTCAGCCTGAATGTAATTAAAAAAACTTCTAGCTTTTTGCATTATGATAGATTGGCTTAATGTCATATTTCATTCAATTTCATCGCCAATCCATATAGACAATCGTTTTTCCGTTTCCTCAATGTTATTTCTAGAACGGGTAATTCTAGTTGCATTGCTTGACGTAGTTGCAGTTGCCGATGACGGTATTTTTTATTTTTTCTTTATTCTTTAGAATTGTCTATATTGTTGAAGTTGCCAAATTCAATGCAGTAGTAATTTGAGATTGCCGTTCACCAGAATGTATTCTTCTAATCACTTGCATTTTAGTTTCCAGTGAAATACTTTTCCTGGTTGCTTTCTTTTCTTGTTTTTTATTATCACCCATGATAAGAACTGAAAATTATAATATTTGTCACTGTATTAATCGTATGTTTCAAATGATAAAAATGCGTCCGTACAGCACCGCACCAAACAAGAAACATAACTACACTGTTTCGGATATGTTATGTACATATTTGGAAACCTAGGGTTGCGCACAATTTCGGGGAATCCCCGTAGTGCTGCCAGCAATTTCGGGGAATCCCCGGGGGTTGAAATAAAAGAGCGCTAAACCGAAGCAGCGCTAAGCGGGGTCTTACTGTATTCTTATTTATTTCTCGAGTTTTCTAGTCCTATAACTGATGTTTGTTTGAAGTTTTTCTATCCTTAAGAAAATCTTGGTAGTCAGTAGAAATACGTTGTTCATACCATTAAATCAACGGTGTTGAAAGTATATTGCAGCTCTTGTTAATATCCCTGTTTATATATACGCCAAGCGTTTTATATAAACAAGGTTAATACTTGGACTTCCTACAGTTGATCTTAAAGCTGTTTTAAACTACACAATATTTTGTACAAGATTTGGTTCAAGTTCTTGAATGGTAGTATCATACAGCAAATTGTTTCAAAAACCTAGATTGAACCG
The DNA here is from genome assembly GCA_963921935.1 of Galeruca laticollis. NCBI lineage: Eukaryota > Metazoa > Arthropoda > Insecta > Coleoptera > Chrysomelidae > Galeruca > Galeruca laticollis. The sequence continues at coordinate 109,883,493 of OY998175.1, read as the reverse complement.
AACATGTTCTATTTCTACACAATTTCTATGCCAAGGGCATGCGCAGTTGGGATATATCATAATTTCGTGTAACCTAACATAGTTGATTGTTTACAGTTTCATGTTTATGTGTTAGCCTCATTTTTAACAATAAATTAATCAAAAATAATCGATCATTCACACACCAAACGGATACAACCAAAGCCCAAAAATTTTAGGTTGTTTCATTTTTGACATTTCACTAGGATCATAGAACATTACATTTGCCCTTTAACATAGACGATTTTGATTTTATCGTGAGAAAAACGATGTACTGCGCAGAATCAGGAACTATTTCTTGAACAATATATTGTACATTACAATACAAATAAATTTACTGTCTAACAATTTGTACATGAAATTGAACCAAATCTTGTACATGAAATTGTGTAGTCTATAACAGTTTTTAGAATCTCTCGTAATCCGCAACTAATGAATATTCCAAGAAAAACTTACTCATTTCAGATTATTAATCTACTTCGGAAACTGATTTTTCCACCTTATTAGTTTTTCCTATACTGATAGAATAGTATGTTAATTCAGACAGGCTTGAATGAAAAAGTGTCTAATTGCCCAAGATTATTCTTACCTTGTCAAGGGGAATGAAGCGACACCTTCTCGATTAGCTATTAAAACCAAAAGTAAAGCATTTTACAGTTTTGAACTTTTGAAGCGTAAAAATCCCGAATTTCATTATCACTTCGGTGCTGTGCCTAGCACATGGGCGGCGCAGTGGATTTTGTTCAAATTTGATAATTTAATTAGAAATTCTACTTCATATGTGAATTCCACAGAAAATATCAACGCTAAAATACTCCTGAAGTGAAGATACAGTAACAACTATGTCTAGGCCTTGAATTATGTATATTGAACTTGTATTCTTTAAACACCTGCAATATATTTCCAATTAAAATTTCAAAAGTTTCTTGACGTTAAATAAATTCATAAAAAAATGTATGTGTAATATTTTCCAGATAAGTTTAGTTGTTATAAGTATATCACTGACAGAAGAAAGATCCACAAGAAGCAGACCCAGATTTAGACGTGAAGGCCATATTCCTCCTTCGGGGGTACCAACTTTCCTTAGAGATTCAGTAGAACATATTCCCAAAGGAGAAAAAAACCTTCCTTTGAAAACACAATCGCCATATGGATCCACAAGACTTCCATTGAGAGCCGCCGTTGAAAGCGTCCCAAATGTGTATGTAAATTTCATAAATTTGAAATAATTTGATACAAATTGAAAATGATATTAATAATTATTTTAATTATATTCGCATAGGCTGGAGAATTCTAGACGACTGCCTCTTCGAGATGCTGTGGAAAAACGACCCCCTCCAGATGACCCGTTTGACTTAGAACAAGAGATACGCTCAAGTTATGTACAATATGGAAATGTCAAACCTTCGACGAACGACGACTCTGTCGAAACATATCCAGTCGATCCTTCTGTACAATACCACCCCAATATAAACTTTCCTCAACAATATTACCCCTATCAATATACACGATTTCAAGGCTACCAACAACAATCCTACTACTCTCCTATTCAATCTTTCCAGAATATTTTAAGTGATTACAGAGCAACTAATCCTTATAGAATTAACAATAGCTATCAACAGCTAGTTGTGAGTCCTTTTGGTTTGCCACAATATGATGTAAATCCCTTCTTGGAAATACATCAACGAATCAGTAAGTATGTCTAAACAATAATGAACTCCTTGGGATGAAATTCACGAAGATAAAAAATATAGTTCCAATTAAATAATATATTCTCTCGATGCCAATATAAAATAATTTTCTACAAAATAACTTTGTGATTACTCTCAATTCCAGTGAGCATCTGACCAATCTCGTGAGATGTGTTATTAAGCGCCCATGAAATTAGTTAGTTGAAATAGAGCGATTTCTGTTAATCTCCCTACTCTATAGGCATGTTAACTTTCATGTGATAGACCACCTTTAGATGGACGTCTCTAATATGATTATCCATTATTTTTCCTTCGCTTTTCAGACAAACGATGTGAGGTGTATAAGCCTGAATGATTTGGGATTTGCCCAAATATTTTTACCTATTTTGGGGATGAAGATGATCTTTGCTCATCTCCAGCAATGTTTATAACTTTAAAAGCATGTGCCATGATGAACTCTAATAGACATTCACCTCGATCCGAAGTTCACTGTTTCACTTACTTTATCCTTATGTATTACCATGTACCCCTACAAGTGTGGATTGTTTAATGGAATTGAGTATGTGGGTATTCTTCTCCAGCTCTCTTTCCACTCATTTCTGTCCTGCGTTACTCTTTTTGTCCCTTTCCATTTTAAGTCTCTCTTCCTCTGGACTTCTTCTTATATATTTTAGCTTCAAATACCTATTTTACTATTCTTTCTTCCACCATTCATTATAGGTGGCCGAACCATCTAAGTTGTATTTCTTCAATTTTTTCTTCTTTCTGTTTAAACTTTAGATGTTGTCTATGTGTTGCATTCCTAATTTTATGTCTCCTGGTCTTATTTTATATTTTCCTCACAAATATCATCTCCATCGTATTTAGTTCTTGTTTTCGTTTATCTGTCATTGTTCACGTTTCTGCGCCATATGTAAGTATCGGTAGTACTACTTTCTTATACACTTGTGTTTTAATTTCTTTGGGTACCTCTCTTTTCCCGAAGAATGTATTTTTTTATTATTGCTGTTCTTCTTGCCTGTATTTTCTCCTATAGTTTCCCATCTCCTGATATAATTGAACCCAAGTATTCGAATTTTTGGACTTATTTTATATTTTCGTCATCTTCTGTATGTATGTGTGCTCTTGTCGTTTCTTCCCTATTATCATGGTTTTTGTTTTTGTTCGTTTACCGTCATATTATTATTTTGTAGTTTTTTCTTGAATATTTCCTGATTTTTTTTCAGATTTACGAAGTTTTTACCTATAACCACCATGTCATCTGCATAACAGCGTTCTGATATTAGTACCTTTTTCATTTTCCGCTACCTTTAAAATAACGTTCTCAAAATTTCCCTTCCCTCGTTTTTGTTACTTATACTCAACTTCGTTTTACAAATAGCTTGATGTTTCTCTCCAATTTCTTTTTGTCTGAGTTTGTAACAATTTATTTTGTAGTTTGTTACTTTCGTCTTATTTTTCCTCTGTTTGCTTAACTCCCATTCTTATTTCTAAGAGGGAGTGGTCGCTCCCTATTTCTGGCCCTCTTGTTACTGTTATATCTTTAATAATTTTCCACAGTTCTTTATTTATTAAAAAATAGTCTATTATTAATTTTTCGTTTCTTATTACTTGTCTGGTTATTTTATCCATTTCTTTTTTGGAGAAATGTGTGTTTCCTAATTTTAGTTCATTTTCTAAGCATAGGTCTATTATTCTGTTCCCATTTCAATTACTCAGTTTTTCTACATTTCTACCTAGGCACCATTATATGCCTTTGTTCTCGTTTCAAACTCTTCCGTTTATGTCTCCTATTATTATTACTTTCTTTTTTGTTTTGTCTATTTCCTCCGGTAATTACGAGAAGAACCTGTCTTGTTCTTCTTTATTGGCATCTTCATTTGGTCCATAACATATTTTTATAGTTATTTTTTCTTTCTCCTCGATGTCTTTCATCTTTACCGTCATGATTCTTTCATTTATGAACTTTTCTTCTTTTACATCTCTAATATTTTCTTCTTTGCTCTTTCTGATAATTTCTTCGAACTATCTCATCATTCTCTTTGTTTGGTCCCACCACTTTGTCTTATATGTTCTCTCGTACTTCTTACTTCAATTTTATTTCACACTTGTTTATTTTAAATTAATAACGTATTCCGTTTTTATTTAACTGTTGATTAGTTAAAATAATACACATATAAAGACATTTTATTAATATCACTAATTTGATTCGGTTGAAAAACAAAGTAACCCGTAGTTTTTGTGATAAAGCTCAATAAACAGGGTACTTTGGACAACCTTCTCTGTTCCATCCACTGATCCATCGTGCTTATTAAAAGACCGCTCTAAGGTAGTTCAACTAAATTGAGCCATATTTCGTACACTATGTTTATGCGTGTGTATTTTGACGCAAACATTAAACAGAAAATACCAATATTTTATTTCATGTTTTAAATTGTGACCATTTATAGTTTACAAAAACATTTTAATTTTTGTTAATGAATTCCAGTTAGGCATATTTGAGGTGTAGGGTTGATATGATGCATTGTTTTAATATGTGATCAAAATGCATTTATCATTCAATAGTCATGAAGACAATATAATACTCTTTGATTACTGCATTTCAGAAAATACCAGAATACATTCTACATCTCCTTCTTAGATTATGACAAAAGGTCCTGGTTGATACTATTATTTTTTTAGAAAAAAGTTCAGCTGATAATCAAAAAGTAGTTTGCTACGTTGGCGGAGTAGCATCATACAGAAAAGAACCTCTCACTTTCGGCCCGGAGGATCTAGACCCATATATTTGTACCCATATCATATACAACTACGCAACTATCGATCCCATAACATATACCATCATATCCAACGATGAAAACTACGACATTGTCAAAGGTAAATACAGTTTTACCCAGTGTTTCAAGTTTGTATTTCAATTTTAAAAATTAAGTCATGTAAATATATTCTTTTATTTAGGGGGATACAAAGCAATCACGAATTTACGCAGCAAGAACCCAAATCTGAAAATCCTCATTTCTTTGGGTGGAAGTAAAGAAGATGGTTCTCCCCGGTTCAGTAACATGGTGTCAAACGCAAGCAAACGAATCAGTTTTATACGTTCGCTCATTTCTTTTCTGGAAAAATACAATTTTGATGGTATGGAAGTCCACTGGGAGTATCCTGGATCTCAAGAATTTGGGGGACAAATCACCGATAAAGAATTTTTAGGTAATATGTCCGATCAACTTTTATTTCTTGATAAGTATCCTATCGTGACATATATCGTTACAATCGTATAATTCAGATTAGTTTATTTCATACACTATCACGCAATTTATTTTCATGACTAATTGAGATAATTCTCAACATAGGAATCTTTTAAGGATTTTTTCGAATATAGCAAATATTATTTTGATAGTCGGACCAAATTAACCGCAAATAAAGTATTCTCCTAATTATTTCTGCTATATTCAATAGATATTTGGTCTTAATTAAGATTCCGATGCCAATTGTCCTACTATCTTTCAAGTGGTCTTCCTTGTAACAATTTTCCTCTTGACCCTATATCTTACAATCATCACTAGTCTGTGTTCTTTCTTATAACATGGCGACTTCAGTTTCTTACTGTATTTTGAAAATTGCATTTTTGACAAATATCTCCGTCTTCCCAACTATGTTTTCATCTCAGCTGTTCTTATTGCCTGTTTCGTTCTCCTAATATCGTCACTTGTCTCTACAGCATAATATGTAAATTATAATTATAAATGAAACTCAACTTTTGTAACTAATTCCACAATATAATGTGAAAATGATGAAAATTCTAAAAAAAATCATAATTTTTTCGATATAATAAAATATCATCGTCAGAATGGCAGAAGTTACATTTCATAGTTAGATTATATATCCCTGAAAACATGGATAACCAAGGTTAATTGTTTATAACCAACATCTCCTCCCTTCGATAACTACTTAGGGGAAGGTGAATATTTACGTTGGTTTGCATCCTATTGGTCAAATGCGTTTTTGAGATATTCACATGTATTTCAAAATATTAATTATTTCAGCCTTATTATTGCGTAGGCGTCGGCCGTGTCAAAGATCCAGACTCGCTACCCTTAAGTGGATCTAGAATGGTATGTAATAGCAATAGAATCAATCAAAATGATGGAGTTGTGATATATGTCCGTGATGATTATTATGAATATCATGAATTCATCAAGATTGGTGAAGTTAATGGAGTTATATTCAATACTTTTTTGAGGGAAATTTTTTTCCTGTTAACGATTACACTTTTTTTGGGAGATTTAGATATACATATAATAAAGCAAGATAATAAAGATGTGGAAGATTACTTAAATGTCTTGTCAGCTGAAGGAATCAGATCCTAGATAAATAACCCTACTCGAAAAACTACTGTCTCGAGAGCCTGTCTGGACCACATGCTTTAAAAATATAATACGGACATTACTGAAAATATCTACCCAGTCGTAATGCTTACTATTATCACCAATCACTTCTCCATAGCTGTAAAAATCATTAACTTGAAAATAAACATGAAAGTAATGATAGTCATATGACCCAAAATTATCTGAACGAGAAAAAATTGTTAGATATAATCAGCACAGAGAGATGGATAACTGTTTATGGAGAAAGCGAAGTTAATTTTGCTACTGATAACTTCATCAAAAACCTGAATGAAATAATTTTAAAGGCTACCTATTGTAAAAAAAAATGAAACTTTCAAAAATAAAACCGTGGTTCACCAACAGCCTTATAACTTCTATTGATAATAGAATCAAATTATACCAAATTTTCCGTAAGAGATCCTGTCAACTTATAGAAAAAAGCTGCATATTATAATTACAAAAATAAAGGTATTTCATTATTAAAAAAAATACCTCAAAAGAAAAATTGATGGAAACAAATCATCTACAAAAAATCTGAGCTCGTACACACAGTCAAATATCTAGGCATCCATATTGACTCATTTTTGAAATGGGACGTTTATGCTCGCAACATCACCAATGAGCTCAGAGGTCTAATTTACAGATTCAACAACTAGTAGAATTTTTATCTCATAAACAACTGAGAATTATATACTCCGCTTTTGTTGAATCCATATTACTATATGGTGTCATTTGTTGGGGAGGAATTAGGAATAATTATCTGAGATCGATCAATATCATTCAGAAACTCATTCTGAAAATTATTCTAAAATAACCTCGCAGATTCTCCTCCAACCAAGTATATATCAATTCAAAGCTAATGGACATTCGGCAACTCTTTTGCTTCAAAACTTTTTGTTTCTTGTACTCAAACAGGCATTATACATATAGTATACCACATACTTACGGAACGAGACAAAATACACAATCCGCTATATATGCCCATGTTACTCATAAAGCACTTGGCCAGAGAAGCTTCTGCTTTATTGGATCAAAACTATGAAACAATTTACCCAACACCTTGAAAAAATATAATTCAGCTCATCTTTTCAAAAACAAATTAACGGAATGGATATTTTCAAATGACAGAAAGTATTCCGCTGATGTACTTGACCCAATTTTAGTTATATAAATTTGTTTGTTATTTTATACCGTGTATTTGTGTATATTTTTAGATCACAGAAATATTAACTGTCCTAAATATATGTCTTTCACTTTGACAATTGTTATAATTGCTATAATTAATAATAAATGATAAATATTTTAAAAAGTCCATTATTTTTGAAATTTTCATGATAATGTCCAATCACATTTTCATATAATACTCGTTTTTCCTACTTATGTTTTTTAAGATTCAATATTTCTCAAATACATTTAAGCAGTGGCGTAACAATAGGGTGGCAGGGCTGGCAAAATGCCACGGGCCCCCGACCCATGAGGGCCCCGGCCCAAGAGAGCGCGAGCTCAAAAATATTTTTTTACATTGAACCTGTTTATTTTATTTTATTTGAAAAGTATATTTTTATAAGTTCTGCCTAAAATCCAAAGTGAGACAGCTAAAGACCATAATACAATTTAAAGTTAATCGTTAAGCATTCCAACCAACCTAAACAAAAAGGTGTTGATTCATTTCTAGAGATGTACACGTTACCCGTGACGAGTAATTTTACGTACTTATGACTGTCAAAAAACTGTCAATCAAACACCGGTAATTGCACATCTCTATTCATCTTAGAACGCATCCATTGGTTTCTACATATTTTGTCGGGGTACGTAGGCAGTGCGGGTGAGCATTGACGATCGGGGATTTCCCCATTTTGTTTTCACTTTTTTCGTGGCGCTTCTGCTGGGGCGAGCTAGCTATGTTAGGGTAGTTCCGGATTTGATATTGTTGTATGAGGGCTCTACTGACTGCGTATTCTTTGTGTGATTATTTTTGACAATTGGTGATTTATATCTTTGATTTTTCGTATTTGTTCTTTTATTGAATATAAAAATGGTGGCAAAGTAAAACTGATTGTGAAAGTTAGATACTAAAATGACTAGTTCCAGAAAATATTTAAGTGGGAGCGAAAAACTTAAGAGAAAGAGGGAGACTGAAGAAAGAAATAAAAAGCTACCTAAAATTAGTCAGTACTTGGAAAATGATGACTTAAATAATGAAAAGTCGAGTGAACTGTGCTCCAAAAGTGAAGAATTGGACCTTACTAAAAGTATACCAGAATTATCAGATGCAGCACCCAACATCAGTGACTATCCAGAACCAGAACAACCACAACAGGGTACTAGCAAAAATCAAAGAAAATTACATTTTAGCATGAACAATATTGTAACTTCGCCATATGTGACTGATAAGGGTAAGTTTAAAGAGCTAACTGATCAAGTGAAAAGGTTCGTGATTGAAAACGGACATTGTAAACCTAAGGGCCCTTTCTCAAAAGATAGTGACAATAGATCTTTTCTAGAAAAACATTACTATATTGTTTCCAAGTCTGGCGTGAAACATGAACGTGCATGGCTATCCTATTCTTTAATACTTCAGAAGGCGTATTGTGAACCGTGTTGGTTATTCGCAAATCGGGCATCTAAAAAAATACAAAATGTTTGGATTGAGGGCTATGACGACTGGAAACATATTGTAGATGCCATTCAAAGACACGAGACATCAAAAATTCATCTGGATTCTTGTCTTACGTATCAACAGTGGCGGCTACAAGGAACACTCGATGAAGAGCAAGAGTCTATAATCAAAAAGGAAAAATCTTTTTGGCTCCTTGATGTTACTCTGACACTTTGAACGTGTAATTTAGCCTATCGTGGCCACAGAGAAAATGCAAATAGCAGTGATCCAAGCTCCAAAGGAAACTTTTTGAGTATTGTTGAGTTATTAGGAAAATAAGACACGATTTTACGAGAATTGTTAAGTCAACCAAAGGGCCAGATAAAATACTTAAGTCCAAAAATACAGAATGAGCTAATTTCTGTCCTGGTTCTAAAATTAGAAAATGCACTCATAAATGAAATAAATGCCGCACCATTCTACTCTATCGTACTCGATACAACTCAAGATATTTCAAAAATTGATCAAATGTGTGAACTTTACCGTTATTGTATGATCGAAAATGATGATAATAGGATCCCGAAGGCACTTGTCATTAAAGAAACATTTTTAGGATTTCATGAAGTTAAGGATCAAACTGCCTTAGCAATGTCCAAGCAAATTATTAAATCCATAAGTGACAAGAATATTCCTCTAAATAAGTGTCGAGGATAAGGATATGATGGTGCGAACACAATGAAAGGGACTTATGGTATAGTTCAAAAACTCATAAAAGATGTCGAGCCAAATGCCGTATATGTTCACTGTGCTGATCAGAATTTAAATCTAGTACTCAATGCTGCAGTGAGAGAGGTTATTGATATGCAAAATTATTTTGAAACAGTTCAACAAATTTATAATTTTTTTGGGCATAGTATCAAAAGATGGAATATTTTATCAAGTTTTATATCGAATAAACGTCGTTTTTGCTTTAAAAGTTCGGTTTGTTGAAGTCCAAAAAGCGCTAACGACAACAATTCTGTTAAATCGCAAATCAGATGAAAGGAATGAAGCTGTTTCACTCAAAAAGAAGATCGAAAACTACAATTTTTTAATGTTATTGGTTTTCCATTGCAAGATCCTACTTACTATCGATGCAGCCTCTAAATCGCTTCAGTATAAAGCCACCGATCTTTCAAATGCTTTAAAACGTTTGAAAATTTGTCCAGAAGAATTGGAAAGGTATCGAAATGAATTTGAAAGTTTAAAAATGGAAGCAAATAGTGTAGCAGAAAAATGGTCCATCACCCCTAAATTTTCTAAAACTCGTCAGAGGAAGGTAAAACGCCATTTTGATGAGCTTTGCGAAGATGAGTGTCTCCAGGATCCGGAAACTTTGTTCAAAGTGAACATATTTTATCGAGTATTAGACATCATTACAAACCAACTGAAATCGTGTCCCCTTCCAATGAATGAAATTGTTTCCAATTTCAGTTTTTTGCAGCCTTCCACTTTAAAGTTTTAAATGACACTGATCTATTAAAAAAAGCTCTAGAATTTGTTGAGATATATAAAAAAGACATACCTGAATCATTTGCCAGAGAAATTCTCAGTTTTCGATCCACTTTCAGAGACGAAATAGAAAAATCTTCGTGTATTAGAGACCTTGTTGATTTATTAATAATAAAAAATCATTTTATGTCCTGCAGCTTTTCTGAAGTATGCACTGCATTAATGTCATTTCTTACAATTCCTCTGACTACAGCGAGTGCTGAACGATCATTTTCAAAACTAAAATTGATAAAAACCTATTTAAGAAACTATATGGGACAAGACAGGTTATGTAACTTGGCTATTCTGTCTATTGAAAATTCTATGGCCAGATCTTTAAACTTTGATGATGTTATAGACACATTGTGGAACAGAAAGCTCAAAAAAAAGATTTTTCTTAATAAATATCTTTCTTAATAATATTTTTCCTAATAAATATCTCATTGAAATTAAATTGTTATTTTTATTTCAATGTATGCAGATTTCCTCACGATGTTGTTCCTTCACCGAAAAGCTAGCGAATATATAATGGATGCATTGAGATATTATGTTCTATGGATGAATGTGAAGTCTCCAATACGCATTGGGCTAGCGTGGGGACTACAGACCATTCCCTCTCGCCTAAGAGAGGAGGCCTATGGCCATTAGTGGGACATATACAACGTGTAATTGAGTACGCTGAAAATCTCGAAGTTTATTAAAATTAAACTGAGTACAACGTGACGATTTTTACTGATAGGGCCCCATCAAAAGAATTTGCCATGGGCCCCAGATGGTATAGTTACGCCACTGCATTTAAGATATATTTTTCATAAAGAATCAATACACGAAGACAAGTTCTTTGATGAACTTAGTCGGGTACCCTACTACTCTTGTTTGTTTCGTGTACATCGTATCTGCTCATGAACACTATACTGATAGCTTATTAACTGGTATCTAGTAATTTTATTATTCAGATGATTTTATAGTTATCATGTTATGTTACATTAAATTATGATACAGATATGTATTTTTATGTAAACATATATCTATGTATGTATTCATAAATAAACATTCATTCGAATAGAAATTAGAAGACACTTAAGAGACCTACAATATGAAATAGCCAATGAAGAGATAAATCTAGGAAGTTCTCCACTATTAAACTGTCTTCTTAAGTAATAATTCTAAATATCCCTTCCTTGGTTTCCTATATCATAGCACAATTATACAGATCTTAAATGGGAAATGATATCCCCTTAGGGCTAATAATATCTAAGCTTTGATATTTGTAATATTATTTCTTCTTTTTTCTATTCATATATAATAAGTCACTCACAAGATTGGTAGGTTCTTGGTCTAACCAATAACAATTATTAAACATCAGGTAGGCATCACATCAAATGCAACTTCTGTCATTCTGACGAAGATTGTTTTAAATATCGAAACAATTGTCGATTTTTTATCATTTTTTCATTATATAGTGGAATTGTTTAGAAACAGTTAGTTTCATGTAATAACAAGAGTAGATTCCAGAAAGTAAGGGTTGATACATTAAATTTAATAAACAGAATAGTTTCGCATATCTACGGTCTACTGTTGCGTCTCCAATTTGAGGTGGGTGTACGTAATGTTTTACTACTTAAGCTCTTTTTTATCTTACTACTGCTCTCCGGTTTATGATTTCTCTCAACGCAATGTTCATTTAAATGTGTTTCAAATATTTTTTTCTGTACGATAATTGTTTTTCTCTCACTATATTTTTTGCGTATTAAGTTTTGATCGAATGTTACTGAATATACTTATTTACAGCTTTATTCCTGGAAGAAACTGCAGAAATATTCAAACCTCGACAATGGAATTTGGTTCTTTCAGCACCTGCTTCAAGATTCAAAGTAGAAGATGGATTTGATCCAAAGAGAATCGGTGATATCGTCGATTTTGTTAACATTCAAACGTATGATTTCCATTTAGAAAGAGAGTCCATCGCCGATCATCCGGCAAATTTATTTTCTAGACCAGAAGATGCCGGTATTGATATATTCTTCAGTGTAGTAAGTGAAGTTTCTTGTGTAGCCACAATATTCATTAGTAAAGGAAATTCTAATTAACAATTATTAACTAAACAAAAATATAAGTAGAATGCTCAATTCAATCTATATCTAAAATTGATCTCTAGTCAATTCACAAAATATACTGCTTGTTGTACAACATATTTCTGTAACAATTTATAATCAAATGTAGTTCAAAATTTTGTCTCCAGTCTGAAAACATAGGTTTATAAATCGAAGAACTTCTTTCAATATTTACAGAAGTAATTTAAATGTTTCTTGCCTACGCCTACTATACATTTAACTTTTTTACGGGACATCTATGATTTAAATTGATACTGAAAGAGGCAAGCCTCTACCCGTGCGAGATCTGTAGAAAACTCTTCAAATGATAGATGAGATAATTTTGAACTCGCGTCCTTTGTGCCTTCTAAGTTCCGATCACAACAATTTCGGACCGCTAACTCCGGCTCATTACCTGATTGGAAAATCAATAATTGCAGCACCTCACCAAGCTATCACCGACATGAAAATGAACCGCCTTTCCAGATTTCAGATCGTACAAAAACTAGAGCTGCACTTCTGGAATATATGGAGTCTAAAATGCGTTGCAGATCTTCAAAGGTATACCAAATGGGATCAAGGTCACCTGGCCGAAGATTCCCTAGTTCTAGTGAAGGGTCCAGTGGCTATTGGTTAGAATCAGCTAGCTTCACAGAGGTCTACACGACATCGCTAGGGTTGCTTCTCTAAGAACCCACTCTAGAGAAGTCATCAAAAGAAGTTTTCAGAAAATCTGTCCACTTCTAGTTCACCCTTGAAAGCCATCCCTGTTATGCTTTTAACGCGGGGAGTATGTTTACACCAAATTTATTCGTTAAGCAAACTAACAGCAATGTCGGCCCATAATTCCAATCGCGGAATTGGTATTGTTTTTATAGGGGACACTTTGGCCTTAGCGCATAATAGTGTTATATGAACCCTTTTGACGGAATCCATATTTCTTAAATAAATACACGCCTTTTTGACGGAATCCATCCACTCCCCGTACGTATTTTACGACGTGCCGGTGAAACCATGTAGCTGCACTTCAACGGGATCCTTGCAAAGAGCTTATCTGTTTAACTCAAGATTTTGCCCAATTTTCGGATATGGTTGTCGAATAGTGTCATCCCAAGCTAATTTGATTTCCCACAAATTTCGCATGAGCATTTTTGCGACAATGGTACATAGGGTTAGTAACCCAAGGATATTGAATATTTTTGATATAGTGGATAAAATAGTGCGTTGTGGCTTTATCATACTTGAGGTAACAGATATAGTGTAGCAATATAATCGTATATTCCCTTTAAGTTATGTTGCGAAGCTAAACACTGGAAGGTATTAATATTTTGTTTACTTACCAATACCTATATTGTATTTGATGTTACGTAACTGTTGAAAGGGCGTTCGGTTTAAACGGGATATCAGACATGAACTGAGCCCTTATTGTATCTCATTCGATTTTTTTATGGAAAACTCCTGTTTGTCACTACTATATAAGTAACATGAAAAATATATGAAACTTAATTAATTTTCTTCTTCCAAAAATTCTATTAATCCTTCTCCCATTTCATCTACGTCCCTATCACCTTGTAAATGAATAATAAATTTATTTCCCCATCAATATGGACTTGCCCAATATTTTTATACTCATATTAAATTTTGATTACTTTTTTAACCCTTTTCTGCTATTCTTCTATGGTAATATTAGCTACTTCTCTTTTAACCAGGTCGAGGACTTTCGTATCAAATTTAGGAAATGTATTGTTACGCCGAATACTCTGTTTTAATTGTGCCCAAATTAAGCCGATGGGATTGAAAATACAAAAATAAGGAGGAAGTCTCAACATAGAGTGTCCATTATAACGAGAAAAACCTACTAACCCTCTCAGTGCTCGTTATAGGTATGCGGGTTGTCTCACGTGGTACAACCCGTGCTCGCCAGTCGACTAGCTTCGAGTCGAAGAAGGGGTGGATTCTCCAAAAAAATTATTAAGTTCACAAAAAGGCGCCAGAGAAGTTTTGGCAAGCACCCAAGACTTCTTAAGTTAGCCCACAACTCCTCAGTGGGTTAACAACACTCACTACACACTCCAAAGGTTAAACTGATAGGTAAATTATCATAAGTAAATAAAAGTCAGCAAGTATCCCCTGATTGAAGATTTAATTAGTCTTTGTGGACCAAAGGTCTCTTTTCAAAATATTTATTACAATGTCACTACCAAAAATGTTACAAATAACGTCTGAGCTCAGCTGAAGGCTGTAATCTCAGAACGTAGGTGGGCTGAAGGCCGAAAACTACATAAATCCAAAAATTTCCAACTTATTTATCAGTTACAACTCAAGTAAATAACTGTCAAGCAGATTCTATAAACTCTGGGCAGAGCTGAAGGCTTCAAACTCAGGGTGCAGAGGAGCTGAGGGCCCCAAACTACACCGATGTCTCAATTCAAAAATTCTAGAGAATCGACCAAATTGTTCATGTACAATATCCCAAAAATACAACGATAATACATATATCAAAATCAACAATGTATAGTTACAAGGGTTCACACTTCCGCAATTTATACCAGTATCAATATAAATATAAATAATTGCGTAAGCCAAAAATTTAAATAATAACGAGTTTAGCGTTGCTAGAGAAAATACAACTCAAAATTATGTACGGTGCAAGTTATATACATAAAATCATCAGAAATAGGCAAAAATAAGCCACTAAATAACGCATTGCCAGGTACGTACCGTAGTGCCTTAGCGTATCTTAATCTATGAGCAAAGATTTCAAATTTTTCAAATATCAAGTACAAATGTAAGCGAAATTATATTAATTGCCGCAAAAAAAAAGAAATAAAAAACTTTATATGTGAAGCATAAATGTGAGTTTACTAATGAAGTTGAAGAAATAAGAAAAGGAAAACTATTCACTTATCCTTTTCCGGCACCAGAACAGGAACTGAAGTTTTTCCAGAATATCCCAGCTCTCCTGGAACTGGTCTCACTGACCCATTAAATTCCAATCAGTGATTTTTTTTAATGTCCATATACAAAAACCCCCCTAAAATAGAGAAACGAATTAGCCTCTACATAGGGTTTACATTTTACCCCGGTCAAATTTTCGACGTGCCCCCGTAATATCCCATCATACTGACTATATTAACAACACCCGAAAATCGCAAATAATCATACATCATGACTTTTAACTGTATAAAAGCCACCCACACTGAGGTTAAAAAACTATGTGACTGGTTTTTTTCCGCTTAGCAAAAAAACTACGATACCAAAAAAAAACACAATATAAAAACTATGTCGTTGGACACATCCCTGAATATTTATACAACCCCCGTGATATATTCTTATTTCCACAAAATATAAAGTAATGAAGAATATGAACTAATAAGAATTTATGAAATGCATCGAAACTATCTCGTGGAATCCAGATTACATACTCCAATAAACTACGAATCAAAACTAAAATTTCTACGTTGAAATACCTATAAAACTGTTAATTCCGAGAAAGTATTCACAACCATTTACCTTGTTAACGAATCCTTCTAACTAATGCCGTCTACGGAAATTTACCTCTAAACGCAATTCCACTAAATTTTTATGGAACCCACAGTCATCGACCGTTTTTGGACCAGAAACCTATCGGGTCGGAGCTGCCAATTGTTGGTTCCAGCCGTATTTCTCTTCTCCTATGTCGGAATTGTCGGATTTTCCAATAAAGCACTTATGGCTCCCAGAGCACATGCGAAAATTTTAAGTTAAAGCGGTGTGTTTACACCTTGACGGCAAATGGAGGACTGAAATTTTTAACATCGTACCGAGAGCGCTGTGACTTCTCCCAGTCGACAGGTTAGCCAATATTAAATTTACGACAGCTCGGCGAATTTTTTCGCGTTACAGATTCCCCCCCTTTCGTCAAAGAAAATTAACCCGGAAGGGTTAATTTTCATCGTCAGGCGGTTGCGTAGAGTATGGTTTCAAGTCCTTGCAGTGCCATACTCCTGCCGTAGCTCCATCCTTATCATGCAACTCATACGTCCACGGAGATAACCTCTTAGCTATCGAGTAGGGCCCTATATACTTAGGCGCTAGCTTACGCGTGTAATACCTCGCAGCATCCGAAAGGACAAAATTCCTCTTCCACACTAAATCGTGCGGGAGATACTCCACATGTCTACGTCGCAGATTATGGCTATCACAGGCCTTCTGATTGGCATCCTCTAACCGTTTCCTGATGTCAGCGAACAACTTCCTTAAACCCTCATTACGACTACTCTCGGGAGTTCTCACACTATCTCCCAGATCTAAATCTGAATTATCAACATAATCGGCACCAGACAACAGCATAGACCTACCAAAATTAGCGAAATACGGTGTTACCTTTGTGACTTCATGAGTAGATGTTCTAATCGCACATCCTATCTGAGCGAGATGCTCGTCCCAACAACGATGATTATCCAAGACATAGGAAGCCATCATAGTCTTAATCACACGGTTAACTCTTTAACACAGGTTAGCCCTTGGATGATAATTGGCATTCAGCTTGATACGGCAGCTATATCGGGAAGCTAAGCTTCGGAAAAGATTACTACGGTATTGGGGACCATTATCACACAAAATCACCTTGGGTACCCCATATACAAGAAATACTTCATCTTCAATCTTACGAGCAACG
Source organism: Galeruca laticollis (assembly GCA_963921935.1). NCBI lineage: Eukaryota > Metazoa > Arthropoda > Insecta > Coleoptera > Chrysomelidae > Galeruca > Galeruca laticollis. The sequence goes on along the minus strand of OY998175.1, from coordinate 109,866,514 downwards.
GCCGCTGCAGACGCTGTTCTAAGCGGGTATATCAGCACATACTTGGTCAAATAATCCGTAACGACAAGGATGAAAGAATTACCTCGTTTCGACCTAGGGAGAGGCCCCATCAGATCTGTGCAAATCATTTCCCACGGCCTGCTAGGCTTTGGATGAGACGCCATCTTATCAACAGGTTTACCTTGTGACACCTTATGCGCAGCACACACCTCACAGCGATTAACATACCTAGCGACATCAACTCTCATTTTCGGCCAGTAAAAACGCTCAGCCACTCTGTGGAAGGTTTTAAAAATACCCGCATGTCCAGATGTGGGAGGAACATGGGCTTCCATGATAATACGTGACCTACCAGCTTTGGGAACTACCAGTTTCCAAGATTCACCAGGCGACAGCGGTTGTGTGTACTTATTGACAACATGTTTGAAGAGAAGATTATCCTTCACACACCAATCCGGAAATTCAAGGGGATTACTAGCGACATTCTTTACCATCTTACAATACCACTTATCATTGGTTGTATCAAACGGAGGGGGCGGTACCTCTTCAGATGAAACCTCCACAGACACCTCATCGACAACAGGGACGGACCGAGAAAGAGCATCTGGTACTACGTGTTCACGACCTTTGCGATGTATAATTTGGAAGTTATACTGTTGCATTTTGACTACCCATCGGGCTAGACGACCCTTTGGACTCTGCAACTTCTGTAGCCACAGTAGACTATAATGATCCGTAATGACAGTAAAAGAAACACCCTCTAAATAAGGCCGAAGTTGTTCAAGTGCCCAAACCACAGCGAGACATTCGCGTTCAGTGGTTGAAAAATTCCTTTCTTGGCGAGTAAGAGATCTACTTAGATAGCAAATAACCTTGTCACCATCCTCGTGAGGCTGACTCAACACAACTCCCAAACCATAACCACTACTATCGGTCTGTACAACAAAGGGTTTATTGAAATCGGGACAAGTAAGAATCGGCGCAGAAACCAAACATTCCTTAACACGACGAAGTGAAGACTCACATTCAGGAGACCACACAAAAGGACGATTTTTCCTCAGAAGGCCCGTAATGGGGACCATGATGGTTGAAAAATTAGGGATAAATCTCCGGTACCAGGAGAAGGCTCCAACCACACGACGAACTTCCGTAATATTACGAGGAGTCGGTAACTCCAACATTGCCTTCACCTTATCCGGATCCACATGCAACCCAAAACGATCCACTACATACCCAAGATACTTCATTTCAGGACGACAGAACTGACACTTATCCACGCTAACAGTAATTTTAGCATCCGCTAACCTCTTAAAAACCTCTTCGAGTACCCGTACATGTTTTTCGAAAGTTTGCGTACAAATAACCACGTCGTCAAGATAGACAAAAACATGCGGTTCAAGATCATGGCCTAAAACATTGTCGATAAGTCTTTGCCAGGTGGCTGGGGCATTATGTAAACCAAATGGTAGTCGTTTGAACTGGAATAGACCCCTATTAGGTACCGTAAAAGCAGTGTATTGCCTTGAAGATTCGGCTACCGGAACTTGCCAATAAGCGGACTTGACGTCTAAACTAGACAAATATTTAGCCTCACGCAACTTCTCTAAAGTATCCGTTACCAGGGGAAGAGGGTAACTATCTCGAACAGTGACAGCATTCAGCTTCCTGTAATCCACGCAAAATCGGTAGGAATCATCCTTCTTCTTGACCAGCAAAATTGGAGAAGGCCACGGACTATTGCTGGGTTCTACAACACCTAACTGCAGCATCTCATCCAATTCAGCATCAATATGCCTCTGTACAATGGGGTTGACCCTATAATATCGCTGCTTGATGGGGGGACTAGAGGTTACTATCACGTGACTCTATCGGTACACCCTAGACATTTTCCCATAATTTCCATATTCCTATCAATCACCGCTTGAAGTCTCTGCTGTTCCAAAGGAGTGAGTACCGTTCTAGACGACACATGTTTCACACTATTTATCAACACAGGATCTGCCGAAAAATGCCACTCGTCATGGCGAAGATCTGGGACGACGCCCATCAAATTCCAAAAATCTACATCAAGAATCAAAATGTGAGTCAATTCAGGGACAGCCTCAATCAACCGCATACGTCCCCTCAAAACCACGGGTAACACTACGATCCCAATACTCTGTAACACATTACCATTTGCCACTGTACAATTAGTCGTCCTACTTTTATCCAAAGTCAACCCTAGACAAGAAATTAACTCATAACCCTTACCGCCTAAAATAGTTCTTGAAGCGCCCGAATCCAAATGACCTAACAACGTTTTTCCTAGGATATCTATCTTAAGATAAGGACGTTCATCATTAACGACATGATCCAACACATAATCTATAACGGCACGAAAACTACTGACCGGGGGGTTTTTACTGACGCACTCTATCCGACCTTTCAAGCACGCCTCGGTTCGTTTACGCTGGCTAATTCTGGAAGAGCAATCAGGACAAGTCCTAACCGTGAATCCTTCTTTCTTACATCTAAAGCAAAATTTCCTATTACTACGACACGCTACGGCCCGATGACCTGGCTGCTTACAACGGAAACAAACGAGCTCATGAACTTTAGGAATTGATGACGAAGTAGGGAGGGTTAGAATTCCAACCTCAGACACAGGTTCCACATGCGATGACACATAAGCTAGGTCTGGCTCCATACAATTTAGTTCCCTCGATGGTACACTGTAATTCTCGATAGCCGATTTCCTAGCCTCCAATTTACGACCCAAAGTCAATAACTCACGCACGCTATTAATTTCTATAATTCCAAGATGATGTTGGTAATAATACGTGATATTCCTTAACAATATTTTAAGTTTAGTTTCCTCCGAAATGGAACAAGTCAACCTTTTAAAATAACCAGACATCACAGCCAAGTAAATTCCCATACTTTCATCAGGACCCTGAGTTCTACTCTTAATTTCCTCAAACAGTTTTTCATTATAATCCACGGACAAGTACTCCTCCCATAATAGATCCACGAATTCATCCCAAGAGTTGACCTCTTCTCTATAAGCTAAATAAAATTGATAAGCCCTACCAGAAAATAAATCGATACCACTAGCTAACAAAATTTCCTTATCCACATTACGCGAAACTCGATACTCTTCCACTTTCTCCAGGAAGCTCGATAGTGAAATACCTTTGGGATCTCCAGAAAACACTAAACCCCACTTACTAGGCAAGATCCTCTTAATACTAGACAAGTTCCTCGACGCATTACCAGGATTAGGAAATGGTCTGATTTCATTGAGAGTCGATCTACGGATTGTTAACAAATGTGCAACAGACGGCCCAGGTTGAGAAAGAATTTCTAACTGGGGGGGTTGAGATTGACGAGAACGCTCATGTCTAGAAGCCTTACTTCCCAATGATTCGAATAAAGAGAGAGCTTTAGCCATTAGTTCATCTACTTTCGCCCTTTGTCGAACACCAGCATCACCTGCTTCGAAATTAGTCGCACGTTCCAACCGTCCTATGACATGCACCAACTGACTCTGTAATTTCTGGAAATTATCACTCACACGAGTTTCATTGAACTCTTCTACACCGGGCTCAATCTGATCTAACTTATTCTCAACTGCACTCAAGTCTTCCGCAGCTGTATACGGATACTCTGGCGGATCTATACTATCATCTTCCTTCTCTACCTGCAACGCTAAAGCTAAACTACGCCGCATCTCAGACACCGTGCCACTTGCAATACCACGTATTGTCAACTCATACACAAGCTCATCCTGAACCAACCGATTACCTACAAACCTACGAGACATTTTTTTTCTTTTTAAGTTCGATCTGACAAGCAATCCAGGCAACAAACCAATTTCCATCCTAGCGGTACAATAATTCTTCACAGACACACCTGTACCTCAAATGGCCTCCCTCCATTTGAAACCTAATAAGGAATTTAAAACCCAAATCCAGATACCGAATGTCTAAAAGTCCCTATTTGTCCAAACAGTATCCCCAACCCACAGAGTTTCCACGAAGTGTACTTCTCGAACCAACGCAACGTTCCTTCCTCAAAAGCGATTCCAAAATACAGGAGTCCACGAGCCCAAGGCACCACTTCCAAAACACCGATCCGCTAAGGTTCGAACCCGCAAGCAGCCTACAATCGTCGAAAGTCAAATAAACTTACCATAAAGCAAAGTATTTACGAATTCAGTTACTGTTCTGGCACTAAAATTTATACACAGTGTGACCCAATATGTAACTCACCTTTTAAATTTACGATATCTATAAATTACAAATATTCTACAATACATAATCAAATAAAATTTTCAAAATTACAATTTTTATTCAAACAATAATATCAATATCAGGAATCTTCTCATTCACTTGCTACCTGAAAAAGAAGAAAAAAAACAGAGCACATCAAACAATGAACAATTTGTCTGTTTCCTGTATTAAAACTTCAATTTAATATTTAACACTGCTCAAGAAAATTCGGTAAATTGTTTACCACTTACGCCCCATAAAACAATTCCCTTCAAGACCTCAAACCCCAGATTTACTACAAACACTTAAATCTGGCACTATCAATAACTAATTAAGAGAAATTATTTCCAGGTTGCGCCCACAATTGAAACAATTACCTTCAAAGTTAAGCAATCCCCAGATTTACTATGAAAACCCAATTAAATCCGGTGCAATAAATTACAATAATGACACAATAACTGAAGTTAAATCTACAATGACTGTAAGTTTCTAAGAAAAAGTTCAAAATTTATCAAAGTTTAAAAAAAGATAAAATTTACAATATTGAATTTTTTTCAAAATTCCTATCATAAATCAGTATGAAAAGAAAATAACGGTTGCCCACGAGCCAATGAACTTTTGTCCGATTTCTACCATAAAATTTTCAGTTTGATATCTATTATAGTCTCACAGAATAAGGTAAGTTGTTTACAAATTACGTCCAATAAAACAATTCCCTTCGAATTGAACACAACCCCAGATTTACTAAAAACACTTAAATCTGGCACAATCAAAACATATTAAGGGAAATTATTTCCAGGTACGCCCCAATAAAACAATTACCCTCAAAATTGAAGCAAGCCCCAGATTTCCTACAAAATCCACTTAAATCTGGTGCAGCCAATAGCTAAAAAAAGCAAAAAAAAACAAACTGAAAATATATCTGCAAATCTAACTTATCAAAAGTTCAAGTTTAATCAAATGGCTACAAATAAAATTTTGATTTTTAAAGTTTAAGTTTAATCACAGATGCTAAAAAAAATTTAATTTTGAAAGTTTAAGTTTAAATTACGGGATATGTATTGCTGACAACAAAAAAAAATACTAACGGCCCCACGTTATGGGCACCAAAAACATATAACGAGAAAAACCTACTAACCCTCTCAGTGCTCGTTATAGGTATGCGGGTTGTCTCACGTGGTATAACCCGTGCTCGCCAGTCGACTAGCTTCGAGTCGAAGAAGGGGTGGATTCTTCAAAAAAATTATTAAGTTCACAAAAAGGGCGCCAGAGAAGTTTTGGCAAGCACCCAAGACTTCTTAAGTTAGCCCACAACTCATCAGTGGGTTAACAACACTCACTACACACTCCAAAGGTTAAACTGATAGATAAATTATCATAAGTAAATAAAAGTCAGCAAGTATCCCCTGATTGAAGATTTAATTAGTCTTTGTGGACCAAAGGTCTCTTTTCAAAATATTTATTACAATGTCACTACCAAAAATGTTACAAATAACGTCTGAGCTCAGCTGAAGGCTGTAATCTCAGAACGTAGGTGGGCTGAAGGCCGAAAACTACATAAATCCAAAAATTTACAACTTATTTATCAGTTACAACTCAAGTAAATAACTGTCAAGCAGATTCTATAAACTCTGGGCAGAGCTGAAGGCTTCAAACTCAGGGTGCAGAAGAGCTGAAGGCCCCAAACTACACCGATGTCTCAATTCTAAAATTCTAGAGAATCGACCAAATTGTTCATGTACAATATCCCAAAAATACAACGATAATACATATATCAAAATCAACAATGTATAGTTACAAGGGTTCACACTTCCGCAATTTATACCAGTATCAATATAAATATAAATAATTGCATAAGCCAAAAATTTAAATAACAACGAGTTTAGCGTTGCTAGAGAAAATACAACTCAAAATTATGTACGGTGCAAGTTATATACATAAAATCATCAGAAATAGGCAAAAATAAGCCACTAAATAACGCAATACCAGGTACGTACCGTAGTGCCTTAGCGTATCTTAATCTATGAGCAAAGATTTCAAATTTTTCAAATATCAAGTACAAATGTAAGCAAAATTATATTAATTGCCGCAAAAAAAAAGAAATAAAAAACTTTATATGTGAAGCATAAATGTGAGTTTACTAATGAAGTTGAAGAAATAAGAAAAGGAAAACTGTTCACTTATCCTTTTCCGGCACCAGAACAGGAACTGAAGTTTCTCCAGAATATCCCAGCTCTCCTGGAACTGGTCTCACTGACCCATTAAATTCCAATCAGTGATTTTTTTAATGTCCATATACAAAAAACCCCCTAAAATGGAGAAACGAATTAGCCTCTACATAGGGTTTACATTTTACCCCGGTCAAATTTTCGACTTGCCCCCGTAATATCGCATCATACTGACTATATTAACAACACCCGAAAATGCAAATAATCATACATCATGACTTTTAACTGTATAAAAGCCACCTACACTGAGGTTAAAAAACTATGTGACTGGTTTTTTTCCGCTTAGCAAAAAAACTACGATACCAAAAAAAAACCACAATATAAAAACTATGTCGTTGGACACAACCCTGAATATTTATACAACCCCCGTGATATATTCTTATTTCCACAAAATATAAAGTAATGAAGAATATGAACTAATAAGAATTTATGAAATACATCGAAACTATCTCGTGGAATCCAGATTACATACTCCAATAAACTACGAATCAAAACTAAAATTTCTACGTTAAAATACCTATAAAACTGTTAATTCCGAGAAAGTATTTACAACCATTTACCTTGTTAACGAATCCTTCTAACTAATGCCGTCTACGGAAACTTACCTCAAAACGCAATTCCACTAAATTTTTATGGAACCCACAGTCATCGACCGTTTTTGGACCAGAAACCTATCGGGTCGGAGCTGCCAATTGTTGGTTCCAGCCGTATTTCTCTTCCCCTATGTCGGAATTGTCGGATTTTCCAATAAAGCACTTATGGCTCCCAGAGCACATGCGAAAATTTTAAGTTAAAGCGGTGTGTTAACACCTTGACGGCAAATGGAGGACTGAAATTTTTAACATCGTACCGAGAGCGCTGTGACTTCTCCCAGTCGACAGGTTAGCCAATATTAAATTTACGACAGCTCGGCGAATTTTTTCGCGTTACACCATGTTTTCCAGCAATACTCTCTAGAGCGTATCATGTTTTAAATTACTTTGTCTGCAAAACTTCAATCAGTAGTTGTTTTGTATAAAAATGTTCAAAGTATAAATTATTATTCATTAAAAAAATTTGTAGTTCAGTCTTCTTGTAGCTTTTATTTGGTATTTTATTGAGCTGTCATGAATTATAAGAAGCGTTGTCAAGAACTACACCACTATTTGGCTCTAAGTTTGGGATCAATGTGAATTTCAACCATTCTTTAAAAATATTAGCGTCCATATTCTTATGATAGTCAACGTTGCAATCTTCCATTTTTTTTCAAATACTTTTAAGGCATTTGGAACTCATCCTTCATTTCCACCGCAATGCACAATAATAAGTCTGGAATCTTTGTTTGCAGGCATTGTTGGCATATAAATGTTTGACACATCAGTCCATCCTTTCTTAACCGTGTCGTGTGTATTATACCAAGTTTCGTCCAAATAGACAATTTGCAGGTTTTCTTATCTATACTTAGTTACTTGTTCCAAGTATGTATACCGCATGTCCACTAATCTTCTGCTTTCCATGACTGACGTTTATTAATCGTTTTGAATTTAAATCCTAATTTTTTAATCCAGTTTTCAATAATTTTCTTACAACCATTTACATTATGGCCGGCATTTGTCAATTTCTTTCTTATTATTTTAATCGTAGGTAACTCATTATTTTGTAACAGTCATATATGGTGCTTTTTAATAATTTTATTCCAGACTTATCTAAAGGTTTCGCCAATCCCTTATCACATCACTTCTTGCGTTCATAAGGCCTATTCTTGGCTATTTTACGTATAGTTTACAGGAAAACTTCGGTTAAATCAGATACTGCTTGCATTAATTATGTTTCTTCATCGAAACCAAACTTTCCCGGTAGATTCTTATACACATTGAAACATATATTCTGTGCTTCCAATTTTAAATGACTTCGAATCCTGTTTTCACTTTCTTCACCATTATTTAAAGTTTATTCGGTGTTATACACAATATTTTGGACCGAACTCGATATTTTCCATGGACGCCACATTGTAAATACTTAATTTTTAACTAAAAATATAATTGCTATATACTTAATACGTTTACTTGCCCAAATTCCCCAGAAAAACGGTAAACTCTTTCTTGATGTCAGACTACCAACTAAAGAGTGAACACCTGTTGTGCTCGTAAAATCGTCCTCTCAAAAAGATAGTTATAGCTCAGTCAAATATGTTAAGAAGACAGTTTAGTAATGATAATTGTAAAGATCAGCAGATATCGTTTTCCTGGTTTTCTATATCATTGCACAGTTATACTGATCTTAATTGGAAAAATGATATCCAGGATATCACCATAGGGCTAATAATATCTAAGCTTCAATATTTGTAATATCACATCTACTTCTTTTTTCTATTAACATATATTAAGTCAATCACAAAGTAGGTCACTTTTTGGTCTAGCCAAAAATAACTACTAAACATCAGGTAGGCATCAAATGAAATGTAACTTCTGTCATTCTGATGAAGATATTCAGTTATCGAAACAATTGTCAATTTTTTAGAATTTTCAACATTTTTCATTATATTGTGGAATTAGCTAGAAACATTGAGTTTCATTTAAAACACCAATATGAGTAGCTTCCAAGAAGTAAGGGTCGAGACAGTTAATTTAATTCATTTTCTACTTCTTGCATTTTCCCAGGTATCAACATTGTTCTTATATTCCATGTTCCAATTCTTACTTCGTTTTTTCTCTTATTTTTTGGCTTCCTTATTTCTTTTTCGTTGTTTCTTTGTATAATTGTATGTCCTTTTTCATTCCGAGACATTATCCTGTTCATCATTATCTCTTGTGAATCTATTAGCTTTTTGCTTGCCGTTTTTCCAGTGTTTCATTATTTTTGTTCCATCTCCATTCTTCTCCTATTACGATACGATTGTATCGTATCTTCACATTTTTTCCCTTATTTTTTTCTTGTGCCGCTATTACTTTGATTTGTTTATGTTTGTTCCTTCCTTGCTTCGTTAGGTCATTATTAATAAATATTTGCTGTGAGAGATTCCTAAGCTTCAATTTATTTTTCACGACTTTGTACTTGTCTTCTTCATTTGCCATTTCAATTAGACATGTTTTAGAGGAAAGCTTTGCGGTACTTTTGATTTTGATGTCCACTTTTAAGTTTTTTGAGATAAAATTTTCTAATGTGGTTTTCATTGTCTCATTGTTAATTTTATCTACATCCAGTCCACTCATCACAACATTATTTTTCTTCTTATTTTTTTCCAACCACTCCATATTTTCTTTCAAGTTATTCAGATCTTGTTTTATCTTCATATTCTCCTGTTTGATTATATTATTTTCTTCTTGTTATAACTCATTTTCTTTTTTATTGACATTATTTCATAACTAAACTTTGTTCGATTCTTAGTTGCTGCAGTTTATTTTTTTTAATGTTTGGTCTTGTTTCATGTCTTTCATCATCGAAATCAATATGTTGGACTTATCTTCTTCCATTCTTTGTTGTTTCGTAGGGGTTTTGAATGTTTTTCTTCTTTTCTCAACGCGTCCTCCAAGGTTTTCCTCTGCAGATCTTTTCTTGCTTTCATCTGTCACATAATCGTCGCTGTCTGTGTACATTTTATTCCAAATTCCTTACACTAATATTTTATTTATTTCTGCGAATATAATTGAATACTGCCCTGTCCTTATTAACTTGTAAGCCGCGCAAAAAGACTGACCCCAATCGACCCGTCGGAAGTCAATCTCTTCTCAGCAATACTAGTTTTTTGAGGGCCGCTTATTGAGTTCTGATATATCAATTTATTTTTATAAATCATATGTTGTTTTTCAAATAATTCTGCTCTTAGCAACTTATACTTACGGTATTTTTCCCTGTTAAACTTGTTTTTATAATTATTGTTTATTAATTTCTGTAAATAAAGCACTTAATTTCAGATCAATACAACACACAACTAATCACTTTCTCGCCAGAATCGGACTTAAATATAAATAGGTTAATATTATTTAAAGCAATGTATTTTGTTCTATACATTAAAGCTAAGTATCTTAAAATGTAGGATGGCACATAATAATTGCGGGTTGAAAATAATCGTTAGACAGTCGATAAATGTATTTAATAATTATGAAAATATTAAATACATTTTAATGATTATTAGTTGAAATTATAATATTAAATGAATTTATCGTCAACTAAGCATTTTAAATTATAATCTTGACTGGACTATACCAGTATCCGCGTATTAGAGTCAAACGAAAAGCCGACAACTTTAAGTTCGCATTATATCTGTTACGTCAACTATACCTACAGGAGTAGTATTGATTTTATATTGAAGTTTGTCGTTATTGCAACCCATATCAAGCCGAACGTTTTTTTTTGCCACTTTGTACGTCTGATTTTAGATTATTTGAGCTTATTTTTTTGAGCGCGCTAGTGTCGTTAGAACACCATTTTTGTTGTATAGAAATGTGTGTTTCCTAAATTTTCGTTCTAGTGCATAAAAACGTTTTTCGACCTGCTACTTAGACATCCACCAAATATCTTCTTAACTTCTACGTCGAAAATATCATACATGCGGATTTTTCTCTAGACGTAATTTCAATAGTACCCCTTGTCGTAACATCTTATGCATGTTTTAAGATGACGATAATGAATAGGTACAAATAATTTATAAGGAACAATGTTCAAACAAAAAAAATAACAAAGTTAGTAAGACTTGGTGAATATTTATTACATCGTGCTTTATACAACTGAAATATATTTCTATAAAAATTTCGTATCTCATTGTGTTTCAATCTGTTTCATAGAAACTGCACCCGTCAATTTTGAAATTCAAGAACCATAGCAATTTATTTGCATAATATGAAGTGAACATGTCGTTAAAAAGCTCAGTATCTGTATGAACCATTTAAAACTATAATTTATTCTTCCTAGGATTATGCCGTTCAGTTTTGGTTACGGAAAGGTTTCCCTAGTACCAAATTAGTTCTAGGAATTCCATTTTTTGGCCGATCGTTTACTCTAAAACACGCAAATCAAACAGAAATTGGATCTCCAATTATAGGACTAGGGCGAGAGGGATATTATACTAAAACCCCAGGATTTTTAGCTTACTTTGAAATTTGTGACATGATCCTTAACGAAGGCTGGTTCAAAAGTGAAGATGCGTCTGGTTCTCCATTCATCGTTAATGGAGATCAATGGGTAGGATTTGATGATAAAGATAGCATCAAAAGAAAGGTACCAATATTGTATTTTTTCCAACTTGTATTCAATACGTCCAGTTTTCAGATTGATTATGTGAAAGAACACAAATTGGGTGGAGTACTTGTGAATGCAGCAGACTATGATGACTTCAAAGGACTATGTGGTGCAAAGTGGCCACTTTTGACTGTTATGAATAGTGAATTGAAAGGTTAGTATGAGATATCAATGAAAAATAATACTATTACATTCACACTTATGTTTGCTTTTATGCAACTAAGAGTTTTATATCATTCATATTGATTCAACGTGTGCAGAATTCATTCACAATTTATTTGACCACCCAAAGTACTAATGTATTTCATGTTTGTTGATCTTATTCAAATTAAGTTATTTGATACATTTTTTATAGTATAAAACGTTTATTTCGCACGAAAGTAGCTCAGTGATGATACACTTTAATAAGTAGATTGGAGTTTAAGTTGATTCATTAAATGTTCACGACAGAATCGTATAACCTTGTATCTGTTGCATCTATATCAAATAATTCTTCTCTCAATTAGTTGGCCTTGCTTGATTGTCGACAGTTAATATACTTGCTGCCTTCAACATTTTTTTTATTATCTAAGCAAATTCACGTATCTACTCAACATAAACAAGTTGTCGTTTCCCTCTGGTAAGTTAGGCGTAATTGGATTTAGGGAGATCTAGGCTGCTTTCCTTTGGGTGGCATAGGGAAGTAGGGGCGGATTACCTTTTTCCACAACCTCCTCAGCTGCTCTGGGACATGGATATCGGGTTCAGAGGAACTAGAGATCACACCAAACCAAATATGAAAGGGATGATGTCTTGTCGATTTAATTCGCGAATAGAATCTGTTTTTTCCACGAACAAGACATTCATAAACTGTAATACAAATTCACTTTGTTTTACAATGGCAGTTACAAGCGTCACCTAATTCACCAGTTCGATATTTTCGGTTGTTGTTCTGTGTACTTGATGTAGGATATCCACGTTAGCCTCTGATCTAAATATTTGTAACTTAATGGTAATTCTACACAGTTTACGCCAATTTTCTAGAAGATTCAGGAGATAAAGGTTATGAATGAACTAAGTTTGAAGACATAAATGTCCAAACTTAATGGGGATCAAACACGTGAAAGAATTTTCATAACTGGGGGGGCATGCACTGGGAATACTGTTAACTTTGTTGAAAAATCAAGTAAAACGGTGTTATGGAAAAACTGTAGAGAAAGTTGGTGCCTTCACCGAAGCTGCAGCAAGAAATGTTTCCAAGTCTCAAAGTTAGTTTTTTAAAAATTATTTTATTATTCAAAATTAATTGTTACGATAAAACTACATCTGATATCTACAAAGCTTGACTTAAAAGTGAACAATTCAGAGGTTAAAACAGTTAAAATTAAAAATGCTACGATTAGCAAATCCTTGGAAATAAGGTTGCTGAGTCTGCGATTCCCATAAGGAATGGTGAGATAATTCCTCCCTTCGAAGATACAACTTCGAGGGCTAGCGAGGAAGTTGCAACACTATCCAGGTCAATTAGAATAAGAATGCAATAAATAATTATTGTCCATACACTGGGCCTTCAGTAGATTTCTTGAAAATTTAATTCAGGATCGTTATCGGCGAGTTTTGATTTTATTTCTTGTAGATCGTCTAGGTTGATTTCATGTAATTTGATACTGATAGTACTCGTATGTGCATATGATGTGTCAAATTTTAATTCTGGAAATAAAATGGGTTGCCCAGGAATTTCGGTTTCGTTTTTATTTAGGATTTTAATTTGGCTGGATTTCAAACAACAATCTGGTGGAATATTGATAAGATAGGTGTCGGTAACTTCTATTACTTCTTCTTGGTTTTGGCAATTTTAAGTGATTGTTTCTTTAAAAGGAAAACTAGCAATCCAATCGTTTGTTTCTTCTAGTCGCTCGAAGAATGAATGATTGATGACGATTCGTGTTTCGTGGCAGGAGGAGGTGTTTTTAATATTTATCAGTTCGATTCCACAGGGATTCTCTTGTTTAATGTCTTGTAATTAGATGTACTGATTCGTCGGATAGAATTTAGGATAGGGTTCGCTCATAAATGCGTATTGATTATTATTGTTTTTTAACAAAAATGCCTTCTAAGAATTACTGCTTTTAATCGAACTTGCTTAACATTTTGTATTGAATACAAATGATAGTGATCAAAGTTTTCGGTTAAAGTTATAGGTATTCGTAATATGTAAGTGATTCTATTATTAGAAATATAGCTATCAATGTTTATAAATTTGTCAAATGACAAAATGAGATAATTTCTATTGGTAATTTATCTTTTTCTAAATTCCTTTGTCGTCGTTGATGTAGTCATTAATAAGAATTCTTTCAATATCTAGGTTAAAAGGATCGTCAGAGATTAAATGACCGTTTAGTACATCTATATGTTTTCTTTTTGTCGTGAAGTGTATTGAATAATTATAAGACATCCTCAAGTATTTAATTATCTAATTTATTCTAGGATTGTTGAATGTAGTCTTTCAATTGAGCCTTGAGATTGGGGATGTTCTGGACAAGAAAAATGAATTTAAATTTTATGAAAAATTAAGAGTTCTAGAATTACCGAGTTTTTGAATTCGGTTCCATTGTCTGTGAATATTCATTTGGGAATTCCATGATGAGAGAAAAAGGTTATTAGATTATTAACAATTTCGGTGCTAGATAAACTAATTAACAGATATGCTTGAGCATATTTTGAAAATGTGTCAATGATTGTGAGGAATTTATTTACTTCAAGAGTAAACGTATCCAAATATAAATATTGAAATGGTTTCGTTGCTGTTGGGGTTTGGTTCATTTTAATTGCTACGGGGTTTCTTTCATATTTGCTTTGTTTGCAAATATCGCAGTCGTTTATATAAGTTTGTATTGAATTTTTCATATACGTCGAAAAGTATTTGTCTTTAAGTCTCGTGTAAGTTTCGTCTATCCCTCTGGGGTTCGTCTTACCGTCATGATAAGCTTGTATAATTTATTTTATGTTGTTTGCGTTTGTAATATCTATAAGTTTTTTGGTACACCTTTTAAATTTTATAGAAGAATGTTTAAAGTATTTTTGCAAGGTTACTAAAAATTTTTCAAATATGTTAGGGTTTTGAGATAAATATAATAAGAACTATCTGGATTAATATAGTTTTTTATGAGGTGAATGACATCTGATTCGAAATTGTTATTAGAGATTTGAGCAATTATACGTCTTTTCTTTCTAAACAAAATTTTTATATTAGGTGTAGCTGGTGAATGAAGTACGTCGTTAATAATTATTTGGTTTTGTCCGTAATTTACTGCTGTATTTATTGTAGGTATTTCAAAAATTGTGTTGTGTGTTTTATTGGAATGTATAGTATCATTAACATTATTACCGTTTCCAACAATTTCAAGTTCTTCATTATCTGGTATTTCGGTTTATTGTTCAGGTTCAATATTTTTATTTCTGTCTACCTGTACTTCTAGGTCTGTGTCGTCGTTTGTTAATGACATATCGGGAATTGGTATATTTTCTGCGTATAGGTCAATAAGATCATTGTCATTAGCACTTGGTTGTGGTGGATCATAATTAAAAAGTCATGTGCTTTGTTCGTTAGGTGGGTCTATATCTTTTAGAATATCATCTAATTGTTACCAAAACGGACTCGTCTCCTTAGTATAGAGTTCAATCCTCAATAGAGCGACTGCATTTGAATTTAAACTACCTTTTTTATATATTACATTAAAATTAAATTCTGAAAGTTTCAATTGCCACCTAGTGAATTTGGCATTTGCTTATTTTAGGGAGAACAGCTATTTTAGTCGTTTATGGTCAGTTATAATGTTAAACACCCGTCCGTACAAGTACGGCCGAACGTATTTTGTGGATCAAACAATGACCAAAAGTTCCTTTTCGATAACCGAATAATTTTGTTCGATATCGTTGAGGGTACGAGATGCATAGGCAATTGGTATGTCCTTGCTAATGGGTCCTTGAGAAAAGACTGCTCCAAGAGCTACATTATTTGCATCAGTTGTTAGGTTAAAAGTTTTAGAAAAATCAGGGTATTGTAGAATTGGTTCATTAACTAATAAATTCTTGCATGTTTCAAAGCACTTAATGAATTCTTGATCATGTACGATCTTTGCTCCTTTTTTCAAGCATTTAGTCAAGGGTTTCGTTATTTTAGCGATGTTTTGAATAAATTGACGATAATAGCCTACCAATCCAAAAATCCCTTAATTTGATTGGTAGTAGACGGTATTGGATAATTTTTTATGGCTTTCACCTTATCAGGGTTATGTTTTACGCCCTGCGGTGTCACAGCGTGATCTAGGTAGGCCACCTCTTTTCTTAAGAATTATGACTTGTCGAGTTGAATTTTAAAATTCAACTCTAAGCCGCTGAAAAACATTTTTAAGCGGTCAATATGTTCTTGCAATGACGTAGAAAATATAATTATATCATCTAGATAAACCAGACATTGCTCATTCTAAATAACTCGCAGTATGTTGTCCACAACACGCTGAAATGTCGCTGGTGCTCCTTTAAGGCCAAATGGCATTCTTAGGAACTCCCAGTGACCGCTTTCGGACGTGAATGCCGTTTTCTCAATATCATTTCCATCCATTTCGACCTGGTGAAACCCACTGACCAAATCGGAAGTGGTGAAATACTGACATCTACCGAGATTTTCTAACAAATCGGTGATGTTAGGGAGGGGATATTTATCATCTATAGTTTCAGAACTTAATTGTCTAGAATCGATTACTACTCTCCATTTTCGTTCCCCCGAGGCGTCCATTTTCTTTGGAAGAAACCAGATGGGAGACGACATGGTGAACTACTAGTCCTAATTATTTTTTGACCTAACATCTTTTTTGTTTCTGAACTTCGTCTTTATACATAAAAAGGTATCTATATGGTCGTGCATATACAGGTATTTCGTCAATTGTATTACTATTTTATTTGTAAGGGTTAGTGGCAAATCATCTTGAGGAAATATGTCTGCGTATTCCTTAATTAAATTAATTATTTTAGTTTTTCCTTCTGTATTTAAAAGATGAGTTCTAAATTTTCAAAAATCTAAATTTGGTTTATAAGTTTCATCAAAATGATTTAATTCAAATTTTTGTATAGTTTTTCTATCAAATTTTTCTACAACAATGGGTTCAGAAAAATCTAGAGTGATTGAATATGTGGAACTATTAGAAATTGTGGTTAAAGCAGCGCCATTTTTCGCTATAAATAGAGATTCTGGTATTTCAAAATTTCTAAGTTTTTGATAGGGAATTATTATTTTTCCATTAGAAATATTAGTTTTTACTTTTATTATTTGTACACGACGAGGTGCTATGTTTATTAAATTCACTTCGTTGTTAGTGGGATGATAAAGTAACTGTATTTTTGAATAAAGAGTTGACAAGTATCCTTTATTAATATCTATGTTGGCTTGTAAAATTTTAAGGATATCCATTCCTATTAAACCATCTATAGTCTATTTCTTAATGTCTGACAGCACAGTAGCCTCATTCAATATTCAAATAGAAAATTATCTCTTACAGAGTGATCCTAAAAATTTTACAAGTAAATACTAAAATTCTAATGCAAAACAAGTAGGTGTCTGTACTGGTTATCTGTACATCCCTGTTTCAGCTCAAAATACAATATGGTAATAAAACTGAACAATGCCAGCAAAAGGATAAACAGTGCGGCAGTGGCGGAGATTACGATATTAGTTAATTTTGCTTATTTAATTAGATTCGGTCAACATTACAGTTGAAATAAAATTCATTCGTTTAGACCTATTAAGAAGTTACATTTTCATTTTTATTAAATTAAATTAATTAAAGAAAATATAGATTAATTCTCATAATTCAAATGTATTGACAATGAATTATTGTATATTAAGTAAAGTAAACATACAATTTATAGGAAATATATAAAATTCAATCTATAGTATCATCCTCTTCGCTGGCCATACAAGAATCATCCGACGACTCGTCGAGAGAGATCACTATCGGTTCTATAGTTTGTTCTATGAGGTTATCTAAAACCCACATTTTCTCTTCCTCTTTAATTACATGATTCACAGCATCTCTCCAGTTCTCTTCAGTTATTGTTGTCAATGAGTACTTCATGAGTTCACGAACATCTTTCATTTTAAATGTTTTATTATGTCTAGCTACATAACCTTTAATTTGGGCCCATATTAACTCTATCGCATTTAATTCACAATGGTATGGCGGCAAACGAAGCACTGTTATTCCACGATTTTTGGCTATTTCATCAATAACAAACTTTTTAAATTGTAGCTTGTGATCTGAAGCAACCTTTAAAAGTTCTTTTTTCAACATATCATCTTCAAATGGTATATCTTTTACAAGTAACCAGTTTCTAATATCAGCTTTTCTCCAAGAGGTAGATGGAAGATTTCTGTTAATCGCGAATGATAAGCGGCATTGTCCATAACGATTACAGTAATATTTCGAATTAATTCGACCATTTGTGTCAAATACATCTGCAGTCATTTCATCATGATAGTCTTTGGTTGACGTTGACTGAAACTCCAGTAAACCACCTTCAACGATCCCTTGATTGCATCCAATATGAGTTATTATAAGTCGGCGACCTTTACCGATAGGAGTTTTCAGTCCAGTAGATAAACCTTCTATGAAAGCTTGACGACTGGTTTCAATACTTTTGTTCTGCCACATTTTTTCCACTGAATGTCGTTCATTGAGCCATGTCTCATATAGATAATAGATTTGTCTTACCTCCTGTCTGTATTTTCGGATATCTCGTTAATACTGGCGTCTCCAACATATTATTTCTTCGTTTTCGATTAGCACTGATTTGCGACTTTGCTTCTCCCAAGTAAAATTTAATTTGTGTAATATTTTCCACAAAGTTTTTCGCCCTATGTCAGGCAAATTCTCGTCCTCCTTCACCATTCTTAGAATTATGTCAAGGGTTGGGATCTCTTCTTTAAAATATAATTCATGTAGTTTTCGTCTTATTGTATTTTGCATATGTTCATCAAGGTCAAATAGTTTTCTTCCAGTTGACTTTTTAGGTAGAGATATATTTCCATTTTTCCTGTCTCTTAGAAGCCTGTAAATAGTAGATTAACTAACTCCTGTCATATTGGAACATGTCGAAACTATATTTCTAACAGTAGCAGCCGGCATTTGATGTACAACAGCATCATGCACATTTAACACTACAGTCTTCGTTTGTAAGCTAATCACGCTCTCACACTTTACTGGGGTAAAACTTGAAAACATTTTTCACAACACAGTTAACACTTATGCAACATAAGCGACTCTAAGCAAAACAAATTATACAAATTTGGGCGAGACAAAGTTTCACCGTATATACCTGCAAAATTTCTAAGTAGTCATTGGGACAATCCCTAGTAGGACCCTATTGTACTGTTTCTTGGAAATGGTATTATCAACATTTCGAAAATCAGAAAGTAATTATCTGGAGAATGAATTGATAAATGGTTTGTTAATATGTCTCCCAAGAATTGACCTGCTTCAAATTCTCAAGATAATTAATGAAATATTCAGTCAGAATAGTTGCGTTACAAGATTATTTGAAAAATAATTTAATGTTTCAACTGTATGTACTCTACAAATGTATGAAGGTCAGTTACTTGTTTTAACTAACCGAATTTACATTTATATTACCTTTATATATCAGATCGGGTATAAAATTAAATAGTAAATAAATTCCTTAGATGTACTGTGACGCTTATGCTTTACTACCTGACTAGCATCTGTGACCTTTTCGCGTGCTGTCAGTCAATAAGAAACAGACTATAACATACTATGAAATTTAAACAGAAATAATTTTTGATATGAAGGTCTTGGTAAGTCAAATATATTTGACATAGGTATTAAGGTAGTATATCTTTGAGCAGATTTTGGAAGGGCAGTTGATATGATAAACCGGTCATCATTAATATGCTTAAAAAATAACTTAAGTGCTACATTTGGGTCAACGAAGGACTTTGAAGACCCGGAATCTATTAAAAATTTGAATTTGTATTCAGGAAGATATATATAGGGCAAATCACTTTTATTTACATTATTAAGAGATATTACTTGTGGTTCTACGTGGTAGAACTGTTGTGAGGCTGGTCATGAAAATTTATTTCGAGATCACTAAAATTAATTAGATTTCAGAACTATTTACAAGTGTATTATAAGGATCTGAATTGGCATTTTGAGGACAAAAATCATTATCCTGACATTCTGCATATAATAATTCTTCGGATATAAAATTTCTTCGAGGTTGATTTTGGTTAAAAGGATTTACGAAATTTGTACCGTTCCTGGTATTAGCATTCATTGGCGTGCCTTTATAAAATGTATTACGTGTGGAAATGGACATCGGCGTTGTGTTCGGTAAATTTTGTTTGGGTATTTGGTTAGGTTTAAAAACATTGACATTTCTATTTTGAATAAAAGTTTGAGAATTGGTTGGAAAATTTTTGTTTCTTGGGGGCCGTGATTGAATATTTACTGGACCCATCGGAAAAAGGTTTTGGGCTTGAAATAAGTTATTGTTTGGAGAATTATTATTATTTGGAGTTTGTGCTTTATAACCTTGATTGCAGAAGGTATTTCTATTATTAAAATTACCTCGATTATTACAAGTGTTCCTATTGTTAAAATTATTATTTGGTTTTTGTTTATTTACATTTTTTTTGGAAATATTGAATATTATCTTCATCCAAAACATATTGTAAAGCTTGGTTCAAAGAATCAGGCTTCATACAGCGTATTGTTATTCCAAGCCGTTCTCTGAGACCTGACAAAAAGGTTTTCAAGGCTAAATTGTTCTACAAGTTATTTTTTAGCAATTTATTATGGTATGTGGTTTCCTGTAACTCAACGTAACTGCATATTAAATTTAAAATGTTTAAAATTCTGTCATAGAAATGTTGAGGTCGTTCGTTATTTTCTTGTCCCATCAAGACAAGATCACGATTTAAGCAGGCCTCGTCCCTATGATCTGCAAAATTTCTAGAAAGGGTGTCCCTAAGTGATGTCCAAGAAGTGACGTTTTGAATATTTACAACCAGTTTAGCATTACCACGAAGTTCAGAAATTGAGGAATTAATCAAATAGATATTTTGGAAATGATTTGGTTGTTCCCTATTATCAAAATTGTTAATAAGTGATTCGCATACGAATAAATACCTACTGAGTTCATTAGGATTACCGTTGAGCTCCGGTACGCAGTTAAATGCTCTGGTTTAAAATCTGCCATATTATTACAATTATATTTGACTGTAATATTTTTATTTTCTAATCTTTTACTGAATCTAGAACAGCTTTCTTTCTCTGGTCTAGAAAGATCGATTAAGTTATCAATATCAATATCATTGAATGAATCAATAGACATGTGATGACAAAATAAATTCAAAATATTCAAAATATATAAAATATTTTATGTAACAAATTTTACGTAATAAATATATATAAAAAAAATTTCATATTTATGTAGCAGAATTTACATGTTGAATACATATAAAATTAGATATATCCAATATATAAAACAATTTATAATATAAATATAGAGAATATTTAACAAAATTTATAAAGATTTTGTTATATGAATACTACATAAAAAATATATAAACGTTTTATATAAAAATCGTTCCTCCCCTGTTATATATTTTTATGTAACATATACATTTGTGTTTGCTGGGAAAGCTTAACTTAAAAGTGAACAATGATTCAGACATACCGTCAGTCTGTATCGCCTTTGGTCAAGATGGTATACATCTGTTTAAACCAATATCGATACAGTTTCCAGCAAAATATAGCTATGGTTCTACTGAAAAACGAATGCTGCCAATAATTCTGAGTTGGGCATCTACCGTGCACAAAATACAAAGCCGTACCGTAGATAATGCAGTTTGGGTTCTCGATTGTTTGCCGCTGGACAAGCTTATGTAGTTTTATGTCGCGGAAGGTCACTAAATGGTATTCGAGTAGAAGAATTTGATTGCTTGAAGTTAACGGAGAAAGTTCCATGTCATTGAAATGCGTTAGATGATACGGAAAGGTTGCGTAAACAGAAATTAAATAAATTTAGATTTATTGTCAAATATAAAATATATCAAAAATCGAAGCTCTTGATTATAAGTATTTTAGTTGTCCTCTTGAGACTAAAAACTCAGAAAATATTTTGGTTTGTTAGCACGCTGCAGCCTCCGGAGTGTTTAAGTGCGTAGAAGTTAGTTTAAATCTTCAAAACCGTTTGTTTTTATTTTCAAAATATTCACATACAGTTTTATGTATAATATTATGTCCAAATATTCCACTGCCATAAAAACCTAAAATATTCAACACTGGAGAAGTGATGATCCATAATAATATTATTTGTTTCAAAGTAATCTTATTAAAATAGTTAATCTTTATTCTAGGTGTAAATCCAATATTCATAACGGACGCTATAGACGTCCCTCCAACAAAACCTTTTGGCGTTTGTGATTCTTCAGGGTACTACAGTGATTCAAGCAACTGTGCAGCCTACTACATATGTAAAAATGGACTTATTTACCATTTATCTTGCGGAAACAATTTAATGTTCAACCCAACCAATGGAAAATGCGATCACGTGAATCCACATAATTGCAGACCTGGTGAGACCGTATACATTCAAAGCTCACTAAAAGACATCCATTTATCAAATGAGAAGGAAAAGCTGATTGATAACAAATATAAAGTAAGTAGAAAGATGTTCCAAGCAATAGTAGTAACGGTATTCAAAAATATGCGTGACTATTTAATGTATCATCTGAATTTTGTGTTTGTGAAGCCAAACTCGATTCAGATCCATGGAAACGTTTGAGCGTTATTAGGAAAACGATCATACCAACCACTGGTAGATTTCTCGTAAATATTTCCTGTAAATTATATTCACTGATAATAAAGTAATTACGTAGATAACTACCACCGGAAATGAAAGATGAGATTACTGTTGTTTTCTATTCTACCACTAGTTTACTGTTTACTTCTTTTTTCTAGAAGTACTTTCAACAGTAGTTCCTTCATACATTTGAGTAGCTTCTTTTTTAACAATGGAAAGTGATTTCATAGTGAGAAAGATAAACTACTTTATACCGAAAAATGTTTGTGTATGCTCAGCTATAAAAGCAATGAAAATGGAACGTTATTAGAATCGTGAATCGAATTACTCAAACACTTCATTCAGAATACCTAAAGCACAAGAAACGCTAATTGCATACTCTTGAGTTTCCCAGCAAATATTTGTTATATGCTATTTCACTAAAAGTCATTATTTATATTTCTCAGGTTGTATGTTATGTGACAAATTGGGCTTTCTACAGAAAATTCGAAGGAAAATTTGTACCAGAACATATAGATCAAAGACTTTGTACTCACGTGGTTTATGCATTTGCAAGTTTGGATCCTGAAAAATTACTAATCAAGGAAGGTGATCCTTGGGCCGACCTAGATAATAGTAAGTACTTCCAAATTTGATTTGCGACATATAATTTTACGTACAAAGGCATCACAAAACATCGTTGAAATTAGGTTAATTAAATTTATGTTCAGTTGAGAAATTTCTTCTCTTTTCATTTGCCATATAAACTTTTGCCTTTGTATACTATCGAGAACCATCAACGCTCTAGCTTGGTCTGCCTTTGCCCACCGTTCTACCGAGCCGTAGGTCACCATGGGTTTTATAACTCGTGTATACATCCACAGTGTTATTTCCGTACATTCTCCTTCATGTGAAGAAATGACAATGTGGATTTGTTTGTTATATTCCGTAGTTGGCTGTTTTATGTATATCTTTCGTCAAATATGACACTAGGTATTCTGCCTCTTGAGCATACGGAATTTCCATCTTATTCAGTATTAGTGGTCTTAGTCTCCGAGAAATTGACAACAGTGGTTTTCTGCTATTCCCTCTTTTTACACTACTTGTACACATTGTTGATAGCGTTTTGATCTTTGAGCGTGTTCCCCATTGACCCCCGTAAATTTGCATTTTGTGACTATTACTAGATCATCAGCGTAACCTAGGCAGTGTATATCCTTGGCTTCTACATCATGTAATAGGATGTCCACTTCTTTGGGCTGTCCACAGAGTGGCGCGATTGGGGGTATCCTTTGCTCGATTTATCTTCCAGGGTAGTGTCGCTTAGTGATGATATTAATATCCTTGTCTCTAGGTAGGCTCTAGGAGCGATTGGTTTTGACGCAGACGGTTCGGGTTTTAAACCAGCAAAATACATCTTATTTTTCATTCCTAATAGTATTATTATTCTTATAAGGATTTTTATTCTTTAGTTTCCGATCAATAAAATAATTTTATTTTATTAAAATTGGAGAACGATAAAATAAATGCAATATATTATATTTATAATTACAGCTAGATTATCAATATCATTTTTTTAATTTTGATAAACCAATCCCTTCAGTAGCAACTATAAAAATAGTTTTTCAAAATCAAAACAAATATGGCTCATATGGCTCGGCATTTGTTCCCTGCTAACATTGTGTAAACAAACATTCATCTGAAGAACCAGAGGATCCGAGAGAAATTGATTAACAAAATAATGAAGTAAATGTACTCGCTACTGTGCAGTATTCACCATACAAGTGTACTTAAAATATTAAAATAACACAAATAGAAATCACATAAATTTTCGATACGTCAAGAAATTTTTTTTGAGGAAGATAAATTCAACTGAATAGTTTTTTGTGAGGCTATTTTTATCAGGTTCACCGAGACCGAAATTTCATTGGGAGACCCACAATATGAAGTCATCAATGAACAGATAAATCTAGGGAGTTCGCCACTATTAAATGCTTCAAAAGATGGTTACCCCAGTTTTCAAAATGTTTTAGAAAACATAGCTACATTTTCCGGTTTGATAAATTATAGGAAATAATCAACAAAATACAGGATAATACTTCACAGCCGAGAATCGCCAAATAATGGATATACAGTTTTTTATTAATTCAAATTTATCTCTTTTAGATCTTTATGAACGTATAACTTCATTGAAAGATACTAAAGTACTCTTATCACTTGGAGGCTTTACAGATTCCACGGGTGATAAATATTCCCGATTAGTTAGTGATGGTTCGGCTAGAAGAAAATTTGTTATCGGTGTCGTAGCATTCTTGCGGAAACATAAATTTAGAGGATTACATTTCGACTGGAATTATCCTACATGCTGGCAAAGTAACTGTAAGAGGGGACCTTCAACTGATAAAGCAAACTTTGCCAAAATCATACAGGTAAATCAATTGATTCAATAAAAATATTTTTTTTCATATTGAAATATGGTCTATAGTAAACAGGCATTGAAATAATGGATTTATTTTTGTTTATCCAACCATACATTTCTAGGAACTGAAAAAAGAATTTGACAAACAGTCGCCACCTCTAATACTAGCAGCAGCGATATCAGGCTATAAAGAAATTATTGACTTGGCTTACGATCTACCAACGCTAGGAGAAAATCTAGACTTTTTTTCGGTGATGTCATATGACTATCATGGTGCCTGGGAGGGCCAAACAGGTCACGTTAGTCCATTATACGGAAAACCAGATGATACGTACCCGCAGTATAATGTGGTAAGTAAAACGTTCAGCCCATGAACATAGGAATAGGTGGACAAATAAAGTGAATGTAGAGGTGTTCATTTACTCTTAAGACACTTTTTATATTGAGTCTTTTCTTTCAATTTCCTTCATCAAGTTTACTTCGATAACAACAGTGAAATATTGCTGCTAGTGAATAGGAAGATTAAGACAGTATTATGGCAAACAGGTATTATGATATTTTTTCGCATTTTATACAGTAATGCACTAGATTAATGACCTCAAAATCGTACAGTAATGGGCCACTTTACAGCATAGCAACCATTGCTGCATAAAACGTCCATGTCATTCAGAACACAATTTAACAATTTAACAAGAATCTTATTAGGGGAGACCGGGGCTAGTCGCCGCACTTTTAAGTTTTTAGTTTGTATGGTTTGACTTGTTTGCTCTAAGCAAATATAAGCAGGTCTGATGGATGCACCTATGGCTTACGCCTGTTTTTGTTAGCCTAATTTTTTTCAGTGCGAAATATATTTTTTTTAATTAATATTTTTTTAATGTGATGAAAGTTGCGGCAATTTGCCGCCCGAACGGTGCATGTTGCCGCACGATTCTAATTATTTTGTTTTATTGAATAAAAAGTGATCCTCGGTATAAGACTTATTTTTTTAACGTAAATACAAAAAATTAGATATTCATAAGTATAGGACATTGATTATCAGTTGCGCAGACAATGAATACACAGAAAAACAGACTTGTCTTCCCCAGCATTCAAAATGTGCCCAGTTTTTGCAGGAAACACATCTTATCCAGCCTTCTCCAGGTCTACTATTTTTGTATGTGTCAAAACAATAGGGACACAGACAGTTTTCGTCTTCGCTGATAGAACTACTAGCTGGTTTGGTTGGCATAGGCTTCTTCTTCTTACGTCTTTTCTTCGGTAAACTTTCCTTTCTTTTATTTCCATCATCTTCAAATGCTTGATGCCTTGATGGGACCTTCTCATTCTGCTCTTCTCAAAGGGCCTCTTTGATAGGCGTGTCTGTCAATATGGCTGTTTTTCGTTGTTTTCTGTCTCGTTTTGATAATTTTTTTCTAGGAGCAGCTTTTGGAAGAGGCCTCAATTTCAGAGGCGTCACTTGCTTTTCAGGAGTGACTTCCCCCAAGTCTATAGGTGAACCTATAAAGGTTTTTGGGCAACATTCTTCTAGACCTTCGCGCGAAGTTCCTGGTTTAGGTTCAGAATCGATTAATGTTTGACAAGCTCTTTTGAGGTTCCTGGTATAACGATTATTTCTTGACAAGTTCTTGAGGTTCCTGGTGAAGAATCCTTCTGAGTATTCGCAAGCACCTGATTATGCTGTCCTCGATCTGCATTTCTGTTCTGGTCTCCTCATGTTCGTTTAAGTGACCCTCTTCATATGGACGATCTGTTGAATAAGATGGCAGAAATTCTTCTTTCGAGAATATATTCTTGTTCAAAGGATACATTCCTGTAACCTGAAACCCTGCCGCGATATTTTTAGGGGTTATTGCTAGCGGCAATGATGTTCCAACGATATTTGGAATGTCATATATAGACATCGTTTTGCCAGGATGATTTGTAATCCAAGAATCGCTAGCAGTGTTCACATATTTTTTCAGTGGCCCATAGACAGATCTATTGGGGGGTGTATTTTATGCAAACAGTGCGGGGGGAAGGACAACACTGTTACCCCGTTTTCTTTCAGGAAGTCT
Source organism: Galeruca laticollis (assembly GCA_963921935.1). Classification (NCBI taxonomy): domain Eukaryota; kingdom Metazoa; phylum Arthropoda; class Insecta; order Coleoptera; family Chrysomelidae; genus Galeruca; species Galeruca laticollis. The sequence goes on along the minus strand of OY998175.1, from coordinate 109,839,501 downwards.
AAAGCACCAATGGACAGATGTGAATCATGGTTATCAAGCAACAGGAGAACTGGTTTCTGTACAGAACATTTGGTGTGCTTAACAAAATGCTTACACCAATCTAAAAAATGGTTTGCTGTCATCCATCCTGAAGGATTCGCACCACAGCTTCCTGGCGGAGCACTGGCTAACATATGTGCCTGAAATTTACTCTAGGAAATATAAAGTATGGTGAAACACTATTTTCTAGAGCCAAGACTGCAACAGCCAAAGTCACTAATGTCCCTCTTTCTTGTGAAGTAATTCTTCCAATTTGTTTGAAGCATCCTGGCTACGATCCTGTCTGGTTTTTGGACGGTATTGATACCAGTATCGCCCAATTTTAAGACGATTTAGAACAGTGCTTAGGTTAACGAAGAATTGTTCTACATTGGACTTATTGAAACTGCTAGCTCTTGCCAAACTAGTCGATTCTGGAGTTCGGATGGTTAGTTCCCTATGGCGCTTCATAAAAAAAGTGAACCAGTTTTCACCGGCCATTTTTTTGGCATCCCATTGTGGAGGATATTTTAATTTCAGTGCCACAGCATAATCATAGGCAAAAGCTCTTACTTGCTTTGGTGCTAAACCATAATATATATCTGCAGCTGTGAGAAGGTAATTCGCCAAAAGAGTTTCTTGCTCGTCACTGAACACCTAAAAATGTTCAATCCTTATTAAAAAATAAAAAATAAATAAAACCACCTTTTACCTGTCGTGGTTTAGAATATCCGACATGTGTTGTTGGCATCTCGGTAAGCCCATTTAGGTCATCTTGGCTTACTTTCAGTAAAAATCTTCTCAGAGCTCCTTCTGAAATGTCTACTATTACTACTATTTTGTATTTATATATTTGTTCTTACAGAATTTTACAATGGAATATCTAGTATCCAAAGGAGCTCCAAAAGAGAAACTTCTTCTTGGTGTACCATTTTATGGACAAAGTTTTACTTTGACTAGAAAATCTAATTATTCGGAGGGATCCAGGAGCAATGGACCAGGTGATCATGGAGAATATACAAAACAACCGGGAATGTTAGCTTACTACGAAATTTGTAATAAGATTAAGAATGAAAAGTGGATTGTAAATAGAAATAGCATAGAAACGGGTCCATATGCATATAATACTGATCAGTGGGTAGGTTATGAAGATATATCATCAGTTAAACGGAAGGTAAGCTCACTTCTCTTTCTTCTTACGTAAGTACACTCAATAATCAGAAGCTATTAGATGTCAGTCAAAAATAGGATTAATCAAACTAATCGATCGAAGTGATATCTACATCAAAGCAATCAAACTCTAACCACGCATATTCGTTATAAAAATAATGTTACTAGTCGTTTTTTGAACGAAATATCATTTATATTCCAATGTGCTTCATTATCAAAATTTCAATAGTTATTTGTAACTGCCAAATGGCAGATTGTATTGAGTGCTCATCAAATAATATAAGGCATATTATTGAATATATGCCTGTATTCCGTAATATATATATTAGTATATTTGAACTATTTATTAATTAGTAAATAATGATTTTACATTACATCACAACAGTGGCCGCTAGTAAATAAGCGCTGCAGTTCTGCAGAGCTCCAAATAAATCTTCAAATTAACTAAAACATTTCCTTTTCTCAAATATAAAATTTATATTATATTTTGTACAGCATTCTCATTATCATCTGTAAGGTAAGCGTGAGTAAAGTCCACCAGTGGAATAAGGAACCTATTTCACGCGATCGTTGGTTTTTTATATAGCTGGGCCATACAAACGTGCACTGCGAGCTCCTTCAAACACCCGCGCTGGCCCTGTCCCCACCCTTGACGGTCTAAAACCAAGCCGCTATTTTAACGGTATACGTCGCTGCAGTTAGTTCAGCGCTTCGTGGCTTGTAGTAAGATTGGATTTGACGTAGAAGGGGCGTAGCGAGTTTAACGTTATTATATTGCAGATGGTTCCATGTATTGTTGACAATTATTATATAAACTGTGAATTATATATACAACAATTTCTTTTAGAACAAAAAGTCATGTGAGTACAAAATTGTTAAATGTAAGAACAGAAATATCTTCATTAGAAAAGTCTGGTATATATAAACTTAAATATCCAGAATGTAATGCTGTCTATTTGAATCAAACCCTTAGAAATTTTGAAATTAGACGCAGTGAACACACGAGTATATAGATTGAAATAACCAGAAAGAGCCCCTACGCAAAACATCTACTTGACATCAAATATTCATTGACACCTAACGCAGAACTAGACGTAATACATATTTGTGATAAGAAACAAGAACTATATTTCCTTGAAGAATTAGAAATTAGAAGACACTTAAGAGATCCACAATATGAAGTCGTCAATGAACAGATAAATCTAGGAAATTATCCACTTTTAAACTGTCTTATTAAATAATAATTGTAAATATCAGCAGATATAGTTTTCCTGGTTTACTATATTGTACTGTTATGCCGATCTTAAATGGGAAAAAGATATCCAGAATATCCCCATAGGGCTAATAATATCTAAGCTTTAATAGTTGTAATATCATATCTTCTTCTTTTTTCTATTCATACATATTAAGTGAATCACAAGGTAGGTCACTTCTTGGTCAATCCAAAAATAATTATTAAACATCAGGTAGCCATCACATGAAATGTAACGTCTGTTATTGTGACGATGATAGTAATATTGTTAATTTTTTAGAATTTTTACCATTTTTTCATTATATTGTGGGATTATTTGAAACAGTTAGTTTCATTTGAAAAAGTAATATGATCATTTGTGTCAGAGTTCTTATGGTACAGTACATAACCACTTTTTAAATCAATTGTGGTTCCACCAGGTAGACGTGTCTCTGACAATCCAATAATCCACTGATATCCTATTTAATATTTGTCAATTATCTTCTAATTGTTCTACTGTTCTTAATGTTCGTATATTATACCTATATAGCAATGAATGAATCTGTATTTACCAAATTCGAACTTTTGAATCGGGAACTTACCGGCAATGGTATCCTTACCAGTAGCTATACTACTACTGCTGGCATTGATTCCTGGATAATGAAGATAACTGATCCCTCCCACCACGACAAGGTGAAAGTCCCCGGAAATATGCATACGAGTAAGGCCTCTTTCTCACGGTCAGGATATTTATCCGTCCGTATGATCGCCCGGCCGGGCGGTGCTCTGGAGCTCTCTTCACACGGGAGTCTGCGAAAATCCGGACCACTTGGTGATAGATTCGCTTTATTCAAACATCGGCAAAAAAACAACGTAATAGGCAATTTGGGTTCACCCTTTGCTAGAAAGCAGATACCTAGAAGGAGCAGTCTTTGTGCTTTTTCAACAACTAAAAGAAGACCAAACTAAGTTTTTTAATTATTTCCGTATGAGCGTTTCTTCTTTTGACGAGTTGCTGCAACGTGGACAGACACAGCTACAAAGACAAGATACAAATATGAGGAACTGCATCCAACCTGAACAAATGTTGGTTGTTACATTAAGGTAAGTTTCTTCAAAATAAATAAAAAACAAAATATACATTTTAGGTTAATATTCTTTATTCTTTAATGCAAAAATATATTTATTATTATAATACTTCAAAAGATCAAAAGTCAATATCTAAATTCTGTGAGAAAGGGGATGACAAATTGTTATAATTACTACTCGTAGATTGTGTGTCATTAGACAGGAGACATATGATATTAGTAGAATTGTTACTCGATGGAATCGTTTGATGATGTTGACTGGCGACCCTGGATAGCAGAGGAGTGTATGAAAGGTCAGAAGAGTTGCAGGGTGTGTTGTTGATAGTATGGAGGAGCATAAATCTGCAGCTGTTGAGGTTGGCTTGTTGGAATAGAGACAGGGTTCTGAATGTTTTCAATCACCTGCAGAACGCCCATCTGAAAATCTACAATCTGGTTGCCAGTGAACTTGTGAACAGAAGGAAAAAAGCCCGTACAAAATTTCATATGACGGTCCGGTCTCCTGCCTCGATCGATTTAAGCATCCTTAATTCAAATTTGTCGACGAGGGTACGCTTCCTCTTTCTCTTTGACTGTTGCACAGACGTAGTCTTTACGGTAGGGATTTTTGCAGATGGAGTTTGCGAAGTCTGTTTAGTTGCATCTGGGGTCGCCGTCCCTTGATCTGCTGCTGATTGGAGTTCTCCAGTCTGCTGCTGACTTTCTGCCTCATCTGTGTGCTCATAGGCCATGCTGGAATCAGTTGATCGGTTATATAAGCCTTGCTCTAGAAAATGTAATTGTTCGTGATACAAATACTTTCGCAGTTTTGACGCACCAGCTCCTGATTTTTTCGAGTTTTTGTCTCGGTTCTTCCATTTGAGCCACTGGTCTCTGATATTATTCCACCTTTTAATAACCAGTTGACCTGTAACAAAAAAATATTTAACAAATACTAGAATTTTTGATTTTCAATTTATTGTTTACTTTCAGGTACCTGGCTAGTGGATGTAGCTTCACAGATCTGTATTATAGCTATCGATTGGGAATTTCTACAATTACTAAAATTTATTATTATTATTATTATATTTAGACAAGGGCAGAGGGACAAGTCCCTATTGTGCCCAAAAAACAGATAATTACATAAGTAACCTACTGGTAGGTAAATAACAGAAAAATAAGTACAATATAAACAATACACCAAATAAACTATATGTGCTCTAGCAGTGCATGATCAAGTCTGTTTTTAAACGAGTTAGTAGATGGTGCAGAAACTGTGGATACATCAAGATTATTCCAGCTGTCGAATACCCTGTTAGGTAAAAAGTTCTGTCTTGATCTGACGCTAAAGTTTTCTTTTTTGAGTTTAAAAAAGTGTCCTCTAAGGCGGTCATCTGGATTTAAGGTAAACATCATTGTTCGAGAGGTATGTGACATTCTTTGGTCATCCTTAGTTGAAGAATTTATTCCTAAACTTACGAAAGAACATTTTGAGTCAGTTGCTGCTGGATTCGAAAAACGAGCAAATTTTTTCCACTGCATTGGTGCTGTGGACGGGAAACACATTAGAATTTTAAAACTCGAGTTTAGGGGTTCCTTATACTATAATTATAAGTCCTATTTCTCAGTTGTGTTGATGGCAGTTGCTGACTCGAACTATCGATTCATTTATGTTGATGTAGGTGCATATGGAAGTGAGTGTGAGTCAAGTATTTTCAAAGAAAGTACTTTGTGGAAGAATATACAAGAAAAGTCCTTGGGATTGCCAACTTCAAAGCCTTTACCTGGTTCTGAAGCTCCAAACGTACCTTATTTTCTCATAGGAGACGAATCTTTTGGATTAAATACTAATTTACTACGGCCTTTTGGAGGAAAGGACAGAAGAAAAGAATTTTCAATTATCGCCTCAGCCGAGCCAGAAGATATGTTGAGTGTTCCTTTGGTATACTGACAAACAAATGGATAATTTTGCATCGACCTTTGAATGTTAATACAAATTTTACCGTTAGTATTGTGAAAGCTTGTGTAATGCTTCACAATTTCGTGAGAGAAAGAGATGGATATAACTTTGAGGATACCATGACAGTTGTGGGTATGAATGATTTGCCAGCACAACCAAATATGCAAGATGGAAGGGCAGCTAATGATATCAGAAATGTTCTCAGTGACTATTTTCTAACTGAAGTAGGCAAAGTATCATGGGAGTTGTCGAAAATTTAGAAGTCTTGTTTTATTAATAATACTATTACCCAATCATAACATATGTTTATTTCAATGTTCATAAGAAATAAGAGGCACATGATAAAATAATTTCAAACTTACCAAATTCTTTTCTTTTCCCGCCACTTAAATTTTCAAAATTTTCCTTCAACTGGGCACAAATACTCCTTCACGCTTCAGTTTTTTTATTACGATTATTGTAATCCTCGGCAGCTTTGTTCCAGATTTCTGGTTTATCCTGAACTAAACTAATCAGGATTTCAGAAACTATTTCTTCTACTTCTTTCGACATGATCTAATGCTCGTACCTACACTGCAGAGTACACACACAGTCTTCGCGAGAACAGACCACACGCTACTGGCCTGCAAACTAGTATAGACAAGTATGGATCAATCGGACGATTAAACACCCGGATCATGTAAACGCATTCATAGCACACTATGGTCCGCTAGGGTCCGGACGATTGCCCGTCCGAGCTCCGTGAGTTCTAGCGGGTGCGTCCGGGCGTTTTGTAAGCCCGGACGGCGATTCACCCGTGTCCGAAAAGTGTGAAAGAACATATGCTAAACTGTCTATTGCTACTTGTCCGGCTGATGGGCGAAATCTCGAACGGACAAACACCCTGACCGTGTGAAAGAGGCCTTAGTTTGATGAAATTGGATCCGGAAGCTCCGTGTCAATTGTGGAAGTTGAATTCACAGCTAGTTATAGGCATTGCGAATTATAGCAGTCCAATATCCATTTTTAATGGAACTATAATTTTGTTAACATATTTTGTAACGGAATATTTTGAAGAATACCTTTTGAGACCAATGATCTGAAATTTTTTCCATTTACACTAATATTTTTCTTCACTAATGACTCGAAATAATTTGGAAAATACGTGTAAGCTATAAAAAATATTCGTTTTCGTAGTATTATTACAAATGATAGTTTAAATCGATTTTTTAAAACACAATTTCAATTAGAAAGTGGTCGGAGCGAGAACGTTGAAGATTACAGAATCGTTTCATAAATTTCCTCGTCTTTCTGATTTATTTTTTGGTTAGTCCACAAATAATTATTATAATCGGAGCTGATCTCGTCAAAACAGTAATTAAAAATAAAATTTACTGTATCAACCCAATTAATAGGTCCAATCCCCCCCAATTGCAGGTAGGTCGCTGAAAATTGGTGTAAGTTTAGTGCTACGTTATTGCTGGTTAGTGCCGTAACTATTTTCGTTAGTGCTGCCCCCTGTTACGGGGTACCGTTGCGGGAGCTGGGGAAATGCTAGACCCCCCTAATACCGTCAGGGGCTTTAATTTGCTGTATCGTTAGTGCTGTTTACTGCCGTAATAATTTTCGTTAGTGCCGGCCCCCTTTAAGGGGGGGGGAGGTTGGGAAGACTGGGGAAATGCTGGCCCTCCCCTTTTAAAGATAGAGGTTTCAAATAAATTATCTATGTGGCTAGTGCTACTTCGTGCCGTGTTTCGTTTTGTTAGTGCTGGTCTCCTGAGATGGGTGGAGCAATTTTTCTTTCATCTCTTGCATAAGTACATGTAAAAAGCGTAGGCCCGTGAAATCTGTACTTTCCACGAGACCCCCATGTAAAAACTTACGTATCTGTGTGGGTGGTCAGTCCAGAGCGTTAAACCAACTTAAACGCTTATTTTAATTCCTAATACCCACCCTATATCCATGTATAGTTAGCTAATGTTCGGTAGTGTATTGGAGTTTGTATATATTTTTTTGATTGCACAGTATCATTTACGTTATGTCAAGTAAATGGAATATATTTTTTGACATTAAGAAATACCGTGTAGAAATACCATGAAGAAATATCAATATTGTGAATGTGATTCAACACGCTCTATTGCGTATTGTTCAACGCTTCAACTAGTTATTCGTAATTCCACTCGCGAAAAGGTTTATTAGATGAAATTTACAATTTCGACTCTTACTATGTGGATGAAACTAACTGTTTGTTAACGATTATTTAGAAACAGATTCATGTTAAAAAAATAAAATAAAATATCTGCTTCCTTTCTTTCGTCGTTTTTTGGGAACGGGGTATTTTTACAATTTTAGACTTGGAAACTCGAGTCGACAAAATTGTCTTATATTCTGGTTACTGGTGTCCGTCCGTTTGCCGTCCGTTTTAAATATCAACTGACGAGTCCGTTTGTCCGTCCGTTTAAGTTTCAACGGAGGAACAGTAAATGCTAGAGCGTAGGAGTCAACAGAATCGGAATCAGCATAGTTCTGACACCTTTCCAATGGAGGAAAAATGTGATTTCTGACCTCTATTTATTTATTTATTGAATTGTTCAGTTTAACCCTTAAGCCGAGATGAGCTACAAAATTAGTGCTATACGAGACTATCGGTACGGCATACCGCTCTTATTAAATAAACAAAAACTCCAAAATGAACGATTTTTATTGATTACAATAAGGTATTACTCATCGTCGAAAATACAACTTTTGCTGGTTTGTTATAGGCATATTGTGGCAAGTAACATATGTATAAAACGTTTATCTTTTTCCAACAGAACTACTTTATTTTTTATCGGGACGTAAGAAAGTAATGTGAAATTGTCATTAGAAAAGCCATATAAAGTAGATCCTACTCTTCTTGATGGTGAAGTATGAAATTCTGGCGGGATTTCTCGTTTATTGCGTTTCAAATTTCCCGTGTAAGAAAGACCTTTTTTTATATGATAAAGTAATACAGTTGAAGAAAACCAATTATCAGCTGTAACATTTTTTCTTGACTTTTCTAGGGGCTTTACCAACTACAAAACTGACTGACAAGGCGCCAATAGTTTTTCTCTTCTGCGGGTAATGTTCTTCCATCGCTATATTTTTCGGTATATATGTATCCATTATAAAAATAAGCGGTCATGGCATTAGTAAGACATAACAATTTTCGACCGTACTTAGCTGGTTTTTTTAGGCATATAAACTTTAAACTTACATTTACCTCTGAAGATAATTAACATTTCATCAATGCATGCGGTTGGTCCGATATTGAAACAGTTTTGCGAAGGTATCAAATAAAAACGAAATAGCTGCATCGTATCTTGTTAACGTCTTTCTTCTTGTGTTGGGGCATAATCAAATCTAATACAGCTGTGTAGCACTTCAAATTTTTCTGAAGACATGACAGCTATAAATATAGGACGACCCATTTTGGTATTAAATAACGACAGCATGTTTTCGTTATTTGATCGATATATTGACGTTAGCATTAGTAATCCAATAAAAGCTCTTACTTCAACAGCATCCGTATCCTATATTTTCGATTTTATTAGTTGATTCCATTTGTTGAAACTTCAAGTTTGTATGTATTACTATTTATTTTATCATTACACTATCGAATAGAAGCTCTCAAATTTCAAGTGCGCTCGGATTATTTCCTAATGCTGGCTGTTTTAGAGTTGGTAGTTTAATTACAATATTACTTTGAGGTGTTCTATGGTTCCTGAGAACTCATCTTTTGTCTTTGGATTATGTTAACAAATATATATTTTATTTATGTTTACATCTTCTTCGCTATCTGAAGAACTGTTTCCACCGTCAGCAATATCCTATTCAACATTACGATAACTGTTTTGGTCGTCTAGTACAAAATCCTGATCAGCAAAGGAATCATCTATAGCTGAAGAAATGCTATCTTCTTCCCGTATAAAAGGGTCCTCTTGTATATGATCATTATCGGAATCTTCTATTTCTGAATATTCATAGTCATCATTAGAAATTTCTTCAAGCCATTTCATGACTGTTTGTTCATAATTTTTATCGGTCACACTTACTGCTTGTGGGCGAAATGCCATTGTCTAGAACAATAAATTTTATAAAATAATAATTGATCCTTATGTCATCATCAAATACAACTTACCAAAACAATGACGCACCGACTGGCGATAATAATATTCAACACTAATAAATATTCCCCTTGAAAGAGACTATCGGTATACGGTATCTAAAAAATATTTAGGTTGTACGATAGAATGGGTATACCGGACCGCTAACAATCTCAGAAGTCAGGTGCAAACTAAATAAGTGATATGGAATAGGGAGATTTTAAGCTACCTATTTGAACAACAATATACTTTATCCGTTATACATCGCATGCGCAATAGCGCTAAAATAAAGGACAATGTTATTAACCGATATTGCTTTACGTTATTAGAGTGGAAATAACGTTCTGTAAATAAAGGATATTAGAGAGTTGAAGTGATGTCAAGAACGTTAACGTAAACGTGTAAATTGACAGTTGCTCATGCGCAGTGAATAAATATTCACGTTAACGTATTAACGTACGGTCTCTCACGTAAGCGCCTAACGTTAATCGATGCTGTCCGAAGACCTGCCGGAAATTTCCGATTCCCCCTGTTCTGTTATTTGGAAATGGAACTTTTGTATACAATGCACAGAACACCTTGATACAATGTAAAGTGTAAAGGGATTGTCTTTGATGTGAAGGTTATCTATTATTTATTTATCAACACTTACTCGGGTATTAAGAATAAGTTTATGTATTCTTATTTACCTGTATTTGAGAATGAAATGGATAATTTCTCGAAATGTTAAATGCCAAGCTAAAATTTTCGTAGAAAATCAGAAAACAAAAAGTTATGTTCGATAATGTATATAATCAAAATTTTACGTTAACGGTTGATGACTCCATCTGGTACTTCAACTCTGAATTTATACAATAGAACGTAAACGTAATACTCTTGCGTTAACGTCTACTACAATCACTTCAACTCCCTATTGATTTTGCCCTGGTGCCACGTGTAGAACATTTATATTTAAATTTTATCGTAAACGCCAAAGTCTATGACAAATACATATAAAAGTTAAAAGATTTGGGTTTAGTCTTTAGTATTCACAATTTTAACCACTGCTGTTAAAATATGAGATAAAAATATGTCATAAAATTAAATGTTATGGCAACATCGGATATGAAGAAACGGCCTCAACTATAGAAGAAGACGAAAGACGAATTAAGGCAGTTAAAATTTAAAAAAATATTGTAAATGATTATTTAAACTATGAGGCTTCTCATATGTAAGGTTATACAATGTAAATAAAAATATAAAATGTTACCGACATCAGTATCAGTGACGTCTGTCACGAGTGTCACATAAATAACGGAAGAATGGGATAGCTTAAAAACTCAATTTTGAAATACGTTATTAACGTACTGTATTTACTTTAATAGCGGATAAAGGGATATAACGTATGATGCTCCTGTTGTGGCTTAAAATCTCGCTAATGACACTGAAATTGGGGTCTTTAACTTGTAATAGAACTCCATGAAGGTACTTAGACAGCCAACAGTAATAATTCAGAATACTAGAGAGAAAAATTTGTATATCGATACGACATACCGTTGTCTCGGGTTAAGGGTTAAATCATAAAATATAGACATGTATAAATGGACTGAGCGTTCCGTATTCAGTTGTGCAGTGAAAACGTATCGAAAAGTACGAGTGAGAGAAATCGTTTTATTGGCAGGTATTGGCAGCGTAGTCGCTTTGCCTCTCAGTTTGTTCCACTGTTTTGTTATTGTTTTAATTATTAGACGAATTCGGTAATTTAATTGTTCATTAAGTTGAAATTACTGTTTAGAAGTCTTCGTATATGCTTTCCAACTTGTTTCTTTCTGGTGAAAGAAAGGTAACGAAATCGGCCCCGGTCATTCATACACAACCTCTCTCACTTTTTTAGTTGGTTGAAAAATTAGGATATTAATACGCCATTGCACTGGCGCTAATAATATCTAAGCTTTAATATTTGTAATATCATATATTCTTCTTTTTTCTATTCATGTATAAGTCAATCACAAGGTTGGTCACTTCTTGGTCTAGCCAAAAATAATTATTAAGCATCAGGTAGGCATTACATGAAATGTAACTTCTGGCATTCTGATGATGATAACAATATCGAAACAATTGTCAATTTATAAGAATTTTAAACATTTTTTCAACATATTATGGAATTATCTAGAAAGAGTTAGTTTGATTTAAAAAAGTTTGGCACATGCCAAGGAGCATTAGTTATTATTCTCACAACTTTATTTCGGAGTCTTGTAAAATTTCGATATTTGAGTAGCTTGCTGTTCCCCACAGTTTTATGTAGGTCCATACTTATTCCAACATTGTTTTGTACACTAACAGCTTATTTTAAAGTGAGAATTCAGATTTTCTACAAATTAGCCAATAAAATTGTTTAAAACCTAGCTCTTTCCTATTGTTAAATATATGTTTCTGATATTAAGCGTTTCTCCAAAGGTATGCCAAGATATTTTACGTTGTTCAAAAAAACTGATTGAAATTTTTCTTTTTTCAGAGTATTTGTTACTTGGACGCACTTTGACTCTTTTTCCACTTATTGAGCCACTTTTCTACTTGGTTGAGACTATTCTGCAGGTTCCTCGACTGGCTATATCATCGGCGAAGATCGCAATTTTGGTTAGTCTTGTGGTTGGTAGATCAGAGGTGAACAATTAATATATTATTGGTCCCAGCGCACTTCCTTGCGGAACTTCTGAATTTATTTATGCAAGTCACTGTATTTTGACGGATGTCTGATTAGAAAGAATCTGTTAGTTAGATATGAGTGAATAATTTGGTAAGAGCCATATGGTAGCCTTTGTTTAACATTGTAGCAGGCCCATACTTTATCGAACGCTTGGCTAATGTCGATAAAAACTGCGGTACAATATTGTTTGTTTTCAGGATTATTGTATGATTGCTTGACTATCCTGTGAAACTGTTCTATTGTACCGTGTTTACTGCGGAAGCCAAATTTGGTGATCAGGTATTATGTTTTAGGATAGGTTTAAATCTTTGTAGCAATAATGTTTTTAAACTTTTGATAGGATTGGCAAAGGACTCATAGATCTGTGATTTCATTTAAGGGTTTTAGCATTATAATTTCAGACACTTTCCATTGATTTGAAAAGTAGTTATGCCCAAGCACTGAATTGAAGATATGTAAATCCTTTTATTGTCAGTTTTTGCAGTATCTCTCCAGTAACTAAATCAAATTACTATAAAAATGTTCGGCTATTTCTCAAATAATTAATTGTAAAATTCCAAAATCCTTATCATGATAATAATATTTATTATTTATTACTGACAAATTATCATCTACTAGAAGTATATCTTGTTGATAAAACAATTTATCATCAAATAATGAACCATCCTCACACACACCGTTTTCCCAAGCAATGACATTTGGTACGAATTGACCCAACCTAATAGTTCATACAAAATTATGCATAATTAAATACAAATTAAGGTTAGTTGTCTGAAATATATTATAATTATAAATGTCTTTCGACCATAATATGAAGTATTTCTACAGTTATGTGATTCTATTACTGGTAAGGAGTTTTCAAATTTAATAAATAGAAATAGATCATTGAAATCGATTCTAGTTTGCACAGCTTACAGATCAATTGAATATTGGTAATTATTATAGTGTTTAATAAACTTTATGAATAAGTTGATTTACAGTGGTGGGTTCCCCATCCCAACATATTTTTTGATACCCTTTAGTTGATAACATTATTCGCTTTTGAAGGTGCAAAATATCAGATTTTGTTAAATGCATTAGTGAATGAAACTCTCTGATTAGAATATATTTCCTATTTTAGAAACATTCAATCATTTTATTTTAACTACCAAACAATCGTTGCTCGTATTATGCCCGATAGCTCTTGTCAGTAAACAAGCAATTGTTGAATAGTAACCAGCACACTCCGATTTTTACACAAGACTGCGTATGATATGCTCTTCAATGCTTCCAAAGTTCATTTCAAGAAATAATACTTAATGTATCAATTACAGTTTTCCACCCGCGCTGGACAAAAAAAATCTTGGAAATTTAAAAATTTTGACTCTTCCTGGAGCAGTAATAATGGGTTCATGTCTATATCCCACATTTTATCTTCTTCTTTCTGTGCATATTCTATAAATACATTTTGTGTAGATTATTCTAGTAACATTTCGACATCTCTCAATTTCACTGTTATATTATTATGCGCTATCATCTCCTTGTTTGATCTGATGTCAATTCAATTGGTGAATCAAGGCATAATATGTGACGACTTTTTCTAAAAGTTGGTTGTGGTAAGGTATACATTATAAAAAGAGATTCAGATTATATATTTTACACGAAAACACTTCAAAAATATCCGAGGTTCTTCAAAATAATGGCCCCTTGTGCCAGGCAGCATTTCGCTCCGGGAACTGCGGTTTTTGCGACCTACTCGGCTGAGGATGAAGAAAAATAGTATACGATTCCCGGCCACAAAATTGGATGGCCTGACATGTGTGATATAAAGCCTCGGCATCCAGTGGCGGCTCCTGGTGAAAAATTTAAGATGTACTGCAGTTTGTGAAAAAAGTTTACCTTGTAAGTGGGTTGTCTCCCATCGATTTTATCGTCCTTTCTCCGCCTTCCGTGTTGAAATATTGGATGCTACACAAAAAATAAGAGTCACGCACTAAGCACTACTTCGCTAACAAATAATTATTTCTTATAAGTTAAGTCTATTCGAAGTTATTTTCGGTTCGCAAAAAATAAGAGTCTCTAGGCACTACTTTTCTAACAAAATTATTTCTTATAAATTAAGTCTATTCTACGTTCTTTTCGGTTCGCAAATGTTGTAATCACTTTGTCAATAAAATTGTCTATTTCGGAGATACATTTTTTTTTCAAAAGATAGCATGTAAAGAGTTGTTAAACGATCTTCGATCAATGAATTTCTAAGAAATGTTTTAATTCAATTCAGTGTAGAAAAACATCGTTCAGTCTCTGATGTTGTCATGGAAGTTGTTATCACTATTTCTAATAATTTTCTAGTCTCTTTCAATGTATCTCTTAGATTGTTTTTATTAAAAATTTTACTAGAGGTGGAGCGCCATTTATAGATCTGTAATCATTTCTTGAATAAATAACAGATAGCTCAGTTCGTAATCATTCTTTATCAAGTGTGAGATAATAGGAGCATACGGAAGTGAGTTTGTCATCGGGAAATTTACTGCAATAATCTCCAAATTATTCCGAAAAGAAAAGTGATGCCACTACTAGATGCTCATTAAAAGGAAATCGATCTTTTGCACAATTTAGAATAACATCACACACCTCTGAAGCAGACATCCGATGATCAAATCTGCTGTTATTTGGACGTTTTCGTTTTTCTGGTGAATGCGACTCATTACTTATTATATCTGATGCTTCACTTATAATGTTATTAATATTATTTCGAACTTGGCTTATACTGGGTTCAAAATTTTCGATAGCGTCTTTTACTAGAGTGGGTTCAATTTTTCTTGGCAGCAATTGATTGAATAATATATCTACGTTGGGCACTACATGATGGAAAACAATCGGCCAAAAATTGAAGATTGGATGATTTAGAATTAAACTCAACAATACAAGTGAGTCGTAATGATTTCAAAGAATAATATTTTCATTATTAAATTAACGGGTTTTTTCTTTTTGGTTTATTATTGCCTTTAAAAAAATGGGAGACAATGTTCTTCAAAAGCTTAGGTAACGCACTAATTGATTCACTTTATCTCTAACCTGTAAAGTTATTTTGGCAGCTATCCCCACGAGTTTGAGGGTTTTTCAAAAAAGACCAACCACTCTTTGAAGTTTTATTTTTTAACTAGTCAGCCGTGACTAACTGCGAACTTTTGGTTTTTGGTTAGACACCCCTTGTGGGGTTGCGCCGCATAAATGATTCCGCTTTCTGGGGTGGATCAATTCCCGTCATTTCAGCATTTTCTCACTTATTTTTCTCCATAGAGTCCTATCCTCAATTTTTTTCCTTCCATCTAACCATTCTTATCCTTCTTAAGTGCTTCTCTACTTCTTTCAGCCACTGGGTCTTCCTTGCATTCGCCTACCACCTGGATCCCACTGTATCACTGATCAAACGATTGCGCACTCTCCTTCTCTCCATACATTGCCGAGCCATTTTATTCTTTGCCTCTTTATTTTCTTTACTATATCTTTCCCGTTCATTCCTCTCAATATTCCATGGTTCATACGTTGCCTATATTCATTGTCGTCAACTTTTATTGGCCCTAGAATTATTCTCATTATTTTTCGTTCTACTATCCTCAACTCCTCTTCATCTCTTTTTGTTATTGTCATCGTTTCTGCTCCATACATTAACACAGGTCTTATTATTGTGTTATAAATGCTAAATTTCGTGGATCTTGTTAATAGCTTGCTTTTCAATAATTTCTGGTTGGCATTATATGCCCTATTAGCTGGCATTATTACTGTTCCGCCCAACATATCTAATATGCGAGAAATATATTGGTTTACCCACACAAAAAATTGAAATTTTGAAAAAACAAATTGAGTTATTTTTACGCTTTTCGTCAAGAACAACACGAAAAAATAGTTTTTAGAAAAATAAACGGTTTTAAAGTTTAAAACTAACTTTTCCGCATCTGTGGCCCTGAACAATATTCTATCATAAAATTGTTACTTGTATACACTTTGGGTGATGTATCGTGCTAATAAACCAAAATTTCTCCAAAAATAACCAAAAATTTAGTATATCTGGATTTATAGGACCCACTGTACTCGCTCTAGTCAACTGAAAATCAATAGGGTACATCTGTGGGACACCTTGAACAATATTCAATCATAAAATGAATCAATCGTATACTCTCTGGAGGCTGTATCGTGCTAACAAACTGAAAATTCTCCAAAATTGACAAAAGTTTGGTACTACAAGTACCATAGCACCCGTTGTAATG
This sequence comes from Galeruca laticollis, assembly GCA_963921935.1. Lineage (NCBI taxonomy): Eukaryota > Metazoa > Arthropoda > Insecta > Coleoptera > Chrysomelidae > Galeruca > Galeruca laticollis. The sequence continues at coordinate 109,823,013 of OY998175.1, read as the reverse complement.
GCTTTAGTGAGCTGAATATCAACAGGGTTCATCTTTGAGACGCTCTGAATAATATCCAATCATAAAATTGGTCACTTGTATATACTCCGGAGGCTGTATTGTGCTAACAAACTGAAACTTCTCCAAAAATGACAAAAATATCGTACTTAAAGTACTGTAGCACCAGTTGTATTGGGTCTGGTGAGCTGAAAAGCAATAGGGTTCATCAGTGAGATGTCCTGAACAATATTCAATCATAAAATTAGTGACTTTTCGAACTCCGGAGGCTGTATCGTGCTGACAAACTGAAATTACTCGAAAAATGACAAAATGTCGTACTTCAAGTACCATAGCACCCGTTGTACTGGCTCTGGTGACTGAAAATCAATAGGGTTCATCTGTGACATGTCCTTAATAATATTCAATCATAAAATTGGTGACTTATTGCAACGACAACGACGACGACGACGACATACACACAGGATTTTTTTTCTGAAAAAAGTTTTTTCGTGTTGTTGTTGATAGAAAACGTAAAAATAACTCAAACATTTTTTTCAAAATTCCAACTTCTTTTGGGGTAAACCAATACTTTTCTCGCATATAGATAGGTTGGGCGGAAAAGTAAAAATCCTGTGTGTATGTCGTCGTCGGTGTCGTCGACCACTTTTCGTTACATGTCTTGTTAGCACGATACAGCCTCCGGAGTTCAACAAATCAACAATTTTATGATTGACATGTTCAGGACATCTCACAGATGAACCCTATTGATTTTCAGCTTACAATAGCTAGTACAACGGATGCTATGGTACTTGAAGTACGACATTTTTGTAATTTTATGAGAAATTTCAGTTTGTTAGCACGATACAGCCTCCGAAGTGCAAAAAGTCATCAATTTTATGATTGAGTATTATTCAGAACATCTCACATATGAACCCTATTTATTTTCAGCTCACCACAGCCAGTAGAACAGGTGCTATAGTACTTTAAGTAGGACATTTATGTAATTTTTGGAGAAATTTCACTTTGTTAGCATGATACAGCCTCGTAAGTATATACAAGTGACCAATTCTATGATTGGATATTATTCAGGGCGTCTCAAATATGAATCCTATTGAGATTCAGCTCACTAAATGCAGTACAACGAGTGCTATGGTACTTGAGGTACCAAATTTTTGTCATTTTTGTAGAATTTTCAGTTTGTTAGCACGATACAGCTTCCAGCGTGAATACAAGTGACCCATTTTATGATTGAATATTGTTCAGGGCGTCTTATAGATGAACCTTATTGATTTTTAGCTCACCAGAGCTAGTACAACGGGTGCCATGGTACCTGAAGTGCCACATTTTTGTCATTTTTGGAGAAATTTCGGGTTTAGTACGATACATCCTCAGGAGTGTATACAAGTGGCCAATTTTATAATTGGATATTTTTAAGGTGTCTCATTCAAGGTGTCACAGATGTACTCTATTGATTTTCAGCTGACTATAGCGAGTACAGCGGGTTCTATAAATCCAGATATACTGCGTTTTTTGTTACTTTTGGAGAAATTTCGGTTTGTTAACACGATACATCCCCCGAAGTGTAAACAAGTGACAATTTTAAGATAGAATATTAATCAGGGCATTTCACAGATGCGGAAAAGTTAGTTTTAGTCCCTAAAACCGTTTATTTTTTCGTCGATTTCTAATCTTCGTTCCCCATTACTGCTGATCGTGACTGCCAGATATTTGAATTTTTCCACTTCCCCAAATTCATATTCATATTTATCATTCTGTTTTTACAACGTTTGCCAACTCTCATTATTCTGGTTTTGTTACTATTTACTTTAAATCCCATTTTTTCGCCCTCTTTTGTTAATTTTGGTAGCATTTGAAACAGAATATTCCTTTTTTTTTCGTTACTATCACTATAGCATCTGCGACTACCTGGCTCCCGCTCGTTCTTAAATGTCCCTTGTTCACGTTTCTCATAAAATGCTCCAGGGCCAGATTAAATAGTGTTGTTGATAGGCCATCTTACACCTCTATTAGCTACAAAGCCTCCCGTTTCTCCTTTACTTGTAAGTATATTCACTTTTGACTCGTTCGTAGTCATTGCAAGTAATCTTCTTAACTTACTTTCAATCCCCTGTTCTTTCAGTCCTCTCATTAGTTTACTTCGTTTTACTGAGTCAAATGCTTGTTGGAAGTCTATAAATAGCATTTCTATTTCCATTTTGTGTTCATGGGTCTTTTCCATTATCTGTTTGATAGTGTGAATAGAGTCAATTGTTGACTTTCCTTGTGTGAAACCGCATTGGTATTGACCTATGATTGCTTTCGCTTTTCCAGCTAAGCGACTTTGAATTATTGCTGACATTACTTTGTACGCTACATTTAGGAGAGTTAAATTCTAATCACAGTAACCTCTCATAATGACCTGGGTGTTATCGTGAATAGTGAACTATCGTGGTCCGATCATGTGCTCTCAGTATCCAAACGTGCAAATACCAGACTTTATCTTATTAGGAAATGCTTCTTAAAAGTATCATTTCAGAGCTTCTGCAAATTGTATGCTACTTACGTCAGACCTATCCTTGAATACGCCGGCCCAGTCTGGTACCCGGACTTGATTCGTGATAGAACGTTGCTGGAAAGTGTACAGCGGAAGGCTACCAGAGTTGCTATGGGACCTGTAAGACCTTCATATGAAGAAAGATTATCCGTGGCAAATCTTACCACGTTTGAGCTGCGTAGGATGCGAGGCGTTCTTATTGCATCCTATCGAATTCTTAAATATAATTTTGGTGATCTAAATACAGTTTTCACCCTAAGTACGGACACGAGACTTCGAGGACACCAGTTCAAGTTAAAAAAGGAAAATTTTGCGGTTAGATCGAGACAAAACTTTTTACCAAACAGAATTTTCAATATTTGGAATTATTTGGACAGTGAAATTGTCTCAGCAACAAGTGTCAACATATTCAAAAATAGACTAGATCAGTGTTACTTATTTAATAACTTTTAGAGCTTAATCGTAATTTCTTCTTCCCCTCATTTGTTTGTTCACTACAAGTAGGTATTTCTTTTGAAATGTATTTTTTTGGGCTTAATAGGAGCCAGCTCCTCTGCCCTCATTTATTTGTAATAATAATAATGATAATAATAATAATAATAATAATAATAATAATAATAATAATAATAATAATAATAATAATAATAATAATAACGGACAGAACAGTGGTGGCAAACCGTCCTGATGTTATTCTCCTTGACAAATCACGAAAAATTACATATATTATTGATGTCGCAGTCCCTAACTCCAACAATATTAATGAAACTTTTCAAACTAAGTTAACTAAATACGCCGACCTGGCCTTCCAGATTAAACAACAGTGGAAACAAAATAGTGTAATAATCCTTCCATCAATTATCAGTACAACTGGAATAGTACACAACTCTCTTAAAAATAATTCAACAACCCTCGGTCTGCAATCAGCATTAATAGCTGATATGCAGAAAGCTGTGATACTTAACACTTGCCGGATTGTTCGTAAATTTTTAAATGTACAATAGTCAATACTCATCTTGCAGACCGCCGATGAATACGAAGAGACCGCCATAAGCGAGAATACACCACAATAATAATAATAATACCTCTGTAGTTTTTGCACTCCTGCTGATCCCCTTTTTTGTGTATTATGACAATTTGTCCAACCTTCCATTCTTCGGGCATTCTTTCTTCTCTCCATATTTTCTTTATTAGCCGATATAATCTTTCGTGCAGTTCCTCTCCTCCATACTTTATCAATTCCTTGTTTATTTCGTCTTTGCCCATTCTTACTTCTCTTAATAACTTATAATACTTCATTTTTTGTTGGTTCCTGTGATATATTTTCTTCTTCGTCTTCTTCGCTTTCTTCCTCTGTTGCATTATCTGAGAGTGCCTCAGTTGGCAGTTCCTCGAAATACTCTTTCCAAATTTGTTTATAATGAGCTTCTTCATGTATCACTTCGCCGTTTTTATTCCTTACACCTTTAATTTCACCTTTATAAATCTTATTTTGTTCATTTATTTTTTTATAATGTTTTTGTTAGTTTTTCATTTTCTATTTTTCTTATTCTGTCATTCGTCCATTCTCTTCTACCATTTCTTATCAATTTGTTGCAATTTTTCCTTATTCTCTCATAGTCCTCTCTATCTTCTGGGTTGTTTGTACGTATTCATTTTATTTTAGCGATTCCTTTTGCTCTTACAATTTCTCGACATTTCTAATCAAACCATTGCTTGTTTATTCCGTTTTTTCTCTCCCCAATTGACTTTCCACTGAACTCAGTAAATATTTTCTTCCACTGAACTCAGTAAATATTTTCTAATATTATACCATTCCAATTCCACATTCTCCATTTCTTCACATTCCATTAACTTTTTTTTCCACTTCCTTCTCGTATTCGCTTCTTATATTCTCATTATTAAATTTTTCGAGGTTCCATTCAATTCGGTTTGTTTTTGTAGCGTTTTGTTTTTTGTTTGATTGTGGCCACTACCATGTAGTGATCCGAGTCGGCATTTGCCCCTCTGTATGTTCGTACATCTTTGATCGACGACTGCTTTCTTCTATTAATAAGTACATGATCTATTTTTGTACTATATTTATTATCCGGCGATGTCCATGTTAAAGCACCCGCACTATAATAACGTTAAACTCGCTACGTCCCTACGACGTCAAATCCAATCTTACCATAAGGTACGAAGCGCTGAACCACAGTTTAAAGCTTAACAGAAGCAGTTGGCTCACTCTACCGATTTTTGTGTTACAACTTTCATCTCACTCATACACACTCATGGGAATCAACTTCCCGTTGCGCAGAAAGTTTGTTATTTATTACACACAGTTGTCAGACATTTCATTGTATCAATTGGATACGACCCTAAGCGCGTGGGTTACAATTTTCGGTTGCGCAGTGGAAAATTTGAACCATGAACATCAAAGACGCCGACATCGAGTGAGCCAACTGCTTCTGTTAAGCTTTAAACTGTGGCTGAACTAACGGCAGCTACCTATCCTGTTAACATAGCGGCTTAGTTTTAGACCGTCAAGGGGGGGCACGAGCAGTTCGGGTAATTGAAGGAGCTCGCAGCGTACGATTGTATGTCCCAGATATATAAAATATCAACGAACTCTCGAAATATATTCTTTATTCCACTGGTGGACATTACTTACACTTAGCTTACAGCTGGCAATGCGAATGCCGTACAAAATATATTATAAATTTTATTTTTGAGAGAATAAAATATTTCAATTAATTACAAGATTTTTTGGGGCATCTGCAGCACTTCAGTGCTTATATACTAGCCGCCACTGAGTGCAGTGAATAAGAAACAAATATCTTTTCAATAATCACCACACCAATATTTACGAATTATAAGATGGGTCACTAACAATACTATTGAATTCCTTCTAGAGTTGAATGAAAACTTAATAAGTACTACAGGTCAAATTTTGACAATATAAAAATATAAGACCTTCATATTTGTTATATCTAAATTTCTACGAGCAACATTTTGGCGAGATCCTATTTTCAATTAAAATTATAATTTTCCGTTGACCAAAAATAATTTTCTTGGCAATGACAAACATCACAATGAATACCTTTCACACTCGTCATTGTTTTCAGTACCATAAAGCGGTGTTACTTTGCTCATAATTTCCAGTTTTTTTGTTATCTTGGATTTTTTTCCCAAATAGACGTGATTACAAATTATGTGATATTTTTATCATTTAGCTATCGGTTAATGCATTCAAAACTGATTTAAAACACTCCTATATATATATATATATATAATAAGCAACGAATAGATTAGTGGGTATTGCACGCAAATAGAAGAAGGGGCTACTGAAAAGAGTGGTAACCACTCTTTTCAGTAGCCCCTTCTTCTATTTGCGTGCAATACCCACTAATCTATTCGTTGCTTATTATATATATATATATATATAATAAGCAACGAATAGATTAGTGGGTATTGCACGCAAATAGAAGAAGGGGCTACTGAAAAGAGTGGTAACCACTCTTTTCAGTAGCCCCTTCTTCTATTTGCGTGCAATACCCACTAATCTATTCGTTGCTTATTGTTCATATGTCACGCACTATTCGTACATCTTGTTATATATATATATATATATATATATATATATATATATATATATATATATATATATATTTTGGTCAAAATTTTGGCAAAGTCACCTGACGATCAGTAACACTTTGCCAACCCTTTACAAATGCTGTCTTTGGCAGTTTGTGATACGGTAAATGGTTAGTTTGCCTCTTAAATATGTTTTTAAAAAATTTTTAAGACAAAAAAAACATTTTTTATCATTTTTTTCTTAGAAAACTTTATTGTTTTAATACAAACAAACGAAAAACAGATTTTAACTTCTAAAAACAAACGAAAGTCTTTTTTTGAACACCTTATAAACTACATTTATAACAAACAAAATATGTTAATCCTAAAAAACTAAAAAATAAACTATTAATAATAATCAGCCTTCTAATTCTTTGGCGGGATGTGAAAAAGGAAACTTAAACAAAATTCTAAAAATATCTAATTCTAAATCACTCTTTAGGCAAGATTATAGGAAGGTAAATCTTCCGAAAAATGATGGAATCCTCTATATATTTTTGAGTTTTTAAGGTATTGAACAATGTCCATCTCTTGTATTTGCGATATATCATCGACAACAGGAAAATAAAATACCTCCCTTTCTTTACTAGTATTTTCTCGCATAAACTTTATCACCGGTTCGTCCTTATTGTCTACCTCCAAAACTTGTCCTTTAAAATGCTTTGCTATTTTTTTTGTTGGAGATACCACCACAACAAAGTCTCTATAGCAAAATTTTGATTTTTAACTTCTTCCAGATTTTGTTCTCTTTCTTGTTCTGCGCCTATTTCTGTTTCGCTTTCCACTTCCTGTTCGTTTTCGCTTTCCATTTCTTGAGTTCCGCTGACCTCCGCATTTGTTTCTATATACAATTCATCAGTTGACTTTGAATCTTGATCTGAAACTGATTTTCCAGGCTCAACTCTCTTTTAGGAATTCCACAAGCGTATCGCTTATTTCTGCTCCTATGTTTTCTTGAGCTCTATAATTTGGCAGTTTTTGTAAAACTTTAAGCCGGTTTATTGGTATAATGCCTGTTGTTCGAAATGCACTTTGTATGTTTTTAATATCATTTAGCGATATCTGCATAACAAGTTGTTTTAATAAAACGGAAAACGTTGTCTTATAACTTTTTTTTCTTTTGGATTTTTTAGCTTGTAAATGGTTAACAACTTTCTCCAACATCTCTTTAAGAGACCATAATAACCCACGTCCAATGGTTGTGTCAGGTGGGTTGAATTTGGTGGTAAAAATACAAACTTTATCTGGGCTCTTTGGCAGTCGATAACCAGATTTAAATTTAGGTGGGATGATAAATTATCACCGATAATTACTTTTGTTCCAGTTTTTTTTTGTGCCCAGGGAAGAGCTATAGTCTGAAATCAATCCTCAAAGGTGGTGCCGTCAAACCATCCCGATTTGGTTCGATTGTACCTTGTATTGGCTGGTCCACCAATCGTCCATTGATCATAAATCCTTTCAGCTTTGTTCACAACGTAGGGCGGCAAACTTTTACCATCCCCTGTAATAGCAAACATAATTGATGTTGCTGACTTGGAATGATTCATGAGCCTTTCGGGGTATTTGCTACCTCTTTTGAAAATACATTTTGTTACCCCAGGGTCATCAGAGAGGTTAGTTTCATCGTAGTTTAGTATATTTTCTGCGGGCAGATTTTCTAAACTTCGCTATAAATTATCAAAAAAATCATTTATTTCGTCTTCCGTTTTTTCCGCACGAACAGACTTAATATTTTTACAGCTTTTTTTTGATAAAATATTCTTATGCCTGTCCATAAAGTTTAGGTACCAGTCATTTCCAGGTAAATTATCGGTTAATTTAGGTACAGTTCTCCCAGTTCTGTGCAAAAATCGTTTTACAACCATCCGTTAGTATAGTAGCGCCTCCGGGCTTTCCCAAATGCCTACCATGAACTTTGTTGTATAGTGTTCTTCTTGGAATTTTAAAAAGGGAGCTTGCTGTTTTTAGGTCCATTCTATGATTTTGAATGGCAGATATCGCTTTTTGCAACTGTTCTTTCGTGTAGTTGCAATATTGCCTGCTTCCCAATTTTTTTTTGTAAATACGCCCCATTTTTGCGTTTCTAAATAAATAATAAAAAACCATTAAAATTAAAAAATATATATATAATGGCAAAGTAACCTCGAAAATTTCCCCTTTGACTAAATTTTCGTTTTCCGTCTAAAATACTTAATTAAATGTTTTGAAAGTCTCACACAAATTAGCTAAATAAACATACTACTTAACAAAACACTTGTTAACCCTCAAGCTGTAGTCACATTTTGTCACCAACCCTTAGCATTTCGTATTTTTAAAATCTGAAATTATTACCTGCCAATTCGCACCTCTCTGCATCGATGCTAACGATCCACTGAAGAATCCCGCGCAACAGGTCTTGGTTAAAACATGTTCAGCCGTCACTTTGCTTTGTTGCCGACTCCAGCACTGTTGCCAAATGTTCAAAAAATAAAAATATTGCAAAATGTGCATATTTTGGGAAAGACACCTGCATTGGTAAAGTAACACCGCTTTATGGACTGTTTTAAGATTTCAAACCTTGTCTTTACCTTTCCCTCATCAGGAAACCATAACTTTATGTTTCGGGTCTCTTGATTTTCTGGAATCAAAAAGTTCTATCATTAACTAACATCTAAAGATGTTCATAGCGACATAGACAGACCTTTTTTATTAAAAGTTCATGTATGTAATGAAATAACAACAATCACTTACTCTCTACAAATCCCCTACCGTGATTCATCCGAATTACCTTAGGAGTTCACTTCTCTGTTTTTATTCTTATTATTCTTATTAGGTCATAGTATGTCTTCCTATCTGTTCCTTATCCTCTTGCATCAGTTTCATTATTCTTTGATAATCCTAAATAATTATTCCAGAAGAATTGCCTTACGTTTGATGTTATACAATTTCCTTATCCCGAATTCTATTCATTATTTATTTCATCACTTGTTTTTCCTCCCGATCAAATAGAAAAAGTAATAAAGTTATTTCCCATCGCTCACATTCAACATTTGGTTTGACAATTTTTAAATAATATAGACTAGAAGATCTTATAATTCCCACAATACACTTTGTCAGTCAGCTCTCAATCATATTCAATTAGCTGTGATAAGTAACCTAATTGCCTTCAAACGTTTCTCCTCTTAATTTTCCTTAAATCAAGTCAACGTATCTTATTTCCAGATATTATTTATTGTCAATATTTTTTTATTTCATAGTTTTGCGCAAACTTGCAAAGTAAGTTACTCTGTCAATAACAAGTAATTCATACCTTTCTGTTGGTACTTCCACCTTTAATACTCTTATATATCAATTTTGTTCTCTCGTCTCAAACATAGTACTAACTAAATACCTAAAATCTTGTCTCATACCCAGTGATTTCTATTTGGAGATATTAAACCTCGAGTTTCTGGTGCAGTAATCAATGTTAATCATCAGTTAACGCCTTTTTAATTATGAAATACTTCTCCAAGAAAGTATCCACGAACAATTGAAGAGAATAAGAAATTGATGCTTTTGACAATTTAACTGATGTCAAATGTTTTCAGGTAGCGTTCATTAAATCTAGAGGTTTTGGAGGAGCTGTAGCTTGGACAATAGATCTTGATGATTTTAACAACAGATGCTGCGAGGGTTCGTTTCCACTGCTAAAGACCCTTAGTAGAGGATTTGAACTGATACCTGACCAACCTACTCAAACTGACTGTACGAAACCAACACCACCTTCAACCCCTGCACCTCCTGAAACTACCACAGGTGTCGATTCTGGTATAATTCAAAAAAAATTATCATTAAACATTATTTCTATCAATCCAATATGTTTCAGGAGCGTCGTCTGGACATGATCATCACCATGAAGAACAGACAAGTTCAACTACAAAAAGGACTACAACTGCTCCTTGGTGGACGACAAAAACCACAACTACTACCAAATCTCCACCTACAACTGTTTGGGGGGATCGGCCTTCAAGTACTTGGTGGAGCACTGAGAAGACAACAACAAACGCACCAGTAACTTGGTGGTCGTCTACCAAATCAACAACTAAAAAGTAAGAATTTCAGTCATAAACTTCCAAATAACTGTTTTCGTTTGGATCTTTTGTATCAAGTAGGGGAGATAATAACTTGACAATGTGGAAACATTTTATTTTAGGGGTAAAATAATCCGTTCTATAAACAACTTAGAAATGATACTCTGCCATTGTAACATCGAGATAAAATGTACTTAAAACTTAATATTCCTCCGGCTAATGCTAAGAGAATATCTAAGCAATATTCACAAATAAAAACATCTTCGTATTTATCTACTTCTGCATACAATTCGTGGACCCACTCAAAACAGTTTCTGCATTGAACCACCCGTCAATAGATGTAACGTATTCCTCATAGCAGTAGGTCGCATATTTTTTTCGTTGGTTTCCGAATTCGAAGAGTTGGGAAGAGTTAATTTCATATTTTTTTTCATTCAAGCGTCTTCTTATCATCACAATGTTTCTTTGTAATTTTTCTTTGCTTCTTTTGATTGATATCTGCTTTAAGAGCAGTTTTGTATGGCATGCTGGTTATAATTTGACTTCCACAAGACTTCTTCTTTGATGTCTTCTTTTACCTTGAACTTTAGGAAACGATTGACATTGTTCTGTGGTAACGGAAAAAAATGAATTCATTTGTTCGCGTCGTTTTGAGCTGAGCCCAGACTCAGGATTTTGATACAGATCGTTTGCTTCGTGGTTAGTTCTGTCGAGAAATCAGATACGTTACATGAACTGGTACCTGCAATCCTATCTTCAGATTTATCAAAGTCACTAGGTATTTGGTCCGTTACTTCAGCTGCTAAAAAGTCAACATCTAAGAAAACCTCTGGATCAAATAGATATATGCCAGTTTTGCAGAATCCGTTTGTTCCATTTGTTGTTGTACAAGCCTTTAAGTAGATCTTGCAAAATATTTTGCTTATCTGAAAAGCTGGCACAGTTCTACCAGGATGATAGTTCAACTATTTTTCTAGTGCCTGGTCTAAATAAACACTAAGTGGACCCATAACAGGACCTGCAGCTTGTGTGTACAATGGGGAGGTAAACACAAGTTGGCTAAAACGTTTTCACTGGTACTTAAAATAACATCGAGATTTACCGCTTAAAAACTTCTGTAAGCATCCAACCACTTTCATTGCACGCAAAAATGGTTCCTGGAGGGGCCTCGTCTGTCAGTTCTGCCTTCATTCGCTTTCTATTGAAATAAGCATTGGAGGGACAAAACTTCATGCAGCCAATACACAAACCAGCACTGTTGTCGACATTCCACGCTCCACTGATGTTACCCTCGCCATTTGTTTGGAACATTTTTTGGCCAATATTCTTGAATTTCGTCCAGGAACAGTAGAAATTGAAGTCTCGTCTACGTTGAAAATTCGGTGAGGGGCATAATAATTTTTTGTGTAAATCTATCTAAATTAAAGGACTTGGTTCGTTGAAGGTTCTTGCTCGAACAGCTGAGGATGCTTCAGAACACCTCAGAGAAATCTTTGGATGTCTTCTAAGACCGCTCAACCAGCAGCTTGTTCGACATGGGAAAATTTGTGGGGTAGTTAGTTTCATTTAACAAGTTGATACGCTAATTGTCGCAAATCACGAGTTCCACTTTCAAAATCAAGGATATGCTTTAATAGTTCTTCCTCTTGCTCTGGCGATAATACACAACGGCAGCTTCCAAGGGACTTTTTCTCTAGCTTTGCTACCTAATGTTTGTTTGTATACGTCAGTTGGGCGACATTATTGGCATTGAAGATTTCGCAGCGGTTTTCACAGGCATTCCTCGATTAACTTCTTATAAGGAATTTTTCATATGCTCAGCATTCCAATTTGGTCTGTTGGTTATTCGCTTATATGTTCGTAGTATTTTGTAAGAAAGGAGGATGAACGAATTTAAAAATCAAAATTATGGTTTAAAACACAAACCAATTCAGCAACTCTTTCTAAACAAAACACGTTCAGAGACAGATGGGTTATTCACAATGATAAAGAATAGACCTGGCATCTCACTCATAAAATTGGGATTGTTTCGAAGTCATCATTAAATTATCTAACAATGTGATAGAAAAGGACAACAATACATTAATTTTCCTGCTTTGGCAAGGCTGTGTGAATGGAATCACAAAATTTCCAGGGGCGTACTGCTCTGATTATTTTGAGATACTCAACTTAGAAATAGATGTGTGATAGAAATGCTGTATAATTACATACTGTTTGAACATTGTATTGGATTGAAAATGATTGACTAGGCCAGTAAAACAAAAAAATTGCATGAATTAGATATTGCATACTGTTAAAAGTCATTCAATAAGTAGATGCACCTATATAGACGTCACTGGTTCTTAAAAAATGGAGGTCAAATGCAAATATCAACTTACCAGTGGAAAGAGAGATTTTGATTCAAGTGATCCAATTTTTTGCAAATATAACACTGACTCACCATGATGAGTTATAATACGCTTACATACACAATACTACAGCAAAAGTACAAAAACCACTTAAATAATCGAGTAATCACTTGTAAACAAACAAACCTACTCTGGCAACTATACAAAGACTAAACGAGGGTTATATTCTTTCCAAAATGGAAATAGAATTGATTTCAGATTAAAGCAGTGGAACGTTTCTACTCTCGACCGTCAGCTATGAGGCTAGTTCAATTTTTAGGTTCAATTGGGACACAGAAAATTTGCACGTGTATAAGTATTCTTGGTTTTCAACTAAAAACAACAGTTCAGTATTCATTCATTTATTGATAATTGTCTGAATTTTGACCGTTTACTCGGTCTTTTCCCGTACTCCATTATTACTTACACCATACTTATCACTACCACACACCTCTACTCAAAGAGGTACTACACAGAACTGATTTCTAAAAGTATAGGTTACCTACCCGCTACAAGCCTTATCACAACTTTAATAAAAGTTTTTCGGATTAATTCAAGGTTATACATTTGCACTGTCAGGCCTGCCGCATATTGAACCTAGCACACGCACAGCCCACGCACAACCCACACACAACACACGCGCAACCCACGTCCACGTTTTTCGTATCTACCGCATATTGAACCCACGCCATAGCCAACCCAGACCCAGTTCCACAATGATTGCGAACGATCAACGTACACTTATTGAGATGGATTCTAAGTCAGAAGGAAGACATTTGACCTTGAACTTTATACTTAAGGTTAAAAGTATTGGTGGCATCGAATGTTTGCCTATAATCTCTATAAGTGTTTTCCGAAAATGTAATGTTATTATTTTAATTCGCCGGTCGGATTGAAATTGGATACCTTATATAATATATATAATACTTTGAAACAAAGAAGTTTTATACGTATTATAAGATACCTCTTAAACGGTCCACATTATACATGCATACTTATTTATACATACATACTTACAATATACGACATGAACCTAATAATTTATCTCATTTTGGCAATCTGTGTCCACAACTCATCTTTAAGTTTAGATCTTATATAATCTTCATGACTGCTGTCATTATGAACATGGAAACTTCGAACTAACTCTATCAATTTCGCCATTTTTAATAAATCAAGCTGTACACACGACCCACGAAAACTGTGCGACACACTCAAGCCGACCCAAGCGAACGTGGGTTGGGTGTGTGCTCTGCGTGGGCTGGGCTCAATATGCGGTACCCTACTTTAAACCATTGTTTACATAATAACACACGCGTGGGTTACCCGTGGGCTGTGCGTGTGCTTGGTTCAATATGCGGTGAGCCTTATTATATCATAAAGGGTACACTGTACTAAGTAATACTTGAACTGACAATATAATTTAAGAAACATATTTTAATTTTTTGTGTATCCAAATTTCTTTGAGCAAAACACACAATATGAAATTTCATTCCGATGGAACTAAAAATGCATAGATATGAAGATCTGTATTAAAAACACATTAAGAGTCGGAACGGTTAATTCTAAATTTCATATTAAGTACTCTTATGGAATTTGGCTAATTGGTTGATTTATTCTTCCGCCGGATTTATGAATAAACTATATGTAAATACAACGATTAAGTTTCTGATATTCATAATTCAACAGGCCTACCACAACTTTAAAACCAATATTTCATCCGCCTCCGGGATCAGTTATTCCTCCTCCAGCAGTAGTTAGCCCTGAACTAGATCTGTCAGTGAAGAAATGTGAAGCGCAAGAGTATATCCCCGATCCTAAGAACTGTAATGCTTTCTACAGATGTGTCAGAAAAGAATTACAAAAGCAATATTGTGCCGGAGGCTTGCATTGGAACAGAGTACAACATCTTTGTGATTGGCCTGATAGTGCAAAATGTGAGGAAAACATTAACGGTAAGTTACTACCAAATGTTTTGACTCTATGTTATGATCACACGTATCCAATCCACATTTTCTGTGTAAGTACCACTTGAAACCATTCTGATTGTCGGCTTAATTCCGCAATTCGAAAGATTATCACTCTCAGTGTTTTATTCTAGTTTCTGTAAATGCTGATCCATCCACTAAAGATATAGCGCATTCAAACTGATTATTATGAAGATAACTATCCAATCCTCGTAATATTTATCTCCTTCATTTATTTACTTTAGATCATATTATGCTTTCCAAACTTCACGGTAGCTCTCTTTTATCTTCACCTGTTATGAATCAATGTAATTACTGGAAAAATTCGACACCTGTCATTTTTAACCAATCAATGAGCCCTCTTAAAAACCTCCTCCCTAATGACACACTCCTAAAAAATCCATAATACTACCGGCGATTCTAACAGCACCACCAACATCCTTAACTCCACTCAATGTCCTCCCCATCCTGCCAAGACACGCCCACATATTCCTTCGTCGGCAGAAATGTTGACGCATCCATTCCCCTTGAAGAATTTGAAGAAAGTATACCAAACCAAAACTTCTCCTTCCAAAAAGCTTGGCGAATCATCGCCAATTCAAGCAAACAAACCCACGTCCATGCTCCGTATTATTACGGACTCCGAGATAGACTACCACCAAGCCCTCACTTCAGGCATTGAATTCCTCGATCTCCCACACCAGTTTGAGCCTTCGAACTCAAATCCATTACCATCAGTTCCCAAATACCGTAACCGCTGTAGATCTAAACCGATCTGTGCCTCCTGCTGCCAAACCGGCCATTGACCTGAAAAATTTCAAAAATTCGAAGCCCCCAGCCTGCAAAAATTGCGGGGGCTCTAACCCCGCATTCCACCCTCGCTGCCCCAACAAGCTAGTCACTCTAAAAATCCCCCAAGAAACCGCTCCAGTTACACTGGAAAAATCCCAAGTTCCTTACGAGCTTTTCATCGTTAACAAAATAATAATAGAAATCGTAACTATCGCTATTATGAGTGCCATTCCCAACTCCAAAGAAATCATAGCTGAAACCCTCCGTTATCGAATACCTTCCTTTTATCGGCACAACTGCGCTATAAAAAACATAGGCAGACGTGCTCACTCCGCTTTCACTCCCATCAGGAGTGAAAGCAATTCCAATTGATTCACCGATCCCTCACCCACCCGTCGGTGCTGCAGGTTTTCTGCAATTTCCCTGTAACCTGGTAAACTCATTTACCAGCTAAATGGCCGACGTCTGTGAATAATACAGCCACAGCTGTACCCGCATTCCATTTACTCGATGATTATTGAATTAACTCAAAAATTAATTCATATTCATTCAATCTCAAACTTCAATAAAAAAAACTACCAGACTGCGTGGCGAAATCCCGGGGTGATTCAGGCGTTGATCTGACAGTAAACTGACGATATCCTAGCAGTATCTTAATGGCTGTAGAGCAGCGAATATAAATAAATATCTCAACAGTGGTATTTATAATAATTAAAAATTAGTTGTTTCTCATTCGGAAGAATCGGCACAGAATTACTTTTAAAATGATTTTTGTTACCACGAGATGCGGTTTAAATTTGGAACAAACAAAATTTGGAAGTGGGCTAGTTTTTTAATTTCGAACGATTTTTCCGATACAATTAAAGTACAATAGTCCTATGGAAATCGTAACCGCCGATTGTCATGTTACAACGTTTTGTACTGTCAAAATACAATTATCACAGCCCCCTATGATATTCACTGACGCTGGTTATGAATGCTTTGCGATAAAGCGCGTATGGAAAATTAATATAAACGCACGTCTTGTAGTTACCCAAAACTTATCTAAAATTGAAAAATGTGCTATATTCAATCTTAAAATATTATTTTTATGCAACTACAACAAGTAGAAATCAACAATTTACCTATAGGCTAAAATCGCTGCCGAAAATATTAAAATTATTATTTTCTACAACCTGTAGTAACTATAACATGAAGGAATATAATATTTTTCTTCCTGAAATGGTGAAATCAACAATTTATAGGCTAAGAATACATAGGTAACGAAACTAAACATGTTCATGTACCTATATAAAAAAACTAATAAAATTTTCATTTTTTACCACTTGTCGTAGCCCCAAGTTGATACATTACATTGTAAAATGGTATTTCCGAGCAACTACAATGAGTTGTATCAACGTCTTATTATTAATTTTTAACAATGTAGCGCATTCACAATTTTATGAAGGCAAATCAATAAAATCCCTATCATTCAGAGAGAGAATTAAAAGACATGGATTCAATATTGAGCAGTTCAGTTTATCTACAAACACCACTATATCCATTATTCCATAGATTAGAAATCCTCCAGAAATAAATCATATTTAAGTTTTCACTCTAAAAAATCTACAAATCCTCCCTTAGTTCAAAATTATTTGGAAGATTTAATTTTCAAATCTCCTCCCACATACAATTGTTATACGGATGCCTCCAAAAACAACAACGGACATGCAGCTGTCTATAATATGAGCTTGGACACTAAATACTTGATTTGTATACCACAGCACTGCACGATATACACAGAAGAAACTACCGCTATTTTGGAAGACCTCAAAAAGTGCAATAAAATACCACAAAGCAACTTCCTAATGGTTTGTGACTTTGCAAGGACATATAGAAGGCTCATTTTCGACCCAACTAAAAAATGGCCACACAGCTCATTGCACGCGAGGCAACCATAATAAGAATAGGGCAGCTAAACTGCATGCGAAGTGCTGCAGTAATCCATGAAATCGGGAAGGTTGCACAAGAAATTAATCTGGAGACCCATAACGGCACAAATCGCAAGCGTCGTGCCAAGGCCCATGACAGTCGGTGTGCTCTTTAACGGGAAATACAAGTTGTGCCACCTGGTTCAGCTCGGGAACGATCACTGTGTATGTGTGGAACTGTTAACTGAAAATATCAACATAATTATAGCCGTTTCAAATGAAACTTACTGTTTCATATAACTCCACAATATATTAAAAAAATATTAAAAATTCTAAAATATTGACAATTGTTTCGATATTAAATATCATAATTATAGCCAATATATACTGGCAATTTGAGGAGCCTATACAATCCTACGTCCAGAGGACGAGAGAAATATGTGAAAGATGCAGAGACAAACCTGTCATTGTCACGATGGACGCAAATGAAAAATCAACGTTGTGGCACTCAGGGCAAACAGACCAAAAAGGAGAAGAAGGGGAGGACCTGATTAGTGAGCTGTAACTGAATGTTCTCAATGAACCGGGTAATCCACCAACTTTTCAAAACAGAGCAGGTGCGAGCAGAAACATAGACATGTTGCTGCAGCAAACATAGTAAACATGTGGAGGGTAGAACCTCAGGCAACCATCAGTGACCACAACTTGATTGTATTTGAAATAGTGAAAAGAAAGGATGATGTATCATCGAAGGCAAACAAGGGTGAATACAATATTGGCAAGGATAACTGGAACCCATTAATAACTGAATTCGACCCGCCTCGTCAGGTGCAACAGGGACATGATATTCACGAACAGGCCAAATGCATAGAAACAGCGATAAAAGGGCAATGAACATAGCGATCCCCAAGAAAATTAATAAAACAGGTGTCAGAAATCATACTTGGTCGGAAGAGCTGACAAGGCTCAGAAGCCGAGCAAGAAACGCAAGAAAATCGTAACAACGATGCGGTGTTTACGGGGAAAGGGAAAGCCTTCTCCAAGAATACCGCAGAGTGAAAGGGATCTACTTAAAAGCCATAAATGAAGAAAAGGCTAAGAGCTGGGAAATGTTCGTTAAGGAAAACCTTGAAATGAACGCTTGGGGTATGCCGTACAGGATAATGACAAACAAAATCAAATGCCCGACAATGTTGCACACACTGCAGAAATAAGATGGTACATACACAGAAAACTGGAAGGAATCGGCAGATACTCTGCTGGAGATCCTCCTCCCAAAAGATAAAATAATAGATGAAAATGTAGAGCAACAACAGCTCAGGATGAAAATGGTGGATAGATATGTGCCACAAGGCAACATGCAAGTGCAGGAATTCACTGAAAGTGGAATCCAAGAATGCGCGGTACAATGCAAAATAAAAAAAGGCTCCAGGCCCAGACAGCATACACGCGGATTTAATTCAGGCACTGGGAGGAAAACTGCCACCGTCACTATACGCGTTGTACAACGAGTGTTTGCGACAGGGAAAATTTCCAAATTCCTACAAACAGACAGATATAGTAATTATAAACAAATGAGACGACAAAGATCCAACGAAGCCCAAAACGTATAGACCAATCTGCCTTCTGAACGTGATGGGCAAAATATTTGAAAGACTTCTATGCAGGCGGCTTGATGAGGTACGGGAGCATATTGGAAAAGCACAAAACCAATATGGCTACAGAAAAGGAAAGTCTACTGAGGACGCAATTAACAAAGCAATTGAAATAATAAACACAAACATGACATATGTAGTAACAATTTTCATCGATATATCTGGTGACCAACACTGTTTGAAAGACTTCGAAGGATGAATTGTCCCTCGGATCTGTACAAAACATTCAGTAACTACTGTCAGGACAGGTATGCAAGCCTAAGCAGCCCAAATGGAAAGAAAAACAGTTCAACGAAGCATTGTATACACTGATGACCTGATGCTTGTTGTTGGGGGGGAACCAGCCGAAAAGAAATAGAGAAAAAGTCGAACGAAATACTGGGTATCGCATCCGACTGGTGCCTAAAAGTTAAATTGGAAATATCAACGAGCAAAATGATGTACACTCTGGTCTAAGGAAAGCTGGGAAGAGATCCCATTATAAAGATTGGAGGAGGAAGCATAAGAAGGACAAAAAACACCAAATACGTGAAAATACCGCTGGATGAGGCTGGATTGTATACACAACACAATACAGATGTGGGTGAAAGAGTAAAAGTAGTGATGCATAAGCTTTCGAGCCTTACGCAAAGAGATTATAAATTGCCACTACACCAAGTAAGATTGTATTTAAATACAATATAAGCATCCTGGGTACGGTGCAAGTGTATGGGCCCACGGGCTAAATAATGTCAAAAACAAAGGAAAGGTAAACAGAACCCAAAAAGAGTTCCTAATCCGAATGACATGAGCTTTCGGTACCACGCCGACGCATGCACTAACACTCCTCGTTGGCGTGCCACCACTGAACCTGGAAGTGAGGCCCTCTCCTGGGGACCAGAATAGCGACCAACCGTTGTATAATATCAAGAATAAATGAGGAATGGCAACGAGATTGAGAGGCCGGAGCGACGGCGCGGAGGCTCTACCAGTTCTTCCCAAATACTCAGGAAAGGATGAGAAGTGAGCACTTCAATCCATCACCTGGGCTTGTGCACTTCCGAACTGGGCATGTACCGTACCCGACTTATCTAAAACGGTTCAGCCTTGCAGAAACAGATACATGTGAGTGCGGTGAACTGGGAACGCCAGAGCACATAGTCTTTGAATGCAGACGAGACCAAGACGTTGAAAACCCGCTACCACGAAGTTCAACAAATAATAGAGACACCTGCACTATACAAAAAACTTAATGCACTGGCGGATGGAATATCCAGATTCGAAAAGGCAGTTTATAACGCCAGACTTCAATAGTCAAATGTACAAATGTAAAAATGTAGAACCCGATTATGTAAAACACCCGATTATGTCAAGTCCTCTGGATAATTCCTGGACCAAGCGCCAAAGGCTCGACGGAATGCCAGAGGACATACGTAGTAATAGGAATAAATAATATTAGATAAGCGTAGATATAGTAGTAAGAGTAGGGCTCTAACAAATGCATGTTTTACATGTAGCATGCACAGAAATTAACAAACAAATAAATACGAAAGTACATAGAGAAAAATTAAACTCTAAAACTTAGTAGTATAGGGCCGTAGTTTACTAACCGACTAATAATAGATTGTAGATCTGAGTTAGATACTAACGTAGATTAAGAAAATAATATTGTATTGTAAATGTAATAATAACATGAAAGCATGTAAGCATGTAAGAGGAAATCACTCTGGGTTATGTAAATAGACACCAGACTATATGTATTAGTAAATAATGAGAACAAAGTTTCAGACTATTCAACTGCAACAACTATATTCAAAACATCAAATCTTACAGATGATAAAAACTGAGTTTAACCAACTGCAATGCCAACATAAAAATGCTGGATTCACTTATATGTGCGAATAAGAAGCAACGAAGAGGTAGATGCATTGGTCCTTGAAGCAACCGAAAATGAAAATATACCCCTCCTAAATAATTACCCACACACGGACCACAAATCTGCCATCAAAAAATATATTGCAGAAAAGTGACAGTCCAGCTCAGCTGGGGTCAGCAATAATCTGAAGTCTACGAAATTAAACCGCAAATAACTACTAAACTTCCGATAGCTGCTACAAGAATAGAACAGATTATTTTGAATTGCATTCTTATCGAACATACACGTCTAACACATGAATGCCTGTTTAAAAGAGAACTAGTTCCAATATGTCCAAACTGCGCTGTTTCAATAACGGTCAAGCACATTATGATCGAATGCCCACTGTGTCACCGCCAAAGAAGAACAACCCAGTTAATTGATAGCTTAGGAAATACACTCACTAGCAAACATCTAAAAGTGATTCAATATCTGAAAGACAATAATGTATTCTATAAAATCTTACTTTTTTTCTATACTATATTGTTGCATACTAATAACTCTTGGTAGTAAGAAAAAATAAATCAATCAAAACATTCTATGTTTTTCTAGTGTCTTGTCGAAGAAAAAAATTGGCTTTGCTGAGAGTCAAAAAACAAAATCTAAAATTATTTAGATCATTTTCGCACACATTTTGGCGTGGAATTTTCTTTCACTAGAATATATTTTTTAATATTCCAAAAATAAGATCAATTGAGACTAGTAATGACTCATTTCATTTACAGCTTTCAAACCCACGACTAAAAAACCTTCAAAAACAACGACTTTTTCTTCTTGGCAAACCACTGGAACAACCCGGTTGACTACTAGAAGGACTACCAGTTTACCTCTCACTACTACTCCCATTGCTGACTCCTGTGATGGTGGTTCCTACTACCCTCATGAGCTATGCAATCATTTCTATGTATGTTTCAACAATCAATTGGTAAAACAAATTTGCCCTCCAGGACTTAACTTTAATGCTAAAAAAGGCATGTGCGATTGGAGTTTTAAAGTGGAATGCACCAACAGAAAGAAAGTGGCTCAGACATTTACGTCAATGCATGACAGATATCATAGTAAACGTAAGTAATATTAATTATACAGAGTGTTCATATATATTGGAAACCACACACAGATATTCAAAACAGTTTGTTCAAGTGAATTACAAAATATGGCAAAATTTATAATATTTTTTTTGTAAATAAAACTAGTCGTTTCTTTTTTATATAATCCGAGGAGTTTATGTTCACTTCTCTATACCTGAACTTAATCGTTTATTTCTGATATAGACAATAGAATATGCATCGTTTGCTACAAATAGGGGCGAATATAAGGAGAGGCGAGGGGACCTGGCCCCCTCCGAAATAAGAAAATGTAATAATAATTTGCAAGAGCTAATAAGAGGTTCGTGTCAACTGTGAGCAGTAAGTGGTTTGGTTGGTACCAACGGTGTCTCGGGTCTCTGCCCGCGGCATGGCAATGGGTCAACAGCTAGATGCGATCTGCGCATGCGCGGATAAAATACAGGTGGTCGTGCCCGAGCGATATATATCGGCTTTAAAACGTGTTTCGACGTTGTCCGATGCCTAACTTCCACTCATTTCTATCGTACCAATGTCCATCTCTCAGATCTCGTGTGCTCATTGCTCTGACCACACCTTCTTTCCATGTTCTTTTAGGTCTTCCTCGCTTTCTTCGATTTGGTGGTATCAATTACAAAACTTTTTTGGAGAGTCTGTATTCATCCATTCGTTGAGCGTGGCCATACCATAATAGTTATTTCCGCTCGATGTCATTTGTCAGTGATCCCTCTACTCCCATTCTCCGTCGAACCTCCTCGTTTCGAATTCTTTCTCTTTTGGATATCTCCTCAGCGATCTCCTAAAATCATCCATTCCGGTTTTCCTTACCGGCTTCCATACCGGTTAGTGGTTATCCACCAATCTGAAAATTGGTTACCATGCTTACCATCACAAAATGAGTAGGACCTCCATGAACAATATATTATTTGGTCACAAAATGAGTGGTGAACGATCCAAATAATGTGCATATAGCTATATTTATATCTAATTAAATTCGAGTTCATATATATCTATCTATATGCAATTGCTTCTTGACTTCATATTTAGTTACTGCTATCCGTTTAAATGTTTCCTTTGTTTTCTAATTATGCACTATTTGCTTCTTTACATCGTTTTACTATCTTTTCTCAGAGCAAATGGCTCCAACAATTTCATAATATTTAGAAATTGGCGCCCAATGTTTGTTACGTATCTTTTATTATTAGGTCTATGATTTCAGTAATGCTCTTTGTTAAAGAATATTATTTTCAGGTCCCCAACCACATTCAAAATGTGAAGGCAACTCTTTTGCACCTGTGGCTGGCAGTTGTACTCAATTTATGCACTGTCAATGGAATAAATATGAAATAATGAATTGTGCACCCGGTTTACATTGGAATAACGTAAGTTAACTCGTTCAATAACTCGATCCGGCATTAACGGAATAATTTTCAGGAGAAAAAAATTTGCGACTGGCCTTTAATTGCTCATTGCACTGAAGAGAGCAATACCAATGAACTTGATGAAGATTTGGACTCAAATCCGACTCCAGAACCAATTACACCTCCGTCATGGTCCAAACCAACAACTCCAGCTAGTTATCCGGAATGGTCTCCAGCAAGTACAACCAAGTATCCTGAATGGACTCCACCTAGTACAACACAATGGACACCAGCCTCCACAGAGTCTAGTGGGTCAGTATTGAAAGCTCAAATAACGTATTTTTGTAAAGTAATATTCCAATAAACTGAATGCAAATTACCTGAAATATCATAAAATGTACTCTTGGTAAAAGTTTATACCGAGTATCCCACTTAACTTTTCGGGGTTTTGTTCGATTACTACTCAAATATCTTTGGGAATAGAAACATGCGGTTTTCGCCAGTTTCATTAAACTTTATAAAAGTTTTTTTCTCAATAATGGGATCTTTTATCGAAGCTCCGGTTTGACCAGAAATTAAGTTGTTGCTTTTTAGGGATAGGGCAACTTTGTTATTTTAACTAGAACTACATTTTTTCTCAATCTCAATTTTACAGCGTTCTAAACATACATAATTTGTGCCACTTTTGCAAAAAATTGTGGCCTAAAATACAAGTTAAACAACTTTAAGCATTTTGTAAACTTGGTACCTTTTTACCTTCCTCTCTATGGTTGACTGTGCCCATAACCTGAAGAGTACTAGGAAGTAGGTAATTTGTGATAACAATAATTGTAAACAGGATTCAGGGCACACTTTTGTTTCTATTATTACAGGTACATACATATACATGTGTACTTTTAATTGCTAGGCACAGAAAACTGTAAAACAAATTGTCAATCATAAAACATCGTACAACATAAAACATTTTAATTTTGATGTAATTCATCAACATTATTCTGCGCTCACACGACCGTCCAAGGCACTGATACTGAAAATATTTAGATTGTTATTTAAACAATAAATTGTCCTGGTTACCTTCTCTTTTTTAATGAGCTAATGTACCTGTGTCTCGTAACTGACCAACTTTTTATAGCATTATCACTACGTGGTTGTTTATTAAATATTCTTCGAAATATTCTTTGTATCACCACAATTAACTTCGTGTCTGCAAAAATGATACACTCTCATCTTTCAGATATAGTGAACATTTTTCGAAGAATAAAAATAAGAAAACGAATTGTGTAAACTGACAGTTCTCGTTAAATAATTATTTGCTGTCATCAAGCAAAGCCAAAAAATATATGAATCTAGTTCTCAATGCTCCTCTAGCAGTGGCGGCTCTTGGTAAAAAGATTAAGGTGCTCTGCAATTTTTGAAAAAAAGTTTACCTTGTAAGGAGGTTGTCTCCCATTCATTTTATCGTCCTCTCTTCGCCTTCCGTGTTGAAATATTGGATTTCTGGATCGATTGTCAATTGCCACACAAGAAAAATAAAACTCACGCACCAAACACTACTTCGCTAACAAATAATTATTTCTTATGAATTAAGTATATTCTACGTTCTTTTCGGTTCGCAAACTCAGTCTCTAACTGTTAAAATAGCGTTTTATTTTTAGACCGTCAAGGGGGGGGGCAGGGGCAGTGTGGGTGTCTGAATGAGCTACAGAGCACGTTTTTATGACTCAGCTATAAAAAATATCAACGATCGCCCGAAATAGGTTCGTTATTCCACTGGTGGACTGTACTTACGCCTTAGCTTGCAGCTGACAATGCGAATGCCGAACAAAATATATTATAAATTTTATATGTGATAAAAGGATATATTTTAGTTAATTAGAAGATTTTGGGAGACCTGCAGAACTGCAGCGCTTATATACTAGCCGCTACTGTCCTCTAGTTATCGAAACTTAATTATAGAATAGCGAATATGTACGTATAAGAGTTCAAGGATACCATTTCGAAAGTTTGCTGTAATAACCTCTATTGTCAAATGTTTTTAAGTTCAAAATTATTAATATTATTGACATTAACAAAATGCTTAAAGCTGCTTCACTTAAATTTTAGGCCATAATTTCCGGAAAAGGTGGCACAAACTATATATGTTTAGAAAGATTAAATATTGTTCTTTGTGTTATACTAAAAATATACTGGGTCTTCTAGTTAAAATAACAAAGTTGCCTTATTCTCAAAAATTACCGTGTTAATTTCCGGTCCAACTGGAATTCCTATTAAAGATCTTTTTGTTGAGAAAAAAACTTTTATAAATTTCAATAAAACTGGCGAAAACCGCATGTTTCTGCTCCCAAAACTATTTGAGTAATAAGCGATCAAAACACGGAAAAGGTAAGTGGGACACCCGGTATAATACCAGTTGCAATATGTATTATACTTTTTAATATTATTCAAAGGATTTTTTCTATTTATGTTTTTTTGTACTCGTAAACAATTCATAGATCTTCTAAATAAAACGTATCCGTCTATGTGTGTCTTTGTTTTTAGAAATGAATGGGAATGGCATCCTCCAATTCCACCAACATCAGAAAAACCACCCTTACCAGAGACTTTGAAACCTCTCTCGGGATACTATAAAATTGTGTGTTATTTCACCAACTGGGCATGGTATCGAGGAGGTATTGGAAAATATTTACCAGAAGATATAGATGAAAATCTCTGTACTCATATTGTCTATGGGTTCGCCGTTTTGGACTACTCCGATTACATAATCAAAGCACATGATTCATGGGCAGATTTTGACAATCGTAAGTAATGATACATTTGGAATATCACTATTAACTTCAGAATTTTTCATACTTGGTTATTTCTTTGTAATCACCGTTTTACTTATGTTTTTATCTCTTTCATCCTTACTATATGTCCGACTTATTTATTAAAAAAAGAGAGGTGGTTTGTCAAAGGCATATAACATATTAAGAAACAAATCTGTTATCATGTTTCATTCTTTTGTATTCTTTATCGTCAAAAACACTTTATTATGAATGCATGTAAAAGGATGACTTGAGCTTTAGTGACTCATGAATGAAAAGTATTTCATTACACTTAGGGCATCGGTATGGAGTAACTTGACATTCCAAATAACCTGTAAATCACTGGCATCTAATGTTCACAAATATTAATTAATTTCATAATGTACAATAGTATGTAATGGACGTCACGTTGTTAGTGTCCAACTCATACTAATCATTCAGATCATCATTTTGCAGGGTTACTGGTTGAATTGAGTTAAAGTCGGTGATTACTAAATTAATTTGTGTGGGTGTAACTTTCCACCAAATATTATGCGAACATTTTAATTCTTAATATGATACTTCCAACTTAATCTGCTTTCGAAATTGTTTCAAAATACTGAAGACGATTGGTAGTGTACTGTATAAAGCGAAAAACGTTTCAGACCTTAAGCGAATCACTAAACTAACGTAAAAGTGTCCAGGCAATTCTATATTAACTATAATTACAAAACTTCTCTAAGGTATTCCACCAACTTTGAGTTTCTTCCGAAATTTCACAGGAAGTGTTAAGATATAAAGCGAAAGGAGCTGCAGACCTTGAGCAAATCACTAAACATAGTTCCCACAAACTTTTCAGTTTTATAACTTTTTTACAGGATACTACCAATTTTGAGTTTGTTTCGAAATTGTTTCAGAATTTTACAAGCGTGTTGTACAGTATAAAGCGAAAGGAGCAAAGGTTTCCCTAGCCATTGGAGGTTGGAATGATTCACTAGGAGATAAATACTCAAAACTTGTGAACAATCCTGCAGCAAGACGTCGATTTATCGAACACGTTATGAAATTCTTAGAAAAACATAACTTTGATGGTTTAGATTTGGATTGGGAATATCCAAAATGCTGGCAGGTAAGATATAATCTCTTTTAATGATTTTCAAGTTAAAATTTACTAAACTAACTTTTAGGTGGATTGTAAAAAAGGTCCGGGTTCCGACAAAGCAGCTTTTGCAGAATTCGTTAAAGAATTGAAAGAAGCTTTCAGACATAAAGGTTATTTATTATCTGCAGCTGTATCACCAAGTAAAACTGTCATAGACGCCGGTTATGATGTACCAGCTCTAGCAGAAAATCTTGATTGGGTCGCAGTTATGACTTACGATTTTCATGGACAATGGGACAAACAAACTGGACATGTTGCTCCACTGTATTATCACCCCAAAGATGAAGTTGCCTTTTTCAATGCGGTAAGGAAACTTGATCGACATTTATCAACCATAATAACAGTTTCAGATTATTTTTACAACCTGTTGATGAGCCAAGTGCGGTATGTAGCAAGTGTGTATAAATTTGTGATATTTTTATAAGCTTTGCAATCATGGGCGGAGCTTCAGGGGGAGGTCTGGGAAACATTTAAATACTTGTTTATGAGCTTCAGCTTAGTACTAATAAGTCAATCAACTAAGGTTAAGCTATTTTACTAACTAACTTTAATACTTGTAACATTAATTAAAAATTTATCTTTTCTTTATTTGCTACCCATATTCACGTTTGCTATTTGAAATATAACTAGTTGATCACATAGAATAAACACATTTTTGAGTCGACCTAATGAGTCGGGATATATTGTAGATCCTCTGTGGGAAAATGTAACATTGCCGTTGGTAACACTGACTGTCAAACTCAGAGATCGAGGCGACCCTGTTCGTACTTCGTTCCTGTGTTGTTTCAGTTCAGTGTCATCACAATATAGTTTATATTAGATAGTGCATTGTGCGTGTTTAAAAAATGAATAAGAAACTAAAGCCAGACATTCGTTCGTTTCTTAAACAAAAAGTCGACAAAACCTATAGGCCTAGTAAATGAAATCATCAAAATTGTAGACAAAAAGCCAATAGTACAAAGTGATATTGGTAAAAACAAACACCTTGCCCGACAACTTCGTCAACAGACTTTCCAGGTAGTAAAAAGTGAAACTTTCCTCTTTTTTAGTACAAAAAATATGAATGGTTAGAATACACATTAACAAAGGTGCAGTTTTTGGCTTTACCTGTAGGCAATTTTCCTCACGCAATAGGGAAGAATAATTTGTTGAAAGAGGCATGAAAATTTGGGAAAAAACTGGTGATAGATTATAAGAGCATGCAGATTGTGCAGCCTATTCTTTTTCCATGTCAAAATGGGCTGAGTACAGAAAACCAACTCTGTCTGTGTCAAAACTATTGTCAGACTGCCACAAGGAGATGTTAGTAGGTGACAGAGGTTATATATATATATATATATATATATATATATATATATATATATATATATATATATATATATATATATATATATATATATATATGTCTAAGCAGGGTTTGCCTCTAAGGGGTCACGAAGAGTCAGATATGTCAGGCAACAATAGAAATTTTTTGGAATTATTTAATTTTTTTTTCGGAAGTAGTACGATGAAAAATTTAAAGAAAAATACAAGTATTTTAACATGACTAGCCATGACGCGAATAACGAGTTGTTGTGTATGTATCATAAAAACTGAAGTTTTGAGAGTTATTGTTGACGAAATAAACAACTCTGGATTTTTTACACTAATGGAGGATGAAGCTGGATTCCACAGAACTCCGCAGCTTTGCATTTGCGTTCGGTACTTAGCGGGACAAGAGATTAAGGAAAGAGTAATAGCCATGGAAGATGTGTCTCTTTCAAGATCCGCTCTTTCATAGCTGATGTTATATTTCAAAAATTAGGAGAAACGAGATTGATAGTTGGTCAGAATTATGATGTGTAATGTCTGGAATGAAGAATGATTTACAAACTATTGTAAAAAAACGTAAGTCCTTTGCTTGGCTCTCAAAATCCACCTAGTTCTACTTACAGCTTGCAAGGACAACGATTTAAGCTACAATTTTTTTGACACTATACAATGTTTGTATCAGTACTTCAGCTATCCTGACACACGCGCTGAGTTTTCAGAATTGTTCAGAAAAAGCTAAACATGACCAACTCAGTACCTCATGAACTTCACAAGTTAACTGACACTCGCTGACCTTGCAGAGCTACTTCAATTTTATCGATGAAAAAAACTACTCTGTAGTTATTGCTGCACTCACAGCAACAACATCTGACATGAGGATGCGAAAGGTCTGCTTTCATCTGTAACACCACTAGATTTTATCATGTTTGTCAGTGTGTTTTTCAGTTCCTATGATGGATTAATGTACTAAGCCAAGCTGTATAGAAAGCTGACTTATCTATTGCGGCGCTAAGGGTGTGATCGAGGAGCTAACTAACAACCTAAACGAAGTCGTGTGGGATAGTAAATGGCAAGCTATAAAGAGTTTTGATAAAGAGTGTGATCTTAGTATTTTTTATTAGGAATATGGCATTGCTGCAAGTACTAGCTCCAAGCCAAAACGGCATCGAATGATATCGAAAAACCTAAAAATTTTTGTAATATGACTCAGTTGGCCAGGGAAAAAGAAGCGAAGCGATATGTATTCCGAAACAACTAACGCACATAAAACGGATGAACGCACCAGAAATAAATACAAGAATGACTTTGCTGGAAATTTTTACTAAAGAGCTTAGAAGAAGGCTCAGTGGTGAATCTTTGGAAATCGCTAATACCAACGAACAGTTTATCTGACTGGATAAAGCCGGAGCAGAACCATTCATTAAAATGTTTTCTATATCTGAAGTTGATATAGGCATAATGAAGGCAGAAATGGTAATTTTGAGAAGAGTTGTGTAAGGTTCTGGTATATGTTGGGAAATGAAGCCACTAAAAAATTGTGGCAAAATTAAAGGAAGTAGTGTTAAAGAACGATTTAGATAATTTTAGCAACCTTCTGAAAATTGCTCTCAGCTTGTCATCAAATAGTCCCACATGTTAAAAATATTTTTCATCGGTGAGGCGAATTCACAACTGGTTGCTGTGCACTATGGAACAAGAAAGGTTGGACAACCTACTTTGTATATCTGAGTAATGTAACGTCATTTGTAATAAGCAGATCCAGCATTGTTACTAATACCTTGTGGTACCCTGGCCGACATTTGCTTCAAATCTTATAAAAGTAGCCCACCATTTTATACATGCTTTTCAAAAATTAAAAAAAATCGCCTCATATAGATAACGGAAGCGGATATACTTTAAATTATTCATAAATTTGAGAATTTTGAGTGAGTGAAAGCACATTGCAAAAACAGCACACAATTAAATATGTACATAATATTAAAAAAACATTCACAAAATTACACATTACTACTAAAATTACAACATAATAGTTAAGAAAGTTAATCCAATAAGACATCAAATTGCCCATTAAATGATTTTAAAATTATTGACAACAAAAACAACAAATCTTTTAATAAAAAGGAGTTAAAACTAGATTTTCCATTTCCATGAAGACAGGAACAGGTCTGACACAAAAAGAAATTAAACGCATCCATTAAGTTACCATAAAAAAATATTTTTGTTTCTTATTCCTCTTACAATCATTATTAGTCCAGGCGGTAGAGCAGTGAAAGTAGGGTGTAATGGAGGTTGTGTGATAACGCAAAAATGTTTATGCAGAAAGTTGCCGAATATTGTGTACAACAATAATCTATGTTTGCCTACTCCAAAAAGTGCTTGCTAAATGCTGTAGAACAACAAATGTACCGAAATATCGAAAAATTACCCATTTTTCGATACATTTGTGTCTAAAAATTTGAAACAAAGCCTTAAATCAAAAAAATTCACTCCTTCTTTTTTGTTTATTTGATGATTTCCTATAAAGATACGAGAATCGCGAATCGAAAAACTTTAATTTTCTATGAATAATATGCGAAAATTAGTAAAAAATCATACGTAAACTTTGAGAAATTTTTCGGTAAGTAAAAATTGATAAATATTTATCTTATTTTCAGAAAAGATAGTTAAACATATGACAATTACGCACAAAAATTTTTGTAATGATCGACCGCGTAGTTTTTCACTGCCACAATGATTAATTAACAAATTATAAAAAAGTTGATCGCGCGTACCTTGTTTAAACAACGGTGAAAAAGGAGCACGCAGTTTTTAATAGTTACTTAGTGTCATAACAAACAATAAGCAATTATAAAAATATCCATTTTACGTTTTAACAATTTTTTTTAAATTTTGTCAAATTTTTTCCATTATAAATAATTTCTCGTTTACAGCATCGGTTCCATGTAATTTAAAAATTGTTTCCCATCTGAATACTGCTTTGCAAGCACTTTCATTTTAGCTCAAAACGACGAAATTTGACCGTGTACATCCGGAGATAGAGGCCCACAAAGTTAATAATAATTTATGGCTTACTTAATCGTTAAATCGAAATTTAAAAAATACTCTCTTATAGCTGGTTGCAAATACTTTCTATATTCGTCTTGTGCATTTTCGACAGATGAAAGCCTAATGAAAGAAAAATCGATGAAAATACCGTAATCAGAGGAGTTCGTCGGCCGAGCGGCGTGGGAGCAGGAATGGGGATGACGGAAAGCAGCTGTACTGTCGCGCGGCCCGGGTGTTTCAAAATGCGAATGCGCCGTAAAACATGAGTTATCTCGGCAACGGTAGCACTTATCGAGACGATTTTTTTTTAATTCGATGTAGCGAAATGAGAGGAATCAGAATATGCCATCAAAAAACAATATTACAAAGAAATTTTGCACGAATTTCATGATTTATGGTTCTCGACAGCTGAATCAATCAAAATTTATATAGCCTTTGGAAAAGTGTTTTTGCAGTAATATTTTCTGCATGACCTAAAAGTGGTAAAACATGATAACAGAGTCATGCAGTATTGAAAGAAACTTAAAGATTTGTCTTTGTACATAAATGAGACGTGTTTTATCATCATTTCCTTTGAAGGAAGTAAAACTATTGTGAACGTATAAAATATCTGTCTGCAAATTAGTCTTGCATTTTTCGCAATTACAAATTGTACGAAAAAGCTTATTGATTGAGTATCAAAATTTGATTCATTTAATTATGTATCTAAAAACGGGAATTCAATATTTTCTAATTCATTTATTGTATCAGAAGTGAATGCAGTAATCTGCTTCACAATTTGTGTTGTACTTCTTGACTATCATTATTACAAAAATAAGCTTTCTTTTTACACACAATACTGTACTTTAAAAAGCTTGGGTATTATTACTATGGTCAACTACTTTTGGTGGTGTATGATGTAATGGTTGAAAAGGTGAAGCAAATTTAAGAGTTTTGCATAATGAACTTATAAATGCCTCATTGTCTTCACACAACCTTTGATCTTTGGATGTATAAGAAAGGTCTAAAATTTTGTACCACTGTTCGTTTTTATTAACCTTCATAGGACTGGCCGGGGTCCGTTTGTACCCCATGACGTATGTTTTTGCTGTACCTTTGCAAACGCAAATTTTTAAACATTGATCTTTCATCTAGCTGCAGTTTATGAATTATTTTGATAAAATATGATGTAGTAGTTAGTAGTTTTTATTGGCTGGTATAAACAAAAAATAGTTTTATATTCCAGGGATCTCTTCAGACCCCGGTCAGCCTTTTACGTCCTATAAAATAATCCCGGTAACTGTTAGTATAATCGGGGAATCCCATACATTTAACGTTTGTTTACTCACAGGGAATTTACCCATATAATTGTAAAATGTAAATTACCAGTTCAAATGGGGGATTCCCCGCACTGCGATATAATTTTTAGACTTGAATATTCGGGTTAGTCTCTTGTGATATTGCGAGTAGGGTACATCGTTTTGAAAATGAGTCAGTTTTTATTTACAAACAATTGTAAGGGGCTTACTGACGATGAGATGTTACGTATACTTGAAAGTGATGATCCAGAGTTTGATATTGTTATCGATGAGGAAACATCGAGTGACTTAGAAGATGAAGACATTGTCACAGAAGTAGAGGAAGAAAATGATGTAATAGTTGTCGATCAAAGTATAGAGAAAACGAACCCAGAGGAACCAACAGTTAGTAACAGCCAGGGCATTCCAGTATATAAATCTAAAGATGGAACTGAGTGGTCAAAAATTCCAGGAAACACAAAAGTTGGATGTTCAAAAGCTAATATTCGGGTACATGCTCTAGGCCTTACAAATTACAGTTCTGATATCTCAAGTATAAAAGACGCTTTTCTTCTTTTCATATCTCCGGATATTCTGAACATAATAGTAACCGAAACAAACAGAAAGGCACAAACATATTATGATAAATGGAATATAGAAAATCCGAATAAGATTAAAGTTTTTGTACCTGTTGATTCTACAGAGATTGAAGCTTATATTGGACTGTTGCTTATTCTTGGCGCACTTCACGGATCGAAAGAGGCTATCGATATGCTCTGGTGTCAAGATATTTCTTAGTGTCGTCCTATAATTCCTGCTGCAACGTCAAGAGACAGATTCAAAGAAATTACCTCATTTTTACGCTTTGATAATTTTCAAACAAGACAAGAACGAAAATTAGTAGATAAGCTAGCTGCGATAAGAGATATATTCGATATTTTCACTTCTAATTGTAAAAATCCCTTAATCCTGGCGACCATCTATGTGTAGATGAGCAGCTTGCACCATTTAGGGGTAAGGCACCATTCCGAGCCTATATGAAGAGTAAACCTGATAAGTATGGAATAAAAATATGGGCTCTTGTGGACTGCACCACTTCTTATATTGCAAACATGCAAGTTTATTTGGGTAAGTTATTTGAAAAGCAATATAGGCAAACTTTATATTCCTATGTATTAATTTTTAGGAAAACAAGGTAACAAAGCGGAAAAGGGTCAAGGTCAAGGGGTTGTCATAGATTTGACAGACCATTTGGAAGGCGGATTTGGAATAACGACCGATAACTTTTTTACAATTTTAGAACTTGTTGACAAGTTGTGGAAAAAAATATTACTTTATGTGGAACCCTCCGGAAAAATAAAACATTTATTCCCAGGTAACTTCTACCGGCATCGTACAAGAAAGAGTTTTCAAGTATGTTTGCTTTTAGAAATCAAAGAACGCTAGTATCCTATGTTCCAAAACAAAAACATGCTGTCATCTTACTTTCAAGTGAGCATACTGATAGTAAAGTAGCTGGAGAAAAACAGCACTATAAACCAGAAACTATTCTTCATTACAACAAAACAAAAGGTGCTGTCGACACTTCAGATAAGTTGGCCAAATAATATACAGTGCAGAGAAAGTCAAACCGCTGGCCAATGGCAATATTTTCGCATCTTATAGATATCGCAGGAATAAATGCTTATAAATTGTGGTTACTGCAAAGCCCGGATTGGCGAAAAAACAGTTTGGATAAACGTAAAATGTATATTTTGGGAATAGGAAAATAACTCATAAAGAAAAACGTTTTCCGGCGATATAATAATAAATACATTCAGACGAATAGAAAACGGTATATGACAGACGTTTTTCCCGAACTACTGGATGCAACAAAACATAGAGTTGAACAACAAAACATTACCAGGGGGCGCTGCCATATGTGGAAAAGACAGAAAATCCAGAAAAATATGTATTAGGTGTACTATAACTTTGTGTGCCTAGAACATTCAAAATCGGAGATAGTTTGTAAAAAATGTTAAAATGATATGTAGCTAGTAGTATTAGTGATTAGGGTATTTTGTATTTTTTCGTGTTGATTTTTGACTAATAAATGGTTAATAGTAAAACTTTAATAAAACTTCTTTTCTATATATTTAATTTAAAGAAAAATACAGCATTTCTGCAATTTTACGCAAGGGGTCTTCTCGGACCCCAGTTAGTCCTTTTCGTAAGATTTTGATGTCCGTCCCATGAAGGTTAATGTCAGGTGGAAATTTGGAAAACGTTTTGTTCTTAAACTCCAAATTGCGAAGTGGCCAATAATATTTACTATTACAATTTTTTGCAATACAACTATGATACAGTATACCTGGTGATGGCATTTTAAAGGTTCACTTACTTTTATTTACTTTATTAGAACTAAAATCCTAAATATGTTAAAATAATCCTACTCACCCTTGTCAGACCATAACAATATTCTTATAAATTTTTATTTTTGACTCTTTCACTTTGACTTTGACAAACACAAGCCAAATTCATGCCAACCAATGTAAGATTGGTTAACCTATCCTGGTGACGTCGAGCGTATCCCCTCTTCGAGCTATTCGAGGGGTAGTTCTAATGCTATCTCTATCTATAAGCAGGCCGTCCTTGACGCACTCATTAAAACGCAATACACAAGATATATTCTTTTCAATCTGTATAATCCATAAATAACTTTTCATTTTATCACTTTCAGAACTTTTCGATAAATTATTGGATATCAGAAGGAGTGCCGAGAAGGAAAATAATTATGGGAATGCCTCTGTATGGTCAGTCGTTCAGTTTGGAAAAAGAATCTGAAAATGGATTGAATGCCAAAGCCCCAGGACCAGGAAAGGCCGGAGACTATACAGGGGCAGCTGGATTTTTAGGTAACTTTTGCTTTAGAAAGTTAACTCACGCAATGTATGTTCCCGTGTTACGTGTTCCTTCATGCGCTTTAATAGGAAACCCATTCTACAAAGTATATCCCTACCGTATTCGCAGTTGAATGGAAAAAATTTTAAGATGTATAACATATCACAACGTATAACACTATCCATCCTCATTCTCAGAAAAATTAAAATTTTATATTCGTTTGTATCGCATATCGTCTCCGTTTATAAAATAAAAAAAAGATTTTGAGGTTTCTCATGTATATGTATATATTTGTCGAATCAAGGTTTGGTTATTTAAACTTCTTCAGAATAAAACGATAAACCGAAACCTATGCGTATTCTTGAGGTAACAGATATAGTGAAGGAATATAATCGTTTGAGTTATGCTGCTTAGCTAAACTCTGAAAAGTATTAATATTTTGTTTACTTACCAATACCTATATTGTATTTGATATTACGTAATTGTTGGAAAGGCGTTCGGTTTAAATGGGATACCAGACGTGAACTGAGCCCTTTTTGTACTCCATTCGATTTTTTATCAAAAATGAAATTTCGAAGCAAAAACCATAAACAAAACTAAATTCTATGAAAAAATAACAACAAAAATTATTTATAACTATTAATGAAACAATTCTTTAAAAATAAATGTTATGTCTAACTGCTGGTTTGTCACTACTATATAAGTAACATGAAAAATATATTAACCTTATTTATTTTTCTTCTTCCAAAAATTCTATTAATCTTTCTCCCATATCATCTGCTTCACTATCACTATCGTCCTATAAATCAATAATAAATTTATTTCGCCCATTAATATGGACTTGCCGAATATTCATATACTCCTCAGCAAACATGAATGAGCGGTAAATAGACGGGCCATAGCTGTTAACTGCGGTTGGATGTCGGCAGCGGCACAGCGATGTCGGTAAATAATTGCAATGATATCCGTTTTGCCGCGCCTTGGCTGAACATATTTATGGTGGATGTTTGTAATTTTGCCACAAATTACAATTGTCAATTTTTTAGAATTTTTAATATTTTTCATTATATTGTGGAATTAGCTAGAAACGTTGAGTTTCATTCAAAACACAAATTATCCATTGAAAATTAGCGATAGTCGCGCCGATGTCGTTTTGACACAGTATGCATGCCGGCACGCGACCTGTAATGATAATAAAACATTGGCATTACTGAATATCACCTTGGCAGTTGGCACTACTGCTGATTTTCTACCCGTTGTGTTGAACACGTGTTGAAAATCAACCTATCCTTGTTGTGTTGTGGTGTAATTAATAATTAATCACTGTAGCGACAATTTTATTAGATTTGTGTGTTGTATCCAATCTATTCGGAGCAAAGCAACGAGCAGATATGTCCGGAAATACAGAAAAGTAAGTACATACATCATTTGTTGCATCATATACCATCATAATATATGTTTCCTCTAGAAAACCCCTGCATAATATCTCAAAGAGCAATCGTCAAAAACAGCGTCTTGCGAAAAATCCTGTTAAGGATATAGTCTCCACTGTAGAGGCTTTGTGTTGATAGTGAGCCCAGACCCAGTAAAGCTATTGGTGAACATATTTTTATATATATATATATATATATATATATATATATATATATATATTGAACCAGATATCATAGATAATAAGAGAAATAGTATTACAAAAATATGTTGCTAGTATGAAATATATATGAAAATAATATAATTTAAGAAAACAAGTAAAAAGGAAACACTTTTATTAATTTAAACAACATATCAAATAAAGATATATTAAATAATAGCCTATATCAATATAATAAATAAGGAATTACCTCAATAATAACACAAAATATAGATATTGCCTAACCAATGTAATGATGTAAATAAAGTTGCCTAAGACGAAGAATATTTTCCATGCCATAACCAGCTGTTCACCTAAAAAGATATAATTATATAGTCAAGTCAAGAGAATTTTAGATATAAGTAGTTACATTAGAATACAAATATTATTATAGATAATTCATTATAATCATTAATTTAAGAATAAAAAACAAATACAAATATTGAATAGAATAGAATTCAATAGATTTTCATAGATAAACAAATAATGACATATAGATAAATGATATATGGTAAATAAAATGAACGTTGAATCAATAAATAGTAATTTGTTAAAGTTTATTATAAATAATATAATGCAAAGAGTTTAGACAAATAACATAAGAGAATTTATATTTATGAATAATAATAAGAGTATAACAGTGATATATTATCAATAATAATATTGAATGTTGTACCATGTAAATGTATCTATGTATAACCAATTTTAATTTATTTGTATGATGAAAAAACTCATAGGAACTCTATAAATGAACTAATAATGTAAAAGAGTGTATGTATGAAATTTTTAATAAGTGAAAGAAGTTTCAATTAATCTGATTGCAAAAGACAATATTTTATTGGTTATAACATATGACAGAACAAATTGTGAATCAACAAAAAAACTTTGAAATAGTGACCTGAAAAAGAACAAAAGACTGTTTGTTGAAAAAAGTAGAGAATCGAGGGGACGCTTAAAAAAGAAGGGAAGCTTGTGTCAAGAAGCGAGGAGTGTGTGTGATGGTGTTCCTGAAATTTCAAGAAATTCCCGGTTTAAGACATTTAAACCTATAAAGTACTATTAAATACAATCTTAGTAATACTCACAGTCAATTGTATCAAGTTTTTCGGCAAGAAGCTACGAAATTTTCATCAATTTTGGTTTTTTGGAGCTTCAGTGGAGTGTTCCTGGGATCCAGAGACTTTCATCCCAATTCAAGAGCAACAGGTCAGTGTTTTTAAATCATTATTGGCCAATAATCAGAGTAAAAACTCAAAATACTCAAATAAGTACTTAATTTCATAAATTGATACTTTTGCACATATGATCGATCTAAAAAAGAAAGAAACAGACTTTATATAGTGAATTAATCGCATAAATCGTTAAAATTAATAAAAGGCCGAATTTTAAATAAATTAAAATATGTACTTACGACATCTTGTAATCGCATAAATCTGGTGATTGAAATTTCATAATGTAATAACTATGTCCATCTGTATATAATTCCTATATTTCTATCTATGTATATAACTATTTTCTCTCCACAGCAATTTTGTATCATATATAACTATGATATATATATAAATTCTTTTATGTGTTTGAACCATTTACTTGTCTGCATCGTCAAACAAACTATGTTTGTATAAATATAGATGCTTCTTTAGTGTAAGAATTGTTCGTTTTATGCTAAAGCGCATGACTAGTTTTTCACGCATGCGCATTGATAAAATGATTAAAATAAATAAGTAGATACAATACAACCATTGGCGTCTCATATTATTTTTTCAAATATATAAAATATTAAATTTAATATTAAATTGATTTCAAAATAATGTGTTTTCTTTTTATTTAAACAATTACAACAATATTAAAAGCCAGGACTCAAAGAGAAAAAGGATTTCATGCTCCCGAATAATCAAATTAAAATAAATTACTAAACAAAATAACAATAACAAACTGAGCTAGCCAAACTAAACAAAAATTCTAAATAATAATCATTTACAAAAATAAGTAAATAAGTATTTAATATCATATATAAATAATAAATAGTATAATATATATATATATATATATATATATATATATATATATATATGTATATATATTTATATATATGAATATATATTATTATTGATTTATAAATTTTGTAATTTTTATTTAGGTTTATTTAAGTTTATTTATGGGCGCCATTTTATAATTATTCCCTTGATTGACTAGCTCAGATTTTTTTAATTAATTATATATTTATAATGTTTATTTAATTAGTCGGAAGCATGAGAATCCTCCCTTTGAGTTCTGGATATACTAATCAAAGATTGAGGAAATATATTCTTAATCTTACCTTTAACTTACAACCTCTGAAAGAAACAATATCTGTTAAATAAAACGATTGAAATACGACAACAAAGATATTGAGAATTTAATCATGGATGTGAGAATAAAGAAAAATCAACACATAAATGTAAAGCAGTTTAATAAAATAATTTGAAAATTTTTAACCTGATTGGAACATAATAAAATATTTTTGAAACTATTAATTTGGTTTATACATTTATTCTTATGGAATTGTGCCACCCTATATCATACATGTATTCTCTATAACAAAATGTTCCCACTACTGCGTCGGCGCTAAATCTCCAAACGCATGCGCTACTACAATATACATGTAAGAAGGAGGTTTCCCTTCCGTAAATAACGTTTCACAGTTAACACGACGCTAGCGTGCTTGTTATAAAAGATTTTGTTAAAATTATCAAGTTTCTATAATCAATTACATATAAGTGATAATTTATAAACTATATATGTGTGTGTTTAAAGGTCAAGAAAGTGATAGTTTAAAGTTATACATGCAATAGCTGGAAGGAAGATATAAGATTTAATATAACATACATGATGTACGTGATATTTCAAATAGATAAATTTACAAAAGGTGAGTACATTAATTTGATAGATATTAAAGATATAATTCTCTATAGATAAATTTATGATGCATCATATTTTATTATTTTTGGCCTTTTTATGCGTTATGTGATTCGAATGTTCAACTAAAGATTTGAGTGTACACTTTGAAAATGTTAATTGGAATTCCAAATAAGTTTAAGCAAAATACACAGACCTTTTCTTTGCTATCACTGCCGGCTGCACTCGCATCTCCAAATCTTGCAGATATCTCATTAGAGACACGCTCCTACTGCACTATTCACTCCTTACACAGGATTGAATAATCCTATGATTAGTTTGATTCAACTTTTTTTTAGAATTTTAACTTTTAAACAATTTTATACAGAGAGCAATCTTTTATCGACGCATCCTCCATCACCATCATAAATCAACCTTCTTTTGTTTTCAAAATCAACAAGTCTTTTGGCTTCCCTAGTCCATAGCTCACTTATTTGTTTTTTTATCACTAAAATTGTTATTCTCCAGTCTTTTAGTTACTATTTTAAAAAAACATAAATTTATTGTCCTGGAGGGTAATAACACTAATTCACTTAGATTTCTATTGTATTAAGGAATTTTAATTAAGTCCTCTTTTCCTCGTACAATAGTCAATTTTCTATTATTCATGTTATTTAGCTAATTTGAGAAATGTTTATTTTTACAAATTTTACAACCTATATTATTAATTAACCTATATGTAATTGATTCTATTTTAGTTTGAGTCTTATTTTATAGTTATTATACATAAACTCCTGATTATTTTTTGTTTTTGTAATTAAATTTCATATATATAATCAATAAGCAATGATTTTAAGTTGGTAATGAAAATTCCCTAGCAGGCATTACTTCTTGTAAATATTCATTTCCTTTTTATACATTTGGGCTGTGTTCCAACTATCTTTTCCATCTAGTTTCAACCCTTTGCAATGAATGAATGAAACATGCTATTCTAAACCTTTGCTACTACTAAAAAAATTATGTAAACAATGTTAAGTTATTGTTAAACTGATTATTCTTTTCTCTTAATTTAGGTTTCAAGCTATTATATGACGTTTCATCCTGCAGAAATTGCTATGGCTGTGTTCAGTGTAATGCGTAATTCCGTGACTTTGACAACCAATCAGAATTACTGGTACAGGTAATATTTACTATCTATTTAACTAATATAGTGTTGGAATTTTTATTCTTCATCCCTTTTTAAAACATTCACATCAATATTTCACCCGATTTATTCATATTTCAATCTTTTTATATTTTAATATTTGACTTGTTATTGAGTTTATTCTAATGGTTGTGTCTACTGACACTCCTTCCGTTACAATAAGACCTTTTTATTATGTTTATTTATTTCAATATATTTACAAAACTAGATGACTAGTTCAACATATATATATTTTATATGGAATATTTTTCTATTTTTCATTATATTTCTTTGTTTTAGTCATCATGTTTCATTGTTAAACCTATAAGTATATATATAGCCTGTAGATTTGCATAAATCATTGATTAAGCCCCAACAGTGGTATGCCGGCGGTTGATTAGTAGGATACCCGCACCCTAACTTAGTAAATCCACTAAAGTCCCGCTATGTAACGAAGCGGGTGGTAGTCTGGAGACCTACTGGTGGCCATCGCGACACGGGCTAGCCGGGCCGGCGACGTATCATGATTGTGGCCCACTCATGTTGTCCGTCGGTTGTTTTTAAAGTGCCTCTAGAGGCCCACGTGTAAGATGTTTGCTGGGTCATCTTCAA
This sequence comes from Galeruca laticollis, assembly GCA_963921935.1. Classification (NCBI taxonomy): domain Eukaryota; kingdom Metazoa; phylum Arthropoda; class Insecta; order Coleoptera; family Chrysomelidae; genus Galeruca; species Galeruca laticollis. The sequence goes on along the minus strand of OY998175.1, from coordinate 109,781,032 downwards.
TTTTGATTACTTTTTTAATCCTTTTTTGCCAATCTTCTTTGGTAATATTAGCTACTTCTCTTTTAATTAGGTCGACGAATTTCGTATCAAATTTAGGAAATGTATTGTAACGCCGAATACTCTGTTTTAATTGTTTGTGCCCAAATTAACTGGATGGTATTGACAATGCACAAGTAAGGAGGAAGTCTCAATATAGAGTGTCCATGTTTTTCAGCAATACTCTCTAGGGCGTATAATTTCTTAAATTTTCTTGTCTGTCTTCAATCAGTTGTTGTTTTGTATAAGAATCTTCAAAGTACAAATTATTATCAATTGAATAATTTAGTAGTTCGGTCTTCTTGTAGCTTTTATTTGGTATTTTATTGAGCTGTCATGAATGATAAGAAGCGTTGTTAAGAACTACAATACTATTTGGCTGTAAGTTTGGGATCAATGTGAACTCAAACCATTCTTCAAAGATATTAGCGCTCAATGTTACAATCTTCCATTTTTTTTCCACATATTTTTAAGGCATTTGGAATCCATCCTCAATGTCCACCACAATGCATAATAATAAGTATCCATCCTTTGTTTGCAGACATTGTTGGCATACACATTTTAGACCCATCCTTTCTTAACCGTGTCGTGTGTATAATACCAAGTTTCGTCCAAATAGACAATTAGCCGGTTTTCTTTTCTATACTTAGTTACTTGTTCCAAATATGTATACAGCATATCCACTATTGCTCTAGTTTCCATGAATGTTTGAAGTTTATTAATCGTTTTGAATTTGAATCCCAATTTTTTAATCCAGTTTTCAATAGTTTTCTTACAGCCAGTTACTTAACGGACGTCATTTGTCAATTTATTTCTTGTTATTTCGATCGTAGGTGCCTCATTACTTTTGTAACAGTCATATGTAATGTTTTTTTTAATTTTATTACAGGCACAGCTAAAGGTTTGACCAATCCCATATCACATCGCTTGATGAGTTCATAAGGCCCATTCTTGGCTATTTTACATATAGTTGACAGGGGAACTTCTGTTACATCAGATACTGCTTGCATTAATTGTGTTTCTTCATCGAAATCAAACTTTTCTCGTAGATTCCTATACATATTGAAAAACATTTTCTGTGCTTTCAAATTTAAATGTCTCGTCAAATCCTGTTTTCACTTTCATCACCATCATTTAAATTTTCGTCGTTGTTACACACAATATTCTGGACCGAACTCGATATTTCCCAAGGACGCCACATTGTAAATATTTAATTTTGAACTAAAAATATATTTGCTATATAATAAATATGTTTTCTTACCCAAATTCCTCAGAAAAACACTACACTTTTTCTTAATGTCAGACTACCAACTAAAGAGTGAACATCTGTTGTGCTCGTGAAATCGCCCTTTCAAAAAGATAGTTATAGTCAACGATGTGAAAAATAATAAGTTATTTTAAATTTTTATGTCTTATTCTTCTCAATAAAACGAGATATAAGGTAGTTTTAATTGTCTGGCATTGTGTTTGAGATGTTTTTAAATATAAATAGGTTAATATTGTTTAAAGCAATGTATTTTGTTCTATACAATAACGCTAAGTATCTTAAAAAGTAGGATGGCGCTCCATAATTGCGGGTTAAAAATTATCGTTAGACAGTCGATAGATGTATTTAATAATTATAAAATTATCAAATACATTTTAACGATTATTATTTGAAATTATAATATTAAATGAATTTATCGTCAACTAGCATTTTAAATTATAATATTAACTGGACTGTGACGGTATCCTCGTATTCGAGTCAAACGAAAAGCCGACAACTTTAATTTCGCACTATATCTGTTACGTCAACAATTTTACTGTCAATACCTCTAACAAAATTTCCTTTAATAAGGTTTTCAAAACTGTCGAAATTAATATGCCCAAACCTCTTATACCACAAAGTAAAATCTGTATTTCGTCACCTCAGACTTATACTGTTGTATGTCGCATTTTTGTAATTTTTCAGTTTTTAGCGCTACAAAGCTGTATGACCACTGAACTTTTTTTCTGTAGAGTTACAAAGTTCTATCTCAATAGTTTCGATGTGGGCAACCAGAAATACAAAGGTGTATGCAACCAATGAAACTTGTTTACGGTTGCATAGTGGTATGTGGTACATATACCATCTTAACTTCCAAAATATTATTCTCATTCGGTAAAAAAACTGTACTGTAACTTTGTTACCGTGAAATTTTTATAATTTATTATATTATAGTGCACATATAATTATGTTACTTGGAAAAAGGTTAAGTACGTGAATATTACCAGTGAGTAGTAAGTGTTGATTCACTCAAGTTTATGACTGAGACAATATACAAAGTGTTTCAAAGTGTTTTACAACTGTGTGTGTTAGAAAAAAGGTGTGTGTCTTGAATTTAATTGGAAACTGGAAAAGCAAAAAGTAAGGTTAGTTGGGATTCAATATTTCATTTGAATTTCTTTCAAATTTTGTTTTAAAATCTACAGTTTTATTGAAAAATGGCAACTGAATCTCACTCGGATAATGAAACGCACGAAAATCGAAGGTGAGTTAAGTAAATAACAAATTATTCAAATTTTAATAAATAAGTTTTATTATTAGAAAGAATATTTTTTGCCGAAAAAATGACAATGCTTGGTCAAGCGGAATGTTTGTTGGGTACGAACTTTTTTTATTTACTATTATAATAATCTAATTTCATTTTGGTATTCAGGAATGCAGTGGCAGAATTTTTGAATCATAATGGCCATGATTCTGACAAAGATGGGTCCTATAAACCTTCAAGCTCCAGTAGTGATGAGTCGAGTGAATGTGAGATTTCTGAAGGAGTTGAACACATTTCTGCGGAAAATGACTGTGCCTCTAGCTCTACCTCGAATCCACAGTCAAGACCATCAAGAAAAATACACCGAAATCCATCTTCCTGGAAGTGTAATGTCAGAAAGGCAGCTCATGAAGCTGGAAAGGAGTACAAATCAGTAAGAAACAAAATTATACCTGCGAAAAGGATTAAAACCACAAAGGATTATCAGGCTAAATGTGTTTGTAACTGCGAAAAGTTGATTACGTAAACTGAAAGAAAGAACATTTTCGACCGATATTATACTCTGAATGGACATGGAAAGAAAATATTTTTATTGGCTACTACAAAAAGATTCAATGTTGAACGCCATAGGAAGAATAAAACCACCGAAAATTGTAGAGGGAAACAAACATTCACTTATTCTTTCGAAATTCATGGACAACAAATCGCAGTCTGCAAAAATTATTACCTTGGAACATTATCAATAAGTCAAACTCCCGTATATACAGCCCATAAGAAAAAAGACGCCATAAACATTCCAGATGCTCCTGTACAAGGCAAACACCCAAAATTCAAAATACCTAAAGAAGAGGTCAGTTTTGTGAGAGCGCATATCGAATCATTTCCGCAAGTTAAATCGCATTACTGTCGAGCAAACACAACACGCAAATACTTAGATTCCTCAGTCAACATTAAAAAAATGTATGACCTTTACACTGAAGAGTGTAGGGTTTCAGGAAAAAACATGTGACGGAATCATTCTGCCGAAATATCTTTTGTAATGAGTATAATTTATATTTTCACGTTCCTAAAAAAGACCGTTGCGATCTCTGCGAGGAAGTGAAATGCTGTCAGGAAATGATTCGTTGACCGCAGAGAAAAAAAAATACATACGCAAAAGATCTTTAAGATAAAGTCGCATGTCGAGAAGAAAAAAAAGGATAGAGAAAGTGGCACCACATTTTTAGTCTTCGACTTAAAGAATGTACTGAGCTGTCCACATGCGGAAGTAAGCAATTTCTTTTATAAGAGCAAACTGAATGTGTATAACTTGACATCTCTTTTATCATCTACCAAACAAATATACTGCTCCCTGTGGCATGAAGGACTGATGGGAAGAACCGGAAACGACCTAGCAAGTGCTGTAATAGAAATTCTGTAGGCGGTGTTCTCAGATAACCCAACTTTAACCACTCTGGTATTATGGAGCGATAGTTGCGTGCCTCAAAATAGGAACTCTTTGATGTCATTTTTATTAATGAGCACCCAAGTATACATTCTATAACCATGAAATTCTCTACTCCTGGATACTCATGCAACCAAGAAATATATTCTGTCCATAGCTGTATTGAGATAGTTTTAAAGAAAACTGAGTACTATTCACCCTTATCACTTTTACGGGTTCTTTTGCATGTGAATACTAAAAAGCCGTATAAAATTATCCAATTAAAGGAAAATGATTTTAGAGTTTTTTAATTTTGAGTGAATTTACATCATGTGAATTCTAATTTTACACCCTTACAATAGGGTATTTTAATGTTTTTATTCCAATGACTCAATCATAACGATGATTCTATCTTGAGTATTGTTTTTAATCAACTTGATGGCTTTGACAACTACTTTTTTAAATGACGACGGCTTTGATAATGGCTGAACAGCCGAAAGCGCTTAGCCTGAAAGTAATAAACTAATACACACTGAGTATTCGTCGTTTTCATTCACTCAATTTGATTTTAAAAAGACTATAAAGCATGCGCTTCTATGTATAATTACAAATTTGTTCCTTTTAGCCAGGTCGTTGCCTTGAAATTTAGGAAATCCCAGTTTGAAGTGGAATATAAAATTAATCATGCCATGGAAAATTGGAAAAAAGTTTATATTCGCGATAGCCGACCTAGAAGATCTGAAGCTGTAAACACCAGTAATATTATGCAACACCCATAGCGTTTATCTTATACAAAATCAATACCTGAAAACAAAATACAAGCCCTTAAGAGTATGTTTAATTGGATGCCTGAAGCATATTATAGGGCGATATTGCCAAAATAAATTTCCTTTCCTCATAACTTGGTCCATTGTACTAACTAGTAAAAGTATTTTCGATTTTTTTTTTGTTCAAATTAATGTCGAGTTCACATTTTTTAGATCTTAATAAAATGTATAAAGTTGTATGTTTTGACAATGAATTTTTTATTGAGATAACATAGTTGTATGTATTTTTTCAAAATCTAAAATTTAGTACAATTTTTTTCTAAATATTTTGAACATGAATCTTATTACTTTTTATTGAAATACAGCTAACCTATCTTTTTTGGAAATATATCTTTAACGCAGCCAGATCTACAAAATACAAAAATTTTGTTTCTCGTTTTTCTCAAAACTAGTTTCAGTGCACATGTAACAGTATAATCCTGAGGTGACGATTTGTTACTGTATTTAAACATTCAGATTAATATTTCAAATTTGATTTAATACAAATTTTCTCGTTTTGCATTTGCTACTAACCCTTGGTTATCATCAAAAATGTGTACTTCACCTTTCTCAAAAATTACTTTATTTCCACACTCCTCTAATCTCTTTACTGAAAGCAAATTCCTACGTAAGTTAGGTACATAATAGTATATGAAGTACCAAGTGTCAAAAAGGTTACATAAGTCATGAGTTTTACTAGACACGAGTGAAGCAAAGCGGAACGAATGCCTTGTGAAACGAGTGACTAAAGACGTTTTTAACACGAGGTACATACTATACTTATTCTTCGCCCACAGGAATGAACAAATTATATTATATTTTAATTATATTCATAACATGACGGGCGATGGCTGACAGCTGAATGACAAATCAAATGACACAGAACAACGAAATTATAACGGAACATGAAATTTAAGACACAAAAGATACACTTGATGTGACGTTTGAAAAACAACAGATAAACGAGATGTGACTTTTCGTATTTTAAACACTAGAGTCATTTTGCGCATTTCAAACCCGTCTTCTAAATGCAGTTTTAGTAACGGAAGTAGAAAAAATACATTTTTGATTTACATTATTTACTACACTTCGGGGATTAATATTTCCAACTGCAATAGCTTGTAAATAGATTTTATTTTTAGATATTATAATTGGTTTATCTAATATAATAAATTCTGAAAAAACGGTTTTATCATTGACAAGATGATCTGTGCATCCCGAATCAACAAAAAAGCTTAATTGATTTTCATTTACATATTTTAATCCTCTTGGATGTCATAAAACATACATTTTTACTGTCTACATTTTTTACGTACTTTTATTTTCAATTTGTACATGATTACTATACCTATTAGTACTTAGCTTTTGATCTATTTCTGAAATTGCCTTCTATAGTTACTTCCATTTCCTCTTGATATAGTACCTCGCTTTTGGTTTCAGCACGCATTTCGTATATGCCCTCGTTTTCCACATCCATAACAAACTTACTCACTTAAAAATGCTGCTGAAGTGGCACTGACATCATTGTTTTTAGTAATTTTCCTTTTTTCATATTCTGCCAATAATTTCTTTTTAACATTATCATAAGTCAACAGATCTGTTGGCATGAATGATTGCTACAAGAGTTTCATATGATTCTGGAAGTGTCGTTAGTAAGTTACACACAATGTTTTGTTTATCAATTTTAAACCCTGTGGCGTTTATATGCCTTAGTGTCTTTTCAAATTACATAATGAATTTCCAACCTTAATCTTTAATGATAATAGCTTCTTCTTTGGAAATAATTGTCCTGGCAACCCTTGTCTTTCATATTTTGTTTCTAATGTCCTCCACATAATAAATGCATACTTTTTTTCTCGTAAGATTTCTAACTGTGAGTCTGCCACACATTGAATTATCAACGACTTTGCTTTATTATCATCTTTAATCAACTTTCTTTTTCTATCTCCAACTGCTATGTTTTCTATGTCTTTTTCATTTTTTACCATTTCTATTGCCCCATTCTCTACCAATATTGCTTCGATTCTAAATTTCCAATTTTAATAATTTCTCCATGTAGTACGATTCGAAATTATTGGCAATTCGGCCTCGAGATGATAACCTATCTACTTCAGAACTCTGGAGTTTTTTTGTTTGCTTTCTACCCTTACCAAAGTTTACGGAATATATAATATTGACTACGTAGTCTTTGACCTTACTACCGGTGGGTGGATACAAAATAACGTTACACACCACTGCATAAAGATGAAGAATGTTTGAGGTTAAATTGAAGAAATTTAATAGAAAGAATCTGGCAACACTGGTTCCATCTTACGTCGGGATCGTAAGTGGTACAGTTATGTTAGCCTCATTTCGATCATTGGTCTGGAGCAAGGACTTATTGAACTTTTACTCTAATGTATTTTTAACTGAACTGACTTTCTTTTTTGATTGTGTTCCTTGAGGATCGGATTTTGTTCAGATTTGCTTTTTTTTAACTTTTAACATGGATGATGAAGGAATCAAATGTTTCAAGGTCATATCATGATCTAATGGCAAATAAAGTGAAGAATGCAAATTAGTTAGGTAGGTATAGAGCTAACTGATTATACCGAGAGCGACCATAGAAAAAAGGAATCATACACAAAACACTTTGTAAATGCTGTGTAATGGAATAAATGAATTGCAAATAGCAAAATTGGTTCCAACTCTTCCAAACATATTTCTGGATACTTGTACGGTCAAGATTAAGACATGCGCAAAGTTTCATTACCATTACTAACAGTTTCGTGACCGTTAAATGGCGATACAATAGTCACAAGTTGGAACAAACCCGGAAACATCTAACAGTTATTCTTCTTCGTGTAGTGATAGTCCGACAGGTATATTCTCTAAGAGATTTAAAATCTAGCTCTAGTCTGACAACTTCATATTATTTTTTGCAAAGAAGAGTCGTTTGAAATTCTCACTCAAATTTTCTAAATAACTTCCCACGGTTTTTAGCATCAAAGCTTTATGATTATTTTCCAATGGGGAATCTTGCACCAAATCTCACAACATGGGAAACATTTCAAAACTGTTTTCTTTCAATTTGTTTCTCACACAAAGTCTTCTTTTTACCCAAATCAAATATATTGACGTATTTTGTGGTCTGATTTTTATGAAGTTAATTACTTCAGAAAAATTACGTTTAGTTCAGCGATTTTGTTGCTAACGCTTCCCGATGTGTGCGTCCAGATAATTTCTAAAGATTTGTTTTTTACTAGCGCTTGTAAACTGTTTTATTTACCATTCCCATTTTAGTAACAGCACCATTTGTTAGTTTAATTTCCGTTTTCAAAGATAAGAAATTTGAGGATGTTTATCTAGATAATAACGGATATAACAAAATAAATCATGGTAAAAACATGATTCATTTCAATCTCTTCTACACACTCAAGACACAGGACCGAATTTTCAGCTACATGTTTGATTAGAATTATTATGCATTTATTCATTTGTTTCACGGTATCCTTTCAGTGCTGAACCTTCTTTATATAATCACAATATGTTTCTGTTAATTGTGACAAATACTTTCCAGAATCACATAAAAGAGAACTAACTTCTACTCTATATGGTGTCACAATATAAAAAAAAATAAAGTACACTTACAATATTATTCTACTACATAGTAAATTTCAGCATTACATTCATTAAATATTCACTAAAAACATTCACTTTTCACGTAATATTCACTAGATATAATTATAGAGTTTAATATCTTTTAGGTAATGTACTGTTTTTTGTATTTGTTCCATAGTTTTTAGATTTTCATCTGTGGAGATTTTGTTCTCTTGTCTTTCCTCTTGAAATTCTGGATAATCAACAAGGATGTGTTTAATGGACAGTCTTAGATTGCACTTGTTATATTTGGGGGGTTCTTCTTTAGATATTCTATAACCGTGCGTTATACGAGTGGGGCCAAGCTTCGTCTTGATATTTTAATTTGTTATAACCGGCTGGATGTTAATATTAGTTGGTCAGTAAATTTAAATTGCGATTTAATGCTTTTGAGATTTATTTGAAATTATTTCCACAGTTTTTATATAACTTTTTTTAGCGGTTTGGAAAGCCATGGCTCCATATTCTATTTTAGATCTAATGGTATATGGTATGGTATATGTTAAGTAAGCTGTTTATATCTGCTCCCCATTTTTGAAATAATAAGATTTTTAATATGTTTAAGCTTTGCATACTGTATGTTTAAGATAGTCAAAGTGTTTTAATGTGATACAAGAAGTGAAGTCATTTATGGCGACAAGAAATAATGTTGTGCTTAAGGAAGACCCTTGGGGAATTCCATTCTCTAGTTTTCTTTTGGTAGATAATTCACCATTTGTTTTGACTACAAAATTACGTTCTGTCAAAATGTTTTCGATAAATGCTGTTATATTTCCATTAATGTTCCAATCTACCGGTGTTTGTAGAATTTTATGTTGCCAGGTTAAGTTTTAAGCTTTTTCAAGATCCATTAATACACCTAGCAGTTTCTGGCCGTTAGCAAATGCATTGTGTATCTCGGATTCCAGGTTTATAATGCTATCGTTTGCTGGCGTGTTTTTTTCGAAATCCGTTTTGGTGTATCCATATAAGGCTATGTTTTTCCAGGTGCCACATTAACCTGCCGTTTAATATATTCTCTAAAACTTTGCACATTGTACATGTTAGGGATATTGGTCTGTAAGACGTTACCAAGTTCTTTGGTTTGTGTGGCTTGGGTATTGGCACTATGATAGCTTCTGGCCATGATTTTGTAAATTTGTGATCTTAGTAAATTTTATTGTATAGCAAATACTTTTTACCAGTTATTGGGAGTTTTTTTAAAAAAATGTAGTGAATTTTGTCAGGTCCCGGGCTGGATTTATCGCTGCATTGTTTCAGCACCTCTTCTAATTCTTCCCTGTCGGTTTGCACACTTAATGGGTGGTTTTAACCTGTAGTATGATTCAATTTTATTCTTTGCTCTGTATCGCCTTTACATTCCCTAAATTCTGGTTCGTAGTTTTCATCACTTGATATTCTAGAGAAATCTTCTGCAAATGTTTGTGTCATAAGTGCATTATTAGAGATAATTTCAGTATTATGGGATAAACTTGTTATTTTATGTTTTGATGAAATTCCTTTCAGTTTTTTTATTTTTGTCCATATCGCGGAGTTTGAAGTATTCGGAGTGATTGTTGAGACAAATGATTTCCAGGAGTCCTTTTTAGCTTGCTCTTGCTCTGAGTCTTTTAAACTCATCTAAGTTATAGTTTGGTTTTTGTTCTTTTTTAACTTATATAACGCTCTTTTGCTTACTTTAATAGCTTCTTCGCATTGTGGTGTCCACCAAGGTACTGGTATTTTCGTTTTAAGTCGTTTTACATACCCAATATGTATTTCTGCTGCTGATATAATTGTATCGGTAAGTACATTCGTTATTTCGTCAATGTTATCTTCAATCTCAGTAAACTTAAACCAATTTTCTCGTCTCAAATTTCATTTTTCATTGAGCTAGTTGATCGTTCTTGTCTTTTCTGGAATGAAATTCTATGCTTATATGTAGGTGGTCGCTTCCATATAAGTATGAGTTTGGCTCCCAACTCAGGTTTGGTGCAATTTGTGCGTCACAAATAGTTAGGTCAATAGGAGTTAATTCTCCTGTTAGTAGATTTAATCTTGTACCCGCTCCAGAGTTTATTATTATAAGACTGTTTGTGTTTGTAAAGTTTTCTATTTCTCTCCGTCTTTGCTCTGTAGTCTGGGATCCCCACGCTGTATTATGTGAATTGAAATCCCCTACTATTATTTTTGTGCCATTTACTTGGTTGGTTATTTCTTGTGAGCTTTGTGAAGTGAATTTTTTGTTGAATGGAATATAAATATTAATAATGTTCAAATTCTTCTCATATGATTGTATGTTAATTGCAACTACCTCTAGTTCTGATGTAATTTGTAAGTAAGGTAAAATTATTTTTTATATAAATAGCCACTCCTCCACTAGCTCTGTCAGGCTCTCTATTTTTGTGGACGCATTCGTAACCTCTTAGTGAGTAGTATTTGTTATCTGTGAAGTTAGTTTCTTGTATGCAGATCACATCTTCTGTAGTTTTTGATATTAAGAGTTTTAATTTTTCCAGATGGGCTATTAGCCCATTTATATTCCATTGGAGTAAGAAAGTATTAGTGTTGGCAAGTAGTTCAGAAATATTATCTGTGTGTTGTTGGGCTATACTTAAGGGGTCAGGTGTGCTAAATGCGTTATCCATAAAGTCGAAGAGTTCTTCAAATGTAAGGAGTTGTTGAGGTGATTCATTGTAGATTTTTTTTACAGGTTCCAGATCTTCGGCATTTGAATTTTGTTTGGTTGCAGAGGGATATTGTTTAGGTTTTTTTCTTTTGGTCTTTTGATCCGTTGTATTAGTTGCCACTTCTACTGGATCTTTTTCGGATGTAAGGTCGCTGGAACTAGCTGTTAGATATTGCCGTGGTCGTTTAAAGGTTTATGATGGAAGAGTATCATTAATCTCGTCAATTCGGCTAAGATCTTCTACGGAGCTTTCCATTGCTATTGGTTCAACGGGTATTCTAGTACTTTCGTGATAGTTGGATAAGTTTGGTGCTTGATTTGTACAAAGCTTGGCAACATGTCCTGGGGTTTTGCAGAGGAAACATGTTATTCCGTCGAATGATAGAAACACTCTATATGTTGTATCTTCAAATGTAATAACCAGTGAGGGCAGTAGACTTATGTCATCGTTTGGTACTACATAGGTTTGACGTCGAAAACTCAGGATGTGTGCGTATTCGTTTCCTGACAGACTAGCAACGAAGGAATGACATTGGTGATACTTTTGAAAAGCCTATTTTTAGGATTTCTGCTTCTAATATGTCATGTGGTATTGATGGACAGACGTTTGATAAGATGATTCGCTTTGGAGTAATGAGCCGTCGAACTCCTACTTGGTGCTGTTTTAGTTGACAAGTACATACATATTCTATTATTTGACATTCTAGAGGCAAACAGTATATTTTTGGAGCCAACAATACTTGCCACGGCTTCCACATAGTCTCCGAGAGTAAGATTGTCATTTACATTTAATACGATCGCTTGTTCTTTTTTTGGAAACATATCAGAGTTAACAACTTGAGAATATTGACGTTGACTAGTTGTTGTAGAATTTGATGCGCTCCCGTAGTCGGAAACCATCGCACTGTGTGGGTTTTTTCAGTAATTTTCAATTTGGATATGGCAACGGTACTTTTATGTCGGAAGAATATATTGGTATTCTATCATATTATTTCAATAAATTCCCAGCTAATTAAATATTGGAATCGATTCTCTCACCTGTTTTTACACTAATTACCTTGATTTGATTTTAATTATACACAATATTGCTGAAACTCGTCTTCGGAACGACCACTCGTCTCGATGATTCGAACTGTAGAATTGTTCTTTACTGAGAAATTTAAGGAAGCTCTTGAGAAATAGTTGAGGGAATTGCTAGTGCACTTTAACTGAAAAGAGCAGTTCTGTTTTTTATAGGAAGTTGAACTAAGTAAAACACATTATGTTTATTTTCCAGCTTACTACGAAATCTGTGATAATATCAAAAATAAAGACTGGACCGTTGTACAAGATCCTACCGGAGCAATGGGACCTTATACTTTCAAAGGTAATCAATGGGTCTCATTTGATGATGCAGCAATGATAAAGAGAAAATCAGAATATATTAGAAAAATGGATCTAGGAGGAGGAATGATATGGGCTCTGGATTTGGACGATTTCAAAAATAGGTAAGCAAATTAATGAGAACAGTAACAACACAATTTCAAACTTCGAATATGTTTGGCAAGATAGATCGCGGCGTTGTTTAAGTGAGAAGTTTGTAACATATTTTATTAGTTTTAAGATAAAAATCAAATATTTCTATGTAGGTTTGTTTTCCAAAACCTCCTTTATGTTTACATTAAAGGAGAAGCAACTATTTATCTTCCTATATTCCCAGATATTAGATTAATGCAATTAATATTGATGATTTCATTCACACCAATAAAATGTCATGAATTTAGTCACATGATATCCAATATGATTGACTATTCTGTTAAAAAAAGAATAAGTCTGTCTAGAGACAATTTATATATTTTTGTCGGCAAAAGAATTATGAATTTTAAGCGACTACCCCAATGAGATATCGTTTATGGGGGACCCTATTACAGATGAAATACAAATAATATCAAAACATGTACCTTTGACGAGAGGGATACTACTCGGTACTGAGAATAAATGTAAACACTCACCTGATGAAGAAGACGAAGAAAATGAAAGCCAAGAAATAGAGGAAATAACTGATGATAATCTAATGCTGATGCAGATGCTGATCAAAATGAAAGACAAAATGAGAGAAGAAAAAGAGAGCCAAAGGTACCAAAACGATATGAAGAATATGAAATGTGTACTGCTTAATGCCTGAAAAATCTGGCATTGAAACATAACAAATGCAATGAACTCAGGCCCAGAATGGCAAAGTGAAATAAAAAGGGAACTTGAAGCACACAAAAAGTATAATGGGAACCTGTTAATCAGCCACAGAATATAAAGGCTACAGAAACTAAATGGATTTTTAGAACAAAACCTGATGTACTGAAAAAAGCAAAACTGTAGGCACAAGATTCTCAAGAACACTACTCACCGGTAGCAAAACTATCTACTATAAGACTATTTTTGTATTGTGTCTTACAAGAAAATTAGACATTCCAACAGCTTTTCTGAATGGAAATGCTTATTCCGACGCCTACATAAAATCGCCAGAAGGAGTAGAAGAAGAGAGTAGAGTACTGAAACTAAATAAAGCACTATAGGGTCAAAAAAAATCCCCTCTATGGTGGAATCAGACATTTAATACTTTTGCAAATGAACAAGGCTTCGAAAGATCAAAACAAGACGTATGTTTATATGGTAGTGAAAATATAAAGTTAATATTATGGGTTGATGATATTTTACCATGTGGAAACAAGAAAAAGTTATTAGCATATAGGTGAGCTAAATTTCTTTTTAGGAACTGAAATAATAAGAACAGATACAGCTTTTAAAATATCACAGAAAACACTCATTGTAAAACTGCTGAAAAGTTCAATAAGCTAGACTGCAACGGAATCAATACACCGATGAAATATAAATTACAACTTGATAAAAATTGAACCAGTTGATAAAAATGAACCAGTTATTAATATACCGTATCAAAAAATGATTGGGACACCCATATATTTGTCACGAGTAAGTAGGCCTGGCATTACATTTGCTGCTTCATATCTGAGCAGCACCAACACAGTCACTTTGGAAGTCAGCAAAGAGGATATTGCGATATCTAGAGTCAACAAAAGACTTGGGACTGATCTATTGTCAAAGATCAGAAGAAATTATACAAATTCATGCATATTCTGATTCTGATTGGGCAGGAGATGTAGCTGACAGCAACATTAGTGGAATGGCTACGTTCCGTTGTGGCTATCTAATATTCTGGAGCAGCAAGAAGCAACAAGTGGTAGAGCTAAGCTCTGCTGAAGTAAGGAGCGATACAAAAATATCTAAACACATTGATATTAAATTCATTTTATCAAAAATATTGTAGACTTAGGATTAATTAATGTAAAATATATACAAACTGATTTTAACACTGCTGATATGTTCACTAAAGCACTTTCTAAGGAAAAATTCACTAATCTTATGTGTTATTTGAAACGTAAATATGTATTTGGTATACCTATATCATATCACTATACATATTCTAGCTTATTGTATATTTTTGTTAGAATGTTTATCGCAATATTAATTTTAACTATTCTTAAACTTAAAATTGACAGTGGCTGTAAGAATTGAGGGCATCTATGATCTAATTGATAATATTAGATTGTGTGTTCATCACCATGTTGTCATTTTGTAATAAAACATGTCAAGGTAGTAATAAGTCTTGTCAACAAATGTATACTCGTAGTCTTCGGTTATTTAAAGTATGCAACTAATAAAGTGTTAATCTCACATAATTTTCTTATTACAGCCAATTTCATAATGAACAACTAAAGTCCACTTTACTGGAAGGAGACTTTAGCCTAAAGTACCCTTTAAAGTAGCTATTAGCGTCATTTGGTTTCATAACTAATATTAAAGTGTCCTTTGCAAAAAGTATCGTTAAAGTAATTTTTAAGATGTTGGTTAACCTGGAATTTAGGGATTTTTACGTGAAATATAGAATGATATGTCCTATCTAACCTAGTCTTTATTGTTTACTTTTGTTAATACCAAGTTTGTTCATTATAAAATTTTCATTGTTTGGAGAAAATGGAAAATATTAAAGAAGCGAGATCGTCAAATTTCAGTAAGGAAGAAGAATTATCTTTATTGCAAGAAATTGCTAAATTTAAAAATATTATTGAGTGTAAAACCACCAACAAATTTAATAACAGAGAAAAGGTAAGAGTATATTGAAATTTTTCGATAATTAGCGATTTCGTCCCGCTTTGGTATCCCACTTTGGTCTGTCAAATAGGTCCGTCAAGCTAGCCCCCCCCCCGGACGGAGGTCAGTGAAATAACGCTATACTTACTCGATGAATAAATGAATGGATAAATGAATAGGTTGTATATATATGTAAAACGGCTGGTTTAATTGTTTCTTACTGTAGTTACGAAAAATTTTCGGAGCATTCCACTCATATGATAAAAATTCCAAATTAAGCAGGATCTTTTCGGAGATGACTCTCCGACAGGGCCGATAATTTCCCTTTTAAGTCCGTATCTAAGTAACGTCTAAGTAGCAATTGTTGTTATTATCATAATTTTAATTTAAAATATCATATAAATGTCACGGTTTGAAAACTATTCTTCAAGTTTAATCCAAAAATAAGTGATTGAAAATGAACCATGTAATGTTGTTTAAATACGTAATACAAATTTCGCATTAATACAGTTTTATGTCGTCTAATCGAGAAATATTCTATCGAATTACACTCGTGAAAATAGTTAGATCATTAGTTTTACTTATATAGTTCATGTTGCTTGTAATGTTATAAGAAAGAATACATATTATTACAACCATCATCCCTTCGGAGAAACCCTTTCTTAACCCAAACATCTGAATCGGCCAGTTTGGATTTACCTACAAGGATTTTATTTACTTTTAAGACCCATAAAAACGGCATTATAAAAATGATTCAAATTTTAACGATAGACTTGGTTTAACGACCCTTTTAAAAAGTCCGATGAAAACTTCAGATGGATTATACCTAGTTTTTAGAAAAATAAAAATACCTATGTCATCAATTTTGCTGCCTTCCATTTCATACACATATTGTAAGAAAGCATAAAAAAATTAGTCCACTTTCTTCATTCCGCCAACTTTGGTGATCCGCCATGTTGAATTTAAAATGACGTCACATACCTAATTATGGATTGGCATGCAAACTAGACGTATATATATAGAATTTCAAATCAATCGGTTGAAGATATCTGCTTCAAAACGGAGTTGCAAGATTGCAACCGTAAAAACATACATTGCCAGTTACATACTAAAAACTTTGAAAAATACATAGTAGTGTTGGTGTCTTATGATATGCCACAGAAATATTTGAAGCTCTGATTAACCGGCTCTAAGAATTAAAAGCTGCACCTTCTAAGTTAACTTAGGAATTTAAAAAAAATCTGATAGTGAAATGCAATATTTATGTTATCATTACAGTGGTTAATTAACCATCAACTTCGGCAATAAATATTCTGGCAAATTTAAAAATAGAGTTTGAGTGTTTCTTTTAAATAAGGACTACAGTGAACCACGATCAATCTAAAACATGTATTCTCAATATATTGGAACATTTTTAGGGATCTCAGCCGCCCCTTCCCAGATAGCACTACTTTGTCCAAAGGACATATCCAACGGCTTCGCTTTTTTGGATATTTTTTTATCCAACATGTCTGTACGCAAACGTTTGTCGTTGCCTTTTTTATAGTGTGTCGTAATTTGCAACTTATTTGTGCACGGATTGTTTCTGATTCCGTAACTAAATGGTTCAACTTAATTATTTGGTTTTAATAAAATTACTATGATTTCAACAAAATTATTTTTAAAAGTGAAGGTTTTTTGTATTCTTTCGTTTTTTAGCATAAATTGAAAATAAATAGATAATTATTAATTAAATAATAGTTAATTATTAATTAATTAAATACCCTGCTAGATGGGAAAATATAGAAATCAAGCACAATCCGGCAACAGCTGATAACAATAATGCTGCTTAGGGGCCATTTTTTATAGGAATACGATGTTTAGGGACAAATACATCTAACATTTTCATTCATTCGTGTAACCATAGCGTTATTTTGCAGACACCCTCCATCCCCTGAATTCAAAAGCATTGTTGATGTACTAGCTATAAAAAAATTTGTGCTAGGTGTCTTTTATTTGTGCTATCATTTTGGCGGAAAAAATCCAACCAGAGGGGGCTAGCGTTAACCTGGCCCCACCCGAGTTCAAAAGCATTTTTATTGTGACCTGTTGGTGTGCTAGCTATAAAAATGGTTGTGCTAGGTTGTGCTAGGTGTCCTTTATCTGTGCTAGTATTTTGGCGAAAAATTTCCAACCGGGGGGGGCTAGCGTTAACCTGGCCCTACCCGAGTTCAAAAGCATTTTTATTGTGACCTGTTGGTGTGCTAGCTATAAAAATGGTTGTGCTAGGTTGTGCTAGGTGTCCTTTATCTGTGCTAGCATTTTGGCAAAAAAATCCAACCGGGGGGGGCTAGCGTTAACCTGGCCCCACCCGAATTCAAAAGCATTTTTATTGTGACCTGTTGGTGTGCTAGCTATAAAAATGGTTGTGCTAGGTTGTGCTAGGTGCCCTTTATGTGTGCTAGCATTTTGGTAGAAAAATTCCAACCGGGGGGGGGGGCAGCTTGACGGACCTCTGTCAAATACATACCAATCGATTTCGTTTCGAAAACGATGACGTCAAGCTAATTTAGGAAGGCTTAAACGGAGGAAACCGTGCCTCGCTTCGGTTCTTCCTTCGTGAATAATCGGAAGACGAACGACATGCTCGGCAAATTTAAAAAGATCGAAGTAATCTTTAGTGCAATGGCTCGCTCTCGAACTTGTATGATAAAATCTGGTCGTATATCTTAGGGCTTGAGGCAATAGAAATGACAAAATTTTGAGCATATCCATTAATAACGGAAATGTTGAATAGTGAAAAGCAAAATTAAATATTTAAAATACTAAACCCAAACAAAAATGAATAATGTATGACTATGTAGAAGAAAACGAAGAAAACAAAATTTTGTTTCGAAAATGTATAGCTAAATAAAAGTTTGACTGAGTTCGAGTTTTGAAAAATTAAGTCATTTAATTGTAAAGCTTAGGTATTTTCTGTTCATCGTTTTAGTCGATCTTGGCAACTTGATTCAGAATTTGGTGAAAAATGGCTAGAACTTAAATTTTTAAACGCGATTTCTGATAAAACGGATACATTCATTGATTTAAAAACAGAGCACCTTATTTTATCTAATCTTTCAAATTGCATAGAAAAATAATCGAAAATAGAACAAAAAAAAGTTAGAGGGAGAATTAAATTTGACGCTGTTATTGTTTGGATTTTGAACTTCTGGCCATGCGTTTTAAGTAAAGTTAAGACAATGCAAGGAAGTCGCTTCCGTTCCGACTATTCACGAACGAAGAACCGAAACGAGGCACGGGTTCCTGCATTTATGCCTTCCTGCTAATTTTGGTACCCATTTTGATCTTTCAAATCACATACCGAGATCTGCAGCGCGGTTACTGAAATTGGTAGTTTTCTATCCTTGTCTTGTCTTGCTTTTTATTTGTAAACAAACAAAGTCGTTAAAACGAATTGAATTTTTCGCCAATATTCTGAAATTATTTAAATTTTGTCTGTTTTTTCTTTTTTTTTGTCTAGTAATAATGGAATCTGTTGATTTCATTATAAATGGCTAGAAGCTTTTTTTGGGTTTTTGCTATATATATTTAACTCAAAACTCCAAGAAAATATGGTAAATCTCAATAAACAACTTTTTCGATCGCAATACAAAACGTAAATGTAAATTTCATCAATCAGCTGTACCAATTGAGAACCAAACGATTTCGCCTGTAATTGGTACTTTACGTCATATCGGTGACGTAGGACCTACCATTTGGTTAACCAAAGTCCCTACCAACCAAAGCGGGACGAAATCGCCTAATAGATAGTAGGTAATAACCACACCAAACAAATCTGATTGGAGTCAATATGTTCCCAATAATTTAAGGAAGGAAACAAATAAAAAACTACGCCCCACAGTTAAAAACCCAACCTACTTAGAAAAAGAATTATATTATAAAACCAAAACGGAACTGCTTAAAAAAACTTTTGAATGCGAATGAAATGACAGAATAAGAAGAATCGAAAGATATGAGGAGGAACATAAGAAAAAATGATTCTATTAGATTTAGAAATAGAAATAAAAAGAAAACAGTTAAATCAATAAAAATACTAAAACAGTCTTTTTATTATCAATACAATAATTATTTACAATTCAGCAAAATGTTCATTAATTGATAATGTTCTTATATTTTCGGGAATATTTCCATTATTTTCAATAGGTAATAAATCATCATTTTCTTCGTGAACATTATCTTCTGGAAAATTGTCCTTTAAATCAATGGCAGTATTATGCAGTACTGTTGTAGCAACTATAACTGCCATAGTGGTCTCTAATTTTAATCTCATTCCCAATCGTAGTATGGGAAATCTTCTTTTCCATAACCCATATTGGCGTTCTACGACATTACGAGTTCTTATTATTGATTCATTGTAAAGATGTTCAGCTTCTGTTGTAGTTTGAAGTAATTTTGTTAACAGATATGACTTTAAGGAGTATCAAATGTCTCCAACCAACATGTAATGACCAAATTCACCATTTTCTAATCTTTGTTTTAAGCGACTATTATTGAAAATCGTTTAGTCGTGTACAGCTTCGGCCACCTTGCAACAATATTTCTTGTTTTCAATTTTGCGTCACTAACTGTTTGAACGTTTAATGCAAAAAATTACTTTCTCGATCTGAATATCTCTGCATCATATCCACCAGGAGAGTCTATTTTAATGAGAGTACAATCAATTGCTCCCATCGTTCTTGGGAATGAAGCAATTTTATAAAAATCCTCAACAGCTCTTTCCATTTCATGATGATCCTCATACATATTGATATATTCAGGTCTCAGAGATGCAATTGCTACAGACACTCTTTTAACAATCCTGCAGGCTGAGGCTCTTAATACTCCTATGCAATCTGCTGCTCTTATTTGAAAACTTCCAGATGCATAAAATCTTAATGTAAACAAAAGTTATTGTATTGGTGTAATACATCCACCTCTGAAAAAATAATACCTATATAGTAGGTATTTGTAGTTAAAGATTCTATATTTTACTTACCTATTAGTGGGCAATGCACCTATTTTATTTAAAAGATATCACCGTCTGCTTTCTCAATCTAAATCTCTGAAAAAAATCCAATTCATCAGATTTAATAAAACAATCGACTCTGGGTCTATAAATTTTTGGTCTTCTTATATAAATATATTCTTCCTCAGACGAGTCTGATGAACTATCACTAGATGTTTTAAACATATCCATATTTTTAAAAACAAAGCGCAAACTAAAATTTTGAGGTTATATCACTGTCAAAGTAAAGGAAGCTTTTATGTATTAAAGCGCCAAAATATTCACTTTTTCTTTAAAGTGGACTTTTGGCCAAAAGGGTACTTTAATATTGATTTTCAAACCAAACTCTTCTGTTAAAGGTCGCTTTAAAATTAAAGTAACCTTCAAATTTATTATGAAATCGGCCGTTTTAGTGTGTTGACCTGGAGAAACAATGAAAAATTTATCATATTATCTTCGACGTTGAATGTTTTTTTCAATCAGTTAAATTAACGTTACGTTAGGCTTACGAAGTTGGGTTTGAGTTTTCATCTACATTTATCTCGTTAAAAAAAGGACGCAATGATATTATCTATAGATTATAGTGTTTTTTTTTGAATACGCAAAAAAACATTTTATTTTTTAACATATTCTCTTCAAAAAATAATTAACATTTAATAATTTAAATTCATTTTTTTATAATAAATTCCAAGCTGCGGCCAAGGAAGACATCCCTTACTTACAATCATAAGGAACACTCTGGCTGATGCTGGTAGCGGGCGTCCGGAATCTGATGAACTTACTGTAGAAGAATCTTTACCACCCCCAATAGAAGCCATTGTGGAAGAGATTCCAAATACATCTTCGCAATTGCAAAGTCTAATCGATCCAAACTCTGAATATAAAGTTGTTTGTTATTTTACTAACTGGGCTTGGTACAGACAGGGTGTTGGAAAGTATCATCCTCAAGACATTGATCCAGATTTATGCACTCATATTGTTTATGGATTCGCTGTTTTGAATGGAGATCAATTGGTAATAAAGCCTCATGATAGTTGGGCAGATTTTGATAATAGTAAGTATAGTATATGTTTAGAATTATTCATCAGCTTTGTTCAACACTAAACGTACACATTTTAAATATATTCATATACAGGGTGTGTCATAAAGAGCTTAACTGGAAATTACACATAAGCTAAATATTTTGATAGTCATCCAACATCTACTTATATCGGAAATGAAAGGCAGTTTTGTTATTTTAAATAAAACACAATATATTATTACAATTTTAGATTCTGGTGAAATTTTAGTGTCACTTGTGGTGAACACACATTATAGGAAACATTTTTAACTTCCGGTTTTTTAACATCATTAAAACTGCCATATGTGTTCGTTTATATCAATCCTGCGAACGTTTTCAAATGGCGAAGAACGTAGATGACAGTTCATTATATCTGACAAGCATTCGTCAGACGTTTGAGTGTCAGATTTGTCGGTGTGTTTTTAAGTGTAGATCTAAGGCAGAACTGCCAAATTTTTGGAGAAGAAAATGATGATATTTTAGATGTATAGCAAACTAAATTATTAATAAAATTCATCAAAGCGGAGAAAATAATTAGCTATATTCATTGCTATAAAATATAACGAAATTAAATTGAAAAAGTTAAATTATCATCAAAATTTATAGTATCTTTAAAATAGATGAACAACAAGGTACAATGTAATGAAGATTTATCTGAATATATTTAAAATATAGAGGAGAGTCGGTAAATTCGGACCCCCGATTGCTTTTTGCATTGTTACTGTCGCTCCGATGTAGCCTAAATTTAATTAGAAACAAAAATGGACTCCTACATCCATTTGGAATAACTTTGGAATAATTTGTCTAAGTCTTAGATATATCAGAAATATTTTTGGTATGACTTGCCCAACAATTGACATAAAATGCACTTGAGAAAAAGTGCTCTATTATTCGGACCCCCCATATTTCGAACCCCCTAAAAACCTGTTATTTCATTGATTACATCGAAAATAATACACATATATACAACTAAACTGAATGTATTTATTCTTTCAGTAAAATATTTATACTATTGGCAGAAATCACACACGTAATCATCTTTTTCGACACTTGTGCAGTCAGCATGTGACCAACACTGACACAAATTACATTGAATCCATTTCTCCCCTCTAGACCATAGCTCATTGCAGAATATACACGTTACATCTGATGCTTTCGGCGTTAGTCCTTGTTCTACATCGAGTTCTGTTGATGAAACAGATTTTAAAGAAAAATCAGATTCTTCCCCAGATGAAGATTCCTCACAATCCACTTCAAAATGAAGTTTTTTTTTAACCTGTTGCTACTTAGCACTGTTCGAGTAAGGTTTCAATATTTTTTCCCTTTCTCGACGTTTTCTTTATTTCCTGTCCATTTTTTGTTTGTCGATCCCTTCTTATTTGCTTTTTCTTCGATTTAATCAGCTTTTCTCTTTTCTACTTGAGCCTTTTTACCCAGTGATTCCTCTAAGTCTGCTTTATAAGGTGATGATGGGATGACTGCTGACTTGCAGGGTTTACGACCTCTTCCAGATTATTTTGTCACCACTTTTTGTATAGGGATGATCCGAAAGAGAATTATAAACATTTTTGAAGAATTTGAATGAGAACCTGTTGGTTTGGACGTCAAAGCTAGATCAAAATCTGGTGCTGACGAAGTACTTGGTATGCATGAATTCACAAACCCGGGTGAGAAAGGCGCATGTTCAGATGCGTGATGCTGAGGAGAACGGACCCCAGTTGAGATGGTTGAGAATGTTCGTTATCAGGTTGTGTATACCGACTCTCTTTTATCATTATTTTGAGACCATACTTTGTATGCTTGTTGGACATGTACATTTTAAACCGACGTTGTCCTCTGAAGCCCACTAACATTTCGTTTATGCGGGCAAATGAGCCGAGTGAAAACATTTATTGTGAATTTTTTACAAAATTGTTAAAAATCTCGCTGAATTCCTTTCATTACGAACGTCAGGATTATCAAAGCTTAGATGTGTCAGTAACATGGTAAATCTTTCCCTGCTAATTACTGCTCGAATATGTCTCTTCCGGTGCCATTGCTAGCAAACAACAACACTGCGTCTTCATGATTAGATTTGAATGCAGCCATATAAATCAAGACCATTTAATGCCTTTATTTCTGTTGCGCATGTGTCCCTTAGTTCACTTATTCCAAATTTCTTCTGGACTTGAAGATTTAGTAAAGCAAGCAGCACCGCGTAATACCAGCAGTTTTATTATGTTATGTTGAGGTCTTGTTGATGGCGTTAGTGCCCATTTGAAATGAATTTTCCATACGCATATTTCTTCAAAGCTGTAGCTGCGCTGGGAACATTGTCCAAGGGTTCATTGTCGCCGATTCTTCCGAATTCGTATCGTGTTCACTTTCAATGTATTAATCTGAATCATTTGCATTTCCACTAAAATCGCTGTCAATGTAATTGTACCAACCACGGATGATCTGACCAAAATTACCATCTAATACAATACAAATTTGTTTGGATGTACCCGGATTTAAATAATACACAAACCAATCCAATTTAGCGATTAATTAAATGGCCGAAGGCGTTGTTTGCGAAAATAAATTATGAGGTTGACGTTTCCTCCGACCCTTCTCTGATTGGACTTAATTTTTGTCACACTACAAACGCGGCCTCGAGCGGACGGGCCTCTTACTAAAACTTCGTTCCACTTGGCACATAAGAGTGAACCTGCTAGGGGGGTGTGCTGTGACTGGAAGGTAGGGAAGAGCGCGTGGTGAATAAGCTACAAATGCGAGTGGAGATAACTATCAAGCATAAGACTCCTCACCAGTGATTACAGCTTAAAAACATTACTCCTATAGTAAAAAAATATTACAGAATTGTTTGGTAGCCATCTTTGTCTTAAACTACCCCCCAGCTTCGGCGCGCCGTAGAGCGAAAACTATTCGTCGGAGCGAAAACATATAAATAATAAATTTCTGCACAATTTTGTTCTCTACATATTTTATTTGAACTTTTTCTTAATGTCACCTGCCCCAACGGTATTATGAAGTCGCAAACTTAGATGTACTATCCCTACTCATCTCTACCATTCCACAAAATTTCATTTTTCATATTTTCGACCTACTGCGAATAGAAACCCCTCATCGCTTGGCCTAAAATTGAAGATCTAAAACTTAATTATCTTTGAAGGCACAGAGTCATTAAAATTCCATAACTTCTACCGCTTATGTGTATTAGTTAAATATTGGTTCTCTTTGCTCTAGTAATACGAATTGTGCAAATATCAATTTCATGATAATAATTATAAACAATAGGCATACACTCTCAAATTTCGCTCGAAAATTCTTATAAACCTTTATGTATTGTTTTCGCCGTGTTGCGGATGGGGCATAGTCAATTTGGATACCTTATATCAAACAATGCACATTTTTGTCACAAATCTGCCACATTCACAAGCTATTAGAAGTGGATTTATGAAATCTGATTGTATGATCTCAATTGAGCTGTATTTTACTCTTAGGAGTTATCACAACTGACAAATAATTTTTCGGCCTAATGACCACATATAAATTTTACTGAAATAAAACAACTCATAATAACGTGTTGAATAACTACAGCCAGTAAATGTTATTTTTTTGGAAATTTGAAGTTAATTTTTCAAAAATAATGACTTGTATTTAGATACAGAGGATAACGTTAAGATTTCGCAATTTCGTGAAAAGTGAAAGATGTTTTTGTATCCATACGGCACGGTGGAAAAACTTTCAGATTATAAAATATTTTTTCGCTTTTTGGATTTACCATAGAATGTTCTTATTTCCAGAGTTTTATGAGAAAGTTACAGCCTTAAAGGAAAAGGGTATCAAAGTATTGATAGCAATAGGAGGCTGGAATGATTCTGCTGGTGACAAATATTCCAAATTGGTGAATAATCCTTCAGCAAGGAGACGTTTTATCGCACACGTATTAGATTTTATTGAAAAAAACAATTTCGATGGGCTAGATCTGGATTGGGAGTATCCAAAATGTTGGCAAGTAAGTATTCATTGTTCTAAAAGGTGAAAAACTTAGAATTTCATAATAACTGATCCGTTCTACCAGATAAATAATAATCACTTTTTTAACAAACTTCTAAATATACCTGTACATTTCGTCACAGAACGTGACTTTTTTTTGTTACTATAAATTCGTAAAGTGCGTATAATCGCCGTCGTTTAATTGATTATACGTGCCTTGACTTAGTTATGAGAACTATCTCATCTACTTCACAATTATGTGGTCCTATAAACATAAAGTTTTGACAATAGATCAAGGAAGATAAGCAACACTAGTAAGTTTGTTATACAAGCATTATTTTTATTACATTTCATCCAGAAATAGATATTGAAATCAAAAGTAACTTTGAAAAGTTGAATCCAGTTAAATAGTATTTTGACAGTTCAGGGGCTATCGATTAAACTGAAAATAATTAAATGACACATATACAAAATGGCGAGAATAGAGGAGAAGATTCAACAGATACTAATGAGCTTATCTGATTTTAAAGCAGAAGTCCTCACGGAACTTGCTAATACAAAGCACGCATTGCATTAACAACACAACAGAAGAAAATGAAGAATACAAACACTTTAAACAGAGAAGCAATAATTAAGCGACAAGCTTGAAATCCTTGAAAGAAATAACAAAAGAAAGAATTTAATAATATTTGGATTGACCAAACCTAATGTGGAGATTAGCGTTAAATTTTTTTGCAAAGAAATTAAACGTCTACTGACTAGGGCGCTCAGATACCGCTCCCTTAAAAATAGAATTTATTTCCGAATTAACGAAGAATTATATGTTAAGGAACTGTAATAGACTAAAATCTTCAAATATTAAAATATCACAGGACCTTACTATATTGCAGCGTGAATTCTAAGACCTAAATTATTCGAAGCACGAAAAAATCAGAGCGAAACAAGTTATATAAAAGGAAACACATGAATCGTAGGAGATCAAGTATACACTATAGAAGACCTTCGATATATACAAGAAGAAAAATATCAGTCAAATCTTGCCCCTCCTACACAGATACATAGTCAAGAACAAACAAAAAATAAACGGTTTTAAAGGTTAAAACAACAAACCGAAATTTCTCCTAAAATAGTCAAAAATTCAGTATATTTGGATTTATAGGACCCGCTGTACTCGCTTCAGTCAACTGAAAACCAATATGGTACATCTATGAGACACCTTGAATAATATTCAATCATAAAATTGATCAATCGTATACTCTCTGGAGGCTGTATCGTGCTAACAAACTGAAAATTCTCCAAAAATGACGAAAATTTGGTACTCCAAGTACCACAGCACCCGTTGTACTGGCTTCACTGAGTTGAATATCAATAGGGTTCATCTTTGAGACGCACTGAATAATATCCAATCATAAAATTGGTCACTTGCATATACTCCGGAGGCTGTATCGTGCTAACAAACTGAAACTTCTTCAAAAAAGACAAAAATATCGTACTTAAAGTACTGTAGCACCTGTTGTATTGGCTCTGGTCAGCTTAAAATCAATAGGGTTCATCAGTGAGATGCCCTAAATAATATTCAATCATAAAATAGGTGACTTGTTGTACTGGCTCTGGTGACCTGAAAATCAATTGGGATCATCTGTGACATGTCCTTGACAATATTCAATCATAAAATTGCTGACTTATTGCACTCCGGAGGCTGTTGTTGTTGATGGAAAACGTGAAAATAACTCAAAAATTTTTTTCAAAATTCCAACTTTTTTTGGGGTAAACCTATACTTTTCTCGCATATAGAAAGGTTGGGCGGAAAAGTAATACTTGCCAGAAAAATTCAGAATAATCTAACGCGCCCTCTACCAGTGACCCTTCAAAAAATAAAAGTGTAAATCAAGGAATCAACCCATCCTCAACTAAGTTTATCACCTCGAAGAAGTCTTTAGATAAAATTAAGACCAGATCTGGGTTCAGTTATACAAAATTTTAATCGTTTCATTCCATATTATACTGTTCGCATTTTTAAACTTGGCTCCTCGACTAATTCAAGAAATATACTTGTTTTATGTTTAGTATTCTTTTAACAACAAGCTGTTTTAGTTTTTTTGTGTAATTAAGTTTTATTGTAAAATTGAATGCTTATATTCGGGACTACGATAACCAGCCGGTAAACTCAAATAAAATATACAGTGCGGATATCTTCAAAAATCAAATAAACCAAAACGATTTCAAATTATTTCACACAAATATCCGTAGTCTTACGAAAAATATTTATGATCTCACCCTATTATTGGATAATTTGTCTGTCGAATTCGACCTAATCATACTGACCGAAAGAAGGAAGTTATATGATCACACAATATTTAAAATACAGGGATATGACAACATTTACAACCAAGGCAGTTTAAATGAAAATGATGGTGCAGTGGTTTATGTGATAAGTAGCCTTAACTATACCACAAACATAGAATGGCCAGGTGAAATTAAAGTTATAACGGTGACAGTCATTGACAAAAATAATAAAATTGAAATTAACGCGGTTTACCGTTCACCAAATAGTGACCCAGAAATATTTAATCAAAATTTAATCATTTAATATGTTAAACAATAATAATGAAGTCGTAGATGAATATAAAAATATAATGAGTGCCTTCGGATACATTTCATATATAAATGAATATACAAGACTACCCTCGCAAACATGTTTAGATCATTTTTTTATAAATGATTCCCATTCATCAAATTGTAAATCATACATATACGTTTGAAAGAGAGCGGGAGAATACTCAATGAAGCAAATATAACTATAAATATCACATCGACTATAAAACACTTAGAAACAACTTCGCTTCAGAAAAATGGGAAAGGTTATATAAAGAAAAAAAATATAGATACGGCAGCAAACAATTTTATAAATATATGAAAAAGTAACATCGAGAAGTGTACTAACAATGTTAAAATTAAAAAATAAACAAAAATTTAAACAAAAATGGATGACACAGTCACTAGCCACACAAATAATAGAAAAAATAAGTTATACAAGTTGTCTCTAAAACAGCCTAAAGATACAGAATTGAAAAAACAATACAATAATAGTAAAAATAGTATTGAAAACTTAATAAAAAACGCAAAAAAAGAATATTATCAGAATTACATTAATGAAAATCAAAATTCGTCAACATCTATGTGGAAATGCATTACTACTATCTGTGGTAAAGAAAAATCTAAGAAACCAATAGATTTAATTAAGTTGGATGAAAGAAAGATTGATAATAAGGAAGAAATTGCAAATGCTTTTAATACTTTTTATAGTGAAATAGGAGAAAAACTTGCAATAGTGCCAAATTTTACAGAAAACCTTGAACATGTTGAAAATTCCATATATCTTACTCCCACTACTGAAGATGAAATTTTAAATACAATAAAACAATTCAAACCAAACAAATCACCGGGCAAAGACAATATGCAGCTCCATTAATCTATATCATAAATCATTGTTTCAATACAGAACATGTTCCAAACATTTTTAAAAATGCCATAATAAAACCGCTATATAAAAGTGGAGAAAGGAGTGAACCGGGAAACTATAGACCTGTATCGTTGATATCGAATGTAAGCAAAATTATGGAGAAAATTATAAAAACAAGGTTAGGTTCCTTTTTAAAGAGATACAATATCCTTTCAGATCATCAACATTGGTTTAGAGAGGGTAAATCTACTGAAGATGCTATCTACAATCTAACGTCTATTATTTACCAATCGATAGATCAAAATGTTGCCGTGGTGAGTGTCTTCTTAGACTTGTCCAAAGCTTTTGATACGGCATGTCACAAAATTCTTATGGAAAAATTATACAGATATGGAATACGAGGCAGTGTGTATAACTTAATAAAAAGTTACCTATCCGATAGAGTTCAAATGGTCACCATAGATGAAACATTTAGTACACGACAAAAAGTGACATACGCTGTCCCCCTGGGTACTGTTTTGGAACCAGTTCTGTTTCTTCTATACCTTAACAGTATACTTTCCTTAAATCTTCAGGGTACAATAACCAGTTTTGCAGACGATACTGTAATCACATATACATCTGCTTCATGGGTGGATCTGAAATGTAAAATAGAAAATTATTTTCAAAATTTAAAAAAATGGTTACAATATAATAAATTAACAATAAATTATAATAACACCAAATACCTACCGTTTTGTTCATACACAACTGGACTACCACAATTAGGTCCAATAGATGTAGGGATATTGCTATATGCGAGTGACACAAAATGAAGTATCTGGGCATTCTAATAGATAGACAATTAAGATGGGACCTACACTGTAAAGAAGT
The DNA here is from genome assembly GCA_963921935.1 of Galeruca laticollis. Lineage (NCBI taxonomy): Eukaryota > Metazoa > Arthropoda > Insecta > Coleoptera > Chrysomelidae > Galeruca > Galeruca laticollis. Next base: position 109,751,401 of record OY998175.1, on the reverse strand, counting down.
TGTAAATAAAATTAGAAGTCACATACCAAAATTTAGAAGTTTGAGAAATTTTCTAGATATTAAGAGTTTAAAATCAGTATACTTTGCTTTAGTGAAATCGATTTCTTCCTACGGTATATTGGGATGGGGAGGGGTGTATGACCAGTATCTGAACAGAGTACATGTAGTTCAAAAATGGGTATTAAGAATTATATACAGTAAAGATATTCTCTTCTCAACAGATAAATTGTCTAAAGAGTTACAAGTGAAAGATATTCGACAGCTCTACTTTCAAAAATTCTATTATTTCTTTATAAAGAAAGATATGTACTTACTTCATATAGCCACTATTACAATACGAAACACCACGATGGTGTTTTTCGGCCTAGGCGTGTGAAGACTATTTGACAGAGAAATGCATATTACGTAGCACCGAGAATTTATGCAATGGTACCCAACCACTTAAAAACGATAAACAAATATAGTAAATATAAAAAGCAAATTAAGAAATGAATTACGGAAACGGAGAGATCAATATTTTATGATCTAATAAATTGTGAATGAAATTAACTGTATCGACCCTTACTTCTCATATTAGTGTTTTAAATGAAACTCACTGTTTCTAGCTAATTCCACAATATAATGAAAATTGTTGAAAATTCTAAGAAATTGACAATTGTTTCAATAAATAAATATCATCGTCAGATAGACAGAAGTTACATTTCATTTGATGCCTACCTGATGTTTAGTAGTTATTTTTGGCTAGATCAAGAAGTGACCTAACTTGTGATTGACATAATATATGTTAATAGAAAAAAGAAGAAGATGTGATATTACAAATATTGAAGCTTAGATATTATTAGCCCTATGGTGATATCCTGGATATCATTTTTCCAATTAAGATCAGTATAACTGTGCAATGATATAGAAAACCAGGAAAACTATAGCTGCTGATCTTTACAATTATCATTTAAGCAGACAGTTTACTAGTGGAGAACTCCCTAGATTTATTTGTTCATTGACGACTTCATATTGTGGGTTTCTTGAACGTCTTCTAATTTCCAATTTTTCAAGGAAATCCAGTTCTTGTTTCTTTTCATAAATATGCAGCACTTCTAGTTCTGTGTTAGGTGTCAATGAATGATTGGTGTCAATTAGATGTTTTGCGTAGTGGGATTTATCTGGTTGTTTTAATCTGTATGCTTATAGGTGTTCACTGTAATGCTGTCTATTTGGGTCAGACCCTTAGAAATTTTGAAATCCGATACAGTGAACACTTACGAGCATACAGACTAAAATAAACATATAAATCCCACTACGCAAATCATCTACTTGACACCAATCATTCATTGACACCTAACACAGAACTAGAAGTGCTGCATATTTGTGAAAAGAAACAAGAACTGGATTTCCTTGAAGAATTGGAAATTAGAAGACATTTAAGAAACCCACAATATGAAGTCGTCAATGAACAAATAAATCTAGGGAGTTCTCCACTAATAAACTGTCTTCTTAAGTGATAATTGTAAAGATCAGCAGATATAGTTTTCCTGGTTTTCTATATCATTGCATAGTTATACTGATCTTAATTGGAAAAATTATATCCAGGATATCACCATAGGGCTAATAATATCTAAGCTTCAATATTTGTAATATCACATCTTCTTCTTTTTCCTTTTAACATATATTGGTCTAGCCAAAAATAACTACTAAACATCAGGTAGGCATCAAATGAAATGTAACTTCTGTCATTCTGACGATGATATTTATTTATCGAAACAATTGTCAATTTTTTAGAATTTTCAACAATTTTCATTATATTGTGGAATTAGCTAGAAACAGTTAGTTTCATTTAAAACACTAATAAATTGTAAATAAAGACAATAATTCAACGAACCCGACACTATAAAATTTTACTTTATACTCTCAATGCCGTATGTCGAAAAATACCGAATCTGTCGCACACATTAATTTTAATCAAAAATTCTCGAGTATGTCGCACACACAAATCCTAATATTAAGACAATATCGAACAATACGAAATGTAAAGATATTTAAATGGTATTTTACATCACAAAACAAGCAGCTTTATACACTGCTTCTGTGATTATTCGTATAATTCAGTTGTTAAAAAATTTTACTTATATAAATATTATTATTATTATATTATATATCTCTTCTGTTCTTCTATAAATGAAATAAAGCCTGCAAGACAAAAACATAAGTAAACGAATTCTAATTTTAAAACCTATACAGCAATGGGGCGAATTCCGCCATCATTTTTGTTGAAAGCACATAAATTTGCTCCATAGAAAATAGGACTAATTTCATTAGGCACGGAGTCAGATGGAATATGACTTACAAAAGCTGAAAAAGATACTAATAATTTTAAAGAGAAAATACTTAGACCATTTACCTACAAGATCATTTAATGCTGCGGTCTGAGCGCGTCTACACCCCCTGAAGAGACAGGCTTGAAAGAAAAATTTTTATTTTTTATTTCATCTGTAGAAACATTGTAACATTCTGATCCAAACTTCTTTTTCTGGTTCTGGATGTTTTGATTTTAAAAATTGTAGTAGTTCTTCATTAATTTTGATGTTAAAATCCTTAGAGCATTTTTAACATCTCCTTCGGATATTTTTGATCGTCCCTTTTGATTGAGAATTCCATGCTTCGACTTCCTGTTTTGACATTTTACTTCAATCTTGTTGTTTTTTGTTGTATATTGGGATAAAACTTCCAACGCAGGTAGTTGTTTATTTTGTTGCCATAAAATTAGGTCATTTCTTACTAAAGTTGTTATAGTGACTTTACGATTTTTCTTTGAGTTACGTGGCATTGGCATACAGAAAGGGAAAGAGACAAGCCCATGAATGATAATCGTTTCTTGTAACATATTATTTGTCTAGCAATGAAGAAAATTCTTCTGCAATTGTATTTCTAACTCCTTTTGGAATGATTTTGAGTATTGTAATCGAACATTTTAGAGTTGAAACATACTTAGCCAAGCTGAAAATTTCAGGGTTTGGATTAATTTCTAATGTATTGTTGTCTTTATTAAAATATTTTTCTAAATGTAATAATTTGTGTTTAATGTTCTTATGTTGCCTGAAAACTCGTGTTCCTTTATAGGATTTTTTACAAATATCACAGTACATTTTGTCATTAAAAGTTATTAGCAGATGGATTTTTTGGTTTGTTGTATATTATTGCATCTAGTTGTGGTGTCTTCAATTTTCAATTCCGAATCTTGAATAAAGCCTAGAACGAACAGTTGATGAAAGTTCAAATGTAAGTGTGACATTCGTACATATATTAAAATAAATTTTCATATATACAGGTGGATTGTAACAAAGGACCGGTTACAGATAAAGTGGCTTTCGCAGCCTTCGTTAGAGAGTTGTATGAAGCTTTCCAACCAAAAGGATGGCTACTATCTTCTGCTGTGTCGCCAAGTAAAACAATTATCGACGTAGGATACGACGTACCAACTTTATCAAAATATTTAGACTGGATTGCCGTTATGTGCTACGATTATCATGGTCAATGGGATAAAGTAACTGGACACGTTGCTCCAATGTATGAACATCCTGAATCTAGCGATGATACTTTCAATACGGTAAGTGCTATATAACTCCAAACGTCTAAACTAACAGAACAATAAACGGGAAAAATTTATACCTGTTGTTTTAAGCCAATCATATGCCTTGATTTTGACAGGTTGCCATGAAAACAACCTGAATTTTCAGAAAAAATTATCTAGCTGCAATATTAAAGTGATAATTTCCCTGACTTGACAGCTGTCACGTGCAGATGCCAGAATAAGAGAAGCGTAGATTTTTTTGCCAAATATCTATTTTCAATTGAAAAATAAATACATGTTATTTATTATTGACAACATCAATTATTAATTGCAAGTGATTATGAAATTAATTTTCCACTTTTTATCATCAATGGCGAATAAAGTGAAGAGTTGTGGGTTTTATTCACTAAATGTGTACGTTTCATGAAATGAAAGTAATATTTCGATATGATTTTGTTCTTCTCAACACTCAATTTATGGTATAATTTCGCGAAGAATAGTGTTCATATCTTTGAATAGATCTCCTTGTTCGGGATTTAGGCCAGAATTATTCACCAAATACGTTAAATATATTATATCTGTGGTTAGATGGCGAAACCAAATATGTCGATTTTTGAAATTTTTCAAGGGAGCATAAATTAAGTTTTAAAGCTCAATATAAAATCAGTTTCAGTTTCAATATTATTAGCTATATTTCAATCGATATATTAAAATTAGGGTTTACTTTTTGTAGACAAAGTTCAAATTAATTTACTTTATTTTACTTCCGAAATTTTTTAGGTTTTTCAAAACATATTTGATTTTGCCAACTTTATATTCATAAAAAATTATGACATATCAGACCAAAAGATACTAGTAAAACTGAGATTGTAATCAGTTTTTTATTAATATATATATATATATATATATATATATACATATATATATATATATATATATATATATATATATATATATATATATATATATATATATGTACCCAGGTATCTTACTCGCCTCCGTATACACAACATGCGTTCAAGCCTCCCCTTACAAAAAATGTTTAGAAATGTATAAAACTATGTGCTATAATTAATATGGTAATTGGCCTCCGTTACACACAAGTAACATAATGTTACATTACAGGCGAATATGACTCCAGCGCTGTTGCCACGTTTTTTGAAGCCGCTGTTGAATATGAAATGTGCTCTGTTTTACCTAGTACTAAGATCGATAGTTATCAGATAATTTTCCGTTGTTGATTGATTCAATTTAGTTCTTTTTGCTTACTCATCTTATTTATGTAAATACTTGAAGCCTATTCATATAACTATTCTGTAATGAATTAATTTCTTTACAATTCTTGATATACTTTTATATTGAGCGTAGAAGATTGGATTATAATTCAAAAACTGTGGCATAAGAATTTATGCAATTTTTTTATAACTTTCCAATACCAATTCAATTATATCAAAAAGGATTATTACAGTTGAGATGTAGTAGGCACCAGTAGTCGTATTATTGGTTTATCAAGAGAAATAACGAATTTATGCATTTTACAAAAATTTGTATATAATCATTTATCCCATATAGCAACTTTTATTCTATCAACTCGATTTTTATTGAGGCTCGTGAATAAATTACACATAAATATTACTATAGACCCAAAAAATTATTTATTTTCATTAGCACATACAAATTAGTGTGTGAATTATCAAAGAAATTTACCTACTAATCTAAAATTGGAAAGACAATTTTCTGGCAGTTTTATAAATTTGTATCACAGTAAAAGTCGAGGTAAATGTGGGAAAATCTGATATTACAACAGTTAATACTGCATAAATTTAAGTAAGGATTTTATTCTTAATCACATTCATATAGTCTGTTAATTGCTCGTTCAGACTTAGTTGTTATTGAGTCTTGAGCAATCGCCTGTAATTACAATTAAGTGATCATATGTATATAGGGTTTGTAATATTGATTGATCGAAACCACAATAATTACTCACATCCATAACAGTTACATTAAATTTACGTTTCAGAAAAACGAGTACAAATGTAATACTCTATATATCTCACGTTGATAGCAAATTCTTATAAGGAAACGAAAAAACGGCATGGTTATGTTAAAGAATAAATAACAAGCCATGAGAAGCTGTCTTTTAAAATATGATTTTGTAATCCACAATGAAGTAATACGTTGACAGCTTATCAAACATGTAGTATTAGAAAGATACATAATCGGATAAAACATCACTCATTAAACATAAATGTGAGATTTGCGAAAGTTATGCTAATGCACACAAAGATCTTGATATTACTTCAATTTTCTGTCATTTAAAAGCCAATCAAAAGGGAAATTTGGACATGTTTGGAATTTTTATGATTGATGATGATTTGGATAAAGTGTTTGTAAAAAAATTTTTCGACTAACCGAGACATAGTAAAACGCCTTGTTGAAATGGGGCTAAACATAAATTACATTAATCAATGTCCGCACTTTCCAAAATAATTTACTGTAACTATATGAATGAAATTGTTTTACATTCTAAATATAAATAGAAACTTTAGAAGTACCTAGTAATAGTAATAAACAAACCATTTGCAAACATTTAAACAGATTTTTACATGATATTGTAAAATAGATAGAATAAAAAGTGTAATCAAACTAAACTCTTGCAGTTAAGAAAAAGAGCAGAAGTTTTTCCCATAGTGCAGAATATATTTCCGTTCGAGTTTTTATCCTATATTTTAGTATTAAAAAACATTCAACTGTTATTATTAAACACGAACAAAATGTTAATTAATAAATATAAGCAAACAATAATACATTATTAAATATGTTAAATTCAAATTTAAATATAAGTTGGCTGTCTAGAAATGTAGACATAATTAGAAATGTATCTGAGGCCGCCCCATATTTTCAACAAAACATTTTTGCTTTCGAGGTCCATACCTTGCACACCATAGCGGACATCTCTTTTTGTCGAGCTTTCAATCAGGGAAACAAACTTTATATGAACATTATGTGAGGATATAAATAATGGTTCATAAAAATAAATTCTTAAGTGTGCTGATAAATGTTATATTTAGAATTATTATTTTCTAGTGAATGTTTACCATTTGAAATTTGATAACAGACTCTCTTTTTTTATGTCTCCTCGAAAGTGAAGACCGACTCTTTTTTGCAGTCGACCCTTTTTTTTTGGCTGTTTCTTATTTGCAGTGTTCGACTTTTAAAATATATGTTGAGATGCTAATATCAAATAATTTTAGACTTTTAATAATAATAGTAAATGGAAGGTTACACAATGTCAAAGGTATCGAAATTATTATATTATTGAACATCACTTCATACAAGAGCTATGTAGCTCATGAATAATTGATTCTATCCAAATTATTATATACCTAGTAGTGTATAGTAGTAAATGATGTATTTTTGGAGGAAAAGAATATTTACGTTTCGAGGTGTATTTCGTAATTATTAATGACTTAATGAGTTGATCCTTGGCTCATCAGAATCAAAGTAGAAATATGTAGTAGTCCTCGTCAGAGCATATCACATATCACTGTAATTATGAACAAATACATTTACCTATTTAAGATTACCTATTTAAGTTTTTATCAGTAAACAAATGATTACTCTACGAATAATTTGGTTTTTAGATTGACCGATCCTGAAAAAATTACTCATCTTTATAAAGAGATAGGATACTTTGCGTCCCAATCTGACAAAAAAATATCATGATTTAGTACTCACTAATTTTTTATAACTATTATTGTGGGAAATAGGAATTAGTATTTATATTTAATAATAATAATTTCCTACAGTTTTGATACATCATATCAATTATCATGAAATTATTGAGGAAATACGCATTTCTAGGAAATCATTAGAAAATGAAAAAATTAGAGGCTGTTCAATAATCTGCAATCTATTCATTACCTCAATTTGAAGAAATAAAATTAATAAGACATCTTCTAAGTATTCCCTTCTTCAATTTAATTTCAGGTTCAACATTTTTTGCTAATCATTAATTAACGTTTTGATGAATATGAAAAAATGTGGTTAAATGAACTAACCTTTAGGGACATTTCTAAAAATTAGCTTGAAGTTATAAAAATTATCATTTTCTTCGAATCATTGAATTTTAAAAAGATAGAAATAAAGTAAGTATTCTTTCTACACATCAGTTTTATTGTTTTAAAGTTTGAATTATTTCCTTTTGAAACATAGAACGTTGAACATTCTTCATATTGTCTGGAGAAATTCAGTCGGAATTGAATGATTCAACATTTATTGTCAGATTACTATAAAAATAATTACATACCAATATTTATATTTTATTCAAACTTTATTTGAACTGTACCAGTAATTATTATTGAATTTTTAAATATACTTGCTTTGCAAATTCCTCGTATGTCCCATAATTGTCATTTTCATGGCATTTTGAGAAGAGTGGAGAGTTTTCATCAGTTTTAACAAATGATTTATTTTTTAATGGAAATAAATTTTATATGCGGCAAAAAAGAACATTAAATAATAGTGAGGAAAAATCATGCAATCTCATTTTTAGTAACATAAATATCTTTTGTCTCAATCAATAAAAATAATAAAATTTGTGAGCAACAAACAATTTAAATGATAAGAATCTTTTTATACAAATAAATTAGATTATACTCGATTCGTTTAGCCTGCGAAGCAACTTTACCAGAGTGAATGCCAAAAAAGGTTAATCTCCATAAACCATAACCCTTTTAATTTTATTAATAAACTGTGTCTTGGTCTGTAAACTCCTAGGAGCAGAGCAACAAGAAAAGTAAACTAAATCTCTGAATTTTGTGAGAAAAATGGCATCAACCACAAGTTTTAAAACACAGAAATTTAAAAGCGCTACACATGTAAAAATAGTTGTGCTACACATGTATGCGCGAGCACCCAATGTGTACCATTCACAGTTTAGTTTCAAAATGTACCAATAAGACAGGAACTGGAAAAACTACTATTCACAAGGTATTAAAACACAGAAAATAAGGTTTACTTATGGAGCTTGCTAATAAGCCATTGGTGAAATCGACGAGGCATGTTATTAAGAATAAAAGTTCATTCATTCTACCTTGAGCAAAGGCAAGGTTTTATCAACACTTAGTGATGACTAAAATGTACCAATAATTAAGAGATCGAAAGTGTGTAATATTTTACATGAATACAATTTCATTTGGGAGAAGCCGGATCGTAGATCAACACCGGTGGAAAAAATAAGAAATAGTTTGTTGAAGACGTGCGATCAGATGAAAAACGAATACCTATTTTATTTAGATAAAACGTGGCTGAATGAAGGACACACTTTTACAAAAGCATTTCTATCAAATGCTGGATTTAACTCCTATCAATTCCGTCATAGTTTTGGATAATTCAAAAGAACAGTTACCCACGGCTAACTGGAAAAAACAATGCATAAAAGACTGGTTAATTAAAAAGGAAACTACTATTAACAGCCATATGTTGAAGACACAAATATTGTTGGCTAGGCTATATACATCAGCATTTAAAAATACGCTATTGATGAAATAGCCAAGGAAAGTGGAATTAATGTTCTTCGATTGCCACCATATCACGAGGAATTTAATCCGATCCAGCTCATTTGGGCACAAATGAAAGAATATAATATAGCCCGTCACAATACAACATTTAAACTTGATTATATTCGGCTAGATTTACTGCAATCATTATTAAAAATTACAAAAGAAAATTAGCTATAGAACAAGTAATTAAAGATGAACAAAGGATATGGGAGCTTGAAAATATGGCAGAGGAAACTATAGAACCACTTGTTATATCTTTTGAAATTGATTAATCAAGTGCTGATGAACCTCGACTAACTAATTATAAATATCAATATGTAGGGTAAGTTATTTGATTCATTTTTTATAAAGGTTTCTACTTTGTATAGGTAGGATAATATTTAAATTTTTAAACATCATTTGCACTATTAAAGTATTCATTATTCTGCCCCTGAACATAGATTCCAAAGTTTAAGTGGTTGTATTGTTAATGTACTCAAAAACATACAGACTTATGAAGATACAAGGTGGTCAAGCTAAAATGCCATAAAACTATATAAATGGGTATTATATACGAGTATACATTTATTTTAGAGAAAGCCACCTCGTGTCAAATTGTTTTGCATTGCCTTCAGTCAGTCAATTTGCTTCGTTGCTAGGCGAATGGATGAAACGCTAAAGTTATATTGTTTTATCTGAAGATTAGTTTCCTCTCTTAAAAAAACTTTTGAAATAAGAAATTATTCCATAATAATAGAGAATCACATAACAACAGGAATTTTCCGTCTATACTTATTTAAACATTTAGATCCCGGCACGTATCCTCACTATTCAAATGTTCAGAGAATATAATTTTTTACAGAGCTGTCCAACACTTTTTGCGTTGAGAGCTAACAAAAACTTATCTAGGTATATCAAAAAGTATTACCGACTTCAAAAGCATTTTACGAGTATCGAAACAAAAAACTGTAACAGTTTTTATGAATGTGTGATGAGTCGAGCGAAAGCATATTGAGATGTTGAGAAGAATATTTCTAACAAAACTTTCTGTAAATCAAGCTAACCGTCCCGTCAAATGTTCACGTCTTTAGTAATTATTTCTGGTCAATGATAACAGTTATTATTATTGCAATTTATTTTCGTTGAAAGTGTGTGTTTTTCTAGTGCAAAGTTACCTGAGAAATCTGTGTTCCCTCAAATAACTACATAATAGTTTATGACTATTGTAATCCTTTATCGATTCCCTGAAATAAGATCTTTGTTTCAAAATACAACATGAACAGGTAAGCATTTTTATGAATTTGTTTATTATTATCGCATTACTAGCTTAATTTCATTTTTATAATTATTAATTAGAATCTTTCAATTTCATTCAAAGGAATTAATTATCAGTTCAGTCACTCAATTTTTGATCAGTTTATTCAACAAAATAATTATTCCTGTGTCTTAATGAAAAAAAGTAACATTCAATATACAATATAGAGTTTTTTTATACCAGGTGTCCCACTTAACTTTTCGGGGTTTTGATCGCTTACCTATTACTCAAATAGTTTTGGGAATAGAAATAACGGTTTTCGCCAATATTATTGAAATTTGTAAACGTTTTTTGTCAATAATGGATCTTTTAAGGGAATTTCAGTTTGACCGGAAAGTAACACGGTAGTTTTTAGGATTAGGTCAACTTTGTTATTTTAACTAGAACACCCAGTATATTTTTAGCGAAACACAAATCTCAATCTTTAAGCTTTCTGAACATATATAGTTTGTGCTACTTTCGCCGAAAATTATGGCCTAAAATTTAAGTACAACTTTGCATTTTGTAAGATAACTTTATTATAAATGTCACTAAAATTAACAATTTTGAACGTAAAGACATTTAACACAAAAGAATATTATAATAAATTTTTGAAATGGTGCCACATTCGTCATCTTTTAATTTTCGATAACTGTTAAAATCTCTCTAGGAATACTTTTTCAATCACATTTATTACGTTGGTCTTTAATACCTCCGAGGTTGTAAACTGCGATCATTAATGTAATCCCAAAATAAAAAACCGATACCGTTAAATCGGGTGATCGCAGTGGCCACCCTACTGGACCTCCTCTTCAAATCCACCTTTCACCAAATGTTTCTAGTGACAGGAGTTGCATAATGCGAACTAGCACCATCCTGTCAAAAGTAACATGTTTGTCGTAAAGTTATCTTGCTGAAGTTGCGAAAAAAAGAATAGTTGCAGCATACCTACATAATTTACTGCGGTAACGATAGATTTACTAAAGAAAATGGACCATAAATTTTTGTAGAACTCATGGCACACCTTACAGTTACTTTGGGTGAATCTACATATATTCTGTACTTGTGTGAAGGTTCTCTGAACCTCAAATGCGACAGTTGTGTCTATTTACTTGACCATTTAGGTGGAAGGTTGCCTCGTTAGACATAGTAAACAGAATTCTGTAATTAATTCTTGTGAATAATCTTAAATCTTGGCGGCAAAAATTAACGCATCTCTTTCAATTCTTGCACCAAATGAAAAATGTAAGCCTTTAATTTTAAATGTTTCTTTAAAATCATATGAATTCTGCTCCTAGAAAGACTCGTAGTGCTAACCATTTTTCTTACTGATGTTGAATATACTTCTACAGCTTCTTGAACTTGAATAACTCTATTCAATAGATTGGCCTGGTTAGCCTTTCTTTTAGGATGAGCAAGTGTGACTGTGTCCCGTAACTGACGGTACCAACTTCTTATTGCTTTATGACTAGGTGGTCGTTTATTAAGCATTTTTTGAAAATTTTAGTCCACAACAACTGATTTCGTTTCTACAAAAATTATTACACACTTTCGGTTTTCAGAATAAAATGAACATTTTCCGAAGAGAAATAAAACTAATTGTGTAAACTGACAGTTCGCATAAAACAGTTATCCGCTGTCACCAAGCAAAGCTTACTTAAAAAAATATATAAATTTACTTCCAAATGCTCCGCTAGTTATTTGAGTAATAAGTGCCAAAGCCCCGAAAAGTTAAGTGGGTCACTCGGTATGAAAATGTTTACAATAAATACCGAAAAATAAAATGATTTATTTTTATACAGTAATTATAGTCTTTACGAATATTCTTGTCTAAATCTTATATTTTTCATATCAATGTAGTCATAGAAAGACAATTGCAAACATGAAATTCTATGACAATGGAAATATTTTAAATAAACTTTTCAATAATGAATCAATCATTTTTTGTATACAGTTTACACGATTTGTTTATAATTTCTTTTTATTTAAAATAGAATAAATAAATACAGTAGCGAAGTAACAATGTTTTTTTATCTAATTATTAACATAGAAAAACAAAATAATATATTTTCTAATCTATTTTATTGTCTTAATTAGTTTCGAATCTAGAAAGACAAGCAGTCAGTTGAAAAAAACAGCTTCATCAAATGGAATAGAAGAAAATCATTATGGTAAGTCGTGAACCGCTTGAATTGAATTCAGATTCCACAAATTTTATTTAAAAAAATGTAATTGTATTTTATATTTATCTAGAGCATGCTAGTCAACATAACCCGTCTCCTTCATCATCAGATGATCCATTTGTATTTGATGACGATGATAGGGATCCTACATTTGATTTATCTTCGGATTTATCACACTCATATCAGTCAGAGGTAAGATTTGGTTATTTATTATTTTATTCATAAAAAAATCACAGTTAATAGTAGACAAAAAAAATGAAAAATTAACTAATACTAGACATTAGATGAAAACCTAATACTAGACAAAACATATAGACATTTTTTCAGTTATTCAAAAAGTTTTGTAAATATTCAAACGATATTGAAAAATAGAAGAAAGTAGCAAATTTAATAAAAGTTACGATTAAAATTAGATAATTTAAAACAGGAAACAATTTCGCTATATTTATTAATTTTATTTTAATCAATTTACTTAAAACAACTTTGTCATTTCTAAATGCTTAGTTGTGTGTGTGTAAATATATGTATATATAGGATACTATTTTTTCAGCACACTGAAAGTTCTGACTCAGATGAAGCCATGGTTGTAAAAAATATTGTTGATTCCAACAACAAAAATGCAATATCACAGGATTTATTACCAAACGGTGATGCTCAAAATGTTCAAAAAATAAAGTTTCAGTTATCTACTTACATGAAAAATAAGCGTTCAGGAAAGAAAAAAACAAACTGTAAATTCTGTCAATCACAAGTTACAAATTTTGAACGTCATCTAACAAGGCATCATTCTGATACTAAGGAAGTCAGAGATTTTTTAAGTCATCCTAAAAAAAGTGCGGAGAGAAAGAATATAATTAAGTTAATACGAAATGATGGAAACTTTAATGAATATTTAAAAGGTAACGTCATGCCCATTTATCGAAAAAAAAATGAGCCAAACCATGAGTACTATCCTTGCGGATTTTGTAAAGGATTGTACAAGAAAAAATTTTTGTATCGACATTATAAGAACTGCGTAGCAGCTGAAGTTCATAATAATTTTCAAAGAGTTAAACACATGGCAGCCTCTCAAACTCTCGTGGCTTGCGCACTCGATACAAGCAATACTTTAGACAAATTATGTGTGAAAAAAGAAGTTTTTTCAAGAATGAAAGCTGATGAGATTTCTATGACGGCCAAAACGGATATACTAATTTATCGTTATGGTGAACGTTACCTGAAAAAACATAAGAAGAAGCAAATGTTTACTCCGTGTTCAAATAAAATGAGAGAGCTGGCAAGGCTTCTCATAGAACTTCGAAAATTACAAAACGACAAAAATTTTAGTTTATCTGACGCTATAGAACCAACTATGTTCACGAAAGTAGTGGAATGTGCTAAGAGGGTGGGTGGGTTTAATGCACAAACAAAAACTTTTGACAATGCCCCTAGTTTATCAGCTCACCTCGGAACAACTCTCCAAAGAGTTTGCGATGAATTGATTTTTTTAATTGAAACAGGAGATCAATGTATTACTTTCAGTGACCCTGAAACGAAGAGTAAAGCAGTAGAAAAATTCAAAAATTTAATAGTTACTCAATGGACAACTGAAATCAGCAGTTTAGCACACAAGGACTTGAACGAAAAAAAATGGAATAAACCTATTATACTCCCATTAACAAGAGACGTCATAGAATTCAAAAATCATGTGACTCAAATTGCAAACATAGCAGCCGCAAATCTTAAAACTAATCTAAATAATCCTCAAGAATATAAAAATTTGGTCAATGCGACACTAGTTTTAACAATTTTATACAACAGAAGACGTATAGGAGACGTACAATACACCAAACTTAAAACATATCTAAACACTTTTACATCTATAAATCAAGAAGAGTGTTTAAATGCTTTGACAGAATCAGAAAAAGCATTGACAAAATATTATAAGCGGGTCGTTACTGGAGGAAAGGGTACTCGGGCAGTAGTCATTTTGTTTCCTCGAAATCTTCAAGAGTTTGTGAATGTCTTGATTGATATTCGAAATAAGACAACACTTGTACCAGAAAGTAATGAATATCTGTTTGCACAACTCGGCTCCAATTTCTGGGTAAAGGGTGATAAAGCTATTCAACAGTTTGCCAAAAAGTGTAATTTAAAACACCCTGAACACATAACATCCAACAGACTCCGAAAACAAATAGCTACTGTTATGCAAATCCTGAACCTGAACTCTGAGGAAACAGACCAATTTGCACAATTCATGGGTCATACGACCAAAACTCACAATGAATTCTATAAGTAAGCGATTAAAAATAATTTATTTCAACATTTTTTGTACATTTATAATACTTGAATTGGACTAATCCTAATATACATTAACTTTAACTTTCTGTAGGTTACCGGAAGATGTATATCAGACTGCCAAAATATCCAAGTTGTTGGTTCTGATGGATAAGGGTGAAGGACATAAATATAAAGGGAAGTCACTGAATGAGATTGAGATTAATCCAGAAGTCGATTTTGCCGATGAAGAAGAATGTGAAGATGATGATCTTCCACAAATTGAATCTCCACAAGTGAGTGATATTATGCAGTTCCCAGAACCATCTACATCTACTAATAATCCGAATAATCATAAAAAATTGAAGAGTAAGTAATTATGATCGCATTTTAGATTTCGTATATTTCATAATTTCACGAATTCTTTTAATTTAAGAGTTTACGAAAAATAAGCATATAAATATGAATAAACATAAACACTTTCAAATTACTAAAACTCAAACGAAATAAATTCAAATTAATTTATATTTAATGCTCAAATTTATATTAATTTCCTATTCTTTCGACTACACTAAAAATTGGTATGCTACAGAGATTAATATTTTTCAAATTGAACTAAAACCAAATAAATTTATTGTTATACAACAACAAAAATAATTGAATATGTGAAATTACTGTTTGTTTTTCAAAAATCTATTCAACTCACAATTGAAAATTATCAATTGTCTTTTTTAGCTTGCACACAAACTGGCAGAACGCCATGGACTGAGGACCAGATCAAAGTTGTAAAAAATTATTTTAAACATCACATAGAGCGAAAACAAGCTCCTAAAAAAGTGGAGTGCGAAGAGCTGATTCGAAATTATCCCAATTTACTCAATAATAAAGACTGGGTGCGGATCAAAACATATGTGTATAATGTTTATCGAAAAAAGTAGATATTTATAAGGTTTCTTTTATGGCCTTAATCAGGGTCTTTACATTTAAATCGTATAATAAATTATACAACAATACGAAATAGATATAATAAAATGGTTGCTATTGTATCACAATGTGTTTTTTAGATATATTTTTTTAACTCTTCATAAAACTCTAACAAACCAGGGAATATAAATAATAACTAGAAATGTTGCCTGAAAAACATCTTTATTTGGTCATAAGTTAAAAAGATGACGTAATAAAGGCGATATCATTAAGACATCTCAAATAACTTAAAGAGTGAATTGGGAATAATCTATTATACTATTTCAAATAACAGGTACCAACAGCAAAAATTTATCCATAACAAAAATGCAGTTTTAAACATATGTATGTATATTGAATTCAAATTTTTTCTATTTAAAATCAAAATTTTAATTTCCCCGAGTGTTTTACACCTATCACTTCACCGTCGGTATTTAGTATCAGGCATTATCTGATCTGATGGGTTCGCGATGGGAAGCTTGGCCACGCTCGGCAGTCGTCCGACACTACTTTTCATAATTTTATTATCAGAGACATAGATTAAAAATATGTAAGGGACTCTTTTTCTGGCTTCGCGTGAGGGTTTAAATAATACTATTTTTATTATAGTTTTTTTGTGGTGTGGTTTAGTTGGTTTTCGTGGTAGTACTCGCAGGATGATTTCGCACAGCTGTACAGTTTTTTAATATCTACTTAAATAAACCGTCTAGAGGGGGTGGCAAAATATAAAAGATCATCCTGGTTATTTGTAGTAGTATGTACAGGTATTATTTTTGTTTGTAAAATAAATGCCTAAATTTGAATGTCTCTATAAATCTTCTTTACAAAGACCTTAATAAGATATCTATTACTGGTCATTATCGAGAGAAGTCTTAACGACGTCATAAAAGCACGTCTTAGAGCTGTCACATTTTGACGTCACTGGGAAATAATATTTAATTTTGTTAAAATAATACGTTTTAGTTTATTAAATAGAATATTAATGAAAAAAGTACTCCAAATAGCAATACAATAATAGTTGATTTAAAATTATAAAAAATTTCATTTAAAAATTAAAACAAACAAAATGATTTTTTTATTGAACTTCTCAATTTACTTTAACTATTCAGCAAAGTCCTCAAATTTATAATACAAATCATTTATCAACTTTATTTTACACAGTAAATAATAAAGAAAAAGAATTTAACTTTACATTTATTATATATTGAATTTATATCATAAAATCATAAAAAAGAATGTAAAACACATGACATTGAATTTATCATTGAAATTAAATAATTCATAAAGTGAACAAAATGTTTATTGGATAAAGAAAAATTCATTCATTTTTCTCCATCAAGTGTTTGAAGGGTTGAATAGTATATTCTTCAACGAGCGTATAATGATGGCTATTATTCACTAGGATGAATGGCAAAGTGCCGTGAGAAATGATATTTCTCACAGTGTGAGCAATATATGGTTTTGAAATTAAGTAAGCTATGACAAATCTGCTACTTTTCATAGCAGTTATAGAAAAAGATTTTTATAGCATACTTGGTTTATTGAGTTCAAATTGAGTATTACACCCTACATGTCTAGGCCTACAAAAAAGAATGTAGGTTGGTAAATATTATCTTATTAAGTCAAAATTTATTGATAATTTTTAATTTTAGGTTATTTCTAGTATTACTTTGAATTTTTTGTAGTACAATGAGTATTTCTAGACACAAATTTTAACTTAAAATGTATTCCTGGTTTTGAAATAATGAAAAGGATAAAATAAAATTCTTTCATTTGTAATAAAAGAAAATTGGAAATGTTATAAATATTTAAAAGAACATAGAACCATCAGTTCAAACATATTGTTAATCTAAATGTATTAGAGATCTATTCATGATCAAACGTACACGGTTGCCAATTCTAGGAGGCATAAACGACTGTAGAGCATACGGAGGCGAATACTCCCATGACACGTTAAAAAGTGTATATGAGTATTAGTCGCTTGCGCCACCATTTGTCAGATCGGTGAACTCAAATGTATAACAGTGGGTGTGTAACGGTAAAAATGGCCTCTTTACGAAAATTTGCTAGTAGGGCCCCCCACCCTTCTACAATGAAATACTGAACTTATACACAGAGATTCGTAGTGACCTCCGATTTTACGTATTAGCCTCCGATTTCGGAGGCTACTGAGCATACAAGTCGTTTTATACAGAGGCGAAAACGTATACTGGGCATATATATATATATATACATATATATATATATATATATATATATATATATATATATATATATATATATATATATATATATATATATATATATATATATATATATATATATATATATATATATATACATATATATATATATATATATATATATATATATATACATATATATATATATATATATATATATATATATATATATATATATAAGAGGAAGATAGTCTTTGCTGACTGTTAGGAACAAAACTGGTGAATATTGGGGTAGGCAGCAAGAGAAAAGGAAAAAAGTGTACTCTTAACGGAAAATTTTCGAGCTTTCGAGGATGATTGTTGTCATCATCAGGAATACTGAAATGGAAAAACAGCAATAAGATACTGTAGTTAATAAGTAAGATACAATATAGAAGAAATCGCAACAGGTGTGAAACTGACCTCCGAATTGAGGTTAGAATCCATTATGTTGTATAGAATTAATTTCATATTTTAAATATCCGTAGTTTAATTCTATACAACATAATGGATTCTAACCTCAATTCGGAGGTAAGTTTCGCACCTGTTGCGATTTCTTCTACATTGTATCTTACTTATTAACTACAGTATCTTATTGCTGTTTTTCCATTTCAGTATTCCTGATGATGAGGACAATCATCCTCGAAAGCTCGAAAATTTTCCGTTAAGAGTACACTTTTTTCCTTTTCACTTGCTGCCTACCCCAATATTCACCAGTTTTGTTCCTAACAGTCAGCAAAGACTATCTTCCTCTTATATATATATATATATATATATATATATATATATATATATATATATATATATACGCAGTCGAGTTCTAACACTGGTACGAGTAGGATCGTTAACATAGTGTTGGTACCATTAAAAGTGTTATCAGTTTTTTTTTGTCATTCAAATGATAAGTATACCTAATTAGTATAGTTCGTAAATAATATATTTATAATTTTGGTATTTTAAATAATCAATGTCCGATCCCAAGGGCGACCCGAAGGGGCCGCCCGATAAAATCTCTAATGAATCTCAACCGGTTTATGATTTTAATAATAAATATCAAAATTCTGATAAGGGACCTTATTTTGTTTATCTTGAACATGTAGATAAAAAATTAGGAAGATTATTTCCTATTAAAGTAGGTTATTTCTTGAGGGAATCATTAGAATTTAAAAATGATATTGTAGATATTAAGTCCATAGGTATTAAAAGAGTCAGAGTGGAATTTAAATCGTATCATATCGCCAATTCCTTAGTTAACCACAATTTAATAAAAAGTAATAGTCTAATCGCTTTCATACCTAAATTCTTCGCACAAAAAAAAGGAGTCATTCGAATGGTCGATACTTTTTTTTCATTCGACCATTCGAATGACTCCTTTTTTTTCAGAATTTTTTTTAAAAAATGAGATTGAATCTGATAGGCCAGTTGTTGAGGTGAAATATATGAAAAGGCGGGTAATCGACCCAGTATCGAAGCAAGTCAGCTATGTAGATAGGCAAATGATAATTGTTACCTTTTCAGGCAACAAAATCCCAGACACAGTAAAAATTAATCTAGTAAGATTCAATGTAGAGCCATATGTAACCCCTGTGGTGCAATGTTTCAAGTGGTTGCGCTATGGTCATACACACACTCAATGTAAAAGTAAAAAACGATGTCAAACATGCGCTAATCAACACGAAGACGATGAAGAAAACAAAAAATGCGAATTAGAGAAATTCTGCATATATTGTAATACTTCAGATCACTCATCTATTTCTAGAAACTGCCCAGATTATATCAAACAATATAATATTAAAAAAACGATGGCCTACCAGAATACAACGTTCAAGGAGGCTCAATTTTTGATAGAAAATCCTACTTATGCAAAAATTTCCACAAATAATAGATTCGATATACTTAAAAATGACGAAAATTTCCCAGAATTGCCATCAACTGGTGTGAATAACTTTCTTCTCAGAAAACCTAAAATTAACCATGCCACAGATAGAAATAATTCTAAACTATCCAAAAAAAGAAAATGCATCTCTCCCCCCATTTCTCCAACCTGTAATACTTCTGAATCTACTTATACCAGAAATTCTTCACATATCTCATCATATAATTTCAATAAAGATCATTCCAATATGACCCTATTATCTGCCTCACCTTCTACTTCCCCAAAGATAATTCTTCATTCAATCCCAATCAAATCATTACACAAATTACCTCTTTTATATATGAAGTAATACAAAAACCGGAATCAATCAATGAAATTAAGATAAAAGACTATTTGTGTTCAATACTGAATAAAAGAGGCAATTTGTTCAAAAATATTGATATAAATAATGAAAATAGTATGGAATACATAACTATTAATAGTGATGATGAGTACTAATCGTAATATAAAAATTCTCCAATGGAACATTCGATCTTTTCACCAAAACAAGGGTAGCCTTGAAAATTTATTGAATGAAAAAAATATTGATATTATTGTTTTATCAGAATTACGGCTGAAACCACAAAATAATTATCATTTAAAAGGCTATAACTTCCTACAAAAATGTAGAGATTACGGTTATGGCGGTGTCGGAATTCTTATTAAAAATTTTAATCAATCATAAACAAGTGCAAGTTAATAACAATTTTAATAAAAATATAGAAGTTTGTGCAGCCGAAATAACTAAATGCAATCTTACCTTGGTATCAATATATAAACCACCTAATATTAATGCAAACAACAATGATTGGAAGCAATTGTTCCAACAATTTCCTGTAACAACAATCTTTTGTGGAGATTTTAATTCCCATTTTAGTATGTGGAGCCCCCATGCAGATACACCACAAGGAAGAATGTT
The DNA here is from genome assembly GCA_963921935.1 of Galeruca laticollis. Taxonomy (NCBI): domain Eukaryota; kingdom Metazoa; phylum Arthropoda; class Insecta; order Coleoptera; family Chrysomelidae; genus Galeruca; species Galeruca laticollis. Next base: position 109,730,538 of record OY998175.1, on the reverse strand, counting down.
AGCTGATGTAGATGATTTAGATTTCGTGGTACTTAATGACGGTACTCCAACAAGAATAACTCCTCCCAATCAATATAAATCAGCAGTTGATTTAACCATAACAACTCCTACATTAGCAAGTAAAACACACTGGGAAGTAATAATTGATGATACAATGGGATCAGATCATTACCCAATAATCATGGAACTGCAAACCGTATCTTTTTCTAATTTAATCAACCCAACAACTAAATGGACCGATTCCCGCGCAGATTGGCCCTTGTTCAAAAGTAATATCGAATCCTAACTGAATTCTTCTGATTTAAATCTGTCTACAAATGGGGACAAACTTTCCTTCTTTTTTGAATTACTTTCCAATTCCGCAAATCAAGCTATGCCTATAAAAAACACAACAAACAGCTCTATCCTAGACCCTACTGGTGGGATGCTGACTGTTCATCAGCATCTAATGAACGGAAAAAAGCTTCAAATAAACATAAATGTCTGGCTAATTTAGAGAACTATTTGCATTATAAAAATGTTGCTGCTAAAGCAACAAGAATATTTAAGCAAAAGCAGAGGCAATGCTGGATTGATTATTTAAATAGTTTAGATAAAAGTACTCCTTTGTCGAAAATATGGAACAAAGTTAAATGTATTAATAATAAATATCACCAAAACAAAAAACCCAACTTAACTCCTGAATTAATAGATCAAATTTTAGACACGTTATCTCCTCCTTCAGTGTCAAATCCCCCGTTTGTATCAACAGAAAATAATAATTTTTCATTTCAGTCTAAATCGGATTTCCTAGTAAAACCATTTATGTTAGAAGAGCTGGACACTGTACTAAAAATTTCGCGAAATACTGCTCCTGGTATGGATAGTTTCACATATAAAATGATAAATAATATACCCGTGTCAGCTAAAATGTTTCTTTTAGATATGTATAATAATTGGTGGCTTAGGCAAGACTATTTAGATAAATTGAAGGATATCATTATAACGTTAACACTCAAACCCAATAAAAACCTGATTCACCTTCATCGTTTCGACCTATTTCATTACTGTCATGTATAACAAAGACCTTTGAACGTTTGATTAAGAATCGGCTAGAGTTCTTTATAGAAAGTAACTCTTTGGCACCAAAAACTCAATATGGTTTTCGTAGGGGCCAAGGGACACTGGATGCTTTAACACAACTTGTCTCAGATATACAGTTAACATTTTCGACTTACTATGTCTCTTTATTGACCTCAAAGGAGCTTATGATGTTGTAGATCATAATATTTTATTTAATAGAATGAATATGATAGGTATAAACAAAAACGTATGCGCTAACATATTGGAACTCTTCAAGAATCGAAAGATTTTTATTCGGGATAACAGTAATGAATTACATGGCCCCAGAACAGTGCATAATGGTTTACCACAGGGCTCTATTCTTAGCCCTATTCTTTTTAATATCTACACCGCGGACTTGCATGACATTATGGACGATAATATCAAAATAATTCAATACGCAGACGATATTTGTATCTATGTCTCCCATAATACCTATGAGCGATGCGTGAAAGAACTCAAACATGCAGTATACTGTATTATAGGATGGATACTTCCTTTCCTATAGTAGATCATTATAAATATCTAGGCATTTTTCTAGACAAAAAACAGCTTTGGTCTAAACATGTTGAATTTGTGAAAGAGAAATGTGAAAAAGGTTTGAATCTTCTTCGAACTGTTTCCAAAACAAAATGGGGAGCTGATACAGGCATCTCACTTATCTTTTACAGGGCTTATATACGTTCGCTCATGGATTATGGTTGCACGTTATACGGAACAGCTTCAAACACCAACTTACTCATTCTTGACAGAATCCAGTACAAAGCCATAAGAATATGTTTAGGCGTTATGAAGTCTTCCCCATGTCATGCAATTCTGACAGAAGCGCAAGAACCTCCTCTAAATATTAGACGACTCTTTTTAGCTCGTAAACAAATTATTAAATACAGATCATTTAATGCATTACTGGTTTCAAAAATTGCAGATTTAAATATACAAAATCTTACAAACAACTACTGGAGGAAGAAAAACTCTCCACCACTAGCTGATGCTTTTGTTGATACCCAAAATATTATAAATGTTTCTAGTAACCAAATATATCCTATTTATTGCTGCAAATTTGAGGCTATCTTTTTCAAGCCAAACATAATTTATTCTCATCACACTTACATTCCCTCATTAAATAATACAATAATAAAAACTATATTGAATAAATTTAAAGATCATACACTTATTTACACCGATGGTTCGAAAACTGAAGCTGGAACAGGTTTAGCATTTTATGATTCCAATAATGATACAGCACTTCAGTACCGAATTCCTAATATATGCTCAATATTTAGCGCGGAAGCTCTTGCCATAGAAAAAGCCCTTACATGGTGTTTGAAACTAAAAACAAAAGGCATTGTAATAATATCTGATTCCAAACTAGTTCTGGAAGCTCTTCAGGGCTCGCCTTTCAAACATTTTAAAAATAATATTATTTTCAACATTAAAAAACTTGCTTATTTTTTTCGGTCTTCAAATATTAATATTTATCTGGGCTAAGGCCCATGTAGGTATCATAGGTAATGAAAAAGCAGATTCGGAAGCCAAGGAATCTGTATCTGGGACAACTATAGACTATCAACCACAATACTCTGATCTCATTATTAATTACAGAAATCAAATTAAATCGGATTGGTCAAAAATATATGATATGCTAAGGAGTCCAAAAACCAATACTTCCTCATCCACCCTAAACTTCCAAATAAAATTTTGCATCTATCATTTCCCAATATAAGTAGATATTACTCTAGTACAATAACAAGACTAAAATTAAATCACAGTGGCTTTCCGGCGCATCTTCACAGACTTGGTTTAGTAAGTTCTCCTCATTGCTCTTGCAATAATAATAAAATTGCTGATTTAAACCATTTATTTTTTGAGTACACTAATCATGTTTTACTTACTAATGAACTAATAGCTGATTTAAAGAAATATGGATTTCAACTACCTTTAAATTTTTCCACAATAATTTCAACAAACCATAAACCTGTCCTTGATTCTATCATAAAATTTTTAAAAGCAACCAATATAAACATATAAATGTTGTTCACTGATTACTTGTCCTATAAAAAAAATATGTATTTGGCAAATAGCTAAAGCTGATGCCATCCTCCCAACACACACACACACAACACTGAAATAAAATCACGTATTGGAATATCCTTAGGTGGCAATACGAAACATGTCTACATATTTTTGTTTATATTTAAATCACTGTAATAGAAAATGAAAGATGGCAAAATCGGATATGTTTACATGTGTGTGTTGGACTGTTTGACATTTTAGAAACCTATTACTGTTTGGGTTATTCGAATGATTAAAAAGGCGTCGCCAAGGGGGGGGCAGGGAGGGGCAGCTGCCCCCCCCCTAGAGATTCTAAAAAAGTTGCCAAATATAATGCAACCAAAGTCCTAAGTATTTGAGTTGATTTGTTGTTCAAACCTTGAACAATCATTCCCGTGCGTCGAAACTCGAATGAATTCACCAATTCCACTCTTAATATTCCGTACTACGCTGCGCTCTGCTCTACTCTATCGTTGAAGCGGGAGAGAGGGAGTGGGGAAGCAAAGCAACATGTAACCGCGTGGCACCCGCGCCCCCCGCACAGCCGCCTTTGTTTTATCGTCTGTATGTCATTTATTCGTGCGTTAGCGTTGCCACTGCCCGCTTTTACGTTTGTTTTGTGCGCTATTATCACATCTAAATAGTTGCTGTGACCACATAATCAATATGGACATCAGAAAATTTTTTGGTGAGTATCACTTGCGTTTAGCTTTCGTATTTTCCGTCCGTAAAATAACGTCAACTGATTTGATTATAAATGCTGATTTTGTATCGGTTTTTAAAATCGCAAAGATCCGTTTCTAGGCACGATATCCGATTCTTAAGGGTCGTCAGTTTAAACCAAAAGGAAAATTGCTCAATTTAATGGTTCAATCGAAAATAGGACCGTATTAACATAGCTTAAAGTAGAAAATTGTATGAATGAATATCGGCAGTGCCTATCCGGCACAGTTGGCTCGCGTATGCTTGAGACTCCGGTGCGTGCGTGTCGTCGCGCCCGCTCTAGAGTGCTCGAGCGAGGATGCCCGAGACCGCACGAGCATAGCCGCGGCGGTTAAGCCGCTCGAAATAGCTAGGACTGTTGATATAAAAAATATCGTTGACGCTAGTCCTTGCGCGGGCTCGAGCCTGCCGCCGCCTTGAAGGGCATTTATGCTTTCAATGTGAATTGCGGACCAGAAGAAGTTGTTGCTATTTCAAATATTTTATTTTGCAGATTTAAAAAGAAAGAAACCTGAAGGAGCAAGCAGTGACAGCGATGATTCCGTGGGTGACCTGCGATATTTTGACGAGGAAGCCAATGAGGTCCAAGAAATGTTCGTCGGATTTGTTGAGCTGAAAGGTCTGAATGCGAAATCTATTACATATTGCATCGATGAGTTTCTGACAAAAGAAGACCTTAATCCTGCTGATAAATGCGTTGGTTTTGGATTTGACGGTTGTTCGACGATGTCCGGAAAAGACGGTGGAGTACAAGCGATCCTTCGCAAAAAATATACCAAAGCACTGTTCTTTCATTGCCCGTCCCATAAACTGAATCTGGTAATAAATGAGCTCAATATTCTTCCTGAAATTCGAAACACCATGGGAACCACTAAAGATATTATTAATTTTTTTCGGGAATCTGTTTTGAGAAGAAAATTGGTACCTAATATTGCCAGGCTCTGCGAAACAAGATGGAGTGAGAAACATAAAACTATCAGAGTATTTAAGGAGAATTTTCCTGTTATATTGGAAGCCTTAGAAAACTTATCGCGTGAAGGAACAGTGCTACTCGAAAAAATGCCTTTCAACTCCATGCAGCTGCTTTCAAAATTTCGTTTATACTTTGTATCACTTTGATAACTAAATACTCTGCTTTGTTAGAAACTGTTGTCAACGCACTCCAATCCATAGCTTTGGATGTGGTTAAGGCCTCGCAACACGTCAAACGCATTTTGCAATTGCTTAAGAGCCACCGTGATAATCCCGAAAGAGTCACAGATGAAATTATAAAGGATGCTACTGTTGTTGCGGAGAAAGTCGGCCTGGAGGAGGATATCACTTCAATGCCGTGCATTGTTGGGAAACAACGTCATCGAAGCAATCACCCAGCAGAAAGCCCTTCAGAATTCTGGAAAAGATCATTAATAATACCATACTTGGACTCGCTTGAAACACGCTTTGCTGAAGAAAATACTCCAGCATTTGCTTTATCTAAATTACACCCCGCACAAATGCAAACGATGTCAGTCGAAAATCTCACAGAAACTTGTGAAACTATCGCTCAGTTTTATAATTTACCAAACATAAAAATTGAAGTCGAGCTTTGGCAGCAAATCTGGCATAATAAACCAAACTCAACAGATCAAACCGTTGTTGATATCCTAAAAGAAGCAAAAACCTTCTTTCCCGACACGGAAAAACCGTTGAAAATTTTGATCGCTCTTCCATGCACGACGTGTACGGTAGAGCGATCGTTTAGCAGCCTCAGGAGACTAAAAACCTGGCTAAGAAGCACTATGAGTGAAAATCGCCTCAATGGTTTGGCGATGATGAGTGTGCACCGAAAACTTATACATGGAAACTTACAAGATTTTAATAATAAAGTGGTCGAGAAGTTTACAATGAATCCCCGAAAATTATATTTTAATTAACCTAATATAAACAAACAACGACCATTATAATATTAAAATCTGATAATTAAAAAAAATACGCTGTACGCTGTACACTTATTCAAATTCAAACTCCTTTTTATTCTATTTTTCTAATAAATGTTATTATAACTTATTTACAAGTTTTTTATTGCATAGTCAAGAGCTCGTGCTCGTGTAGTTTTACACATTGGACTCTGTACTGTCACAGAATACCTACAATTCATACCTACTTTTCTCATTCATAGAGAATGAGAAAAGTATGAATTGTAGTATGTAAAGTCAACTTGCCCCCCCCCTGCGCCATCGGCTGGCGACGCCCTTGAGGATATATGTCAACATATTTGGTTTTAACATACGAGTATTAAGTAGTATGATACTCTTATGTCGACATAATATATATTATTTTGCCCCGTCTACAACTTACCAAAGTAGAACTGTGCTATGTGGCAAATGCAATTTATAAACACATAGGGTATTACCATCGTACACAATCTCGTGATTCGACATATATACTTCTGGCTTCTGGCGCAACGAAAATAAATCATAGTGGCAAGCTACACATTAATCTGGTGTTGCCAACTTATAGATTTTGTTATTACGAACATATTGGTATAAAAGTCTCAAAATGGTAAAAGATCGACATATTTGGTTTTGCCATCTAACCACAGATATGTTTATGATAAGTTTGAATATGCTCAGATTGCGTACAAAAGGAACAAAAATTGTTTGATTTTCCATTCATTTTATGTTTTCTTTGCGACTCTAATTCTAATATTGCGAATGATGTGAAACGTCATTCCACCAAAGCTCTGCAGTCATCGCTAACGTCACAGATTTTATTTTACGACGTAAAATTGTTATGTATTTTACATGGGTCATTATTAATTTTCTCTTCTCTCTAGTAGTATAAAATAATTTATAATATGAAGAAACGTATTTATTTAAGAATCTGATTCCTACTTTGTAACTAGTGCAAAAGGAAAGTAAAAAAAATTAAAACATTTGAAATACAATAATAAAATTTTCGTAACGAATCTCCTGCTAGCTTGAATTATTCTCAGTAGATCTTTCTCGGTTGCGAATTTTTTTGAGAAAATTCGGACCACGAAAAAATTTTCGGAAATTATTCAATCTATAGGGAGATGATAAGTGAAAATTTCCTCAAAATATTATATGTCTTGATTTTAGAATTTCACTATAAATTACTGGATTGAGAAAGGAGCAGACAGAAAAAAACTTGTTATGGGTATGCCAATGTATGGGCAATCATTCTCATTGAGTGATAATAGTAACAATGGCTTAAATGCCCCCACTTATGGAGGAGGAGAAGCAGGGGATGAAACCACAGCTAGAGGCTTCTTGGCGTATTATGAGGTAGGACATAACGTAGCGAAATATAAATATATAGTATAGAATCATCAATTCTTATTTTCAGACCAAAAAATAACTATTGATCCTTGAATTACAAAACTGTTTCAGATTTGCCGCAACGTAAAACAGAAAGGGTGGACTATTGTCCGAGATAAGAGAGGTCGAATTGGACCATATGCTTATCACAGAGACCAGTGGGTGTCATTTGATGACATTGGTATGATTAGACACAAATCTGAATACATTAAAGCTATGGGTCTTGCCGGTGGAATGATTTGGGCATTAGATCTGGACGATTTTAAGAATCAATGCGATTGTGAAGAATACCCACTACTCAGAACAATCAACAGGGTGTTGAGGGGCTACAAACTTCCAGATCCCAAATGTGTTTTAGGTAATATAAAGTTATCTTAATGTGTTTACCTACGACCACCCCTGTAAATAGTCAAAAACACACAGTCGGCAATAAATGTAAGACGTCTATTACGCACGGTAAAACAAAACGCACGGCTGTATAGTAAATCGCACGGCTTCCATAGCAACCACTTAGCAACTGTCAATTGACGTAGCCATTTTATTCAAAATGTATTACTTAGATATTTGACGTTGAATGTTATTCTATATATAAATGGTAGATAATATTTATTAGATATGAGATTGCATTTAATACTAAGAGTTATTTGGAATTATACGATAATTGGTTCCGTTTTATTCAATCCGTATCTTTTAGCTGTCTGAATGTATCTCATATTAGTGAAAAATAGTATATCATACACCAAGCGACTAAACTGGCCCATTTAATCCCGCGGGTAGTGTTTGATTCCTGAGAGAAGTATTCCACCTAAGGGATTATTGTCACTTTAGTCGAGAGGTGTATACGCTATTGTATGCAATTCCGGTAATTCTACATATATTTTTAATAAAAATAAATACTACTCAGGGCAGACTTTTACGAAACTTGGCTGGGCATCGAGGATGTACGTTTTTACTTGTACTTTAAATACCTTAATAAGATTATAAACACAAGTACAAGTGGGTCGTAGGTAAAGTATAGTACATAACTCGTGTTGTAACGCATTTTACGCACTCACGGAATTACGCACTCGCCGCTACGCGGCTTCGTGCGTAATTTTTCCGTTCGTGCGTAAAATGCTTCTTACAACACACGTTACGTAATATACTATTATACACGTTAAGAAAAGATTGGATGTATGTAAATTGGAAATAAGTAAATAGTTGGTACGTCGGAATTTCCTCTAGGAATTTACTACACCTAAAGTTATTTATCTACACAATACGTTCGTTGGACTTTTGGTATAATTTATGCAAGTTGTGGTATTTTACGATAGCCAAACTTGTTTTCAATGTAAATACAAAAAAAAATATTCATTTTCTATAGAAGGCTTAGCTTTTATTGAAAGTGCGAGATACAGAATTTGAGAATAAGGTAGAACGCACACGACAGACTATCGGCGAACGACTTATTTGTAGGTTAAAATGCAGAAGCATGCCTGTAATTTAGTAACGCACATGACCTTCTAAAAAGACGGACCGACAAAAAAGTTGTAGCATGATTCATTTTTGCACCGACCCGACAGCCGGTAGGGCAAATAAAGATATAGGTTTTGTTTGTTACAAAGCACACGACCGTTAGTTTAGTCGATAGCTGTTGGGTGCGTAGTGCTCTTTAAAATGGAAATAGATATTGAAAAACTTATCTGCGAGATACAGAAAAGACGACATTTATATGACACAACAACAGCTGAATATTCGGACAGAAACGTAAAGAAAAAACTTTGGGAGGAAGTATGTGTACAACTAATAGCAGATTGGGATAAACTGGAAATTCAGGATAAAATAAAACAAGGTAAGTTTTCTTAAGTCGCATATATTAAAACTTAAATTTTATCGTATTGCCATGAGAGTGACCCTTGTGGAGACGTGAAGTATGTAGCAAAATAATCTCGAGCTTGTATTCCTTCTGTTGTGCTCCGTACGCCTTGAACCGGTAGCTTGTCAAGTGACTCTTGACACAAATAGTCCTCAAACTTATATCCATCCCTTTTGCGTACGAAGTTATGAAGAACACATGCTGATTTTATAATGTCTATAGCAAAATCGACCTGAACATCTAAACTGCGTTGAAATAGTCTCCACTTACTTGCAAATATGCCAAATGTACACTCAATCATTCGTCGGGTCCTGCATAGCCGGTAATTAAATATCCTTTTTTTGCGGTTAAAAAACGATTGGTATATGGTCGCAAAACGTGAGAAGATACCGCGAAAGCTTCATCGCCTACAAAAACAAATTGCATGGGCTCTCCACTTTCGTCAAACGGTAATTTTCTGTGTTCAGGAATGTTCAACTTATGTTCTTGTAATTTTTTTCCCAAGGTTGAATTTTGGAATATATTTGCGTCACTGAATTTTCCACAAGCACCAATATCGACAAATGAAAAGCAGTAATCGGCATCTGCCACTGCCGTAAGTACAACAGAAAAATAACCTTTATAGTTGTAGTAATCTGACCCTGAATTAGGAGGCATAACTATACGGATATATTTTCCATCTATAGCTCCTATACAGTTAGGAAAGTTAGTTCTTGCGTAAAATGCATTGCTTATTTCTAGCCATTTTTCTTCAGATAGTGCTGGTATACAGATCGTTCTTAATCCTACCCAAATAGCGTGGCATATTTCCCAGACTATTTTCCGAATGGTCGATGCACCTAGCATATACTGATAGTGTAAGGATACAAATGAGTGCCCGGTTGATAAATACCTGAAAAAAAAAATAATTATATGTAAGCAAAAACCAGTTCCAGTTTTTCTTATTTTATTTTCAGGAAATGAAATCCAAAAAAAATGGTCATCTCTGCGGGATTTCTTTCGGCGAGAAATCGCTCAGCAAAAGAAAACACCTTCCGGAAGTGCTGCTAAGAAACGCAGGAAGTACATTTACTTTGATCAGTTGCTCTTCTTGCTACCTTTCACGCAATTAACGCAAACTTCTTCTTCATTAGACAATGAACAAGATATACCATCTCAACAAAACAATGCGGATGAGTCTCAGCTTAATCACGCCGTAAGGCCCTCCGAAAGTGAACCATCCCTGATATCTCCAATCCCACACAAAAAGAAAAAAACGCAGAAAAACTATGATGAAGAAATACTGCAGGTTCTAAAAGAAAGCAACAAGAGACCAACTCAAGCAGAAATATGGGCTTTGGTAAAGGAAAGCAATAAAAAGAAAGACTTGGATGAATATGAGTTATTTTTAATGTCCCTGTTACCGGCATTAAAAAAATATGACGAAGAGAAAAAGTATTTTTTAAGAATCGAACTTAAGAATACAATTCTTAGGTTTGATAGGACCCACAGACAAAGTGTTACAACAGAGACATTATTTCAAAATTCTATCAGTTTCAAAGTAATGGAATAGCAAATCATGGAGATGGACGATATGGATATTATACGGCTCCGCAAACAAATATTGCAACAAACTCTTGGGTCCAACGATGCAACCAGACTTCCACTGTTTTACCGAATGAACAAGTACAACATACAATCAATTCCCCCTTGGAGTCACCAGGTTCATACATGTCTGACAGGTATGGAAACGACTCGGACTTGCTTTCGCTAGGGAATGATGAAGACATGTTATCTCCAGGTTCCAAAGATCTGCCATAAATGTTATAACCTTTATTAATACCTAATATTACGTAAACTAATAAAAGTATCAAACAGTAAAGTGTTCTTACCTTAATGTAAATGATAATCTCTCCTCAAGCGAAATACACTTCCTCATATTAGTATCTTGGAACGATAATTGTGTTTTCAAGACAGCCAACAGCTCATTAAAAGAATTCAAGGACATTCTATGATAATTAAAAAACTTATCTGGGTGTTCCTGTAGAGACTCAAAAAGGGTATGGAATTGGCCTTTTAATAAACGCTGACTAATTACTGGATGCACCCAAAATGCTCTATTTCCCCTTTTTTTTCTTCGGTATCTTAATAATACCGCAACACATCTCAACGTCTGACTATTCATTTTTCATTAACAAATCGTCGACTAACTAAACGTTCATATGCGTTGTTCACCTACTTGTCGGTCGACTGTCGGCCGTCTGTTTACCCTCCCGACAAATAAGTAGCTGAGCGACAGTCTGTCGTGTGCGTTCTACCTAAGCTTTTGAAAACAAAACAATTGTTGAATTTCCGCCACCTAGCGACCACCATAACCACTAATGAAACGATGTTATAATATTTTATTAGGCATTGAATTCCCTTTCAAACGGTAGTTTGTGAAAATCCCTAATTAAACAAAACAGGACAACATTAAGAAAAGTCATAAAATTGGGTCAATGTGTAAAAGAAAAAGAAGGAAAGAAGAGAAAACAAAACTGGACATCGTCGTACACAGAATATGTCCGAAACTTCATCCGAAATTTTATATTGCTTAACGTTTTACATAATTATGAAAAAAATTTCATTACTATTTTTATTAATGATTTTCCCTACAGTATATCCCCTTATTGCCTACTGACATATGTTGGATTTTACTGGACGCCACGGACATGTGACGGCTTTCCTCTCTATAATATTTTACATGTGGATTGATGTATACATAAAGGCCTGATGATGGCTCAGTGAGCCAAAACTAGTTGCCCCCTCCATCTTTTATTAATATATCCTGTAGTACGGATTTCGCGTTTTACTTACTGCTATTTACCTACAGACTACATTTGAGACTTAACGAAATACATAATCTTTACAGATTTACTGATTGCTATTAATAAGATAGAAAACACTAAATATGGTAACAATAATTATAACGCATTAAAAACTAAAAAAATAATTTTAGATGCTAGTAAAGCCAATTTTGAGTTTATCCTAGTATATGGATCCCCGGACATGGAAATAAACAAGTTGATACACTAGCTAATGTACGTGGAATATAAAAAGTTCCAGCTGATATTAAAATTGAGAAACACGACTACTTCCCATCTTTGAAAAAGCAAATTTTATGGTATTTTTCCTCATGCACCTTGGTTTTTGAAGTTCCCTTATATAAATCGTAGACATATAACAATAATAATAAGGCTCAAAATAGGTCATACTCCAAAATAGGTCATACTCTTAGTAAAGTTATTAATGATCAATATTGTGAATGTGGGCAAACTGAGAATATATATATAATATATTTTTCGAATGTCCCTTGAATCAAACTGCATCTCGATACTTTTTCACATCAAAGGCAGCATGACCGAGTGTCCATGCTGATTGTTTGGTTACGCTGCGGCCACGTGATGTTAGCCTTCATTTAACCAGTCAGTGGATACCGAGCATTTGTTTATGTAGATTGTGTCGATAATCGAAGATTTTCAGGTACGTATTTAAAAAATAGAAAGCTTATTTCTTGTTCCTAAGCAAAAACTAACTTACTTTTTGTTCATGTCCATGTTGGATAGCAAAAGTTAGAATGTTTAGATTATATAGCAATGTGTTTAATATCGTGGCATGACTTTTTGTATAACGGCTGTAAACGAAGGACCAGCTCAAAGAGAGCAATAAATAAATGGCTGTGTGGATGAAGGAACTGTTATGTGAATGATTATACATAAATTCGTGACGAAAATCCAATACTTTCTATAAAAATTGTATTTATTCGTTTACCGTGACATATATATTTTTCATGACGTTCTGTCTCTCTTGACATTACATAACAACTTTCTTTTTATTTTTTCACAACTCGCTTGCCAACACAATCGACAGTCGATAAAAAAGTTTTCTTTAACAATAAATACAGGTTGACAGCACTCGCCTGACACAGTTGCCTTTTCATAATATAACAAAAAATATAGAACAAATATAAACTTAACATGCCGCCCGCCTTGAAAATACCACTTTTAAATGAAGATAAGTATGATAGAGGATTGCGGCACAACAAAACAGTACATATATACATTTCGATTAATATATATATTCTTGGAAATCAGTTCTCGATTGGTAGCGCGCAAACTTTAGAAATGTTTCTTTTCAAAATATTACCATTTGCCATTCGAACCGAGACTACGCGCACCACATTGTCAGTACCATAATGTAATTCCACAACACGAGCGAGAGGCCATTTTAAAGAAGGTAAGTTATCTTCAATTAGAACGACCATGGATCCAACTTTTAAAACGGGTTCAACATCAAGCTTCCATTTGGAGCGAGTCTGCAGCTGGCTTAAATAGTCCTTTGACCATCGGTCCCAAAATTGTTGCTTGAGTTGTTGTAGTCGATAGTATCGATCCGCTCTGGAAATTTTAGCTTCTTTGAGGTCTCCTTCTGGTAAACTTGCTAATGAGTCGCCAATAAGGAAATGAGAAGGAGTCAAGGGTAGGAAATCGGTAGGGTCATCGGATAAAGGGCTCAAAGGACGTGAGTTCAAGCAAGACTTAATCTCCACCAGTAGCTTGTACATTTCCTCGTAAGTTAAATGTGATTCACCGAGTACGCGTTTAAGATGGAATTTTGTGGACTTAACCGCAGCTTCCCACAAACCACCCATATGAGCTGATCTGGCTGGATTAAAATGCCAATTTATTCTGTCACGTGCCAAAAAATTTAAAGCTGAATCATTATGTTTTTTATCATTAAGAATATCATAAAGCTCTCTAAAATAATTGTTAGCTCCTACGAAATTCAACCCATTATCGGAGTAAATATCACTAGGCTTTCCACGTCGAGAACAAAATCGTTTTAAAGCATTTAAAAAACTATGTGTTGTTAAATCTTTAACTAACTCTATGTGAATTGCGCGAGTAGCGAAACAAATAAATATACAAATATAAGTTTTAACTAGTTTGCTTCTTCTTAACGTGCCTTCTTTAACTAAAATAGGACCGGCGTAATCAATACCGCAATTTGAAAATGGCCGACTTGGATTTATTCTTGAACTAGGCAAGTCACCCATAATAAATTTACAAGGTTTTGGATGGGCTCTATAACATCTAATACAAGATTTTACTATACGTTTTACTGCATTTTTTCCATTAAGTGGCCAGAAATTTAAACGGATAATAGATAATAAATTTTGAGTTCCTGCGTGAAGATACTTTAAATGTTGATCTAAAATTATTAAATCAGTGAGTTTATGTTTATAGGGTAAAATAATTGTGTGCTGTTGATCAAATGTAATTAAAGATTTCGATAATCGACCACCCACTCTTAAAATATTTTGACTGTCTTAAAATGGTCGTAAGTTTAAAAGTTTACTTTGTTTATTTACGTTTTTCGAATTTATAAGATCTACAATTTCTTGTTTAAATATTTCATTTTGAGCTAATTTGATTAATTTGTTTTGTGCTTCACTCAACTCTTGGGTAGTTAACACCTGAGACTTAACGTTATTGTTGAGCTTTTCTTTATTTAAACAACGATTTTTAAAACGTAAAATATAAGCTGTTACGTTTAATAATTTATAAAAATTTGAATATTTTTGAAAAATGTCAAATTCGGTTTTTTGTTCTTGAATTATTAATGAAATTGGTTGATTTTTTAATTCGAGTAAATTTTGAACATCATTAAAATTAGATTCACGATCATGTTTGTAAATTAAGTTGCTCTTTAAAAATTCGGGCCCGTTTATCCAAGACTTATGTTCGAGCAAATCTTTAGGACTTAATCCTCGAGAAATTATATCTGCGGCGTTATCCTTTGTGTTTACGTGTTTCCAATTATTCACGTTTGAAATTTCAGTAATTTTTATTACGCGGTTTGCAACAAACGTTTTTAACTTACAAGGTTCAATCTTTAACCATGCTAATACAATCGTCGAATCTGTAAAATACGTTATTTTGTCAATATGAATGTCTAAGGTATTTTTTATTTTAAAAATTAACTCAGCTAATAAAAGAGCACCTAATAGCTCTAAACGTGGTAATGTTTGTTTTTTAAGTGGAGCAACTCGAGACTTTGCTGTAAACAATGTTATTTCTTTTTTGCCATTCACTGTAGATGATAAATATACGCACGCGCCATATGCTTTTTCAGAACTGTCACAGAAACCATATATTTCAATTATTTTTGCGTTTGTTAACAAGACGTGCCTATTAAATTTTATTTCATTTAAATAACCAATTTGTGTGACAAATTCGAGCCATATATTTTTTAGTTCTGCAGGTACATTTTCATCCCAATCTAATTTTAGATGCCAAAGTTGTTGCAAAATTAATTTCGCTTTAATTATCGCTGGACTGATCAAACCCAACGGATCAAAAATTTGGGCAATTAACGACAGAATCGAGCGTTTGGTAATACTTTTTTCATTTACATCTAGCTTTAATGAGTATCTTAATACATCCTCATTAGCGTCCCAAATTATTCCTAATGTTTTTAATTGTTTTTCATCTTGAAATAATACAAAATTTTCATCTTGACTGCTGACTGAATTCTTTATATAAGTTAAAACTGATTTGTTGTTTGATGACCATTTCCTTAATTCAAAATTTGCGCCCGTTAATATTTTTGATAACTCATGGTAAATTTCTATAGCTTCTTGTTTAGAATCTACACTGGTTAATAAATCGTCCATGTAAAAACATTTTTCAATAATTTGCGATGTCCGTGGATATTCTAAATTATTCTGTAACGCTAACTCTTTTAAACAGCGTGTCGCTTGAAACGGTGCACTTGAGGTGCCATACGTAACCGTGTTAAGTTCATAAATTTTGATAGGTTCATCTGGTTTTTCTCGCCAGATTATTTTCTGAAAACAACGTTCGCTTGGATCTATATCTATGCATCTATACATCATTTTTATATCAGCGCTCAAAACATAAGCTCTTAAACGTAATCTGAGCAAAATGGAATATAAATCCTCCTGAATAGTCGGGCCTGCTAAAATTAAATCATTGAATGAAATATTTGTACTTGACCTTGCGCTTGCATCGAAAACAACTCTGCATTTCGTGGTAACTGCCGAGTCTCTCAAAACTGCGGTATGCGGTAAGAAAAATGTTTGTCCTTCTATTGAAGTGTCCGATTCTAATAATCCTTTAAATGTCATGTGTCCCATGTTTTCATAGTCTCGCATGAAATTGATATATTGCGATTTTAAACCGTCATTTTTTCCAAGACGTACTTCCAAATTTTTAAAACGATTCAAAGCCATAATTTTTGTATTTCCCAATAAATCATGGCATTCTGGATTAAAAGGGTATTTTACGATAAATTTTCCGCGTTCGTCTCGTTTTGTGGTTGCCTTAAAATATTCTTCACAATACTGATCACTTTTTGACAACAAAATTTTAGCATCCAGCTCTTCAATTTGCCAAAATTTGGTTAAAGTATCATTTAATTGCTTATTCGATATTTTTGTATTAACGTTACAAACTTGCATTTTATTTGATTCCTTATTTAAATGAAGATTTCCGCTTATGATCCATCCCAAAGATGTTTCTTGTAGTACAGGTTTATTTTCTCCTAATTTTAATTTACCTTCTTTTAATAAGTCAAAGAAAATACCTGCTCCGAGTAATAAATCTATCTTTTTTGGTACGTTAAATTGTTCATCTGCTAATTCGAGTCCTTTTGGTAACTTTAATAGGGTTTTATCAAAATTAATTAACGGTAATTTTGAAGTAATTTGAGATAAAACCAAAAATTGTAAGTTTAATTCAAAGTCTCCATTTTTTTATTTAATCTTTGCACATGTTCTATAATTTATTTTCGTTTCGATTTGATTTATTCCAGCTAACGGTATATCAATTTTTTGACATTTTAGGCTTAATTTTTCTACTAAGGTTTCACTAATTAAGTTCGATTGACTACCTGAGTCGAGTAACGCAGTACATTTAATCCATTTTTTACTATCGTTTTGAATAAGAACCGTTGCAGTGGATAATAAAACTTGATTCGAATCAGTAATCGTGTACGTGTGGGTTGCTTGTATATTTTCTTCATCGAAATTACCATTTTGTGTATAATTTTCATCTGATTGATTTATTTCTGATGATATATTCTGGCTTCTTGTCGATATAGTAGGTCTTGAGTGTTGTGACGTTTCATTTTGACCAGGAGCGCAGAACGTGCTTGTTTGCCGATTGACCATCGAATCGACCGATTCTCTTGGCTGCGCATACGCCTGACGCGACGATGGTTGTTGCGAGGCAGCGTTGCCATATTGTGAACGTTGTATCGGATTTTGAATGTTTTGTTGAAATTGTCTGTAATTATCTACGTGTAATGCGGTGTTATGTTTTAAATCACATTTTTTACATCCTCTGGATAAACAATCTTGTTTAAAATGACCAGATCTTAAACAGTTGGTGCATAATTTGTGTTTATATAATTCCTGATATTTTTCCTTAATATTTAAATTAATAAATTTTGGACATTGATAAATAAAATGATTTTTATTACAAGTTAAACATGTGTTTTCATTTGATGTGTTTATAGGTGATTGAACGTGTCCCACTATCCTTAAGTTTGTGTTTTGTTTTCTGAATGGTGTTTTAATACGTGAAGAAGTGAATTCATTTGAATTATTGTGTTTTAAACTATCCATAGAATTAACGGCTTCTAAAGTGAAGCACTTTTTTGTTAGAAATTCAGTGAATTCTGACATTGTTGGCAAACTTTGATCATTTTGTTTGTTTTCCCATTCCTTTTTCGTTCGGTCATCTAATTTTTGCAAAATTATTGGAATCAATAAAGCGTCCCACATTTTAACAGGTAATTGCAATTTTTCCAATGCAGATAAATGTTGATATAATAAATCTAACAATTTTCTTAACATCGATGAAGATTCTCGTGTAATGTTCGGTAATTCGAACAATAATTGACATACGTGCGTGTTTATAATAGCTCTACGATTTTCATATCGTTTTCTTAATAAGTCAAAGGCAATTGTTGGCCGTTAAATCCAAATTTTCTATCAGTTTCAATGCGTCATCCTGACAACATGATTTTAAATACATTAATTTTGACACCTCGCTAATATCCTGTCGGTTTTCTACCAAAGCTTCAAATTGATCGCGAAAACTAAACCAGGTTTCATATTTTCCGTAAAATTTGGGCAAATTTAAATCAGGAAGATTGGCAACAACGCTTTTATTTTGTAAATTAGGACTAAAAGTAGTTTGAAATTGAGACTGTTTTATATTGAAATCATTTAATTGATGAAATTTAGCAATAATCTTTTTTGATTTAGAAATTTCCGTGTAAAATAACGATTCGGTGTCTAACCTATTAACCTTTTCATTGGAATCTAAAAATTCTAAACGCGTTTGGACCCTATCAAACTCTAAAAAATCGCCTTTTAATCGACATTCGATTTGAAATTGGTCAAGGTTTTCTTCATTTTGCGATAAATAATTTGAAAACCGATCTAATCTATCCCTAATAACCTGTCTTACGTGCGATAATTCTGAAATTTCAACTTCATCAGAGCTAACTTCTATGTTACAGTTTTTTTGATTCTTTCGCGGCATTTTTCTTGGCATTTTTCTTGGCATATGACGAGAATGATAGCTGTTGTGCCTTTTACTCCAACAGATAGCTAATTTTTCTTTAGAAACGAGTATCTTAGAAGCGTGTTTAATTTGCGAATTAATGTTTGACAGGAATGTCACTATTACTTGAATTAACAAGTAACGATGTAATTATTACTTTTATACTAAAATAAGACGTGCGATTGATTTAAATTATCGATTTAAAATCAATTAATAACGAGAAACCGTACGATACGATACGATAGAGGCTAAGCTGATTTTACACACTTTAAAGGAAAGGAATGATTGGCAGGAATTAAAGCGGTTAAATAATTAGAACGAGCTCACCAGCATTATTGTTTCTATATATGTTCCTCCAGGTCCACCAGGTCGCTGTAGTTTCAAATCTGGCTCGAAGCGTCCATGTTTAATATCGTGGCATGACTTTTTGTATAACGGCTGTAAACGAAGGACCAGCTCAAAGAGAGCAATAAATAAATGGCTGTGTGGATGAAGGAACTGTTATGTGAATGATTATACATAAATTCGTGACGAAAATCCAATACTTTCTATAAAAATTGTATTTATTCGTTTACCGTGACATATATATTTTTCATGACGTTCTGTCTCTCTTGACATTACATAACAACTGTCTTTTTATTTTTTCACAACTCGCTTGCCAACACAATCGTCAGTCGATAAAAAAGTTTTCTTTAACAATAAATACAGGTTGACAGCACTCGGCTGACACAGTTGCCTTTTCATAATATAACAAAAAATATAGAACAAATATAAACTTAACACAATGAATTGATTTTTTTTTATTTTAACTACTTCATGTAGATGTAAATTACTTTTATGCTTTTTAACGAACTATTTCCAATAGTCAACCGGCATGGTGTAGTACACAGTGAAACTGGTTCACTGTGTACCACGTTATGTAGGTACATTTTGTATTACTTTTTTTTTAGTATGGCGAGATCCCATAAGCCCATAAAAATAGCAAAATTAACAAAAAAACAAATGAAAGCGTCTCTTGACTCACTATCTTATCGAACTTTAAGACGATATTATACCAAAACAAGAAATTCGGAGAATATTTGATTTGTCCCTAACTATACTGTAAACCTAATATTTAATGAAGAACAAGAATATACATTAATTCAATATTTAAAAGACTGTACCTATCACTTTTATGATTTGACGAACATGGATTGTCGAAAATTGGCTTACGAGACAGCATCAATTAATAAGTTAAAATTTTCAAACTGTTGGGAACGAGAAAATCTTGTTAGGGCTGAATGGGTAAGATCTTTCCGATCAAGACATCCAGAGTAGACTCTAAGAGCTCTGTAGTCTAGTAGTTTGGCAAGGTCTTCGGGATTCAATCGGATGAACTCCAGAAATACTTTGAAATCTTGAAAACGTTTTTAAACGTCATCCATGTCTTGCAGATGACACTCGGGCGTGTAACTTGGGTGTAACTACGACGACGACTGTACAAAAACCACAAAAAGTGCTTGCGCCCAAAGGTATAGGATGTATTTCCGAAATAACTAGTTGCGAAAGAGGGACATTAATCACAACAAGTGCTATAGTTTGCGCCAATGGAGAATCAGTTCCACCAGTAGTAATTTTTCCTAGAAAGAATTTAAAACATTCCATGACTGACTTTAGGCCTGGCAGCGCCAAGTGGCTGGATGAACTCTGATTTGTTCCCCGAGGTCATCAAACATTGTATAAAGCATAGTTCTTCTTTTAAAGAAAATCAATTTCTTCCAATATTTGACCACCACGAGTCCCACTTGTCAGTAGAGGAACTAGAAAATGCTAAATTAAATGAGGTTACCATTCTCACATTACCACCCCACTCTTCACATAAGACACATTATTTAAACCAATTAAGACATTTTACAATGTGGGTATGGCATCATGGTTAGTTAGTCATCCAGGTTAACCCGTAACTGTTTATTACAAATGCCTTGAAAAAGACAGGAATTTTTCAGTTTGTTAAAACAATTTTCACAGACATACCTTTCAACTATAGCATAAAGGAAGCTGGTCTTTCGAATATATTGGTAAAAGAAAACAATGCTATTCGTGAAAATACATTTGCTGATCTTTTACGGGGAAGTCCAGAAGAAATGTTCCCAGAAACATTCGTATCACGTTCCAACTTTAGACCACCTCTAAAAGCTCAAAGACTAGAAAAAAGGAAGAAGTCGTATTGCAGCTTCACCCCTGAAAAGGAAGAAATTGCAAAGTCTAGAATGGAGAAACAAAAATGATTATAAATAAAAAAAGGGAGGAATAAATCGCAATCTAACCTATCAATAATCCTAGAAAGTGACGATATAAGTGACGATTTTTCGAACGAAGGGGGGTGTTAGTAAAAGAAAAGTTAGGTTCGCTGACTACAGATCCTGCCATGCGTGATATTGGTTGAATTTGAGAACAAAGACGTAGTCTACTATGTCGCTAACGTTTTAGGAATCCAAACTATGGAATATGATGTCAGTTACTTGAGAAGAAAGTCTATGCAGACTTGGATTTCCTTGAAGAATTGGAAATTAGAAGGCATTTAAGAGACCCACAATATGAAGTTGTCAATGAACAGATAAATCAAGGGAATTCTCCACTTTTAAACTGTCATCTTAAGTGATAATTGTAAAGATCAGCAGATATAGTGTTCCTGGTTTTCTATATCATTGCACAGTTATACTGATCTTAATTGGGAAAAAAGATTTCCATGATATCCCCATAGGGCAAATAATATCTAAGATTTAGTTTTTATAATATCATATCTTCTTCTTTTTTCTAATAACATATATTAAATCAATCACAAGGTAGGTCACTTCATGGTCTAGCCAAAAATAATTGTTAAACATCAGGTAAGCATTAAATGAAATGTAACTTCCGTCATTCTGACGATGATATTTAATATAGAAACAATTATCAATTTATTAGAATTTTTAACATTTTTTAAATATATTGTGGAATTATCTACAAACTGTAAGTTTCATTTAAAATACTAAGTAGTAACTGTTACATTGTACTTCTATTATGCTTATTAATAAAGAATACATTTTTAAAAACAATTGTTTTATTGTAGAGTTCCGTTAAAAATGTCTCTTTCCAAGACGGTTCCGTCACCAAAAAAGTTTGAGAGCCGCTGTGTTAGACAGTTTACTCTCTACCAAACTAATTATATTTGGAAAAGTAAATTAAAGTTTACACTCGGTTCGTGTAAACAATCAATATTAATTTTGAGACCATCAGTTTTTTAAACGATACTAAGTTTAATTAAACAATAACCAACTAACGGTAAAAGAACTGGAAAAACCTTATACTAAATTTAATGCAGCTTAAAACAGAAACTAAAAATTAACCCTTATACGATGCTCTAATTCAATATAAATTGCTAAAAATCAAACACTACAAATTTTCAAGAAATTATATTTCTTAAAATATCAATATTACCGAATCTCCCGCTAGTTTTAATTATTCTTCGTAAATTTTTTCTCGGTTGCGAATTTTTTCAAGAGAAAATTTTTTCGGAAATTATTCAAGCTCTAAGAAGATTATAAGTGAAAATGTGTTAAAAAGTTTTGCAAATGAAAAAAAGTCATACTAATGTATGCATTTAACCCATTAATGCCTATGGTATGATTTATCATAAGGAGGTTAGAATCCATTTTGAATTCACGGCGTGTGCATCTCATGTGACAAAAACAGTCGTTAATTACGTCATATATACAAATAATCACTTGTTAACACAATAATAATTGTTAATACGGTTTCCATCAAAGTTTGTTGCATTCGAAATCAGTTTTACGTAGCAGTGTATTTTTCAGTTCGACAAAATGAGTAACAGGTGAGGTTATGTTGTTTTATCTGGTTTGTCTGTAATTTTATCAGGAGTAAAGCTATCAAAATATGACTATTATACACTAAGGAATACTTACGATTCAACAGAAAGTTTGGCTGTGGCCTGTACTTTACGCTACACTGAAAAGAAAATTGCGTATGATATATCATGCCGTAGGCAAATGAATGTATTTTTGTTGCAGAAAGAAATTTTATGATCCATCAGATAGTCGTGATGCGGAAGAGCTTTTAAATTACCTACAAGAGCTCAAAGAAAGCCCAAAAATAGAAAAAACTTCAGTACCTGCTATAGTACAGAAAATCGGGGATGATAATATGTCACCAGTAGATCTATTCAAAATGTTTTTACAGAAGAGTTCATCAAGGAAATCTGCAATGAGACACAAAAGTATGTATCCTTCAAAGGAAAACACGACCTTGTTGTTTCTATTAAGGAAATGTACATATATTTTGGCATACTGCTTCTTTCTGGTTATTGTAAACAACCTTTTCGAAGAATGTACTGGGAGACTAAAGCAGACACATATACTCTTGTAAGTAACAGCATATCTCGTGACATATTTGAAATAATTCATCGCTATTTACATTTCAACGATAATAATTCCATAGATCCAAATAACAAAACATATAAAATTCCACCACTACTAGGTCAGACAAACAAGGTATCTCAAGAATTAGCCCAGCCTCTAGGAAAGTCCTTTTCACTATACGAGGCAATGGAACCATATTTTGGAAATTACCACATGAAACAGTTCATCAGAGGAAAACCAATAAGATATGGTTTCAAATTTCGGTGCCTTACTACTTCAGAAGGATATTTGTTGAAGTTCAGCCCGTGGTGAAGGAGACAGAATAGAAGGAAAAACTTTAGGTTCTAGCGTTACTGAAACTCTTTGCATTGGCTATTTACCTGATAAGTCAACAGTTTTCACCGACAACTTTTTCAATTCGCTTTCACTATTGGAAAGTCTCACAGCAAATAACATTTATTGTATTGGTACTCTGCGATCAGATAGAATTGAAAAAGCTCCACTAACTGATATGAAAAAACAGAAACGAGGTACATCGCATGTGTTGAGGGAAACGAGAACTAACTTATTTCTGATCAGGTGGCATGACAATAGTCAAGTGACCATCGGGACTAATTATTATTTGGAAAATGGTACATGCTTCACCAAAGGATTGTCAAGAGGAGAAAAGAAACGTGTAGATGTCGATCAAGCCAACATAATACACCTATATAATCAAGGAATGGGAGTTGTCGACTTATTTGACAAAATGCGAGGATTGTATCGTGTCAGAATTCGATCAAGGAAATGGTATTGGCCGTTTATTAGATTTTGTCTCAACGGTGCAGTTGTGAATATGTGGATGCTATATAGATTTGCTCATCCTGAAATCAGCCTTATTCAGTCCTTACGAAGGATTGTGCTTTCTCTGCTGAGTTCTCCAATGTATTTAGCTGGACCTGAGCCCAAGTGCACTAGAAGCATCCTGCAAGAGGTGAGATTTGACGGTGTGATAAACAGGCTACACAAAGACGATGTGGTTGTTGTCAATGTACCAAATTTTCCTGTGTCAAGTGTAATATTGGATTACATCCAGACAGCTGTTTCCGCTTATATCATACACCATCAAAATAATTGGCCCACTTGAAAACAATAATCAATATTTTAATAATTCAAATCAATAAAACTTTTATTTCAGGCATTTATACATTATTTCGTATTTTACCCTCATACCTCATAATGCTAACCCCCATATGCCTACCGTATTATATATCATACGTGAAAAAAACCAACTCTAAATAATAAATTTATGTTAAAGACGTTTACATAGTTAATCTAGATGCCAATTGGAACTCTTCCTAGAAAAATAACCGAAATCGACAAAAGAAAAGTTTAAAGATTAAAACTAACTTTTCCGCATCTGTGGCACTGAACAATATTCTATCATAAAATTGTTACTTGTATACACTTCAGGGGATGTATCGTGCTAACAAACCAAAATTTCTCCAAAAATAACCAAAAATTTAGTATATCTGGATTTATAGGACCCGCTCTACTCGCTCCTGTCAACTGAAAATCAATAGGGTACATCTGTGAGACACCTTCTGTGAAACAATATTCAATCATAAAATTGATCAATCGTATACTCTCTGGAGGCTGTATCGTGCTAACAAACTGAAAAGAAACAAGAACTGGATTTCCTTGAAGAATTGGAAATTAGAAGACATGTAAGAAACCCACAATATGAAGTTGTCAATGAACAGTTAAATCTAGGAAATTCTCCACTAATAAACTGTCTTCTTAAGTGATAATAGTAAAGATCAGCAGATATAGTTTTACTGGTTTTTTATATCATTGCACAGTTATACTGATCTTAATTGGAAAAATGATATCCAGGATATCACCATAGGGCTAATAATATCTAAGCTTCAATATTTGTAATATCACATCTTCTTCTTTTTTCTATTAACATATATTAAGTCAATCACAAGTAAGGTCACTTCTTGGTCTAGCCAAAAATAACTACTAAACATCAGGTAGGCACCAAATGAAATGTAACTTCTGTCATTCTGACGATGATATTGATTTATTGAAACAATTGTCAATTTTTTAGAATTTTCAACAATTTTTATTATATTGTGGAATTAACTAGAAACCGTGAGTTTCATTTAAAACACTAATATGAGTAGATTCCACCAAGTAACGGTCGAGACAGTTAATTTCATTAAAAAATATCGTACTTAAAGTACTGTAGCACCTGTTGTACTGGCTCTGGTGAGCTGAATATCAATAGAGTTCATCTGTGAGATGTCCTGAATAATATTCAATCATAAAATTGGTGACTTGTTGAGCTCCAGAGGCTGTATCGTGCTAACAAACTGAAATTTCTCAAAAAATGACAAAAAGTCGTACTTCAAGTACTGGCTCAAGTACTGGCTCTGGTGAGCTGAAAATCAATAGGGTTCATCAGTCAGATATCCTGAATAGTATTCAATCATAAAATTGGTGACTTGTTGAAATCCGGAGGCTGTATCGTGCTAACAAGCTAAAATTTCTCAAAAAATGACAAAATGTCGTACTTCAAGTACCATAGCACCCGTTGTACTGGCTCTGGTGAGTTAAAAAGCAATGCACTCCGGAGGCTGTATCGTGCTAACAAGACATGTAAGGAAAAGTGGCCAACGACAACGACGACGACGACATACACACAGGATTTTTTTTCTAAAAACCGTTTTTCCGTGTTGTTGCTTATGGAAAACGTTCAAAATTCCAACTTTTTTTGGGGTAAACCAATACTTTTCTCGCATATTAGATAGGTTGGGCGGAAAAGTAAAATTACTCAGGCACTAATGGGTTAAGTCGCTGTATTTAAGAACAATTAATAATACTTGAATTTTATTTAATTAAAGCATTTTCTTATATATATTTAAAAAAGTATTTGTTGTAACTAAATGTGGCTCAAAATTTCAGTACATGCTTTTTGTGTATAGGGTAACTATTTTGTCCTTTTTTAATTACCATATAAAGAGAGATGCAAATATCGACTCAGTGTACCCGACGATAATTTGGAATGCGATGAAGTAATGGTACTAAATAATATCAAACGTGTTTTGTTCATACGAGCGCCATTACAAGCAGCGAGTAAAAAATTAGTTCTTTCGTTTTTATGTGTTTGTCAAGACTTTAGTGACAAAATAAACTTTTACGTTAATCAACATAATGTTTTTGGATTTCATGGTTCGTCAGTGTCAAATTTGTCAGAAAACCAGCCGAAATTACCAAGGCCATGTATCCACAATACCATCCCCACTTTTACTTTTCCGCCCAACCTTTCTATATGCGAGAAAAGTATTGGTTTTCCCCAAAAAAAGTTATTGAGTTATTTTTACGTTTTCCATCAACAACAACACGAAAAAACGGTTTTTACAAAAAAAATCCTGTGTGTATGTCGTCGTCGTCGTCGTTGTCGTCGTCGTCGTCGTCGTTGTCGTCGTCGTCGTTGTCGTCGGCCACTTTTCCTTACATGTCTTGTTAGCACGATACAGCCTCCGGAGTGAAATAAGTCAGCAATTTTATGATTGAATATTGTTAAAGGCATGTCACAGATGATCCCTATCGACTTTCAGTTCACCAGAGCCAGTACAACGGGTGCTATGGTACTTGAAGTACGACATTTTGTCATTTTTTGAGAAATTTTAGTTTGTTAGCACGATACAGCCTCCGGAGTTCAACAAGTCATCAATTTTATGATTGAATATTATTCAGGGCATCTCACTGATGAACCCTATCGATTTTCAGCTAACCAGAGCGAATACAACAGGCAGTAGCGTAACTAGGATGAAGCTCTGGGAGGGGGGGATGTACTACCGCGAGATCTGGGTATCGGAAATTTTTTCAAATTTTGAGCCCCTAAAACTGCATTTTAGCTTTGTTTTTCTTATTAAATTGTTGCCTACAGTTCTTAGCTTTTAGTACATTTCAATAACATATAGGTTTTCTGTGATTATGTATTGGATTTTTTTTATTTGTAGTCTATCTATCTATCTATCCCCCTCATCCCCCCCCCGTAGTTACGCCACTGACAACAGGTGCTACAGCACTTTAAGTACGATATTTTTGACATTTTTGGAGAAGTTTCAGTTTATTAGCACGATACAGCCTCCGGAGTATATACAAGTGACAAATTTTTTGATTGGATATTATTTAGACCGTCTCAAAGATGAACCCTATTGATATTCAGCTCACTAAAGCCAGTACAACGGGTGCTATGGTACTTGAAGTACCAAATTTTTGACATTTTTGGAGAATTTTCAGTTTGTTAGCACGACACAGCCTCCAGAGAGTATACGTTTGATCAATTTTATGATTGAATATTGTTCAATGTGTCTCACAGATGTACCCTTTTGATTTTCAGTTGACTAGAGCGAGTATAGCGGGTATTATAAATCCAGACATACTGAATTTTTGGAGAAATTTCGGTTTGTTAGCACGAAACATCCCCCGAAGTGTATACAAGTAACAATTTTATGATAGAATATTGTTCAGGGCCACAGATGCGGAAAAGTCAGTTTTAATCCTTGAAACCGTTTATTTGTACTTCATTCATAATTTTACTACTGGCGTTTAGGATTGTTGGCCGCAGAAATAAACGTTTTTATGAATGAATAGCCCTCTCTAGTGTATAGTAATAATAGTAAATATAGTAACGTATTTCTTCGAATACGGAAACGAAAGGACAACTTCGTATCGTCAAACCGCTTCCACAAAGTTTAGAAAGGGATTAGTTTTTTAATATGGCAGTGGCTAATCCGGCTAATTATTCCGACAAAATTAAATAAAATACTAAAACGGAAAACGTAACAGGTTGATTGGAATGTTACATAATTTGCAAAGCTGATATTATTTGTATAATAAAAAAGTTTGTAAAATTATAATAAGTTAAATAAGGTTCAATAGAGCAACTTTTGGCGTTTTAATGTAAGATCTAAGTTCCTGTTGCAGTCTGTATCAAGGCAATTTTTTACTCCAATAATATATTGCCTTTTTTAGGTAAACATTCGGAAACCTCTACTGACAGACCTACAATACTCACCACCACTGCTGAACCAACTCCTGTCCCATCACAAGAACCATCAACACAATCTCCTGCTATAATAGAAATACCCGAAAACGATGTGGAATCGTACTTGCCTTGTTCAGGACGGCTCTTTGTTTCCCACGATACTAACTGCAACCAGTACTACTTATGTAATCAGGGACAACTACAACTTCAATCATGTCCAAGTAGTCTTTATTGGAACGTCGATCATTGTGATTGGCCGGAGAATACTCAATGTCATCCTGACGGTAGTACCACTGCTCCTATTGATGAAATTACCGAAAATCCTATCCATATTCCTGAAGATAACTCTATTGAGAACCCTATTGCGGGAACTGATGCTATTAGTCAAGGAAATAAAGTAATTTGCTACTTCACAAACTGGGCATGGTATAGGTAAGTATATACTTTGCTGCTACCAAACCTTCTTGATTTTTGGACTTCGTCAAATGCAAATCGAGATTCATATAAGTTTTGTATTCACTGTAGTTATTACATTTTTTATTAATAAATAAATAGGTATGCTGATATTTTATCACTTTAATTTTAGGCAAGGTGATGCAAAATATCTACCATCGGATATTAATCCAGAATTATGTACACATATCAACTACGGATTTGCAGTTTTAGACTCAGATCACTTTTCAATTAAACCATACGACTCTTGGACAGATATTGATAACGGTAAGTTTGAAGACTTCAGTAGTAACTCATTATTTCACTTTTTATTTTATTTTTTCATTTTTTTTATTATAGAGTTTTACAAAAAGGTAACTGAATATAGATCAAAAGGAATAAAAGTGTTAATAGCAATCGGAGGCTGGAACGATTCCTTGGGAGACAAGTATTCGAGATTAGTAAATAACCCTCAGGCAAGAGCCAAATTTGTTGCAAGTGTGATCGATTTTATAGAAAAATACGGATTTGATGGTCTTGATCTTGATTGGGAATATCCAAAATGTTGGCAGGTAAGAAGCAGGGAAAACCACAAATATGTAATGGAGTAATAGCTATTAATTTTCCCACACCACATGTACGATCCAAAGTTTTCCAATACGCCAATCCCTTCGATTCAAATGATATTTTTAACAACTAACTAACAAATTATTCAATTAATAATAATAAAGTTATATTTATATGTGGAACAAACTACAGTAAATTATTGATTTTTGATTAGGTCGACTGCGATAAGGGTCCTGATTCCGATAAACAAGGATTTGCGTCTTTAGTAAGAGAGCTGAGCTTTGCTTTCAAACCCAAAGGTCTTTTGTTATCATCTGCTGTATCCCCAAGTAAAGCTGTTATAGATGCTGGATACGACGTACCAACTTTGAGTAGACATTTTGATTGGATTGCGATAATGACTTACGATTTCCATGGTCACTGGGATAAACAAACAGGACATGTAGCACCTTTGTATCATTATCCTGGAGCCTCATACGATTACTTTAATGCGGTAATATATTTCTTATACATATGCTCTAAACACATAAAATATCATTTTCATCAATTCAGTTCATGGCAAAGAACATTTCGTTTTCAAATAGAATATTTCGGGAAAATTCAAATATAATTAACAAAACAGAGAATGGTTTCATTTTTATACATATATTATTTTATTTATATATATATATATATACAGGGTGTCCCATGACGTTTTGATAGTCAAATTTCTTGAAAACTGTTCATATGACATGTATGAAATTTGGCAGATGTAAACAGTCGAAACTGATGCTTATATTTATTATACAATGACTTCCGTTTTTCCCGTCATTTCGGCTCACGTGACCCCAACATAATTTTTTTAAATGGGACAATCTGTATAATTTAATAATTTTGGATATATCATTCAATAACAAGTTTAACGATACCACACTTGTCATCATTGTATTGTGCAGTATTGATAATAGGGGCAATTAAACGGGGATGACTATTGAATTGCACCATTTCGACCAATCCATTTTTCATGGAATGTGTTATCAAGATATTCTCTAATTGGCACATAAGAATGAGGAGATACTCCATCTTGCTGCCACCACATCGTTTGCCTTTCATGTAAGCGGATATCTTCAAGTAATTCTGGAAGAGTATTTTGCAAAAAATCTAAGTATCTTTCCCCGTTAATATTCCTTCATGAAAATAGCATACCATAGTTCTGAAATCTACTTTCATCACTTCATAAATTTTTTTCTAAAAAAGAAGGGTCATCATTACTGTGTACTAACATTTCAGCAATACAATTTATTCTGCTTTCAGGATCTGCAGGAACTATACCTTGTGTTAAAAGTTAGTATTTTATAAGGTTTGGTTTTGCGATTTTTTAATATTCTTTGTCTTTAACTACTACATATTTGTAGTAATTTTTGTTCAAGAAATTGTATTGAGGTGTATAGATTTACCTGAAGATAAGACAAAATATTCATCTTTTGACGAGGAACTTGATTTTTACCGCTTGGAAAAGAACCAGTTCTTAGCTTTTGCTCGACAGAAAAAGTATTTTTGCTTGGAGTTATTCCTTGAACATGAATTTTGTTTTTCCACATTCTCCATAAATAAATTGCATGTCAACATATTCATCGTAAGTAAAAACTGAAGGCATTATTTACTTATTATTACAGTGTCTTCACAAGATTATTACCAATAATCAATGACAGTTCTTGAATAAACTTCACCAAACAATAATGAATGACAACCTATGTTGTTACTACTATAGTTATTTGTTTCATAGCCACCTAAATTTTTGAGTGCAAAATATTGCTTTGATATGTTTAGTAAAAATTGATAGCCCTTATTATCATTACTGCACAATACAATGATGTGATGTGTGGTATCGTTGAATTTATTTTTGAATGATATATCCAAAATTATAATATTGTACAGGTTGACCCATTTAAAAAAATTATGTTGGGGTCACGTGACCTGAGATGACAGGAAAAACGGAAGTCATTTTATAATAAATATAAGCATCAGTTTCGATTGTTTATATCTGCCAAATTTCATTCATGTCATATGAATAGTTTTTGAGAAATTGGACTGTCAAAACGTCGTGGGACACCACCCTGTATATATATGTATATATATATACATATATATATATATATATATATATATATATATATATATATATATATATATAGACGAAAGTAGTTCGTTGCCGAAACTAGTTAGGGTAACTTTTTTATTGGGGAATGCGGCAATGTGATAAAGAAAACTGTTTAGTTAATCCTAAGCTTTCGATAATTTATTATTATCATTATCACAGAATCTACAAAATAAATATTATATAAATTTAAAATATTTTTTAAAGTAAAAATATTTTTACTTACACTAATTGAGGTTGTTCACAATAATATAATATCTATTTATATGAAGAAACATCATTGTACAATTTAATCGTTAAAATATTTAAATTGGCATGTTATCAAATTGATGACAATTTGTGACAAGTTGATGTTGTCATAGAAAACATTTTTATATATATATATATATATATATATATTCAGTACATCAGTATAGTATATAATAAAATGTTTAGTATACTCTTATTATATTTAAATGAAATATAAGTAAATCAATAAACAGAATTATCCTCTATAACGCCTTGATCTTCATTATTATCAGTATAGTATATAATAAAATGTTTAGTATACTCTTATTATATTTAAATGAAATATAAGTAAATCAATAAACAGAATTATCCTCTATAACGCCTTGATCTTCATTATTATCTTTTTTGTCGAATGATAATAAATAACTATAAATTGAATTTAGATTCTGAATATCAGTTCTTTTATTTAAACAATTATTCTCTTGAGCAATGAATGTCATTTCCAGGAGAATCCTTTTAGAGTAATTGTCTTCTTTACACAAAATTTTGAAGTTTTTATAATCAATTATATGTTTTGTTGAGAAAACGTGTTCTGCTAATGCTGAACGTTCTGGGTATAATCTTGAATCACTCTTATGTAGAACTAAGCGCTTAGTAATTTTTTGAGAAGTCTGACCCACATATACAGATTCGCATGTAGAGCATGTTAATCTATATACAACATTAGAACGTTCAGTATAAGGATCAATTTCTTTCAATTTACTAAAAACACGATTAATTGTCAGAACATTTTTATTTGCAAGTATTATGTTAGCTACTTCCTTTAAAATTTTGGAAATTCTAGGTGTAAGATCTCTAAAATATGGTAAAGATGCAAAAAAGGTATTGGTTGAATTTGTATTCGTTATATTTTCTACGTTATCAGTTGATAAGTTTGGTTCATTAGATAATTGTATTGGATGAGGATTGTTAAATAGTATTTTTCTTACTAATGTTTTTGGATATCCATTATTTATAAATAGATTCGATAATATATTTAAATTTTTATTGTGCATCGTATTATCTGAAATATTGATTATTCTATTTTTCATTTGCTTTATCAAATTAATTTTCGTTGAAAATTTATGATATGAAAAATAGTTTATATATCTTCCTGAGCTACAAGGTTTTCTATACCAGTCTACTGTAATTATATCATTACTTCTTATAAGTCTGGTGTCTAGAAATGGAACAGATTGTTCATTATCTTCTGTTTCAATAGTAAACTGGATGTAGTGATTATAAATCTATTGAAAAAAATTGGGAACGTATTCGTTTATATTGTGATATAAACAAAAATACTTTTTTAGAAATTATTACTTATTTATTCAATAATACTTTTTTCACTTTTGATGATAAGTATTATAAACAAACTTTTTGTACACCAATGGGAGCAAATATATCTCCAATTTTAGCTACATATGTTATGGATGAATTGTTAAATAGTGTTATTCCTTTACTATCTTTTCGTCTTTCTTTTATAAAAAAATATGTAGACGATATAATATTGGCATTACCTAGTACAGGCATCAATGCAATATTAGAAAAATTCAATAATTATAATCACTACATCCAGTTTACTATTGAAACAGAAGATAATGAACAATCTGTTCGATTTCTAGACACCAGACTTATAAGAAGTAATGATATAATTACAGTAGACTGGTATAGAAAATCTTGTAGCTCAGGAAGATATATAAACTATTTTTCATATCATAAATTTTCAACGAAAATTAATTTGATAAAGCAAATGAAAAATAGAATAATCAATATTTCAGATAATACGATGCACAATAAAAATTTAAATATATTATCGAATCTATTTATAAATAATGGATATCCAAAAACATTAGTAAGAAAAATACTATTCAACAATCCTCATCCAATACAATTATCTAATGAACCAAATTTATCAACTGATAACGTAGAAAATATAACGAATACAAATTCAACCAATACGTTTTTTGCATCTTTACCATATTTCAGAGATCTTACACCTAGAATTTCCAAAATTTTAAAGGAAGTAACTAACATTAAACTTGCAAATAAAAATGTTCTGACAATTAATCGTGTTTTTAGTAAATTGAAAGAAATTCATCCTTATACTGAACGTTCTAATGTTGTATATAGATTAACATGCTCTACATGCGAATATGTATATGTGGGTCAGACTTCTCAAAAAATTACTAAGCGCTTAGCTCTACATAAGAGTGATTCAAGATTATACCCAGAACGTTCAGCATTAGCAGAACACGTTTTCTCAACAAAACATATAATTGATTATAAAAACTTCAAAATTTTGTGTAAAGAAGACAATTACTCTAAAAGGATTTTCCTGGAAATGACATTCATTGCTCAAGAGAATAATTGTTTAAATAAAAGAACTGATATTCAGAATCTAAATTCAATTTATAGTTATTTATTATCATTCGACAAAAAAGATAATAATGACGATGAAGGCGTTATAGAGGATAATTCTGTTTATTGATTTACTTATATTTCATTTAAATATAATAAGAGTATAGTAAACATTTTATTATATACTATACTGATGTACTGAATATATATATAAAAAAATGTTTTCTATGACAACATCAACTTGTCACAAATTGTCATCAATTTGATAACATGCCAATTTAAATATTTTAACGATTAAATTGTACAATGATGTTTCTTCATATAAATAGATATTATATTATTGTGAACAACCTCAATTAGTGTAAGTAAAAAATATTTTTACTTTAAAAAATATTTTAAATTTATATAATATTTATTTTGTAGATTCTTTGATAATGATAATAATAAATTATCGAAAGCTTAGGATTAACTAAACAGAGTTTTCTTTATCACATTGCCGCATTCCCCAATAAAAAAGTTACCCTATATATATAAATATATATATATATATATACACATATATATATATATATATATATATATATCGATTATTTATAATTGCATGAATATATGAATATCAGTATTTAAAATTTATTTGTCCACGTAGTGCAATCTGTCATTGTAGCAACAATATTGCACACACACCTTTAGCAGCGTATGCAATATATTTCAATTTGACAGTAGTTGTCAAACAATGCCCGGCTATGATAAATATTATTTTTGTATTTCGAAAGATGAATTTATTCACAATGAACTTCAATCACTCTTATCTCAGAGTGGGATCAAAATTGTTATTAAAACAATGAATCAAATTTTATAATTTTAAAGTATTCTCCAAATTAAATATTACTCTATTATTCAGATTGTTGACACAAGAATCTCGAGTGACTGTTTGTTTAATATTATAAAAGGCCCTTTAATCATCTTATGACATTTACGACTTTTCTGTCACCGATAATTATTCAAATGTCATTGATTAAATCAAAATTTTTATTGAATGCTAAATGTTTAATTCTATGAAAATATGTGCTAAATGAATACCACAGTGAATTAGATTCAAAAAAGTTTATATTATACTATCAAATAACAAATTTTCAAAAATTAGTATTCCCCAATAATATCGTTAAAGAACAAAATCGTATTTTCTACAAACATTAAAATTAAAATAACCTACGTACAAGGAAAACACCTAATTAAATACTTTTAACGAGAGTTCAAATTGTCGAATTTACACTTGACGTGTATAAATGTCAAATACCACTATCTCCGACCAAAATTGTCTATTTCATAAAATTCGTCGCTTGATGTAAATTTTCGTATGTAATGTTTATTTAGTTTGAATTGAAAAATATCTTTATAGATGCATGTATTTAAATTTATTCAAAAAAAGGCCTGTTAATTCTCGAGAAATAATTAAAAACTGGAGCGGACTCACCAATACTATGGGACAGGAGAATACTCATACTATTTTAAATGAATTTAGAATTCTGGACACTTTCTAAATATAATTTAGAAATCTGGAACCACTTAAACTGAATACGATACAATTTTTCTTCAAATTATGCACGCACTGATTTTATAATGGATAGCTTTATGATTTGATTGTATTATTTGATTATTTCTATTAAATTCACAAAAAGTGAGACAACTCTAAAATACGATGTTGTCTCGGGGGGGTTTCAAATTCAACTCCTAAACTTTTTTCAAATAAATAAATCTCTTCTCCTGTGGTTACGAAATTTTCTTTTTTTAAAAAAAATACTAAATTATGTTTCCCAATAACAAAGAGAGATTTTAAATTATTTTATCACAATTGTAAGTCTGCTAGCAGAGACCTCTGTATTTTGAAATTTCAAATATGTTTTCCAAATCGCAATATGATCTATCTATCATTAAATATATTCTGCATAAATAATGTCATCGGAAATTAAAATGTCAAATTTGATATATACCGAATCTTTCAAAATTACTGATTCTACATATAATACAGTGTATATCAAAAGTATTGCATACAAAATATAAATAATTTTCCTTATTTTCAACGTTTCTTTTAAATTTCAAATAAAGGAACCGTATTAATATATATATATATATATATATATATATATATATATATATATATATATATATATATAAATATATATATATCCTTTGGAACGGGGGGTGATGGTGATTTTGGCATCTAGGAACACCAAAACGAAAAACTGCATAGAAATTTTTCCGAAGTCGCGTCATGCTACTCTCTACAATAGCCCTATTTCATTCTAAAATAAGCCTAAAAAGCTAGCGCTATTACCCCACCTTCCCCTATCATGTTTAGAAATAAATTTAAAAAATTGCCAAGTTTAATATTGAACTTAGTTCGAATTTTTTAAGTTCACATACACCGTTGGTAACACCAGCATTTATGTCGAATACGAATTTATAATCAAAGTAGAAGTGAACTAAGAATAATACATATAATTAGGAACTCATATTTATTATAGAATTATTCTATCAACTACTGGATATCGAACGGAGCGCCCCCTGAGAAGCTGATTATGGGTATACCCCTGTACGGGCAATCATTCAGTTTAGCTGATTCCGCAAATAATGGTATTTACCAAAAAACATACGGTCCAGGCGAAGCTGGAGAATTTACTGGAGCTGGTGGATTTTTATCATTTTATGAGGTAATCTTATAATTAAATTATTTATCTAATTTCAATTTATGATTTTTATTGATATTGGTTCCGTATATTTTGAATATATTATTAAATTCAAAGAATATAATCTAAAATTGCCTAAACAAAATTTTATAGATTTGCGAAAAGGTCAGAAAACATGGTTGGACTGTAACCAGAGATTCAAAAGGCAGAATTGGACCATTTGCAACCCACGGCAACCAATGGGTTTCATACGATGACATATCGGAAGTAAAACGAAAGGTATTTATATATTCAAAAATCACTTAAACCGTCCAGTATAGGTAAGATTACTCAGAAAATTGTCGATTCATTTTGTAGTGACAATGGAAACAGTATCGGTTTTACATTCGTAGCGTAAAGACGTTCTGATTCGCCGAGTTTAAGTACGGTTGATTTATAGGTCCAAATCTACTATCAGGTAAAGGGCCAAGACTAATAATCGTGCACATTGGAAGCTCAGAATGTTTTGTTGACGGTGGACTAGCGACTTTTGTTTCAAAGCGTACATGTGACTACCCCGAGGATATGACCGGTTATGTTTTTGACGATTATTCTTAAAGGATCCATTATTGTAATAGATAACGCACGTTACCATTCAAAAAGAACAATTGCCAACAAGTAATTGACGTAAATCAGAGCTTAATTATTGGCTTTATTAAAAAAAATACCATTTCCTAATGACGCAAATGATATTTCGTCACTCCGAAAAATACTTTTTAAAAAACGAAAAAATTACTGTTTAAGACGTTTATTGTATGCAAGTTACAATCTCCCTTTTTATTACATGATTAGTCATTTATATAGTTTTTAAAATAAATACAACGTAAGCGAATATTATACATAGGTCAGCCATTGTCGTTTCTTAACTCCTCCGGCCAAAGAGAAAACTA
This sequence comes from Galeruca laticollis, assembly GCA_963921935.1. Lineage (NCBI taxonomy): Eukaryota > Metazoa > Arthropoda > Insecta > Coleoptera > Chrysomelidae > Galeruca > Galeruca laticollis. The sequence continues at coordinate 109,693,058 of OY998175.1, read as the reverse complement.
TGGGGTTTCTCCAGAGTTTGAGATGCCAGGAAAATTTTTGAAATCCCGTTTTCCTTGTTTCTTCTCATTTTTCTTCTTAATCTTCTTCTGTTTTCTTTTGTAAATGTTGAAGGCTACTAGGATTATGCTTAAAAATACAATAACATATAATAATATTGTGTAAAAACTGATTTTTTTGAAATGAACAGGAGCCAAGTCCAATCTTGCTAATTTCGATTTGTCTTCTTGGAGTATGTTTTGAATGTTACTTAATTCATCTTAAGTCACTGAGTCTATTTGCACTTTATTTAAATGAAAAGAGTCTGTTTTAGAGTCTTCGTTCGAAAATTGGAATTTAGGAAGTTCTACACTTTTATATTTTGGTATATTACTTGAAAAAGTTTTTAATGTAAAATTGTTTATTGAGACTACGCACTGGTTATTCAATTCAATTATAAAACTACCGTTTAATGGAATGTTGTTAATGTTTTTACCACATTTTTGAATGGCCACTGTGTTAAATGGAGATATTACGATCCACTGGTTGTCTTCTATCTTCTGAATTTTTACATTATTGATAATCACTGGAATTTGTTTACATAATAAATTTCTTGACTGAGAGTACTTAAGTAGTTGTACTTCGCAAGGAGTGTGTTGAGTAATTGGTAACTTTTGGAGATCACTACACAGGAAATCTTCTTGAGATATTTCTTTGCAGCTTTCTTCTGAGAAGGTGTAATGTTGATCGTTTAGAAGGATAAATTTGGATTGTGGTATAATCGTTTTAAAGGATTGTTTTGATGATGTAGGTAAAGAATAGAGATGATAGTAATTATATTCTGAATTTTCGACAATTGGTATTTCTAGTATGAAAATTATATTGTTACCTTTACTATAGCTTTTGATTTCATTTATTTTCTCAAGCAATAAAAATTTTTGCAGAGACAAATTGATTGGAAATTTGTTATTTTTGTCTATGTTTTTACTGACTTCTAATATTTCAGAAAACAGATCGTTAGGATCAACTATTGAATTGTGAAAAGTATTAAGTTTGGCAAAACTGATTGCCGTTTCAATTTTTTCAAGTATATCATATGTTATTTGAAAACTTATAGAAAATTGTGAAACAAGTTGTTCTATTGCAAAATAGTGATAAGTTTCTACTTTATCTATATTCAAGTGTGTAATTATTTTTTGTAAATCATTGATACGTGAATTTAATATTAATTGGTTATGAGCTAATATTTTGGTATTATTCTCAAAGTTGTTGATAGACGATTGGAGTAAAGTTATTTGATCGTGAATAATAGATTTCAACTTGCTTTGACTGTTAGATAAATATGTAATGTCTTCGTCATAACGCTTTGCATCATTTTGATCTAAATTTCCGGTTATAAATTTTATTGCAGATCCTAATCCGTCAAATAATGATCTCTTTGATTTTGTGTTCCAGAATGGCTTTAACTGGTTCAATTGAAGAGTAATCTTTTGTTCAATTAATTTGATCAGGTGATAAGAATTTTGAAAATGTTTATTAAAATTATAAATTTCAGGTGATTTCGATAATGAGTTATAGAGATTATTATATTGTTCCTTTGAAGCAAGAAATTCTTTGTTAATGTTTGTTATATCAAATATATGTATTAACGTCCAATAGTTTATTTTAATTTGTGCTGTTCCTAAATGAAGTGGAAAAATAACAGGATTATCATTATTATCGTCAATATGTTCTAATTTTTCTTTATGGTTATTAACGTAATCTGTATAAAATGAATGAGTCATAAACATTTCGTTAGGGTTTCTAGAATGTGTATGTCCAAAGGTAAGTTCAAAAGGTGTGAAATTCGTGGCACTGTGTATTGAATTATTGTAGGCAATTATAGCATAGTCCATTAAGTCATTTTCATTGGGATAAATTTCTCTTAAAATTCTTAAATGTTCTATTAAGGTGGAATGTAATCTTTCAACTTTTGAATTTGACTCGTGATGGCCAGGAGTTGTGAAGTGAACTTTTATTTTATGTAATGCCAGGAGATTTCTAACTGTTTCATTGTTAAATTCTGTACCTTTATCTACTGTTATTGATTGGGGAATTCCAAAAGAAACTTTGCTTATAACAACTGCAGATTTGCCTGGGATGAATATTGCTTGTGCAAATTTTGTGAATGCGTCAATTAATGTTAAATAACTTTTTCCGTCAAAAACGAAAACATCTATGTGAACAATTTGGAATGGTCTAGAAGCTGTTTCTGTCAACATGAGAGGAACATAAGGATTATGCCTTGAATATTTATTTTTTTGACAAATGGTACAATTATTAATGTAGTTTGTGACTGTATTTTTCCAATAATAAAGTTTACGTAGTTGTTCTAAAGTTTCATTGATTCCTCGATGGTTATTTTTACCTTCATGGTAGTTTTTTAACAAAAGAATTTGTTCTTCCTCATCTTTTACAGCATTAAGTAATTTAGGACATTTAATTAATTTCGGTCCGTTCGCAGAATGATGTTTTAGATAAACATTATTAAAATCACGATATAAATTATCATTATGAAAGTACATATAAAATGTATTATTTAAATCTGTATATTCAGCTATAAAACAGAAAATGAATTTTTCGTTATCTATCTCGGGAATTTTAATTTTCATTATTTTTTGATTTTCATATATTTCATGAGAAACATCTATTTTTGAATATATATTTGGATAAACAAGAATTTGATGTACTTTATTATTTATCATTTCGTCTAAAATGGGTATACCGTTACTGTTATCTTTTGCTGAATGGTTTGTTATATTGTCAGAGTCAGATTTTGTCCAGAAGGGTTCAGGAGTGTTTAAATCATTACGATCATCATTTTCTTGTAGTATTGGGGGTTGTATTTGTACGTCAGATATAATGTTAACTTTTGATTGATTAATGTTACTTGTAGAAGGTTGTGGATCTATAGGAATATTTTCAGCAAACTGTTGTAAGAAATCTAGAATATCGTCTTGGGAATCTCCGGGGTTATTTACTATTGATTCTGTTTCTAATACATTGATATGAATTCGAGATAAGCAATCGGCATTGGAATTTAATTTTCCATTTTTATAGAAGATTTTATAATCATATTCTTCCAACTTTAAACGCCATCGGACTAATTTGGAATTTGTTTCTTTAAGACTAAATAACCAAGAAAGAGGTTTGTGATCTGTGTAAATATGAAATTGTTCGCCGTATAAATAAGGCCTGAAGTGTTTACATGCCCACACATTTCTATAACCGAATAGTTAATTTCAGATTGATTTAGAGTTCTAGAAGCATATGCTATGGGTTTGTCATTGGGTACGTTTCCTTGGGATAAAACTGCACCTATTGCATATTTACTAGCATCGGTTGTGAGAATAAAAGTTTTTGAGAAATCAGGATATTGCAAAATGGGGTCATTGGTTAATATCTCCTTACAAGTTTGAAATGAATTAAGAAATTCTTCGTTATGAATAATTTTTGAACCTTTTATCAAACATTGGGTCATGGGTTTTGTTATTTTAGCAAAGTCTGCTATGAAACGTCGGTAGTAACCTAAGAAGTTTTTAATTTCTGTTTGACTTTTGGTAACTGGATAATTTTTAATGATTGAAATTTTGTCTGGGTTAGGCTTTACGCCGTTGGGTGTGATTATATGTCCTAAATACATAATTGTTTTCTTTAAAAATTCAGATTTATCAAGTTGAACTTTTAAATTGTGTTGTCTAAGTCTTTCAAAAACAGATTTTAATTTTTATAAGTGTTCCTAAAGGGATGTACTATATATTAAGATATCGTCTAAATAAACTATGTACGTTTCGTCAGTCAAACCACGCAATACATTGTCCATTACGTTTTGGAAATTTGATGAACCATTTTTAAGTCCGAAACTCATACGTTAGAAATGAAAATGTCCCTGGGGAGTACTGAAAGCTGTCTTGTCAATGTCTTGAGGGTCTATTTCAATTTGGTGAAAGCCACTTGCGAGATCAAGTGTTGTGAAGTAATTTGCTCTACCTAGTCTGTCTAGTATTTCGTGTATTCTAGGAATTGGGTATCGATTTTGAACTGTTTTCTCATTTAATTTTCTATAATCAATAACTAAACGCCATTTCTTTTTGCCTGATGCATCTAGTTTTTTGGGAACAAACCAAATTGGCGAGGAGAATGCAGATGTAGATGGTTCAATAATACCTTCGTCTAACATTTTTTAATTTTTCTATTAGCTTCTTCCCTATGTATTTCGGGAAGCCTGTAAGATTTCGTATATATAGGGCTATCATCAGTCAAAGTGATTTTATGTTGTATTTGATTGGTAAAACTTAATGGTATTCCATCACAATAAAATATGTCTCTATAATTAAAACACAAATTTCTAATGGCTTGTTTTTCTTCTTTATTGCAGTGATCAAGTCTGAGATTTTTTAAGTTTTCTTTAAGCTTATTTTGTTGAATAGTTGTTAATTTTGAATCAAATTCACATTCCATGTTTTCAAGAAAATTTACTTCTAGTAAGTTTAGAATTTCAATTTCGAAAGGTTCTTTTATATCTAATTTTACTGGATTTTCGTTACTATTTATGATGGTTGTAATTGCAAAATTATTATAAATATTGACTAATGCTTTAGGCACGTTTAAACCTTTTCCTAAGTTTTCGTATTCGAGTATACCTATGCCATTTGATTCAGTTACAGGGATTTTAACAACTTGTTGGCAACGGCCAGGAATGATAATCGAATAATTCTTTATTACATTATTATCAGTATTTATATTTGAATCAAAAATTAAAGGGATAATTGCTGTGGGTGTTTCAATTTGTTTTTGGTGAACATTTATATTTGCATTTAATTGTTTCAATAAATCGACGCCAATGATACCATCAAATTTGTCGCTAAATTTGAATAAATAAAATTTATGAGATTGTTTCAAGTTAAAAGTTTTAAATAACGGAATATGAGCTATTTCATTGTGATAATAAATTCCGTGTGCTGTCTGTATATTAAATGGCTCTTCAAAAATGCAGTGTTTATAAAATTTGTAAGCTAAATCGGGATTTATCAGAGACTTAGAACTGCCGGTGTCGACTAAGAAGTTTGCATTTATTTCTTGAATTTTGATATAAGGTAAATTTGCTTTTAAAGCGTTTACTAATATTACGTCTGGTTGTGTGGATATGGGATGTTAGTAAAATCCTGAGTTGCATTTTGAGGATTGTTACATAAGAAAATATCCTGGTTGTCTGTTACATCATTATTAACATGTGTAGAGAGATAATTATTATAATCGTAAGGATATTGAGTTTCAAGTTCAGATAAATATGGGTCAATATTTTCTAGAGATTCTGTTGGGAACTCATTTTGATATTCAAATAAATTTTCAGTTTGATTATTATTTAATTGTTGAATTTGATTTGGATCACTAATGGTTTGATTCTAAAGTTCGTTAGAAATATATTTTTGTTGTTTAGGCTGGAATCTTGTATTACCAGAAGATGTGTCCATAGGTTCTGGTTTATAGTTTTGGGAATTATTAGGTGAATTAAATTGTCTTGAATTATTTTGAGAAACTGGATGATGATTTTGACTCTGGAATATTGTTTGACGATTTTGGTTTTGAAAAATGGGGTGATGATTTTGGTTTTGAAAAGTTGGGCGATTATTTTGGTTTTGTAAAATTGGAGGATGAAAAATTGTTATTGGGACGCCAATTATAAGAATTGTTATTTGGTTGGAAATTTGGTCTGGACTGTGATGAATTCATAAGAGGTGTTGAGTTTTGTCGAAAAAATGTGGGAATTGATTGATTATTTCCGAAATTTGATGAAAAGTTAGGTGTTGGTTGTCTATAATTAGGATTTTTAGCTGGTGTAATTCTTAAACGAGGTCTAAAAGTAGTGTTTGAATTTATTTGATTATTTTTTTGAGTAGAATACATATAGTTTTCTTCCTCAATAACTAAGCTCAATGCTTTTTCTAAACTATCAGGTACTCTTAATCTAACATTTGTTTGAATAGGTAAAGGTAAACCTCGTATATAGGTTTTTAAAGCTAAATTATTATAATTTTCAAGTTGAAGTCTCCGTTCAATATCACTAATATTACTAAACGAATTTAATTTTGAAATAATTAAACTACGAGCGTCTTGACAACGCATGCCAAAATTATAGGGTGATTCATTTTAAAATGGTTTTAAATTAATTAAATCTTGAATAAGACAATCAATATTACGTTGATCGCCAAAACTTAAATTTAAAGCATCTTTAACATCCTTCCATGTTTTTAACTCTATTCTAGAACCAATTAATGTTTGTGCACGTCCTGCGAGTTTGCCCAAGATAGCTTTTAATAGAAATGTATTTAAAGGTATGTCAGTTTCACTAGCAAATACTGATATTAAACTTTCACAATTTCCAATAAATATTGTTAAAGTATGAGGGTTTCCATCATAATGAAGAATAGAATCTAAATATAATTTTAGTAATTGATAATTTACTGAAGGAGTAGACATTTCTAAGTTTAGAGTATTATTTAAACTGTTTTCTATAGGACTATCTGGTTCGCTTGATGTTAAACTTTTTTCTAATAATATTTCTAAAGTACTAATATCTATATCACTCATAAATTACTATCAAAAGGAAATTAAGGAAAGAAAAGTACTTACAGAAGGAAAATTTTGATCATCTTCTTATTTCTAGCTTAAGTCTAGTTCTAGGTTCAGTCGATGCGGTACCAAACCCAAGATCTTCTTACTTCTAACTTATTTCTAATTCTTATAGATTCGATCGATGTTAGACCAAACCCAAGATGTAATCTTCGTTTTTCTTTACTTCTTCGAAGTTAACGATTGATCGGTTCAGAACTATCGGATTGTATTCGATATTCGCTCGAACAAGTCAGACAGTTCGATATTCACTCGATTTAAACCGGTCACTAAAGTTCGACATTTTCGGCAAATCGTTGGTACGAAAAGCTCACGTACTATACGTTAAAACTCCGAAAATCCTACTACGACTGCGCCAATGATATTTCATCACTCCGAAAAATACTTTTTAAAAAACGAAAAAATTACTGTTTAAGACGTTTATTACATGATTATTCATTTATATTGTTTTTAAAAGAAATACAACGTAAGCGAATATTATACATGGGTCAGACATTGTCGTTTCTTAACTCGCACTAAAACCGGAATTTTATTCAATTACGAAGATGCACCATGACAGAAGTGTATGCTGTGGACGAAATGGCAGCTTTACGTGCCAAATCAGTGCTTCTACCCCGTACCATTATGAATTAAATCCCGTTGAATTAATATGGACGCAAATAAAAGGGGCAGTTGCTCGAAAAAATACATCGTTTAAACTGAATGACGTAAATCTATTGTTTGAACGTGCCGTATAGGCCGATTTATAAACTTGCAGTTGCCGTTTCCACTCGCAGTTGCCGTTTCCGTTGAAAGTTAAAAAGCTACTTTCACATTTGCGCATTTATATTCTCCGTTGCTGTTACCGTTCGCCGTTGAGCGTGACGTTCCCTGACGCTCAGACATAACGAAGTTTTAAGTTTTGCAGTTCGCTGCTCGTGCCGTTCGCATATTAACCAATCAAAAGCCTGGTCGTTTGGCAAGGTTCGAGTTTAGTGGGTTTAACATAACCTTAAATATGTTATTAAAACCTGGGTAGCTGATTTACGTTGATTAAGATTTATTTTTATTGATTTGATGATTTGTGCTTTGTGAAGAATGAATTTCGATATGGATGAGAATAATGTTCTTCGTGACATTGACTCAAGAAATCATTGTAGAAGTAGAAAGAGGTAATAAAGATAAAGATTATCTACCCTGAACACAACGGCGGCAAACATCAAACGTCAAGTTTATAAATTGACACTAACAACGGCAACTGCAACGTCAAACAGCAACGGGAGCGGGAACGGTAACGGCGACGGCAACTGCAAGTTTATAAATAGACCTTAAATGACGTGAAAAGCAACAACTGGAAAAATTGCATCGAGCATGTTATGTACATGTTATCAAAGAAGGTTCGGCTATGTGGGAGATTGACAATATTTGTGATGCACCATATTACGATAATATTACCTAGCAACTATTTTTATTGTTATATTTTTTCGTTACTCATTGTCAATACTACTTGCCTTATAACTGAATCATTTTTAAATTTTACTTAGTTTTAAATAATAAATCAATGCGTAATTCATACAAATTGTTTTTAAAAATACGTGTTTCGTTTACATTTCAGTTTATCTGTGGCTCAATATAAGTTTAACTATTTATATTCATAATTAAAATAAAAATTCGACATATTCCGTTGCTTCCATAAAATAAGCCAAAAGAAAAACAATCAATTACTTTCAAATTATACAATTCTGATTTATACAAAACATTCATTTCATTCTCAGCTCACGTCACTGACTACCGTAATAACTTAATTTTTAATCTCTTGACAATAGAAACTCATCCTGATACGAGGTAAAACTACCTGCCCGACACAGAAGTACAGAAAAATGTATGTTCACGATAATATTTTAATAATACTTGGATGGTTGATCCTGTATTGGTTTTGCGAGGGTCACGAAGATTTATTGCTCCGCCGAATTTATAAATAAACTATAATATTACAAATAATTCCGGTCTCTGCTTTATGAAATCCCTATCAGCGCGCCTATGAAACTGTTTTGGCGATAAGATCTAAGACTTGATCCACCTTGTGATTGACTTAATATATATTTTAATAGAAAAAAGAAGAAGATATTATATTACAAATACTAAAGCTTTGATGTTATTAGCCCTATGGGGATATCCTCGATATCTTTTTCCCATTTAAGATCAGTATAACTGTGCAATGATATAGAAAACCAGGAAAACTATATCTGCTGATATTTACAATTATCACTTAAGAAAACAGTTTAAAAGCGGAGAACTCCCTAGATTTATCTGTTCATTGATGACTTCATATTGTGGGTTTCTTAAGTGTCTTCTAATTTCCAACTCTTCAAGGAAATCCAGCTCTTGTTTCTTATCACAAATATATAGTACTTCTAGTTCTGTGCTAGGTGTCAATTAATGTTGGGTGTCAAGTAGATGTTTTGCGTAGTGAGATATTTATCTGGTTGTTTGAATCTCTATGCTCGTTGTGGTGGTTATTTAGCAAGTGCCCCTCGTATACACTACCATCGAAGCATTAATCTTCGGGAAATACTTACCATTATTCATTGAGGTTAAATAAATATCATTGTTTATCAAAACTCACTGGAATCATATATTTAACACTACAATTTACCATGGATAACTTACACTATAAACATTGATACTATTAATAATTATAGAGAAATGAACTCTCTCTTTTATATAGGAAATTATATAAATGCATTGTTAAACCAAAACAGTCGATGATCTTTCCGTCGACCTTGCTGACTACATTATTTATTATTAAGACGCGTCAATGATATATTTTTACAAACAGTCGTGATTCCTCAATATATTCCTAACCTTACTACACCTTGTCAGTGACCTTCAAGTTCCCTGGCCGCTAGCAATATTTGAAATTAAAATCTAGTTACATTTAATTAAATCTAATAGTGTCTTTTGGGATCATCACATCATCCCCTCTTGGAAGAGAAAAATTATCCCTGATAAATTTTCGATACTAATTATAACGTTAACGATTCTCGCATTGTTTGTTTATTACACTAATTGTCTTGTTTTGTTTTTAAACACTGCTTGTTTGTTTACGATCTCACCTCACTTGATTACAAATATTGTCGTTATTGTATTTATACAACCGATTTTTATGAAAGATTTGGTTTTTATTGTTTTGAGATATAATCTCACAGTTTACTCCTTTTACTTCCGTCATTTTGAACGGACCTGAATAATACGGATCGAACTTATTTCTTTCTTCATTTTTCAGAATTACCGTATACCCCACCCTAAAGTTTACGGGTGACGATTCCTTTTCGCTTTTATTTACTATGATTTGCTTATTTTTTATCAAAAACTGCTTGGCTCTTTCATTGGCGTACTGTAACTTATATTTCAATTATTTATCATATTTTTTAAAAGTGTAACATGGTTCTATTTCTACATTTAAATATTCTGGTATGTTGGGTTTTCTACCGTATAACAACTCAAAAGGTGTGTATCCGTGATACGTGTTTGGTGTTGTATTATAACAATATGCAAACATTTTTAAAAACTCACACCAGTTATCTCTAGAATCTTTAATAAAGTTTCTTATGTACTCATTAAACGTTCTGTGTAATTTTTCACAACTGCCTATTGATTCGTGATGATATGCCGATGAAAAATCGTGTTCTATTTTTAAAAGTTCCGCTAAGTTCTTCATTATTTCGTTCTTATATTCTGTTCCTTGATCCGTCCTTATTTCCTTCATCAAACCATAGTTTGGTATAAAGTTGTCAAATATAGCTTTTGCGATTGTGGCTGCCTTTTTGTTAACGACCGGTATCATGTCCGCGTATTTTGTATTTTGTATATATATATATATATATATATATATATATATATATATATATATATATATAATATCAAACGGTTTTATAGATGTGTCCGTGATGACAAATTTCTCTTTATGACTGGGTTTTGCTTTATTCACTTGACATTCATGGCAATTCTTTACATACTTCCGTACGTCTTTCTCCATGTTTTTCCATCTAAAATTTTCTCTCAGTTTCTTTAATAACCTATTGTTTCCTACATGTCCTCCAAACATTGGATCGTTGTGATATCTTTTTAGAATCTCTTGAATCTCTTCTTTCCGCTGTACCGTTTTTGGTACTTCGCATATACATACTTGTAAGTTTTTCATCCTTTTATTCCCTTCTTCTATAAATTCTCCTATTGTGCACTTTTTGAATATATAATCATTTGCATATATCATCATTCTTTTTACTTCAAATTTTACCGAAAGCTCCTCAAGCTTTTCCAACGTTCGTCCTAAGTCGAAGTTGTGTATTTCGGTAAATAAGGCTTCACTAAATTTCAATTTATTTTTGATCCGAATGCTTATCCTTAGCGAGATACGATTATTTTCAATGTGAAAAATTGACAATTTATTCACCTCTTAGTTGTTTGAAACGTTTATCATTGAAGGTTGTATTAAAAGTTTTCCGATTGGTTTTGTTATTTTCCTTACATGTTCATTTATTCCATCCTGTATGTATTTCTAATTGATTCTTCCTTTCTTCTAGTTCTTTTAGACTATGTACGTTATCATTTATCAATAATGTATTACCGAGTATCTTAGTTTTTGCTCCACTTTCTCTTGCCTGTTTCATATATCGTATTAGCTGTTTTCTCTGTTCCAGTACATCTTTTGGGTAATATTCATCAATATATATATCCTTTTAATTTATTCGTTCCTTCCAAAGTTTTTACTTTCTTATTCACATCTTTCATTATTATTAGTACTGGCCTATTTTTGTTACTGTTTCTGTTTTCTATTCTTTTATATTTCAAAATATCTGAATTAACTTCTACTGTATTATTAACCTTTTTCATTACATATTCTAATTTATTTTCTATTTGTTCCTCATCTTCTTCGTTGCCTTCTTCTATACCATGTATTATCAAATTCTTCTCTCTAAAATTTTTCTGGGTCTGTGTCATGTTTCCTTGCAATAATTCGGTTTCTTCCTTTAGATCCATATTTTCCATCCTTAATTCGTAATTTTCATTCTTTAATTATGCTATTTGTCTGCTCATTCCTTCAATTTTTCATTCTATCTCGCATATTCTTGCGTTATTGTTGTTACGATTGTTGTAATTACTATTCCTGTTAAATTTCCTCTCCTTGTTGTAGTCTATGTATCTGCTATAAGCGTTCCCTGGGTTGTATTGTCTGAATGTCTTAACTTGTGAGTTGCCGTAGTACAGTCCGCTGTTGCTTCCTCTCCTATGATTGTACCTAAAGTTAAAATCTGATTTCCTGAAGAAATTCCTATTGTCCTTCATGTGTAATACTTGGTGTTGACTTACTATGCCTTCTACTGATAACAGCTTAGATAGTACTTCTTGCGTGTTTTCGAAGCTTCCCGCTGCTATGATCGTTTTCGTTGCGTCCGCTGTGACGTTCATCGTCACATCATTAATCATTGCTTCTTTGGTGTATTTTTCAGCTAGACGTTGTGGCATACCTTCCGACACATATGCTGCCTATAGCTTCTGTGCCAGTTTCTCTATTTCTGTCGCGTATTACATTATGTCCTTCCCATTTTGCCTTACTTTGTTAAGTTTCGCTAAGAGAAGGCTTGGGTTATCTCCTCTTATTCCTGATTTGAGCTTGTTCCTAATTTCTATGATAGAATTTTCTGTCGTTATCAGGCTTCTAGCTTTTCCAGTCAGTCTTGTTTTAATTAGTAGTATCGCATTTTCTTCATTACCAGTCGCGTTTATTTGTAACAAATCTAACGAATCTAAAAACGATTCTAACTTACTTGCTTCTCCATTGAATTCAGTAGGTAGTACCTTACTCGCGAAGTTAAAAAAATCATTCATACTCGTCGTCATTTTCAACTGTATGCTTATTGCTTGTAATACACCCGTATCGATCTCTTCAAATATAGAGGTAGGTATTGTAACAGTGCAGTTTAGCGCTTGAAATGTCCTAAAAGTTTTATCCCTAATCCAATCCGAATAATTTTTACAACTTTCTTGTTGGACTAAACTTAAGTTTTTCCAATTTTCACCTATCAACTTAGCAAAGTTATTATAAAGAATGATTATCCCATTAATTACTTCAATGTGTATATCTGGATTTTCAGGAGTTTCCTTTTTCAAAACCCTTTTTCCCTGTTTATTTATTTCTTCTACGATAGCCTTTAGCTTGTCTTCGAAATCTTCCCACGTTATTGACGTTTAAAAGATCTACCAATCGTTCATAAAATAGAGTGTATAAGTACTTACAATTTTATACAGTCAAAGTTCCTGACGTCTGCTTCGCTGCTATTCCTCGGTTGATGTCTCTTTTGGGATCATCACATCGTAATTGTTCACTGTATCTGATTCCAAAATTCTTAAGGGTTTGACCCAAATAGACAGCATTGCATTCTGGACATTTAAGTTTATATATACCAGACTTCTTTAATAGGGATATTTTTGTTTTTACATTTAACAATTTTGTACTCACATGACTTTCTGTTTTACAAGAAATTATTTTATTTGTTGCTAAAGATATTATCTTTGAAATATTATTAGAAATATTACCTGCATATGTGATGGTTGTTTAATTTTTTATTTCTTTAGTTTCTTCATGAAATATTAGTTGTACTGCCACTTTTTACTCTTTTTTATTAATTAATTTATTTATCATATGTAATGAATAACCGTCGGAAGTTGCTATTTGTTTAATTGTATTCATTTCTCTATCAAAATTACATTTGTTCATAGGAACTGAAAATGCTCTAAATATCATTGAATTATATGCTGCTTATTTATGTGTCATGGGATGATTGGAACTACCTATATAATAGTCACATCAGTGTGTTTTGGTTTTCTGTAAATTGAATAATCAAGTACATTATTAACTCTTTGAATTTTTAAATCAAGAAAATTGATTGAGTTATTTTATTCAACTTATAATGTAAATTTAATTTTTGGGTATAAATTATTAATATGGTTGAAAAATACATATAAAACAAGCTAATATGTCATCTACATGTCTATACCAAAATAAGATATTTTTTGAAATATCACTTTCAAAGATTTTTCGTTCTAAACTGTCCATAAAAATGTTTGCCAAAATTGCTGATATATGGCTTCCCATTGATAAACATTAATACATACATCAAATAAATTAAGTATATCTGATATTATTCCTGAATCAATATTTTTATCTTCTAGTAATTTTCTTATAAGTGTTAGACACTCCTTAGGAGGAATTTTAGTGCACATATTCGTAACATCAAATGAAATGAAGTTAGAGTTATCTTGTAAGTTGAATATTTTTAATTTTTTCGTTAGTTCTATTCAATTTTTGAGTATTTAGGCATATATCCGTAATTATTAAGTATATTGTTAAGTTTTTTTACTAATATATTATTAGCAGTATTTACATAAGAAACTGCAGGTCTAATTGGTTTCGATATTTTATGTAATTTAACGGTTTCATATAATTGTGGAGAATGAGGATTTTTGTTTATGATGGACCTCTTTTCGTAATCACTTAAAATATAATTTGAATTATTAACAATATCTCTTACATTATTAGAAAACTTTTCTGTTGGGTCTGCTCTAAGAACTTGTACATCGCTAGATTCTATAAAGTTATATAATTATAATCTTTAGTTGTCAAGATAAAATGTTAAGGAGGCAGCTCATCTTATTATATATCCCACACAAATCACAAATTTTGGGATTACTAAGGGTTTTTAACCAATAACAAAAAAATTACCACATGGTATAGGTAAAACCTACCTCGTTTCTTGGTTTCTACCAAATGCCAATTCAAAAAACTTCCTATCCAAAGAATTCAAGGAGATCACTTTGTCTCTCCCACAACCTAACAAATACTGTATCCTTGACAATTTCTCTTGGTGGTCTAACTAGTAGGTACCAATAAATCAAAAATACTGATTTTACCAAAAGTCAGTGGCGTATCCCAAAATCAACAAGTTACAAATTATAAAACCATCACGTATGCACGTAATATTTCTAATCATATTTCAAAGATAATATCTTTAGTAACAAATACAACAATTTCTTTTAAAACATAAAGTAATGTAAGTACTAAATTGTTAAATGTAAAAACAAAAATATCCCCATTAAAGAAGTCTGATATATATAAACTTAAATGTCCAGAATTTAATGCTGTCTATTTGAGTAAAACCTTTTAAAATTTTTAAATCAGATACAGTGAACATTTACGAGCATACAGATTAAAACAACCAGACAAATCCCACTACACAAAACACCTACTTGACACCAAACATTCATTGACACCTAACACAGAACTCGAAATAAACATATTTGTGATAAGAAACAAGAACTGGATTTCCTTGAAGAATTGGAAATTAGAAGACACTTAAGAAACCCACAATATGAAGTCGTCAATGAACAGATAAATCTAGGGAGTTCTCCACTTTTAAACTCTCTTCTTAAGTGATTGTAAAGATCAGCAGATATAGTTTTCCTGGTTTTCTATACCATTGCACAGTTATTCTGATCTTATATGGGAAAAAAGTTATCCAGGATAGGGCTAATAATATCTTAGCTTTCATATTTGTAATATCATATATTCATCAAATGAAAATGTAACTTCTGTCATTCTGACGATGATATTTAATATCGAAACAATTGTCAATCTAATTTCTTAGAATTTTTAACATTTTTTCAATATATTGTGGAAGTATCTAGAAACAGTTAGTTTCATTTAAAACAGTAATATGAGTAGATTCCACAAAGTGAGGGTCGATATAGTAAATTTCATTAAAAAATATATCATTTTTTATTTTGCAGGCAAAACTCATTAAACAACTTGGTCTCGGAGGTGGAATGGTGTGGGCATTAGATTTGGACGATTTTAGGAACCGATGCGGTTGTGGACACCATCCGCTACTAAAAACGCTTAATAAAGAATTAAGAGGACTGAAATCAGACATTACGGTGTCGAATTGCACTTAATATTTGTGATTTTTTAGCCTGATTGTTTTACTAACATTTAGTAGAATGGAGAACTGACATTATAATACAAAAATTGAAATGATGAGAATATTACGAAGTTTATTATTATATATTTTAAGAAAATAATTCACGTTTTATAAATGTTTGTGGCAATATTCTAATATTGAACACTCTGTCAACCTTATTATCTATTGGGGATATGAAAAACTCTGGCTACTTTATAAAGTATGGAACTAAAAAAGATTTTTACCAATCATATTTAAATAACAAGGCAGTGAACTTTTAACAGGCGATTTTGCATAGCAGCTTGTAAATGTTTAAAAACTAAGTCAGCAATTTTTTTGATATAGACAAATATCTAAACTTCTTCATCTTCTATTAAGCTTATCCGGATTGCGATCCGTGTCCTCTTCCGCCCTTTTTTTCCATGACCCTAGCAAGTATTTTCATATCCTCCAGATATTTTCCTTTATTTCGATCCATTGTCTCCTTGGTTTGTCTACCTCCATAATTTTGATATTCTCACTATATACCCATACCAATTTAACTGTTACTTTTTTATTTTATCTATTATAATTGTTTGCCCAGTCATGTCCCCTATGTGTTTGCTTCTGTTTTTCTTCCTTTTCGTTTTTACTTTTATTTTTCTTAAATGCTTGATCGAAACAAATATATGAGAACAGAGCTATCTGTATGTAAATTACAAAAAGCAAAAAATATAGGACAGATACTTACAATACACCAAGAAACTATAATTTCACAGAGGCCTGAATAAATTCAAAATATGATCATGTAACTTAATTTCAAA
Source organism: Galeruca laticollis (assembly GCA_963921935.1). Lineage (NCBI taxonomy): Eukaryota > Metazoa > Arthropoda > Insecta > Coleoptera > Chrysomelidae > Galeruca > Galeruca laticollis. Next base: position 109,676,607 of record OY998175.1, on the reverse strand, counting down.
GATATTGTAAAAAATATAACTCGTATATAATATATGGTTATGTTTTGACTGAAATGCCATGTCACCAAATTACAAAATTATGAAAAATACATTTCCGATGTAGGATAAGTTGAGGTGGAAACAACTATTTTTGTAAATTTTAATGGTAATAGTATGTTGTAATTTTTTCCTCATTTGGAACTTATTTTAATGTTCATTGGAAAATAATAGTAGTAGTATGTAGTTCAATCCCCTTTTTCTAAAAATAGTTCTCTTCTTTGTAACGTTTGTCATTACGTTTAAAAGGATACGAATATATTTTTAATTTATTAATAGGTTAATTATAACACTAATATGTATACTAAAATGCAAATGTATTGAATAAAAAAAATTCTATAACTTTTCTAGTCTTTCTAATTTGTATACCATAAAATAACATCCGTTTTGACATGAGGACAAGACGATTAACTCCATGACAATTTCGGACCCTATAAGAACAGACTGAAGTAGGTATGCCAACTCCCTACAGTCCCTTACGGGTAACGTTACTAGGCCCATTAGAAATAGTGCAGAACTTGAAGTGGCTAGTGATCAACTCCAAACAGCCCTCATATCTGCCTACCATGATAACTGCCCACTAAGGGAAAGGTAGGTACCCCTTAGTGGAGCAAAACACTAGAAATAAAAATAAAGGAGATCCGGCGCCTCTTCAACCGGGCCAAAAAGTCAGGCTACTGGGACAATTATCGCAGTTCTCTACCGGAGTACAACAAAGCCATCAGAAAGGCAAAAAGTCCTGGAGGAAGTTCTGTCAGTTATATAATACACAAGATTCTCTCGAGAAATCCCGCACGTGAAGTGGGGTCACTGAAAAGACCGAACGACACTCATACGGACTCTATAAAGGAAACGTTAGAGATTCTACTACAGAAGCACTTCCCAGGTAGTCATATTCTGGAGGACAAGCGGCAGTGCCTCGTCCCCGCACGGCCGGCTAATCGGCCTGGTGGAAACGACTGGACATTCGCAGCTAAAATTGTCTCTCCCAACAATATCATATGGGCGGTAAACTCCTTTTCCCCCTTTAAATCACCGGGAGAGCCTAGACATCCTGGTGCCGGTTTTGGTAAAAACATACAGAGCAAGCCCAGCCTGTAACTATATTCCACAACGGTGGACGATGGCGAAGGTTATATTCATTCAGAAATCAGGTAGAGTGGACACCTCTCTAGCCAACTCCTACCGTGCCATCTACCTATCTTCTAAAAACCTTAGAGAGGATCCTAGACAAGTACATTAAGGAGGTATCCCTACGAAACCTTCCGTTGAATTTCCACCAATATGCTTACCAAGCAGACAAGTCGTCAGAACTTGCTCTAATCAACCTTGTAGGCAAAATTGACAATTCTCTTAAAAACCAAGAAATTGGGCTGGGTGCCTTCTTATACAATGAAGGTGCGTTCAATAACACCCTCCCCCAGTCTCTATTTTCGGCTCTTCAAAGGAGAGTGATAGAAAATCTAATATGTAACTGGATCTACAACATGTTGACCCACCGCAACATTTCAGCACCACTGCAAGGTGAGACGGTCAGATTTAGGCCTGCCAGAGCAACATCTCCTCATCCTCCCCAAAGGAGGTGTACTATCCTCTCTAAGCATGATGTGGAGATCCGATGGTATGCAGATGACCTAGCAATCCTAGTTAGGGGTAAGCATGGGGAAATTATTTATTTTTATCCCTCAACAAGCCCTAAACACGATAAGCAGATGATGCGATAGGCAACAGATGTTTGTGAACAAAACTGTAATCGTTCCATTCACACTAAGAAGAAAACTAGATAAACTTCTGATACCCTTAGTATCTGGACTGATAATCCAGTTTTAGGAAGAGGTCAAATATTTGGTTATTATTTGTCGTGTATTAGGCAACACACAAAACACAGTGTTACCATAGAACTATTCTTTTACGCCTATCCCTCTACAAACTTAACCTAAAAAATGGTTTTAAAGAACAACACATGTATTTTTGTGACTATATAATTTATTTTATCAAATGTAGGCAGTATGCATCATTTTTTCTGGTGACGAGGATGGTATAGTGGTCAGTATCCCCGCCTGTCACGCGGGAGGCACGGATATAGGAATACAAAATGAACATAGATTAGGGAGGGAAAAACGAACCACTGTTCAGTAAATGACCGCAGCGCGTTCCGCCATCGCGTGACAATTTCTGTTGACAACACTCAAATATTACATCAATTAGCCGTTAAAAATTGTATTTATGTTTAGGTTATAAAAATAACTTCAATTTTTCCAATTTTTTTAGGGCATATTACGGCTAATTTTAGTTGCGTTTATTATTACTAAGAAGTAAGTAATATTATTAAATTAAATGATTTGATAGACATATCACATTAGAGAGCGTTGGGTTATAATTTTGTCTACCTGTTGTTTATTTAATGCTCCAAATATAAGTAGCAATTTCATATCATTATAATAATAGTTTACTCGTAGGTCAGTTCATTATTTTAATATACCTATTATTCATAAAAAAAGCTCTTTAAAATGCTATGCACTGTTTAGAGTATAAATATAAATCTATAGTGGAAATGTACCTACCTAAAATTTCAATAATTCCCGAAATAACAGTAACCAATGCATGATGTTACCTCTTTTTCTCAATGATTTATTCGATATTTCAAACTCTAGAAACTCTTTTTGGAAGAGGTATAAACACACGATAGTTTTGTCTAAGACAAATAAGAAAACACCTATTCTTGGCTTTTTGGTTTCTAGTCTTTATATATTTGCTACATTTGAATCCCAATGCAAAGAAGAAAATAACCTAAGATATTTACTCAGGAGCGTACCGAAGGGGGGCGGTAGGGGCGGTTCGCCCCAGGCCCCGCAGCACCATAGGCCCCCAAACGGCTAAAACATACAAATAGTTTTAAAAAACTAAAAAAAAATAAAAAATTATCAAGCCCCATGACGGCGAAGGCCTCCATATGCCAGAGTACTAAGTTTTTTTAATCGCGATTATTTTTATTTTGCATGGCTATTTACAAACTGAGCTGAGGTTAACATAAGCATTGTTTTGTCTGCACGAGTGCACGGCATGATAGTGAGTGTCCACTCTCAGTCCCCACCACCAATAACAAGAACCTTCGGCCCTCAACCACGACTTAGTGGTTAGTTAGTTATTCACCAAGCACGACTTTGTCATCACGTTTATAGTAAGTTTTGTTGTTACTGGACTCCATCGTATTTATCGAATGTTCCATATTTAAATATTGCAAGTTAAGTGTCGGCCTATTTCTATTGCCATAAACAATTTTTGAAGAAGCCTATTGCTATGTATTGTAGCTTATTAGTTGTATTGAGTCTTATCGAAATTTAATTTCATGATCAGGAATATTGTAATATCCTAGATTACTTCATGTTTTTTCAAATAACGAAGAGCTAAAAAATAACTAAAATAACTTGATTCTGAAAACAGTTATAAAAAATAATAAAACAAAAAATACAAATATAACCTGTTACAAGCCCTACTATATCTCTCATTCTTAGGTTTGCTTTTTTGGTATTTTAAAAATATACGCTAAAATATTATTATTATTTTTAGCTTTAGAATATGCGCCCACCACTTGTGCTGAAATGGACACTGATGTCGAAAGCAGAAATTGCAAGCGAGTCAAAAAGATGATACCAGGAGAAAAAGCCTCAGGATGCAGGTTTGACTCCACAGCAAGAATTGAAGCGTTCTATGTTAGAGTGTACTGACAACTTCCATATAGAACTGGAAAAAAGACTAACATCGATGAACAATGTATATGAACAGTTTAATGTTGTGCACTCAGAAAACATTGTAAGATCAAATGATGAAACGATAATAGGTTTGTTCTCACACGAGTTTCAAACCATCAGAAACAGTTAGGATTCTGCGCAATACATTTCTCCGCTTTCATACATAAGTTTCTGGTTGTTTGAAAACAGCTGGACGTTGGACAGTTGGAAAACCATCAGTCAAACCTGTGTGATCATCATCCAGCTGTTTTCTAACAATCAGAAACTTATGTATGAACTCGGAGAAATGTATTGCGCAGAATCCTGACTGTTCGAATTTGGTTTTAATTACCAAATTCTCCCGTGACTTTATTTCAATTTCCCCTGTATACTATATTTCGAATATTATGTTCAAAACAGATACCTAAAAATATCCTTAATTTCAACCTTTAATATTTCTTTATATAACTACAAAAAGTCATTTAAATTTACTAACACCTAAGAAAAACAGAAATAATCGTCTTCTGAAATTCCACTAACAACACCAAAGCTCCCGACACCTTATCTCTTCATAAAAACGCTGGTCCAAACCCTGTTATCTGTTACTACGAAACCGTTGAAAACCCCAAAAAAAACATCTCCATATCTGCAAAATTCAGTTGTGTTTGAACGTTACATTTTCAAATACTTGTATCCCATTGGCTAGTTTCTAACAGCTCCCTCATTCTTCGATCCTACGTCATCAAACATATAAATACTCCATAGACCCTACATTCGCTCTCATTCATCATTTAACGTGGTACGAAAAGGTACTCAGTTTAGAAGAGCACCGGCGTCTTACAATCCCGGGAACCACCATGTGTCTGTAATCATTAATCATTTTCATAAACCAACATAGTAGGTGCACAATACTTTCAGTTATCGCGAAAATAAGTGAAGTCTTAATTGTCGACGCAAAACAAATAAGTTATAACCTCGTGATAATATAAATCATATCGTGATATAAGTGTTTCATTACATCAAATACATCATCCCCAAAGTTCACAACATCCAAATGGTCCTTCGAATGCATCGGAAAAGAACAACGAAACTACACTCCCTCTAATTAGCCCGACGAAAAAAGGGTTAAATTAGAATATGGTCCTGTCGAGACCGGATAGAATCAGAAAAAAGTGAAGCAGTCCTAGCGAACAGAAGAGTGAAACAGCCCTTGGAATCCAGAGAATATAGACCCTCAACGTTCCCGAGAACTCTTCGAGAAATTCAGTCAACAGAAAACAGAACATTAGATAAGGTATTTATCAATAATAAACGATTTGTATATTTGCTTATCAACCAACGTAAAATTTTGTATAGTGATACGAAATTTAGTAATCTAACAAGGCAAAAACATTTAATCATGTTTTACAATTTAATATTTATCTTGGATTTCCAATAACATTATAATACCATTTATGTGAAACAGTCATGTATATTAATATTATAAGATAAGATAGTTGATTAAAACTGATAAATATTTTCATATACTTGCGTACCAAACTGTAAAAATCTCATAAATTTAACATACAGTGGGAGACGAAAGTCTGCACCCAAATATTTTCAAAATAACTAACATCGTTCTGGATTCATAATAAAAGTTTTCGATATATTTTTCATGCAACATAAACATTTATATTTATATTATACACCTGAATATTGATTAAGTACAATAACATCGTTGATATCTCTTATAAAACATACATTCATACTCTGTATTTGCTTATTGAACTTTTGATATTTATATTATACATTGGGATTTAAATAATTACACCTGGATGTGTTTGATTATAATAACGCTAATTGACAAAGTGATTGATATTTGTATATAACATACATTCATTGTACAGTGTGTCTCAAATAATTACATTTTAAGATTGTTATGGAACCACAATAACACTAATCGGTATTGTTGTGTGAGAAAACCAGGTACAATTACAGTGTCATTTAACTTGCAACGAGCCGTAGAAGACTGAAAAGGCACGGCTGGTAGCAAAAATATAAAACAAATATATTACGCTGATACAAAATAAGCATTGTTCAAACATAGCCATTGATTCATATTTAATGTTAACTATATAATTAATACATCATTTACAAAATGGATTCACTAAAGACGCAACGAGCTAGTTGCAAAGCAGCAATTACTCGCATTTACAACTGGTTCCATAACAATATGGACGAGTCAGACAAGTATGCTTTCAAATCCCGAATAGTCAACTTAGAAAAATATTACTGTAAATACTCTGAGATTCAAGACCAAATTGAAACCATGGCCGTAGATACTGAAGTAGAATTCGATGATAGAAGTCAGATTGATGAAAAATATTACTCATTACACTGCAAGCTACAAAATGCTTTCGAAAAATTAAACCCTACATTCAATCAACCTAACCAATTACCTGTACAGTCTCAGAGTGAAACTCATATTAGATTACCTTCCATAGAAATACCGATTTTCTCAGGAGATAGCACTAAATACACTGCCTTTATAGACCTTTTTAACGCACTTATAGTGAATAATACCCGGCTTACATCCAAGACTGAAAAATTCTACTATTTGAAATCATACTTGAAAGGTGACCCGCTCAATTTAATTTCTCAATTACCGGTAAATGAAACCAATTTTGATGTAGCATTGGAGTTACTGAATTCTAAATATAATAATACACGGCAGATTGTTACTGCCCATTTTAACCGTTTGACAGCCTGTAATAACATTTCAAAATGTACTGCCCAACAATTAAGAACATTCACGTCCGAAGCTAGTTCTATAGTAAAGTCATTATTAAATCTAAATATCAATAAGGAAGAGTTATTTGATGCACTAATCGTTCACATATTAAAAACAAAACTAGATTATAATACAAAAAGATCTCTTGAAGAAAAAGAGACTGATCAGAATTTAATTGCTAGTGATACTTTTTTTGATTTCTTGGAAAAAAAATGTACGGTCTTGGAAAACTTGTTAACCCAAGATCCCAAACCCGATACATCCCAACATCGTAACCAGTCTTCTAATGTGACCACACCAACCAACAGAGTAGCATTAATTGCAAACCAACATTCGTATCCCGAACAAAACCCACATCATAACAATAGGCAGCGCAACCAACCTTCGTCTAGCGTATACCCTACTTCCAATTATCCATCTTCAACATGCTCATTTTGCAAGGAAACAGGCCATAAAATTTATGGATGTTCCCAATTCGGACGGCTTTCTATTCCTGATCGAAGTAAATACATTACAGACAATAAAATGTGCTTTAGGTGTCTAGGTTATAAACACTCAATATCCAATTGCATCTCGGTAAAAACCTGTTCAATCTGTCAAAAACGACATCATACCCTGCTTCATTCAGACAACCCATCCATACAAACCTCGGATACAAGATCTTTTAACAGAAATAATAACCATTCACCTCCTGCATCTTCAGGACACCGCATTTATTCTCACTCTCATCCAGCAAATTCAAATGAAATAATCAATGACGGTCCTTCAACCTCCAGGAATAGTCGTGATGTTCCATCAGAAGAGAATAACACTCAACCCTTCCCTAATTTGACGATGCTCAACTTAAATGGAAGCCATGTGCTTCTCGCCACAGCTAACATTCTTATTTACCCTCAATCAGGCCCTGCAATTACAGCCAGGGCCCTCCTTGACCCTGGAAGTCAAAATTCGTTCATATGCTCCCATTTAGTTACTCAGCTGAATGGAAAAACATTTAAACAACCTCTCTGTGTATCTGGTATCTGTAATAATAACCAAAATATTGACTCAATGTTTAACCTAACATTTTACCCGACCACCAATGAATCATACTCATTTGAAACCACGTGTGCTGTTGTTAAGCAAATAACACGGTCCCTTCCTCAAGTCATGATCGATATACAGTCCTTAGCAATACCAACTCATCTCTTATCTTCATTAGCAGACCATTCTTTTGGTACCCCTTCTCAAATAGACGTTCTATTGGGAGCTGACATTTATTACACATTGCTAAAACCAGGCATTCACAAATTAGGCAAAAACCTACCTACCCTTATATCTACCTATCTTGGGTGGGTAATATCAGGTACGGTCCCCTCAGCTTGTATAAAGCACGATATCCCCATAGTCGCCATGACCCATTCTTTTCATTCCATAGTAAATGAACCACTACCCACTGTCGACACTTTGTTAGAAAAATTCTGGAACCAAGAGGAGATTACTATACCCGACCAATTATCTGAGGAAGACATGAAAGCCGAGACCATATTCACCTCATCTTTGCAGACCCTTCCCAACGGACGATTTAAAGTAGACTTGCCCCTTATACATGAGTCGGCCCACAAAAATTTGGGAGACTCCTTTCTTGTAGCCAAACGCAGATTTCTGTCACTAGAAACTCGACTTTCTAAAAAACCCCAACTTAAAGAGCAATATAAAAATCTTTTGTTTGAATACATCCAATTACAACACGGAGAAGTTGTCCCTCTTACGTTGCAAACACCGCTATTAGATCACAAATACTTTGTTCCCCATCTTTGTGTTTTTAAAGAAAACAGTACAACAACCAAAGTCAGGATAGTTTTTGATTATTCAGCCAAAACATCCTCCCAGATATCACTCAATGACATCTCACTCAAAGGGCCCAGAGTCCAACCAGAACTACTCGACATCCTAATAAGATTCAGAAATTTTAAATATGCCCTTACGGCTGATATTTCTAAAATGTATCGTCAAATAGAGTTGAATGACCGCTTCCGATTCTTACAAAATGCGTTATGGAGAGACTCTCCATCGGACCCTTTCATTTGTATCCAACTCAACACAGTGTCATTCGGACAAACCAGTGCACCCTTTCTAGCATGTCGGGCATTGAAAGAAATAGCTCTACGAACTCCACAACATCCTGAAGTACAATTGGCACTATTGTCACAAACATATGTAGATGACATACTGACAGGAGCAAATTCTGTCGATGACCTCATTCAACTTCATCACAATCTCAAAAGCACTCTATCCCAATCAGGTTTCGAAATTCATAAAGTATGTTCCAACTCCTCTAAATTCACTACCGAACACTTAATAGACATTCCTTATGAAAAGAATCTCAATTTAGACGATAACCCTAGTAAGGTCTTAGGCATCACCTGGAACCCAAAAACTGACGTCTTACAGATATCATCCCCTGCCACTTTCGATCAAAAACTAACTAAAAGACTGATGCTATCCATTATATCCCAATGTTTCGACCCTTTAGGCCTGGTCAACCCTGTGATCGTTCAAGGAAAATTAATCATGCAACATCTTTGGCTGCTCAAGATAGCATGGGACGAACCCATCAACGATTTGACACTCATAGAGAAATGGCGTGAATTTGTAGAAAGCGTGACCCAGTTATCATCATTACATATCCCTAGGCACATATTTGAAAACAAACAAATATCACACATCGAACTCCACGGTTTCTGTGATGCCAGCTCATTGGCCTATGGAGGCTGTTTCTATCTGAGAACAATTTACTCGGATTCTTCCGCATCCTCACAACTTATCATCTCCAAATCACGTGTCGCTCCGCTCAACAAACCAATTACAGTTCCCAAACTAGAATTATGCGCCATGACCCTTGTATCAAAACTTTACGCACGACTCCGCAACATCCTTGATCAACAATTGAAAATCTCATCGTTCATTTTATGGTCCGACTCTCAAATAGCCCTATCCTGGATAAAAAGCATACCCACTAGATGGACAGTTTTTGTCTGCAACAGAGTCACTCAAATTCAACAAGCAACCCATTCCGCTACGTGGAGACATATTAGATCTCACCTAAACCCCGCTGACATCTTATCAAGGGGCCAGCCATTGGAATTCCCCAGTACCAAGTGGTTCTGTGGGCCTCCTTTTCTATGGGAATCCCCCGACGACACGTCTTGCCACGACACTTTTTCCTGTCTATCTGAACCCCCTGAAGCCAATAAAAAGTCACTCGTTACGATAACGAAACCACCAAACCCCTTCATAGTCTTAATAAACCGTTCATCATCTTTAACCAAGCTAGTCAGAACAATGGCATATGTATACAAATTTGTAAATATCATCCGTCATCCAGCTACTACACAAAGAACCTTCTCTAGACACAATCTAGACACTGCCTTACTTTTCCTTGTACGCCAGGTGCAAACACATAGCTTCCCAAACCTTTATCGCGCACTACAAAAGAATCAACTACCCTCAGATAAACGTCTTCTATCATTAAACCTTTTTGTAGACAATGATAATCTTATTAGAGTCGGAGGGAGACTCTCTCATTCCCCCGTTTCCTATGAACAAAAACACCCAATTCTACTGCCTGCTCATTGTCATTTCACGACCCTGGTCTTACAACGAGAACACATTCGTTTAGGACACAGTGGTCCTCAAAATGTTCTCGCCAATATCCGTCTAAAATTCTGGCCCATCGATGGCCTGCGTGAGATCAAGCGCATCATAAACAAATGCCTAATGTGCCATAGGTTCAAGGCCATAACGGCACAACAAATCATGTCTGATCTACCTGCACGTCGTGTAACACCTTCCCGTCCCTTCCAGACGACTGGAGTCGACTTCGCTGGACCATTCTCAATAAAATCATCTCATTTGAAGCGAGCCCCGGTATTCAAATCCTACATTGCCCTATTCATATGCTTCTCGACAAAGGCAATTCATCTTGAGTTAGTCTCTGATCTGTCCACAGATTCCTTTATCGCTTCATTGAAACGTTTCACTTCTAGAAGAGGACTTCCATCTGTGATTTACAGTGACAATGGCACGAATTTTGTTGGTGCTAATCATTATCTTACTGACGTATCTCACTTCCTGACAAAAAATTTTTCTCCCATACATGATCACCTACTCACATCATCAATAGACTGGAAATTCATTCCCCCCAGATCCCCACATTGGGGTGGTCTCTGGGAAGCCGGAGTCAAAAGCGTTAAAACTCATCTAATAAAATTGCTTGCTACCTCCACTTTTACTTTCGAACAGTTCAGTACCATACTGACTCAGATAGAAGCCATACTCAACTCACGACCCTTACACCCCCTTTCAACTGACCCTACTGACCTACTGCCATTAACTCCAGGCCATTTTCTCATAGGAGCACCTCTAATGGCACTTCCAGACAAAGATTTATCCTCTCTCCCTACGAACCGATTAAAATTCTGGCAACAATGCACTCATGCTCAACAAAACTTTTGGAAACGGTGGTCTGTCGACTACCTCAATCAATTGCAAAATCGTCCCAAATGGACTACCCCATCTAAAGATCTCACTATAGGGACCATGGTCTTAATCAAGGACGATGACTCCCCTCCCTTACGATGGCCTTTAGCACGCATAACAGATGTCACAGTTGGCAAAGACGGTAAAATCCGTTCGGTCCAAGTTAAAACCGCTTCAGGAATTTACACTCGACCTATTGTAAAGATCATCCCGTTACCCATGCCTGATTCCTCAGAATCATAAATAAGAAATGTCATTATACCTTGTTAACGTGTCGAAGCGTTCTCTCGCTGCACAAATACACAACCTTATACGTAAAGAGGATCTCTCTCACAATTACTCTTATATTGGTGGTCACATTACTTGTACTTATACGATCATGTCACATCATTAATCAATCACACATTAACCTTTCAAACATTAAAACATTACTCTATTACACTCACCCTCACTATACACTTCATCCCTCCGCGTAGAAAGGGAGTAGCGCAAGCTACATTGGAGTTTTCACGTTCTCCGAAGAAAAACGTTCCCTTTCTTACCCAGCACCATTCATTCTGATACAATAAAAACCCGGAAAAAACACCCACATGAGCTTTCCATGCTCTCTCATGGAATTTCACACCCCTTCACAACTTGGTCCCCCTTTTTGTTTACATATGCCCGAGGTTCCTGGACCGTTACTCCTTAAACAAACTGGTACCACAATTGCTTTAACCTAGAGTCGACGCTTGGCGTGACGTAAGTCGCTAGGCCCCAATCGGACCGGGTAAGCCTCTGCCGGTGGCGAATTGCGCTGGTACATAGATCCAGTAGGCCCGAAAAAACTGCCGCTTGGCCCTTTCCTATCTCTCTCATTCCTTCATCTTTCTTTCTCATGAAACTTAACCCACACCTTACTCTTCTACAACATAATCATGTACTCAATCACTTACACTCTCTCTTTCCTACTATATTACGTACTTCTTATCGTTTACAACTCTAGTCCATTTCTAGAGTATATTGCTTATCTTCTTATCGTTTACAACTCTAGTCCATTTCTAGAGTATATTGCTACATTCTTATCGTTTACAACTCTAGTCCATTTCTAGAGTATATTGCTTACAATCTTATCGTTTACAACTCTAGTCCATTTCTAGAGTATATTGCTTACACTCTTATCGTTTACAACTCTAGTCCATTTCTAGAGTATATTGCTTACATTCGTTACATTCATGACGTTAGAGTCCTTACAACACTCTAACCCCAAACCTTATTCATTCGTTACATTCATGACGTTAGAGTCCTTACAACACTCTAACCTCAAATCTTATTCATTCATTGCATTCATGATGTTAGAGTCCTTACAACACTCTAACCTCAACATTTATTCAGTCGTTACATTCATGACGTTAGAGTCCTTACAACACTCTAACCTCAACTCTTACATTCGTTACATTCATGGTGTTAGAGTCCTTACAACACTCTAACCTCAACATTTATTCATTCGCTACATTCATGATGTTAGAGTCCGTACAACACTCTAACCTCAACATTTATTCATTCGTTACATTCATGACGCTAGAGTCCTTACAACACTCTAACCTCAAATCTTATTCATTCATTACATTCATGACGTCAGAGTCCTTACAACACTCTGACACACATTAGATACCTTTACAACCCCTACACATATTTACATAGTTACTCTCAAAAATATTCACTTTCATTCACAATCCTGCATCAGAGCCCTATACACTCTCACGCTATCTAACCCTGTCACTAACATCAGCATTCGATGTCTGAGAACAGCCATCTCTCACCTTTCTTCCATTCTTCCCCCGCCCCCAATATGTTCGAATTTGGTTTTAATTACCAAATTCTCCCGTGACTTTATTTCAATTTCCCCTGTATACTATATTTCGAATATTATGTTCAAAACAGATACCTAAAAATATCCTTAATTTCAACCTTTAATATTTCTTTATATAACTACAAAAAGTCATTTAAATTTACTAACACCTAAGAAAAACAGAAATAATCGTCTTCTGAAATTCCACTAACAACACCAAAGCTCCCGACACCTTATCTCTTCATAAAAACGCTGGTCCAAACCCTGTTATCTGTTACTACGAAACCGTTGAAAACCCCAAAAAAAACATCTCCATATCTGCAAAATTCAGTTGTGTTTGAACGTTACATTTTCAAATACTTGTATCCCATTGGCTAGTTTCTAACAGCTCCCTCATTCTTCGATCCTACGTCATCAAACATATAAATACTCCATAGACCCTACATTCGCTCTCTTTCATCATTTAACGTGGTACGAAAAGGTACTCAGTTTAGAAGAGCACCGGCGTCTTACAATCCCGGGAACCACCATGTGTCTGTAATCATTAATCATTTTCATAAACCAACATAGTAGGTGCACAATACTTTCAGTTATCGCGAAAATAAGTGAAGTCTTAATTGTCGACGCAAAACAAATAAGTTATAACCTCGTGATAATATAAATCATATCGTGATATAAGTGTTTCATTACATCAAATACATCATCCCCAAAGTTCACAACATCCAAATGGTCCTTCGAATGCATCGGAAAAGAACAACGAAACTACACTCCCTCTAATTAGCCCGACGAAAAAAGGGTTAAATTAGAATACTGACTGTTTCTGATGGTTTGTGACTCCTGTGAGAACAAACCTAATAACTCATATACATCAGTTCACAGCTACTTTCAATGATTTATAGGAAGAAGAAATGTTGCCAGAAGTGAAGAGGCTCAGAAGGCATTTGAAGGCTTCTATTATAAAAATTGATGATGCAACCTCATGGACATCACTACAAATGCTGACGTTTATTATTGAAATGGACTTTCGTGAATTGTTGCCAAACATAACAGAGGCTCTCAAACCGTTTCTCACTATTTGTGTGTCCGTGGCATCTTATGAGAGGAGTTTTTCACAACTGAAATTGATTAAAAACTATCTCCGTTCTATCAGGAGCCAGTCTTGTGTGACAAGCTAATATCAATTGAAAATGACATTGCAAAACATGTGAATTTTGATGAATTCATCCAACAATTTTCAGAAGTCAAGGCTCGCAAAAAACATTTTAATGTGCTTCTTGATTTTACTTTTCTTTGAAATCTGCATGTCTTGCTTTCTCTCAATATTGTACAACATACATAGTAGTAGATAATGGGGCACCTCGCAACCGGAAGCTCGAAAGGAGACGCCATTTTTTATCCAGTCGGCCATTTTTTATCTTGGTAGATTTCTATAGTGGTGTCGGCCATTTTTTATCCGTCGGCCATTTTTTATCCTGTTATTGTCGATTTCTATCGCTAGATGGCGTATGTCATTTTTTGTAGATTTCTATAGTGGTACCGTCCATTTTTTATCCCGTAGATTTTATTTTAAAATTCCCATAGTCCTGATTGGAAACACTGACCTAAGCATACGTCGTAATTTCTAGAACCAAAGTTTTTATAACGCCATAAGGGCATTAGAAATTTATCTCCGTTATTATAGGCCATCATCAATCAATCGTCTTTTGTGATAGAGCTTTTCTTATATATGGAATGTACCAAAAAAAATGCAAAAAGGGTGTTATAAATTTGTGAAAAAGATATATATTTCTTATATACAGGGTGTAGTCATAAAATATGTTTAATGCACAGTCGTTATGGTATTATTTTGGGTAAGCGACGCATCAGTTGGATGGGCAGAGAGAAAAATAGCATTATTTTGGACAGGCGCATTGGTTACAGAAGTGCTTATGATTTTTTTATTATCAGCGTTCTTATCTCTTTTGATGCTCCCCAAGAGATAATAGGATGAGTAAATGTCAGCTGAAGGTCGACGGGGTTGACATAAAACAGCGTTACTACAATCAATAGACAGGGCGTGGACAATGCCATAAAGGTACTTGCATATATCTCTGTTATTATTGGGCAGATTGAAGTCGAACAAACGCCATTGTGATAGGTAGAGCATTTTACAGGATGTACAAAAAAGCATAAGACGCTACGATGTATCTCCATTGTTATTGGTCAGATTTCAAGGCACAAACGGCGTTATAGATTATTTTTTATATATAGGATGTCAAAAAAGGCACTCTGCTGTTAATGGTCTACTTTTCATAGAACAAACGGCTTTATAGATTATTTCGATATACAGTGTGTACAAGAAGATGTTATAATGCGCTACGATGTATCGCCGTTGTTATTGGCTAGATTTTCATGGGACAAACGACGTTATAGATTATTTCGATATACAGTGTGTACAAGAAGTTGCTATAAGACGCGCGTTCGTTACATTTTAATAATTATGGAAAAGGCATAGTATATTTTTTATAACCCCATAAGGACATTAGAAATTCATCTCTGTTATCATTGGTCAACATAGATTAATCGTCGTGGTGATAGAGCTTTTTTATATACGGAATGTACCAAAAAAGATGCAATAAGGGTGTTATAAATTTGTGGAATAGGTATATATTTCCTATACACGGGGTGTAGTCATAAAATATGTTTAATGCACAGTCGTTATGGTATTATTTTGGGTAAGCGACGCAACAGTTGGATGGGCAGAGAGAAAAATAGCATTATTTTGGACATGCGCAATGATTACAGAAGTGCTTATGATTTTTATTATCAGAAGAGTATAGACACACATTGAAGGAATTTACTAAAAAAAAAAGTAGAGAACGGTATAAAAGTGCAATGATATATAAAACCAAGGAAACTATATCTGCTGATCATTATAATTACTACTTAAGAAGACAGTTTGAAAGTGGAGAACTCCCTAGATTTATCTGTTCTTTGAAGACTTCATATTGTGTGTCTCCTAAGTGGCTTCAAATTTCTAACTCTAAATCCAGTTCTTGTTATGTATCACAAATATGTTGTACTTCTAGTTTTGTATTAGGTGTCAATGAAATTCCATACATTGTTAAAATCTCGAACTGAGGAATGAAATCAATAACGTTACTTTTTATAAAGAGAAAGAATAATTATGAAATTTAAATAATATTCTTAGAAATTCACGACGAACGAAATCAAGGTGTATATTAACATAAGATTCCAAATCATGTTAGCGTGATAACACCTAAGCTTATCAACGAGTTTTTCCGTTTTCGTCATTCAAGCGATAACATAGGAACTAAATTAACGATATACGAGTGAAATCAAAAGTGTCTATTAATAAAAATATTATTCAAATAGATCTCTCTCATTGTAATAATTTTTACGGTGCTGAATGATGTAATCTAAAATTCGATATACAGTGTGTACAAAAAGATGTATCTCAGTTGTTATTGGCTGGATTTTAATGGGACAAACGACGTTATAGATTATTTCGAAATACGGTGTGTACAAAAAGATGTATCTCAGTTGTTATTAGCGAGATTTTAATGGGACAAACGACGTTATAGATTATTTGTTTATATACAGGATGTCAATAAGGCATTCTGCTGTTATTTCATCAAGCAAACGGCGTTATAGACCTTCTTTTGTCGATATATGCCATATAAGCTATGTTGATCGATTTTATCATTTCTCTTGATATTTAGCACTGTTTACCGAGAACTAGTAACATTAAGCGACGATAGATTCGACCTAATGTAGCTTATTTATGTAAATTTCTACGATATTTGCCTATTATAACAGATATATGGCTAATATTGGAAGTTTCTAGAACGATTTAGACGAATGCATCGATTTTGACCAAAACTAAGTCCTGCTTTTGTTATCCCATCTTTGGTCGTTATATGCCACATACCTAACTATGTTGAGCGATTTAGTAATTTCTTCCGATATTTAGCAATATTTACCGAGAATTAGTAACATTAACCGACATTTGGATAGATTTAACCCAGCATTATATATGTAGATGTCCACAATATCTACCAATAATAAGAAATATATGGCCGATATTACAAGTTTCTAGAACGATACAGACAAATGCATCGATTTTATGCATAACAATGTCCAGTTTTCTTTTGTCGATATATGCCATATAAGCTATGATGATCGATTTTATCATTTCTCTTGATATTTAGCACTGTTTACCGAGAACTAGTAACATTAAGCGACGATAGATTCGACCTAATGTAGCTTATTTATGTAAATTTCTACGATATTTGCCTATTATAACAGATATATGGCTAATATTGGAAGTTTCTAGAACGATTTAGACGAATGCATCGATTTTGACCAAAACTAAGTCCTGCTTTTGTTATCCCATCTTTGGTCGTTATATGCCACATACCTAACTATGTTGAGCGATTTAGTAATTTCTTCCGATATTTAGCAATATTTACCGAGAATTAGTAACATTAACCGACATTTGGATAGATTTAACCCAGCATTATATATGTAGATGTCCACAATATCTACCAATAATAAGAAATATATGGCCGATATTACAAGTTTCTAGAACGATACAGACAAATGCATCGATTTTATGCATAACAATGTCCAGTTTTCTTTTGTCGATATATGCCATATAAGCTATGATGATCGATTTTATCATTTCTCTTGATATTTAGCACTGTTTACCGAGAACTAGTAACATTAAGCGACGATAGATTCGACCTAATGTAGCTTATTTATGTAAATTTCTACGATATTTGTCTATTATGACAGCTATATGGCTAATATTGGAAGTTTCTAGAACGATTTAGACGAATGCATCGATTTTGACCAAAACTAAGTCCTGCTTTTGTTATCCCATCTTTGGTCGTTATATGCCACATACCTAGCTATCTTGAGCGATTTAGTCATTTCTTTCGATATTTAGCAATATTTACCGAGAATTAGTAACAATAACCGACATTTGGATAGATTTAACCCAGCATTATATATGTAGATGTCCACGATATCTACCAATAATAAGAAATATATGGCCGATATTACAAGTTTCTAGAACGATACAGACAAATGCATCGATTTTATGCATAACAAAGTCCAGTTTTCTTTTGTCGATATATGCCATATAAGCTATGATGATCGATTTTATCATTTCTCTTGATATTTAGCACTGTTTACCGAGAACTAGTAACATTAAGCGACGATAGATTCGACCTAATGTAGCTTATTTATGTAAATTTCTACGATATTTGCCTATTATAACAGATATATGGCTAATATTGGAAGTTTCTAGAACGATTTAGACGAATGCATCGATTTTGACTAAAACTAAGTCCTGCTTTTGTTATCCCATCTTTGGTCGTTATATGCCACATACCTAGCTATGTTGAGCGATTTAGTAATTTCTTCCGATATTTAGCACTATTTACCGAGAATTAGTAACATTAACCGACATTTGGATATATTTAACCCAGCATTATATATGTAGATGTCCACGATATCTACCAATAATAAGAAATATATGGCCGATATTACAAGTTTCTAGAACGATACAGACAAATGCATCGATTTTATGCATAACAAAGTCCAGTTTTCTTTTGTCGATATATGCCATATAAGCTATGATTATCTATTTTATCATTTCTCTTGATATTTAGCACTGTTTACCAAGAACTAGTAACATTAAGCGACGATAGATTCAACCTAATGTAGCTTATTTATGTAACTTTCTACGATATTTGCCTATTATGACAGCTATATGGCTAATATTGGAAGTTTCTTGAACAATTTAGACGAATGCATCGATTTTGACCAAAACTAAGTCCTGCTTTTGTTATCCCATCTTTGGTCGTTATATGCCACATACCTAGCACATACAACTCTTTCCTTTTTTCTATTAGGCGTATGTTTAATATTATCTATTTTTATTTCAATTGTTCAACTTAGGTCCATTTCTGCAAATTCTTTTTCCAACCAATAGTTCGAGCAATAGAAAATTTCCGAATTTTCAACCTGTAATATGTAGCTCTCTCTGTGCTTAACTTCCTTTATAGCGGCAATTACCATTTCTGTTCATTCGGCAACTTGTTCTAAGCGTTGGCAATGTCTAAATTTAATACGATCTTTTATCTTCTGCATGGTAATATTTTTAGTTTGAGTCATATCTTCTTGGGTAAAAGGGATATTCTTCCATACCTCCGTGTAAAACTTTAAATTTTCTATCTTGGCGAATATGTTGCCTTGGTAAGACGTAATACCATTGGTAGTAAACGTAACAAACGTTTCTTCTGTAGGCAAACATATTATCTCCATACCATTATTATAAAGTATTGTAATATAACCATCTGCAATAAAAGCTGCTCTATTGTTGTAAACACTTAGAAATATATTTTTGTAGTAACCCTTTAAGAAGAAGACATTTTTTATGCCATCCTTTTCGGCTAACACACCAACATAAGTATATTTGTTTTTATTGTTTATGGTAAACGCCGACACTTTATACACACCTACAGGGTCTAGGTTTGCCCAATGGCTATAAAAATAGTTTCCTAATCTCTCCCTCAATTGTGTTATTTTCTCTTCTTTCTCCAGTAGACTTCTATATTCTTCCTTAATTGCAGTTGTCTTTTCGATAAAATCCAGCTGCCGCCTCTTGGTATCTAGCTCATCCATTTCCTGTTTTCGTTTCCTTGTCGATGTAATGTAAGCTTGCGACAGGGGGTTGATTTCTTTAATATTGTAAGGAGAAAGTTTGTTTGTTTTATTGGTTCTCTTCCTTAAAACACGTGCAACCAAATTATCTGTAGATATGAGTCCAGCGTCCTGTATGTCGATATCTCCCGGTATAGTAGAAAATGGGGTGCTGGATCTAGCAAAGTAGGTCTCTCCAGCTTTAATGTAACATTTTTGTATAATTGGAACATTGTATCTGTTCTCCTTTTCTTCTACAACTTCTATATGGTTAATAGGGAGGCAATTAAAGCTGCATGCAGAGAGAATGTAATTTATAACCTTCTTCCTTGCGTCGGATTCTTTTGGTAAATTTATTTGTAACCCCGTCAACTTTCTTGTATTGCTGTTACCCCAATAAACATATTGCAGCATATTGTTAAACACAAGACAACAGCTGTTCTGTAGACTCTCGGTCAACTTTGTCCACATTTTTGCAATCGAAACAGAGTATAACGGAGAATTTTGGAAGTACAACTTACTATCTTGTAGCAGAGTTATGCAATCTTCTAAAGGACTGTAACCTTCTCCATGGAAATTTTCAATTGGGTAGTTATATATCGTAGCTTCTAATCTGGTAATACCATGCTTCTTGCCCAATGCAGAAGAGAAAGTTTACTTCAGTCTTGCGTCTGGGCAGTTGACGAAATCTATAATATGGTTTCCAGTTCTCTTGTTAACTCCAGGACTGGTTATTTGACAAATAAATTTGTTGTATATTTTAACCATTGCATTAGATGTGAGCCACGTAAGGCAATCTATGCCAACTGTTTTATCATTGTTTACAATAACGTTGCACCTTCCCTTGTACTCTCCTTGGATGCAAAAGCTAATTGTTTGTTAAATAATTAATCATTTCTTCTTTGTTAAAAATCCCTGTAAAATCCAGCGTTATGTCCAAGTCCATTAGGTAGTAATCTTCCTTTCGGAGTTGCTCCAACAAATCCGGTATTTCTTCAAGTAACCTGTCAAGTTTAACTTCCGCCAATTCTACTTTGTATAGAATGCACACAGGTTCTTTATGTTTCCTTTTAATAATTCCCAAATCTTCTCCGATTACTTCTCTTGTTCCAATGGCAAGTGAGTTGTTACTTAATAGGAGGAAAGGCAGCTTAGCTTTAACACCATGTTTTGCAGAAACCAATTCGCCAAATTTTCCACGTATATAACTAATAAATGAACCACATATTTCTTTTTTGACAAGTTTAGAATTTACATCGCAGTCCTCTAAGCCGCATACCTTAACAAGCATTATGTTGTTACAAAATGGTTCTGTAATTGGTATAAGTCCATCTTCCAGCGGCTGTTCGCCTTCCGTGTATTTAATATCTCCAATATCTGTAATCAGATTGCTACCTTCCAAATTTTCCAACAAGAGCCATAATCCAAATCTCTCATCGGTCGGTTTGACCTTCCTATTATAAAGTTGGGAAACACTAAACATTTTGGAGCTTGCCATGTTAACAGTTTCAGCGAAAATTGAATACTGAGCGTTAAAAAATGTTACTTCCCGTAGTTATGCTATCGCAGAAACGCGTGCGAGAAGGGGGGGTCGCCGAAACTGCTTCGCCGAAAGTAAAGTAATGTGGTTTTCTTACCTATATAACTTTTTGTAGTAGTCGTGATTTGCGCAACTCACCGATTCGAGGTTCGTTGCGTAATTTTCATTAGTACTACAAAACGAGTTATTGTGACACAAGTTTTACACAATATTTTTTATAATTCGCATTTATTTCATTTATTAAATAGAATTACATATAATCCCTGATCATCGCTTATTGTTACTAGTTCTCGGTAAACAGTGCTAAATATCAAGAGAAATGACAAAATCGCTCAACATAGCTTATGGCATATATCGACAAAAAAAACTGTACCTTGTTATGCATAAAATCGATACATTTGTCTGTATCGTTCTAGAAACTTGTAATATCGGCCATATATTTCTTATTATTGATAGATATCGTGGACATCTACATATATAATGCTGGATTAAATATATCCAAATGTCGGTTAATGTTACTAATTCTCGGTAAATAGTGATAAATTTCGGAAGAAATTACTAAATCGCTCAACATAGCTAGGTATGTGGCATATAACGACCAAAGATGGGATAACAAAAGCAAGACTTAGTTTTGGTCAAAATCAATGCATTCGTCTAAATCGTTCTAGAAACTTCCAATATTAGCCATATATCTGTTATAATAGGCAAATATCGTAGAAATTTACATAAATAAGCTACATTAGGTTGAATCTATCGTCGATTAATGTTACTAGTTCTCGATAAACAGTGCTAAATATCAAGAGAAATGATAAAGTCGATCATCATAGCTTATATGGCATATATCGACAAAAGAAATCTGGACTTTGTTATGCATAAAATCGATGCATTTGTCTGTATCGTTCTAGAAACTTGTAATATCGGCCATATATTTCTTATTATTGGTAGATATTGTGGACATCTACATATACGAGTATAATGCTGGGTTAAATCTATCCAAATGTCGGTTAATGTTACTAATTCTCGGTAAATAGTGGTAAATATCGGAAGAAATTACTAAATCGCTCAACACAGTTAGGTATGTGGCATATAACGACCAAAGATGGGATAACAAAAGCAAGACTTAGTTTTGGTCAAAATCAATGCATTCGTCTAAATCGTTCTAGAAACTTCCAATATTAGCTATATATCTGTTATAATAGGCAAATATCGTAAAAATTTACATAAATAAGCTACATTAGGTCGAATCTATCGTCGCTTAATGTTACTAGTTCTCGGTAAACAGTGCTAAATATCAAGAGAAATGATAAAATCGATCATCATAGCTTATATGGCATATATCGACAAAAGAAGGTCTATAACGCCGTTTGCTCGATGAAATAACAGCAGAATGCCTTCTTGACATCCTGTATATAAACAAATAATCTATAACGTCGTTTGTCCCATTAAAATCTAGCCAATAACAACTGAGATACATCTTTTTGTACACACCGTATATCGAAATAATCTATAACGTCGGTTGCCCCATTAAAATCCAGCCAATAACAACTGAGATACATCTTTTTGTACACACTGTATATCGAATTTTAGATTACATCATTCAGCACCGTAAAAATGATTACAATGAGAGAGATCTATTTGAATAATATTTTTATTAATAGACACTTTTGATTTCACTCGTATATCGTTAATTTAGTTCCTATATTATCGCTTGAATGACGAAAACGGAAAAACTCCTTGATAAGCTTAGGTGTCATCACGCTAACATGATTTGGAATCTTATGTTAATATACACCTTGATTTCGTTCGTCGTGAATTTCTAAGAATATTATTTAAATTTCATAATTATTCTTTCTCTTGATAAAAAGTAACGTTATTGATTTCATTCCTCAGTTCGAGATTTTAACAATGTATGGAATTTCATTGACACCTAATACAAAACTAGAAGTACAACATATTTGTGATACATAACAAGAACTGGATTTAGAGTTAGAAATTTGAAGCCACTTAGGAGACACACAATATGAAGTCTTCAAAGAACAGATAAATCTAGGGAGTTCTCCACTTTCAAACTGTCTTCTCAAGTAGTAATTATAATGATCAGCAGATATAGTTTCCTTGGTTTTATATATCATTGCACTGTTATACCGTTCTTTACTTTTTTTAGTAAATTCCTTCAATGTGTGTCTATACGCTTCTGATAATAAAAATCATAAGAACTTCTGTAACCATTGCGCATGTCCAAAATAATGCTGTTTTTCTCTCTGCCCATCCAACTGTTGCGTCGCTTACCCAAAATAATACCATAACGACTGTGCATCAAACATATTTTATGACTACACCCCGTGTATAGGAAATATATACCTATTCCACAAATTCATAACACCCTTATTGCATCTTTTTTGGTACATTCCGTATATAAAAAAGCTCTATCACCACGACGATTGATCTATGTTGACCAATAATAACAGAGATGAATTTCTAATGTCCTTATGGCGTTATAAAAAATATACTATGCCTTTTCCATAATTATTAAAATGTAACGAACGCGCGTCTTATAGCAACTTCTTGTACACACTGTATATCGAAATAATCTATAACGTCGTTTGTCCCATGAAAATCTAGCCAATAACAACGGCGATACATCGTAGCGTATTATAACATCTTCTTATACACACTGTATATCGAAATAATCTATAAAGCCGTTTGTTCGATGAAAAGCGGACCATTAACAGCAGAGTGCCTTTTTTGACATCCTATATATAAAAAATAATCTATAACGCCGTTTGTGCCTTGAAATCTGACCAATAACAATGGAGATACATCGTAGCGTCTTATGCCTTCTTTGTACATCCTGTAAAATGCTCTACCTATCACAATGGCGTTTGTCCGACTTCAATCCGCCCAATAATAACAGAGATATATGCAAGTACCCTTATGGTATCTTTTTTGTACAGCCTGTATAACGATCGAACGTGTCTGATTCCAATGACATCCTATATATTGATAGTCGTCGTAGTGACCTAATGGCGATTTGGTACATCCTGTTTTGTTCGATGAAACTCCAAGCAGAGTGCCCTTATGGCATTGTCCAAGCCCTGTATATTGATTGTAGTAACGCTGTTTTATGTCAACCCCGTCGACCTTCAGCTGACATTTACTCATCCTATTATCTCTTGGGGAACATCAAAAGAGATAAGAACGCTGATAATAAAAAAATCATAAGCACTTCTGTAACCAATGCGCCTGTCCAAAATAATGCTATTTTTCTCTCTGCCCATCCAACTAATGCGTCGCTTACCCAAAATAATACCATAACGACTGTGCATTAAACATATTTTATGACTACATCCTGTATATAAGAAATATATATCTTTTTCACAAATTTATAGCACCCTTATTGCATCTTTTTTGGTACATTCCATATATAAAAAAAGCTCTATCACAAATGACGATTGATTGATGATGGCCTATAATAACAGAGATAAATTTCTAATGCCCTTATGGCGTTATAAAAACTTTGGTTCTAGAAATTACGACGTATGCTTAGGTCAGTGTTTCCAATCAGGACTATGGGAATTTTCAAATAAAATCTACGGGATAAAAAATGGACGGTACCACTATAGAAATCTACAAAAAATTACATACGCCATCTAGCGATAGAAATCTACAATTACAGGATAAAAAATGGCGGACGGATAAAAAATGGTCGACACCACTATAGAAATCTACCAAGATAAAAAATGGCCGACTGGATAAAAAATGGCGTCTCCTTTCGAGCTTCCGGTTGAGAGGTGCCCCATTATCTACTCATAGTATTATGTAATTTTAGAATAGAATATCATTATAAACATATTTTTGTCTGTTACCTTCATTGTTCTTGATAGTAATTTCTTTTGTTATCGAAACTGTTGAAGTGACAGTGAAAAGACTTATTAGTGTTACTATGTGGAGTGTTCATCATGATGCATTAAAATCAACCTTTGAAAACTTAAAATGTTAAAGGTTAAAGGAAAAGTTTTGCATCATAAATGAAAATACAATATACAGGGTGTTCCGTTTAAAAAATTTGAAATATTCTTTAATTGGAGTTTTGCTTCACAAGAGATACGAGGTACCAATCTAACCTGTTTTCTAAAAATATAATAACCAAATGAAAAAATCTTCACACATTACTAGATTTAGTGACTGGCGGTGTGATAAATTAGGGATAATTTTTGAACACTATTGAACGTATTTTACAAAATACCCTGAATAACCTAGTAACACATTAAATTTGTGAAAAGATCTTGAACATGAAAATTCAAATTTGTAATAAAGGGTTTGTTCTTGGAGCTCATGATTTATATTGGGCATTTTTGGATCTTAATTAATTAAAACAAGTGAGGTGTTCTTCATAGATATATATTAAAATAACGTTTCGCTCATTCTTTTGACTTTCATCAGATTATAAAGCTCAGCGAACCAAACCTCAGCGAGTGATCCATCATGGTAATTAATTTTCTACACTCTAATTTTGTTTAAAATTGTACTATACCGATACATTTAAAACACATTTAACACACACTACGTATACGTGGACGTTCACATGATTACTATATATAGAGGGCCCCTCCATGTATAGCCGCCCCAGGTCCCCAAATATGTCAGTACGCCACTGAATTTTCTAACATACAAATTCAGCCAAAATCATTTGGAGTTATTTATCAATGTTGTAAGGTGAGTAACAGTTTTTTTACTGCCTTGCAATAGGAAGTCCACTTCAGTTTTATCACACTTTTTGTCAGAAGACAATATTTTTTTCGGTTTTATATATGTAAAAATTTTAAATTGCTTATATTTTATAATCATCCTTCCTTTCATTAATATTTTTTTAGATCACGGAATGGCCCCAACAACAATCCTAGCAGCTTTTACATTTTTTTTTAAATACATAGAAGTATGATAATCAACATTGATATCCATAACAACACCAACAACTGTATATTGTACTTCCAACATTGAGTGTGGTTTCAGAGCTTCCATGAATTTATAGAAAATGTAGTGGCTACATAGCTGGATTTGTCATAAGATCAATTATGAAAAGACTATCTTGCGATGTTTGTTTTGAGGTACTTGGATCATCAGGGTATGAAGATGATGTATCTTTCAAATTAATTTACAGAAAATCTAGAGGCGGTCCATTATTTCCTTCTCAAAGTGGAAAAAAACATGTGTAATCAACAAATATTCAAAACTAATATTGGATAAAAATCAGTAAAAAACGTTACCTATACAATCTTTGGTTTTTTCCTATTTCAAATAAGTGTATTAGAATTAAGTTTAGATTGTTATATAATCAGTAACTTGCGTTGAAATATCAATATATGTATTTTTTTACTTAATGCAAGTTTTATTTTTCATTATTTCAGGTCCCTACTATAAAGTTGTTAATAAAAGGTAAGGAAAAGAGAATATGAACATATAGCTATGTAATTTATTTAGCTAAAGTGTCTCATACATTGTATTATATATCCAGTAGATAGCAAGTACCTACCCCTGCTCTCAAACTTAATTATTCAGAGCTATTCTGAAATGCATCAACCAAATAAATGTTTACTTCACATCTTAATTGAACAGTACCTTAAGAAGTTACTTCTGATATTTCAAATTTTATGTTTAATAGTATTTTCGAATACCACAAGTTGGGCAGCCTCGTAATTGCCTTAATGTGGTACTAGAAGTCAAAATTAAAATTTTTAAATAGAAATCTAATATGTACTCTAAACATCTATGGTTTATTTCCTTGAAAAAGCGGTTGATTTAGTAAAAACAACCATGCTACTACGCTTAGTTTTAAATTACTGTATAAAAAACTATTAGTTTTATGAATAACAAACTGAAAATTAAGAAATAATTCAATCTTATTCAGTGTCAGCAGCTTAGTAATTTCTGGTAAATTCAATGTAACCAACGTAAATAGTCACGCGATGGCGACTTGCATGCCACGGTCATTTTAAGAAAAAGTTTTCAATAAGGGCTTACAATCCATTTTGTTTCCTATATCCGTGGCGGGAGACCGGGGTTCGATTTCCCACCGGGGAGCCAATACATCATTTTTTTCTGGCGACGAGTGATTAAAATATTGATTTGGCAACTTCACCTTTTTTATACGTTAGAAGAGTTTCAAGGGTTTTGATTCTGGAAAATGCTGTACCTCTCGACGACACCGGTTTCTGCACCGCAGACAGCACAATTAACTATTGTAAATACTGGAAATGTTTCGACATTAGCAGGTTCTAAACACGGAGATGATTTTGAAGTATTCGAAGAAAGGTTTAAACAAAATATGTTAGCAAATATGATTGATGATGAGAGAAAGGTAGCTGTTCTTCTAACTTCAATTAGTAAAGAGGTTTACAAAGTTTTTAAGAATTTATGTGTGCCCAACAGGCCAAAAGAGAAGAGTTTCGATAATATAATGAAGTTACTGGCAAGCCAATTCAAGCCAAGGGTTTCTGTTTTTAGGAAACGAATAAAATTTGATTCGTTAAAACAAGGCCAAGAATCAGTTAATGACTAGTACATTCTATTTAAGAACGCAGCCACACAATGCGAATCAAAGAGAAGTTTGTAGTAGATATGAAACCAGGACCTATCCTAGACAGGATGTGTGAAGAGAGTTCAGACAAAGATTTAAAGGATTTAGTTGAAATAGCATTGGCAAAAGAAGCAGCACTAAACGAATCTAAGGAGGTAGAGAAACTGAGAAAACTAGCGGCTCAAGTAATTCCAAACAACATCAGCAACAGTCAACTTCAGAGGTAAGAGACCGACAGCAGGTAAATCCAAATGAAGGTATGTTTAAAAGTAGAGACGACTATAAAAGGCAAGGAAATGTTGTGTTTTTACTGTAATAAGGGCAACCATGATTTAAAATTGTGTAAATTTAGAACGTACATATGTAGAATTTGTAAAAAGAAGGGCCATGTTTCCGCTGCATGTAAAACAAAACTGTATAATTTTATGGAGCCTAATGAAGCGGTAGAGGATGATGTCTTGGAGATGTTGAATGTTGATATTTTTAATATTAAAACGGATAAATACACGTAAAGTCCCTAAATGTGAATATTTTAATGAACAATGTTCCAGTTACTATGCAGGTTGATACAGGTGCAGGAATTCCAAGTATACCGTTTTGTGGTGATTAAAACGGCAAGTGTTCCTTGTGTTAAGTCCTCAGTCCATTATACCATTATTGATGAGAAAACACTTACCCTTAATCGGTGGGAATAAATAATACCATAGTTTATCAAAAATCACTGGGATAATATATTGAATATTATTTCTAGCAAAGTTACAGACCACAGATAACTTATACAAAATGCATTACTAACATGACACTAGTTAACAATGAACTCTCCCATTTCGACGTAAGGAATTCCTTTATATATTATTAAAAACTAAACATAAACAGTCGATGATCTCCGTCGACCTTACTATACTTAAATTATTTATATCGTTGAATCGCGTTTATTATTATATTTACAAACAGTCGTGATTCCGTTTAGAACAATAACCTTCCTACAACTTGTTAACGACCTTCAAGTTCACTGGCCGCTGACTATACTTAAAATTAAGCTTACTAAATCTAATAGTGACTTTTCGGATCATCACAGTTTGATAGTTTGTATGAAAAATATTTTTCCAGGGCAAAGCTGGAAGCAAGTAGTGTTCAATTGAAATATTATAATCATCCAATTGTGAGACCTAAAGGTCAAATAAAAGTAGAGGTTAAAGTAGGTAATACAAATAAAATGTTTTCAGTAATGTTAGTTGAAGGAGCAGCAAAAGTTATTAGGGATATTTTTACAGCATTTATTCTATTATTACGGGGTGTTGATGTTTATTTTAATGATTTAAAGATAAGTTCAGATAATTTAAATCTTGACCCAATATTTTCATTAGAACTAAACAAATTATTGCAAAATTTTAAACACATTTTTGATGATAAACTAGGGATAAGAATGAGAAAATACATTTAGAAATAGAAGCTGATGTGAATCCAATATTTAAAAAGCCACACATTAGATTCCATTCGCTTTTAGGGAAAAATTTCTCTCAGAATTAACTAGTCCAGAGGAACAAGGGGTTATTCAAAAGACTGACAATGCAAGTTGGAGTACAGATTTAGTAATACGGTGCTTAAAGCAAATTTTATAGACATTCGTGTATGTGCTAACTATAAAGAAACTTAATAAATATTTAAAAGATTGTAATGATCCTTTACCCTTAACTGAGGATATTTTTGCAGCCCTACAGGGAGGTCAAAAGTTTATTAAACTTGATTTCAAGAATGTTTATAATCAGCTTGAGGTAGATGATGAGACAGCAGAGTCATTATCTTGGCGTACACCATTGGTATATTTAAAATAAAAAGATTGCCTTATGGAACAAAACCAGCATGCTCGATTTTTCAGAGAATTGTAGATAAAGTGTTGCAGGGATTCAAGTGCACAGTTAATTATTTAGACGACATGGTAGTAACGAGTTCTGATGATAAAGAACATATAGCTAATTTAACAGAAGTTCTTAGAAGGTTGGACAGGGCTGGATTTAAACTAAACTTTAAAAAGTGCGCATTTTTTAAAAGTTGTATTACTTTTCCGCCCAACCTATCTGATATGCGAGAAAAGTATTGGTTTACCCACAAAAAAGTTAGAATTTTGAAAACATTTTTTGAGTTATTTCTACGTTTTTCTTCAAGAACAACACGAAAAAACGGTTTTTAGAAAAAAAATCCCCTGTGTATGTCGTCGTCGTCGTTGTCGTCGGCCACTTTTCGTTACAATTCTTGTTAGCACGATACAGCCTCCGGAGTTCAACAAGTCACCAATTTTATGATTCAATATGATTCATGACATCTCACAGATGAACCCTATTGATTTTCAGCTCACCACAGCCAGTACAACAGATGCTACAGTACTTTAAGTACGACATTTTTGGAGAAATTTCAGTTTGTTAGCACGATACAGCCTCCGCAGTATATACAAGTGGCCAATTTTATGATTTGATATTATACAGGGCATCTTGAAGATGGAACTTATTAATTTTTAGCACACCAGAGCTGGTACAACGGGTGCTATGGTACCTGAAGTGCTACATTTTTTGTCCTTTTTGGAGAAATTTCAGGTTGTTAGTATGATACAGCCTCCGGAGTGCAAAAAGTCACCAATTTTATGTTTGAATATTATTCAGAACATCTCACAGATAAACCCTTTTGATTTTCAGCTCATCACGGCCAGTACAACAGGTGCTATAGTATTTTTAGTACGACATTTTTGTCATTTTTGAAGAAATTTCAGTTTGTTAGCACGATACAGCCTCCGGAGTATATACAAGTGACCAATTTTATGATTTTATATTATACAGGGCATCTTAAAGATGGACCTTATTGATTTTTAGCTCACCAGAGCTGGTATAACGGGTGCTATGGTACCTGAAGTGCTACATTTTTTGACCTTTTAGGAGAAATTTCGGGTTGTTAGTATGATACAGCCTCCGGAGTTCAACAAGTCGCCAATTTTATGTTTGAATATTATTCAGAACATCTCACAGATAAACCCTATTAATTTTCAGCTCACCATAGCCAGTATAACAGGTGCTATAGTACTTTTAGTACGACATTTTTGTCATTTTTGGAGAAATTTCAGTTTGTTAGCACGATACAGCCTCCGGAGTATATATAAGTGACCAATTTTATGATTTGATAATATACAGGGCGTCTCAAATATGAACCCTATTGATATTCAGCTCATTAAAGCCAGTATAACCAACGAGTGCTATGGTACTTGAGGTACCAAATTTTTGTAATTTTTGGAGAATTTTCAGTTTGTTAGCACGATACAGTCTCCAACGTGTATACAAGTGGCCCATTTTATGATTGAATATTGTTCAGGGCGTCCCACAGATAAACACTATTGATTTTCAGCTCACAATAGCCAGTACAACGGGTGCTATGGTACTTGAAGTACGACATTTTTGTCATTTTTTAACAATGTTCAGTTTGTTAGCACGATACAGCCTCCGGAGTGCAAAAACTCAAAAATTTTATGTTTGAATATTATTCAAAACATCTCACAGATTAACCTTATTGATTTTCAGCTCACCACAGCCAGTACAACAGGTGCTATAGTACTTTAAGTACGACATTTTTGTCATTTTTGGAGATTTTTTAGTTTGTTAGCACGATACAGCCTCCAACGTGTATACAAGTGACCCATTTTATGATTGAATATTGTTCAGAGCGTCTTATAGATGGACCTTATTGATTTTTAGCTCATCTGAGCTTGGACAGCGGGTGCTATGGTACCTAAAGTGCTACATTTTTTGTCCTTTTTGGAGAAATTTTGGGTTGTTAGTACGATACAGCCTCCGGAGTGTATACAAGTGGCCAATTTTATTATTAGATATTTTTCAAGATCTCTATTGATTTTCAGCTGTCTATAGCGAATACTGCGGGTCCTATAAATCCAGATATACTGCATTTTTGGTTACTTTTGTAGAAATTTCGGTTTGTTAGCACGATTCGTCCCCCGAAGTGTACAAGTGACAACTTTATGATAAAATATTATTCAGGGCATCTCACAGATACGGAAAAGTTAGTTTTAGTCTTTAAAACCGTTTATTTTTTATTTAGGACATAAAATTTCAGACGCCGTCTTAGAGACTGATGAAAGGAAAATACAAGCTATATTGAAATTGCCTAGTCCTAAAAATTAAATTATAGCTCGCTCATTTGTAGGTATGGTAAATTACTATTCCAAATTTAGCGCATAAATTAACACCAATATATAATTTACTAGGGAAACATGCTAAATCCACATGAAATAAGGAGTGTCAAAATTGTTTTCATTCTATAAAAAAGAAATAAAATCCAATAGAATTCTTGATCATTTTTATGAAAATAAACCCATCAAGTTAGTGTGTGACAGTTCTGCATATGGTTTAGGGGCTGTTCTATTGCAAGTAATGCCTGACAATTCACAGCGTCCTATAAGTGAAAACCAAATAAAGTTGCGTTTACGTCACCAAGGGCGTATTTCTATCGCATGTGTGGCTACATTTCTATCGAAAAGTGCATATACTTAAGTTTGTTAATTAATCGCTTCTAAAGATAACCCAATCAATAAAAAAACTTTTGTACCAAAATAATGTATAAGCAATATAGCTTTATTGGGTTTAGACGTCCCTCGATGTAAACATTTGTGTTAAAATTTTCATAAAGAAGCATCCAATTATTGACGGTAAAATAGTCACTGCCAGAAATAATATCATATTGCCGCGGTCTTTGTGACTTTTCTACTCGTGTATTGTCATCGATTTTTGAGGTTATAGTGACGAGAGGGAAAGAATATTTGATCGTCCAGAAATTAGTCCGATAGTTATAAATTTTAATAGTGAAGAGAGTGACACTGATGTTGAATCAGATGAAGAAAATGAACAAGAATTTGAATCTGCCTAGTTTCATTTCACAATATGTTGATTTGTTTAACCCTCCATCACTCGCGCCTCATTTTTTCACGCCATCGCTCGCGTGTTAGATTTTATCTAGCATCCAGTTAATTTGGAATAAAAGTATTATAGTAAGCAGAAAGGTTTATTCTTTTAACTGTAACTATTTATAAACATATTTTAACACAAAAAATATCTAAAAAATACAATTATTCATAAAAACAAAACTAAGCAACTGGCCATAAACTCGTTGGGATCTAAAAAAGACTAGTTTGAGAAATGGTATTATATAAAGAGCAAATAGCTACCTTCAAAAATAAGTCGCACCCTAAGCATCTTCGTCATTGCCAAAACATTGACAACAAATCAATCAGTGTAGTAGCTGCAGTATGTTCCTTACATATAGGGTTTTGGCAGTTTGAGCAGTGACGCTGAGTAAATCTGTTTTTTCTCAGAGGGCAAAATTCACACCTTACTTTGGTCTGAGGAGGTCGATCATGATTGGGTCCTTGTTGTTTTCCAGTGATATTTCTTATTTTTACCTGAAGGTTGTAAGGAAGCGTTGGAATTTCAGAACGTCGACAAACGTGTGGCATAATACGCATTTTGCTAAGTTCCGAAATATATTGTCTTCGAGAAATAATTTTTTGTGTGTTTTCCCCATATATTATTTGGCTATTGACAGTTGAGATATTTAGTAGGCCACAAAATATGGTGAATGGCCATCTATTGCTAAATCTAGTTACGGAATATTCAGCTTTCATTTTGTCAACCACATCCACACCTCCTTTTGTGAGATTGTAGTCCGTAATAATTTCGGGCTTACAAGCTTCACCTGTTTCTTCAGCGATATTACCATCAGTATGCATAGTGGACAAAAGCAGCACGTTTTTGTTTGGCTTTGGTACATAGGATACTAGAAGACAATTATTAGGTTTCACACCATACGCAAATATACTGCTCTTTACTGGTCGTTGTTTCACTTGTAGTAACTCTGGAGGGACTTGGGGTTTATTCTTTCGAACAGTACCAATCATAGTCAGACGATGATTTTCCACCAAACTATTGGCCAATGGCACCGAAGTGAAATAATTGTCCGTGGTAACATTTCGTCCTGTTCCACTTATAGGTTCTATGAGTCGCATAACTACACTGGCTGCATCATTTTTGATCTGGAAAGGTCCCTCTGGTTGCTTACCTGCATAAATTTCGAGGTTTAACGTAAAAAATGTTCTGGAATCAACTAGTGCATAAATTTTTATGCCGTATTTGGCGGGCTTATTGGCAATGTATTGCCTAAATCGACATCTACCTCGAAATGCCTCTAACATTTCATCAATTGTCACATAAAATCCAGGAGTATAGGTTTTTTACAATTTCTTGTAGTACGCTAAAAATCCCCTTATGTCAAAAAGGGAGTGACATGTGACAATTGATAAAAAGGTTTTATGATGATCTGTGCTTGTAATGTAAGAACGTTGTAATGAAGATTATATATTTTGAACACCAAGATTTAATAAATAAGTTGGAAGAAATTGTAATAAATAATTAATTATGTGCCATCCCACCTACAAATCCTAAAGGTTATGGGCCCAGGAGCACTCGATGACAATAAATAATCGAAATATTTATGGATATTAAACAGGTTAGGTGAGAAAACCGCATGGAAACAATTATTATTAAAATAAAGAATAAAGTAATCCAATGATAAGATGGCACAAAGCACGAAATTCATTAACATTGAACCATTAAATAAAGATAATTATCATTACTGGAAATTTCGCATGGAAATAATATTAGCCGAAAATGGTGTGCTAGAACATATACAAAAGAATATTAACACAGCAAATTTAAATGAAGAAGAGAAAAGGAGAGTATTGAAAAACGACTGCAGAGCTAAATCACTGTTGGTACAATGTGTCAGTGACTCTCAATTAGAATACTTACGAAATAAAGACAATGCATTCGAAATGTGGAACGTTCTTGTGGAGAGATATGAAAGAAAGGGCCTTCCAGGACAATTATTTCTAAAAAGAAAATTGCTCTCTATGAAAATGAAAGAAGGAGAATGTTTGGAGAATTTTATAACTCAGTTTGAAGAAGTTTTAAGGCAGTTGAAATCAACAGGTGTAGCTGTGGATGAGAAGGACATAATCTGCAATTTGCTAATGACATTGCCAAGGTCGTATGAAATGGTGGTGACTGTTATTGAGAATATGCCAAGTAACCAATTAAATTACAATGCAGTTAAAACAAAGTTACTCTCAGAATATGAAAAAAGAAAAGTTGGTGATAGCAGTAAGAGAAATGAATCGAATCAAATAGCGGCAGCCTTCTGGACTGACAAGCAATGCCAAGGTTGTGGCAAAAAAGGACATTTGAAGGAAGAATGTTGGCATTCACCTGAAAACCGAAGAGACAGTAGGCAACATAGTAACGGCAACTTCTCTAGGGCACGCATACAAGAAGGTAGACATGTTAGAAGAGGATCATATAGGGGTTATTCTAGAGGTAGATTTAACTTCAACAGAGGTCATGGTTCAGGTATGAATACATATAACACAAATTATGTACAAAATGAAGATGTAGGTATTGAATCAGATGATGAAGAAAATAAAGTTTGTTTTGTATCAGAGATAACTAATGTAAAAAATGCATGTCAGAAACATAAAGTAACATTTTATATCGATTCCGGTTGTACGGATCATTTAGTAAATGATAATAGCGTTTTTTCTGAGTTAATAAATTTAAATGAGCCTATATCAATTGCAATTGCAAAAAACAATAACTTCTTGTCAGCAGTAGCAATTGGAAATATATCTTCTTTTAGTAATGTAAATGAAAAACAATATGAGTGTTTGATTAAAAATGTATTTTATGTACCCAACTTGAGAAAAAATCTACTTTCAGTCAAAAAACTAGAAGAGTCAGGAATAAAGGTAATTTTTGAAAAAGGTCAGGTTAAACTTTACAATAATAGGAATATTTTGATAGGGGTAGGTAAAAGAGAAAATCTGTATGAAATATCATTTGTATTAAATCGCAGTGAAAGTTTAAATGTAATAGGAAATAAAAAAGATGATGAATACATGAAATGGCACAAACGCTTTGGACATATTAACTTTGATAGTTTAAATACTTTAATAAAAACTGACATAGTACAGGGAATAAACAAAAATGTGTCAATTAATAAAATAGGACTGTGTGAGCCATGCATAGCAGGAAAAATGTCTAGATTACCTTTTGGTACTAGGAGTAAAAGTAACAGACTTTTGGAAATAGTTCATAGTGACGTTTGTGGTCCTATTAATCCAGAGTCTAACGAAGGATTTAAATATTTCTTAACATTCATAGATGATTTTTCTAATTTTACAGTGGTCTACTTAATTAAACAGAAAAGTGAGGTTTTCAATAAATTTAAAGAATGCTTCTATTTAACAAAATCAATGCATAATTCACAAATATATAAGCTTAGATGTGATAATGGAGGAGAGTATATCTCTGGAGAATTCAAATCATTTTGTAGGGAGAATGGAGTGAAATTAGACTATACCATTCCATATACACCTGAACACAATGGAAAAGCAGAACGGATGAACCGGTCATTAGTAGAAAAGGGCCGCACCATGATTAATAGTTCAAACTTGACAAAACAGTTTTGGGGAGAAGCAGTACAAACAGCTGCTTATATAATCAACAGAAGTCCAACCAATGCACTAAACAACAAAATAACACCTGCAGAAGTTTGGTATAAAGAGAAACCTAAGGTTGACAATCTAAGAATTTTTGGTAGCATTGCATACTATCATATACCGAAGGAAAAGCGAGAAAAATTCGATGTAAAAGCAAGAAAGGGTATTATGGTAGGTTATTTACAAAATGGTTATAGAATATGGGACATAAATGAGAGACGTATTATTAACACTAGAGATGTTAAATTTGATGAAAATAAATACTTGAGTAAAAATTATCTTCAAGTTGAGGCAAGTGAAACTGAAGAAGAAATAGAAAAGGAAATATATGTTATTGATGAAAGTAATAACAAAAATGAAGCTGAGGAAGAAGAGAATATTAGATTCACAGAAGATGAAAAGACAAATAGAAGAGGAAGAGAAATAAAGAAGCCAAGTAAGTACGAAGATTACGAACTATATATAGCTTGCAATGCAATTAATTATATCGAAGACATACCCAATAATTTTGATGAAGTCAAGCAACATAATGACAAAGCTTTATGGCTTTCGGCAATAGACAGAGAACTAGATGCAATTGAAAAGAATGGAACATGGGAATTAGTTAGAAGCAAGGGTATAGAAAACATTTTAGACACAAAGTGGGTATTCTCAAAGAAACCCTTAGAAGAAAAGGAAGATGAAAAATTTAAAGCCAGGTTGGTAGTCAGAGGATATGCCCAATCTGATATCAACTATGAAAATATATACTCACATGTAGTAAAAATGGCAACATTGCGAACACTTTTATGCTTAGGAAACCAATTGTCTTATTACTTCATGCAATTAGACGTAAAGTCTGCTTTCCTGAATAGTGCTTTAAAGTCACCTGTATATATTCACTTCCCAAAAGGCATGAAATATTATCCAGACAAGGTATTAAAGTTAAAAAAGGCTCTTTATGGTCTCAAGGAGTCATCCAGATGCTGGAATAATGAAATTAACAGTTATCTTTTAGAATTAGGTTTTAGTAGGTCAGAAAATGATTTTTGCTTATATTTCTTGAAACTAAATAATGAAAACATATATCTTCTACTATATGTAGACGATATTATAATAGCTGGACCTAACCTAGAAAATATGAATAAAATTATTACTTAATGAATCGGTACAAAATGAAAAACAAAGGTATGTTAAATAACTTTCTTGGATTAGAAATTGATTATAGAAGGACTGAAGGTATACTAACGATTTCACAAGTTAGATACATAAAAACTATACTAAGTAAATTTGGAATGGAAGGTTGTAAGGGAGTGAACACACCTATAGAGTCAAAGTTGAAATTAACTATATGTCCAGAAAAGGACATCTTAACTAAAAAACCATTCAGAGAATTGATAGGATGCTTAATGTACCTAATGTTGGGTTCACGCCCGGATATATGTTTTGCACTCAATTACTTCAGTTCATTACAAGATAAAGCAACTGATGAGATGTGGAAACACTTAATTAGAATTTTAAGATATTTGAAAAATAATATTAATCAAGGCTTAATGTATAAAAGAAATGAAGAAAATAATTTGGTCTGCTATGTTGATGCTGATTGGGGTAACAATTTAAAAGACAGGAAATCAGTCAGTGGATTTATTTTTAAACTGTATGACAATACAATTGTATGGGCAACACGAAAACAAAAATGTGTGACACTTTCAACCACTGAAGCGGAATTAGTCGCACTATGTACCTCTGTATCTGAGGGGCTGTGGTTGAAAAAACTTTTACTTGATTTCAATATTGACATTCCAAAAATTATTTTCTTTGAGGATAACCAGGGTTGCATATCCATAATAAACAACCCGGGTAACAATCGAAGGGTAAAGCATGTAGATTTAAAATATTATTTTGTATGCGACAACTTAGAAAAAGGCTATATTGATATTAAATACATTGAGTCTGATTCACAGCAAGCCGATATATTCACGAAAGGCTTGGGTTCTGATTTATTAAATAAATTTAAATTCTGTATTGGTCTTAGAGATTTTAGCGAGGGGGGGTCTTGTAGTATGCTAAAAACCCCCTTATGTCAAAAAGGGAGTGACATGTGACAATTGATAAAAAGGTTTTATGATGATCTGTGCTTGTAATGTAAGAACGTTGTAATGAAGATTATATATTTTGAACACCAAGATTTAATAAATAAGTTGGAAGAAATTGTAATAAATAATTAATTATGTGCCATCCCACCTACAAATCCTAAACAATTTTCTACAAATAATTCTCGAATTGGAGCGAGATTGTCAATTGCGAATTCTGTGGTCGAGATCTAGCATCATCAAATCTAATAGATTGGATCAATTGATGAAATCTTTTTTTAGACATAGTAGCTACAAAAATATCGGGTGCTGTGCCATCGGTTTTCCAAAGTTCATCAGTATTCAAATGCTGCCCTCGTTTTACACCAGCCATATATAGTAGACCAATAAATGCTAATATTTCCTCATAGTCAGTCGGAGCACAATATCGTGGGCGCTGAAAGGAGTTTCTCATCAAGTCTAATTTTTGATTGGTATATTTTACAATGTTATTTATCATTTCTTCTGAAATAAATAACTTCCAGCAATCCAATATATTTTTAGCCTGTTTTGCCAAACCTTTTACGCCAGGCAACCTTGTAACTATATTGCGGGCTTTTACTTCTCCTCTAGGCTCAAGAGGTTTATGTTTGTACTAAGGGGTCTTATCTTTTCCATAAAATTTAGGAATCCCATCACATGGATTGGTCTGTAGACCAGGTAATACATCATCCGTTTCATCTGCAGATTGCTCTGTGTCTGTCTGATAGTCATTATGTTCTGAAGCATTGTCACTCAGATCACCATCAGAATCAAACGCTTCTTCATCGGTCGGAACCTCTTCATACCATTTCAGCAACTTATTTTTAGTATTTTCATCCATGTTTTACTACTACAAAATTTATTTATACTAATAAAAATTACGCTTAAATTAAAAAAATCCTTACCAATTTTTTACAAAACACAAAAAAATAACATAGGCAACACAAAAAATAACATACGCCTTCACTCGCGTCGTTAGAATTTTTCTAACAGTCCGCCGTACGTGATCACTCGCGTGTTAGTTTTATACTAACAATATGTAATTACAGCATCTAAACAAATACTTTTTCCCTCCCCACTATACATGTGCATAGTAGACCACGTCGTCATGGTATTCCTGGGCGCACGACAAACAAAAAGCAAAATTGCAAAAATTATTTAACATTTTTAAAAATTGTTAAATTTTTTCTAACGGTGCGAGCGATGGAGGGTTAATGTTAGTTTTTGATGTCTTTGATAGTAAGTTCATTATTAAACATATTTTATTGCTTGTATTTTTATTATATTTATTTATTAAAAGATTTGGTAAGTCAGTAATAACCTTACCACTTTTATTCTAGAATTCCTTACTTTGTGAAATCTATTAATAAAGGTAATTAACAAAAAACGTAAATGAAAAAACTCCACACTATATTAAACGAAATTCATTTATAATATTGTGAAATTTTCTAAATTTACGTTTTTTGTTGACTTCAGTTATTTTCTGTTAATTTCCATATTTCGTGAACACTCTGACAACACTACAAATGTTCACAATTATGACGTAAACGCAACATTATTTGGTTTTTACTTATATTTGTTTTATTTCACGTACGTTAAGCGATGTAGAAAAGAAGTACGCAATGATTCAAAAATAGTCGATTACCGTTAGTAATAAATAATAAAACGGAAGAAGATTTTAGTTATTTAAATTTTATTGAGAAATTAACACCAATTGATTCTAATAAGATAAGATCAGAAACTAGAACCGATAAGGTTTTAGGTCTGGTATTTAATTACATTCAATATGGATTCCCAGATACTACTGATGAGGTAATTAAATCATTTGCATGTAGAAAAGATGAATTATCAATCGAAAACGGAGTTATTATGTGGGGATTCAGGGTTATAATTCCTGTGAAATTGCGAGCACAGTTATTATTAGAGTTGCATATATAATATACACGTGAAGGTTAAAATGAAAACTAATATGCAAGAACTGTCTGTGGGTATGGTGTACACACTAGATGTTCGAATTTGGGTTTTAATTACCAAATTCTCCCGTGATTCTATTTCAATTTCCCCTGTATAATACAAGTCGAATATTATGCTCAAAACATATAACTAAATATATCCTTATTTTCAACAGTTAATATTTCTTTACTTCACTAAAAAAAGTCATTTAAATTTACTAACACCTAAGGAAAACAGATAAATATCGTTTTCTGAAATTCTACTGAATATATCAAAGTCCCCGACATCTTATCTCTTCATAAAAACTCTCTTCCAAACTCTGTTATCTGTATCTACGAAACCGTTGAAACCCCCAAAAAAAACATCTTCATATCTGCCAAATTCACTTGTTGTTCGAACGTTACGTTTCAAAATACTCGTATCCCATTGGCTAGTTTCTACTATTTTGTTCGTTCCCCGCACCCACGTCATCAAACATATAAATACGAAAATAGCCTCATTTTTTCTCGGTTGTTCAGTCCATCGCCTGAGGAAGGTGATACAGCAAGAGCGGGTCACTGATTCAAACCTGTTCACCGCGATTTCGCCGGCAACGTGGACGCCTCCACCAGAAGAAACCAACTCCATGTTCTGCCGAACTTTTTAGTTCGACAGTTCATTCAACACACTTGGAAGTGCAAATTGTTTCTTTTGAAACAACTCTATTTATGAAAATAATAAACACTGTTTAACCTTGTTTTATTTTCAGCCAACACACAACTAAGCCATACCATCCAAAGAGGGAAGGACATTCAGCTTGCAGGTAAATATAAAACTCCTGAAAGCTAATAAGTCAGGAAACCTTTAACTGGGGAGGAAACTCCCTCCGGCAGTGAGTCCGCTGTCGGTATTAGCTTTCGATACCACTCCTTAACATACTTTATCTCAAAATGTCCTCCAGACACCGCCGCAGCAGGAGAACTGCAAAAACACCCTCAACACCAACCAGAGCCGAATCAATTGAAAAATTCCTAGAAGAAACCAGACAACTCCTTAACGAATCCCTGACTCGTCACCAACAATTCCCTCCCCTTCTCTCACCCGTCACATCCAGCACCTCCTCTACACACACTTCCAACAAAACACACCACTCCTCAATACCCTCCCATCAAGCTACACCACTCCACTTACAAAACATAACTCACGATAACACTCTACAACACACACAAACCCCAAACACATCCTCAAGAAGGTCTTACGCTTCCTCCGTAAGATCCCAATCCCCTACACCAACGCTCACACGACAACCACCTGTCCCCGA
The DNA here is from genome assembly GCA_963921935.1 of Galeruca laticollis. NCBI lineage: Eukaryota > Metazoa > Arthropoda > Insecta > Coleoptera > Chrysomelidae > Galeruca > Galeruca laticollis. Next base: position 109,634,939 of record OY998175.1, on the reverse strand, counting down.
CGAGGATGGCTTCACCCTCGTCGGTAATACCAAATCCCGTCCTACAACAACTACACCTATCAACAATCCCACATCAACCCACACCATCAATAATACTCCGACACAAACACTTAACCTCCGAAATCTTCCTCTCCAATATTCCACACAAAAAGCCCTCTACACACTCCTAAACACCCTCGAGCTCCTCAACGGTCACATCACCTACCTAAAAGTCAACTTCAACAGAACCGCGCTTCTGAAAACCACCTCCACCATGTCAGTCTCAACACTTCTGAGACGAATCCATAACTCCACTGGGGACAACAACATCACCATCAACATTCTAAATTCCACAGAACGCCCACCACGCCAAGTTAATAGAACCCTAATACCCACCTACTCTTTCGTCTGCAGGAATGTAGACACCACCATTAGCCCAGAAGAATTTGAAGAAATTCTTCGCAACAAGCAAGTTCCGTTCCTCAAAACTTGGCGAATCGTGGCCAAAGCCACTAACAAACCCACTTCGATGTTTCGCATCGTTACCACCTCCGAAACTCACTACCACCAAGCCCTAACCTCCGGCCTCTCATTTCACGGCCTTCCACACCGATGCGAGCCATCAAACATCAATCCACTTCCCCCAGTGCCCAAGTATTGCAGTCGATGCACTCAAACCGGACACTCCTCCGAATCTTGTCGGTCTAAACCGATATGCCCCTCTTGCGGCCAAACAGGCCACAAAACCGAAAATTGTCCCAAGTCCGACACTCCGAAATGCACAAACTGCGGTGGTCCTCACCCCGCCTTCAGCCCTCGCTGCCCCCACCGGCTATCGACTCCCAAAACCCCTCAAGAGACCGCCCCAGTCACTCTTGAAAAACCACCAGCCCCCTACGATTTACCAACTGACACCAAAATTCTCATAGAAATCATCACCGTCACGCTCATGAACGCCATCCCCAACTCCAGGGACGTCATAGCCGAAACTCTTCGTCACTTAATACCTTCCTTTTATCGACACAACTGCTCTATAACAAATATAGGCAGGCGTGCTCACTTTGCTTTCACTCCCATCAGGAGCGAAAGCGATTCAACTTGATCCGCGAGCCCCAACCACCCCGTCGGTGCTGCAGGTTTTTCACGTTTTTTCCTGTAGCATAGTGAATTTATTCGCTAGCCAAATGGGCCGACGTACGACGTAGTTTTTGGATTTAAAGATTGTTATTCGTACCAGCTCACTCATTACAATATTAAACAACCATCTCTAAATATTAAATTTCAATATTTTAATAAACAAATAGAAAATTTACTCGATATACAAAAACTTTTGATTTTTTCAGAATTTCATATTCAAGGTTCCACACCACACATAAACACACCTTTTAACAATTCCTCACCTCGAACTCGAGAAAAGCCAGTCGCCACCGCCCGACATCATCCACACATCTTTCAACGTCTCCTAGTCACTTTTCCAACAAATTTCAACAAACTCAAATCCCAAAAATTCTCATAATTCCAATATCTCCCCACGCTTCTATTAACTTTCATGACGCAGGAGACACAAAATCCCCAAAAATTATATGTTCACTTTCCAACAACACCATCATCCAGCCCGCTTCTATTAACTATCCGCAACGCAACGTGGTTCGTCTTATTCATTTTCGACCTTTTCCAGACACTATTAAAATCCCCGTTCCCTCATCTCAAAACCACGTTCGCTTAAAAATCACCCAATTTCGACGCTGATTGTTTTCGCTTCTCCCTTCGGTTGATTTCTGGCAAACACACACAACCCACCCACAAAAACAAACACAACTTCAATTTTCTATACACCTTTCTTCTCAAACTTCCTAGACACTTTTTCCAAAACTGAATTTTCAGCCCTACCCAAATCTCAAGCCAAGTCAATACGCGCACACAAACCACCCACAAAAACACCCCCAACCAGCCCTGAAGAGGAAACGAATCCTATAACAGGGCCTACCCTCAAACAAAAATACACCCAAATAAAAACACTACAAGTCCAAACTCAAAAATCCACGAACATCTCTCTCTCTCTCTCATTTTTACTCACTTCCCAGATAGCTTTCACACTTCTCAGACACCCTCTTTCATCATATAACGTGCTACAACTTCGTAAAACCAGCCGGCGTTTTCAACCCGGGAACCACCATGTGTCCGTAATCTTTATTCTTTCCATAAACCAACATAGTATGTGCACAATACTTTCAGTTATCGCGAAAATAAGTGAAGTCTTAATTGTCGACGCAAAATAAATAAATTATATATTTCATGACAATATAAACCCTAAAGTGATATAAGTGTTTTCATTACATCATATACGTCATCCTTAAAGTGAACAATATTCATATGGTCCTTCGATTGCCTCGTAAAACAACCAAAACTACATTCCCTCTAATTAACCCGAAGGAAAAGGGTTAAATTAGAACACTAGATATAAATTGAGTGAATGAAACGACGAGTACTCAGTGTGTATCTATTAATAAAATGCAGTTAAGCGCTTTCGGCCATTAGGCCATTCTCAGAGCTGTAATCGTAAAAAAATCCTATAAAAGGTGTCAAAAAACATCCAATGAATAAAAATGAAGCAATGTATGATGTTAAGTCATTGTTACAATAAAATGATTAAAAAACATTAAAATACCCCTTTAAGAGGGTGTACACACTTCTGAATGGGACTTTTCATGATGTAAAATATACTTCTACACCCTCTTAAAGGGGTATTTTAATGTTTTTTTAATCATTTTATTGTAACAATGACTTAACATCATACATTGCTAAATTTTTATTCACTGAATGTTTTTTGACACATGTTATAGGATTTTTTTTATGACGACAGCTCTGAGAAAGACCTAATGGCCGAAAGCGCTTAACTGCATTTCAATAATAAATACACACTGAGAACTCGTGGTTTCATTCACTCAATTAATATACAAGAGCTTATTTTTGTTGGCCGTCATTAGACAAATACATAGAATATTTTGTGTATAACTGCTGTGTTTGTGCAAATTATAGGTCAGAACCACCAAAATCTAAAATTATTTCTTGGGAAAGGGGATCCTATATGTTTGAACGGATACATGCCGATTTTTTGGGACCGATATAATAAGAGGTGAAATGTTTTTAGTTATAATTTATACTTTTACAAAATGGCCAAAAGCCTTTGTTATGGAAACCTGCGATGCAAACAGCACGATTGAGAAATTTAGAGAATGTTTTGCGCGTTGTGGTTTAGAAAAAGTTGTGGTAACAGATAATGGACCTCAATTCTCGTCCGGGAATTTTCAAATTGTTTAGCTAATAATGGCATAAAAAATTCAACATCACCACCATATCACCCCACGACTAACGGTTTTGCTTAAAATTTTGTTAGGTCGTTTAAAAATGGTATTAATAAAGGGTGGAAGGATGAACGAAATACACAGCGGTATCATTAGAAACTGTTATGAACAGATTTCTATTTCATTATCGAAATTTAATTCCCTGCAGTACAGGAGTTCCACCTTCTAACCTATGAGGAATAGATTAGATTTATTAGCATCACGTGATGTGAATCAAATCCCAAATGTTAAAATTTTTAAACAGAAAAGAGATGAAACGTTTAAACTCAAAACCATAGACAAATAATATAAGAGACGGTTTGATGAATAGGCGGCAAGTGGCACAACATATCTGCGCCGCCGCCCGCGCATGGAGTCTCTGCAGTCGCGTGAACTACAAGACTGTTTTACATAAACAAAATAGAATAAAACAATTTATAATATTATAAATGACAATGAATTTCAACATATTGCCTTTATTGTGAATAAATATTATGAAATACCCTAGTATATTAAATCATTAAAAATGAAAATATACAATATTACTTTCTCTATGCTTAAAACAATGTCGTTTGTAGAGACTATCGAAATCCAAATCGGAAAGCCTGGAATAAAGTTGAGATTGATGAAGTTGTCTTTGTAAAATAAACTATTCTTCTTTGCCTGTCCCTCTACAAACTTAGCCTAAAAATGGTTTTAAAGAACAGGATATGTATATTTGGTCGCAAAAATAAAGTAATAGTTTTTGTGAGTATATAATTTATTTTATTAAATGTGGGCAGTATACATCATTATAATGTATCAAAAACTGACCTTCAACTTCCATCTGAAAAACAAAATCATCAAAGTCAAACGATTATCCTTGTGGAATCTCAGAAGGTTATGTGGCAAATTGTGGGGCATAAGCACCAAGATGATTTACTGGGTATATCAAACGGTTATTAAACTGGTACTGTATGGCTCGGTCGTCTGGTAGCAAAAAGGATTGCAACGGACGTCCATTAATGAGGCTGTCTGGTAGGTATACAGCGCCTCGCGTGCCTGACTATTACGGGAGCTATGTCGACGACACCGACACTTGCCATGGAGTCCATCCTAAACCTAATCTCTCTGCATAATATAGAGCTAGAGAGGGAAGCTAGGATGGTCACCAACATACTTTTAACGTCAAACAGCCATGGCAACAAGGAGATACAAAGAGATCACATGGGTTTGCTGAATGAAATTAGTAATCACCGCATAATCGGAATGATCACAGATTCGGTGGCTCTCCAGCTGCACATAGTAATATAGAGAGTTTTTAAGCCTACAAATATAACGGAGATTTTAGGTGTAGTTATGGTTAACTTTATCAACAATAACGATTACATTGAACAAGAAAAGAAGGTATTTTAAGCCATCTAAAAATAACGTAGTATTCTGTTTACCAGTCAGATCAATTATAATGACAGTTGACGAATTGGAAATATTACCCCATGTTATTCAAATAGTAAATGGATCAATATATTATAAATTTAATAATGGAAGAAGCTTTAGAAAATGTTATTGTTAGAAGGGTCCTTACAGATTGAATAATAATTAGTAATGGATAGTAATAAAGAAGGTTAGGTTATATGTTTGGCACAATAAATTCTTGACGTTGAGAGTTTTTAAGCCCTTTATTTTGTCACGTAAGTATGGTTATCGTTATTCTGAGAATGCGCAGTATGAAAACTTGGAGACCTTAACTTCAATAACGATAACGGACTTCGTTATTTACGGAGAAATACCGTAAGAAGGTTTTTATGCTTATGGTTATTTTTCCAATTACAACGTTGTCAAAATTGATATATTTTGGTGCACACAATTGATAAAACCTACTTAATTTCTTTAATGTAAAGGAAACTACTATATTTCTTTATGTTTTAGAAGACAATAGTTTATAAAACAATTTTTTTTGTCAACAAAGCTGTTACCTATTTTTTCTAAGAAAATCTGACAACGTTAAGAATTTATTGTGCCAAATATAAAACCTAACCTTCATTTTTATTATCCATGATTAATTATTATTCAATATGTAAGGATCCTTCTAACAATGACATGTTTTAAAGCTTCTTCCATTGTTAAATTTATAAAATATTGATGTATTTACTATTTAAATAACATGGTGTTATATTTACAATTCGTCAACTGCCATTATAATTAATCTGTGACTGTTAAACAGAATACGTTATTTTTAGATGGCTTAAAAACACCTTCTTTTCTTGTTCAATGTAATCGTTATTGTTGATAAAGTTAACCATAACTACACCCAAAATCTCCGTTATATTCGTAGGCTTAAAAACTCTCTGTTAGAGAGAATTTATTGTGCCAAACATATAACCTAACCTTCTTTATTACTATCCATTATTAATTATTATTCAATCTATAAGGACCCTTCTATTATAACAATAACATTTTTTAAAGCTTCTTCCATTGTTAAATTTATAATATATTGATCCATTTACTATTTGAATAACATGGGGTAATATTTCCGTTATCGTTATTAAAGTTAAGGTCTCGAAGTTTTCATACTGCGCATTCTCAGAATAACGATAACCATACATACGTGACAAAATAAAGGGCTTAAAAACTCTCTATTAGCCTACAACGTGTTGTAAGTGACAACTTCTTTTCACACTCAGTCTCAGACTATGTGCTGTTCACAGACGGTTCCAACACCGAGAAAGGAGAAAGACGTAGGAGCGTGAGTTTAACCCAAGAGTTAAGATATGGCAAAGCTGGGCGTCAGAGACGTGAGTAACAGGCATCTGGTGAACAGGTTCAGTAAAATTGTCTCAGATAGCCAGGGGGCTCTAAAGCACTGAGCTCCAATCGAGTGTAGACACATCTGGGTCGCAGTGGAAGGCGTTACTTATTAAAAATACTTGAATCCTACCAAACCTCAACGTATCCACTATATCAAAAACGTGTTTAAAAATAATGAGTAACAAAAATGGAAAATGTATTCCGGGTTGTTTTTCCTTATATGAGGAAGTCTAATATGGATTTGTAAGGTTTCAACAATTATTTTTAAATGACATTTGAAAGCACTTTACTACGGACAAATTAATTCAAAATTGGCATTTACGTAGTACCAAAAAATTTTATAAACTAAAATTTTCCTAAAGTCAGAATATCTTATTCAAAATTGGTATGTATAACAAGTTTGTCAAATAAATGTTTTCCAAAAGATCAATATTTTATAATATTTATCTTGTAGTCCGCGACCGCAGAAACGTTGTGTCCATTGAATAAAAAGTAACTTTTTTATTCAATGGTTGTGTCACATACCACATATACATGAAACCGTCTCTTATTTGATTTGTCTATGACTGAAACGAATGGTCGCGTTCATCCGTACCATATACGTAATAAATTAGTATTTATATTTTGGAGGATAGAACTAGTTCTACCCTCCATAATTTATATGTATATGATCCGTACCATGGAGATGATCCGTACACACGAAACCTTATCGATCAGGTAGCGATACCGAGTTGTGTACATGAACGGTTCATTTTACTCTGATCGGCCGCCATTTAAAAGAACGCTTTTATTATACGATCCTCATCACAAATCACCTACTCTAGTAGGTGATTTGTGATCCTCATCATAGCGCTCTTAGAGTAATAATAGAGAGTTTTTAAGACTACAAATATAACGGAGATTTTGGGTGTAGTTATGGTTAACTTTATCAACAATAACGATTACATTGAACAAGAAAAGAAGGTGTTTTTAAGCCATCTAAAAATAACGTATTCTGTTTAACAGTCACAGATTAATTATAATGACAGTTGACGAATTGTAAATATCACCCCATGTTATTTAAATGGTAAATACATCAATATTTTATAAATTTAACAATGGAAGAAGCTTTACAAAATATTATTGTTAGAAGGATCCTTACATATTGAATAATAATTAATCATGGATAATAATAATGAAGGTTAGGTTTTATGTTTGGCACAATAAATTCTTAACGTTGTCACATTTTCTCAGAAAAAATATGTAACAGATTTTATGACAAAAAAAAATTGTTTTATAAACTATTGTCTTCTAAAACATAAAGAAATATAGTAGTTTCCTTTACATTTAAAGAAATTAAGTAGGTTTTAACAATTGCGTGTACCAAAATATATCAATGTTGACAACGTTGTAATTGGAAAAATAACCATAAGCATAAAAACCTTCTTACGGTATTTCTCCGTAAATAGAGAGTTTTTAAGCCTACAAATATAACGGAGATTTTGGGTGTAGTTATGGTTAACTTTATCAACAATAACGATTAGATTGTATAACGAGGAAAACCTACAAACCCTCACAGTGCTCGTTATAGGTATGCGGGTTGCCTCACGTGGTACAACCCGTGCTCGCCAGTCGACTAGCTTCGAGTCGAAGAAGGGGTGGATTCTTCAAAAAAATTATTGAGTATACATAAAGGGCGCCAGAGAAGTTTTGGCAAGCACCCAAGACTTCCTAAGTTAGCCCACAACTCCTCAGTGGGTTAACAACACTCACTACACACTCCAAAGGTTAAACTGATAGGTAAATTATCATAAATAAATAAAAGTCAGCAAATACACCCTGATTGAAATTTTAATTAATCTTGGTGGACCAAAGGTCTCTTTTCAAAATATATGATACAATATCATTACCAAAAGAAAAATATTATAAAAAAAAAATCGTCTGAGCTCAGCTGAAGGCTGTAATCTCAGGGTGCAGTAGAGCTGAGGGCCCCAAACTACACCGATGTCTCAAAGCAAAGATTCTAGAGAATCGACCAAATTGTTCATGTACAAAATTCCAAAAATTACAACGATAATATATTATATATATGTCAAAAACACCAATGTATAGTTACAAGGGTTCACACTTCCGCAATTTATACCAGTATCAATATGAATATAATAATTGCATAAGCCAGAAATTTAAATTACAACGAGTTTAGCGTTGCTGGAGAGTATACAGCTCAAAATTATATACAGCGCAAAATTATATACAAGAAACCATTAGAAATAGGTAAAAAAAACTACTAAATACCGCTATACTAGGTACGTACCAAGTGTTCCAGCGTATCTTAATCTATGAGCAAGATTTCAAAAAAATTTCAAATACAAAATTCAAGTAAGAAAAAAAATAAATAAAACTTAATATAAAAAAAACGGTAATATGTGAAGCATAGATGTGAATTTACTACTGAGTTTAAAGAAATAAGAAAGGAAAACTGTAACCTTTCCTTTCCCGGCACCAGAACAGGAACTGAAATTCCTCCAGATTAATCCAGGCCTCCTGGAACTGGTCTCACCGACCCATTAAATTCCAATCAGCGTTTTTATGTCCGTATACTAAAACCCCCCTTTTTAATGAATCCAATGCCGTCTACGGAAATTTACCACGTGGTTTCCTAAATCTACCAATTCTACTGGAATCCTTTGGTCATCGGCACCCCCTGGTCCAGTATATTATTGGGTCAGACCTTCGATTTGTTAAATCGAGCGATATTTTCATCCCCTATGTAGAATTTATCAGGCTTTCCGTGAAATAGCGTTATGGCTCCCAGAGCACATGCAAATATCTCTTGTTGAAATGTGTGTTTACACCTTGACGGCAAATGGAGGACTGAAATTTTTAACTCGGTTCCGACAGCGCTGTGACTTCTCTCAGTCGACAGGTTAGCCAAATTAAATTTACAACGGCTCGGCGAATTTTTCGCGTTACAGATTCCCCCCCTTTCGTCAAAGAAAATTAACCCGGAAAGGTTAATTTTCATCGTCAGGCGGTTGCGTAGAGTATGGTTTCAAGTCCTTGCAGTGCCATACTCCTGCCGTAGCTCCATCCTTATCGTGTAACTCATACGTCCACGGAGATACCCTCTTAGCTATCGAGTAGGGCCCTATATACTTAGGCGCTAGCTTACGCGTGTAATACCTCGCAGCATCCGAAAGGACAAAATTCCTCTTCCACACTAAATCGTGCGGGAGATACTCAACATGCCTACGCCGCAGATTATGGCTATCACAAGCCTTCTGATTGGCATCCTCTAACCGTTTCCTGATGTCAGCGAACAATTTCCTAAAACTCTCATTACGACTACTCTCGGGAGTTCTCACACTATCTCCCAGATCTAAATCTGAATTATCAACATAATCGGCCCCAGACAACAGCATAGACCTACCAAAATTAGCGAAATACGGTGTTACCTTCGTGACTTCATGAGTAGATGTTCTAATCGCACATCCTATCTGAGCGAGATGCTCGTCCCAACAACGATGATTATCCGAGACATAGGAAGCCATCATAGTCTTAATCACACGGTCAACTCTTTCACACGGGTTAGCCCTCGGATGATAATTGGCATTCAGCTTGATACGACAGCTATATCGGGAAGCTAAACTTCGGAAAAGATTACTACGATATTGGGGACCATTATCACACAAAATCACCTTGGGTACCCCATATACAAGAAATACTTCATCTTCAATCTTACGGGCAACGGCCGCTGCCGACGCTGTTCTAAGTGGGTATATCAGCACATACTTGGTCAAATAATCCGTAACGACAAGGATGAAAGAATTACCTCGTTTCGACCTAGGAAGAGGCCCCATCAGATCTGTGCAAATCATTTCCCACGGCCTGCTAGGCTTTGGATGAGACGCCATCTTATCAACAGGTTTACCTTGTGACACCTTATGCGCCGCACACACCTCACAACGATTAACATACCTAGCGACGTCAACCCTCATTTTCGGCCAGTAAAAACGCTCAGCTACTCTGTGGAAGGTTTTAAAAATACCCGTATGTCCAGATGTGGGAGGGACATGGGCTTCCATGATTATACGCGACCTACCAGCCTTGGGAACTACCAGTTTCCAAGATTCACCAGGCGACAGCGGTTGTGTGTACTTATTGACAACATGTTTGAAGAGGAGATTATCCTTCACACGCCAATCCGGGAATTTAAGTTGATTACTAGCGACATTCTTCACCATCTTACAATACCACTTATCATTGGTTGTATCAAACAGAGGGGGCGGTACCTCTTCAGATGAAACCTCTACAGACACCTCATCGACCACAGGGACGGACCGAGAAAGAGCATCTGGTACCACGTGTTCACGACCTTTGCGATGTATAATTTGGAAGCTATACTGTTGCATTTTGACTGCCCATCGGGCTAGACGACCCTTCGGACTCTGCAACTTCTGTAGCCACAGTAGGCTATAGTGATCCGTAATGACGGTAAAAGAAACACCCTCTAAATAAGGCCGAAGTTGTTCAAGTGCCCAAACCACAGCGAGACATTCGCGTTCAGTGGTGGAAAAATTCCGTTCTTGGCGAGTAAGAGATCTACTTAAATAGCAAATAACCTTGTCACCATCCTCGTGAGGCTGACTCAACACAACCCCTAAACCATAACCACTACTATCGGTCTGTACAACAAAGGGTTTATTAAAATCGGGACACGTAAGAATCGGCGCAGAAACCAAACATTCCTTAACACGACGAAACGAAGACTCACATTCAGAAGACCACACAAAAGAACGATTTTTCCTCAGAAGACCCGTAATGGGGACCATGATGGTTGAAAAATTAGGTATAAATCTCCGGTACCAGGAGAAGGTTCCAACCACACGACGAACTTCCGTAATATTACGAGGAGTCGGTAACTCCAACATTGCCTTCACCTTATCCGGATCCACATGCAACCCAAAACGATCAACTACATACCCAAGATACTTCATTTCAGGACGACAGAACTGACACTTATCCACGCTAACAGTAATTTTAGCATCCGCTAACCTCTTAAAAACCTCTTCGAGTACCCGTACATGTTCTTCGAAAGTTTGCGTACAAATAACCACGTCGTCAAGATAGACAAAAACATGCGGTTCAAGATCATGGCCTAAAACATTGTCTATAAGCCTCTGCCAGGTAGCTGGGGCATTATGTAAACCAAATGGTAGTCGTTTGAACTGGAATAGACCCCTATTAGGTACCGTAAAAGCCGTGTATTGCCTTGAAGATTCGGCTACCGGAACTTGCCAATAAGCGGACTTGACATCTAAACTAGACAAATATTTAGCCTCACGCAACTTCTCTAAAGTATCCGTTACCAGGGGAAGAGGGTAGCTATCTCGAACAGTGACAGCATTCAACTTCCTGTAATCAACGCAAAATCGATAGGAATCATCCTTCTTCTTGACCAGCAAAATTGGAGAAGCCCACGGACTATTGCTGGGTTCTACAACACCTAACTGCAGCATCTCATCCAATTCAGCATCAATATGCCTCTGTACAATGGGATTGACCCTATAATATCGCTGCTTGATGGGGGGACTAGAAGTTACTATCACGTGTTCTACTCTATCGGTACACCCTAGACCTTTTCCCATAATTTCCATATTCCTATCAATCACCGCTTGAAGTCTCTGCTGTTCCAAAGGAGTGAGTACTGTTCTAGACGACACATGTTTCACACTATTTATCAACACAGGATCTGCCGAAAAATGCCACTCGTCATGGCGAAGATCTGGGACGACGCCCATCAAATTCCAAAAATCTATACCAAGGATCAAAATATGAGTTAATTCAGGGACAACCAGAGCCTCAATCAACCGCATACGACCCCTCAAAACCACGGGCAACACTACGGTTCCAATACTCTGTAACACATTACCATTTGCCACTGTACAATTAGTCGTCCTACTTTTATCCAAAGTCAACCCTAAACAAGAAATTACCTCATATCCCTTACCTCCTAAAACAGTTCTTGAAGCGCCCGAATCCAAAAGTCCTAATAAAGTTTTCCCTAGGATATCTATCTTAAGATAAGGACGTTCATCATTCGCAGCGTGATCCAGTACGTAATCTATGGCGACACGGAAATCATCGACCGGGGGGTTTTCACTGACGCACTCTACCCGATCATTCAAGCACGTCTTGGTTCGTTTCCCTGGTTGGATCTGGGAGAGCAAACAGGACAAGTTCTAACTGTGTATCCCTCCTTTTTACATTTAAAACAATATTTTACACTGGCAGCCTGCAGACACCCTACAGCCCGATGTCCAGGCTGTTTACAACGAAAACACACCGTCTCTCTAGGGGCGGAAGACGAGATGGAGTTATGTGACGCTCTGATCTCAGCCACTGGTTCCACTTGCGAGGTTACATACGCGAGGTCTGGCTCCAAACAATTCGATCTCCTCGAAGGTATACTATAATTTTCAATAGCCGATTTTCTGGCTTCCAGTCTACGACCCAGAGTCAACAATTCCCGCACACTATTAACCTCTACTAGACCCAAATGATTTTGATAATACGGCGCGATATTCCTCAACAAAATTTTGAGTTGCGTCTCCTCTGAAATAGGGCAAGACAGCCTTTTAAAATAACCAGACATCACAGCCAAGTAGATTCCCATGCTTTCGTCCGGACCTTGAGTCCTCCTTTTGATTTCCTCGAACAGTTTCTCATTGTAATCTACCGATAAATACTCTTCCCGTAATAGATCCACGAACTCATCCCAAGAGTTTACCTCTTCTCTATAAGCTAAATAAAACTGATAAGCCCTACCAGAAAATAAATCGATACCACTAGCTAACAAAATTTCCTTATCCACATTACGCGAAACTCGATACTCTTCCACTTTTTCCAGGAAGCTCGATAGTGAAATACCTTTGGGATCTCCAGAAAACACCAAACCCCACTTGCTAGGCAAGATCGTCTTAATACTAGACAAGTTCCTCGACGCATTACCAGGATTAGGAAGTGGTCTGACTTCATTGAGAGTCGATCTACGGATAGTTGACAAATTTGCAAAGGACGGCCCAGGTTGAGAGAGGATTTCCAATTGGGGGGGTTGAGATTGACGAGAACGCTCATGTCTAGAAGCCTTACTTCCCAATGATTCGTATAAGGAGAGAGCTTTAGCCATTAGTTCATCTACTTTTGCCCTCTGTCGAACACCAGCATCACCTGCTTCGAAATTAGTCGCACGTTCCAACCGACCTATGACATGCACCAACTGACTCTGTAACTTCTGGAAACTACCACTCACACGAGTTTCGTTGAACTCTTCTACACCGGGCTCAATCTGATCTAACTTATTCTCAACTGCGCTCAAGTCTTCGGCAGCTGTATACGGATACTCTGGCGGATCTATACTATCATCTTCCTTCTCTACCTGCAACGCTAAAGTTAAACTACGCCGCATCTCAGACACCGTGCCACTTGCAATACCACGTATTGTCAACTCATACACAAGCTCATCCTGAACCAACCGATTAACCACAAACCTACGAGACATTTCTTCTTTTTAAGTTTAATCTGACAAGCAATCCAGGCAACAAACCAATTTCCAACCTAGCGGAACAATAATTCTTCACCGACACACCTGTACCTCAAATGGTCTCCCTCCAACTGAAACCTAATAAGGAATTTAAAACCCAAATCCAGATACCGAATGTCCAAAAGTCCCTATTTGTCCAAACAATATCTCCAACCCACAGAGTTTCCACGAAGTGTGTACTTCTCGAACCGACGCAACGTTCCTTCCTCAAAAGCGATTCCAAAATACAGGAGTCCACAAGCCCAAGGCACCACTTCCAAACACCGACCCGCTAAGGTTCGAACCCACAATGCAGCCTACAATCGTCGAAAGTCAAATAAACTTACCATAAAGCAAAGTATTTACGAATTCAGTTACTGTTCTGATACTAAAATTTATACACAGTGTGACCCAATATGTAACTCACCTTTTAAATTTACAATATCTATAAATTACAAATATTATACAATAGATAATCAAATAAAATTTTCAAAATTACAATTTTTATTGAAACAATAATATCGATATCAGAAATCTTCTTAGTCACTTGCTACCTGAAAAAGAAGAAAAAAAAACAAAACGCATCAAACAATGAACAATCTGTCCGTTTCCTGTATTGAAACTTCAATTTAATATTTAACACTGCTTAACAAAATTAGGTGAATTTGTTTACCACTTACGCCCCATAAAACAATTCCCTTCAAGACCTCAAACCCCAGATTTACTACAAACACTTAAATCTGGCACTATCAATAACTAATTAAGAGAAATTATTTCCGGGTTACGCCCACAATTGAAACAATTACCTTCAAAGTTAAGCAATCCCCAGATTTACTATAAAAAACCCAATTAAATCTGGTGCAATAGATTACAAAAGATACAATAACTGAAGTTAAATCTACAATGACTGAGTTTCTAAGAAAAAGTTGAAAATTTATCAAAGTTTAAAAAAAAAGATAAAATCTACAATATTGAATTTTTCAAAATTCCAATAATCAATCAGTATGAAAAGAAAATAAATGTTGCCCACGAACCAATAAACTCTTGTCTGATTTCTACTATAAAATTTTCAGTTTGATATATATTATAATCTCACAGAATAAGGTAAGTTGCTTACAAATTACGTCCAATAAAACAATTCCCTTCGAATTGAACACAACCCCAGATTTACTAAAAACACTTAAATCTGGCACAATCAAAACATATTAAGAGAAATTATTTCCAGGTACGCCCCAATAAAACAATTACACTTAAATCTGGTGCTAAAAATAAACTGAAAATAAATCTGCAAATTTAACTTATCAAACGTTCAAGTTTAATCAAATGGCTACAACTGAAATTTTGATTTTTAAAGTTTAAGTTTAATCAAAGATGCTAAAAAAAATTTAATTTCAAAAGTTTAAGTTTAAATTACAGGATATGTATTGCTGACAATAAAAAAAAATACTAACGGCCCCACGTTATGGGCACCAAAAACATATAACGAGGAAAACCTACAAACCCTCACAGTGCTCGTTATAGGTATGCGGGTTGTCTCACGTGGTACAACCCGTGCTCGCCAGTCGACTAGCTTCGAGTCGAAGAAGGGGTGGATTCTTCAAAAAAATTATTGAGTATACATAAAGGGCGCCAGAGAAGTTTTGGCAAGCACCCAAGACTTCCTAAGTTAGCCCACAACTCCTCAGTGGGTTAACAACACTCACTACACACTCCAAAGGTTAAACTGATAGGTAAATTATCATAAATAAATAAAAGTCAGCAAATACACCCTGATTGAAATTTTAATTAATCTTGGTGGACCAAAGGTCTCTTTTCAAAATATATGATACAATATCATTACCAAAAGAAAAATATTATAAAAAAAAAATCGTCTGAGCTCAGCTGAAGGCTGTAATCTCAGGGTGCAGTAGAGCTGAGGGCCCCAAACTACACCGATGTCTCAAAGCAAAGATTCTAGAGAATCGACCAAATTGTTCATGTACAAAATTCCAAAAATTACAACGATAATATATTATATATATGTCAAAAACACCAATGTATAGTTACAAGGGTTCACACTTCCGCAATTTATACCAGTATCAATATGAATATAATAATTGCATAAGCCAGAAATTTAAATTACAACGAGTTTAGCGTTGCTGGAGAGTATACAGCTCAAAATTATATACAGCGCAAAATTATATACAAGAAACCATTAGAAATAGGTAAAAAAAAACTACTAAATACCGCTATACTAGGTACGTACCAAGTGTTCCAGCGTATCTTAATCTATGAGCAAGATTTCAAAAAAATTTCAAATACAAAATTCAAGTAAGAAAAAAAATAAATAAAACTTAATATAAAAAAAACGGTAATATGTGAAGCATAGATGTGAATTTACTACTGAGTTTAAAGAAATAAGAAAGGAAAACTGTAACCTTTCCTTTCCCGGCACCAGAACAGGAACTGAAATTCCTCCAGATTAATCCAGGCCTCCTGGAACTGGTCTCACCGACCCATTAAATTCCAATCAGCGTTTTTATGTCCGTATACTAAAACCCCCCTTTTTAATGAATCCAATGCCGTCTACGGAAATTTACCACGTGGTTTCCTAAATCTACCAATTCTACTGGAATCCTTTGGTCATCGGCACCCCCTGGTCCAGTATATTATTGGGTCAGACCTTCGATTTGTTAAATCGAGCGATATTTTCATCCCCTATGTAGAATTTATCAGGCTTTCCGTGAAATAGCGTTATGGCTCCCAGAGCACATGCAAATATCTCTTGTTGAAATGTGTGTTTACACCTTGACGGCAAATGGAGGACTTAAATTTTTAACTCGGTTCCGACAGCGCTGTGACTTCTCTCAGTCGACAGGTTAGCCAAATTAAATTTACAACGGCTCGGCGAATTTTTCGCGTTACAATTGAACAAGAAAAGAAGGTATTTCAAGCCATCTAAAAATAACGTATTCTGTTTAACAGTCACAGATCAATTATAATGACAGTTGACGAATTGGAAATATAACCCCATGTTATTTAAATAGTAAATGGATCAATATTTTATAAATTTAACAATGGAACAAGCTTTACAAAATGATATTGTTGGATGGATCCTTACAGATTGAATAATAATTAATCATGGATAATAATAATAAAGGTTAGGTTTTATGTTTAGCACAATAAATTCTTGACGTTGTCAGATTTTCTCAGAGAAAATATGTAACAACTGTATTAATAAAAAAAATATTGTTTTATAAACTATTGTCTCCTAAAACATAAAGAAATATAGTAGTTTCCTGTATATATGAAGAAATTAAGTAGGTTTTAACAATTGCGTGTACCAAAATATATCAATTTTGACAACGTTGTAAGTGGAAAAATAACCATAAGCATAAAAACCTTCTTACCGTATTTCTCCGTAAATAACGAAGTCCGTTATCGTTATTGAAGTTAAGGTCTCCAAGTTTTCATACTGCGCATTCTCAGAATAACGATAACCATACTTACGTGACAAAATAAAGGGCTTAAAAACTCTCTAATAACGAAGTCCGTTATCGTTATTAAAGTTAAGGTCTCCAAGTTTTCATACTGCGCATGCTCAGAATAACGATAACCATACCTACGTGACAAAATAAAGGGCTTAAAAACTCCCTAATATACATAGAGAGGGCTATTCATTCATAAACACGTTTATTTTTGCGGCCAACAATTCTAAACGCCAGTAGTAAAATCATGAATGAATTACAAAAAGTGGGGATTGTATTGAGGATACATCGCCTTGGCGTCATCGTCAAAGCATAGGCGTACCAAATCTATTTCAAAACAACAAATATAAAATTATATTATTGGAATTTTGGTGTTTATAAATATTTCATTTGATGAAATTATTGTTTGTTGATTTTATTTAATGTATTTTTTCACGGAGAAGATTTTTACACTATTCTCTTTGTTGTAATTTCTCACCAGGTAGCGATGCAGCATATAAAATTCTACACCGTTCAACCGATTACCCTCAAAATGGGCATATATATGTATTTTTCTATGCAGAATTTGTATTTCCTATCCTTTTTGTTGTAACTTCCCACCAGGAGACGTTGCAGCATATCAACTTCTATATCGTTTACTTTTTCCAGGAGCACAAATGTTTGTGCCACGAGAGTAAGGCGAGTGCTGCAGATCAAGGGAGTGCCAAAAATGCCTTTCATACTAATTGTACACAATATTTTTTCTACGACCAAGTTTCTGGATGAAAGCAAAAAATAACTTATATACGTATTTTATTCAAACGTTGAACTGCAAGGATTTAAAAAATGAAAAACAGTTAAACCTAGGTATAGTTAGTTTTGAAATTTTAACAATTTTGAATTGTTATGCCTGGTGTATCTTTTTTTAATAATAAGTTTTAATTACTTCTAATATTAATATCTGTCACCGAAATTCATTATAAATATAATATTAGATTGTCAAAACGGGTTTTGACATTGAGATTTCCTTCCCACAACCCGTAAGGCGAGAGCTGAAAATCAATGGAGCGAGAGAAGAGATTTGCGTACGAGTTGTGCACAATACTTTTTCTACGATCACGTTTATTAATCAAAGAAAAAGTAACTTATATAGGTGTTTTATTAAAATTTTGAACAGAAATAATTTAAAAAATGAATATTGAAAAATTAGTTAAGCGAAGGTACAGTTAATAATGAAATTTGAATAATTTTGAATTGTTTAGCCTGGTCTATCTTTTTTGATAATAAGTTAGAATTAATTGTAATATTATTGTTTGTCAACGAAATTCATTACAAAGATAAGTTTAGATTGTCAAAATAAAATTTGACATTGACATTTCCATTCCAACAGGTAGCGCTGCAGCTTATCAACTTCTATATCGTTCACTTTTTCCACTAGCGCTCAAATCAAGCGACAAACTTAACCCGGGAACGGTCGCGTTAATAACCATAACTTAAGATGTCGCGTGTTAGATTTGATCAAACATATTCTCATCAGAAAAAAAGTCTAAAATTACCGCCTTGTAATATATTTTAATTTATTGTAATGTTTTCCTGTAGTTTTTGAAATATTTAGTATTAATAAATCTAGTAGAGTACACATTAACACATATTAACATTAATGTAGGTAGAGTAGTGTAATTTAATAGTAGTAGGTAGATAGTTTAATTTTAAGTAGTTCATAATGAGTGTAAAATTAGTTGAAGGGGTTCATCAATTAATGTGTTGATGAAACGGGATTCATGGAAATGAATGAATAATTATGACTTCGATCCACAATTAAAGCAAAATTTCTGAAAAACAATGTAAACAGTAGAACAAAATCAAGAGATAAGAAAACTACGTAACCGAATTTCTTGAATAAATAAACAAACGAATGACAAAGATATATTTCGAGTTCATTCGTGTGTGATGAGCGCTATTTTCGGAGCAATTTTTAACACAGAAAACGGACTCATCGTCCGTATTTTGTGATCTTAAACTGATGTAGATGAACGCAACCAATAGTATTGCGCTGTCAAATTGAGTCCGCTTCAAATCCGTCCAGAGCACGGACTTAAGATCTAAGTCCGTGGTCCAGAGGCAATTGGCTAATTTGCTTTACGTTCTGTGCTCGACGTGAAGCTCGGAAGTTATGTTCTGTGAAACCGGTACCGTCATTGTACACAAAATGGCGGTAGAAAATGCTTAGATGCATTGTTAATGATCAAATTAAAATTATTGGTGTATGTGTGTGGTGCTGTGGTTTATTTTAATATTTTACAACGTCGTTTTTACAGTTTAACTACCTACATCAAAAGTGTCGTACATCCGCTGTATAAAAATAGTTTGAACTTAGAAATGCGGTTAACAGGTATAATTGTAATTTAAGATAATACTGTGGTTACCTTTCGAACTAAATTGAAATCAATCGATGGATATTTTATTGCATACTTTGTTATTTCATTTAAAAGAAAACTAAGACGAATTGAGTTCTAGTTATTTTTACAATGGGTTTAGGGTTCTATATAATTTATATCAATAGTTCTAACAATTAAAACGCAAAAAATCAAATTTTGGAGAACCAAGCAAAAAAAATTTTTTACGGGTTCTAGCTAACCCATCAAATAACAGTTCAGAGTAGCGTTCCTCGAGTTCTACAAGAAATTGTTGTTTTTTCCCCGTAAAATAATTATTTTACTAATTAAAGCATTGTTAACATAGAAATCAATTTTTGTTAAAAAATATTTTTTAGGAGCTCTACAAAAAATTCTTATGACTTTTTTCCGTAAAATTGAAATTATTTTCAAGTCAACGCCATTTTTAATATTGAAAAATCAGTATTATATAAAATAGTTCACTGTTTCTAACCGATCTAATAACTAATAACAGTTCTGCGTAGCGTTTCTCGAGTTCTACAAAAACCTCTTATGACGTTTCCATTAAAATTACTATTTTTCTAATTAAAGCAATTTATGACCGTTTTTATTTATATTAAGGTATCTCCACAACTGTGATTCATTGACACATGGTACAATTATTAACTACAAAAACTGAACATTATCAACCTGTTTAGATTACATGAGGCAAATAATTGGATTTCATTGACACAACTGATGACTATGATGTCAGACTTTCAATCTCCTTATTGTCTATTATTATTTTTTTGCGATTCTTTTAAATCCAGTGACCCAATGGTAAAGGCGGGGTAAATAGTATGCATGTCAGCAAGTAACGATTTAATATCTTTGATCAATTGTAGAGCTTATGATCTTAGATCCATATGTGTTTTCCAGAAAACCTATATAGTATTCAAAGGGGAGGGTAAATGAGTAGGCGATTTATTATATAGGCCAGAGATTATTGTCCTTGAACTAGTAATGGTTCTTTTTCATAATAAAAGTTAATTTTTCTATATTAAAATTGGTGTTAAATTGAAAAATGATTATTTTACAGAAAAAGTCTGAGAATTTTTTGAAGAACTGGAGGGACGTGATGCAGAACTGTTATTAGATCGGCTACAACTCTCAACTGCATTAAAATATGATTTTCTACAAGTTGAAAATACTTTTGAATTTTCCATAATTTACCACAAAAATATTACAGACAGAGTTTTATGTGGTAATTTTAATAATAAGAAAAATATTTTTAGTATTACCACACAGCAGCCATCCGCAGATGGATATACACGTAAGTTTTAATTTGAAAAGTTAATCAGCATAAGCTAAGTAATACATTTAAAATTAAGATTTATACATAAAGATACAAAGTATAACATTTGCATTTACACATAAGGTAAAAGACTGGGCTGATAATAATTTGTCGAGGTAGATGATTGTAAAGTTTGATTCCCAAATAGTTCGGTGATTTTTCAATACTAGATAGATTGTATCTAATGATATCAAAATCATGAGCATTCCTGGTAAAATATGTATGATAATCAGAATGTGTTAGAAACCTAATAGAGTTGTTTTTATGTTATGTTATGTTTTTAACATAAAGGAGAGTTTTGTATATTTGTATAGATAGTAGGGTTAGGATATTATTCTCTTTAAAGACATGTGTTACCATGTGCAATATTAAAGATAAGTCTCATTATTCTTTTCTGTTCGATAAATAATTTCTCCGATCCAACAGTGTTGCCCCATAGACAGACATTATGTATAAGATGAATATACATCAAAGAATAGTATACACTAATGAGTGTCTTCAAATCCGATGTTTTCTTCAGTTGTTCAATGGCATATAAGGTTGAGTTGGGTTTCTTAGTGATGTGCTCTATTTGTTTGTCCCAGCTCACAAACTCATCCAAATGAACACCCAGAAATTTAATTTCAGTTACATAGGCAATATCAGTCATGGTGATGCATGAAGTATTTCTCCTGTATCTAAAGTTCATATATGTTGTCTCATCAAGATTCAATGTAATCAAATTTTGATTACACCAGTGTTGATGATGCATTTTGTTTTTTGGTACAATTCCTTAGGAGTCTGTGCAGCAACCACCACCGAGGAATCGTCTGCATACATTATTAGTGTATTGTTAATGCTTTCGGGTAGATCATTAATAAAGATAAATAGGAGCGGCCCCAGCACTGATTCCTGTGGAACGCCCGTATCAGTATCTACTATATCAGATTTCTCGTCTTTTATCTGAACATAAAACCTTCGCTCAGATAAATATGACCCAAGTAAGTCAAGCATGGGACTTCTTATACCAACAGTGTATAATTTATCTTTAAGAAATTGAATATTAAGGCTATCAAATGCTCTCGTGAGGTCAAAGAATACTGCCCGACCCTTGTCTAGATTCTTGTGCACGCTATCCATAAATTCAATTACTGCTCCTTCTGTCGATCTTCCTGAACGAAAGCCATGTTGATTGAGGGACAGAGTGCTGAATTTTTTTTAGGAAATGTCTGAGTCTACTGTGATATATACGCTCAAATATTCTTGTGATCTCATTTAACAGTGAAATTGGTCTATAGTTATCAGCACAAGTGGCATCCAGTTTTTTATAAACAGGAATCACTGTACTTAATTTTATGTCTTGTATGTTTTAGCACTTTTATATTTATTTGATCACACCCGAGTTATTATTTTTTAAATTGCTAATGACATTTACAATTTCCATTGCTGTAGTTGGAAAATAAGCAAAACTATTTTTAGACCACTTTGAGGAGCATGTACAGTCATTGTTTTTTATATCAAGCATATTTTGTAGTTCTTTGTTTTTCTCATTAAAATTTGTTGCAAAGCATTGTAAAAGTTCTTTATTGTCCGTAATCTTTTTGTTGTTTACGTTTAGCTGTATTTCTTTTACTTTTTGTTTTCTACCTATTGTATTATTAACAATATTCCACATGGTTTTTTGCTTGTTATTACTGTCCCTGATCATATTTTGATTATGTTCCTTTTTTTATATTCTGAATTAAGCGTTTATACTCTTTTTTACAGTATTGATAATAATCATGCCTCCTTCTCGGCTAAAGTTTTAGCAGCAGAATAAAAGTGTTTCAGTTGCTTACCTTTATTATGAATTTCTGTATCTTGCCAGTGGTGTCTTTTGTCTACTAACCTGCTGTTTTTTTCCTTATTGTTTGGCAATTTAGGTCTATAGCATAGTGTAGTGTTTCATTGAATGCATCATTGACATAATTTTTATTGTATACATTATTGAAACCCAACCTCAATAACTCTTCATTTGTCATATGAATGCTTAAGATTTCGGGCGTGACTAATGTTAACACTAGGAGTAGCTATATCCTCCTTTAGCGTTATACGCATAATTATCGTGAGATGATCACCCATATTTGGTTGAACAATTTGACAAGTGTAATTTTTATACTCCGTATTCGTAGCAATATAGTCAATTTTAGTTTTGCTTATTTCATTTTTTATATTAGATTATACGTGTGGGTTCATTTGGGAGGCCAAGTTTTAAATCATATGAGCCAAATAGATTATCTAGTAGATTTTTGTCATTGTTTGGCGTTAAGTAATCTATATTGAAATTACCACAAATGCATCTTTTGTCAAAACAAATTACAATGTTTGGTTAACAAGGAAAAGCATTTTTCAAGAAATGTATCCAGCTTGCTAACTAGTGTCCTGTAAACATTAATAATTAAGAATGTACTGTTTTCATATGTAGCATATATTGCACAACATTCATAGATATTTTCTTCACTGAATTTACTACAGTCTATGACACCACTTTTAAACAGTTTTAGTGCTTGCGAATATTAGAGAACCACCATGTATTTTATTACTTCTAGTAAAGCTTGTAATTAAAGTATATCCCAGTATGTACATATATTTGATGTTTTCTTCTGTACACCAGTGTCCTTGTATGCAGATTATGTTCGGTTTCTTCTCTACAAAAAACTTCAAGATTCATTAGCTTATTTCTTGAACATTGCACATTCATGCTAACTCTCGTCAGTGTGACATCTCGGATTTTAATCGGATCACTATTTACACTTCTGTAGTTTAGATTTTATTCTGAGTTTGAGGATCCGTCACTATCGATGGCATCCTCTTCTTCTTGAAAAACAGAACTATAGATCCATTTGGCCAGGTCTCCCTATTCCAGGCAGTGTTTAATGACTCTCTATTTATTGTTATTTTCATTGAGGAGTATATCTCCGGCCCTCTCGAGGGGTGTTCTTCACATACTACTTCAGTTAATTTATGTTCCAGAAAATTTTGCAGTTCACTGGGTTTGAGTCTTGTAACATGCAACTGCACCAACCTAGGTATTGTTTTTATGTCACATTGAGTTTCTGTAATTCCTATGAGAAATTTTCTTTTCTTCCTTTGTTTTACTTTTGACCAGCCACTACTGATGTTTTCTACAGTTTCTTCACAGTCCTGGTTCAGTTGCTGAATTGTTTTCATAGTCGTGCTTTGTATGGCTTGCATTAAGGCTGCATTGACGTGCAGCGAAGTTATTTGAGTAGGTTTGCTATACATATCGTTTGAATACAGGTAGGTCACTTCTATGTAATTTTTTGACAAGGATGACATTTGTTTAAGTTTGGGTAACGGCTCCATGGGTTTAGCCACTGCCATTTTTTGATTGTCAGGTTAGTTCCTAGTGTTCCCCTTTCCAGTTTCCAATTGAGGTGGGGAGGAATGTTTACATCAATATCTGCACTCTTTGTGTTCTTCAAAAAAACAGATTTTTTTCTAATAGTTGGCGGATTATGAAATTTTTATGAGCAATAATTGTTTTTAGATATACTAATTCATTTCCAATTCCATTTGAATTAACTAAATCGTCTTTGATTAACGAGTTTAATACATCACCATCATGGATGTCTTTCTCAGTTTCAGTTAGATTTTCTTTGCAGCAGATCATACTTGTGTCTGAAATTTTTGCACATTTTAACCATTTGGCACAACTTGGATGTGCTATTGCTGCACACACACCACATGTTATACCGTTATTCTCTCTTTTATAACAATATTTACACAGGCAGTGTAACATTCCATCTTCACTGTCCTCCATCTTATATTGACTTTACTAATGATTGTGCCACTGGAAGGTCTTTGGTAAATATTTTTGAGTCATTTCATCTAAATATGCATGTAGATTCACCTTCTTAATAATTATTTCGTAACTGTTATTAAGAATATTGCTCTAAAATATCTCCAAGTTGTGTTGCTCTTTCTTTCCTTGTTCCTTCTAAAATAATCACTGGTAATTTCTTCCTTAGACCAGTACATAAATTTGAGCTAGAGCAAACCATACTCAGCATTCAAAACAAAACTTCCTGTTTCCTGTGGCATTGATGGTTTATCAACTAAGTATTTTTAAATTTTCCAGATGCTGTGATTAACGTTTTATGTTCTCTAATCAATGAATCCTTTGAAAAAGATCTCTATCCTAACCGTCTAAAAACAGCTATAATTGTTCCCCTCCACAAGGGTGGCGACAAACATAATACTAGTAACTATCGTCCTGTTGCCTTATTACCAATATTATCGAAGATAATCAGAAGACTAATGAAAAAAGGTCTATTACCTTCTCTTTTCAAACATAAAATCTTGAAATTCCAACAATTCAGTTTCCTATCTAATAAATGTACTATTGATGCAATGTTTTTTGCTCTCTTAATGAAATATACACCTCACTTGATAATAAACTTTTTACGGATTCGGTTTTTTGTGACGTCCCGAAGGCCTTGGATTGTGTTGATCTTGAAATTTTGATAGACAAACTAGAATATTATGGCATCAGTAGTATTCCTTTAAAATGGTTTGAATATTACCTAGAATGTAGAAAACAACTGGTACAAGCAAATGGTACAGTTTTGAAAAATTTTCCAGTTAGCAGTGGTGTACCCCAGGGCTCAGTTTGATTAACGATATCACAGACTTATGAATTAATGGTAAATTCACTTTATTTGCTGATGACACTGGTGTAACCTGGAGTAGGTCAGATATACGAACTTTACATTCTACCATAGGCAAAGATCTAATTACTATTAAGTCCTGGCCTGACTTGAACGGGCTTTGTTTTAACACTGAGAAAACTTTAGTTTTATCTTACAAAGGAGTTTTGCAACCTCTCAAACTTAACAATGACTTAATAAGATCTTCAAATTCGAAGTTTCTTGGTCTCCATATTGACTCTGTCCTTAAATGGTCTGTACATGTAGACACTTTAGCGAAAAAATTATCCTCTGCTTGTTAAGTAGTAGGACGCATTGCGAATTCTATTTTAAAAAATACAAAATTTTAAATCTTCCTCCTCTTCATTTTGGAATCATTGTGTTTGGTCTGTAAACATTTTCACAATTTAACTGAGAGACCAGTTCATAGTTACCCTACTAGAAGTATTTTTTTCGATATTTACTAAACAATACCCACCTCTGATCTGGTAAAAATTCCATCATCTTCAATGCCAAAAAAGTATTCAATCATCTTACCTTTAGAATTAAAAGTGACAAATACATTTAATAGGTTCCGGAGATTGACAATGGCGTTTCTGCAGAGACCTTATTATTCAGTGGCAGAATTCTGCAATCTACCCTAGAGTTTTGAGTTACATTGGCGTAGTTCAACTTTTGGTAAGGTGTACGATACTAATATTGTATTATGATTAATAATTTAAATTTGTATTTTATATTATGTTCTGTATTGTTAGTATAGTTAGTATTTTTTATATTTTTATCTATTTTTAAATTATGTCGCTTTGACCATAAAATTGTAAAAAAATTCATGTCAATAAAGCTTATGTCTCTCTCTGATTTTCGAAAATTTATTTCTGAGTTTGTTAGAACTTTTGATATAATAGAAATATTGTAAAACTAACTGGAACTATGAAGAATTGATACATTTTCATGATTTGGTGCGCTATGTGAACTTGGTGCACCATATTTTCAAATTCGATTTTTTTGTATTAAATCGGAGTAACTATTTAAAATACTTATATAGAACTCTATGACTGTCCCAAAGAATTCCAGAACTTTTTAAATATGGTATGCCAAGTTCACAGGAGTTATCTGCAGTCCAACAAAATTTCATTGCTTGGTGAATTTATGATAAAATTATCTATTGATAGGTTTTATTTTGTAAATGTTATTTGTTAACAATACTTCTCTTTTTACTAGTAAAGATTCTAATATTTCACATCGAGTTTCACATATCTTAATCGACCATAGAATTAATTCAAGTTTTAATTGCAAATCTTCCAAATTTTTACATTAATGGTGAAAATGGAACATTTTGATTTGTATATTTCTAAGATATTTTGTATCACATAAATCAAATTATGTTTGAGTTTTTAACAGGATTTTAACTTTCAGATCAAATCTAGCATAACACAACATTAATCTTCTTCTAAACCAAGAGGACATCATCATCACCAGTGATATTTGATAAAATAAAACTTCATATAAACTTTGATTATTGAAAAGGTGGACATTATCTACACCAATGAGAATATTTATCTGTCAAAAAAGTAAGAAAACTTACCAATTGCCATGATGGAAAAGAAGGGCAGTAACATTTTAATGTTATAAATAAAGAAGATTTACTAGTTCGCATTTACTGCTACTATCTTAAAGGTGATTAGAATTATTTGGCTTATGCTGACGAAACAAAACATCACTGGACTTTCTGAAAACGGGAAATAAAAAAGCATATGCAACATTTTGGTTCCAACCCAACTCTCCTTTCGGTGTAATCCAGATTTAAAATTTTTACGAAAATATCAATCCACATTAAAGTTGTACTTCTTGCAAGTTATATAATTGTCAAAACATAATTTAATTAAAGAATATTATTCCTAAATACTAAATTGAGGCTGTCAACAAAAATTAGACTAACAGAACAGTATAATTCTGTGGCTTGGTTCTATAAGGGCCAATGTAAAAAAAATCAGAGAAAATAGGATCGAAAGTTTTGCTCAAACCTTCAGTCAGCAAAAATGTTTTGAAGAGAATTTTTGTTACTATCATAGCTCCACATACTCATTTGGCACCTAAAAGAAAACCTAATTTTAGATTTTCTCAGAATACCTAATTAAAATTAACCAAAAAAGCATTGGCCATTTTTTAACTTAAAAACTAGTTAAGAAACAGTATTAGAGTGTTTATTAAAACTCATTTCATTTGTATATTTTTTTAACAGTTAAAGATAATTTAGTTTTCATCAGAAAAATTGTCTTCATCATCACTCAACGCATCATCAGCGGTAGAGGAAATGGTTATTGTGTTAATGAACTATTTTACTTTTTTACTGCCTCTTGGTTTTTTACTAGGACTTCATTTTTTTCTACATTATACAAATCTAATAAATTAGCTTCCCCATCACCAATCATCTCTTGTTCTTCTGCTGGTATATGATTGGCGACTTCCTTTGTCAACTTATTCCTTCTTTGTTAGTCGTCACTATCAGAACTTGATTCAGAATAGAAATCAGTATTGGGCAAAAATTCATCAGAATTACCTTTAAGGTCGAATTCTTGATTTGGTATTTCAAAATTTGTATTTGCTTCAAAATCGGGTGCGGTGTCTAAAATAGGTTCATTTACATTACCTTCAAAGTTTGCATTTCACTCCAACTTGGGTTTGGCGGATTTGTAACTACGTTTACCGGTTAGATTCTACCGTAGAGAGTTATCTGCTACTTTTAACTCTAGGTTTTGCTCTGAAAAAAGCGTTTATATTTGAAATATTATCAGATGCTTGTTAAATATTAATGGAACATTAATAATGAAACATGGATCTTTTTAAATAAGCATGAGTACATCCAAAAAGTAGTCACCAGAGGCATAAAAGTAAATTTGGAAAAGCTTGTGTGCATCATATCCTAACATTTGTTGTATTAAAAGTTATTTTGACCTTAACTGTATCATCAATTATTGATGGGGCACACGTATTGGTGGTTCTTTTTCCACATGACATGGTTTAACTTTTATTCTTGCACATAAAAACACTGAAAATGTTCCATGCACAAGGGCCAAACTTGAAAGAATTATCATAATGGAGAAAACTATAAAAGGCCCAAAGTGTGCATTGGCCCATTTAGAGAGGATTTTGAACAAATATTTAAGTGAACATTGGCTGTTTTAGCATACTAATATAAATATCTAATGAAAACACATATTGGCCCTTGTCTCTGCATAAACTTTACATTTATTGCGACTTGGCAATTTCCATTGAATGGCTGCAAATATCAGCTAATACATCTCCAGTTTCCTTTTCAGTGTATTAATCACAACTATCTAAACATATATTATGACCTCTTGCTCCCACCGATCCAGCTGTCCGTAGCATTGATACCACATTTTTAGTATTATTAGAAGAGTTTTTCCAGCCATCAATAAGAAGGCAACTGTTTTTTCCAATGGAATTACATAAGCTCCGCACTTACTCGATTTAAGAGTGTTGATTTTAATGTCTTTCTGCAGGGCAGGTTGTATGTTAGTCGTATGCTTTTAGTAAAGTTTCTAAAGTAGTTACTTTCAACAACTGCGAAGGGAATATTGCACCCATACTTTTTTTGCTAGAGCTATGTCTGTTTTTTCTTTAGCATCAGATGACATACTATCAATAAATGAACTTAAAACTCGTTTAGTTATTTTTCCTTGGAGTTTTTCTACTCGCCTTTTTTTCTTTAGTAGTATCGAACAAATTGCTATTGGAAGAACTTGATAATATTGAGGAAAAAGTTGACAAAGAATAAATTTCTTCACCACCAACCATCACAACTTTTGAGGTTAGGAAATAAAAATGACAATTGACAAATGAAAGCAACGAATCAGATCATTAGTTACAATAACTACATTTAATTGACTACATTTTACGTTAAATGCGTGGTTAATGCAATTAACATAAAAAAGTTGTTACATTCCCAACCCTGGTCTTCACTGGTTACAAGCAAACTGACCAGGTGCATGGAAAAGAAAGACTTGTCAACATTTATTTACACTTAATCTAATCAATGAATGAACAGATAACATGCTGGAAATATGTTTAGCCTATCAATAACACATTATCATCTTTACTTAATTTCTTCTTTTTTTGTGCCTATTTATTTGCCTTTAAGAAAAATTAAAATATTTTTATTAAATTGTATTATATAAAATTACAATATATATGTTGCAGGCTTATTATAAAATCAGTCGTATTATACTATGCCTAGGCTTTTTCTATATGACTAGGCGTATCGTAATACTACCGAAATGATTAAAAACCTCACGATTTGACTGATAATTTCAGGCGTATTGTTAAAATGAACCTGAATGCGATTGTTTTAGAATATGACTAGATGAAATCTGTCATATTATAATACGACTGATGGTATGCTAGGTGAATACTTAAACATTGACTTTGAACACTTTAAACTGTTAAAAATACAAATAATAGATTTGGATTATTTATTAAAACATGGATTTTGAACACACTCCAAACTAGTAAATATAAAAAATAATAAACATGGATTTTATTTATTACAGCATGGTCCGCTTTAATGGCATTTGCTTGAACATTTCATATGAGCTTTAAAACATAGACATTTGTTGCTCTGACACTGTATCTTGCTCTGCTTGCAAGAACACTTTTTAAATCCCTGCCCTTCGAATTATGAAAATAACCTTAGGGCTTCTATCAAGGAAATATCTTTTCCTTGCGGAATATTAATTAGTTTTCATCCCTCGAAAACCATTGATTTAATAAACCATGTGATGTACCAATTCGGTAAACTCCGTTAACAACGTCCACTACAGTTCCTGATATATTTTTGGGATCAAGTGGTCCTCTATCTAGTTTGGAACTTCAATTGTAATATTTTGGCCGATATTAAGAGGTTTTAATTTTTTATTGCTGGTTTCTAGCATTTTTTCTGCAGCTCGTTTTTGGTTCAAGGCACAACCTTTCCTTTGTTTCTTCACTATTTCTTCATGTTCACATAAATTACACTTCCTGTTTGGTTCACTTGTGGAATTTGATGCACTTGAATTATTTTGATCACATTCTATACATTTTTGATTGGAAACATAGGCAATATTTTCTTCTTGATAACAAACAAATTTCTGCTGGGATAAATTGTCTATAGTATATTCTTGTCTTGCTTCTTCTAACGCATAGGTAAGTATTATACTGTTATCTGTATTATTTACATCGGTAAGTATTGTGCTCTCATAAGTATTATTTATATCGGTCACAGTGATTTAGATTTCTTTGTTTACACAGCTAGAATATTCGTGTTCAATGTTATTGTTAGCAGAGTCTATTTGTGAGCTAGCTGTGACAGTATGTAATCCACTAGATGTTTCATAAGGATCCTCTGAGATATTTCCAGAACATTCATTAACTGAAGATGTGACACTATTGTAATCCACAAGATGTTTCATGAGGATCCGCTGAGATATTTCCAGAGCATTCATCAACTGAAGATGTGACATTATCAACTAATCCACTAGATGTTTCATAAGGATCTGCTGAGGTATCTCCAGAGCATTTATCAACTGATGAGTCATTTAAAATTGTTTCCAAATCACCTTCTGTATTTATCGCTTTAATAATTTCATATGGTAAATTAGTAGAAAACAAGCCGACTCCGCCGAGTGACCAATTTGTAGTCTTTTAACCAAGCTCTAGGTATGTTTTCTACATCTTGGTTTGATCTTCCTACACTTCCCTGAGTTTGAGGGTGTCGCGGGCGTCCATTGATAATCTTGCGAGATGGCCATTTAGCAACCATTTCATGAATATGATTGACAAACTCTCTGCCATTATCACTTTGTAAGATGATTGCTGCTCCAAATTCTAAGAAAATTTTTAGAAGCTCTTCACATACATCCTTCGCATCTTTAGATTTCAAAGGCCTCAAATGAATAAATTTTTGTAAGATGGTCTTGGTAGTTCATCAACCACTTGTATTCTCCGTCAGGAGTTGACGGCAAATCTATAAGGTCGACTCGTCCTCGATGATGACAATCTTTGATAAATTAGGTTTGACCTCTAAACCCTTTTCAGGAAGCTGTTTTTTTTTGCAGCACAGGTTGTACAGCATCTTAACAAATATTTCTATTGCTGGTCTGGGAATTGCATATTTAGGTTTCAAAGCCATTAACATCTTATCGCGGCCTCCATGACCGCTACTTATATGAATTTCAACTAGTTTGTTATAAAAATCCTCATAGGCAATTATAAAAGTTATATCATCATTTTCTTCAGTCCTTTTTTTGATAATTTTTCTTGTCCCACCTATTTCCATAGTTTCGTAAATACGTGAGAAATACAGCTGGTTATTATTTCTTCTAATTCCTCTGTCTTTTGCCTCGCGAGAACTAATTAAAATATCACTTTCTTCTCTTATTTTTTCAAACGTCCAAGCAGTGGCGTAACTAGGATGAAGCTCTGCGGGGGGGATGAACTACCGGGAGATTTGGGTATCGGAATTTTTTTTAAATTTTAAGCCCCAAAAACTGTATTTTAGCTTTGTTTTCTTATAGAATTATAGCCTAAAGCTCATAGCTTTTAGTACATTTCAATAAAGTATAGGTTTGCTTTGATTATGTATTAGATTTTTTTTCATTTTTAGGGTTCTGGGGGGGGTTCTATCCCCCACCACCTTAGTTACGCCACTGCGTCCAAGGCTTTTCACAACTTTTTTCGTGTTCTCAAAAAAAAATTATTAGTTTCGAAATCACAAAGATTTTTATTACTTAGAGGTTATGTTTGTGTTTTTGGTTTTCTTACCGTTATAAAACTTTTCTAGTTCTTTATAATAATCGTCTTTATGTACAAATACATTGTCCAACTCAGCACTCATTTTAAATATAAATATTTTGCCAATTATTACACAAAAATAAAACACTCAGTAAAGCTCACCAACAACAACAATGATGGTTACAATTTTCCTAGCACACCGTCAGTCGTATTATAATACGACGAATTTCATTTAGTCGGATTCTAAGACATTCGCGCGGTAATTCATTTTAACAATAAGACTAACAAGCGGCAGGCGTATCACGGTAGTATTACGATACGCCTAGTCGTATAGAAAAAGCCTAGGCGTATTATAATACGACTGATTTTATAATAAGCCTAATTAATTATAAAGCACAGTAGATGAAATTGTAAATATTGGCCTAAATTAATTATATATTATTTATATAGCCTTTCGGAAACACTTTATATATTCATTTTACTTTAAATATTTTTCTTAATACTTTATACTTTTATATTAGTTCTAATATTGGCAGATTTTGAATGCGTTGTAATGTACCACTTTTTGTCAATACTTCTTATCTTGTTAACCCATTGTTTCTCCACTTTGAAATTTGGCACACCTTTAACAATCATATGTTAGGATAACACGATTTTTTAATAAACATCAAAAGGGTTTTTTTTTCAAAATTCAATAAAGAAAATTTTAGATTTTTCAGAAAAATATATTTTTAGAATATGGTCATGTAATATATCTAAAGAAAGAGTACACATAAACTGAAAAAGTTGATACCATTTCCCTCTAGCTCAAACAGTTGTTTTTTTTTGAGAAATAGCCAAAACGCACCCCTTTTTTTGTTTTTAATAAATTTATAACTTGAAAACCGTAAGTCAAAAATATCTAAAATTTTGTAATTTTATTTACAAGAATGCAAGCACCCAATAACCAAAAAAATTCAAATTCGAAGACCTTCTGGCTTAAGCCCCTGGTTGATTTGAGATGGAATGACCCACATTGAATAATGCAGCTCATTGAATATTCTTCCAATCGTTGAAATAAAATTAAACATCCATATAAGCTATATTAAAACATCCATATAAGCTATATTACTCATCAATTATCTGGTAATTCAATCTCAGTAACATAAATAGCACCACAATTTTTGAATGACAGTCTCAAAAAACTTTTTATTAACTTGCATTTTCATACAACATTAAACAAGAATAACCACTTTATTGTTGGGATTCAAATGGGCTGTAGAATGTTATTTCTCTGCCAACTCCGACTCTAACCTCCAAGTGGTGAATCCCGGAACGCTTGTTATTTATAACAAGACTAACTAGAGCGGGGGAGACGAGAGGTATGGTGGGAGCAAGTGTGCCTATGCCTTCGTGACAGTGGAGTCTTTTAGTTAGGAATTGTAATTGAGGCACATATTATTCTATACACCTGAATTGCAATTACAAGACTTAGCTATATAAAATGCACTGCCGTAAACAATGCCTGTAGGGTACCAGGCGCCCCCCTGCAGTATTTAGCCTTCCTGTCGTAAGAGGCTCTGCGATAGGTGACCGTATATTCCTCACTACTCGTGGGAACAAAAATGAGTTCAATTAATAAATATAATACTAGAAATATCCAAGATGTTAATTCACAAATACGTTCTAGCCTAGAACGAAAAAGGTCTGAGGTAATGCTAAGATTATCGGAATTAGATGAAGCTGTTGAACCGGAGCGATCGCGACATTTTCCTAGCAATACTACAAATGATAAGAGACCGAAAACAAGATTGTCTGGTGCTCAGCGACGAAAATTAGGCATCGAGAGGGCTCTGGCCATTGGTGCTCCAATTCTGCCTAGAAAGAGAAGGAGGCCAAGAGCTCTAGAAACCACCACTAATAGCAGCCGTATTAAAACTAGACTATCTCCTAAACGTGCGTCTATCGCGCGACCAAGAAGGAAACCAATTATCGGCGTAAAAAAAAGTTTACTTTCAACAAACACAATAGGTAGCAGTAGTCGACGTAATACAATTCGTACTAACAGAAGCTCCCGATCGCCTAATAGATATTTTTATCCTACTTCGGACAAATATGATCCAGCTTTTCCCACTCCGAATGAATCTATAAGGAACAAAGAATCGCTTCGACACAATTCTGCTCCTTCACGTGAAAATAGAAGTCGCAGCCCTTTTCACCGATCTCGGCCCGATAAATTTACCAGCAGTCCTGGTCGTCGTGACATAAATCGAAGTCCTATAGGGCGTGGAAGAAATCTTAGTCCTGGTCGGCGTGGCGAAAATCACAGAAGTCGTAGTCCTGGCCGTCTTGAAAGAAATCGCAGAAGTCGTAGTCCTCACCGCCTTGAAAGAAATCGCAAAAGTCGTAGTCCTGGCCGTCATGAAAGAATTCGTCATCGTACAAGTCCCGATCTACTTGAGAGAAGTCATAATACTGGTCGTTCTATTAGAAGTCGTAGTGCTGATCGACGAGACAGAAATCATAGTCCGAAATCTCATCCTTCTACTACTATATATGGAAATTATCGTCCTCATGAATCAAATACTGAAATAACTAGGGACAACAAACTTAATTCCAATTACCATTCCAGCAGAAAGAACAGAGATCCACGTCTCCATAATACTTCTATTACTACACGTGTTGACGATTTCAATGCGAATCAACATACATACGCAGACATGGTGTACAATTTTGACATTCCAACAAATTACACAAATAAGTTAGTAGATAGAAGTCTTGACATAAATGGCAGATATTCTCATTGGCAAGATAGTTCACTTGCCTTGAATTCGTATAGTCAAAGTAATGATTACCGTTCTGGTGGAGATATAAGAATATTTGACCAAATTGACAGGAATAGATATTCTAATAATACGAATGTACATAATATTACATCAAATAAATCAGACCCGTTAAGAAGTCGCGATTCGGATCAACCACTTCGACCAAATACCAGAACTAATGAAGGTGTACCCAGTTATAGGAACACAAGTACGTCATCAAGTCACCGACCTAGTGAACCTTCAAAAATTAATACAGATTTAATCCGTCTATCCATAGTTCCAGTGGATTTTCCAAAAACAACTTTAACGAAATCACAAGCGGACGATATCGAATTAGCTTTGATATCCCACATCAAACCTGGAAAAGCGGGAACTGGTCCTCAATTCAGTTATATAAGTTTTTTACAAAGAACGTTGATTGCTGGATGCAAAAACTTGGAAACTAAACATTGGCTAGAAGATGTTGTTCCAAAATTACAAGTACGAAATGTTGGTCCGCTTAAAATTCTTTCAACTAAAGAATTAGCCAGATTCGAGAAGTTGCCAAAAGTAACTATGTTTGTACCAAATCCAATAGCTAAAAAATCTGCCAGTACACTTTTAACTTTACTCAAGACACAGAATGTTGGATTGGAGACAGAGAACTGGCGAATTTTGGGCTCAAATGATAAACCAGGTGGACTGAGTATGGCCCTCCTAATAGACACCAAATCGCTTGCCACTCTTGAAAAACTGGATTTGAAAGCTTGTTTGGGTCTTACACAAGCAAAGTTTACCATAATCCGAGGAAAGCGAGAGAGTGGAAATCCATGAAATTATTGACTATGAGGTGAGTTAACAAATATTTATATTTAATGAATTTTCTAATCTGCAAATGGAATATGGAACCTCTCTCCGCCCTTATTTTTCCCATTGGTAAATTGGGAAATATTTTCAACCAATAAACAATTTCAGTTTTTAGATAAAGTCAACATAAATATTTATGTATCAAACTGTTCAATCTACAGTTTGGTGTAACATGATGTGCAGTTGTATTTCCTCAATTTACACCATCTGGATCTCACATATGGTATATATATTTTATATAAGTATTTCTTTTTCTGCTAAGACTCCAAAAAATGTCCGTTTTGAAGAGAGTTACTACAAAACAAAATATTGACCTTTTTTAGTAAGCAATACAAGTATTAGTATTGTCAACAAAAAATGCCTATTTTGAATGTTCAACTTTAATTCATAACAATTAGTGGCAGCTAAAATGGTCTTTAATCAACTTATAGAGTTATTCTAGTTATGACTTATCATCAGATCACTATCCAATCATCCGAAATATCATCTCAGCAGCTATAACAAAACAAGAGGGAAAATGCATAATTATAAAACTAACTGGGAAGAGTTCAAAAATTTATTGACAAATAGTATAAACCTAAATATTAGATTGAAAACACCTGATGACCTAGACTCAACACTAGAAACGCCTGTAACACTATTGCAAGAAGCTGCAGTACAATCCACTCTACCACAAAAACATGTCAGCAATATTCTGCTAGTAATAACGCCTTCTGGAAGAGAAAAGAAAAGCTAGAACATGGCACCGTACGGGCATCCCGATCGATAATGCCAGATTCAACCAACTGACAAACAAATTAAAAAAAAGCTTAAACCAATTACCTAAAAAATTTAAACCGATATGATTACACAATATGGAAACCTATTAAAAATGCAAGAAACCCCAAAGACCCAGTACCACCAATTAGGAAAACATCACTAAACATAGGACCCCGCATACACCCCACAATGAGGAAATAGAACACCTATAGAAGAACAACAACCACTAACACTTACCGCTCCAGGAGAAATTTAAGAAGTGATCAAATTCTTGGGACTAAAAAGGCACCTGGACTAGACAAAATGACACCAAAAATGCTAAAACAACTTCTCCTAATTTAATGGAATAATATGAATGAAGTATTGGTCAAGAAAACTGAAAATAATTGTAACAGCCAAACCAGAGAAAGAATCCTCAGTAGCAAACTCCATCGACCAATAAGCCTCCTATCAGTACTTTCCAAAATGTATGAGAAACTTATACTACGCAGAATAAACAAGTAATTGATCCCACACCATCAATTTGTATTCCGCCAAGGACAATCAACAACTCAACAGATACATCGAATAACAGATGTCAACAAAGCCTATGAAGAGCCAGACATTTGACCGTGTCTGGCATAAGGTTCTACTATACAAAATCAAGCACATCCTTCTTAGTTTATTTTATTTAAATCCTACCTTAGTAATCGTCAATTTGAAATAAAAATGGGAAATGAAAGATCAAAACTACATCCAATAAAAGCAGGAGTCCCACAAGGGAGGGTCCTTGGGCCATTGCTGTATGTTTTATTCACATCCAACTTGCCAACTTCCAGGCACACTACACTTGGCAAATTTGCCGATAATACAGCTGTATTATCGGTGAATAATAATCTTGATAGAACAGTACTAAATTTGCAAGAACACCTCAACATTCTACAAAACTGGTTTGAATAATGGAGAATCTAGATAAGTGAAAGCAAATCTAGCCACATCACTTTCACACTATGTAAAACCCCAACGCCTGAAGTTCATATCAACATTCTAATTCCCAAAAAAGAAGAAATAAAATAGGAATGACTTTGGACAGTAAATTAACATGGAGAAAAACTATAATAAAGAAAAGGAAACAAATTGAATTACCTACTATCCAAATAAACTGGTTAATAGGGAGAAAATGGAAACAAACTGTGGAAAACAAAATGTTGATCTACAAAACAATAATCATACCTACCTACCTTTGGACTTATGGTATGCAATGAGATATGGGGCTGTGCTAGCAAATCTAACATAAATATAATCAAAATATGCCAATCTAAACTTCTAAGAACAATAATAGATGGTTAATCTCCAATGAAAGATTTCATTACGATCTTAAAATCAATTTTGTAGAAAATGTCATACAACAAGAAAGCAAACACCCACCACGCAAAAATTGAAAACCATGACAAGCTAACCCTCCTAGAACCCCTACTGGTAAGAGAAGACAACAGAAGACTCAAGAGAAACTGGCCAATTGACTTGATATGCAGTACCTGAGGTTTCGTCAATGGATGAATCCTCATCATGCCAAATTCCTTAGTCACAATATTAGCTTATAGAATGAATGTATTCTGAATGCTGACTAAATTATAATAAATGAAAAAAATAGTGGCGACTAGGAGAAAAGGAAAAACGCATGCGTCCTGGACAAACTAATGCTTATCTCAAACAACAGAAATAATTTTTAAAAACATAATTTTAGAGCCGAAATATGCAACGCCACAATGATTGATCATTTCGTTAAATTGCATTGAAGAGAAATTCAAAATATAAACGGCAGAATAAATGAAAATACAGACTTGGCTTATGACATGCTTTTCTACTGAAAATTTTCATCTAGTGAACAGAACATAATTTTGGGACTGTACACTTGAAACAAGTCAAAATATGGAACCGATTAAAAGAACTGTGTCACAATTGTGACTATGAAGGTACAATTGCGAGGTCGCACTTAGTCTCAGGAATTGGTAGAATAAAGTATATGAAAGCAAGAAAATGATACAGCATAAAAAACAAAATCACTATGCAAAGAATTCAGTATGTGAAGCATATTAAGCCTGCTGTAAATGGACCACAACTATTAGCAACTTTAAAGTAAATCCAAAAGAATTAACCGAAGTTACAGTGGAGCTAGAAGGAAATTCTATGTAAGGTATTGAATATGCTACTTTTGGAAAATGCATCCCCACTAAAATTAAGTTGCAAAGTAATCACATCTTAAACCTGGAGCAGAACTCATTCATCTACTCGCAAGACCTATTCCATTTAGTATGAAGATAACCCTATGAATAATAGGGTTTGAAAATAAACTTAGGCAAAACTAAATATTTGGTGCTGAACCACTTGATATAGATTTGTATATATTGGATCAATTTTTTCAGATTAGGCTAATAGTCGAAGGGATATTGACAAAATGATAATACAAGGTAGGCAGACTCATCAAAATAAATTAGCACGAGCACCAAAATATCTGTCATCAAAAATATGAGTACAATAAAAAATGCGCAACAGAAAAATAAAATTGACGTGCCTGAGCTTCTTTTTCCCAATGGCGAAATGTAGCTATTAATGAATTTGTTCTAACCTTTTCGTGCTCAGTGTATATGAAGCTGAAACATAGGAGATTATGGAACGAAATAAAGCTTAATTGATGCATTGCGTAGAAGCAGTATGGTGACAAGCTTGGAGAAGTGAAGAAATTCAAAGAAGAATGAATATGCAACAAACTATTATAGACAACATAGAAAATAACAAATTGTTGTGGTAAAGAAAAGAGGAAGACCTGTGAATGGCTGGAACGAAGGGTTAAAAGAAGACATGAAGATTGTGAATGGCGGAATAGAGTACGGCGGCTCAAGGAATGCGAAAAACGGCCTGAATACTGAATAGCTGTAATCAACTGGTGTGTGTCTGTTTTCCATGCTTCTTTGCATATTTCTCACAGCCATTCCTTTCTTGTCCCATCCATTTTATCATGTCTGGTGTTGTCATCCTTTGTTGCCTCTCATGAACGAAGTACTTGAAGACAAAACACCTGAGGACTGGAATTTGGGGATCATTAACCCATACAAAACGGGGGATAACAAAAAATGCCGAAATTACAGAGGCATCACATTGACTAGTACAATGTCCAAAACGGACTCCAGAATTTTGAAGAAAAGACAGGGAAAAAGTGGAACATACATTAGAAGAAACGCAGTTTGGATTCAGATCAAACGGGCACAGCCGACGTGATGTTTATTATGAGACAGCTAGAAGAGAAGCCATAATAGAAGACCGAAATAAGTTCTGCTGCTTCACAGACCTGGCAAAAGCTTTTACCAGGTAAAAAGAGAGGATATATGGAAATATCTACGGTGTCTGAAACTGTAATAAAAGGAATACAAAGCCTATATAAACATACTCATAATTATGTAAGACTTAAGCAAGAGAAATCAGAACCATTTGAAACTACATTAGGGGTAAAACGGATGTATCTTGAGTCCACTATCGTTGGTAATAGATGAAGAAATTAAAGAAGCAAAGAGTTAAGCCATATGAAGTTGGATCATGAAAAAGATACTATCAAAATTCTGCTATGCGGATGACATGGTAGTTATAGGTAAAGATAAGAAAAATTTGAATGAAAATTGGATATACTCAAGAAAGCCTTACAAAAGATTAATATGAGTATAAACAAACAACGACCATGATAGAAGAGCATACAATATAGAAGATGAGGAAAATACAGAACAAGTCCAAAAGTTGAAATATTTGGGTTCAATTATATCAGAAGAGGGGAAATTAGAGGAGGAAATACAGGAAAGAACAGCATAAGAAACACTCTTTAGTAGTATAAAAATTACATTCCTCGGGAAAATAGAGGCGTAGAAACGTGGACAATGACAGATAAACTAAAACAGAAAATAAGATCAGGAGACGAATTAGGAATGCAACAAATCTGAAGTTAAGGCCGATAAAAGAAAAAAATAATGGGCCGATACGATAACCAAAAATACCAGCCCATACGTTTTGGGGATGTTGCGTATGTGCGTCATAAAATATGTGGGGATTACAATCAGCCCAATATCGACAATCTAGTCGATTAACTGTACCATTAAAAAAGTCATTACTAAAACGGATGTTAAAGGAACTGAAGACTTGCAATCACAGAATTCTAAACGCCGCATCATATGATTAAGCGCAACATGGCCCAAAATGATTAGTCATTTTTGCAGAAATTTCGGTTTGTTAGCACGATACAGCCTCCAGAGTTTTTACAAGTGACTAATTTTATGATTGACTATTGTTCAGGGCGTCTCATAGATGAACCCTATTGATTCTCAGCTCGCCAGATCCAGTACAACAGCTCCTATAAATCCAGAAATACTACATTTTTGGAGAAATTTCAGTTTGCACAATACAACTTCCAGAGTGTATACAAGTGACCAATTTTATAATTGGATATTGTTCAGGGCGTCTCACATATGAACCCTATTGATTTTCAGCTCGCCAGATCCAGTACAACAGGTCCTATAAATCCAGATTACTACATTTTTGAGAAATTGGAAAAGTGAGATGTATGAAAAAACTCGCTTTACTCCAAGTTATAAATGTGTCCTTATCGTTAGCGTTTCATACATTCTTCTATCTATATGTTACGCATTGTCCTACGTGAGCAGCAATAATAATTTATTAGAGTGTTCTATGTAGCAGCTATCGCACGGTACGCAAGGATCAAGTGTTTTTGACGCGGCGCAGGTCGAAATATTTGAAGACCACAGGGGAAGAACGCTCTGTCACATTTTTATAATTTCGAGAAAAATCAATTTAAAAGTTACAAGACACAAAATGTGAGATTAAATTAAATGATACATGCCTCATTGGTTGACAAATTATGAATATTAAAACTAACAAAGGTCAGCTGTCTCTTATAATATACCTCATTTGTGGTAATATTGAGAGTAAGAAGGTTTTTCTTAAAATCCATAGATATAGCTTCTATTGACTCATTTTGTCTTGACTGTATTCTACCATATCGCTCTCTATTGTAAAAGGTAGCTGCTTTAAATGTATGTAACTTATTTACGTTTTCTTATCTTACAATTTGCTTTTGTAATTCCAACGTTGCCTCATTTTTGGAGGTGCCCTTTAGTCTCATGACTATCACTACTACTATTTTTTGCAACAATCTACCAGCAAAGTAACAAAAAAACACATCGAACGGTTTCCCCTACGACGGCTAATTGTTTACTAAAATGCTAAAAGAATGGTTGCAAAAGCTTTCAGTCATATTACACCTAGCATCCCGAGTCCAGTAGGAATTAGACAGGGAAATAGCCTAGTCCATTTTTATACAACTTCCTGATGCACAAAATCATCCCTGAACCTGGGATACAGAATGAACAACAGGGCTATCAGCATGGTCTGCTACGCCGATGACGCTGCGGCATTCGCAGAAAGTGAGAATGACGTACAGAGAATTTAAGTTCTACCAGATCAGTCAGAAACTCAATATGGTCATATCCATAGGTAAAACGAAAACCATGACCATCGCTAGGGAACCTATGAGATGCAAGCTGGTAATAGATAATAAACCCATTGAGCAGGTCATGCAGTTTATATACCTGGGCATAGATATATCCAGCGCTCACGACCCGGTAAAGGACCTGAGAAACCAAAATAACAAATCAGCCATAATATCAGGTTGTCTAAGGGAAAATGTATGGGCTAATCCTTATATGCGAAAGGAGAGTAAGATCTATATAAGACATGAGTCAGGCCAATAATGACATATGGTATAGAAGCGAGAGGGGATACCAACAAGACCAAGAGGATGCTCTGCCAGTCGTCGAAATGTCAGTACTGAGAACAATAGCCGGGAAAACAAGAAGAGATCACGTAAGAAACACATACATTAGAGCACAAAGCGGCGTACAGGATGTGGTGAGATGGGGAAGGCAGCGGAAATGAGAATTGTATAACCAAGTGAAGAGGATGACCGACGATAGACTACCACACATTGTATTAGAGGGAAAACCAGCAGGGACGCGTCCACAAGAAACACCACCAAAGAGATGGAGAGATAGCTGACAGTCCACGTCTCAGGAAATAATACAGAGGCAAGCCCGGATTGAAGCTTTCAGTGGGCACATGTTGGACTTGATCGTTG
Source organism: Galeruca laticollis (assembly GCA_963921935.1). Lineage (NCBI taxonomy): Eukaryota > Metazoa > Arthropoda > Insecta > Coleoptera > Chrysomelidae > Galeruca > Galeruca laticollis. The sequence continues at coordinate 109,592,032 of OY998175.1, read as the reverse complement.
TTTCCAAAATACGAGCGGACTAAGGCCCGTTTCAGAAAAGACCGATGATCAGTACTAATGTTCGGTATCTGCCGATTATCGGTCGAGTAAATTGTTTTCACATTAACGCGTATTATCAGTTGTCAACATGAATCTGAGAAGTACATAGCATTGCGCTGTTGTCGCTTTGTGCGTGAAAAGATTAATAGAAAAGCCAAAAAATAAACAAAAATCCAGAAGGACATGGGTCTATCCTTTATGTCTACAAGGCGCTTTCGTCACTTTGTATCAAATTTACGAGAAGATACCCGCAAATTATGTATTTTCGGATGTCCATTTCTTCTTTTGACGAATTGCACTACAAGCTAGAAGACGATCTGAAATTTTCAGACCGTACTAGAGCTTCAATTTCTTCTGGAAAGATTGCGTGTTGCTCTTAGGTAAGTTTCTTAAAAATATTTATTATACTTTTTAAATAGTCAATAATAATAATTGTATAGGCACTGAATTATTTATAATGTCTTATTGATTTCATAAAAAAAGAAAACATTAACTAAATGCAAAAAAGATACGACACGGCTCTAAATATTATTTATGCGTTATGGCCAACATTTTCCCCTGACAACTCCAACAAAGTAGACCGGTCCATTTAGTTGTGCTTGTTTTCAATAAGTGAATAATCTTGCGGCGGCATATTGTGTCGAAACGGTATTTTCTTTATTATTTATCGCCATCTTCCATTACAATAAAAATAACGGTCAAACTAAACAAGCTCGTAATACTGCGTCGAAACTACTACTGATAATACGCCTGCATGTGAAAATCTCTATTTATCAAATGGCTCTGACTTCAACCGATGATGTGTAAACGCCACGGGCTAGACCGATACCCATGCGCTTTTTATCGGTCGGCCGATGATACGCGGACAAGTGAACGACATATAAAACAACTAATAGGACGGATGGTCAGTCCTTTGTGAAACTGGTCCTTGATCGTTATTTCAAAGTATCATATTTTTATCGCAAATTTTAGTCTACTAAGGACAGTATTCCGATCAATATTATATGACATAAAAATACAAGGAAACGGTTATCAAAATGACGCTAAATCTCAATGTTTGGACTTAGATCGTTCTTCCCTTGTGGTCTTCATTTGATATTTTCGCTTCTGACACTTCACTCTAACAGATCAGTCACATTGTATTTAGATCAAGTCTGACGCATTTTACGAATTGCAGGTGGGACGCTCCGGTCGCGTTTACCGCCTGCCGCTCACGTAGGACCGTTATTCTTTAAAAAAATATTATCTAAAATATTTTACTTTTACTTTTCAGTCTTGTAAAATTTGTACTCCATGAAGCTCGGATCATGTGTCAAGAATTTTTTTGAGAAAATTAATTCTATATTATTTGTGTGCATAAGTGTTTAAATATGTAAACCTATCTTATTAAAGGTTTAATGATTTTGTAAACGATTGTGGCAACTTAAACTGAACAATAAAACTTTTTAAAAATTTGTTGTATGTTTTTATTTTGCTAAAGATTAAATTGTATAGGAGCGATATGGTAAGTATAGAAATTACAATGTTGGGGAGAACCACCATGAATGGGACGTTTTTTTAAATTCGTGTAGCTTTTGTTATTTTCAAGTTATAAAAAACACGCTAGCCATAATTTATAGGATGGTACTGTTGATATAGAACCCAAATGTAGACCGTTAAATAATATTTTAGCATAACAAAAAAACATTTTTTTCTACGACCATAAAGATAAATGTACATTTCAAGTGCGTATTCGATTAAGAAACCTACCACGCTGTAATAGAGATTTTCATTTCCCACGGGCTAGCTGTATCGAAATATTTCATTTCCCACGACTTCCATGAGCTACTAGACTGTCATATTAACGATTTTTTTATCATATATGATGATATATGTCATGTTTGTTAACGTCTGTATAATAATTTGACATTTCACATCGGTGTTTACAAAATTCGTTTATAGTTTATTTACGATAAAAAGACGATGATGTCATTTTTAGTTACTTTCCTGCATATCAGAATAAATATTAATTTACCAACCGTGAATACAATAATTTATCCTCAACAGCCAGGGCAATTTATAGCTAACTAATTATTTAGGCAAATCTGCAATGTGTGGTTAATAAAATGCCGAAGCAGCTGAACAGAAAATTTAACATATTTGTTGAGATATTTTGAACGAAAATGCCGAATTATACCTGGATTAATATTTTTATCTTCTAGTAATTTTCTTACAAGTATTAGACATTCTTAATTTATTTGATGTATACATTAATCAGAATTATTTCACTTTTGACAATAAGATATATATTCAAAATGAAGGTTTACCAATGGGAAACCCTATATCACCTATTTTAGCAAATATTTTTATGGACAATTTAGAAAGAAAGATCTGAAAGTAATATTTCGAAAAATATTTTATATTGGTATAGATATGTAGATGACATATTAGCTTGTTTTATGGGTAGTGAACGACAATTAGATGTATTTTTCAACCACATCAATAATTTACACCCAAAAATTGAATTTACATTAGAAATTGAAGAAAATAGCTCAATCAATTTTCTTGATTTAAAAATTCAAAGAGTTAATAATGTACTTGATTATTCAATTTACCGAAAACCAACACAGACTGATGTGACAATTCCAATCACCCTATGTCGCACAGACTAGCGGCATATAATTCAATGATACATATAGCTTTTTCAGTTCCTATGAACAAATGTAATTTTGATAGAGAGATTAATACAAATAGCAACATCCAACGGTTATCCATTAGATATGATGAATAAGCTAGTTAGTAAAAAACTAATATTTCCTAAACAAGCTGATGAAATAAAAACTTATAAAACCATCACATATGCAGGAAATATTTCAAAGATAATATCTTCAGCAACGAATACAACAGTTTCTATTAAAACAGAAAGTAACGTTAGTACAACATTGTTAAATGTAAAAACAAAAATACCACTATTAAAGAAGTCAGGTATATATAAACTCAAATGTCTGCTGTCTATTTGGGTCAGACCCTTAGGCATTTTGAAATCCGATACAGTGAACGCTTACGAGCATACAGATTAAAACAACCAGATAAAAAACACTACGCAAAACATCTACTTGACACCTAACACAAAACTAGAAGTGCTGCATATTTGTGAAAAGAAACAAGAACTGGATTTCCTTGAAGAATTGGAAATTAGAAGACATTTAAGAAACCCACAATATGAAGTTGTCAATGAACACTTAAATCTAGGGAGTTCTTCACTAATAAACTGTCTTCTTAAGTGATAATTGTAAAGATCACCAGATATAGTTTTCCTGGTTTCCTATATCATTGCACAGTTATACTGATCTTAATTGGAAAAATGATATCCAGGGTATCACCATAGGGCTAAAAATATCTGAGCTTCAATATTTGTAAAATCACATCTTCTTTTTTCTATTAACATATATTAAGTCAATCACAAGTTAGGTCACTTCTTGGTCTAGCCAAAAGTAACTACTAAACATCAGGTAGGCATCCAATGAAATGTAACTTCTGTAATTCTGACGATTATATTGATTTATAGAAACAATTGTCAATTTTTTTGAATTCTCCATAACTTCATCTATTATATTGTGGAATTAACTAGAAACCGTGAGTTTCGTTTAAAACACTAATATGAGCAGATTCCACGAAGTAAGGGTCGAGACAGTTAATTTCGTTAAACATACTATTCGGAAGAGTATATCTATTGTATAATAAATGTCTATTTCTGAGTACATATCATTTTCTTTTTTATCAGTTTTTAAATTGTATATTTTCATTGTGAACCAATGTCTTATTTGGTTTTTACTGCAAAATTTATTTATATATTCCTATATACATGGTATCCTTTCAAATATAAATAAAGAAACTTTTTGATTATTGATCTGATAGCAGTACCTCGAAACGTCAAATAAAAATAAATACTATTTAGGATGGACTTTCACGAAACTTGGCTGGGCATCGAGGACGGACTTCCATTTTTTGTACTAATAATATTTTATGATTTCAAAGTGCACCAATAAAAAAAATAGCGCCGTGCTCGAAAAATCGCGCGTGTTTGAAAGACCTCTTTATCCACTTATACTTTAATATACTAATAAAGATAACAATTTAATTCATGTATAAAAAATCCCATAAACCGCGTGATTTTGTCATGAAAGCGAAAAAAGTTTACCCTAACTTTTCTAACGACAATAGGGGGACAAAAAGCAGTTTTAAAAATCACCACTTATCCGTATCGCAATACGCATGTGCAGAAGCGATACGTGGGTTTCGTTACGTTACGTGAAACGTATCAATCCGTCACACGTAACGTACCGTATTGCATTTCTATGTTCACGTTTTTCAAAGGCCAAACGACAAAAGTGATGTTGTATGCTCAAAAATCATAACCACAGATTATTTACATCATAAATTTGAGGTAAAAACACGAAACGCAAGGGTCACTAAAAAATATTTTTTAGGTTAAAAGTTAAAACCCAAGAAATGGTTACGTTACCAACGCATTTGCTTTATACCTTTTTTGATTAGTCACGTATATCCGTTACGGATAAGGATAAGTGATGTATTTTAAAAATTGCTTTATGTCTCTAATAACTATTTTCGCCGAGCACATCCCGGACGTATTCGGAGAGACTTCGCATGCGCACTTAAAATTTTAGTGTTTGCGGAGTAAATTATTCTCTCTCTTAATAAAAAATCTTGTGATCGCGGGGCACACAGATGAAGTTAATACCAAAGAATACACCAATATTCTTTGTTAATACATTCATAGTATGTTCGATATATCCTAGGATGAGGGGAGGGATATTTTGTTCAGAATAGATTATAACCTCAATCGACATTTCGGATATCTAAGATTTTAACAAAGTTATCTATGATTGTTATCAAACAAGCCTATTAAAAGAAGGAATACTATTAGTGGTTTATGGTGTATCTATTTAATAATTAAAAACGTAAGAAGGTGTAGTATTAATTAACACAGAACTATTTTTTTCTTGTAAAAAGGTACAAAGAAATTAATAGTTGTAAATAGGTAAATACGTTTTAGATGTTGCAGTTAAGTTCTAGTGAAGATGATTTAGAAGAGTTGCAACGAATTTTGAGAGTTCTAAAAAATGCCAATTTTTTTGAGGAAACGGTGCCTCAATTTAGTGATCAATTTATATCACATTTTAGGATCAGTAGGGAACTAGCTAACGAATTATCAAGTGAATATGAAGCATCTCAATACTTTAACTACCAACAAGGCGACTCTGAAAAAATAATATTGGCATATCTATGGTTTTCGAGCAATGAAGCAGCTGGTTATAGGGTTGTATCTGACAGATTTGGTATCAGCATAAGCTCTCTACATAAAATTGTAACAAATGTTACATACTTTTTTTCAAATATCAGCAGAGATAAAATGGCCTACTGATAATGAAAAAATAGAAATTGAGAGATATTTTACAGATAGAGAATTTCCTGGAATTATAGGAATTGTAGAGATGGCACACATATTAAAATTGATAAGCCAGAGGATCCTGATCATATTTAAATCTAAAACACTTTTATTCTATTCAAGTAAGTACCCATACTAATTATTATAAATTTATTTGATATACCTACCCAATTTTAAAATTAGTTTTGTTTTATACAATTGGTTTTACATTATTCATATAGACTAATTTTTTATTTTAGACACAACTTGTATGTGATCATAATAAAAGAATTCGAGACATTTTTCTCGGATATCCAGGATCTGTCCATGACAGTCGTGTATTCAGATCATCCCCTTTATTTAATACAATCGAAGAAAAATGTGGTAACCGTTGGATTTCGGCTCCGGGGACCGTTTTTATATACACGTATCGAGAAGGCATGGAGACTTCATTTTCGGTATAGGGCATACAGGATGCGTAAAATCTCAAAAAAACATGAAATACAAAATTCACCCTCGGGGGCGGTTTTTTGGGGGGTGGCTACCCTTATTTTTGGAAAAAATGAAATTCTAACGACGTCATCGTTCTCCTTGAATTTTTTTATACGGCCCTAAATTTTCATAATTTTATCTCAAACTTGAAATTTTTCTCAAGTATGGACTTTGACAAAATTTCAGAAAAAAGCGAGGGTTTCGGCTCTGGGGACACTCTGTTATATAAAAAACGGGAAGACATGGAGACTTCATTTTCGGAATAGGACGCGTGAAATTTCAAAAAAACGCATTAAATAAAAAATTTACCCTCGGGGGCGGTTTTTTTGGGGGGTGGCTACCCATATTTTTGGAAAAAAGTGAAATTCCAACGACGTCATCGTTTTCCTTGAATTTTTTTATATTTGGCCCCAAATTTTCAAAATTTTATAATAAACTTGAAATATTCCTTGAGTATGGACTTTGACAAAATTTCAGAGAAAGTGCGAGGGTTTCGGCTCTGGGAACACTCTGTTATATACAAAACAGGAAGACATGAAGACTTCATTTTCGGGATAGGCCATACCTGAGGAATATTTCAAGTTTATTATAAAATTTTGAAAATTTAGGGCCGTATAAAAAAAAAATTCAAGGAAAACGATGACGTCGTTGGAATTTCACTTTTCCCAAAAATAAGGGTAGCCGCCCCCCAAAAAAACCATCCCCGAGCGGGAATTTTTTTTTCAATGTGTTTTTTGGAAATTTCACGCGTCCCTATCCCGAAAATGAAGTCTCCATGTCTTCCCGTTTTTTATATAACAGAGTGTCCCCAGAGCCGAAACCCTCGAAATTTCAAGTTTGAGATAAAATTATGAAAATTTAGGGTCGTATATAAAAAAATTCAAGGAGAACGATGACGTTGTTGGAATTTCATTTTTTCCAAAAATAAGGGTAGCCACCCCCCAAAAAAACCGCCCCCGAGGGTGAATTTTGTATTTAATGTGTTTTTTTGAGATTTTACACATCCTGTATGCCCTATACCGAAAATGAAGTCTCCATGTCTTCTGGATACGTGTATATAAAAACGGTCCCCGGAGCCGAAACCCAACCGGTAATTTGACTCGTCGTCAAAGAAATTATAATTATCTTCTTTCTAAAAATAGATATTTAATTGAACAATGCTTTGGATTACTTGAGCAAAAATTTAGACAGCTATACCATCTGAAATGAGAAATAAACTTGATAAGGGCTCTCATACGAATTTTGGACCTTCTAGTATCTTTCTTAGTTGTGTCACACCTGATGAAGTCAGGGACTTGTTGCATAAGACAACACAAAAACCAGCTGCAGGTTTAGATGAAATTCATGGTAGAGCCTTAGGGAGAGTAAGGGACATAGTATGTTATCCTCTTGCATACCTTATCAATGAATCTTTCATAAGTGGGCAATTTCCAGATTCTATTAAAATATCAAAGTGTATCCCAGTATTTAAAAATAAGGGGTCAAGGAGTGAAATGGAGAACTATAGGTCAGTTTGTGTTCAGAGTCAAATGTCGAAGATATTTGAGATTTGTTACTCGGTACGTTTGATAGAATTCCTGGAACGCAATAAGAGTCAGAATGGATTTCGTCCGGGCAAGTCTACGAACACAGCTATTCTGGACTGTCTTGAATTTGTTTATTCTGCTCTCAATGGAAAGGAACATTCTGTGGGTTTGTTCTATGATTTAAGTCGAGCTTTCGATACGATAAACCACAAACTTCTATTAGACAGATTGTTTGCAAGTGGAATACGAGGGGTTGCTTTGGATTGGGCAGCATCCTATCTTAAGGGCAGAGAGCAAACGGTCCAGATAAATGGTACTAAATCTTATAAAAGGGAGAATAGCCTTGGAGTGCCTCAAGGTTCTATTCTGGGTCCTTTGTTTTTTATTATATTTGTGAACAATGTTGCCGATGAGTGCTGTCTTAGTCTTGGACGTACTGTCCTGTACGCAGATGATACTAATATATTGTTAAGCCATTTAAATCTCGAAAATTTGGTGAGTGAATGTAATTGCGTCTCCCAAAATTTTAGTAATTACTGTGATAGTAATGGTCTTATTCTTAATTCAAGTAAGACATTATTTATGCAATTTTTTCCTAAAAATGTTAGTGTTGATTATGATTTATTGATAAAAGTGAATGGAAAATCTATAAAAAGTACAAACGAAATTAAGTTTCTTGGTTTGATTGTTGATTGTAAGCTTACTTGGGAAAAGCATATTGACTATGTATGTGGAAAAATTAGTTCTTTGTGTTTTTTAATACGGAGATTAAGAGAAACTGTGTCTGAGGGTATTCTTAAACTTGTTTATTACGGGCTTGTACAAACAACGCTACAGTATGGGTTGTTATTCTGGGGCTCATCTGCTCATTTTCAGAAAGCATTTATCATGCAAAAGAAAGCTATAAGGAATGTGGCGGGGATATCTCCGCTTGAGTCATGTAGAAATATCTTTAAATCCTTTAAAATACTTACTTTACCCTGCTTGTATGTATTCCAACTAATAAACTTTATATATACTAATGGAAATTCACTGCAGCATAATTTTGATATTCACTCACATGATACTCGAGCGGTTGATGATTTTCACTTACCGTATTCTAGACTGGGAGTCGGTCAGAATTCTCCTTTCTATATGGGTATTAAGTGTTTCAACAAAATAAAATGCGTTGTTAATATTAAAACAAGCCCACATCGGTTTAAGAAAGAAACACAGAAATATCTATGTGAAAAAGCATTTTATTCTGTTCAGGAATTTTTGGATTGTAGTGAATAGAAATCATCCCAATTGGCATTTTATTTTATTTTGTTTTATTTGTATTTGAATTGTATTGTAATTATCTAGTTTTAACTTCTGTTGTAATTGTAATTTTAATATTTTGTTCTTTTCTTGTAAACTTTAAATATTTGACTAGTCTTATAAATTACTTTATTGTGATTTGAATGATGAATAAATGAATTTGAATTTGAATTCATACTTCTGTACATTTTATTCGTGCGATGTGTGTATTGCATAATTTATCATTGGACAATAATTTGGAATTAGCAGAAATAAATCCACAAAATGAAGAAGGTATAAAAGAGGATGTCAATAATGAATATGAGGATAATAGAAATGGTGTAATGATGAGAAATTAAGTAATGAATGCTTTGGGATTCCAAATATAGGAAAACATTAAGTTTTATTTTAGTTCTGAAATAAAATATACCATATAAAGGAACATATTATTTAATAAGAAACATTTGGGGATACAACAAAACATAAAAGTCAGAAACAAAAACATAATTCTCTTTAGGTGAATAAAAATAAAAAATAAATTTTTTAACAAATAGCAAACCCAGTCTTTTCTTTTTCATATGTATTACATATTCATTATTGGTAAATTTTTATCTAATTTGTTTTAGTAATGCATTTCTCTCTTCCAAAAGAATATTCTTTCTTTCTTTTGCCTCTAAATATCTTTCATAAATTTTTTTTTTATCATTTCTGATTTCAATAAGAACATCTGCCTTATTTTTTTTTTGTTTTCGGTCTACTTTTTATTGATTTAACATTTTCAATATTATCTGGTGCTCTGTTTTCCTTCTTTTCAATAGATGTTCAAACCAAATCATTATTGTCAATATTTTGTTGTACCAAGTCTGTCAAATGAACTTTAGAATCTGAAGATAGTAGTACAACTGGATGTATATTCCTTTTTTTACCTAATATTTTATCCATTATGTCTGCATAGTCAAAGTCTTTTCTTCCTCTGCCCGTTTGGTTATTGTTATCCATGTAATTTTTGTACATTCTTTCCAGATGTTTCCATCTGTTTTTACAGTTGACAGCGGTTATATTTTGCTTAGTTTTCAACCACAATTCTTTTGCAATTTCCTCATACATCTTTTTTAGGTTTTTTAATTTTAGAGAACCTACATGTTTTCTATATTCAGAATATAGATCCATGAATATAAGTGTAATATTGTGACTCCATGTGGAAGAATCTGGTTCATCTATTTCAGTGTAAGGTTGGGAAAATTGTAAAAATTCGGATAAAAAATAACGGAACCTAACTTTTGAAAGGATGACAACCAGCATTGTAAACAAATTTTTGATTACATGTCAATTTTTCTCAAACTTGCAGAATCCGAAAAGTTTTCATTTGTGGAAATGTCGCGATTTGGAGAAATTGAAAAAGCCATCAATGATAATGTGTCTCGCAATAGGGACCGAGAAAGATGACGTTTATGCCATCTGCCGTGACAAAACACAAACAATGTGATGTAAACACTATTAGTAGTATTAGTAGTTCTGTATAATCAGCGTTTTTAAATGTTCATTTTTTAAAACTGATATTAAATGTTTTGTGATGTCGTCATCAAAAGAATCTTTCTGTATTCATGGCTGTTCAAATATGCTGAATAAAAATACTACGCAGTTGGAATTTTATAGTTTCCCCGAAAGTCCATTGAACACTGCGTGGATAACCTTTTAAAACGTCAAAAATGGATAAATGCATTAAAAACCCATATGTAATTAAAATGTTCTAATTAAAACATTTTATTAACTATTATTTTGGGTATAATCAGTATGATACTACAATTGGCAGCTATTAGAAAAGTTCTAAATGTTTTTTTTACATAAATAAAATATTATTATCGAGAGAATAAAACGTTATTTTCTGTACGATTTCATTGATTATATAAAATAAAAAACTAGTTATGTGCTTGCTGACTTTAATATTATATAATAAGTTCAAAAAATTAAATACTATTAAGGGGAAGAAAGTAAACATTTGTACAAAACGAATCACTTCAAGTTTTTAAATGACGTTTCAGAAAACATCGGGAGGATTGGGAGCCAAATAAAAATACTAGAATTTGCAGTGCTCATTTTGTCAATAATCAAAAATCAGATAATCCCCTACACCCATCGTACATACCAACAATTTTTCCTGCCAAAGAAAATAAAAATATCTATTCATTTTTTGCATTTTGTAGGTTGCTTATTATACTGTTTACATCACAATGTTTTTCTTATTTAACACCAGGGCGCTCTACTTTCGACAGAAGGGCTGCCTCTATAGTTCGGTCTCGATCCCTATACTGTGAATTCAACTACATCAATTTGCGATGTTTTGTTTGGAAAAAAATATGAACTCATTGCAGAAACTTCCACTGAAGAGTTAGCTTCTATTTTATGTGACTGGGCATTCAAAATGTAGAAGATTATAATGAAAGTGCAGTCAAGACGATTTGGAACACTTCAGCAAAAATGTTACAAGAGAAGTACTTTAAAGATTATAAAAGAATGTTTAATCCGTTTATGGACAAAGTTTAAGAAAGCGAGAAATGCACGCGACACAAAACGCAAAATTTTACAAACAATCCCAGAAAAAAGGAATGCTCTCACAAAACGAGAAATTTTTGAAATGGCACTGTCCTGGAGTGAAGAACCTAAGCCTGCCAAGGTCGACAAATATGTTAAATTTCTCACACAGTGGGCAAGGAGAGTGAAATAAACAACGATTCAAACGTTAAAAAGGGCAAATTTACTTAAAAAATACTGATACTAGCTGACATTCCAAAAAATTCACTGTGACTGACAGCGTTGTTCCGTCCTACTCTTCTCATATCGGTAGAAGAGTTCGGCGAAATTCGGTAGATCATATATACACTCTTTCAAATTTGAAATAAAACGAAAATTATACAATATTGTTGATTAAGGTGTATATCTCAGATTTAAACTGATAATAAAAAAACAAAATATTGTATTACAAATTTCTCAGATGACATAGGTTTTTAAATCTTTGTTTATAATAATTACAGCAACTGGTCAATAATAGATGTCGTGAGAAGATCTATGCTTTCGAGTCTAAAAAAAGTATTTAAAAAGGCATTTTTAATTCAAATTTGTTTATTAAATATATTTTTTTAGACAAAAATTGAGATATTGATCAATTTTTAAGAATCTGATGTAGATTCAATAAGCATTTCGGTAGGTAGTCATGAAATTCGGTAGGCCTGCCGAAAAATTAGTAGGCGGAACATGAACATAGAATCTAAAACAATCATCACGTCATTCTCTAGTTGTCAACCGCATTTCTCTCCAACGGTTTCCATTCCCATCATACACTAAATAAAAACTATTTATTTGTTTTGAAATAGTTGAATAAATCTCACTTCACTACATATTTAAGAAAAAAAACTACGTCTTTTGAAAAGATGCTTCAAACAAAATTTGTTCAAAATGTAATTCTCTTCAAGTTGTATTGAAATTTTTGGATGCCTAAAATTAAGAAAAACTGTCTAACGCTTCGAGTACACTACCACTTCCAAAAAGTACGTGGGGTCTGCATTATATCCTTAAACTCTTAAATTCAAAATCGGAAAATGATATCTCATTTCCTTAAGGTAAATGTGCCGCGACCAAAAATTGATGACATACGGACGCACCGATGTCATGCTCAAACTTGGTCAGTCGTCTTAAATAGTCATGAAACGGATATTTTCGCATGAATCCCAACTTTTTTTGCACCATTACAATATTTGATTGTCTGACATTGGGTGTTCGTAAGTAAAAACTGAATCATACAAGAATTTGTCCATTCTCATAAAATAACGATCCATTACATAACCCCAGACAGTCCTCAGTTCAATGGTATGATCGAAAGATTCTACTCAACTTGGATCAAACACTTAAGAATACTCCAAAACACAAAAACAACTTTATCCATCAAATAACAAATGCAGTATGTGTCACTAGGCTACAACTCTGTCCACTCCTCATTGAAACTAAAACCCATTGAAATATTAAATGGACATCTAGATGCAAGAGATTAACAGTCAGGAAACATTCCATACCAACATCAATATTTTTTTATAAATTAATCTATTTGTATTATAGTTAATCTGATTTTAGTTATATTGTTTTATGTGCTTTATCATATTGTTTTAATTGTAACAGTTCATAGTTAATAAAAGTGTTTTTAAAAAGTGAGCTTTGAAGTGGCAATTCATATTTAACAGCCAACCATTAGTCAGTCATTGGTTTATAGAAGCCAATGACAGAGAAATATTTCTCGCACATACTTTGTGCCCAATGGGAAACGTATTAGACAGTATAAGCGTTTCCCGACATAGAAATGCCTAAAAAATAGATGAGACATGGTAAAAGCGGGTCCGTTAAATTTTACAAGATAGGCACAATGTGATTTCCGTCACCCATGGTTAGAGGGTTAAAAGCAAATTCGCTATAAGCCAACCATATGCTCTATATAAACAAATAATAGGACCAAATATAACATGTGGAACACCTGTTTTCCAATCTTGATCTAAGACATATATGCAGACACTACAAACAAGTATCTAAGAATAGCCTTAGGGAAAACACACATAGATTCCCTCGAAACACCTAGTTGCACAACAAAGCTAATATACCAATTATTAAGGAATCGCAAAATCTAGTCAGTCAAAAATTCCAATATGAGGTAAACTTAATTATTTCTTCACTCTACTTTCTGGTAGGATTATACTCTATAAAAGAGCCACAATTTTTCTACATTTTTGTAGTCGAATTACCAGACCACCAGCTTCTAACATACAAGAAGGGAAGACCTCTCCTCAAAATGTATAAAATCAAACTGCTGAACTTAAACTCTGACAAAAAATTGTAAATAAAGATATTTTACATTAAGAACTAAATAACAGTTCTTCAGTTGATATTAGCGTTTCATATCAATTTATTCTTAACAATTAATATAAAAAGTATTTAGCGAATATTTCATTCCAACAGCTAAAAATCAAACCTACACCCTCGCACTAATTATTATAAATTATGTACGCAGTGACGTGTCCATTTTAAATCGCTGACGATAAATGCAAAACATTAATCACTATCAAATTCTTCAATTCCATCAAATACATGGGAAATAGAATCGAGTTGGAGATCTGCAGTGTTTAATTTGATATCATCATCTAAAACGGTACTTGGATGAGGATGTTCTTGTTTAGAATCTGGTTGAGTATTTGCGTTTTGTATTTCAATATTTTTAGTTGACATTTTATTATTTTCCACTATACTTTTTAGTTGTAACCATTCGATATCTGTCTGGATAATTTCTTTATCGATTTTGTCGACTAGTTCTTCAAGAATTGTTTCTAATTTTTTGAGTTTTTGCAGGTTATGAGATTCAAATTCCATTTTTTTAAACTGTAATAGGTAACAAAAACGTTTAATAAATATTGAATTTGTATCAAATGTTTACGTTTGCACTGTTTGCAGAAATATTTAAAAGTTATTTTTCTTCTTCTTTGATTTTTTTTGTGTTCAATCCTTATGGATTATTTGCCCAGATAGCACTCTTCTTTTTTTCTTATTTTCTGCCACCGAATACAGAGTAGTATTCGGTGTTTTCTGCAGAGTTACGCTTTCGCGTGTCTGGTCATCAACCAAACTCCTCCCAGCCTTGAAATTTAAAATTTTAATTATTTTTTTTTCATTACATTTTATATCCTAGTCTTTTAGGGAAGCTACATATTATTGAAGCATTACTTGCACTAGGGTTACTAAGCATGCACTCAAAGTTTAGCACAGATTGAGAAGGTTGTATTAAGCATTGAAGCATTTCGAAGTAGAATTTATCTCGTACACCTCTGTTAATATTGCACTCTAATAGTATGTGCTGGAGATTTCCAATTTGACCACATTCACATAAGGGGGACTCACTAACTCCAATTTTGTTTAGATGTTGTTGTGTACAGCAATGTCCTATTCTCATTCTACAAATTGTGGATATTTTTTGTCTGTCCACATTTATTTCATAGAACCATGGTTTAGAAGGTAGTCTATTCATTAGGTCAAATAATTGTTTTCCTTTTATTTTGCTGATTTCTTTCCATTCCTCTTCACAAAGTCAATCATTTTTGATGTTTGGTAGTATGTCTTTATATTCTACTAGTTTAAATGTGATGTGGTCTTTCGTTAGACTTTCTTTGGCAAGTTTATCAGCAATTTAATTGCCTTTGATATTTTCTTTATATGCAGTCCAAATTATTTGTCTAGCCTTTAATTGTATAGAGTCTGCTGCGTACAGTAGTCCTCTTTTTTGTATTTTATGGATGGCGCTATGGGAATCTGAAAGCGCTTTGGGGATTTGTTTTGGTAGGATCCTTTCAGCAGCCACTGCAATAGCGAGCATTTCTGCAGAACAAATACTGTAATCGTCAGCAATTCTTGATGCCACTTTAAATTGACTTGTCTTGTGCTCATTATATATTCCTGTTCTGTTTAGCTTGTTTTTGGATCCATCTGTGTAGAAGATTTGACTGCTTTTTCTTTATCGGAAAGTTATTCTTCTATTTCTCTGTATCTACTATTGAAATTCTTCTTCCTAAAGTGCTGTAACCGGTTCCTATGGTCTGGACATTAATGCGAGTTGTTACAGAAAGAACGGAACTGGTTAATGCAAACTGTTCCGTAAACTTGTTCTTCAAACTCGTCCAACTCAATAAAGAATTACTATGTTCGATGTTCAGACTTAACGGAATAGTTCCATCGGAGAACAAAGCTACATGCGTGGTTCTTCCACAGATTATATATCTTCTGAGCTAAGATGAGTTATTATTGAACGTATGTGACACTAATGTAAAGGTTTAGTTTCATTTCTCTATGTTTTAGCGTAAGTACTGATAAAAAAAATAAAAAAGAAGAATTATATAAGGCAGTGCGTCGTTGGAGAATTAAAAAGTTGTTCTAGAAAACCATATAAAAATTTACATAGTGAGAAAAAATTAAATAAATTTAACTTTGTACGATGTCGGACAAAATAAAAAAAATTTCGAATGAAAATTGGCGCCAAAATATTTTGACCAATGGGAACACTTTCCGATCGTCGGAAATCGGATGTATGGACACCGGCTTTAATCACTAAAAACATATTTCTATTTTACGTGTTAATCTGGCCCCCTATTCTGTAACTCACGCGAGAGCTCGTGCACGAGTTCTCTCTCGCAATTTAACGTTACTGCGCATGCCACTCTCCTAAATATCATAAATCCGTATTCTCTAAGGTAGGAGAGTGCTCACATACCCCTATGCGACACCTCTACTGGGTAAAAGCAGGGGAGTAAGAGAACGGACTTGCGCATATCTTTAGTCACAGAATAAATATAAATAAGAGGCCAATAAAATGATGACAAGGTCCGTTTTATTTTTGTTCTTTAACTAAACCTCAAAAATCAAAGATTAATCATAATCAACGAGTTTTCTATGTTGTAGGATTGTTGTAATTAAAACAGTAAACAGGTTTAATTTTAATTGAACAAGTGGTTTCAATGACTAAATAATTATTATTTAGTCATTGAGTGGTTTAGTTCACAGTACAGACTTAGTTTTTAGTGAATCACATCTTCTTCTTTTTTCTATAAACATATATTAAGCCAATCACAAGTTAGGTTACTTCTTGGTTTAGCCAAAAATAACTACTAACCATAAGGTAGGCATAAAATGAAATGTAACTTGTCATTCTGACGATGATATTGATTTATCGAAACAATTGTCAATTTTTTAGAATTTTCAATAACTTATTATATTGTGGAATTAACTAGAGACCGTGAGTTTCATTTAAAAACATTAGTTTTTAGTTGTTATTGTGGTTTTTAATTTGGCGTAACTTTTCCATTACGCAATTCTGGATGATTGTTCATAAATTCTATTAACAATATTTTTTGTGCTTTACACAACATTATTATCGTCTTTTTATAATATAGTAAATAACAAATACACAAAACTGAAATACATACACAACTCAAATCACCCACAAATAACAACGTTGGACAACAACAGAATCTAAAAATATTTCTTCGTTTCTTATCCTCATATAACCTAAAGTACATTTAAACTACTAAATGTAGGTCAAAACTGGCCGTTTCATTTGGCAACGCTGAGCAGGGATGCCAAATGAATATAAGTATAATTCGTGAGATTTGAAAAAAAAATCGTGATATTTCGGAAAAAATCGTGAGATTTCGGAATAATCGGAAATGGGTGTCGCCAAATGTTCTTTTTTTGTTTAATAATGGTTGTTGTATAAATTATACTCTGTGTAATGAAATATAATACAAATTAAAAATGTAACAAAATTATATTGAAATGAAATAATATAAAACAAATAAAAATGTAATGATAGACAACAAATAAAAATAAACTGAAACAATATACCTAATTTAGTAAATATGAAAAAGAATTTAATCTGAATCAGATTTTACATTTCGGTAATAGCCGGGACTATTTATTTTTTTTAAAAGATCAGAGTCAATTTTAAAATTGTGGCGTTGGCTAAGGTTGGAAACCAAACTTTTTGTGTGTAATACACCTTCTAATGTATCCGTCTTAAGACGATTTCTTAAAGGTGTTTTATTTAAATTGACCAACGAAAAGATACGCTCTACGTTGGCACTGGAGTGTGGCAAAGATAATAAATTGAAGACTAAACAACATAAATTTTTGAATTTTGGGTTCCCATTTCCCAACTGAATTTTATAAATTTGCTGCCAAAACTTAACAACTCCTTATCATACTCGTCGTCAGAGCTTATTCCCACATCGGTAAAATCTATATTTCTTAACATTCTCCACTCATTATCAAGCACTTGAATATCATCAATCAAATGTGGAAAATATTGTGCGATATTCGCAATTGTTGAATTTTTTTTATTTAAAACATTTTTTGGGTCAATGAATTGAAATTGCTCAAAAACTGAGTTCTTTGGAGGAAACCTAGAAAATATTTGACTGACACTTTCAATATAAAAACTCAGACATTTTACTTTAACTCTCTCCAAAATATTTTTGTCAACATTACTATTTTGAATTTTAGCTCCAAAATACATCTCTTCCATTGTTAAAAAATTGCGAGGTTGTTGGAAGTCTATATCAAAAATCGTTTTATTATACTTATCCATTCAATTCGGTTTTATGTAACAGTCCATTATAGTTTTTACCGCTGCTGTAACTTCTCTGTAAATTATGTGAATTTTAGGTTTTTCACTTTGCATACTTATATTTAACTGGTTAAATGTAGGTAATATAAAAGTTAAAAATTCCAAATATAGTCGGGTTTCTGACTGATTCATACGTGTTAAAATATTAGTAGCCGAAATAATATTTTGGCTAGACTGATCAGTATAGTAAAGTATTAATGCACTATATTGATTAAGCACACGATTCACCACAGACTCTAATGACAACCATTTCGTTTGTGCTGGATGTAATATTTTTAGAGGTGATACGTTTGCGAATTGTTGAAATTCCTTTAGTTCCCAGACTCTTTTTGGGCTATTTGCAAAATAATTGTAGACCTAAAAAATAATCTATAAAGAACAATAATTTTAAGCAGGAAATTAACGAACCTCTCTACAAAATAGTTCAACTTCTTCTGGAAGCTTTTGGCAGGCATATTATGCACAAAGGAGAAAGCTATGGCAGATGCATTTCATTATAAATATATTGGGAATTGCTTCTCTTATTCTACTGGAAACCGAATTGTGAGCCCCCATCATGACATTAGCACCATCAGATGCGAATCCAATACAGTTATTGATATAAGGAATTTCATGTTTGATGAAGAATGACATTATATGGTCAAATATTGCGGAGCCAGATGCATCCCCTATAGGTATTAACATTAGAAAATAATCTTTAATTTCACTTTCTTCGTTGATTCTAACAGCAAGACATAACTGCTTTATATTTGAACGGTCAGTTGATTCGTCTGCTATAATGCTAAATTTTTTGACACGCATTTTCTTTATAATTATTTGCAGTTGTATTGATCCAGTTACGTTAGTAATAATGGATTTAATTTTTGTACGGCCACAAGTAATATTTTAGCGATATTAGAATCGCTACAAATATTTTTTAACAAAGCAGGAAAATGATCCATCACTTTAAATGGTAAATTGTGTTCTGCAATGAAGCCAGCTATTCTAATTTCAGCTTCTTTTGTTTTAAGTTGTAGATCCTTTTGTTTTGAGTCTCTACTAAAGAAATCTGCAATAGATCTTTGTCCCACCGTCGTAGCGGATGCTTTTATATGTTTTTCTGTAGTCCCATGTTTAAAAACATCTGACTTTCCGTGAGTAACCTTGACGTCACATTGGCAAACATTACACCTTAAAATATATTCACATATAATACAAAACCGAACAAAAAAATATATTTTTGACTCACCATCCAAATAAAGGCCCTTTTTGCTAGATTTTAGCCACTTCAAATCATTCTCCCACTCGGTTTTGTATTTTTGTTTATAAGATATTTTCCTTTTTTTAGATGATGTAGATGGTACATTTCTTTCGTCAGTATCACTTTCGTTACTAGACATGTTTTTAATATAATTACAATGTTTTTTAAAACCAATAACTTTAATTCTACACAATACAACTACAACGAATATAACTGAGACAATCTAAACAAAATAAAACCCTAAAACACTAGAAAACTAATAAAATAAAAGTTCAATGCGCGACGATCCCGGTGATTTACAGAAAGCAACATAGTATATTGACCAACCCACAAACCATTATATAACAATATATTCGGGGATTCACCGATACGGCATAGACTAGGCGAGAATATTATCGATACAAGACGACAACATTCAATGTTACCATTTTTTTTATTTCGCAGTTATACTTATTTTTCGTTGTGCTTGAATATGTAATGTATTAAAAAATCGTGAGAATATGTAGTGAAATCGTTAGATCGTGAGATCTTCACTCAAATCGTGAGATCTCACGATTAATCGTGAGGTTTGGCATCCCTGACGCTGAGCCAAATGTAGTGGAGTCGCCGATTCATCATGAATACGGTTTTAAGAATTATGTGAGTTAGGAGTGAGAGAGTACCACGGACTTAAGATCTATGGACTTCTAATAGTATATTCGGTTTGACTCCTTTACGGTGGTCGCCATGTTGTGCTAATTTTAAGTTGGCCGGCCTGAGTCACGTGATTCGTACAGGACCGGTTTAAACAATAAAGCACAAATCATTTATAAAATACGAAAATATGAAACAGTGAGAGAAAAAGTATACCTACTTTATTATTTATACTAGCTACTGCGTATTGTGTATCTACCTAAGTTGGGGTTATGTAAAACTATTTCATAAATTTTAAGAATCGTTTATTTAAAAATTATATTCTTATATATTCTTATTCAAATTCCATAAATCAAGAAAAAATAAAATAACCGTTAATTTTAATTTCATTTAGTCAAGCCAAATTCACATTAATACAATATGAAAATATAAAAAAATGCTACAGTAAGTAGTATACAACAACCTGCCAGTTCGGGGTTTGCAATTTTCCAAATATACCAATATTTCTTCCAAAACTGGTTTCCAGGTAGCTTCCTTCCCTTTCCGTATAAATTCTTCGAATTTAACAAGTCAAACAACTGGTCAACATTTCTTATGAAATTTACTGTAGGTTTGACTCCCTTAAAATCATCGAGATGTAAAGTATCGCACAAAAATTCAAGTGCATCTGCAACACTATTACTCAAAGTCTGAGCGGCAATGTTCACCTAAAAATAAAACATTTACATAATAATAATGTAGCCCCAACGTACATATATTTTGTAAAGATTTTGTCACCAGCTAATTAAGAGTGGCAGTGTAGGACTTCTAATAAGTTTTTTACAGTTTCTTTATAATAAGTGCACAATGAACAAATGCAGTCAGTGCGGAACAAGTATAACCACTTTAGGTAAAAACAAAATAAAAGGACATTATATTTACTACTTTATGGAATCAGAAAATTATATGTGTCATACAATCCACAAAACAGATGGCGTAGTCGACAGGAAATTTACATATATCCACTTTTTATTTTATGAAGAGAAAAATATAAATATCTTAAAAATGTTATACAAAATAAGATTATTTATTACAGTAAATAAATAATGTAATTCCTACCTTCATTTTTGCTGTTTCCCACTGAATATGTTTTCCTCTCAATTTGTTTCCTAAGTAAAAGCCTTCATCATCTTGAATTTTAAAGAGTTTTTCTATGTACTCCCATTTCACTTCATTTCCACTGGGATCAATGATTACTTTGGTATTTGCCCAATTATTTCTAATAAGCTTCAACATGTGGCAAACATCTAATAATACATAGACTCGCTGGTGAGTAATGGGATGGTAAAAGTATGGTTTCAGATTTACAACATTTGTGACATTGCATCCTAAACTCTGCAGCATCTTAAAATGAACATGGAGTCCATCGCAGGTGACTGACAAAACTTTGCAGTTTACTTGTTGTAATTGCCGCAGTGCATCCAATATTAAATTTGCCTTTTCAATTCCCGACATTTTGTTAATTAAAAAGTATGCAATTGGGACTTTAAAATGGTCGTTTACTCCTACTACCACTAAAACTAAGGCTTCAGTAGCCAACTCTTGCTCATTGTTAAGGCTTTTGCCTGCTCCAATATCGGTGTAGCCAAATACTTGTTGAGTGTGTCTATCGCTAGTTAACTCTTTTTTTATTGACATCTCATCAATTAACAAAGATACCATCAATTGTTTGTTCTTTTTAGTGAAGAACTCATCAGCTCTTAATTTTAATGACAATATTGCGAGAGCTGTAAACCCTGGACTGCAGTCCACTTTTGACAGCCAACTACTAATTGTTGATGGGACAGGAAGCGCAAATCCAAATATTTCTCTTACATAGTTGTAAGCTTTGCTGCTATAAAATTGTAGAGTCATAGCAAAGCTTCTTAATTCTTTTTCAATTTTTGCCTTTCTTACTTTCCTACCATCCAGTTTCCTATTCAACATCATTCTTTTTAATAAAGCAGCTGGGGCTCCTTGAAGAGATGTCATAATATCTAATGTGGCTTGGGTAGATAAAGAAAATTTATTTTTTAGTTCGGTTAATAACTCGTTCAAGGATTTTATTTTTAGTTTTCGCCTCCTGCTTGTTTTTCTGCAAATTTTTAGTTTGTTTCTGCATACTCTTAATTGCCTCTTCAAAAAGCGAATCCTCTCTCTTAAATTTACATTGGTATCTTCCGTGGAAGGTTTGCTGAAAATAAAACATTTCTTTAGACTAGTTACACTTTGGTACTAAGGCATTATATAAATGTTACGTAAAATTTATATAAATAAAACACATATTACATTTTGATTTTAAAGAAAATTTGATATTAAACTTACCTATACGGATGAAATAATTGTACCATCCGTACTATATCAGAAGAATGAGCAGATGGAGACGAGTCTGAATCACTCCGTTTTATTGGAGAAAGTTTTGTCGGAGATTTTGGTGAACTACTTTGAGGTGAATCAACACTTTCCAGCTTGCTGCTACAATTAAAAAATATTTTTGGATTCTTTGTGAGTACTAAGTGAAAATTAACATACCATGTAGGTGGAGGTGAGCTCGGTAAATAACTTTTCTCCAAGTGATCAACTTCAAAACATTGAGGTAGTTTTAGGGTTGGAATTGACCCTATTCTTAAACGTTTCCGTTCGCCTGCCACTTCAAAATTGGTTTGTCCAAAATGTTAGGAGCACACCCTTTCATAGGCAATATTATAAGCTGGATCTTTTCCAAGTGCTACCAACCAGGACCTTTTAAGTGTATTGTCACTGGGAAATCTACAAATTGGAGAAAAAGGAAAATGTAAATTAACTTACATACAAAAAAATCATATAACTTACTTATGAAATGTTACACCCTGTTTCGAACGAGAAATGTAAGTAGCGTTAGAGCAACCTCGTACAAAACAGGAAGGCAATTTAGCAGTTTGTAGCTAGTCTCCTACAGTTCTAGATCTTACAAATAACACTATACTATTAAGTACCTTACTAAAATAACACTACTTATAAAATGTAATTAACCACTATTAATTTGTAATAAACACGAATATAATCCAAAAGTTGACACACAAATATCAAACTTGCGCTTAAATCGATAAAATACAATGCGAAAATTGCGAAATGTGACCTGATGCCACTCCTGACGCTGTCAGAAATCAGTCAAATCGCATTGCAACAACGGAAAAAGGAAACAGAAATTGACAGAACGAAAATGTCACGTCAGTTCATCCAGCTAAATTCTAATTGGTTAATCAATTCTACTATGCTGTCAATTATTTCGCGCAACCAACCAACGTTCCATTCTCAATACCAAGAAAACGCATATGAACTGTAGCTTCTTAATACCAACTTAAAATTAGCCCAGCATGGCGGCCATGTGTAGGCAAAAAGAGGGATCATTTCGGAAGTATGGGAAACATATACTATACTATTAGAAGTCCATAGATCTTAATTCCGTGGAGAGTACTCATACCAATCAATAGTCGTGTACGATCTCTCGCTTGAGTTACAGAATAGGGACCCTGAGGTTTTACTCACAGATAACCCACAAGTTTCACTTCCCTATATAAAGATTATCTATGGTTTTAGTACGCGTCATATAAGTAGTATAAGCACAGATAACTCACAGCTGGCACGTCAGGTAGTTGTTTTCCCGCTACATTATTATCATTGTATGTTAAAACAGAAGAAAATATTTCTTTTTATCGACTGACATACTGATGACATTTTGTTGTCCATTTTCAGGAAAAAAGAAAACACTAACAAAGCAACACAAGTTAGAAGTTATTTGTCAATATTAAGTATTTGTGACATTAAGTTCGTTATATTTGTTAATCTAGTGTAGTGCTTGTACAAATGGTATCTAAATTATTTGTTTTCAAATTGTCACGTAAATTGTATCATTGTGCCTTCCTTACAATTTATGACCCTATTTTTGAAGGTAAGAGTAGTGGATATTTTCCTTAGAACTCCTTAAAGTTGTTTTTTAGTTGATTCGACATTTTTTTTGAATACATAAACATACGTTTTTATTGGAATCTTTTCGGGTATATTTATATATGACATTGGCATTGTACCCTGTACACATGCCAATTTTCTATAACATTTCAATTGATTAAAAAATCACTTTTTGAAAATATTGAAGTTTAATATTTTTGATATGGTGACTTTTTATCAGTTTTTAAAAAAAATGCATTATATTATTTTGTTGTGATTTATCACATGAAAGCTAATTAAAATACATGTGTTTCAGTGAATAGTTATATGTATGTGCATTATTGTTGATAAAATATTTCTGTAAAAATTTCAATACGAGTTAATTAAAATTCTATTATTAAGAACAGTTGATTGTCAATTCTGAAATTTTTGTTATATTGTGTTTTTAGGTATAGGAATCATCATGTCACGCTAATTTGATTTGAATAGCAGTTCTTAGCATGAAATAAATCATATTGAAATTAAATAAGTATGGTAAATTCATGACAGAAGTAGACCGGAGCTTGAATTAATTTGCAATAATCAGGCTACAAAAAGATCTCATAATGAGTGACGTAGAAAAGAAATGGGCATGTGAATATTGTACATATGAAAATTACCCATCATCTGTTAAATGTACTATGTGCAGAGGTCCCAGACCATTTGTCAATGAAGATATATACAGGTCAGTTGATAATTATTTTTAATGATAATACATTGAAATAAATTCCAAAGGTTTAGAGTTCACAGATCATACAAAATTGTTAAATAATAATCTGTTGTGCCTAATAAAAATGCAGTATCTATGTATGGAGGGAAACTGCGTAATCAAGCGTTAATATTTTATTCCTTGCTCCCTAACAACTAATATTTTTTTAGTGAAAATAAGTTTGCATGAATTATTTGATATCGAAATTATCAAGACAGATGAAATTTGGTAATTTTTTTATCTAATAACCAAAAAATCACTTACCTCATTTTAATATATGTAACAAGTACTTTTAATTAGCAAATTAGTTTCTTAAAGTAATATGTGGTATCTGCAATATTGAATTTTTTTTCATTGTTATTGTATTAATTGTAAAGGTAATTACCATAAATAAATAAAATAAAAAATAAGCATTTTATTATACAAAAGCCTTATGCACTGCTCAGCTTAGAGCTCATATAATTTACCTATCCCGAATACAAAGTATCAAAAGGATTAGGCTCATAAACTTACACACTGTGTGGCAAGTATTCAGTATAGGGACCGAGAAAGATGACGTTTATGCCATCTGCCGTAAAAAAACACAAATAATGTGATGTAAATACTATTAGTAGTATTAGTAGTTTTGTATAATCAGCATTTTTAAATGTTCATTTTTTAAAACTGATATTAAATGTTTGTGATGTCGTCATCAAAAGTATCTTTCTGTATTCATGGCTGTTCAAATATGCTGTATAAAAATACTACGCAGTTCAAATTTTATAGTTTCTCCGAAAATTCATTGAACACTGCGTGGATAACCTTGAAACGTCAAAAATGAATAAATGCAGTAAAAACCCATATGT
Source organism: Galeruca laticollis (assembly GCA_963921935.1). Lineage (NCBI taxonomy): Eukaryota > Metazoa > Arthropoda > Insecta > Coleoptera > Chrysomelidae > Galeruca > Galeruca laticollis. The sequence goes on along the minus strand of OY998175.1, from coordinate 109,566,653 downwards.
AATTAAAATGTTCTAATTAAAACATTTTGTTAACTATTATTTTGTGTATAATCAGTATGATACTACAATTGGCAGCTATTAGAAAAGTTCTAAACTATCTTTTTACATAAATAAAAGATTTTTATCAAGAGAATAAAATGTTGTTTTCTGTACGATTTCATTGATTATATAAAATAAAAAACTAGTTATGTGCTTGCTGACTTTAATATTATATAATAAGTTCAAATAGTTAAATACTATTAAGGGGAAGAAAGTAAACATTTGTACAAAACGAATCACTTCAAGTTTTTTAATTACCTTTCAGGAAACATCTGGAAGATTGGGAACCAAATAAAAATACTAGAATTTGCAGTGCTCATTTTGTCAATAATCAAAAATCAGATAATCCCCTACACCCATCTTACATACCAACAATTTTTCCTGGCAAAGAAAATAAAAAGATCTATTCATTTTTTGCATTTTGTAGGTTGTTTATTACACTGTTTACATCACAATATTTTTCTTATTTAACACCAGGGCGCTCTACTTTCGGCATAAGTGCTGCCTCTATAGTTCCGTCTCGATTCCTATTACAGCCTTTTGAATGTCGGCGAAGGTGTTTTTTGGTACTCCCAGTTTGATAATGCTGTCATGCAAGATCTTAGGCATGAAGTGGGTTAACGACATAATAACTGGGACTATTTCCATATTTTCTCTGTGTCACATTTATTTAATGTCAATGGAAAGATCCACGTACTTGGATAGTTTCTTGTGGTGTTTGTTCTGAATGTTTAGTATGGCTATGTTTAAAATTGTAATTTTTCAGCACTTTCTGTACAGTGTATAATAGGTGTTGAGAAAACTGAACTTGTTGGTCAGTTTCAGGTGAATGATGTTGCACACTTCATTATGCCAGTGCAGATAGGCAGCAGTATTAGCTAACACACTACAAGCAGATGATTATGTTGAGTGGTCTCTGATGTTTGCTGACACTTTCTGCATTTGTCGGATTGGGTGTTGGGGTCCTTAAACACATACTTCTTGTAGCTGTTAGTCTTGATTACTTGGTCTTGGATAACCATCATGAAGCCCTCATTCTCTGGAAAAAGGATTGCGCTAGTAAGCCATCTGTTTGAAGCTGCTTTGTCAATACGGGGCCGGTGGAGGTCTTGATGATGTTTACCTTGCAATGCCTTTTGTGACCATTGTTCCAGCTTTTCGGCATCTAATACTAACATGAGGTCCGCTTCAGTCGAGGTTCAGAGGTGAGTAAACTTTATCCACCTTGCATATAATTCGATGTAGAGCTGATGATTCTGATTTCATGTAAAAGAATGCATGTAATTTCATTATCTGTCTAGGGTATAGATTGACATGGTCAATTAAACCTATTACTCCTTCTTTTCGGTGTAATGTTGTTCTAATAGTGGATGACTTCAGATGGTGGTTGTTGTTCTTCATCATCATTGTTCGTGTTAACCTCTGAATACCTTCTGTTTTTGTCCATCTTAAGATTCCATAAGAGTATGTTAAAACAGGTGTGGCATAGGTGTTGATTGCCTGAACTAAGTTGCCTGCATTTAACTCCGGCTTCATAAGCGATTTTACTCTTTTTGTGTATTGCTCCTGGATTCTACATTTTGCCTGTTGAAATTGAAGGTATTTGTAGATTTCTCCATTTTTCATTGCCTGTCAGATATCGCCATTGGGTAGTTGCACATCTCCGTTTATGATGCGTAGGGTCTTGCACTTGGATACTTGCACTTGGACAATTCAAACTCAATATGGATATCAGTGGAAAATCGATGTGTTATATCGAGATGGTGATTGATTGACACTCATTCGCTGCTTATTATTATTGTTAATTTCTAAAATATTGTGTAGATTCTGGTGTAATAAATAATAATTGTTTAAAATTGTATGACTCCTCAAAATATTCTTGGTGCTCTTCAAGTGACATGGTTGGAATTGTAGTAAGCAGATTTTTCCAATTTTTTTTTAGATTTTTTGGCAGCAACCCATCCAATTGTTTTAGAATTCTTTTTTTCTTTTGGAAAACCCTGTGGTTGATCTAAGCACTCCACACTTTTGAGTATTTCCCCCATTGCCCTTTTTATTAAAAAGTAATTTTTTGCAGTTTTGTCATTAAAGGAATTTTTATATTTTAAAACATACAAACCACGTTTGGCAATAATTTGGACAATGTTAGATAAATAAGAACGGGGATGTGAGGTTTTTCTAATTATAAAAATGAGCGTGTTCCATTTTTTTGACTTCTATGTTTCTCTTATAGGCACTTCCAACTCTATCAAAAAAATCATTGAAGTCATAATTTTTTGTCTCTTCATAGTGAGTTCGACTTGATGGTATAAAATGTTAGCTGACATAAATGTGTGGCCCAGTTCAAAATAATTATAAGTGATATTTTTTTCGATATATCATCAGAGTTTACCATTCTGATTAAAAAAGTAAAGAATGTCCAATTTTTATTTTAACTGGCGAAATTATCCAGTAATATTATAAACTTTGGAGAATCTCTGTGCCATTTAAAAAAGCATAAAATGTGTTATAATTAAATATTCTTTACTACGTTTACGTATAGCCTCATGCTTATGTATACAGATCATTACTAAAAATTCTCTTTTCATTTTATTCGATTTTGATTCAAGAATGTAAATCCATCTTTTTTGTTATTTCATGGTTAGTTAAGGCTGTTTTTTTAACATATCGATGACTCTTTAATCTATAGCCCAAATATTGTGATGTTTGTCCTATATAAACAGCATCAAAATAATCATTACAAGGAATTTCATAATATGTAATGTTACTTTTTTTGTTTTTCTGTTCTTTTGATTTTAGACTACTGAAATATTTTGAAAATGTGTTATGCCTTTCATGACTACTTTTAATTTTATATTAACTAAAATCATTGGATAACTGGTTGGATATTCCTTGTACATAAGGTGAAGATAGGTGTTTTATGCTTAGCATTTGTTTTGTTTGTTATTTGATTATAATATATTAAATGCTTCAACAAATCATATACTCACCTATACAGTTAGTAAAAAGATTTAGCAATAGTTATCGCACACCAAAACACAAAAAGTTACAAAAGTTAACAATAAGGAAATCTAAAAATGTCAACTAGGTCAAAATGAGTAAATTGATAAAAACATTTACAAATTATATACCTGTCCAAAATTCATTCAAATTTTAAATGGCTTGGTAGAAAATTGAAGTTTGTTTTAGGTTACACGATGACAAAATGAACATAAATGAGAAATTACCCTCAACAATTGAATCTGCAGCCGGACCATTAGAAAATAAAACAAAATGTACAAAATGCACATACAATTTATCAGGAATATGTATTATTTGTGGTGGTACTTCTGTGTCACCTCAATCCTTACATGAACACATGCAACCCTTGCGAATCTCACAAAACTCAGATTTAGCCCAAAGTTTAGCTAGGTCTAGGAATAACAGCCCTCCTGCTAGTGTAACCAATATAGAGAATTCACGAAGATCATCACAGACAAAATGGATATGTAATGTAAGTTATATACTACTAACAAAAATTATTATATATATATATATATATATATATATATATATATATATATATTGATAGGTTTGCTTCTTTATTTTTGACATTATTAGATATCTTAATAAAGCATCAGCTCAACTGCCTTCTCAAGTACTTCAAAAAAACTAACCAAAGAATATTTTTATTATGCTGATTTTTGCAAATTCAGTCTCATTCTATACATACAAACATGGAACTCTTCGGTAAATCCTATAAACTATCATGATTTATTCGTTTATTAAACATGAAATGTTTCTAAACATTTTCAATTTTTTTTAAATATGTTTTAGTTATGTACTTATGAAAATTGGCCAAAGTCTTTAAAGTGTGCTATGTGTGGAAGTATTAATCAACGATCCCAAGCATCTAGTCTAATAATTCCCTCACCAGATCAAGTTCCAGACACAGAACGAAATCAAGATGATAGATATAAGGATTATATATTGGGTAAAGTGATAGCAATAACTATATTATATTTATTTATATATCTTTTTGCTCAACCATGATGATTTTGTTTACACTTTAGATTCAGGTCAAAGTCCAAATAATTTAGATAATGAACGAAAGTTGAGGCACATTCGTCGACATGCTGATTGGCGTTGGTTAAATGCTTGCATCGGAGTGATAGATGGTGATCCTAATCCAGTAGAAGCTTACCTTTCCTCAGGAGGCGATCCAGCACGAACACTTACAGCATCAGAAGTTGCAATTTTGAACAGAAGTTCTGCTTTTGATGTTGGTCATACATTAGTTCATCTAGCTATAAGGTATGTTAATTTTAGCAAAGTTGTATACATGATGGTTGTTAATGTAATAATATGATAAAGAAGACAGTGGTTGGCACACTTGTTCCTTGTCTGATTCAATTATTCCTTAGTTAAATTATAAACTGCTTACGTGAACAAGCAGTTAATGGGTTAGACAGCCCACAGTTCAAACTGTATGTTGTTCAAACCATATACTATCTCTATTATGTATTGAAAATTCAAGAAACAAAAAGACTATATTTCATAGTCATTGGCACCCCTAAAAATTATGTGGATACCTAGTATTCTATAATTAATTAGGTCCGGACCTGGATAGGTAGGTACAAATAAATTTTGTAAAACGATCTATGTAGGTATTAAGTCTTTAATATTAAATAATAAAAAATATAATTAAATGTTAAATACCTACATAATCAACAATCAAATTAAAACACATAGGTAGGAGCTCTAAATTTGTAATGTCTTTGGTCTACTCGGAACATTGACCACACAAAAAATTTTGTTTGAAATAATTGTCTTTCTTATGATAACGATAACTGAAGTGAAAAGTTTGGACACAACCGGAAGGAACATTTTCGGCCCATAGCATGTTTCTTTGGTAAAAAATTTCGTTCCAATAAATGCATTAACATTTTCTTTAGAATGAGTCAGTTTTGTTTCAGAAACAGTACTTGATGAGTTATATTATTATCACAATCTCTGTTTCTCTCCATTTTTCTGTTATTCGCCTTCATATGACTATGGCGTCGTGTGTCCTTCGTTTGGTCTAATAATCATCAGTAGAACAGCGTAAATTTATTGACAGACGATCAACTGATGTAACATAAATAGTAAATAGACATAATATATGGATAAAAGCACAGATGTCAAAAAGGAATTATATCTTAACGTTTGTTGACGCCATAGGTAGACGTCTTCTTCTAATTGGTGTAATTTTATTAACATCACACTAATTAGTCTACCAATAATGTATACATGAAAAGTACGTCGATGTTGATTTCTGTTTATTTAATCTCATAGAATAAGTTTTGTTTCAATGTTATATAAAAAAGAGTTTTTAACTGACTGTCAGTCATAATTGAATAATTCTTTTCTTTCAAAAATGTGTAAATGTTCTTTTAACAAGATAAAAAGAGATTATACAATACAAGGAGTTCAAATTAACAAAAGTTGTTTTAATACAGTCCAACAAATGATTCGAAGTTAGAAACATGGTCCTTGGTCTCTGGATTCAATTTTATTAGACAATTAAATTGGCTATAAATTGCGAAAATCGCAAAAACTAGAAGAAAGCTCGTGGAAGTTTAGGGTTGCCAACGAATCCTGTTAATTGTTTCCCATTAAGGTAGTATTCCTTCAATTGATGAGAAGCAATTGTGTCTAAATTGTATGAGGCCAGGTCATTTATCAAAGAATTGCACCTACTCAGGATGTAAAAAATGTTTTCAAAAACATAACACTTTAATACATATTGACCACAATCAAGTGCAAGCTACAATTAATAATAACTTTGCTACCGATGAAAATAATACAATTGAAACTCAGCATACGGTAGTGTCACACTAGAGAGGATTGTAGACATGCAGAAGTTCTGCTAGTTACAGCCATGGTACAAGTTAAAAACAAATATGGTCAATATTATCCAGCAAGAGTTTTACTGGATAATGGGTCGCAGTGTTGTTTCATCACTGAAGCATTATGTCAAAAACTGAAACTTGATAAATCAAATTTCAGTGTAACAATCAAAGGTGTAGGAAAGGCAACATCCACAATTAAATATAAAACCACAATTGAAATAAGTTCCATAAATTCAAATTACAAAACTCAAGTATCCTGCTTAATAATAAATAAAATTACAGAAAAATTGCCTACTTTTAATATTGATAAATCTGTATTTGAAATACCACAAAATATACAGCTCGCTGATTCTGAATTTTATAAAAGTAGAGAAGTTGATATTTTGCTGGGTAGTAGCATTTTTTGGCAGTTACTTTCAGTGGGGCAATTGAGTTTAGGCAAAAATATGCCAGTTTTACAGAAAACTTTGTTAGGATGGGTTATTTCGGGGAATACAATGTTGCCAAATCAAAATTATTATGCAATTTCCGGTCATTCAGATATATTATCTGATAATTTTGAAAAAACCATAATTGATCAATTAAGTAAATTTTGGCAAATAGAAAATTACGAAAATGTGCCGGTTTTAAATAAAACGGAACAAATGTGTGAAGATGATTTTTTGAAAAAATATTCAATAACAATATTAATTGTTTAGGTGACTCGCGAAAACAGCGCTAAAACGATTATATTCTTTATAGCAAAAATTAAGTAAAAATTACACTTTAAAAACTCATTATGTTGAGTTTATGCGCGAGTATGAAGCTTTAAAGCATATGACAAAAATAAATAAAAATGAGACTGAAGAAAATTTAAATTTTTATATGCCTCACCATGCGATAATTCGTGAGTGTTCATTAACAACTAAGTGTCGAGTGGTTTTTGACGCTAGTTCAAAAACTACTAGTGGCATTTCCTTGAATGATGCACAGTATATTGGACCTACGGTCCAGTCAGATTTATTTGCTATTCTATTGAGATTTAGATGGTATCCCTATGTTATGAGTGCAGATATTTCAAATATGTATAGACAGATTTTATTAGATAGCGAGCAACGTTCATTGCAAAGAATATTTTGGAGGGAAAATCCTAATGACGAATTAAATTGTTTTCAATTAAACACCGTAACATATGGTACTGCTCCAGCACCATTTTTAGCCACGCGTTGTCTAAATCAATTAGCTAACGATAATCAATCTGAATATCCTAGGACTGCAAAGGTGATAAAGGACGATTTTTACATGGACGACCTACTATCAGGTTGTAATTCTGTAGATGAGTTACTATCAATACAAAAGGAGGTTTCTCACATTATGCAGTCTGCAGGTTTCATTTTAAGAAAGTGGTTGACAAACAAGAGTGAACGATTAAAAGATTTTAATGTAGACGAACATTACAAGGTTAGTAGATTGTACTTAATGGACGATCAAAGTAATAAAACTGAGGGGTACGAAGCTTATTAAATCTTATATCTGCGTTTTTATATGTATGTGGTTTAAAGCAATACACCTCGATTTTTTAACAGGGTTGTCTACAGAAGCATTTTTTGCCACATTAAAAAGATTTATTGCCAGAAGGGACAAACACAAAAAATTTTATTCTGATAATGGGTCTAATTTCGTTGGAGCATGCTCTGAATTAAATATACTATATAAATTTCTTGAAAATTCCTCGAAAACAATTTTGCAGAATATGGCAGAACAATGCATGTATAACGTGGCATTTTAGTCCACCTTACTCTCCAAATTTTGGGGGTATTTGGGAAGCCGGCGTAAAAAGCGCTAAAGGCCACATTAAAAGAGTCGTTGGTAACTTACAATTGCCATACGAAGATTTTTTAACTGTTTTGATACAAATTGAAGGAATACTAAATACCCGTCCCTTACTCCACTTTCTTCCAGTCCTTTGGACCTTACTCCTCTTACTCCTGCTCATTTTTTGGTTGGCAGACTTATTACAGCTATATCTGAACCAAATTACTTAGAAAAGCCAATAAATCGTTTGACTTACTATAAGCAGCAGCAACAAGTAGTACAGTCATTTTGGAAGAGATGGCATGTGGAATACATTGCCGAGTTGCAGTCTCGGACGAAGTGGAAAGAAAATGCCACCAAGTTAATTAAGGTTGGAGACTTGGTATTGATAAGAGATGCAGATGTACCTTACCCATTTACCAAAATTCCAATATTTTTCCTAGTTTTAACATCTTGTTCATACTACCGTTTTAAATGAAACTTACTGTTTCTAGATAATTCCACAATCTAATAAAATGTTAAAAATTCTAAGAAATTTGACAATTTTTTCGATGATATTTAATATCGTAACGATTGTCAAATTTCTTAGAATTTTTAACATTTTATTAAATAGATTGTGGAATTATCTAGAAACAGTAAGTTTCATTTAAAACAGTAATATGAGTAGATTCCATGAAGTAAGGGTCGAGACATTTAATTTCATCTTGTTCATAATTTTACTCATTATTTCTATCGCCGAATTTGGTAATAGTTGTTATTTCTTCCACTTATTGTTGACCTGTTTTTATAAAGTGTAAATTAGATGATTTGGAAAAAGTATATCATAACTTTTGTTTAAATCATTAGCAATAAAATTCACAAATGTTTTTTTTGTCTATCTACCATTGCAATTTATTATTGAAAATTTCTTGATAAAAGTGTGGTTACTATTGTTTAGATTTCAAAGAGAAGATTTATTAGCAGTACTTTTATCTCAAATAGAAGGTTCTGGTTCCGGCATAAAACGAGTACCAAGTTACGTTGCTCCCGATATAGCTGCTGATATTAGACGACATTTTGCATCAACAATTCGTTCAAGAAAAGGAAATTTTCCATGTAATTTCGTTACAGAGTTTCCCACATTTACATTGCCTGCAGGTAAATTATAAAATACTTTGAAGATTTGCTGTTTGACCAAATACATTTTGTTTTTTCAGAGGTTGATGAACTTCCTACAACCATTCAAGAACAATTATTTACTGAGCTACTCGACAAAGATGCCCAAGAACAACTAGAAACTGATCCTGCTGTGATTAATTGGTCCTTGGATATAACTGTACGTCTAGGTTCCAGACTTTATGCCTTATGGAATCGATCAGCGGGCGACTGTCTTTTAGACTCAGTCATGCAGGCCACTTGGGGCGTATTTGATAGAGATAATATGCTAAGAAGAGCCCTGGCCGAAAGTTTAGGTCAGGGAGGACATCTGTGAGTTGTTTTAAAAATAACAACACGTTTATTTTATTTTTTATTTTTGTTTAAAGGTTTTATCCAAGATGGAAGGAATACGAGTCAAGCCATGCTTCATTTCTTCAGTATTCTTTAGAAGAAGGACAATGGGAAGAAGATTGGACAAGTTTATTATCACTTGCTAATCAACCAGGAACAAGTCTTGAACAACTCCATGTTTTTGCACTAGCACACATTCTCAGACGTCCTATAATTGTATACGGGGTTAAGTATGTGAAGAGTTTTAGGGGAGAAGCAATAGGCTATGCACGATTTGAAGGTATGTATATTCATTACTTTTTTTTTATTTATCCCACAAAATTCAATTTTGATTTTGTTTTGTAGTATGCTAATCTAAAATATATTACACTAAGATTATTTACGTCTGTTTTTTTATTTATACAATCATTTTGTTGTGTGATATACGCTGTTTCCAAAAAAAGACGTTTTTTATAATTACTTTCTATGGTCAAAACTTTGGCAGATTGATCATTCATATAATGACTTTCACAAAACACATATTCAACTACAGCACTTCTGTCAGGGTATAATTTATTGTCACTTTTAGTTAACTAATATAGTTTATGAAATTCCTTGCATGAACTGTAATAGGAAATACATTGGTCACTCCAAAATGTCACCAATTGAATCGCCTTATGAAAGTGACACTCATTTATACAATTATACAAAACCCACATTAGTTTCAGACTAAAGAATGTGACTTTACTTTGACATATTTATACTCTTGATTTTGCTTACGCCAAGACGACGGCATCGGCAGTATATAAAATCAATAACATAATGCATTCAAAAACAGTAAAATCCTGTTGGTGCTCACACACAACACACACACACAATGAATATGAATAAATATTAACAAGTATTAGTACCATGACGTCACCGTTACTCGAGATCAATCCCGGCTCTAACTTTTCCAAGGTAAAAATTTATTTGTATCCTCTACAAACGAAAAGGAAAGGTACGAAAGCATACGAACTATGCTCGATGATTTGAAATATTGAGTTCGTTAAGAATATAATAGCGTTAATAAATCTGTGGATTGATTATCTCTAATTATACAAAAAAATGTTTCTTAATAGTAATCAAATATATATATAAATTTTAATAGTTGTGATTTTAATTATCCATTCCCCACAACTCTACAGACAAGTCTCTTTAATCCTAATTCTTAAGCCTATTGCAATAATTAAACGTCTTTATTTTCTCTTTAAATTGGTTTAAAATGGAAAGTTTTTCTTTTATATTTGTTTAAAACAAAACGAGGTAATGTTCAATATAAGGATCAATTATTTCACACTATTCTCCATATAAGATATGGTCTCCACTACCATCGGCGTCTGTTTATTTTTTGATTGATATAAAAAAGGCCTTACCGAGTTTTTGTAGTATAAACTGTGTGGAGTATACTTATTTATAGTTTTACATGCATGTACCATTTTACTTTTCCTTTTTTTCACAAATTTTCTATTTAGGTTTTAAAATTTACTACGTCCTTCTCGGTTTTTCCTCCTCGACTCCCGCTTGTTGATAATCAACTACATTCTTTTTTTTCTAATGTACACTTGATTTTAAAAAACAATAATCTGTTACCAAACTATTTATTCATGCTCGCGTTCGTTTCACTTAGTATCACCTCGTTCGAATATTTTTCCCGTCGGTATCGCTCTACACTTAACCTAAATATCGATAAACATGTCAATTCTTTTCTTTACAATATCATTCATAAGCTTTTTATGGTTTTATATACGGGGTTCATCTAAATTAAACGTTCAATAAATTAGTTTATATGAATTTGATATACACACAACGCAAAAGTCTAGGTATATTTTTGTATAAGCCTAAAACTAATGAAATAAATTATCGTGTTCGTATAAACATGCTTCGGCTGTAACTGTTAGTCTAAATACTTACTTTTTTATATAAAAAAATTACAAAACAGATAACAATACTTGTTTTATAACGTTTTTCACAAGGAACGAAAAAAATGACATTTTAATGTTTTATTTAATTCCGATTTTAGTCATTTCATACTGTTCTTGCTTAGTAGGTGTGTTAAAGATAGTGTGTTTTTACCATGGAACGACAACATTTAACGTTGGATGAGATTAATAGGGCGGTGGGCATCCTTCAAGCTGGTGTGCGACAATCCCAAGTAGCCGAACAGTTGGGAGTCTCGCAAAGCGTCATAAGTCAATTAGGGCGTCGGTTTAGAGACACAGGGAGTCCAGACGAGCAACATCCAGGACGTGGTCGATCTTTAACCGCCGCTCAATACCGGTATTTAGTTTTAACCGCTAGAAGGCAACCGATAATCACAGCACCCGAGTTGGTTAATGAATTACAGTGTGCACATAATGTGACAATTGGCAGTAATACTGTGAGGAATCGTGTGCATGAAGCCAATCTTCGTAGTCGGCAACCACCGAGATGTCCACCTCTGTCTAGAGGCAATCTCGCTGCACGATTAACCTGGTGTCAAGAGTTTCTGAATTGGGCTGACAATGACTGGGTTACAGTTTTATTCACCAATGAGTCTAAATTTGGATTTCATCCAGATTCTCGTCAGACGAGAGTGTGGAGGCAGCCCGGAAATTTGGAACGCTTGCGACATGTGCAGGAATTGTACACATACAGAGGTGGCACATTAATGGTAGAGGTTGGAATCATTATTGCCGGAAATACTGAGCTCATTTTCCCACGCGGCTTTCTCACAAGTTAGCAATGTTTTGAATAATATTCTCCAGCCTGTCGTTCGTCTATTTGCTGGTGCTGTTGAGATAACTTACACTTAATGCATGATAACGCTCGGCCACATGTTGTCCGTATCGTAGTAAACTGGTTGGATAATGATTGTATTGATATATTGCCATGGCCAGCACGGTGGCCGGACCTGAATCCCATTCAGAACGCATGGGACATGTTCCTACGACGATTTACTCCACTTATGGGCAAAATTCACAATGCATTTCAATTTCGAGAGCTTCTGAGAGTACAATGAACACAAATACCTCAAGCAGACATTAACAATGTAATTTTGAGCATGAATGCTAGATGTAGAACTCTGAGAAATCAACGTGGAAGCCATACTTTATTTTAAGTTTATTTTTTGTATTTTTTCTGACGTTTGAAAAAACAGTGGTTTTTAGAATATTTTTTTATTCAGTTTTCTGTTATTTCTTGCAAAAAAGTTAATGTTTTTGACATATTAAACAACAATCTAAACTATAAATTTTGTATTACTTTTTCAAGTTGATTACAGTTAAAAACACGACTACTAAAAAAAATATCCCTAGACTTTTGCGTTGTGTGTATTATATACATATACGGGGTTTATCTAAATTAAGTTTTCATTAAATAATTTTTTATATGAGTTTGATATCGTATACAGGGTTTTGTCTAAATTAAATCTTTGTTTTTCGGTTTGATACTTCCAAATAAATAATGTTTTAATAATTGACTCTTATTATTGCTATCCAATACACAATTCTGTATTGATAGCTACGTTTATCGATACACCTTTGCTACTAATCTATTTAAAATGTTTATATATGTAAAGAATACTATTATTTTATGAAAGTTGACATTTATTTTTCTTTTCTCTTTATTTATGAATTGTGGCGTTGTTAATATTTCACAATATATATTGAGGTAAAATATTATCGATGATATCTGATGAATAAAGAAAGAAGAGAAATAAAAGCTAAGCTTCATAAAAAAATAATAATCTTAAATTTTACAAACATGTAAATAGATTTGTAGCATAAGTGTATTGATGAACATAGCTACCAATACAGAATGGTGTATTGGATAGCAATAATACAAGTCAATCATTAAAATATTATTCATTTAAAAAATTGTCAAATCAGAAACAAAGACTAATTTTAAACAAACCCTGTATATAATATATAAGACCTGTTACGAATCTGTCAACAATTTATTTATTTTATTTCAATTCTTCTTCTTATTGCCTATTGCTTGTTGCTTTTACGCGCCACTGTATATCGCCGGGGTCAATTATTCGTGGAAAGTAAGTTAGTTCCGATACAACTCCGAGTTGACCACATGTGTTCCTATGTGTTCCCAGTACAGGTTATCAAGAAGAATCGCACCTTATTACAGGTTAGTGGGCAAAGTTTAAGGCAATAAATAATAACAGTTCATTTGTTCTTGCAATTTATATATTTTTTTGAGCTATTCGTAACAAGACCCATATAAAATTAATCATTGAATGCTTGTTTTCAGATAAACCTTGTATATTATATGTCGACTTATATACATTTATTTTCTGAACCTTTATTTTACACAAACCCTGTATATGATATATCGAATTCGTATAAACTTATTTATTGAGTAACTTTGAATAAACCCTGTATACAGGGTGTCCCAAGTTTTTTTTACAGGCTCTAACTCAGGAATTAACGAAAAGGTTTATTTGAAAATTGTGTAATGTTTTTGGGACCTACAGTAATTTCATCCGAGGTATACAGGGTATCTGTGACGTCATCGCAATGAAAAAAATTCAATGGAAGAGGGGGATCAAACTTTTATTTCAAATTCAACAGTGTATGACAGTGAGGGCACTCAAGTGGATAATTATATCAAATTTTCAGTTTAATGTTTATTTGTAACAATTGTAACGATTTTTTTAAGCATTTCCGATGGTATTTTAATTTTAATAAGTGGATATAACTCGTTGCTTACTTTCCAACTTTGATGTCTGGTACCGTTTCAGCCCCGTAACATTAATTTAAGTAATTATTTCATTAGTAATTCAAAAGCCATGAATTACCATCTACAGAAATATGTACAATTTATTAAATTCCGCTTTTCAAAATTTAAATTATCGAGGACGCCCGGTATATAAACTATTTTAATTAAAACCAAAGCCGTCCAGTATACTAGAAATATTTCTTGTTGTAAGTAAATCGATTCAAGTTAATTCCCTCACCACAGTTATCGCCAAAAATTTTAGGTAGGAATTAAATTATAAATACCAAAAACCGAGCATTTTTGGGGAGCTGAATCTAGATATCTCTCGCTGTCTGTCTGTGGCCGTTTAAAGATTTTTGCCGTGTGTCACCAAGTTATTAAATTAATAGTTTTGAAGTCTAGTCTCCGACCGTCCCTTATTTTCTGAGTAAGTGAAAATTTATTTTTGAAAATCGAATAAAGCATTACGTCGAGTTTTAAAAGTTTTATATTTAATTTCAGTAAACGATTTAGTAGTTTGGCTATTTAGGAATATAATACCGTATTTTAGAAAGCCGTTTTTTTGAAGCAATAAAAACAAAATTTATTTAGTTTTTATTATTGCGTTCTTTATATTGTTCTTTGGAATTCGTGTCTGAACCTTCAATACATTGAAATTGCATTTTGATTTTAATTTTGCGATTTAGATTGTTATACATATTGTCCTGTTTCAAATTACCCAAATACATATTAGATTTTTTCTTTTTTTTTCGATAATTGGATATAGAAAACTGATTGTGGGACGGATCAGAGGCTGTTGCCACCAGCCGTCTCCCGTTCGGAACGGGCATAGTTTTCTCTAAATTGCCTTGATTTATCTTAGTTCTAAAATTATATATAGTTTCAACTGACCGGCAATTTGAAAAACTGAAAACCGACTGTAGGACGGATCAGAGGCTGTTGCCACTAGCCGTCTCCCTTTCGGAACGGGCATAGTTTTATCTAAATTGCCTTGATTTATCTTAGTTCTAAGATTATATATAGTTTTAACTGACCGACAATTTGAAAAATTGAAAACCGACTGTGGGACGGATCAGAGGCTGTTGCCACCAGCCGTCTCCCTTTCGGAACGGGCATCGTTTCCTCTAAATTACCTTTGATTTATTTTAGTTCTAAATTATATATAGTTTTAACTGACCGACAATTTGGAAAAGTTAAAACCGATTGTGGGACGGATCAGAGGCTGTTGCCACCAGCTGTTCCATTTTCGGAACGGGCATAATTTTCTCCAAATTACCTTTGATTTATCTTAGTTCTAAAATTGTATATAGTTTCAACTGACCGACAATTTGAAAAATTGAAAACCGACTGTGGGACGGATCAGAGGCTGTTGCCACCAGCCGTCACCCTTTCGGAACGGGCATGGTTTTCGCTAAATTACCTTTGATTTATCTTAGTTCTAAATTATATATAGTTTTCTCTGACCGACAATTTGGAAAATTTAAAACTGATTGTGGAGCGGATCAGAGGCTGTTGCCACCAGCTGTTTCACTCTCAGTCGGTAAGATTTTCTTTCATTTTTATCTATTCTAAGATACAGTTGTTTTATTTTGCTTGTATTTGGGTAACCGCTGTCCTTTCTTTCGACCAAAATTTTAGAATAATGTTAACCTTTAATTTGAAAATTTAAAAACAGATTGCGGGGTAGAGCAGAGGCTGTTGCCACAAGCTGCCCAACCGTCATCCGGGAGTAACTTATTTTATGGTCACTCGTTTTGTCTAGAAAAGTGTATTTACTCCTACAATAATAAGATTCTCAACCAAGCCTGAGGCTGTTGCCACGGGTTGATTGATAATCTAGTTTATGTTCATTCGTTTTTTTTTGTTATAAACTGGTCTGGTCGTATTTTCCCGCCTATTCCTGACCATCCCTACAGGGAAGATAGTTATATCCCGTTTACTACTGTGATAGGTAATTATTGTTTCACTGCTGCTTACCGCATAATTACAAACTGCTTATACCGCTTCCGCTGTTATTAACAATTGCATTTGCTTGCTTACACCTGGTTTATTGTGCCATTGCTCACATTCCTTAATACCGGCAAATTTCGCATGGGGCATGATATCATGGCTTGAACACATTTGCATACTGTATATATTTAACTGATTCGGTACCGCTTGAAAATACTCATAAGTTGTTTTAAGTGTTATTTTGTATATATTAATACAGTTCCTTTATTTGAAATTTAAAAGAAATGTTGAAAATAAGAAAAATTATTTATATTTTGTGAGCAACACTTTTGATATACACTGTCTTATATGTAGAATCAATAATTTAGAAAGATTCGGTATATATCAAATTTGACATTTTAATTTCCGATGACATTTATGCAGAATGTATCTAATGATAGATAGATCATATTACGATTTGGAAAAAATATTTGAAATTTCAAAATACAGAGGTCTCTGCTAGGAGACTTACAATTGTAATAAAAGAATTTAAAATCTCTCTTTGTTATTGGGAAACATAATTTAGTATTTTTTTCAAAAAAAGAAAATTACGTAACCACAGGAGAAGAGATTTATTTATTTGAAGAAAGTGTAGTTAATTGAATTTGAAACCCCCGCGAGACAACATCGTATTTTAGAGTTATCTCACTTTTTGTGAATTTAATAGAAATAATCAAATAGTATAATCAAATCATAAAGCCATCCATTCTAAAAGCAGTGCGTGCATAATTTGAAGAAAAATTGTATCGTATTCAGTTTAAGTGGTTCCAGATTTCTAAATTATATTTAGAAAGCGTCCAGCATTCTAAATTCATTTAGAATAGTAAGAGTATTTTCCAGTCCCATAGTATTGGTGAGTCCGCTCCAGTTTTTAATTCTCGAGAATAACAGGCCCTTTGAATAAATTTAAATAGATGCATCTATAAGATATTTTTGAATTCAATTAAATAAACATTACATATGAAAATTTACATCATGCGAAGAATTTTGTGAAATAGACAATTTTGATCGGACATCGTGATATTTGACTTTTATACACGTCAAGTGTAAATTCGACAATTCTCTTGTTAAAAGGATTTAATTAGGTTTTTTTCTAGTACATAGGTTGTTTTAATTTTAAGGTTTATAGAAAATACGATTTTGTTTCTTAACGATATTATTGGGGAATACTTTTTTTTGAAAATTTGTTATTTGATAGTATAATATAAAACTTTTTGATTCCAACTCACTGTGGTAATCATTTAGCACATATTTTCACAGAATTGAACATTTCGCATTCAATAAAATTTTCGATCTAATCAGTGACATTAGGATAATTATCGGTGACAGAAAAGTCGTAAATGTCATAAGATAATTAAAGGGCCTTTTATAATATCAAACGGCAAATCTACATTAGGTGCCTTACATTATCTAGTAAGAGACCTAGAAAAGGCAATAGCTGTGAAAGAAGTATCGCTATGTGTATTCGTAGATATATATTGAGGGAGCTTTTGATAATACCTCATATGAATCAATTAGCGCTGCTGCAACTGCAAAGGGTATCCCACCTTCCATAATCAAATTGATTCAGTCCATGCTAAATACTAGGAAAATAATCACCTACCTCGGAGACCAGTCGACTACTATAAAAGCGGTGAAAGGTTGTCCTCAAGGAGGAGTGCTATCACCTCTTCTGTGGTCACTAGTGGTTGACGACCTCCTAACAAAGCTAAAAAGAGAAGGATTTCGTGCTCTTGGCTATGCCGACGATTTAGTTATAGTGGTCAGAGGTAAGCACGACGGCATCATTCCCAATCGCATACAATGTGCCTTGAACCTCATAACTACCTGGTGTTCGAAGGAAGGACTTTCAGTCAATCCTAATAAAACGACACTTGTTCCATTCACTAACAGGAGGAAGTTAAGTATACGGACTCCAAGCTTGAATGGTACAACCCTGTTTTTTTTGGAATAGGTTAAGTACCTTGGAGTCATCCTTGATAGGAAACCTACGTGGAACTCACACCTCGCACACATCACCTCAAAAGCAACAAGGGCTCTTTGGACGTGTCGTAGGCTCTTTGGGAAAACTTGGGGTCTAAAACCAAAAATGATCTACTGGTCATATATAACGGTTGTCAGACCTATCATCACCTATGCTGCGCTTGTATGGTAGAAGAAAACAACGCAACAAAGGGCTACAATAGAGTTGCAAAAATTGCAAAGACTCGCATGTTTAGGAATAACGGGTGTAATGAGATCATGCCCTGGTGCGGCCTTGGAGGTAATGCTAGATCTCCCTCCATTACGTTTACATGTAAGGAGGATTGCTCTGCAAAATGCCTATAGGTTAACACAGGCTAAACCTCTAAAACCCGGTGATTTGACAGGACATCTCGAGATACTAAGGGTTGGATCAACCCAATCTATGATGATGCCTAGGGATGTAATGCCTGCTAAACAAGATTTCGAAGTTACTCTAGATGTTATTATTAACGATCGTGAGTTAACACAGAACGAAATCTCAGAAATAACTAGGGGTGCCCTCACATTTTATACTGATGGGTCAAAAACAAATGAAGGAGTAGGAATAGGGGCTACAGGACCTAATCTTCGGTTATCAGTAGCCCTAGGTAACACTCCCACAATATTCCAAGCGGAAATACTAGCGATAGACTTCTGTGCTCAAGAGTGCCTCAAAAAGCGCCTCAACGCAGCCAGAATATTTATTGCCTCCGACAGCCAGGCTGCTTTGAAAGCTCTAAGGTCTATAACTTATGAGTCCAAAACAGTCTGAAGCTGCAAACAATCTCTTAAGCTACTGGCTAGACATAACAAACTATCTTTGTTATGGGTGCCCGGACACAAGGGAATTGCTGGGAATGAGACTGCCGATGGTCTTGCAAAGCAAGGAGCTAGCACTCTTTTCATCGGACCCGAACCGTTATGTGCCATTACTAATAGCCACATTGTGGAAGAAGTCCGGAAATGGGAAAAGGAACTTAGTGCAGCCTACTGGAAAAATGTTCCAGGCCAAAGACAAGCAGAAAGGTTGCTACAACGTTCTGCTCGCTATGCTAAATCGCTCTTAGAGCTTGAGAAGTCTGATCTCAGAGCAATCACAGGACTCCTTACGGGACACTGCCCACTCAGATATCACCTCTGCAAGATGGGAAACGTGGACAGAGGAACATGTAGATTCTGCGGCAGTGAAGATGAAACGGCTGAACATATATTATGCCATTGCGGTGTACTTGTTCGCCAACGCCATAGGTACCTGGAACGGTTATTCTTGAGACCTGACCAGGTAACAAAAATAGCTCCCAATCGGATAATAGGCTTCCTTAGAAGCCTTGATCTCTGGGACAAAAATTAGATGGAGGGTATACACTCATCTTTTCAGGTCGCAGTGTGGAAAGGCCAGCAATAGGCCAATCGACCCCTTTTTAATTTGCAATCTACAATAATATCAAACAAACAGTCACTCGAGTTTCTTGTGTCAATAATCTGAATAATAGAGTAATATTTAATTTGGAGAATACTTTTAAATTATAAAATTTGATTCATTATTTTAATAACAATTTTGATCCCACCCTGAGATATAGAGTGATTAAAGTTCATTGTGAATAAATTCATCTTTCGAAATACTAAAAATAATATTTATCATAGCCGGGCATTGTTTGACAACTACTGTCAAATTGAAATATATTGCATACGCTGCTAAAGGTGTATGTGCAATATTGTCGCTACAATCACAGATTGTACAACGTGGACAAATAAAAGTTCAATAGTGTTATATTCATATATACATTAAAATACAATTATAAATAATGATATCAATATCAATACAATCAGTGTTTTCTTCATATCCCGTAGCATCGCCGTCTAAGGGTTATAGATTTGTAGACGTATTAAATTCAACGAGACCCCTGGAATTTTCCGTAATCTCCATCTGAAGCTACCTGGAACTCTTGACGCTAAGGGTCAAGGGGCCGTGGAGTAAACCACGTAAAATAATCTGGCACCCGAGCATTTGTTTCAAAAACTTTGCATCGAGGGTGTCCAAAGTGACGCCTGAACCTGTGTGAGGTGAAGGACGCAGCGCGTCACACAATAACCAGAACATTTCGACTTTACAGTGATTTTATAAAAGATGTTCAGAATGGCCTCCGTCTGCAACAACACAAGCATCGAATCATCTAAGTAGTTCATGTGTACATGTCGCATGTATCATCTCTTGCGTAAGGTTATTACAAGCTTGTCTAATTTTATTTTTCAAATCGTTTGTGTCAACAGGTTTTTCATTATAAACGAGCTCTTTTAAGTATCCCCATACAAAAAAATCTAGGGTGAGAGCACCGGCGATCGTGGAGGTCATTCAAAGGATCCATGAGTTCCAATCCATTTGTTTGGAAATCTAGCATTAAGATAATTTACTACAATACCGCTATTATGTGGATGTGCGCCATCTTGCTGCCATATCATCTCTCTTCTTTCATTCAAAGGAATATTCTCCAGTAACGCAGGTAGGTCATTTTATAGAAAATTTAAATATCTCTGACCATTGAGATAGCCTTCAAAAAATATGGACCTACTAACCGACCATTGAATAATCCACACCAACTCCCCATCTGGTTTGAAAGCGAGTTTCCCTTACCCACCGCGAATTTTGCACTGACCACAATAATGAGAGTTATGGCGATTCACGACGCCATTATTATGGAAAGGCGCTTCATCACTCCACAAAATTTTACTCAACACATTTGGAGTGTCTTGCATCATAACTTGCATGATGACGATAAAGGTTAATCTCCGATCCAAATTCGTGGCTCGCAGCTCATGAGTCAAACGCAATTTAAATGAATGGTAATGGTGGGTTTTTAAAATTCTATGAACTGAACTTGAAGAAACGCCAATTTCTGCAGCAATGGTTCGGATGGACACATTAGCCACTACATATGCTAAAACATTCACCACATTCTGTTCGGTCTGCATTGGTTTGTTATTATTACTATGCTTTGAGTTTGGAAATGAACCTTGCCGCATCTTCTCTCCAACCATAGCAAAAGTCATATCAAAAGATGTTCTTCTTTCGGGAAAACGCTCCTGGTATAACGCCTGAGCATTTCGAAAACTCATCCTACACTCACCATAGATTAGCAATATATCTACATATTCATTCGGTCTGAATAGGAATGGCATTTAACTTCGGAGTTTTCACACTACGTATTGTTTTAAAACGGTACTAGGTATGAGTATTTAGAAAGTGACAACAATCAATGTGACATTAGATTTTACTAATATCAATCAAAAAGCGATAAAGATAGAATTCCAACGACAAGTGTTTTCTTTAGCTTTTATAAAAACTAGTTAAAAAGTAAAAAAAGGCCTATCTGAAGTGAATCCGGACATGATAATTGCGGCATTTAGCGATCACTGGTTATTGTTGCAAATAAACAATAAATCGAAAATTTGGTATAATTATCGACTTAAGTACCCTCACTGTGATACACCGTTGAATTTGAAATAAAAAGCCCTTTCATTTTAGCTAAGTTTGATCCCCCCTTTCATTGAATTTTTTTCATTGCGATGACGTCCCTGCTTCTATGATGACGTCACAGATACCCTGTATACCTCGGATGAAATTACTGTAGGTCCCAAAAACATTACCCAATTTTCAAATAAACCTTTTCGTTAATTCCTGAGTTACAGCCTGTAAAAAAAATCTTGGGACACCATGTATAATACCGCAACATCATTCGTTAGACAGCTATTAGGAACCAATGATTATCGATATTTATATTCAGTGTAAAAAGTGACATTGCGTATTGAAATGAACAGCGGGATGTGAAGCGAAACGAACGCGGGCATGGCGAGACAGATTTTTATAAAAACCTATTGTTTACGTGAAAGCAATAAAACATTTGAAAATCAACAAGAAGAGGCGACGTGAAGCCGGAGAGGGTGGACGTGAAATTTAAAACTTGAAATGTAAATTGAATTTGAAAAAGTAAATTAGAACAATATATGTGATTAACTGTAACTAAATCGAAGCTAAGTGTGATTTAAGTAGTTTAATTCTACTAGAACTTGGTAAGATTATTTTTCTACGCCCATGTCTGTAAACGTCAAAAATCGCACTGTCAACATTCCTTGTGAATGACATTTAACAATATCATGCACGTAATGAGATCTCATAACATACACATGTGTTTTGAGAAGAAAACTTAAACTTCTTGGTTTAATTAAATTACAAATTTTTATTTACGTAAGACTTTATTTGGTCTATTTACACAAATTTGGTCAATTAAAAAAAAATTTTTTTAGCATTAGCGAGATATATTTAGGATTGAAAGAGTGATGCCCCTAAATGTAGGCAGCACATTATGCAATTTCTTTAAAAATAGGACAAGTTTTCTTAAGTAGCATGCTATGAAAATAAATGTCATGTCATTTATATTGTCAATTTCTTGAACAAAATTTAATACAAGTATAAATAACCGTTCATCAGCATTAAATAATAAGGCACAATCGATTTACAATAATTGTTCAATTGTTATTAACAACTATTATAATAAAATGTAAATGATTGCGATGTTTGTTATTTAATGGAAGAAAATAAATGGACGTAGAAAAAGTATAGTTCGTTACACGAGTTGTAAGCCCATTACGCACTCATGAAATTTATGCACTCGCCGCTGCGCGGCTTCGTGCATAACTTTGTCATTTCGTGCGTAATGGGTTACTTACAACTCTTGTTACGTAATATACTATTATATTACCTTTATTTTAATCTAAAAAGATAAATGGACTCTGGTGATAAAGAGAAGCAGATCTTGTGACAACAATAGTAATCCATGAAAAGCATCGTCAATTGCATATCCCATATAGAAAATTGATCTGTTTAAAACAACAGATTCCTATTTTAAATGAAACAAAAATGAAAAAGATATTCTATTATTACAGTGAACTTTTAATAATCTATGCATCCTACAGAGATTAAAATCTTAGTTGAAGATCTGTAAATATTAGTATAGTTAAGGATATATGAATCAATGTTTTATTTTTACTTTAATATTAAGAACGAATTTTGCATAGTCTAGAACAGTGTTTTTCAACCTGTGGGTCGCGGAGCCTCTGTAGGGGGGTCGCGAGAGGTCGAGAAAACTTCAGTTTTTTTATACAACTTATAATTTGTGAGATTAAATAAAAAGTCGATAAGAGTTAAAATTATTATATTTAACAAAATTTCCATATAATCAATCATACAAGTCAGAAAAATGCTAGTTTAAAACATGTTATTACAAAAAAATAATATTAAAAATGTGTTTAAATAGAAAATGATTACATTTGTGCTTGCTTATCTTGGTTCATTTTAATGTGAAGGTTGCACTTGAGTTTCTTCAATTAATTTCTCCCATCGTGGATCCGTTTTTGCCACATTAAGTATTAAATCGCTTTCCAAATTTAAGCGATTTCTTAGTTTACATTTTATTCGCGCTAGAGGTAGAAAATGAAATCAAACACTTCAAAGCCTCGGTTGTTAATTCCGGGTATTCTGTTTTTCTTTTTAACCAAAACGTATCCAAATTTTTAGACTTGAATTGCAAGTGTAACATCCCATCGGCAGATAGTTCCAGCAGCTTCTCTTTGAGCTTAGTTGCTAAATTTGCCTCGTTTATAGCTGCATTTAAAAACCCGCAATATCCGTTGATTCATCAAATTGCAAGAACTTTTCTTTATTTTTTCTATGACTTGATCACGAACATCAGTCGCCATATTGCTTATCCTACGTTGAATGGTATTGTCAGAGAGAGGTATAGTTTTGAGCTTTTCGGCCTCTTGCTTGCCAAACGTAATCTCTGCTATATCTAAAGCCGCTGCTAAAATCAAATTTTCGGCAATATTGTGAGATTTCCCTGCTTTAGCCACACGAAAAGCTACTCAATAACTAGCGAACATTCAGGTTGGACATTTGTCCTATAGCAGTTTTTTGATGTTTTAATTTTCGCTCAAAAAATTCCACTGGTTTACTAACTTCGACGGTTTCATGCTTTCTCTTGACAAAATTTCAAAGCAAATTACGCACTGCAGTTCACTGTCAATCTCAATAAACCCAAATTTGAAATAATTGTCGTGATAAAGACTTTTTTCTTTAGAACTGCCTGGGTATGGTGTACACACTAGATATAAATTGAGTGAATGAAACGACGAGTACTCAGTGTGCATTTATTATTAAATTCAACTAAGCGCTTTCGGCTATTCTCAAAGCTGTCGTCATAAAAAATTCTACAACAGGTGTCAAAAAACATCCAATGAATACAGTATGTAGAAATGAATGATGTTGAATCAGTTTTTTCTTTATTCCACTACTCCCGCTAGATGTTGATGGTTCTGATGATATTTTCAGGAATTTATCCATTTTCAATTATAACAACTCAAATAAATGCGTACCGTAAAACAAGTGGTTCGCGCTCTTCAAACAACTAAACAGCAGTCATGACCACGCGTGACTTACGCTCACAAATGTCTATAATTACTCCAACTCCAAGGCACCTCACAGTCCACATAACACTGAATATACACTTCTGAATCGTTCCAACTTATCGGGATTGCTTCTGATTCCACTTGCTTCGCTGTCTTGCATCAAACTGTCATGGCCGCGGTCGACCGCCGTATTTATAGGCCAGCGCATTCTAGCGAGAATTACCTCGAAGCGTAAAGAAACGTCTCGAAACTTGTGGATCTTTCGTGGACTACCAGCTCCATCTAGAACCTGCACTAGTTCCTAGTGTTACCAACAGTTGGCGCTGGGAGTCTAGGCCCTAACGATATATTTTATTTATTTATATACATTTAATATGTTTGTTAGTTATCAATTGGCCGCGTATTCAATTTAAAATTATATTAGTGTTTTAAATGAAACTCACGGTTTCTAGTTAATTCCACAATATGATAAAAGTTATTGAAAATTCTAAAAAATTGACATTTGTTTCGATAAATCAATATCATCGATGATATTGATTTATCGAAACAATTGTCAATGAAACTCACGGTTTCTAGTTAATTCCACAATATGATGAAAATTATTGAAAATTCTAAAAAATTGACAATTGTTTCGATAAATCAATATCATCGATGATATTGATTTATCGAAACAATTGTCAATTTTTTAGAATTTTCAATCACTTTTATTATATTGTGGAATTAACTAGAAACCGTGAGTTTCATTTAAAACACTAATATGAGCAGATTCCACGAAGTAAGGGTCGAGACAGTTAATTTCATTAAAATTATATGTTTTACGTACTTAATACTTAATTATATGTTTATATCAGATTGCAAATAACGCAAATAACTAAAATTATTACATATTTTTAACATACATGTAAAAAGGGTTGGAGGGTCGCGAAATATGTTTTGTTACTAGGGGAGTCGTGTAATGAAAAAGGTTGAAAAACACTGGTCTAGAATAATCGACCCCACAAGTTTAATGGACAAATATTTGAGTATTATCCTCATACATCATTTACATTCAGAAATAATAAAATAAGCTAGAGTTGGAATGGATTACCAAAAACAGTGACGTCATAGTTATATACAGTTATTTCACACTATTTAATTTTCGTTGCGTTGTTATAGGATTATGGAGTTTACTATTTATTGAATTTGATTAATTGATTATTTATAATAAATGTGGTATTAATTTGTTAATAGTTATAAATGAGCGAAGAATATTTTTCTATTAATTAAAATTATTGTATTTCGACTGTTGGTTTCTTTCAAGTGGTCTCATACCTAATCATTACTGTTACTAACGAGCGTTTTGTGCCGATCATACGCACCCTGAGATACATAAATAAAGTAAAAGAAATATAAATATATATAGTTTTTTGTTTGTTTTCAGGAGTGTATTTACCTTTATTGTGGGAACAAAGTTTTTGTATTCGTGCTCCAATAGCTCTGGGTTACACAAGAGGTCACTTTTCAGCTTTGGTTCCCATAGAACCATATAGTAGGATAGATTCGAGGCCACCTCTACAACATAGTAATATAAATCCTGATCACATGCAAAGTACCTTCTTACCTCTAATGGATAGAGATAGAAAACTTTTACCCATACACTTTTTGACAGAATCAGAGGTAAGTATTGTTCAAAATAAAAAATGAGTCTTTAGCTTAACCCTTATTTCGCAATCTTTAACTATTATGAAATCAGTTTGTAAACATATTTTTTTAAATATCAATTCTGTTTATGTGTAAAGTTGGGTAGGGAAGAAGCAATACTTAGACAGTGGTTGGACGTCTGCGAAACAGAGAACGGTATCCTAGTCGCCCAACAGTTGCTGCATAAAAGACCCTTATTAGTTGCTCAAATGGTTGAGGAGTGGTTGAATCATTATAGGAGATTATCGTAAGTAATTTTGCAAATTGAATTATTACCATTATAAATATCTTATCAGTACCGTGATACAGGGAGAATTTGATCATGTACAATTTTCAACTTTGTGTAGCTTTGTAAAACGGTATTTTACTCTGTTTTTTACGTTGAGAATAAAGTATGTTTTGATGTATTCTCACTATTGAAAAAATTATGCAACTCTCTTTTGACATAATAAAAACCAATAAATCTTATTATCAACTTTATACAGGTTTTGGGGGCTTAATTCTAGCTTAGAAACATACAGAATCGCCAAGAACTGTGAACAATATAACCCTGGTTACTGTTTATTAGCTCGTTGAAAAGTTATGTCATTTTTTGCATATCGTCTGACCTAGTCATTATGGTGTAAAGAGGAACACCTGTTTATTGGCAAAAGTAACTGTAACATGCCAATGGGCTGTTACGATTTCCATTGGACTATTGTATTTTAATTGTATTTTACTAAGGGTTCAAAATAAAAAAAACTAATTCCCATTCTGGATTTTGTGTATTTAAACGTCATCTCATGATAGCAAAAGTCATTTCAAAATTCATTTGCTTTTTCGTTGCTTTTCAGTGCTCACAAAATATTCAATTTATGTCGCCCAAGGTTCGCTTATTTTATTTTTTTGGATTTTTTGTAGGCACTGCAAAGTAATGAAAAAGATATATTGAAAAAACTCAAGTTACCAGCTGTTGTTATTATAATTGGTTTTCTTGTTAACTTTGGTAGGTAACATTATTGATAAAATGTATGGACTGTAGTATGATTGTTGGGTTAAAATTATTTGGATGGAAAAACAATCATGTGCTTCCAACTTAAAAGCTTATATTATTACACTGACTCGTTCGAGACGATCTAGCTATAAATGCGAGGTGGCCACGTTGTATACAAATATGAAAAAATTATGAAAACGTTTAATATAATAGTAAAAATTCTAACACCAGCAAATATAAATGTGTGGGCAGAAGAGAAAATAAAATATCAGGTCGCAGGTATCAGAAGCCAAACAATGTCAAATTGCTCATCACTTAATAGTTCTTAGCAGCTTCGAGGAAAAAACGAAGGACCATCTGCATTGCGCTGCAGGAGCTTGTTATCCGTACCAGGGGCAGAGGGATAACCTATACATAAATGTATGAAAATAAATAAAAGTCAAATGTTACTATAGATTCTTTACTTT
The DNA here is from genome assembly GCA_963921935.1 of Galeruca laticollis. Lineage (NCBI taxonomy): Eukaryota > Metazoa > Arthropoda > Insecta > Coleoptera > Chrysomelidae > Galeruca > Galeruca laticollis. The sequence goes on along the minus strand of OY998175.1, from coordinate 109,539,156 downwards.
AGGATGTAAGAAGTGATTATTTACAGGAGAGAAAACAAGAGTGAAAAATCCAGAGGTTGGATAAAAAAAACACTCTGCTAATTGTCATAAAACATGTTGCTAGTTATGAGTAAATACTTAGCTAAATCTATACACGATGCTAGTTAAGAAAACATGCAGCTAGTTATGCAACGTTAAAGTACAAATTAATGTTTCACTATTAAGATCATCGTCCAGATGAATATAGTCAATAGCCGGTTGGAAAGTCTGAAAATTATACACTAGTCTATACAAATTTACAATATTTACAGTTAAAGCCAAACCCATACTTAGCTTTAATCAATCCCGTAATAGTTTCGGGTGAATATAAGTTCAGAAATTTACATAAACATTTATAAATCAGTGGTAAACAATATGGTATCAAAAATAGGATATCTTGAAATTAACTATCAAAGTTCTCCCGCAATATTAAACGGCAACCATGCTTGGTGAATGATTTTCGACTTGGAGACAGTCGGCGGATTTCTAGGATATTTTATCCTTTCAATAATGAATAAAGGTACTTACAATCAGTTCCAATAATACATTACACTATACTTATTAATGATTAGTAACTATAAGTGATACAATCCCCATTTTATAGAGGAAAAACACTACATTTTGCGGAGCACAAGTAACAGACGTCACTGCTATGACATTGCCAATGAACAAGTAAGTTTGTAGCGGGAAAGCGAACTAGACCAGCAAGCGGTTCAAATATTATACCAGGGGCAGACCGACTATTGTACGAATTTAATGAGAAGTTCGTACATTAAAGAAATATCGCCACAAAGGAATTAATAAAAATTAAAAATGGTTGTTTCTTCTTCAGTAGAATGGGCAGAGAATGAATTTTGAAATCACTTTCGCTACCATGAGATGCCATTTAAAGCCACAAAATTCAGAATGTGAACTCTCTGCTCTCTGGCACATTTCAATCTACTTCTACGATGATTTACGTTTAAAGCTGGTGCTCTGGCTGGTATCCTTACATGCAAATCTTGTTCAGCGAGACGCCTTCATATAGTGTTTCTATTAATTTGAATATTATGAACATCTGCAACTTGTATTTGTAAATTTCTCATAGTGACAAAATGTTCTCTTATAGCACAAAGCCTGATAAACTGATCTTGGCGTGGTGTTGTGACTTTTCCTTGTCCAGGCTGTCTCGTATGGTTGATTGCTTATTGAAAACGTTGAACTACGTGGGATATTATAGTATGACATACTCTTAACTTTCACGATATCTTAATCTTTCATTAGCTAAAGTAATTGCCCACACACATTCATTGTGGCACATATTTCTTGAAATACGGTCCTTGTCAACTAACTAACTTAAGTAAAGCATCAAAACAATATATTGAATTATAAACAATATTGTCAGTATTAAACTGTCCTGTCAAATTTTTTGATTTTTCAATAAATTCACGGTATGCTTTGAACGTTCTTTTCTTCTTTGATAGCAGCGATATCGAGACGATTTTTTTCCTAAAATGTTGAGAAACGTTGAACCTATCTCGCAATATGGCTTTCTCTCAAGATAACTTTTGTTATAAAACTTTTTCCTGAAGTTGAAGTTTTAAAAAGTCTTATTTACAAGTGTTTTTAGTTCCCTAGTTACAACAGATCTAAGAATTACTTATATACAATATAAATACAAGCTGAGGGTCTGGCGATCATCATCATCATTATCCATTTGTTTTGGTTCTGCAAATAACTTTGTCCCCGGTATATAATTCTAGCTCCTACAATCTTTCAGCTGGGTATTCCCTGAAAAACAGGGTCTCAATAATTGATAGGGGTTTTAGATTTGGGAAAAGCAACATGGCAGATGTTGTTTAAGGTTTATTCTATTGTTTGTAGTTTGGAGGTAGTTCAGTCCAGTGTAAAGGGCGGGGCTGAGATTACTCCCCGCTTTAAATGTGTGGGTTTTGGGAATAACAACCAAGTTATATAATTAACCAGTGATGCCAACTTGGGGGTTTTCTCCCTAAATTTAGGGAGAAAAAATCTATACAGGGAGTTTTTTAGGGGGAATAATTTTTTGGGGATAAAATTTTAATTTTTTTTAATTGCACTACTCTCCATACTCCATACACTTGTATTCAATAAAAGTTTATAAAAAAATTTGAATTGATCAAACGATACTACTGTCATTGATGGTTACTAGATGGTGCTGATGCATATGTCTATATCTATATGCTAGTCGTAACAGCTGACAGCTAAAGTTATAATTTGTTATTGTTAGTTTAAAATAATTGTTTGTTTTAAATAATGTAAACGTTAGACTAATAAAACTATATTCGTTAATTGATTGTAGGATTTAAAAATACAATTGTATTATTTAATATTACTAAATAACTATTCTAATTTGTTTTATTATATTGAAAATGATATACTTGTGTTACAGTTGGGGAGTTTTATTTTGAATTTAGTGGGTTTTGAAATTGCTTTAGGGGGAATGTTTTCAAACAGTTGGCGACACTGTAATTAACGTACCATACAGAGGCCTACACCCACTATCTCGGGTTACTTCTGCGTGATTTATGGCTTTGAGTGCGTTTCGAAGATTTTCTAGCAGACAGTAATCGTACATTTTTTTAGAAATTGTTGTTACGAGGTCTTTGATAGTGGGTAGGTCAGCTTTATCATGTAGCCATGAGGTGGGTGTAAGGTATTTGATGTTTAATTGCCATTCTGTTTTGTTTTTCAGCTGTTTGATAGTTGTAAGAATTTCTAACAAAGTGACTAGATTTTTTGGTTTCTGGGTGTTGGGAGTTTGTAGGTATTGTTGCACAATTTTGTTATGTTTTCATGCTGTGATGTGTGTTGACAAAATAATTTTGAAAGTACTCCCCAAATTGTTCTGCGATTTCGTTCATGTTTGTGAAAGTGTGTATGAAATTGGATTTTTTCATTTCTCAGCGGGTTTTTAAGTTTTTCTAATTCATTTGAGTCCTTGGTGAATATTATAGATGATTTTTTGGTGTTTTTTATTTCAAAATCTTTGTCTACATCAATTTTTAATTTTGAAATCATATTTTTATGTGCCGATACGTCACCGTTAATAACTATAGGAAGACAGGTTGTTACTTTTTTTCCTGTTGTTTTTTGGGTTTTCCGTTACTCGCTGTTTTGTTTGAGTGATCTGTTGTTCGTCTTCTGAGCTCGCGTCCGAGGCATCAAATTTTCTGAAAGTTGTTTTCTTTCTTTTTTCGCTGAGGGGGGTTGGATTGTACAAATTTTAAATACATGTTTATGTTTCAGACAAATGACATCAGCTCCTTTTGCAAGACCGATTCCCATTCAAGATTATTCAAGTGAAGGGGACACAGACGATGAATAGCGTCGGCTGAAATTCGTGCTTGAGTAACACGAAAAAACAAGTAGTGATAATTTAGTACCTAATGTTATAAAATTTTCTCGAAGAGAGAGGTAGTAGATGATTCATTTAATAAACAATCTGGGTGGAAATAATTATTGGTCTTTGTACAGTGAGATGTCATAATATATATTTTTTTAGATTAAGTTAGAAATAATGGCAAAATTGATCAAGGTCACACAATTAAGGAGAGATCTGTTATACTTTGATTTCTAATTTACCGATCTAAAGAATAATATTGATAATTCGTGTACCACACTAAATTCTCAGCGCCATGTATAAATTCTCAATTATGTTTTCACATCAGTTTATAGACAAATGGTTAATAACTAAGAGGTTGGGTTAAGGCAAAAGATTGGACAGCATTTTTACAAACTTTATAAAGGTCCGAATTGTCAAAATCTTTGGTTATACTTCTGTTAACAATATCAGCTGGGACACTTGAAATCACTATCGAATTCTAGAAATATTCACGTGTTGCTTGATATTATTTATTTTTGTCGTTTTAAACTGAAAACTGTTCAGAAAATCTAAGTTATTAAGGGTAACATGTGGACCTGTAATAACATATTCTAGTATTTTAGGTTTATACCAAAATTAACATAGGATAGGTTAATTTCTATAAACATTCAAAATATTTGTTACTGTTCATGTGGTGTTTAAATTTTTAAACACACTGTACATTTTAAAACAAAAATAACAATATTTTTTTTACCTCACTGTTCTAAAATCTCATTTAATTTTTTCACATCCTAATGTTTCAACTTCCTTTTATGAATATTTCTCCCCTACATTTAATTTTGGTCTCTCTTGCATACTAGCTAATATATTTAACCCTTTGAAGTCGGATTTTTTTTAATCAAATTGGTAGGATGTTCCCACTTTCTTTGTAGTTAGTAAGAACAGTATTGGTGAAAAAAATTTATATACAGCACTTTTTAGACAAAAAACCACCCTTTTGAATGGGACATGTGTGTCCCAGTTAGACATTTATAATAGGACACAATTAATCCAATAGACATCAATAAACCATAGACATTTAACAAAAATGTAATAATTCTAAAAAACTAAATAAAGTAATAACTCTATTTCAAATGGAATGGGGTAAAACATGTTTTACGTAGCGGTATGTTACAACTTTGACACATAGTCATTGTTCATTTTTCTTTCCTGACCTGCATAGAACATATTTGGAATCTTCTGGGCGTTTGTTCTGTTGGTAAATAGTCACAACAGTTGAAAATTTTCCTTTTTTTACTATCGGGCGTCCCAAAAATACAGCAGATTTTCTTTTTATTGCAGTATTTCCTCTTCCTAATAATATGAGCTCTTTCGCTACTGTAATAAGAAAAGGAAAAAACCACGATTTCTCTCTCCTTTGTAAACTGTTGCATAAATAGTCTTCCACCATTTAACTGACTTTCAATCGAAATCATAGACCGATAATCTGGTTAGCTAAATCGACTCCACGCATGTATTTATTATAGAAATCAAGCATTTCAGGACAAGGCCTATCTTTTCTAGAACCATCCTTGCCTGTCCTAACTTTATCGTCAAAACACTTACTTACTTACCTATTGCCAGTAGGTCTTTTGTGTCTTGCTGCTTGTTTCATCAATGTAGCCACTGCTGAATATTGTACTGTGTCAAGCAAAAAGTATATCGAAACAGAATGCTACTTCCGGTTATCTTATGATACTAATTAATTTTCTTACTAATCTTTCTCCTAAAGTCTCTTCTGAGTTTCCTGTATATTTGCCCTCATGCACGTGAAAATTATAAATAACCAGTACACTAGTCACTGCAAACCCATATCTTGATACCTTTTTTGGCAGGTTTCATAGGAAGATACTGGTTGAGTGCAGATCTTTCCTTGAATTTTGCCATTGACTCGTCTATACTTTGGATGGTTGATTCAGTCCGAAACATTGGAAAAGTGGTATTTAGACAATTAACAATATCTTCAATATGATACAATTTACCAGCATTTGTAGGTTTCTCGTGGTCACAGAAATACATCTTGGACAACAGAAGTTTACAACGATATCTAGAAATAGCTTTCTTGAACCCAGCATTTCCCAGCGACTAATAGTCGTTGAATGTATGAACTCGGTTGTTATAAGTGTGACCCCTAATACTATCATAAATCTATGATAATCGCTCAAAATTCTTATTTTCTTTTTCAAACCGCTCTAAACGTATGTTTGTACAATGTGCAATATGCATCAAAAGACTTTTTGGAGAAAATTTAGTAATATTTTAACTTAAGTCAAATTTCGAGGCAGACTAACAATTTACTTGTTAGGAAAGCTGGAAGCAAGAAGTAAAACTTCCATCTTTTATAAACCATTGGTGTTTTTGTAAGAACCTCTTGTTCTTCTTCATCTTTACCCAACTGATTTCATCCATCTGAGCTTATATTTGCAGTTTCATCAGAGGTCATTTCCTTTTCATTTTATTCAATCTTGGTGTCAGAAGGAGCGTAATCGGGCTCTGATGAGCAACTGGCATGAAAAAGATAATTTTCAGATTCACTCTCACTGTCGCTCTATTTTTGTGCTCCCTCCCCAAGTTCTGCAGAAAAGGGTTATGTTCATGTATATAGGGTGGTCCATTAGTAAACTAAACAAATGGCAGATTTTTTTTCAAATGGAATTCCATACTTTTTTTTACATTTTTAGAACCGAAATAGTTACTACTGTACACTTTCAATTTTTTTTTTGTGAAACTCCCAACCAACTCTGAGAAAAACAATTTTTTCCAAAAAAATTTGAATGTGCACATCCCTTTATAAATAACCACAACTTTATAGGATTTAAAGATAAAGCTTTAAAATTACCAATGTACAAAGACAAAGGATTGAAATTTTGTTTAGACTCAGTTTGAAATCTTTATTTTGTACAGGATGGTGTTATATAAATTTTACATTTCAAAAACTTGCATGGAAGTGTTTTCAAATGGGACACCCTATATAAGTATTCATATGCTGAATTGTATCATCTTCAACTTTGTTATTACTATACGTACCTATTTTTCGTTGTTTAAAAGTTATTTAAAAAAAAAACATTTTTGGTAAAAATCTAAGTAGGCTGTTCTCGCTTTAGATCAAAAGTAAATAATGTTATTGTTTTAAAGATACCAATTTTACATGTTTCTATTAAAAGGCTACCGTTAACAACAATTCTTATTTATTTAAAAATTATCCAGTTTTATTTTATAAAAGGTGCTCGAAATGTCTGCCATTTTTTCTTATTCATAAATTTACTTGTTCGTTAAATGATGCCGATACATTTCTTAGCATCTGGGGTGTAATAGATCTGAATGCTTGTACTATTCGCTCCTTCATATCTTCAGGTGTTGTAGCTGGAGTTTTATAAACAAGATTCTTAACATAACCCCACTTAAAAAAATTGTGTTAAGTCCGGTGATCGAGCTGGCCATTTTTTTGGACCATTTCTACCGATCCATCTATTACGAAACTGTTGATGTAATTCAACTGCCACCTCAAGTAATGCGCTCCTGCTCCATCATGTTGGTACCACACTGATTGTCTTACAGCAAGAGGAACGTTTTCAAGTATAAGAGGAAGATAATTAGCCAAAAAATCTAGACACATCAGGCCATTTAAATTGCCTTCGAAGAAATGCGGCCCAATTATATGTTCCCCAATTATACCTCTATAACATTTACACTCTTATCGGTCTTGGCTGTGTGTTTCATTGATGATGTGGGGATTTTTATTGGCATGATAATGCATACGAATGAAGCTTCATCAGAAAATATTACTCTTTCGAAAAATCGTGGATCTTGCCGAAATTTTCATTTAACCCAGTTAGAAAACCGCAATCATTTCTTAAAATCGAAGTCTTTCAACTCTTGGTGCATTTGTATTTTGTAAGGATGATAACAAAGATGTTTTAATATTTGTCCAACAGACCTTTCACTAATACCCACCAATTCAGAAATACTTTGTTGACTTATATTTGGATTTTCGGTTACTGCCAAAACAACCGATAGTTGATTGTCATCGTGGATAGCACGTTTGGAAATTACTAGTGGTTTATACGCCACATTTCCAGTTTCGTTAAATCAGCTAAGCAATTTTTCAAAATTATTTTTTTCTGTAACGCGTCGCTCAGTATATCGTTGTTTATAAATTCTTTTTGCTAATACACAGTTTCTGTCGGATTCTCCCAAAACGAAAATCATGTCAATTAATTCGTTTATAATAAAATTCATTGTTACCTAACACACAAAGCTTAAAAAACAATAAACCAGCAAAAATGAATTTGAACTGTCATTATAGAAACAATAAACATTCTGACATTTCATTAAGCAAGAACAGCCTACTTAGATTTTTATCAAAAATGTGTTTTTTTAAATAACTTTTAAACAACGAAAAATAGGTACCGTAATTTTGGGTGACTTTGACTCACTTCTGAAGTTTTAATACGGATATTGGTATTTTTAATAAGTGAAAATATTTGTGTCTTTAGCTATTTTTTTACAAACAATATATAAAAATATGAAATGGCAATTATTTTATTAAAAAATAAATAAAACTAAATGTGCAAAGTTACCCTCCAGCTTCGGGTGACTTTGTCCCACACTGCATTTTACATGTATTCGCTATGTTTATTATTGTCTGAGCTAAAGTAATCCTACATAATTTTTCAAAAACACGTAATCCACAATAAAAATTGTTTATTAAAATTTTAAACATAAGAAAATCACTAAAAAATACAAAAATCAACATAGCATCCTAAACAACATCGATCTTTAACGAAAAATGAACAACAAAGAATAATAGAACTGTTTACAACGTGATAAAAAAAATTCCTAGATATCTGGAAAGAAATATTGATTTTGGCCAAGTTCCAATGGCTGTGTGCGATCAATATCAGCCAAGTGGTAGGATTTTCTTACGACTTCTTCAGGCCATTGCCACATACTTCTTTCACCCAGTACCATCACAAGCACCCAACCATAACAGTTATTACCCCTCAAATCGCCATCGAACTTCCCTGAAAAACTGTTCACGTCCGACGTTCTGCAATCTCTTCAAAACGTTTTATTATTTTTGGACGTTTGGTTTTTTTTACTGTCTTTAACTTGGGCAGTTTACTACAACCAGCTACAGCATCTTCCTCCATGATCGTCTGTTCACATCCATCGTTACTGTCAGGTACAGCATCATTATTAGTCATACTTGGTTGTACATTTTCTTTCTCCTCTTCGCAAAACTGATTATCATTGGCTTGATTACTAGTTTCACTTTTCTCTTTTTCCTTTCTTGTCTTTTCATTTTTGATTTTAATAGCTGCTACTTTGGTTTGTGTTTTTGACTTCCTTTTAGTGCTGGTTTCTTTTTAGAAACTTTTAATGCAGCAGCAGCATTTTGTTAGCTTTTAACTTCTTCAGCACTGACACTTTTTCCTGCTTGAATTTCTATTTTTTTCCTTCTTTTACTAACTGCGCCATCCGCGGACTGTACTCCCCTCTTTTCTGCGAGGTAATTTAAAACAGCTTCACTTACTCTCGAGGATACTTGTGCAGCATCAATTTTGTAATTGGGAATTCTGGTTAATACTTCCTCTGCATTCAGTGGAAAGATGCCACATTTTCTAAAGCCACTTTCCAAATTTTTACTGCCCTTTACATCAACTATTTCAACCAGTCTTCTTAATAGGATGGGAAAGATGCTTTTGGGGATTGAATTGGTGTTAACATTCTGTGTTTTGTATTCTACCAAAATATTTCGCCAAGCGATTTTCATCGGTCTGAAATAGGCGATATCCAACGGCTGCGTTAGGTGTGTAGAGTTTGGAGGAAAACAGGCGAATTTAATATTTTCGCGTTCACATAACTGCAAAACCTTTAAGGATATATGAGATAACAAATTGTCCCCAATTATTACTTTAGTTCCAGGAATACGAAGTGTTTGCAATAGCAGTGAAGTGAACCAGTCTTCGAAACAAGCTGTGTCAAACCATTCGATTTTCGATCTATTGTAGCGTGCGTCAATTGGATCATTTTCTACCCAAGTCGACCACAATTTATCGGACTTATAAACAACGTATGGAGGTATCATTTTGCCAGCAGCATTTCCACAACAAAACATTATTGATGTTGCTGATTTACTAGAATTTATCATGCTTTCAGGATATTTCGTCCCACGTTTTGTTAAAAATTTTTTCTGCCGGGGTCATCACTTAAATTGGTCTCGTCGTAGTTCCAAATGTTGTTAGCTGGGACATTCATAAGTTCATTTTGTATGTGGTTAAACTATTCTTTTATAGTGGCTTCACTGATTTCTGCTCTCGGCCGTTTTATGTTGCTTGCGAAACGTTGGGTTAAGGTCAGATTTCGTTTAAGGAAGGCATTTAACCAGTCTGTTCCTGGCAAGTTGTTTTTAAATTTAGTATCACGGCCCTCGCGATCTAAATAATGTTTCACTAAATTTCGTAAATCGCTCAGATCCAATGGAAATCCGTACGAAGATAACGTGCAAATATGGGACAAAAAAGCGTCCTCTTCAGCTTCTGACCACCATGAAGTTTTTTATGCCTATTTTTCAATTTATTTTTGATGGTACCAACTGGCACTCGAAATTCTAATGCAACTTTTGTTTGAGATAAAACTCCATTCCTTACAGCTTCTAGCGCTCGTTCTAATGTGTCTGCCGTGTAATTTATGTAATTTCTACTGCCATTAACGCGTGTGTACTTTGAAGGTGTCTAAAAAGAAAGGTTGTGATGTAGGCATTACGAAACAAAATATAAACTAAATAGTTATTAGAAGACTAAACTAATGTGAAAATGAGTATTTACTCACCTCTATAGCGATATCAATATATACGGAACCAAAAACGACAAAAAATGAACTGCACCCGAAAACCGTTAAATTCTGGAGCACTTTGAAAACAACGCCCTAACTACTTCGAGTCCAAGTTTATACTGAAATAACATATGCTAAGCGCTTAAGAAAAGGTAGGTTTCTATCATGTAAGTACGCAACTTACATTACTCTCGATCGTATTATTGGTTGCCTACAAATTTTTTGTCAATAAATATTCAAGTGAAATGACTCCCATACAGAAATTTAATTTTTTTTAAGAAGTTTATCGGTTATTACCGTCAATAAGGGCAATTTTCCTAGTTTACATATGCCAAATGTGGGACCTAATTACATTAGTTGATAATGCTGTTTGTAAGGTTCTCCGCTAAAAATAACTTTTTCCTTTTTCCTTACGGTATGTATAGTAAATAGCAAAGTTCATCATCATCATCACGCAGCTACATGTTCGTCCACTGCTGGACATAAGCCTCCCATAAAGATTTCCATCCCCCCCCTATCCTGTGCTGAATTTAACCAGTTGGTTTGAATGCGCTTCAGATCATCTGACCAACGAGTGGGCGGTCTGCCTCTGCTGCGGAAAGCGTGGTCTCGCGGTCTCCATTCAGTTATTTTTCTAGTCAATCTGCCGTCGTTTATTCTGGCTAGGTGACCCGCCCAGTTCCATTTTAGAGTCGATATTCTTGTGATGGCATCTGTTACTCCACTTCTCCTTCCCACCTCTGTGTTTGGAACTCTATCTCTCAGGGATAAGCCTAACATTATTCTTTCCATGCTTCTTTGCGCTACTCTTATTTTGTTCGCGGTATTCTTTGTTAGAGTCATTGTTTCTGCTCCGAAGGTTAGTACTGGTAAAATACATTGGTCGAAGACTTTCTTCTTAAGACACATGGGAATATCAGATCTTAAGATGTAGCTCAATCTTCCAAAGGCTGCCCATGTGAGACCTATTCTTCTGCCAATTTCGCAGGTTTGATTATCCCTTCCCAATCGAATCTCGTGGCCTAAGTATTTGTAGGAGTATACTTGCTCAATGTTTAAGTTGTTCACTGTTAGGTTTTCACTGACAACTACATTTGTCATGAACTTTGTTTTGCCTATATTGATTTTCAGCCCAACCTCTCTAGATGCTAGGTTCAGCTCGCTCATCATTTCTTGCGCTTCTTTGAGATCATTTGTAATTAATATCAGTTCATCGGCGAAGCGAAGGTGACTAAGTTTTTCACCATTAACGTTGATGCCGAGGTTCTCGATGTTTGTGCGTGTGAACATGTACTCTAAAAGGTTGGTAAATAATTTGGGGGAGATGACATCCCCCTGCCGCACACCTCTCTCTATTTGGAAGCTAGGAGTATCTTCATGAAGTCTAATGACAGCATTTGCGCTCTTGTATAATTGCTTAATGATGTCGATGTAGCGATGGTCGACTCTGCAATCAGCGAGGGCACTAAGCATATTATGGTGGTCTATTGTGTCAAAAGCTTTTTCATAGTCTATAAAAATGAGAACTAACGGTTTATTATACTCTATGCATTTTTCAATAAGGATTTTAATTGTATGAAGATGATCATTTGTGCCATAGCCCTTACGAAATCCTGCCTGCTCAATAGGTTGGTAAAGATCGAGTTTAGCTGTCAGCCTTTTGCTGATTATTCTCATAAATATATAATAGCAAAGTTGAAGGGGATAAAATTCAGTATCCATTGATAAATATTTATTTAGGATGTCCCATTTGGAAAAATTTCCAAGCAAGTTTTTGGAATGTAAAATTTATTTAACACCATCCAGTACAAAATAAAAATTTCAAACTGAGTCTTAATTAATCTCCAATCCTTTGTCTTTGTACATTGGTAATTTTAAAGCTTTATCTTTAAATCTTATAAAGCTGTGATTATTTATAAAGGGATGTGCGAATTAGTTTACTAATGGACCACCCTGTATACATGAACATAATTTTAAAATCCTTGATTTTAATTACCCTTTACAAATAACTTTCAAATAAATATGTAAGTTATGCACAATAAGAGTTGTAGACCTACGACAGAGTTTTGCTGGACCCTGTATAACTAATATATTTAAAAATATGTTGTTACCTTTATTATGATGTATTTTAACCAAATGAATGCAAAAAATATGTAAGTAATCAACAACAAAAAAACGACACAGCAACAGTTGATAAATAACTGACTATGAAGAAGCTTATGCTGTGTTGCCACCAACACTTTTTTCAGCCAGTGCCTCAGAGAGACTGAATTCAAAATATTCCATACAAATTGGTCATATTCCAAGAAATTTGCTTGGGATATATATCCCGATAGTCTTCAAAGGGTTAAAAACTTCACTGCTTCTATAAATTCTATTATGTTTTTGAAAGATATTATTTGTGTTATTATTACCACAGTTTCCTATTCTCAACCCATTGCCAGTTTTAAACGTTTTCCTGCAGAACTACCCCAATTGATATAAAACTACTACATGATTAGCTCATCTGAGGTAAAGCTACATTGGCTGGTTCTGATCGAGACGCATTTAATTTTTCACTCAGGTGTGCGCTTCCAGAGTTTATGTGTCTAGTCAGTAACCCAGAACACTTCGATACATGTCAACCTCCTGAATATACTTTGCGCAAATTTTATTCGTAATAAATCCCGCCGATCTCGTCTTTTTGTTTTCTACACTTTTTTCTTGGACCATTTTTAATCACACATTAATTTTTTGTAGTATTTCAGAGAATGTGGATTCAATTTATCTTAATACTACCATTTCTCTATTTATCATTGTTTGTTTAGCAAGAAAGTAAATGTGATTTTGTCATTATTTTTATATTGAATTTCAGTATTGTTATATATTGTGAATTTTGAAAAGTTTTGGTAGATGCTCAATTTGTTCAAAATAGAATAGTGTAAAGACAATAGTTATTTTTTGATACCCAGTAAAATGTACATAGGTAAAAGAAGGAAATAAACTTGCACTATGAATAATGGGATTGAATATTTTTGCAAAATTTCCACACTTTATTTTTTTAGAACATGCGACTCTCTTCCTCTTGCCTGTGCAGACTATATGTGGTTATTTCCTAGTTGGCAAGCAAGTTTTGCAGATATTCGCATTTTTCTTCCTTTTCTATCTGAATTTTATAATACATGGTCATTGTCATACCGAAATGATGCCGCTTGTACATTTTAGAGACTGAAACAAGTTGCCATTTTTAGAAATATGTTTCATATGTATTTTTTTAAAAGAGTTGATATTTGTCTTTACTCAGTTCCTCTGCATTTATAATAATAATAATAGCATATATTGCCTAACAGATCTTACAATCCCTTTAAATGGTAATACATACATGTATATTTATATAAAAGTAGACAGATAAAAACAGTGATACGAGTGACATAAATGATACAAAAACAGAACATAAGCAAAATTCAAACATTACATACTACTTGCTACAAGTTTAATGTGGTTTAAACTATGAAAAAACAAATCGCAATCTTTACAAACCTTATTAAAATTATTGCACATATTGAATACAGGTGATATCAGTAAGAGATTAGTTCTCGCATTGTTATTATAAAACATTAGGTTTTGCCTATTAATAAATTGAGGCACGTTAAAATTTAACAGCTCCAGCAAACTTGGACAGTCAATAAGACAATGTACAAGCTTGAAGAGACATGACAGAGAAGCAAGAAACTTTCTGAACTCAAGGCTCTCAAAATTGAATCTGTCAAGTAAAAGATCATATCGATGGCTTATTTGCAATAGGACGTAACCCCAAAAAGTAAATTTTTCAGGAGGCTGCAAAAACATAATAGAACAAAAAAACATAAGAACATTATAATTTTTGGTCTAAGGATAGGATAAATGACATTTTGCTACGTTCGAAAATGTAATTTGTGATTATTAATAATTTTTTGAATATCAGGATGTGATGCGACATATTTGTCACAATAAAAATACATTTTTTGTGGGTTTCATCAAATTAAAATGGTGATAGCAACAAACATAATCGTTTTTTTATTAATAAATTTAATTACAAACGTCTATTTAGAGAATAAAAAAAACAAATTAAAATACAAAACAAGTATAAGAGCAAAAAATTATTCTGAATAATATGAAAGAGAATTATAAAATAAATGAACGTCAGGTGTGAGATGATCTTTTAATTGTTGCAAATGTAACCATTTGGAATGTTGTATCTTTAGCCACTCTTGTAATAATCTTTGATATGAAACTACTTTAACATTAGTTTGTTTTGGTCTCTGCGGTAATTCTTTATAGCTATCATTAAAATCAATTTTATAAAATATCTTGCCCTCTGGCGTAGTGATGAGCGATATATCACTACCGGTGATTTAATCGCCGTTATTGAAAAATCGCTGATTGCAACAGTTGACAAAAATCACAAATAACGGCGATTGACTGAAACGGCGATTTTTTAGAATATGCGAAATCACGTCAACTAACATGCAACACAGCTACTCGTTTTCCATCGTGTTCAGTGAAGAGGGGCGAAAAGCAACGTATTTTATTCCAAGCGTTCTCGACTCTATATTCACGCCTCTCGCCCAATGAAACCATCCACCCGCGAAATTCTAATCCTCCAAAGTGGTAACAGGAAAATAAATTTCATTTTCCATATCTATCTGCAGTTGCACAAGAAAGGTTGTTTTCTAAAGCGGCTCAGGTCCTGAATGAACGATTAAGTGACAGGAAAACTCAAATGTAATTATTTTTAAAAGCAAATTACAAATATTGCAAATAAATGTCTTTTATATGTGGCAACTGTTTTTTAAATGCCAAAAATTTCTGTATCTACTAATATATATATTTTTTGTTTCCATAATATGTACTATTAATATTTTGTTTTTGTTTCATTTTATATTTTGTTAAAAAAACATTAATTGATATACATGTTATTATTTCCATCCACATAGTTAAAAAAGAGAAAGTGTTTAAGAAAGTGTTTTACTTTATTTTTTCATTAAAAATATTATGTTTCCTCGGCAGCAGCTCCAGTTTTACAGTTTATGATCAGTGCAATAAGAGACAGGCAAGTGAAATTAGTATGCTTCAGCAAAATTAATCACGTGAGAGCATAGACGCGAAATGATGAAAACGTTTGGCCTAGTGCGAAAAGTCGCGAAAAGATTAAAACGTTTGGCTTAGTGCGAAAAGTCGCGATCGCGATAACGCTTTTAAATCGCCGTTATTTAGAAATCGCGATTGCCGATAACGGCGTTATGCAAATATCGCTGTGTAGCTCATCACTACTCTGGCGTATATTTTAGGGCTAAAAGATCTGTAACCGTTTGCTCTTTTTTTTATTTCTTCCAGACCTAATAGCGTTATAAATAAATGTAGATTTATCATCAAAGTAAAGAAACTGATCATGTGTCAATTAACAGACGTCAAAAGGTCTAGGTTTGGTTCGAGCTTCATGAATGACAGAAATATAATCACTGGGAAGCTGTTTATTCTATGTTTTAGCTTTTTTGAATCAAAACATGAGCAGAGTCCCACTCCATTTGAGTGTGACCTTTCTCGAAATATTTTTGCTCAATTATAACATTATGCTCAATCGAAAAGTGCAATAATGCATTTGACAGAACAGCATTACGGTTCTCGTAGCAACAGCCATCAGAAAATAAAATTATAGGTTTTTTATCTGCCAAAAAATGTTTACTTTTCCGCCGAACCTATCTAATATGCTAGAAAAGTATTAGTTTACCCACAAAAAAGTTGGAATTTTGAAAAACAAATTTGAGTTATTTTTACGTTTTTCATCAAGAACAACACGAAAAAATGGTTTTTAGAAAAAAAATCCTGTGTCTTGTTAGCACGATACAGCTTCCGGAGTGCAACAAGTCACCAATTTTATGATTGAATATTGTTCAGAACATCTCACAGATGAAACCTATCGATTTTCAGCTCACAATGGCTAGTACAACGGATGCTATGAAACTTGAAGTACGACATTTTTGTAATTTTTTGAGAAATTTCAGTTTGTTAGCACAATACAGCCTCCGGAGTGCAAAAAGTCACCAATTTTATGATTTAATATTATTGAGAACATGTCACAAATGAACCCTATTGATTTTCAGCTCACAACAGCCAGCACAACAGCTGCTATAGTACTTTTAGTACGACATTTTTGGAAAAATTTCAGATTGTTAGCACGATACAGCCTCCAGAGTATATACAAGTGACCAATTTTATCATTGGATATTATTCAGGGCGTCTCAAAGATGAACCCTATTGAGATTCAGCTCACTAAAGCCAATACAACGAGTGCTATGGTACTTGAGGTACCAAATTTTTGTCATTTTTGGAGAATTTTCAGTTTGTTAGCACTATACAGTCTCCTGTGTGTATATAAGTGACCCATTTTATGATTGAATATTGTTCAGGGCGTCTTATAGATGCACCTGATTGATTTTTAGCTCACCAGAGCTAGTACAACGGGTACTATGGTACCTAAAGTGCCACATTTTTGCTTCCGGAGTGTATACAAGTGGCCAATTTTATAATTGCATATTTTTCAAAGTGTCTCACAGATGTACCCTATTGATTTTCAGCTGACTATAGCGAGTACAGCGGGTCCTATAAATCCAGATATACTGCATTTTTGGTTACTTTTGGAGAAATGTCGGTTTGTTAACCCGATACATCCCCCGAATTGTATACAAGTGACAATTTTATGATAGAATATTAATCAGGGCATCTCATAGATGCGGAAAAGTTAGTTTTAATCTTTAAACCCGTTTATCTTTTAAATGTTTTATTATGAATGTGGCAAACACTGATGCACTTAAGTTACCCTCAGTTTAATTCCAAATATAGTTAACGCAACTATGGGACTCTAGATTATAAACGGTAAAATTATGGACCTGAAGTTTTGTTTTGTAATAAAACGCACTCACGTTTAGAAAAGGACATAATTTTACCGCTTGTGTATCCATAGTGAAAGCACAAACTTGATTTTGTACAGCGTCTTCCTTATCTTTAGTTCTTTCAGATCTTGCTCTGTTTTTTTTTGCAAAATGTACATTGTATTCATCATCAGATATTTTCTTAATCTTATGTTTGTAACACAAATTGCATTCGTCTTTATTCTGAAGAAAAATCGAAAGTTTCATCTCCTCAAATAGACTGCAAAAGGGAAAAAGTGAGTAAGGTTCAATTTTAGACTCCGCACATTTCTCTTTGTATAATTTATAGATTTGACTTTTTGATTGAAAAACCTGCTGTAAGTAGACTTTAGAACTGTCCTTTCTACAGTAGTGTGATGGCTGCTTGGGCAATTCATTGAAAAACATTTTTAGGTGACGCTTCCTTTTGTCGTTTTCATTTGATTAATTATTATTATTTACTGCTTTTGCCGTTTTTTCTAGTATTCCCGAGCTACTTTTTTTACCCACGAATGTATCATTTTTTCCTTGAGGCCCAAAGTGCCCAAAAACATTCTTTTGCATACTTTCAACTTCTCATTATTTAATTTCAATTGGTAAATGTATGTACCAGATCCTCTAGACGGGCCATCAGTGTAACAGCGTTTTTTGGATAATAATCTATTAAAGAACAGACATAAAAATTTTTTTTCATCCTACGACAAACTCCAAAATTTTCAAAACATTTTTTCTGTGTCTTCTTTAGATACCATCCTACAATATCTTTCATTCCTTAAACAGTGTTTCGAATCACAAAGTACTGACTTTCTAGAAGGGCGTTGCATATTATGGCCATCTTTTGTTCTGGTATAACCCAAATAGTTTTTACCTTCCATTCTTTTAATTTTATTTCTCTCCCTTTTCCAATTTTCACCTATTTAAATTGATTGTGTCTTGTGTGTCGTTTTTTTTGGCTCTTTCTGACTTGATATTTCTCTTGCAACTTGTGAGGGGTCATCAAAGATTTCTTCATTACCCGAATCATCTTCACTATTTTCATCAGAAGAGGGAATGTTATATTTTGGATCGCTAATATCAGAGGGTACTGGGGAGTCCAATTGATCAGTAGGCGTATACTCTCTAGATAGATGTTCTTTATCACTATCTAAATGTTCTTGCTCTGTAGCGTTAAACGGGATTGTGTCAACAATACTCTCTCTTCGAGATATTGATCAACTGATGTACTAGTGCCTGCTTTTGGACTGGTAACTGGTAAACTATTATTTTCGATGTTAACTTTATTCGCACTGGAAAAACCTGGTTCAGGATCAGGATCCGTACAATTAACATCCAAAGACGCGCATTGTGCGTTGTCAATCAGCTCGAGATGTTCGTTTTCGAAAATGAGGCCTCCATCCTCTATTATTTTCTCTATGTCAAATTCATTAGGAATTGTGTTTATCTGACTTTCTAGAACATCAGGAATTTGATAAGAGATTGGGCTAATAAAAGAAGTTTTAGCAACTTCCTCTCCTTTTTTTTTCTATTGCAAGTTTAACAATTTTGCGGCACCTATTTTGACATTTTCCTGGAACCAAAAAACCCCATGAATTACGCGCTTGTTTTATACCTATTTAAGTTTAATAAAAACCATCAAAAAATAAAATTTTCCATTTTTCAAGGTTCATTATAAGCTATAACGGATAATATAGTATTATAATAATACTTAAAAACAATGTCTAAAAACTCCTCCATACTTATAATTCGTGCATGTAAATAAGACGTATCACACAAAATAATACAATAAAGTTTTAATGCAATAGAACGTAACAGCAAAATAGTGTAAAAACATACTTTTAGATACTTATATGAAAAAACCGATGCTTATTTTTCAATACCATACAGTTATAAACTAATACTAAACACTTTTTTAAATACAAAGTTACCGAAATAACACAATAAAATTTAATTTAAGCACAGAGCAATACACAACGTGTGTTACCGCCATAACAAAACAGTGGTTTACGCACTATTGCATAGAAAAATAATTCGCTGCGATACGTCATATTACTAGACAGTAACATTCCCGCCTTTGATGTGATCTAGGCTTACGTGGTGTTGCAAGCGCATGCTAAATAGTTTTGACCACAGTGATGTCAAAACTAAGATTTTCAAAAAGTGTGGGTTAAGTCCTATTGCAAATAAGCCATCGATATTGAAAACCTCGTGGTGGTAGGTACCATCAACCTTGAAAGCCAAGTACTTAAGAAACCTTCTTTGTAAATTTTCAATGCAGGATACATGGATGCTGTAATGAGGACTCCATACATTAGAGCAATATTCAAGGTTAGATCTAATATAATGTCTTTAACACGTTCACAGTCCAATGACCCACCTATGGGTCATAACAGTGCTTGCTCACACGTCCATGAACCATCTCATAAAACCGTGTATTTATATAGTTCAATTAGAACGTGGACGTACAAGTAAGGTTTATAATTTGTGTAAAGGACGCGATATAGGAAGGTAAGAGCTTTATTTTAATACCAAGGACAAATAAATCGGACAAAAATAACTAAGTGATTGACGTGCAAAAAGCTGAAAAATAAATTACAAAAAAAAATTAATGATTCTTTGAGAAACATGATATACAGAAGACTTGATTAGATTTTTCACAGATAGTGTTAACTTTCTTTCTTTTTGCAGCTTCCGTTGATGAGCAGCTTTCTCGTAGTCGTTGGTAACATCCGTGACATCGTTTTCTATACATCTTGTTGTCATCACCTCTGGGTAATTCTTTGAGTACATGCATTTCTGAAGGTATATTTGGTTTTATGTGTCTTGTAAGTATTTTCTCATCATCAATATTTAATAAATCGTCTATAAGCAACTGTCTTAGTTCTAACAAAGTTATCTGATTTTTGAGAGGGCGTTGGAAATTATATTACAAGAGTATTTACCACTAACGTTCCACAAATAACCTCTGTGGCTAGTTTTTTGTACCAATTTAACGATTTTCTCAGGCACGTATAGTAACTAGCCAGCTGATAGGGAGATATCAACACCCTATTTGCCTTTATTGTAATATATCACAGCTGCAGATTTTAAAACTTCATCTCCATTTCGCTTTTTTTTAGAGACCTTTACGTTCGCGCCATGACAGGTTGAAAGTAAATAAACATCGCGTTGATTCTTCCACTTTATGATGGTTATATAGTCATACTGTACTGCAGCTACCTTTGCATAGTGTCTGTGAAATTATATGTGCTGGTAAACCTAACCGATTTTTTCTGGTAGTCCCTAAGAAATTGGTATTTCTCTTATACAAATATTTTGTTAGGCCGATATTTGTAAAAAAGTTGTCTGTAATTAGCAATCTTCCTACGTCCAGCAACGGATCAACAAGTGCAACCACGGTGCTTCCTGGAAGATCCACCCTAGCAGATTTTGTCCTGTACCGTGATAAATACTTACATTCCATGTATATCTGTTTGTATCACAAACTTTATATACTTTTATTCCATATGGATGGTCCTTTGACGGATTACTGTCAGAAAAGTAAACGGCCACGAAAAGGAACCATAGTCTCGTCTACTACAATAGTGTCGTCGGGGATATACAAGTTTTGCATATTTTTACGTATTTCTTCAAATAAAGATTGTATCTTCGATAATCTACTAAGCGATGGTTGACTATTGTCTTGGAAATGCCAGCATCTTAGTAGCAATGCAAATCGATTGTACTTTTTGGGTAGCTTGTGAAATAATGCATGGTTATACAATGGATCTGTTTTCCAATATGATTATGATTTATTTTTTGAATGAATGTACGACCAGAATTAGCGAAAGTCGGCACCCACTAAATCCTGAATGGTACGAATGTAAGAAGTATGAGCTGCTTTAATCTGAGATTTTAACTATGCTCTCGCATTCATGGAGAAGGACAAGATCATGTCACCGTTTAAATTTCTTAAAAAGTGTATCCTTCTTTTTACACCATTTATAATTGCAGCATTAAAACCAAGGAGGAAACTTACGCTTGAAATTTTTTGAAGACAGGAACATACAGATCAAATAAATAAAAAATAATATTATAAAATTCACCGAGTGCGACATTGACATCAGTGAGTCTTTGCAGAAACGACCAATCAATGTCACACGAAATTTGCATGTTTAAAATTGTATGATCTCTTATGTACATTGGGTGAGAAAACGCTTCATTATTGATAATATAATTAATTTGTATGTGTAGAGAAGGATGATAAAAATCTTGAATTACAATAGGTGGTAAATTACGACTAACAACACAACTCATATTTGTTATAACTAAATCAAGTAATCTATCATAACCATTCACAATATTATTCAGTTGAGTGGCACCAAAGAAATTTAACAAGTGGCTAACATCACATTTATAGGGGAAGTCCATGTAATTTAGACCCCTTAAGAAGTAGTAGCGATATCTTTTATTAATTATTTTGTGTGTTTTCTACTTGCTAGCTGTAATTAATACTGCGCCCCAAAATAGAGTAACTATGTACAGAGTTAAATTTTTAAAAAATTGAAATATAAAATTTTTGTGTAATTTGTTTTTTCGGCGTGTAAATTAGTTTTATTTGTCGGGTAATCAATAACACATATAAAATAATAGTTTAATATTCTTGGTATCAGTGATGTTAGCACTAGCTTCATGTACCAATTTTTCACGTTACTGTTTTAAATGAAACTAACTATTTCTAGATAATTCCACAAATATATTGATAAAATGTTAAATATACTAAAATATTGTCTCGATACTAAATATCATTGGCGATATTTATTATTCGAAACAATGATCAATTTCTTAGAATTTTTAACAATTTATCAATATATTGGGGAATTATCCAGAAACAGTTAGTTTCATTTAATACGGTAATATGAGTAGATTCCACAAAGTAAGGGTCGAGACAGTAAAATTCTTCACATGTTTTGCACCTAATCCAATCTTCATCATAGCTCTCACCACCAACAATGCAAAAAGTTTCTCGATCAGTGTTATTTGTCTTTTGTTTACATTTTTCTGTACTGCCTTTCTTTTTCGCTTTCCGTTTTTCTCATTGTTGCTAATCTCCGTTGTCGTTACTAATTTCCGTTTATGTGTATTTGTTTTTGGTGTCTGTGGAATTCTTAACTGTTCCTTATAGGGTGTTGCAATTAAAACCACACCTGATACATTGATTTTTTTAACATTCGAGGTCCCCTTGATGTTCCACTTGATGAAGGTAAAGGATGAACTATTTCCACTGGAATATAGTACTCATTCTGTACTGACTGATTGTTTTCTAGGATTATTACATGAATGCTGGAAGAGGCACATTCAGACATTTTTATTCAAATGCATTTTCAATGTAAATTTCTTTGTGTGTTAGGATTTTTTCTATTAGATTCCTAATGGTGTGTGTTTCATGTAGTTGTCCTTCTATTTTGTCTCCAATATTCTTCCATACATTTTACTTGCACTACAGATAAGCGTTATTCCTCTGTAATGTCCACAATCAGTTCTATCATTTTTTTGTATATGGGTGTAGTTACTTGTGTTACCCATCTGATACTTTTTTAGTTTTCCATGCTGTATCTACAATTTGGTGTAATATTTAAAGTTCTTTATCTACAATGCACTTGTACATTTCTGCTTTTATTTGTCAACTCATGGTGCCTTTCCGCTCTTTAATGTTTTGACTGCTTGTTCTACCTCCTCTGTCGAGATTCCGTCGTCTATGTCGTTGTTTGGGTTTACTGTTTGTGCTTCATCTTCTTTATTTGTCTCATTTGTTCCTACTGCTGCTTTGGAAGTGCTCTTTTCATCTTGCTAGAATATCTTCTGTTTTTGTAATGATTTTTATTTTTCTGTTTTTTAGCTACTGTGTTGATGCTGATCCTTTGTCTCTCATATTTTTCAGAAAAGAAATAATTTTTGGTTATATTTGTTATTGTGGTCCATCTTTTCTCCGAAATTCTCCCATTCTATGGATTTAGCTTCTTTAATTTTTATTTTAATTAGGTTGCTTATTTCTATGTACTTTTCATATTTTTCGCGCGTTTTTCCTCGCAGGTTGTCTTTCCATGGAAGTTTTTTGTTCTTTACAATTATTTTTATTTCTTCACTCCATCAGCTGCTTCTCTTTTTTAAGCCCCCGACAATAGTACCTCCATGGGATTTTCTGGCTGCTTCAGTAATGATTGTTTTAAATATTTTCCATTTTTTCTCTATTTGTGTTATATTGTTGGTATATTAGATTCGTGACTAGTCTGTATTTCCTCTTAGTTTTCGTGCTTCTTGTAATTTGTATGTTTTGATGACTCTTTATGTAGATTTTTACTTTTGCCGGTATGCTTTTCAGAGATTTTTTTATTTGTTGCTACCAAATAGTGGTCTGTTCCTAATTCTGCACTTTGACATACTGTTACGTCTTTTACCATTTTCTGTTTGCTTTTTTAGTTATAATATAATCTATGATTAATTTCTCATCTCTTCCTGTTTTTTCTGTTGTGTATTTGTGGCAGTCTTTATGTTGGGAGAATGAGTTTTGTATTACCAGTCCATTTTGCATACGGAACTCTATTAGTTGGGATCCATTCCTATTCCTTATTGTTTCGCCGAAGCTTTCCATTACTCCTTTCGTTTCTTTCGTGTTGTTTCCTCTCCTACCATTCTAATTTCCCATAAGAAGGGTACAGTGAAAAAAAGATGAATGTCACAAAAATGAGTTTCTGAAAATAAGGGATTTTAATATTTAAAGGCTTATACAAAGGTCCGTGAAGTTAGCCTCCATAGTTTTCACGATTTAACTAAATTTAGTGTCATCGGTTAGTACATCGGTAGTTCCTCTTGGTGCTTCTATAAATTTTATTAGTGCTTCCGTGGTTTGGTAGATATTGAATATTAATTTATTTCAAGGTCAGCCCCCAAAGTGTTTCAGATTAATTCCAAATTAGTTTCTTTCGTTAGTGCTTCTTTAATGCACTTTAGTGCTTCAATTAATTTCGTTAGTCCTTTATTGGAAGCCCTAACGATTGACACTAACTTTAACCAAATCGTGAATATTTTGGGGGCTAACTTCACGGTAGTGCCAATAAATTAATATCAAATATTTCGAAAATCAAATATAACACTAATGAAAATTAAGAGCACTTACGAATGACACTTAATTCAATAGAATCGTGAATAATTTGGGGGTGACCTCAATAAAAGAACAGGAAATATCTCGAAAACTAATAAAGCACTAGCGAAAATGATTGAAGCACTAACGAATAACACTAATTTGGAATGTATCGTAAACATTTTGTGGGCTAACCTTGAAAATATAAAGTAAAATATCTTGAAAACCAATTTAGCATTAACGAAAATAATTGAAGCACTAAAGTGCACTAACGAATGACACCAATTTGGAATTAATTCTAAACATTTTGGGGGCTCACCTTGAAATAAATTAATATTCAATATCTACCAAACCACGGAAGCACTAACGAAATTTATAGAACCACTAAAATGCACTAACCGATGACACTAAATTTAGTTAAATCGTGAAAGCTTTGGGGGGTAACTTCACGGACCTCTTCTACAATACATGTCTGATAATATATATTTGGCTCATATATTTTTTCTCAATACCTAGCAGTATAGATTACTTTGTTAACAATTATTGAGTCAATAAGTTTGTTTTTGTAGCTTCAAAAAATGTATTTGGACTTATACTACATAGATTCCAGTGGGAGCACGAGCGATCTGTGTATCAGACGATCCCATGATGTTGTGGATTTCCCTCTTTCCCTCCCAGAATTCTCCGGATATTCACCCTATAGGTGGTTTCGAAGGAGTATCTGTGCAGGAAAACATCAGCCTCCCGGGCCAAAACTGGGGCATCTCCCAGGAGTCTGAGATTTTTGACGTGCCTGCACCCTTTCTCACTTCTTACATATCCCAAGCTTTTTAAGCGCAGGAGTGTCCTCCCGGCCTCATCCTCGATCACATGGTGAAGATGCCGAAGTCCAAGAATCACCTCTAACGCAGCAGTTGGTGTAGTCTTCATGCAGCCAGTTGCCCCCAAACTGACCACCCTTTAGAGGCCAAGGTTACCCTCGGCCACCAGACCAGAGCCGCATATGTGAACATAGGCAGCATGATCATTTTGTAGAACCATAAAATAATCTTAGAGGTTAGTCCCCATCCCCATTTCGGACCAATGGCTCTCCTACAGGCCCAGTACATGTTAGTCACCTTGCTTAGGCGACTATCAAGGTGGGCCTTCCATGTCAGTGTCTTATTTTAGATATTTCACTTGTTCAACCACTGGAAGTGGCACTCCGCCAAGGTGCAGACCCTCAGGTCTTATACCTCTCTTCTTTGTGAAAGCAACTACCTCAGCCTTGGCAGGATTCACTGCAAGTCCGTGATCATTGCATTGGGTTCACAAAATGTTTTAATTCTTGCAGGGCTTAAAACTTTTTCAAGGATATAGTGAGTTCCTCGTATTTTAAAGCAGGAAGTTCAAATTGACCCTGAGGCAACAAATCAATATTTTTTTACTTTTTTTGGCGGTATCACTACAGAAGTCCTGCATGCACCATTATATGATTCATAATATTATATCATTCTCGGTATACCAGTACATATTGTAAGTTCCTTGATTGGCCTGCTTTGAAAGGGACACTATTTATAGAAGTAATTTGGTACGTGATTCGTCCATGAAAGACAAATATTTTGATCAATTACACAAAAAGGACCAGGTTTACTTCTAGCACTCAAAAATTGCTCATTCCATCTACACGAAAGTTCTACTGCCGCCTTTTGGTTTATTAGACCCATGTAACGGTCGAATTCGAGATAGCTATGAACCCGAACTTGAAATGTCATCTTGCTTTTCCTTAAACGTTTTGTCTTATGAACAACAAAATGCGGGAAACGAAATAAGGGATCATTCTTATTTTGGCCGCTACCCGAATCGCAAAAAATTTCTAGCCCTTGGATACTATCGTTCAAGAAATTGAAAATAAAATGGAATAGCATAGATGCTACTTCGTCTGAGCCCTTCTTTCCTGCAGTTTCCGTATAAGTATAAAAATATGAAGCAGAGTTTGACAGCACATGGATATTAAAGGAATAAAAAGAAAGCTGGCGTCTGTAGATAATTATATATTTATTAACTACTTTGCAATAAAATACACACTAAAAAAATCTTAAGATAAGAACAGAGTAAAATGTCACAGCAGAGATACTGTATTGAGATTGCCTCGACACTGCACAATGTAATGATCAACAGAGTAGAAACAATATTTAAGGAGAAACTCTTTTTTAAATATTTTTTAAAAGCATTAGAGCCCAAGTTTTTTACAACCGATTGCAACATATTAAAAAGCGTATAGGTTAGTGAATTTGATTGCATCTTATTTAGCCGAAAGCGGCTGCTTCTGATATGATGAGCATTATAAGTGTTGTAGTTGTGGATATCTGAATTTCTAAACAACATTGACTGTATCCTATGAATTTCAATTAGTGTATGAAATAAAAATTAAGATGGTAATGGCATAATTTTAAAGCACCCTTATTGCCTTTTTGCATTGTAAATATTATTAAAGCACGAGAGGAATTCCCAGAGGGTGATGCCATAGCCAATATGCGGATGAATCGCAAAAAATTTCAAGCCCTTGGAGACTATCGTTCAAGAAATTGAAAATAAAATGGAATAGCATAGA
This sequence comes from Galeruca laticollis, assembly GCA_963921935.1. Taxonomy (NCBI): domain Eukaryota; kingdom Metazoa; phylum Arthropoda; class Insecta; order Coleoptera; family Chrysomelidae; genus Galeruca; species Galeruca laticollis. The sequence goes on along the minus strand of OY998175.1, from coordinate 109,512,280 downwards.
TGCTACTTCGTCTGAGCCCTTCTTTCCTGCAGTTTCCGTATAAGTATAAAAATATGAAGCAGAGTTTGACAGCACATGGATATTAAAGGAATAAAAAGAAAGCTGGCGTCTGTAGATAATTATATATTTATTAACTACTTTGCAATAAAATACACACTAAAAAAATCTTAAGATAAGAACAGAGTAAAATGTCACAGCAGAGATACTGTATTGAGATTGCCTCGACACTGCACAATGTAATGATCAACAGAGTAGAAACAATATTTAAGGAGAAACTCTTTTTTAAATATTTTTTAAAAGCATTAGAGCCCAAGTTTTTTACAACCGATTGCAACATATTAAAAAGCGTATAGGTTAGTGAATTTGATTGCATCTTATTTAGCCGAAAGCGGCTGCTTTTGATATGATGAGCATTATAAGTGTTGTAGTTGTGGATATCTGAATTTCTAAACAACATTGACTGTATCCTATGAATTTCAATTAGTGTATGAAATAAAAATTTAGATGGTAATGGCATAATTTTAAAGCACCCTTATTGCCTTTTTGCATTGTAAGTATTGTTAAAGCACGAGAGGAATTCCCAGAGGGTGATGCCATAGCCAATATGCGGATGAAAGAGTAAGAATACGTGGTTTTGGTAGTACTGGAATTAGTAATATTTTTCAACTGTCGCAAAATATGTGTGTGTTAGGTTACAATGGCTTCGGAAGAGATTATATTCGCCAAATTTAATTTGTCGCAAAATAAATAAGGATCTTGAAGGTTTTTTAACTAAATGCTCAATATGTGCCTGCCATCTTTTTCTGAGGTTTAGGACTAATCCAAGTAGTTTCACATTTTTTGTTTCTTGGTTAACTGATAATTGGTTACTTGCAGATATGTGCATGATTTCAGTTTTATTATTATTTATTTTAGTGTATTCGATGAAAATCGTTAATTTGCTTTGTTACCAACGCAATCTAGAGGCTAAATTCGTGTTATCTTTCTCTGAAATAATAAATGTTGAATTGTCTGCAAATAGAACTGGCATATAAGGTAAGCTCAGATCATGAATATGATAAACAAGAGGGGGCCTAGAACCGACCCTTCAGAGACTCCATAACTTACCTTTTTCTGTTTGACACGTAAGAACCAATAAGCTTTGACATAATTCCCCCAACTCCATAATCTAATTTTTCTAAGAGAATGTCGTGAGAAACGCAGCCAAATGCCTTTGAAAGATCGCACAGCATTATAGCAGTACAGGGGCTCAATTTTTGACTTCATACGTTAATTCAAGAATACGTTACGTAACGAACGCTACTATAGCGAATGATAATGCGTTTTTAATTTTTTGGCCGCCATTCGTAACGCAGCCGTAACGTATACGCTTGGAAGCTAATGGTAACATTAAACGAGAATTGGACATTCTGGTTTAGTGATTCTATCCTCAAAAAGAAGAAGAATTTACCTCAGATGTCATCTGAAAATAATAATAATCAAATTAATTGTATTTTTCAACTTTTCTTTGTCGTTTAATAATTATAGTTTAGTAAATATCTCCAAAGAAGGTGGTGACATCAGAAGCACAAGAATTTCAGAGAAGCAAAAAAATATTTAAATTTAGTAAGTGGCAAACTTACAAATATGTTTACATACATCGAGGCTGTTGGAAATTGTGTGCTATGTTAGCGCAACGTGGACGAAATAGGAACCGTTGAAAAAGAACGAAGTTGACACTCAAGAATGACATGTTATGATTATTTTAGACTCTGTGTTCATGTTCCGTCATAATTATATTTGATATTGTCAGTTAGTAGTATTTTTGAGTAAATTTTGCCTTTTTAAAGTTTTGAATCGTTGTTTGATCGTATAATTTCACTCTTCTTGCCCACTGTGTTAGAAATTTAAAAGACGCGAAAAATAAGCAGGTAGCTATTACTGAAATATTAAATAGTATGCAATCTTTTTACTATTTAAGTATCAGAAAATATTGCTATGTAGGCACTGAACTGAATAAATACACTGGAACGCTCTTTATAATGTGTTTGATTAAATGGGTTTTGAGAAATTATTCTTTTTAAGTTGTGCTTATTTGGCTTATTGTTGTTTACAAACATACATGGTGACAATAATTCCTTCCTGACAGTCTAGGCATTTTAAATAATTTCAATTAATAAGTTTATTTAAATTTATTCATTACATACTTTTGGAAGCTTTCTAATAGTACAAAATTTTATTTAGCAGCTTTACATCGATTAAAGTAATTACACTGAATGAAAACAAATAAATAATAAGGAAAAACATGTATAATAAAACTAAGAGCGCTCACCTTATTACTCGTTTTTAATTTGTTTTAAATATCAAAGCATATTGAACGTTTTAAAAAATTGCTAGTTACCTTCTTACATTTTCGTACATATAACTACTTAATAAAATGGGATTTTAATGTTTCTAGCATCATTAAAAAATTTTCTTTTAAATTTAAAAACTATTATCACATTTTTGCTATTTAACTGCACAAGTCTAACAAAGAAAGCGTTCCCTCCCTCAGCAGTTGTTCTTGTCTAACTACATGGCTTCATTTTTAGAATGTGTCGTAGTTGTTCCAGTTTAGGTTATTCATTTCAGTGTATGTAGGTACAATTATAATGACAGGTGACGGGAAAGCGCTCGCTACGTAGCGAAGGTCAATAACGTACATTCGCAAACTCACGTGTGACCAAAAATCGTATTTTTCATGTTTTCGAAAGATATCATGCGCTTCACTACAAAGCGAGTGGTCACTAATACAGCCCCAGTGGCCATGTTTCAGTTCTTCCACTAAGCTACTCACAACATTAAGAACTGCCTGGTTGGTTGAGCGGGAATTTATAAAGCCAAATTGGGAGTTATTAATGTATTCGTTTGAATCAAAATAGTCATTCAGCTGTTTTTTAATTAATTTTTCAATGACTACTGAGTATTGAAGCAATACTAATAGAGCGATAATTATCGAAGTATCGCCATTTAGGCTTATCTCAGAATGAAATGTGTGTATATATAAGCAACAAAGAGATTCATGGGCATTTCACACAGAAAAAAAAGGGGCTACTGAAAAGAGTGGTAACCGCAGACATGCATGTTTCTGGCTCATTAGCCATCCTCAGTACGGCATAACCGAGTAAAACCTTGGAGCAAAACAATAGCAGAAAACAAAAACATATTTCTATAAAAAATCCTTCAATACTCACAACACTTAAGGTAATAAATACATCAAGCTTAAATGTTGTGAGTATTGAAGGATTTTTTATAGAAATATGGTTTTGTTTTGTGCTATTGTTTCGTTTCCGTCTATTTTAGAAAGTCCTCCTGCAGAAGTTATAAATAAATAACGAAAATTTGAGGCACGTTTAACAATTGCTTTTACCACTTCAGACCGCTTCCCATTAGCTTAACTCTATTTTCAATATTTAATTAGATTAATTATTGACAATACAAGATTTTTGAAAAGAAAAATTAATAAAAGATGTTTTCGTTTGGAAAAGACGTGTTTAACTACGAACATATTGCTTATTAATAATAAAAAAGGAGACATTTTTCAGACAGAAGAGAAAATTTTGAACGTGCAAAATAGAAAAGAGAGAAGTCCGATAACAGAAGATTGGATACTGCGGAGAGACATTTAACCGGTTGTGGTTCGATAAACCAATGCAATAAAAATATTTTCTTATTATAATTGAGTACTCAAATTTAGGCAGACATTTATTGGACTAATTACTAGAACATCAATTAGTAAAAAAGAAATTTAATTTATATGTACATTTTTGTGAGTATCAATATCGATTTATATATTTCACATACATTATAGAACAGGGAATAATTAGTATACTGTTTTATTAATTTATGAGGAATGAAACCTTCAAACCCAGAGGTGTTGTAGAGATAGTGTTCGATTGAGCTGGCAAAATTATTTAAAGTAATTTTTTAGATATATTCGTTAACGGGCCAAATCGACGCAATGGAAACAAAATGGAGGCCTGTCAAAGTTGAAAAAAATGTTATTTTCTTTGTTTTTGCAAAAAAATTACTGAGATTTTTTATAGACCTTAACACGTTCTACAACTTTTATACTAAACACTTTTTTCTAAAACATTCATGAAAACATTTATTTCAGAAAATACACAAATTAAAAAAAAACTGTATTTTTTTTATTTGGATTTGATGCAAAAATGTTACTTGAAATAGGTCTGTCCAATTCGTCTCGTGCCATTGGGATATTTTTAAAGAGAGGAAGCACTTTGGATAATTTAAAAATATCGGGATATATACCGGTGTTGAAAAGAAGATTTACGAGTTCCGTTTACTCTGTACCCTTCAATTATAGAATGTTTAGCCTCATCTTATATCTGTTGAAGTTTTCCACAGAAAATGTGTTTTCTTCTACTAAATCATTTTCAATGGGCCCATATACTATTATTAACTCTATGATTTCTTTTTCTATCATCTGCAGTTTAATTTTCATTAATTCCTTGTCATTCTATCAGTTTTTCTACATATTTGGGATTTAATACCTACTCTTGTCGCTGCTCTTTTGTCCTATTCTACTCTGCTATATAAAATTCCTCAATCTCCTATTTTCATTTCTCCTTTTATCTTTGTTTCTGTTATCCTGTTTTCCTGCAATATTTCTTACATTCCATGTGTCTGTCTTAAATTTTTTGTATTTTGTTATATTCTTTTGCTATTTTTCAGATTTTGTGTGTTATGTGTTGTATTGGTTATTCTGTTCTTTTTACCTTGTCCGTTGCCATTGTCCTCTTTGCCTATCGTTCCTTTATCTGTTTTTGTTGTCTTATTTATTCTCTTTAGCTGCTTTTGAGAAAATTCATTTCCTGGAGATCTCTGGCCGATTTTCCTTTTATTATCGGTTTTGTTTTCCATGTTATCGTTTATAGGGTTATCTTCTATTTCTTCTAGGCTATATGCTTTGTCATTTATTATTATTTTGTTTTAGTATTGCTTTTGTTCCATTTTCCCTGGCCTCCTTTAATGTTGGTATTAACAGTTTCCATTGTTGCAGTACTTCTTTTGAGTAGTCTTCATTTATCGATATATTTTAAGGTTTTTTTTTATAATTTTAGAACCTCTGCTTTTTTATTTCCCTTCATAAGTTTTATCTGTAATGGTATTATGTTTCCGGATTTATATCTTCCAATTCTCCAGGCCTCACCAATTTCATCTTTAGTTAGTTCAACCCCCATATTTTTTATAATCTCAGTGACTTTCTCTTCAATATCCTCTATTTTTTCGTTTTCGTCATCATGTATTACCAGGATTTTTCTTTTTACGTCCCTCTCAATCATTTCGATTTGTTTGTCTTAGTGTGTAAATTTTTTATTTCAGAGTTTCAACATTTAATTTTGACATCTCATCTATTATTTTCACCAAATTTTGATCCAATGTCTGCAATTTGTTATTTATTTCGGAAAACATTTATTCTATCCTCTCCATCTCAGCAAATTGTGTGAACGTTAAATTCACCAACCAGATCGACTCTTCGGAGGTAAGTGAACTTCTTTCACTTGGTTTTGCCTTTACTCCTTTGTATTGTTGTCTTTGTTCTTCTGTTTTCTTATTTCCACTATTTTGTGCACAAGTTGGCAACGTCGCAAAATATTGTTTGCAACCTTCCTCTAATCTGCTGTATTTATGTGGAAATAAATCGATAATTTTTTATTTCTACTTACAGTAATCTATTTTTTTATCATCCACAGTTCGAAAATTGACACAGTTCCTCCGCAGAGACAAACCCCCTCACTGAGTATCCTTTTATAAATTATTTTTCATTGCAAGACCCGTGAATTTGAGGTTTTTGCAGGTAAAAAATTCAATGCAATATTTCGATTTGGATGTTTTGATATGGTTAAGTGACTTAACCAATAATAAAATCCATTGGCATCCATCCAGCCTTTGTCTTGACATGTGAATATAGTTCCTGGAGGTGCTCCATATGCTCCTTCGTACGTTTCCTTGCGAAAATAAGTTTAAGAGGAATATATTTGCCAGTCGCACTCATTGCATACATTCCAGTAACATTTTGACCGCTACCTGGTGTTTGCCTCTTTAAGCGATTATTTTCTGTGGTTTCTTCACAACAGTGGGAGATGTCTCATCAGCATTAAAGATATGATCTGAAGTAATACCATTTACCTTAATTTCCTTATAAATGTCAAAAAACTTATGAACCACTGTTTTATTAAAACATATAGCTCGAGCTAGAAAAGTTGCTTCAGGTAAGCTTATGTTTTGATGTTCATGAAACTTGTGTACCATCATGTATCAGCTGACCTTTTCTCAACATTAAATCTTGTTTTTTCAGCTAGTTTCATTAGCATGTGACGTGTTAGTCCATAAAACATTCTTTCTAACTGAAGAATGTGGTTAACAAGATATTTTTCCTCAGTTGATGGTAAATCTGCTTGCCTTCCGATCATATAACTGCTTCCAGAAGAATATTTATTTTTGATTGCCATTTTTCTCGTTAAAGTTATTTTTGGAATTGAAAAGGCGTTTGCAACTTCATTTATCTCCATTTGTTTAGCTTTACCTCACCCTTTTTTTCGGATTCCATTTACCATAAACTCCTTTACTTTTCCGCTTAGCTCTCGCCGACATCCTTGAAAATTGAAATAAATATTTTGTAGTTAAATACGTATAATTCTGACCAGGACCAAATTACACATCTTTTCGTGGACTAATTTACACGAAGCTCATATTTTCGCAAGATTGATTTTTTGTATGAACTAAAAAACCTTTTTTAAGTTTTTAATTGTGATGGGACACTCGTAGATATGTACTAATTAAAGTAGTATTATTAGAATTTTAAAATATGTCACAATTTTCACTTACTTACATGAAACCTGCGTTCGTAACAAATGCACCGACAATCAGTAGGTAACTAACTCATTAGAATGCGTTTGCCTCCTAAGTGCATTTTGTTTAGGGATGGTCGGTAACGAGTTAGTAAGATGTCACTACACACTTCCTTTTTAGAATTATCGAAGTGGACCGCTTTACACACTGGTCCAAATCACGCGGACTTCCTTTACTTTTTATATAGTTGATGTCTGTATATTACTAATTATAAAATCTAAAGTGGTATGGTAAAAAAATTTCACCTCCATTAGCAAATTAAACTGCTTTTTCAAAAGTAGACCAAAAATAACGTCACATTTATCTTCCAAAACTACAATAAATCTTTTATTATCAGTGACCATATAGAAGAACTACAATATATTGATTTAAGACATTACATTTATATAATAAATTTCAACACCCAGTCATTCAAAGCAATCGGGCATTTTTCATCGTACACATTCAGACTAGTATTGTGAAATTTGGGATAGAAATGCATGCAAGAAAATCGAAAATTACGTAGCTAAGTACACATAATACTGGCAATTGTATAATTTTTAACTAACAACAAAAACAATTTTTTTCTTAGAACCCTTTACATTAAAGGGCTAGCATTTTTTTTCTAATTTAACGCGACATAGATCAAAAGTAAACGATTTAAAAGTGCCTATTTCGAGTTATTACACCACCTCCTTCGTAGTTACGCCAAATTTTTTAATAAATATACATGTTTAAGTGGCACGTGCTGTAGTATGTTTATATGTACTGGTTTTTGTTGTAAATTCACAAATGTTCTGAAAATTCGAAATATTGTAATAATTTCAACAAAAAAAATATTCAGTTAAAATGTGTGTTCAATATCTGTAAGATATTTGCTGTCTGTCTGTATAATATAGGCTACTAGCTTATTTGGGGGATTTGGAGTAGTTCTGATAGTTGTATTATTTCCATTCCAAAACGATTCTGCCTGAGTTCTTGTAAGTTCTTGCCTAAGCACAGTACATGAGTAGCCCATATCCCTTGATTATTTAGCCTGCAGGTCAAGTAATCCACAATTAAATTCCACATTAGTGGTGAGAGTACTCCACCTTGAGGATACCATTTTGTTATCCTGACAGTGTATGTTATATTATGCATGTGTGCCTATATTGTCCTATACTCTAGCATGGATTTAATCCATCTACATGTGGTTTTGTTTATTCCTCTTTCATCTTCGATGTCTAAAAATGCTGCAAGGGCTATTTCTTCTTGATGCAGACTCCTTTCGAGACCCGAGACCAAATTATATAGGGCAGCTTCCCCGCCTAATAGGCCCATTGTAGTCTGTGTAGAGGGATGCTCTTAAGCACTCCTTCTTGCAAATGTAATTGTTTCAATTTTCCATGGTTTTCACCATGAATGATGTCAGATTGATTGGTCTGTAGCATTTAGCCTGGGTGTACGCTTGTTTCCTTGATTTGGGAATAAACACTACCTTTGACTATCTCCATGCAATTCGTATATACCCCAAAGCATGGCTACTGGGAAATATTAGAACTAAAGGACCCATTATTATGTCGATTACTTCATGAAAAAGCTTGGGAAATATGCCATCTGGCCCTGAAGTTTTGTAAGGGTGAAATGAATTTACAGCCCATTTAATGAGATCTCATTTATTAGTTTCCAGTCCTCTAAGGTAGCCCTTGTTTTGGCTACCGGTCCGTTATCGTAATTTGAATCTATCATTGCCGAGCCTAGAAAGTGCACACTAAAGAGGTGCTCTAAAGCCTCCTCCTCAGTATTTGTGTACTCTCCGCTCGGCAACTAAAAAGAGCCTAGTTTATTAAAAGTTTCCTGTGTTAATTCTGACTATGTCAGGGACACCTTGTATATCCTACAAAATTCCCTCCAGGGTATCTTATTTGATTCTTTTATCTTTTCATTATATGTACCTAGTTTAGCCTTATAAGCTCCCCAGTTGCCCGTCTTTTTCGCTTTGTTAAAAAGGCATTTTGCTTCTTTCCTTAGTGTTGTCAGCTCTTTGTTCCACCAGACGGCTTATCTGGAAGAACGACTCTCCCTTAACGGACAGTTATTGTGATCGGATCACTATAATCTGTTGCAACCATGCAGCTGTTCTCTCTAACTCCTCAGCAGTTTTAGGTCGGCCCGGGTGTGTGCGGATTTTAGAAAGCAGGTCCTCTTTGTAATTATTAATTAACTGTTATATATCTACTGGCTCCATAAAATTTTTATTAGATCTAGCACGCTATAATACCTGTTCATTTTACATAGCACATCATTATTCACTAATGTTTTGTACACTTTTATTAGGTAACCCTGGAATGCTACACTTATTTCAGAACACGCATCTGCTACACATGGGCACCAGACTTTTGGCCTACAAAAAGTGAGGTAGTAACAATTTTGAAATATGTCGTTTGTACTCTGTTGAGAAATTGTGATCTGGAAGTGGTCGATCCTGTCGAAATATTGGATGAAAGGTGCTAAAATCTGTTTTTTTTTCAATACCTCAACGGTTGATCATACGACAAAAAACGTTCAATACAAACTTGAAGAGAATAAAATTTCACACATGTTTGTTTGTAAGTCTGACATGTATGGAGTTATAGCAGCCAAGATGAAAATTTGCTTACAAAATCGTCAAATTAGTTTTTCCTTGGTAAATTTCGAAAGAACAAATTATATTAGGGTGAGCTTTTTCAGATTTACCCTGTTTGTAATTTCTTTATCTGCATCACCAGGGCCGCGCAAAATAATCATTGAATTATATCCCAGAATATGTAAGAAATTATAGAACAGACATAATGGCCAGCGACGTGTCTTTCTTCCAGTAGAATGAGAGCGACACAGTTGGTCTAAAGTATCAACTCCCTCTTTAGTAGAATTATAAAATTGAATAATTTGTGGTAACTTGGTCGCATATGGCTCATTACCTTTATCGCGCATTGTAGAAAACATAATTACAGGATTACGCAAATAATTGAAATTCCTTTGACTCGCGGCATTTTACCGACAACCGGCGTGACTTCGCCAGCGGCAAATAATTGTACAAGTAATGGCCGAGTGAACCACTCCCAGTACGTGGCAATATAGGCAAGTGGCAAATGTTTGCCAAATACTGAGCGACAGGAATATTGGTTGGCGTGGAACCAAAAACGGTTTTGGCATCACAGGACATCACAACCTTGATTCCATACTTATCGGGCTTTGAAGGGATGTACATTTTAAAAGGGTATCGGCCTCTAAAACCATCAATTGTTATGTATTCTGGGGGAACACATAGCTTCTTCATTTTGTTGATTGGCCTCTCGAAACGCTGGTCAGGGCCCTGGCGGAGGGATTTTACCAAAAACCTAAAACGTGCCTCGGCCATGGGAGCACGAAATATAGGTTTTCATGTGTCTTTCTCAAATAGTTCCTTCGTATATACTCCGGACATTTTCATAACACCGGCAAAATAAAATAGTCCAAAAAGTGCTTGAAGTTCAACATTGTTTGTATCCTTGGTCCAAGAGGGTTTCTTACCTATTGTATCATCATCTCTGTCATAGTTTGTATTTCCATAATTCAGTCGTTGAACTTGCATTGCGTTATTAGTATATTGTGGATTTTATCTAGATTTTCTATTGTGATACATAATTTTCAACTTCAGATTTCGATTTTATATGTTTTGCTTTGATTTTGTTTCCAGGTAAATGAAGACTACATTTCTTTTTGGTGTACAATGAATTGTGCCTTTCTTTCCTGACCATATAAATCCCATGTTTACCCCATAATTTGCTAGGGACTGGTAAAATTTTCACCACATCTATGTTAGTCGCCTGCATTTCTGCCAATGGTATATTGTCATCTTCTGAATCCGCATGAGATGGCGAGGTATCCTGAGCCTGATCCGGTGTGGCAGAAGGTGTGGGATTGGCATGAATGTCATATACATTGTCCCCTTTGGGTTCCTCTCTAAAATCAGATATAACGGCATATTCCTCATCATCTGAAAAATTCTCTGGTTCAGACTTGTAGGGAATGCGATGAATTTCTCCGATATCTTCAGATTTTGTAAGGTTGAAGAACTTCTTTTGCCCAGCCATTATTCGTGTAGCCTAAGAAAAAGTCTATATAGTAACTATAAAAAATAAACTATAATTGTTTCAAAGTAGTACAAAACAAACAAAAAATGAAAATTTATCGCTAAAATTGTGTCAGTGGGGTACACGCCATCCCCAAATAACAGGTATTACAAAAACAATAAACACTGCGCATATCTCAATTGTCGCATGCGAACTGACTTTCCGCATACTAAAGTGTTGGGGTACAAGTATACCTCAAGTAGCATTTCAGTGTTAAAAAGAAGTCTCTCTATATTAGAAATCTCTCTTTTGGTTAACGATTTATTTGGGATTTTTATAAGAAGTATAAAAACTAAATATATTGAAAACGATTTAATATAAAATGTTAGAAATATGTAATCATTGATTTCCAAACAATTTTAGGAACACATTTTTTAATTTTAGTTCCTTCTATATTAGAAATCTCTCTTTTGGTTAACGATTTATTTGGGATTTTTATAAGAAGTATAAAAACTAAATATATTGAAAACGATTTAATATAAAATGTTAGAAATATGTAATCATTGATTTCCAAACAATTTTAGGAACACATTTTTTTAATTTTAGTTCCTTCGAATTTTGAGCTACGCACATATTTTTTTTAAAAATCAACAATATTTGTGGATTTACTTCAATTGTGGTGTTCACAGTTGTGTTAGAAACTGTTTAATAGGTTTTCTTAATTTATGAAACAACGTCACCTTTCTAATGAAAAAGTGTAGGTAGAAATATTGTCTCTTATTATATCTAGAGTTTTGGGTGAATAATTTGACGGAAGAACCAGTTTTCCAAAACATAAAATGTAGACAATAAAAAATCATGATGTGTAGATCTAGTTTGAGGATTTTATAACAGAATATTTAAAAAAATTAAGTTGTTTAAAACTTTTACGTTTCATTTATTGAATGAGTACTTTTTATGTTTTACAAGCTGTTCCAATAAAACTAACTTTAAAAGTCAGTAAATATTTGTCAGCTAATCCATGAGTATACAGTGCTTCTCAACCCCTCCTCCCTCTTTTATTTTGAACGGTGATACTTAGACTGAGGAAATTTGGAGCTTTAAAATGAACTATTGTAAGCTTCTCTGCTAGTGGTAACAGGTGACGTAATATAAATCGGTGACGTCACCAAGAAATTGAAAGCAATAATATTAAATGGGACTTTATGGCATGTGACACCTCGATTGAAAGTTATTTGAATATAAATTCAATCATACTATTTTTTTTATTTACGATGTTTTTGATGGTTAAAATAAATAAAATTTGAGTTTTGCTTTTAATTAATAAATATTTAAGAACAACTTCTTATAATAATTGTTCAAAATGTGCTCCATCTACTTCTTGGCAGTAAAACATCCTATTAAACTCTTGTTGGACTCGATAAAATGTGTCAGGGGAAATTGCCCTACAATCTTCAACAATTCGTTGTTTTAAAACGTCAATACTGTCGGGAGCTGCATCGAAAACTTTAGATTTAAGGTATCCCTACAGAAAAAAATCTGAAGGTGTTAGGTCCGGTGACCGAGCTGGCCATTCTATTGGACCTCGTCGTCCAATCCATCTACCAGGATATTCCTAATCTCCAATCCAAGCTATCTTCCAGAATTTGAAGAATTAACGGTTCAATTGCGTTTTCTAACATCTCGAGATATACTTCACCGATTAAATTAGAGTTCATTCAAAAAAAGAGACCCGACTATTTGGTTATCCAAAATACTTGCCCAGGCATTTACTTTTAATGGGAACTGTGTATGTTTTTCACGAAACGTGAGGATTTATGTGACACCGATACCTCACATTTTGAGTATTAACATTTCCATTAAGGAAGAAAGTACTTTTATCACTAAAACAAATTGTCCTTACATAATCTGGCTATTGAAGAATTTTAGTGGACATATTTTCACAGACTTGCAGCCTTCGGTCGGGGTCGTCATCTGAAAGTTTATGCACCATTTTTGATTTGTATGGATGCAATTTGTTTTTGGTCAACAACCGGTGTACTCTACTATGACTGAGTCCACAGGTAGACGCTACTTGGACTGTGGAAGAATAAGGGTTTTCCACAATGTCTGCAACTATATCAATTTGTTTATCAGTACCAATATTTGGTCGACCCTATCGGTTGGCATCATGAACACTACCTGTTTGTTGAAACTACCTCAAATAATTCCACAATATAAGGCGATCGGGGTATCTCTCATTAAAAATGCGTTCCGACGCATGAAAATTATTTCCACTTTCACCAATAATTAAGATATCTGCTAGAGCTCTTACAATTTTGTTTATGTAGATCAGGGCTGTCCAGTTGCAAGTGTCCCAAAGGCCGCTATAAAAAATATTCTGTTTGGATGTCCGCATTATAAAATACTTCGTATGCAACTTTATCAGTGAGTTTTAATAGGTATGGTATACAGAGAAAAAACGCGGTTGTATTATTATTTTAATTTATTCAAAAAATATCAAGTTACAAAAAAATTAATGGGAAGTTTGAAGACGTTGGTTTTCACTAACTAATGCATCAATATTGACGTTAATATTTGTTTTTGGTAAACAAAGCAACTAATAAGTGATTTATCAGAGAGGGAACATCTATATTTTGATTTTATAAATTTCATGTTGGAAAAGTTGCTTTCGCATAGATACGTGCTTCCCAGCATTGAGCCCAATGTAAGTCCTAAGTTTCGCAAGTTGGGGTATCGTATTTGTTGCAGCAACTTGAAAACGTCAAATCCAGTTTCAGTTCTTCCTTGGTGAAAAGGATCTAATTGATAATCACACAATTACAGTTGAAGGTCTGCTCTGCTTACATTCTCAACTGAAATTGTAAGGGGCTGAGTAAAAACTCTCTCTTTAAATTTTTTAAAATTCGTTAAATCGATTTTCGAAATCTTCTGCAATTGTGTCAATATATTTTATGTGAGGTAAATTTGAAACTTCCTTCAAATGCTTCATTTCATCAAAATGCTCTTTACAACTTGGAAAAAATCATTTTTGTCTAATGAAGACTTGAAAGCTTAGTTTTACTTTTAAATCCATTTATGTGTCCAAATAAGTTGGCAATATTCTGCTGTTCGTTAAGATGAGATGTCAGGTCTGTTAAAAATGCAAGATCTGCTAAAAAATAGGTATCTCCTTGCGTAAAGCGAAGAATCGCTGCAAACAGTTTCCGGCGCTTAACTAACGAATATATCAGTGTGAAGTCACAAGACCCCATATGTAGCATCTACTTCGGCTAAAAAATCACGAAACTTCCTGTGAGTCAAAGCACGATTGCCCCCTCGAATCATATTGGTTATTTTAACAACCACGTTCGTGACATTCATTTGACGTAAGGATTTTTCACACAGGACCTCTTGGTGAATAATACAGTGTATCACTGGACAGTTAATGTTGTTTTGTTTTAAGAGTCCTGCAAATCCAATTTCAGTTCCTACCATAGCTCTGGCTCCATCAGTGACAATACAGGAACATTTATCGAATCCCCCGTAGTCTGAAATCACCTTATTTACAGCTTCAAAAATATCTGTATCCTTGGTTGTACCATAGAGAGGAATAAGATCAAGCATCTCTTCAGCTACACTGGAGTCGTTTTGAATAGTTCGGATAAAAATTACAAGCTGGCTAATGTCGGACAGATCAGTGCTTTCATCCAGACATATCGAACAATATTTACAGTTTTCAACCGTGTCATGCAGTTTTTTTTATTAATATGCTCCACCCGTCTTGCAATTGTTTGATGCGACACAGACTGTTTCGAATTTTTCGGCAGTTTTTGATTTATTGACTTGTTTTGCCATTTTGATTGCACAATTTTTAATAAGCACTCCATCACTAAAAGGTTTCTTCGCTTTGTCAATTTCCAGCGCTACTTAATAGATAGATATCGGTGAAATTAATTGCGCATGTAAACGTTATTAACGTACTGCCGTATTGGTTTTACGTCAAGCGGTATTTCAATTTTATTTAATAGTTATCGGAAGCGACGCTTTACCGGTTCTATGCGCTATTCGATAATGTGACTTAACCTAGCTTTATTACATAGTATGTAGATAACCTTGCTTTATTGTTATTGTATACTAAGTTCGTGCTGATCATTTGAAATCCCTACTTCATTTTTTATTGTAGGAATTATTAAAAAAATAAATAAATAAAACGTATTCCATAAAGTCATAAACATATTTTGATATAACTGTTAAGTATCTTGAATAACCATTATTTGATCATAAACTAACTTGTAATTTTATTTTGAAATTCAAAATTTTATTTTGGTGTCTCAAATAAGATACAAAAAAACTTAGAATAAGTTTTAAAGCTGCAGTCTACTGTTGCATTTGCAGTAATAATCATGATCACGAGAAAAAGAAGGGGCATTCTCATTATTTTCAGGATCAGTACATAGGTACATTCTTTTGCTTTAAACTCAGAGTTCTAGCACACTCATCTCTTGCTGATATTCCTAGTTCCTGAATTTGTTTTTCTATGCTAATTTTCCTTTTTTTTTGTAATAGGCTTAACATTAGCATTATTACAAAGATCGCTTACTTCTTGTAGAAGCTGGTCTCTGTCACAAAATATTTCTTCCCTTCGAGACCTACACATAAAAAATTGATAGGCATATGAGAATGAATAATACTAATAGAAGTATATAATTATTCATGCAAATTATTTGAATACCCACATTATGTGGTTTCCTTTGTCTTTTTTCAACCACATTTCTAATAAACGGAACAAATGATCTTTTAGAGTTCTCATTAAAAACTATTTTCTAGTTATGACGTGTATGTTGGATTGGATTGTTTCCCATTTTTCGGGGTCTTCCAACGGGTTTAAATTAATAAACTCTTTGAGGAGAGCCATGTCGTCTTCTGGTCCAAACCTTAATCTTTTTGGTTCCCTTTCAGACATTTTACTAGATACTCAAAACAGAGAGTTTATGTGGTAAATCCACAACAAACAACTTTAACGTAGAAAACTCTGCGCATGCCCGGCTAGTTAACTATTAAGCGCTATTTAAAGTACGGCCTGTCGTTAGGCTCCGTAAATAACGCTTGGCGGTAGCGTTATTTAGGAACGTTGTCTTAAGAATCGATTCGCGCATACATTAAATGTCAAAATAACATGCGCTAATATGACCTGACGTTATTTGGGTTACCGATAACTCTCTAATAAGATGCGGCAATACTGTACTTGTTATCGGCGTCAGATTTTTTTAACACCGTTTGTTGTTTTGGTTTTTTCTTATAATCCGTAATGATAGCCTTCCTTGACTCCCCTGTATATTGCTGAAACGTTTTCTCGAGCAACGTAGTGTAATGTCGTTTTATATTGTATTATTTGGGAAATGATAGTACTTGCATACAAACAATGCACTGAAGTTTATTATTGTTGTTCGTGATTAAATAGTATGATTCCCAACGGTCATTATAAATTCGATGTTCGTTCGTTATTTTTTTCTTCTGCGAAGACATATTTCACTTAAAAAGGGTTTGGAATTGGTGCGTACCGCACTCTAAAACAATTATTAACTAACTCTGCCCGTTCCGCTAGACTCAACCTTCTTATTTACGTGCGCGCGGCTTCTCGAATATTCGAGGGTGATCGAGCAAGATTAGTCCGATTTCTAGTAACATCGCTGCTACCTTCTATCCGTCGCCTGTGGCGTCACACGTTATTTCATTTGTATTTTATCGTTAATGTAAGAATTGTGCATATTTCGAATTTGGTAAGAATTGTGCATATTTCGAATTTGAGAGCAATTTATACATTTAGAGACCAGCCCCGCGGGCCGCAAAAAATAACGTCGCGGGCCTCATGTTGGACAGCCCTGTGTTAAACAATATTTAAACTAAAAATTCAAGATATTATCACGTGTAAAAACGCCATTTAAAAAACTTCAACTTTTTTGACAATTAACCATAAGCGGACTTTTCAATCTTTATTAATTAAAAGCGAAACTCAAATTTTAATGTTTATTTAATTTACCCATCAAAAACATCGTAAATCCAAAAAAAAATAGTATGAGGTAAGGTGTCACTTGCCATAAGGTCCCATTTAATATTATTGGTTTCAGTTGCCTGGTGGCGTCACCGATGCCTATTACGTCACGTGCCACCACTAGTAGAGAAGCTTACAATAGTTCATTTTCACGCTCCAAATTTCAACAGTCTAAATATGACTGTTCAAAAGAAAAGAGGGGGGAGGAACTTTTTGAGAAGGACTATAACAAAATAGACTGGAATGCCTGTTTAGTTTTAAACTATGAATTTTCTAGATTATGTAAGTTAAGTGCTTCTAAGGAATTTTCCGCTTTCAATGACAGTCTAGGAGCTTTCGATTCTTGAAAATATTTTATACTAGACTTTTTGCGAAATGTTTCAATTTTCATTTTAGTTGCAATGTCAAAGTGTCGCAAATTTATCATGTAAACACTGTTACGTCAAATTTATTTTGTCTTTATGTCTCTTTTTCTCTTGAGTAATCCATGTCTGTATTATATAAAGCCAGTTTTTTACCTCAGTGGTATTTGATTCCATTTAGTACATTTGCTAAATAATTTTATTATAATCATTTTTAGCACTGCATCTATCAAATTATTTTCCTGTACTTGCACTACTGGATGTTTCCACATGCTTTCCCAAATGCATTACATCATAAAACTCTTAATTTATTTTTCCAGTATATTTTTTAGGTCAACTACAAATTCAACAGGAAGTATTATCGAGGTTATGTCTTATCCGCTTCAACCACATTTTTGTAGTAAAAACTAGTCTAAGGCCGGTTTACATATTTTTTGCTGTTCCTAAGTGTGTTTATAATTATAGTTTAATCATTCTGTTACTAAAAAAAACCTATGGAAAGGTGGGGAACATTACAATTTAATGTTTGAAAAAATATATATTGAAATAGCTAGGTACCTCATTCTTTTTGAAAAACTGTCAAATTACCAGTTATGTAGATTAATACTTTTCAAAAAAAAATCCATTTGCTCTCATTCATGAAAGTAATAATTTAAAACTCTGCAGTAGCTAACCTTTTTGCCGAAGTAGATTAGCAACACTATAAATAATTGTTTCCAATTCTTATAATATAAATAACATGCTTGTCGAAATACAAAATTTATTTTTCTGAAATGTTTATTGTGAAAATTTGTACAAATATTCGTGATGACAATAAGGTACATCAAGATTCAATATTGATTACTTATTATTCCTTGAAATTATCTCATTGAAAACGAATTTTAAAATAACTAGCTATTTGCAAATTAAAAAAGAAAAATGTTCAGTCAATCCTTTCTATTTTTTATTGTTTAATACTAATACTAATGATATAATGTACCTAAAAAATGTTTGAATAAAACACCAACAACTACTAAAAAAAATACACAAATGTCAAAAAAACACCTTTTTTACATAAAAAATATTCAATTTGTTATTAAGCAATACTGTATGTACTTTTATTTCAGCTTTCATAATATTTCACAGAAAAGGAGCTTTTCTTTTTCGTTTAGGAACATCCCAGTGAATGTTACTGGGCACAATTCCATTTTGAATCACTTTATTGGGATTGTTGTAAAAAACGTGTCGGAGTTTAATTACATCATCTAGACGTATGTGCCTACATTGTAAGCTTTTATTTTTCCTGTGGTTGCAAATTAAATTGTTGTAAAACTGGATCATGGTTTGAATGCCTGAAATAAGTATCGCTTTTATGGATTTATACAAGAATTTAAAAAATCGAATTTATTCATATCTCATGAAATTAACTGTCTCGACCCTTACTTCGTGGAATCTACTCATATTAGTGTTTTAAATGAAACTCACTGTTTCTAGCTAATTCCACAATATAATGAAAATTGTTGAAAATTTTAAAAAATTGACAATTGTTTCGATAAATCAATATCATCGTCAGAATGACAGAAGTTACATTTCATTTGATGCCTACCTGATGTTTAGTAGTTATTTTTGGCTAGACCAAGAAGTGACCTAACTTGTGATTGACTTAATATATGTTAACAGAAAAAAGAAGATGTGATATTACAAATACTGAAGCTTAGATATTATTAGCCCTATGGTAATATCCTGGATATCATTTTCCCAATTAAGATCAGTATAAGTGTGCAATGATATAGAAAACCAGAAAAACTATATCTGCTGATCTTTACAATTATCACTTAATAAGACAGTTTATTAGTGGAGAACTCCCTATATTTATCTGTTCATTGACGACTTCATATTGTGGGTTTCTTAAATGTGTTCTAATTTCGAATTCTTCAAGGAAATCCAGTTCTTGGTTCTTTTCACAAATATGCAGCACTTCTAATTCTGTGTTAGGTGTCAATGAATAATTGGTGTCAAGTAGATGTTTTGCGTAGTGGGATTTATCTGGTTGTTTTAATCTGTATGCTCGTAAGTGTTCACTGTATCGGATTTCAAAATTTTTAAGGGTCTGACCCAAATAGACAGCATTACATTCTGGACATTTGAGTTTATATATACCTGATTTCTTTAATGGTGGTATTTTTGTTTTTACATTTAACAATTTTATACTAACGTTACTTTCTGTTTTAAAAGAAATTGTTGTATATTGTTATCTTTGAAATATTATTAGAAGTATTTCCTGCATATGTGATGGTTTTATAAGTTTTTATTTCATCAGTTTGTTTAGGAAATATTATTTGTAATGCCACTTTTTCTTATTTTTTATTAACTAGCTTATTTATCATATCTAATGGATAACCGTTGGGTGTTGCTATTTGTCTAATTGTATTAATCTCTCTATCAAAATTACATTTGTTCATAGTAACTGAAAAAGCTCTGTGTATCATTGAATTATATGCCGCTAGTTTATGTGACATGGGGTGATTGGAACTATATGGAATTGTCACATCAGTGTGTGTTGGTTTTTGGTAAATTCAATAATCAAGTGCATTATCAACTCTTTGAATTTTTAAATTGATTGAGCTATTTTACTCCATTTCTAATGTAAATTTAACTTTTGGGTGTAAATTATTAATGTGGTTGAAAAATACATCTATAAACTTATTTCATTTGATGTTACTAATATGTTCACTAAAATTCCTCCTAAAGAATGTCTAATACTTGTCAGAAAATTACTAGAAGATAAAAATATTAATCCAGGAATAATATCAGATATACTTAATTTATTTGATGTATGTATTAATCAGAATTATTTCACTTTTGACAATAAGATATATATTCAAAATGAAGGTTTACCAATGGGAAGCCCTATATCACCTATTTTTGCAAACATTTTTATGGACAGTTTAGAAAGAAAGATCTTTGAAAGTAATATTTCGAAAAATGTTTTATTTTGGTATAGATATGTAGATGACATATTAGCTTGTTTTATGGGTAGTGAACGACAATTAGATATGTAATTTTGATAGAGAGATTAATACAATTAGACAAATAGCAACATCCAACGGTTATCCATTACATATGGTAAATAAGCTAATTAATAAAAAAGAAGAAAAAGTGGCATTACAACTAATATTACCTAAACAAACTGATGAAATAAAAACTTATAAAACCATCACATATGCAGAAAATATTTCTAATATTTCAAAGATAATATCTTTAGCAACGAACACAACAATTTCTTTTAAAACAGAAAGTAACGTTAGTACAATATTGTTAAATGTAAAAACAAAAATACCACTATTAAAGAAGTCAGGTATATATAAACTCAAATGTCCAGAATGTAATGCTGTCTATTTGGGTCAGACCCTTAGAAATTTTGAAATCCGATACAGTGAACACTTACAAGCATACAAATTAAAACAACCAGATAAATCCCACTACGCAAAACATCTACTTGACACCAATCATTCATTGATACCTAACACAGAATTAGAAGTGCTGCATATTTGTGAAAAGAAACAAGAACTGGATTTCCTTGAAGAATTGGAAATTAGAAGACATTTAAGAAACCCACAATATGAAATCGTAAATGTACAGATAAATCTAGGGAGTTCTCCACTAATAAACTGTCTTCTTAAGTGATAATTGTAAAATCAGCAGATATAGTTTTCCTGGTTTTCTATATCATTGCACAGTTATACTGATCTTAATTGGGAAAATGATATCCAGGATATCACCATAGGGCTAATAATATCTAAGCTTCAGTATTTGTAATATCACATCTTCTTCTTTTTTCTATTAACATATATTAAGTCAATCACAAGTTAGGTCACTTCTTGGTCTAGGCAAAAATAACTACTAAACATCAGGTAGGCATCAAATGAAATGTAACTTCTAACTTCTGTCATTCTGACGATGATATTGATTTATCGAAACAATTGTCATTTTTTTAGAATTTTCTACAATTTTCATTATATTGTGGAATTAGCTAGAAACAGTGAGTTCCATTTAAAATACTAATACTCATATCTCACTTGTTTTTTCTCTCTCTGCTTGTTAGTCACTTTTCTTTTGCGTCTACCACGGTGACTATCACCAATAATATGCTCATATGAGGTTATAAAAACTACGTGTTTATGGCTGGACTAAATCCGGACACAATGCTTTTTGTTTGTCAAAATGTGGATGTACTTAATGCCTTTTTCATGTCTAAGTGGATATAACTTCTACATTTTAAGTGGGATATAATGTCATTTGAGTGTTCATGATTTGATGAAACGATAGCCATTCAAATGAATAATGTAACGCCACCTTTAGTTGTAAAATTGAAAATTTGGACAAACTGCGTTTTGTATATGAAGGGGAAAGGAAAGGAGAACCATCTCTGTGTATAAAAAAGTAACCGTTATAATGTTGTATATAATGGTGGTGCCACAATAGCCGCCGGGTTAATTTTAAAAAGAGCGCTAAAAGTAATTATAAAAGCATTGAGAAATAAACAAGAACGGAAGAACTTTCGTTCCGTTATGGCGCATGGGAACATGATGAAGATTAGAACAAGATATGTTCTATAGCAAAAAGCACTAAATGTATGATTAAAAATTCTATCACGCTTCACGTTTTCTCACAGCTATACTTTTAAGTTTTGTTTACAAAATAATGTTGGATGGACACGCCATTTACCTACGCGAGCGCCCCTTTGGAGGATTTTTGAACTATTATTTACCGTTTATAGCTGGACACTTTTTCAAAATTTCCCCCATATGAGACGGTTCTCCTTTTCCTCTACCCGCCATAGTTTTGCAAGTCTGCTCCTCACTATTTACTCGTTTGTTTCACGCGACTGTTGTGCTGAAGGAGCAGTACAATTTGACAGAACTGATTTGACCGGATATTTTGTAAACGAAGTTTCCTGTGGTCAAATTTTCATACTGAGGCGGTTTAATAGGTGTTGTATCCTCTGGTGCTTTTTTAGATTCTGTAGTTAGTGTGGAATTATTATTCAAAACAAGGTTAAAATTATTCAAACTTAAATTATCATCATCACTTTTAACTGGCTCGCTTCCTTTTGACAGTGACTTGCAAGACTTTGCATAGCAGGTTGCAGTATGTTCAGTTACTGGAGTTAAGTGGGGTGTTAGTGTCACAGTTTCATCATCCTCAACAATACTTTCTAATATATTATAGTTATCAAAATTCAAAATGTTGTCTTCTATACTGTTTAGCGAACAGTCGTCTGCTTCCAAAGTATAGTTGCCGATTTCAACTTCATTACACTATCTACCTTTTTCCAATAATAAAATAAATTCGTGTCGTGAACGTCTCCTTGCCAAATTCCATCGCAGTCTTTAAATAGTATAAGCTTTTCTGGGCCCAGCTGCTTTTCAAATTCAGCAACAAATTATTCAGAGTTGGCTGGACGTAAACGCTTTTCCAGTTGTTTTGAAGATCGTTCACGCACTAGTTTTTCATCATCAAAAGGGGTGCTTACATCAGAGCAAGACTCATTGGAAGATCCTGCATCACTTCTCTTCCCAACTTTATTGCAATATTAGCCATCCGCTAGTCGTCGACACTTTTTCCCACGACTTTTCTAAAGCATGAAACACCGCTACGTCCATGGGTTACAGTGCGTGAGTTGAGTTGGGGGAATGATGCCGTTTTCTTTACAAAACGTCGTTAACAGCAGAGAGAGGTGTGAAATGTGTCCATCAAAAAAGAGCAACATGATTTTTTTTAAATTCTCATTCAATAAGAAACCATTGAACGAATTTGCTTGTTTGGCACATCATCCACCCATTATCAGACTTGCCAATTACCCTGTTTTGGAAAAAAATTTAAGAATATTCATTGGGATCAGCTTATAAGGAAAAAAAAGCCAACATTGACATTCGTTTTCCATCAGCTGAAGCCACAAGGGAAGGAGTTAAATTTTCTTTTTCGTTATTACCAGATCGACCGTACATAATTTTTGGGCCTCTCCTTGCCAATACAACTTGACCTTTAGGGCACAAGATCAAGCCGTCTCGACACAATTGAAAATTTGAAACGGATCTTGCAGAATTTCCAGACAGTTGTTCTTTTCCAAGTATTTATAAATACTGTCGAACCAGTGTCGTATTTTTTCTTCTGTTGCACCTATTTGTGCTGTAGTTAACGCTTGACATCTGGGTCTCTTTTCAAAAATGCTTCGTGCCAGTCTCTTCCTGGAATTCCATCCTTAAATGTATTGGGCTTATTAATTTCTTTAACTAATTTTATCAACAGAATGCTCCTTTGTGACGGGAAACCCAATCACAGACATGTGGTGATTTGACTATTAATTCTTCCTCCTTCGTGAGAAGTCTCGCATGCCCAGAAGGATTTGTATGTATATTTTTGAAGTTATCCGATAAGGTTTGGTTGACACTTTATACAACTTTGAAGCGTTGTAAGCAGTCATTTCGCCATTCCTAACTGATACCAAAGCATGCTCTAAATTTTCGGTGCTATAACTTTTGTACGTTGCATGTAACTGGAATATAAAAAGAACCGATCTTTAAGTAAATTCTTAACAAGTATGATACCTACCTACTTATTGAACACAGAAATAAATGTACCGATTTCACGTATATTGCGCAAGTGGTCTGTGCCTTCACTACCACTATAGATTTATCTGTCACGAACTTGGCGAAAACTAACAAAATAGAGTCCCTTGTTTCGTGTTATTGATTTTTGGAAGTTTGTAGGTACTTTTAAAGTTGTGTAAATTAACCATTAACTGCCTTATATATAATAAAAATATACAAAAATAAATCGAATAACAAACAAAATTATGCTGATAGTACCTATGCGAATTTACCTTAAAAATGTATATTTAGGTCACCTTCAAACTCGTTTTAAAATAATTCTAGTGAAAAAAACATATACCGACCTTACCTCATATGGAACTTCATTAAATATCTTATTTGTTTTTTAATCTACATTTTAATAATCTTAAGTATTATATAAATACACAAACAACAAAAACGTATCTAAAATATTCCTGATCATGGGCGTACGCAGCATTACATTGGCGAGGGAGGGGGTCAAATGTAAAAAGTAAAAGTTAGAAATAAAATAGGTGTTTTTTGAAATAAACAACAAAAAAACGAAAACGAGAAAATAAACATTTATACATATTATTTTTTATTTTAATCTAGGTATCATAGCAAAGCGAATCCGGGATCTTCAGCAAATCTGCTCAAAACCTCTTCTTCTGTTTAGGTGTTTCTTTTTTTGCAAAACTAATTTCCCGTGTACATTCAGCATACACAAACCGCTTACCTACAAATTTATAGGAAGCTGTAACAATTTTAGTGTTAAAACTATTTTTGCCAAATAGGTGGCCATGCACCAAATAGTTTTATAATGAAAACCTATTTTGGAGAAAAATTGCATGTACGAGGTATTGTACTTAGGCCGTCGATTTACTTGTATTTATATGATAAGAAGTGTAAATTACTGATGATTCCTCATTGATTATTGTTTTCAAAGAATTCCCGAGAATGGAAAGCGCATTTTTTAATTATCTCGAATATGTACTTTTATCAGATTTTTATGGTCTCGCCAACTGACTCAATACTCTCTCTGATTTAACGCTACCCTCTTTTTGAATATATTTCGGACTACTGCTTAGCTTTACACTGTATATCAAAATTTTAGTTGATGTACCTTTACTCATCAAAACTATTTTCTTCTGTTTACAATGATACTTTATTTTTGTTTTGTTGGAATGTTTTTGTTGATGTTTTTTCCTGTAACATAGTATGAAGAGTAAGTAGTGAAGAAATGAGTAATTTATTATGTATCAAAGTCAAATTATGTATAAACTGTTTTTACACAAATATTTGAATATAGGCTTCTGAATAGAAATTTAAATAATT
This sequence comes from Galeruca laticollis, assembly GCA_963921935.1. Classification (NCBI taxonomy): domain Eukaryota; kingdom Metazoa; phylum Arthropoda; class Insecta; order Coleoptera; family Chrysomelidae; genus Galeruca; species Galeruca laticollis. Next base: position 109,487,010 of record OY998175.1, on the reverse strand, counting down.
TAAAAAATATATTGAATATACTATATTGCATTGTTAACGTTGTTATTAAAACAAAAAATATATAATAGATAATAAATACTTAACTACTTTGAGGTGTTTTTTTATTTTAAGTTTTACAATAAACCTGTGAACATGTAGTCCAAATCCTCCGAATAGAAGCTAGTTCAGCTTGCATTCGTAGTTTTCATTTATATGTGAAATGCTTAAGTATAACCTAAAATAATAGAAATAAATAAGCATAAACAACTGTATTCATGGATTTCCTAACAATGAGTCATAGAGACAATAGTGGTTAGAAGTTAGAACATCTGGGTCTTATGGTTCCACCGAACTGTGAGTTATGTGAAGTTAATCTGCTTATAGAATAAAATAACTGTTGTCAGTATATAACGATAAAAGAACTTTGTATTTTTCTCGCACATTTTCAGTCATTCTGTTTGTTATTCTGAAAGCAAAGTTGTATTTTAAACATAAAATTAAACTTTTCAAAAGGATATTTCATGTACAAAATATCTGAACTGGCGCAGTCAGTGGTATATAATCGTAGTTCCGTATTTTCGAGAAGTCACGGTATCAAGACCAATTCTGTGAATAATATTGTAACACGATTGTGGATTTCTTGAAATGGTTTATTCACAAACAAGGAATACAATTTACAATTATCTCAAAAACGTTTCAAATTTCTCGCCAACTCGTTCATCTTCACTCATGTCAACTCCCCCTCTCAGCTATCGTACCTCCTTATATATTAATTTTCAATCTTCTAGAATTTTCCTGAATAACATTTCGAGCATTCTATTGCTGTGCAACCTAACTGACATAGGACAACGTAAAAGGGAACGAAGAATACCTAACCTAAAAGTACTTAACAGGGAAAGAATAATATCTAACTAACTTAACACTGTCAATAACGGGTTCATTACACTGCCCCCTCCTTAAAATAATTTTTCCTGGGATGACTCTGGCCTGAACTGGATTTCCCATTTCAAAATTTGTTGAACTCGCTCTTCTTCAGGATGGGTTCTCTTCAATGGCGCCAGACGATCATTATGGACGACATTAGGCTTTCCCCTGGGAGCTCTAACAATCCGATATATCACGTCGTTAATATTCTACTTGATAGTGTACGGACCCTCACAATTCTGTTGTAGTTTGGGGCACACGCCGCATCGTCGTCGACGGTTGTAGAGCCATACCAAGTCTCCTTCTTGATAATTGGTCTGTTTTACTCGGGTGTCGTGGTACCTCTTCATCCGGTCGCTGCTTAGTTACAGATTGGTACGCACCATTTCGTGAATATCCTTCATCATCCTACGGAGATCTTCGATATGTTCTTCCCCAGCCTTGCAGCCTAACACCAAGTCTCATGGCAGTCTCTACCAAACAGGACCTTTGCAGGTGTTTCACCAGAAGATTAATTAACATTAACCATTAGGAAGAATGGAAGGTGTTGATTTTAAACTTTTTGGTGTTCTGTCACATTTTTCGATAGATAGTATGGTGCGGTTCATTCGTTCCACCATTCCAATAAGACTGGGGATGCATGGCAGTGGTTCTGGTTTTCTTAATACCCAGCATTCTACAGATCTCTCGGAACAAACTGCTTTCAAATGTAGCTTAAGAGGCACCCCAAATCGGCTAATGAACTCATCCACCAGGATATTGGCTAAGATGGCAGCTTCTTGATTGGTAACAGCATAGGCTTCAACCCATTTTGAAAAATAGCCCATAACTACAAAGATATATTTGTTCCCAGCATCACTTCGAGGTAAAGCTGCCAGTATTGCTGCATTTCAGCTCTTCGTCTTCGAGTAGGCCCATTGCTTGCTGCACATATTCGGCACCCATCTTTGACGTCTTCTTTGTGGTTCGCCCAGTAAAACCTCTCTCGGACCTTCTGCAACGTCTTTGTCACACCGAGATGACATCCTGAGCTACACTCATGAAGCCATTGAAGAATTTCTGGGACATTATATCTTGGAACTACCAACTGTTTCCGTTCCTTAAGAGTTTTCGACCAGTCTCGCTAGAAGTCCAACATCTAAGATCAACGACTCCCACTGTGCTAAATACTTTTTTAAAATGGGAGGATACGCAGACACTTCGAGCCACGTTGGGCGCTGGTCCACTCGCTTCCATTGGCGGGTCTTCTTTAGGACAGGATCCCATTCTTGCTGGTCTTTCATCTTTTGGTGCCAGTTGTCGGGGGTTACTTTAATCGGTGCAATTATCCCTTCGTGTTGTTCTACGCGACTACAATGGCGACAATCTAGTTGGCATGGTCTCCGTGAAAGGGCATCAGCATTGCGGTGTCTTGTACTAGGTCTATGTTCGATTTCAAAGTTGTATTCTTGTAGTTTCTCTATCCATCTAGGTGCTTGACCTTCCGGGATTTTGAAGTTTAGAAGCCATTTCAAACTGACCTGATCGGCTCTAACCAGGAACCTTCTGCCGTACAGGTACTCCACGGATTTGACGCCTGGTAACGCAATAGCTCTTTTCTGCCTTCGACCAATGTCTTGCGGAATTATCCGAGAACTCTCTCTTTGCCGTCTTGTATTTGGGACAAGATGGTTCCAATTCCTACATTACAAGCGTCTGTGTTCAAAATCAGTTTTTCTCCTCCTGGTAGCGGATAACCAAAGATCCGAACTGACGTTAGCTGTTTCTTCAATAAGTCGAAGGCTTCTTGGCATTCCTTATCCCAGAATAGTGTTATTGTTTCTTCAGTTAGTCGCGTTAAGGGTTTGGCAATGTCCCCAAAATTCTTGACATGCCGGCGGTAATAGGAACATAGGCCCAAAAAGCTTCGAATTTGATGTTTGTCAGACGGAGTTGGCCATTCCTGAATGGCTTTGATTTTAACAGGATCAACAGCGATTCCATCCCTGCTCACAACATGGCCTAGATGGCTGACTTTCTTTTGAAATAGGTGGCACTTCTTTAGGTTTAATGTTAGATTGGCCATATGAAGTCTCTTAAGTACTTATTCGAGGTTGGATAGATGTTCTTCAACATTCTTGCCGATTATAATGACGTCATCTAGATATACCAGATATTTTCCCAAGATAAACCCCTGAGAATGATCTCCAAATTACACAGACCAAATGAGACGACCGTGAACTGCTATAAGCCTGATCCGCTAGTGCTAGTAAAGGCGGTCTTCTCCTTATGTAGGGGATCCATTTCCACTTGCCAGTATCCGCTCTTCAAATCCGAAGTGGAGAACAATGTAGAACCCGCTAGAGCATCAAGGGCGTCGTCGATCCTTTTTAGTAACGTCGTAGTACGATAATCAATGCAGAATCGTATTGTGCCATCCTTCTTTTTCACTAGTACCACGGGGGAGGCCCAATGACTACTGGATGGTTCAATTACCCCGTTGTGAATCATCTCTTGAAGGGCTCTATCTGCCAGTTCTTTTTTGACTTGGGGCATCCGCCGGGGAACTTGACGAATAAGTCGTGCATCGCCGGTATCGATCTTGTGTTACACCACATCCATTCTTCCGAGATTTCTTCCATCACCAAAGACAGCTTTGTATCGGTGGACTAGATCTCTTTGATTTCTTCCTGAATCCAACAGGGATGGATCTAGTTGGATATCAGCTGCTCTATTTCGCCGTTACTGTCTTTTTCCGTAGCTGTTGCATGGTGAACCATGGCTGTAACTGGCTCTAGAGTGCCCAATTGCGTACCTTTCTGAAGGGACGCTGAGTGATCTTTCAGGTTTTTTAAGCGCACTGGTACTTCTTGGGTTGATAGAACAAGAGCCTTGCCGATGAGTATTCCTTTTCCCAGAATCAGGTCGTCAATCTTAAGTTCTATCATGCTGTTGTACTGTTTTGCTCTAGACCATCTAGTTGACTAGCTACAACGCATCCACAATTCGTTGGGAATTCGACGTCGCCTACCAGCGTTATTGGAATAATGGCCTTCATATTTTCCATGCAAGAAAAATTCTTCGGTCCCAATATGGAGGGTTCGTCTGCGAAGGTCCAAGCTAAACTCACAGGGATTCATCACGTCCATACCCAAGACGACGTCTTCATCGATGTCAGCCACCAATCCCGAATGTGTTAGAGTAGTGGTACCAAACTGCAATATCGCTTTTATTTCCCCATGGACTTTGGCTGTTTCTTCAGTAGCGGTTCGTAATTTCCAACTGGAAGGCGACATCCTTCTGTGGTTGGCGTCGGTTGGTCGTACGATGGTTTTCGTGGCCCCGGTATCTATTAACATGGTATAATTCTATTTATTAATTTGGCTGTCAATGTATAAGCTCCCCGTTTGTTGTTTGATCGTAACCAACTTTACAATGGAAGGGTCTTTTCTATGATATAGAGTCGATATTACCCTCCAGGAGTCGACCCGTTTTAGTTTTCCTGCTGTTGAGAATTTTCAGCAGGGATCTTTCTGTTATGCGGACAAGCACTTCTATGTGGCCAATTTCACCTCAACCCCAGCATCTCACGGGCCATCTCTTCTTTGAAGCTACCACTCTCAAGACTTCTTCCACCACTTCTTTAAGTTCACTATGGTTACCAGTCGCTGGTGGCACTAAATCAGGGCTGGTTATTTCTCGTATACGAGCAGAGCCTAGTAAAGCTTCTGTTGTAGCTTCAAATTCCAATGCATCCATCAGGGTCTTCGGATGCGTTAGCAGCACCGCTCCTGAATCGTTGAATCTCGGCATTATGAAGACCATTGACGAAAGCTTGGGCTGCCAGATTTTCTAGTTGGTCTTCTGTTGCAGATGGATAGGCACATCTTACTAACCTAGCGATATCCGTCTCGAATTCTTGTATCGACTCTCCGAGTTTCTGTTTTCGGGTCTTAAGTTGGGATTTGTATACCAGCTCTAGATGGACATGACCATAACGCATCTCAAGTCGTCTTACTAAGGCCTCAAATGCTTCTGCATCGTCCTCCTGAAAAGACAGCAACACATTCCAAGCCTCTCCTCGCAGGGACACGGTTAGTGATATGGCATTTTCTCGAGAAGTCCATCCGTGGGTCGCAACCGCAGCATTGAATTGCTTCAAATAATGTGGCCAAGAGGTTTTCCATCAAAAGTTGGTGACTTGACGGTAGGTCTGAGGTCTGCTGAATTTCTGACGCCCCCTTCGCCATGGTGAGTTCTTGGCCCTTGTTGCCTTCTTAATTCAGTATTTACTCCATTCATTTGCTGGTTTACGTCAGAGATCTGCCAAGTCAATTCTTCCCTCATTCGATCATCAACTTCGTCTCGCTGGGCGGTCACCTGACGAGTGAGTTCTTCCATTTTATTCATAATCTCTTCTCGCTGGACGAGTAAGCTCTTGTATTTGATTCTTAACCTTTCTCGGTGGGCGGGCATGCGACGAGTGAGTTCTTCTTGAATCTGTTGAGTCAATTGTTCCATGAGCTCAGCCCTCGGTTTGGCTAGTTGATCAGTTAGTTCATCACAACGGTTGGATAGTTGTTGGCATAATGTGATGTTCTGATTACTAAAATCGTCCCTCGTAATCTTAGCAGAACTGTCTTGTTACCTTCAATTTCCAGTTCCCGCTCTTCTACCTCTCTTCTGAGCTCAACAACCAACAGTTTATTTAATTTCTTTCCACGTATCCTTGTTTCCTCTATATCCCACACCTGACAATTGTAACACGATTGTGGATTTCTTGATTTTTTACTAATTTTCGCATATTATTCATGGAAAATTAAAGTTTTTCGATTCGCGTTTCTCATAACCTTATTGGAAATCGTCAAATAAACAGAAAAGAAAGTAATTTTTTTATTTAAGGCTTTGTTTCAAAGTTTTAGACACAAATGTATCGAAAAATACGTAATTTTTCGATATTTCGGTACATTTATTGTTCTACAGCATTTACCAAGCACTTTTTGGAGTAGGCAAACATAGATTATTGTTGTACACAATATTCGGCAACTTTCTGCATAAAAAGTTTTGCGTTATCAAACAACATCAATTACACCCTACTTTTACTGCTCTACCGCCTGAACTACATCTCCGCCGTCGCTCTCCCTTATAAAATCATTTTCAATCTTACAGAATTACATTTCGAACCCTCCTGAATCATCGGTCGAACAATCTAGAACATTTTATAGCTGTGCAACCTAACTGATATGGGACAACTCAAAAGGGGAAAGAAGAATTCCTAACCTAAAAATAATTAACAGGGAAAAGAAGAATGCCTAACCTAAAACTAATTAACTGCCTATATACAGAAGTGAAAACTCAAAACAATGGAAGTATATTGTTTTTTAAAAATTTTAAATCAATTATAGTCTCATTATAATGTCAATACAAGTTCTAATAGTGAAATTAAATTATATAAGTTTATAAAACATAATTTTAAAAAAGATACCAAGATCTGTATTTTATATCTGACAATTTACACAATTTTGAGAATTTTCAATTTGGCAGATATTAAATATTAGAAAAATACATATTAAATTTTTTAAAGCAAATATCAATAACCATGTTAGAAATAAATCAAATCGACAATAAATTCATTGCTTTTATCTTTTATTTTTCTACACAAACATATAAGCATATTGAATACTCACTATTGTACTGCACAATGATTCTACAATTAATCAATTCAAATAATGATTATCGAAAACACCGATCACCGTATCTGCAAGAAGTGAATCACCGGTAGCACCACTGATTTTCCATTCATCGATGAAATATCGCCCAACAATATGCGCAATACGTTACGAACATGTCGAGGTCATCGGTAGATTAGATTATATTTTAACGAGGTTACAATGCCCCCCCTATCAGAGCTGTTCTCGCTACTACTACAGCTCGCCTTCCAGTTCCAGGGTTCTAATGAACTCTAGTATTTGGGACGGCTTCAACGAGGTTAGATCCTCATTCTTACAAGTTTCTTGTCCGAATCATTTCTTGCGTTGGCTTGCAATGGCGATGCATTCTAGAACTAGGTGATCCGAAGTTTCATCCTCCTCCCACAGAATCTACACTCGTCAATTTCTGCTAGACCTATTCTCATTAGGTGCTTCCTAAGGCGGCAGTGTCCTGTAAGAAAGCCCGTGACGACATGTAGCTTATTTTTACTGAGATCCAAATATTTTTTTGGGATCTAGCAATGTCAAAGTTCCGCAGGAACTTTTTGGAATTCTCCAGCCCATGAAGGCACCGCCAGAGTGCTTCTCTTTCGGTTTCCTCTTTCTTCCGAAACTCTTTCTTATAGGAGCATTTTCCTACACCACAGAAAGGCTCCGGGCCAATAAAGAGCGTTTGTGCTCCTTTCCTGGCAAGTGATTCCCGAGTGGCCAGGAACCCAGACTAAAGAGACCCTGTGATTCTTGCCTAATTCATCAAGTTTTCTTCGGCACTCCCATGCCAACTTTGAGTCAATGACATGGGAGCTCTTTGCTTTGATAGCTGCTTGGCTATCAGAATGGATCGATATGTCACATTTCTGATAGTTTCTTCCTAGGTTCATTTCCACGTATCTTTCGATCGCTATTATTTCTGCCTCAAAGACGCTCGGGAAGGAGCCTAACGATAATGAGTATCTGGTGCCAGGCCCAAATACTCCAGCGCTTGCTCCAGTGGGTTTTTTTAACCATCTGTATACCATCTAACGGTGTTTTCTTTGAGAGTTTGGGTGGTGTATTCCCTAACCTTCCTTAGATATTCTAAGATTCTAAGAATCTTTCTATCACCAGATGTAGAGGTGTGAGATCTGTAATGATCTCAAGTACCCTAGTTAGACACGTTCTCATAACTCCAGTGATGCACACACAGACAAGTCTTTGAACTTTGTCGAGGGTCTTCCACGCGCTGTACTGACTTGCTTTTGTATGCCAAACTATTGCCCCATACATAATTGCTGGTCTCACAATCATGGAGTACATCCATCGCAGTATTTTTGGGTTACAGCCCCAACTCTTACCAGCTAGATTTCTGCACGCCATCTAAAGCTCTTATTACAGTTATTTCAACGTGCTTATTCCACAGAAGCTTACTGTCAGGGTTATCCCTAGATATTTAACTTCTGATCTATGATTTCCCCATTTAAAGATAGGGGTTTCATTGCTGGAAGTGTTCTTTTCCGGGTAAATGGAATTACTATGGTTTTGTTTGGGTTAATGTTTAGCCCCACTGACAAGTACCAATGCTCAATAATTTTGAGGCCCTTTTGTAATAAATCACACAAGGTGCTCTCGAACTTGCCTCTGACTATTAGAACTATGTTATCAGCATAGCCCATACATTCGAAGCCAAGCTCCGTTAGTCTGTAGAGCAAATCATCTATTACGAGGCTCCATAGAAGGGGAGATATAACTCCCCCTTGAGGTATCTCGCGAGTGGCTTTAACTGAGGCGGTTTGATTCCCCACCTGTGTTAGCTATCCTCGTCGTCAACAACTCATACATCCATTTTACAATGGTTTCATTTACTCCTCGCATTTCTAGTGCCCCTTTGACAGACACATGAGTTGTGTTGTTAAAGGCCTCAGATATATCCAGGAATGTGCTCATTGCGATTTCTTTGTTGTTCAGAGTTCTCTGGATGACTTCAGTCAGCTGATACAGAGCTGTCTCAGTTGATCGGCCTGCTCTGTCGGCATGCTGACATTTATGAAGTGGTATATTCTCCAGGTTCACTGTTCTTATGTAGTTATCCACTACTTTCTCCATCGTTTTGAGTAGAAACGATGTTAGGCAGATGGGTCTAAAAGATCGGGGATCAGTCCTATTTTTGGTATGAAGGTTACCCTTGCCCTTCTCAATTTTCTATGTTTTAGACCCACTGCTAGACTGTTTATTGTAATCTGCAGCAGGCGAGGAAGAATCTCCTCTATCACTTGCTGCAGGAGTGCTGGAAATATTCCATCCACTCCTGGTGATTTATATGGTTGGTTGAAAGGTACATATTACCCCATTCCAACCGTTGTCTGGTAAATATTTTCTTAGCAATGTCCCAATCATTCTTGCGGGATTTTTTCGTGTAATTCATTGCTATTTCAGTGATTGTTGCTGGTTCACTACCTGGAAAGTGGGTTCTAAGAAGAAGAATCGATCGTTCCTCTTCACCTTCCGTGTATGTTCCGTCTGGCTTTTTCAGAGACATTGTGGGGTTCGTTCCCCCATTTTCCATGACATTTTTTAGTTTGGCCGGTGTGTGAGTGGAAGTGATATTTTCACAAAATGCTAGAAAATTAAGCCTTTTGGCCTTCCTAATCTCTTTATTGTTCTGAGTAAGATTCTCAGTGTACCCCTGCCAATCACCGTCACGTTTGGTTCTATTCAAGAGCCGACGGACCTCTTTTCTGAGATTTGGCAGGTTCTTATTCCACCAAGGAGCATCCTTTTCTGAACGAGCTTTTGACAGTCGGCAACAGGAATGAAAAAAGCTTCCATTATTGCCTCACTGATCTGTTCGACTCTTTGTTCCAGGTCGGAGTGCGGGTGATTTACCCCATTTACTTCGACGTGTTCCAAATTGTCCTTCATATAGGTCTTGTAGAGAGACCAATCCGTATTTCTAGGATTTAGGATTGTAGGTATTGAAGTAGTATCTCTCTATCCTAAATTCGATGATCCTATGGTCGGAAAGTGATGGCTCGCTCATCACCCTCCAATATTGTTACGCCCAAATTATATTTTCGGTTTCGAAAATCAACTTTTTAAAAACAAAAATTACAATTTATTTTACGTAAAGGTATAACAGTGAAAATACAGAGATTAAAATATAACTAACAACAGTGAGGTCAGAACCAGAATGAATGTTTATCTCGAGAATTTATAATATAAAACTGCATATTCTGCACTATCAGCGTCTGGCTGGAACAACACACCATTCATTGCAACAATGTATCATAATGGTTTATTGTTACAATGTAACTTGTCCATCCCTCGGAAAAGTTTTATAAGGGACGAATAAAACAGAATGATCTTCTTGTTGAGGGGATGATGTTTCTTCTTCTTCTTTCTTCTTTTTATTTTTTACGCTTTGAAAGCGATGTCGATACCTATAGATTATAATACCGATGCAGATGGTGATCACAATGAATACAGGGGTTGTACAGAAGTGTGTAGCGTCGGGAGGATTTTCTTCATAAGACATAGGTTGTAGGAGTTGTTGTTCTTCATGAATTCTCTGGAGTTCATCTAGATGAATTTTTTCTAATTTAATTGCTTTTGGTTTTGCTGGTAGATAATTCGCAACTATCTGGATATTCGGAAGGGTGAGTGGTTCTTCGTATGTAATTTCTTTGGCGTTGTAGTAACTTTCTTCAGGTGTGTGGAATTCACATCCCAACGGTACTTCGAACAGGTAGACACCATGTATTACTTGAATGTTGCTGGTTGAACAGTGAGTTGACACTTTGGTTGGCAACGGGAAGATGCCAATGTAATGTGAGGAGGTAATTGCTTCAATTAACGTATTTTGACTTAAAACTGGAACGTAGAGGCAGCGAGCTTCTTCGTCAGAGATTCGGAGAATTTGGCTGATACAGTCTGGGGATTTGCTGTGAAACTGGAGATTAACTTTTTGACACAGATAAGTAGTGTCCAACTTATTGCAGGCGGTTTTCGAATATTGGAAGAGTTCGGTACCTATTATCAGATAGGGTGAAGTGGGTATAATTGTGGTTAGATTTTTGGTCGGGATTGAATACAAGTGATAATGAGTGAATGGTTCAGAATGAAGGATTGGGAAATGCAGAATAAACACAACCATATAATTTGAAAAATAGGCATCAGTTGAAATAATATCATAATATTTTAATAAATTCTCTTCGTCAGTATACAATAATTGATTCTTTTTGTAGTGTTGAAGCATTATATGGGTAATGGATTTAATTTCTCCCACTTTTATAACGCTATTATGTAGGGTGTTAATGCGAGCAAAAGAGATTGCGTTTTCTAAATCAGTTAATAACTGTATAATTAATTGTAAAGACAGATTTAGTTGATTTAGGGTATTTTGTATTTGAATGAATTTATCAAATTCGAAAATTAAGTTGTCCAGGACCATATTTAATTTTTCTACTTCCTTAGCTATTAATTTTTGATTATTAGTTAATGAAGTAATGGTTTTATTGAAATTGTCAATCAAGTGAGTGGTTAATGAAATTTGTTGATTAAATTTCGAAATAATATTCTTTTCATTATTTTGAAGGGATTCTATGGCTCTATCATACCTTTCGGCATCTGATTGATCAAGGTTTCCGGAAATTGCTTTTATGATGTTACCAAGGCCGTTAATTAAACCTCGTTTGGTTCTATGTGAAGGATAAATTGTTTGAAATTTTCGTTGTGCTGATTGTAATTGATAGCGAACTCCATTATCGATATTTTCAAGACTGTTCCAATGTAAAGTTGTGTTTTTTGACTTCAATATAGTATTAGTTATATTTTGATAATAAAATTCTAACGTATCTAATTCTAAGGCTATAGGGGTTAGATTATAATAATGAATAAAGTCATGTTGGCTGATTTGGACCTTTGCTGGGCCCAGATTAAGGGGAAGTATCCCTGGATTGTCTTCCAGGTTCTGGATTTTTATTTCTTGACATGTTATCGTTGCCAATCTGTAATAAATTTTGTTTATTAGTTTTCGTTTTCGGTATGTGTTTAATGTTCTTTTTATGAACTGTAGTTACTGTTACTTTGTTATTAGATTTTACCGTTTTTGGGGCAAATCTAGGGAGAAGTTTGTTTCTTTTCTCAGTGGTTTTCGTGAAAATTTTGGTACTGGATTCATAATTAGTTGGGGGATCTCTATTTTGATTTCTACTTTGAATTATTTTTTCTTTTCTTTGGATGGCTTTCTGATTAAGTTGTTCATATAATAATTTAGTTTTTTCGCGATGTTGTTCTGTATAATTATTCAGTAACATTTGATTTACATCTACATCAAAAGGGTCTTGAGTGTCTAAATGTCCATTTCAATAGGTTTTTGTTTAGTAGTGCTATGAATTGAACTATTGTATGCTAAGATAGCGTAAGGCATGTGTTCTTGAATGTCGAAAGAATTTTTATATTTTTCTCTTAACGTTCTTAAGTGTTCTATAAGGGTAGAATGAAAACGTTCGATCATACCATTTGAAGAGGGATTATCCGGAGTTGTGTAATGAATTAATATTTTATGTGTATCCACAAATTCTTTAACAAGTCCATTTTTAAATTCCGTACCACTATCAGATACTATCATATGTGGTACTCCATGGTGAGTAATGAATTTAAGTAGAGATTTGACAACATTTACTGCTGTAGCTCCGTCTATGGGGTATGCTTGTCCATATTTCGAAAAAGCATCAATTAAAGTCAAAAATTTTTGTCCGTTTGCTTGAAATGTGTCAACATGTATAATTTCGAGAGGTTTTACCGGTGTTGGTGTTAACATAAATTTGGGTTTAGTAGTATGTCTGTCATATTTATTTATTTGATAATTTTCATATGAATTTATATATTCTTCTAAGTCATTTTTTAAAGTGGGCCAATAAAATCTTTTTCGAATTTGTTGTTCGGTTTCGTTAATACCACGGTGGTTTGTTTTTCCTTCATGATAATTTTTTAGAATGTCATTTTTGTCTGTAACGTCTGAGAGTATTGTGGAACATTTAACTAAATTATATGCACTATTTTTAAAAGTGCGTTGTAATAATGTACAAACAGATTCATAATATGTATCTGGTGAAAAATTCATAGCGTATTTTATTTTTGGTTTAACAAATTCTTTAAAGAATGTTATTATATTATCGTTTAAGTTGTCTACTCCAATTTGAGCATGAATTCGTTTTTTACCTGGGAAAATTTCTTTTATTTTTGGTTTATTTGGTCGATAATAGACAAATTCTAATATTATTTGGTTTTTATAGTAATTTATTGGTTTTTCTGTTATTGGGATTTCCAATATAGGGTTTTCTTGGCTGCTGTGGATTGTTTCGTCATCTGATATTTCTTCCTGAATATTTCGTCGTGGTTCCTCTTGGTTTTCTTGTGTTTCGATTGTTTGTGGACGGGGTTGATCCAAGTTTACTTGTTCTAATCTTTCTTCTATGGATGGGGGTATATCTGGTATGTTTTCGTTAACAAAATCCGAGAGTCTGTCTTCAGGTGGATTGTTGTATAGGGAGGCGTTTTCGTCATCAGGAGCTTCTAATCTTCTGTTAACTTCTTCGACATATTTCGCTAAGTCGTATAACTCTTTTGTATGTATTTCAACTCTTGAAAGGGCGTCGGCGTTTGTATTTGATTTTCCTTTTTTGTAAACAATCTCATAATCATATTCTTCTAACTTCAATCTCCATCTTATAAGTTTAGAGTTTGGTTCTTTCAAGCTGAATAACCACTGTAGCGGTTTGTGATCTGATAAAATTTTGAATTTCCTTCCGAATAAATAAGGTCTAAAATATTTTACTGCCCATACTATAGCAAGCATTTCTTTTTCGATGGTTGAATAATTTTGTTCCGAATCGTTTAACGTTCTGGATGCAAACGCGATTGGTTTATCTTTGCCAATTGGTCCTTGCGAAAGTATTGCACCAATTGCAAAATTACTGGCATCAGTTGTTAAATTGAAGGGTTGTGTAAAATCGGGGTATTGAAGTAAGGGTTCATTTACAAGAAGATTTTTACAAGTTTCAAAACATTCGATAAATTTAGGAGTATGTTCAATTTTAGCATTCTTTTTCAAACAGGTGGTTAATGGTTTTGTAATTCGCGCAAAATCTTGGATAAATTTCCTGTAATAACCAAGAAGTCCTAGAAATGATTTAATTTGTTTAGTTGTTTTTGGTATCGGAAAATTTTTGATTGCTACGATTTTATCAGGGTTTGGTCTAATTCCATCAGGAGTTATTATATGTCCGAGAAAAGCGACTTCTTTTTTTAGAAATTCTGATTTATCGAGTTGTATTTTCAGATTAGAATCTTTAAGCCTTTGAAATACTTTCGATATGTTTACCAAATGTTCTTGCAATGAGGTTGAAAAGATTATAATATCGTCCATATATACAAGGCATATAAATCCTTGTAGTCCTCTTAGAATATTATCCATCACTCTCTGGAACGTGGATGGACTATTTTTTAGTCCAAACGGCATTCGAACATATTCATAGTGACCATGTTCTACTGTAAATGCCGTTTTTGGAATGTCCTCTTCGGCCATTTCTATTTGATGAAACCCACTGGCCAGGTCAAGTGTCGTAAAGTATTGGCATCTGCCTAATTTGTCAAGTAAATCAGAAATATTAGGTATGGGATATTTGTCGTCTATGGTTTTTTCGTTTAATTTTCGATAATCTACGACAATTCTCCATTTAGTTTTACCTGAGGTGTCGGGCTTCTTTTGTACAACCCAGATTGGCGAAGCCATGGTGATTGACTGTGTCTTATTATACCTTGGTCTAACATTGATCCAATTTGGTTTTTTACTTCCTCTTTATGTATATGAGGATATCGGTATGATTTGGTATAAACTGGTATTTCATCGGTTGTCTTAATATTATGTTTTATTTGATTTGTAAACGTAAGTGGCTCATCAGGCCAATAAAATATATCTGAAAATTTTTTGCATAAACGTGTTATTTTTTCTTTTTCTTCAATGTTCATATGATCAGTTCGGATAAAGTTTTCTATATCTAATTTTTCGTCAGTATTTTGAAAATTTGTTGGTAAAACATCGGCTGTATATAAATGATATTCATTTGAATTTATAAGATCACTTTTAAGGGGATGTGTCAATGTCATAGAAATAGTTTCGTCTGTGTCATTAATTAATTCAGCCCATGCTAATCCGTCTTTTGCTTCGGTTAGTGTTTCTCTTAAATATGCGCCATAAATTTTTTGATTAGGTAAAAGTATTGTACCTTTATTTTCTTTAACAGGTATTCGAATGGGATTTATTGAATGTGGATCTAATTGAATAAAATAAAATTGATTTTTATCTGGTTGATAATATTTAATTGGTAATACAGAATTTTCGGTTATTAGTTTTGATTTGGAAAAATCAATGTGAGCTTTTAAAAGTTTTAAATTGTCTAAACCTATTAATCCATCAAAGGTTTTATGAAATTTGAAAAGTCCAAAGTTCAAATTGTGATTACTTTCAAACTCCATAAAGCTTGGAATATTAATAGAATATTCTTGAGAATGTGTTTGAAAAACTGAGCTTACTACGAATGGTTATGTTTTACATTATTTTTAAAATACTGAAAGCCAATATCAGGATTTAAAAATGATTTTGTTGAACCTGTATCTATAAGGAGTTTTAACGGTGGATTTCTAATAACTATATACGGTAATTCCGTTTTATCACAAATAGTATTTATTTCTATTATCTGCTTAGATTCCGATTCGGATCTAAGTGAAAATTTTCATCATCGTTTTCGCTATCATAATTAACGTTTTTATTTTCAATATATTCATTTATTTCGGGGTTTGAGATATAGTATTCTTGGTCATCGTTTTGTTCACAATTGAAAAGTTCTTCCGATGTCCAATTTCTCTGGGGAGTGTCTTTGAAAATTATTTGGAGAATTTCGGCGAGCAACTGGAAGGGTACTTGAGATACTCATAGGGGTAGGTTTAGGATGATTTAAATTCTTATTGACCGTAGTAATTTGTGTGGGTCTTGTTTGAGATGTATTTTTACTTGCCCAAACATTCTCTGGTCTTTGGGGTTTGCCAAAAACTTGTTGGTTTGTGAAATATCTTTGGGGTGGTAATTGTCTTGGATTTATACTTACTGGACCTTGGGGAAATGGTCTCTGTTGAGTTTGTTGCCATTGTGGCCTAAAAGAAGGTTGAAAAGATGTGGATGGTTGAGGAGAATGTGGCTGATTTCTTGCAGAAAATTGAGGTTTTTTATTAGACAAGTTTTGTTGAGGGTTGTTGCTTTTTTGTAAATAATGTATATTATTTTCTTCTTGGATATACTGCATAGCAGAAGCTAATGTGGTGGGTCGCATTGCTCTAATAGTAGAGCCTAAAGGTTCTTTAAGACCTGCGAGAAAGGTAGTTAAAGCCTGTTGTTGAAAGAATTGTTTCTTATTTTGAATAATAAGAGCGTCATTATTATGAATATCAATATAATTACAAATAATATTTAATATTTCAAGACATCTATGATAAAATTGTTGTGGTTGTTCATTATAGTTTTGCCTTAAATTAACTAAATCTCTCGTCAATGAATTTTCATTTCTTTGATCGCCAAAGTTTTCAATTAAAATTGTTTTTAATTCATTCCAGTCTTTATAACCATATATCGAAATAATCTCTTTAGCTTTACCTACGATTTTAGAGACGATACCCTGTAGTAACAGAATATTTTGAAAACAATTTTCGTTACCAGGTGTCCTATCATAATAGTAATTTAATAATGTTGTAGCTACTTTAATAAAATCATATAATTCGCTAGGTTTCCCATCAAAAGTTGGTAGAATGCAAAGGGTCTTTACATCAAATTGTGGAAGAGCCATTGTATTTCTATTAATATTTAAATTATTTAAATTAGAATTATTTTCGCTAATACTCGAATTTGAGCTATTTTCACTGATACTCAAGTTTGAAATTAAGGCTGATAAATAATCTGCAGATAAATCGCTCAAAGGATTAAAAGCAGAGGAATCTGACATAGGTACTTACAGAATAAGGGCGACGATTAAATTCATTCCCCAAAACTGCAGGTGGTCACTGTTGGATGATCTGGTTTTGGATGAAACTTCGAAAGTTTTTCCAAACTTACATTTTTGTTTTCACTTTCGCACTTTCCGAGTTAAAAGTTTTTTTTTTCAAAGTTCGTATCGCGAATAAACGTTTAAAAACGACGAGTTTCGACAAAAGGACTCTTTCGCGATCCTACTGACTGCGCCAATTATATTTTCGGTTTCGAAAATCAACTTTTTAAAAACAAAAATTACAATTTATTTTACGTAAAGGTATAACAGTGAAAATACAGAGATTAAAATATAACTAACAACAGTGAGGTCAGAACCAGAATGAATGTTTATCTCGAGAATTTATAATATAAAACTGCATATTCTGCACTATCAGCGTTTGGCTGGAACAACACACCATTCATTGCAACAATGTATCATTATTGTTACAATGTAACTCCCAGGACCTCTTCTCTGGCTCTCGTGACAAAAGTGGGGGTTCTCCCCACGTTTAAGGTCTTAAGGTTATTTGCTAAGAGATATTCTAATAAACACTCACCTTTGGCGTTGTTGGTATTGGGTGCGTTGGCATCACAACCATCGGTAACGCGAACCTATAAGGTTTTCCGCTACTAAAAAAGTTTTCACTATGAAATCACAGATAAGATATTCAAAAGATTGTCCGTCTTCGTAAATGCATTTTTCAAAAGATTTCTATTACATGCGGCCCTAAACATTTCCGGTGTTACAGTTCTACAAGCATCGCTAATACTTCTGATATTGACTACATTTGTAGGCGGGGTTGCATAAACGATACATTTGAGATATCACCAAAGAAAGTAATCTAAAGGTGTCAGGTTTGGCAATCTTGGAAGCCAATATATAGGACCGTTTCGTCCAATCCAGCGTTGCGGAAAGATCCTGTCCAGATAATCTCAGACTCTGTGGGCGGTCTAATAAACTTGGTTACAAACATACAACTAGGTAACGCACACATATTTACGTAAAACAAATTTATATTTCCCAAAGTCCCAATAGTTTGCCGTCTATTCCTTTCTTTACTTGTGGTAGCCAAGGCAGAGTGATGACCATTCTTTCTCGGATTAAACAGTTGTAGAGGAGGCCCATTTATTCTCACAAATAGGAGGCTTGAGACAGTTTTTACACTCAAACTTGACACAAGTTCATTTGGGAGAATCCTCTTTCACAGTCACTCGATGATATTGCAATTGACTCAATTGCCATTTTCAATTGAGTTAGAGTATCAAGAAATTTTGGGTAAAAAAAATAAAAAAAAGATTAATAAAAAGTTGTTTATTGTTTGACATTCATTGTTTAATCAAATACCAATAAATATATAATTCTAGGGACAAAGTTCAAAAAAGATATGAATTCATAATAAAGTTTAACTATTAACTAAAATATATTCATGAAAATTACAAATATTACTACTTAGTACATCTACCTAGTCGCATCAGACACGTTTGACCCATTTACACTATTGGCAGTAATTGCTGGGCGTATTCTCTCATTTTTAAACTTTAGTCTTTTATCCAGCAGTCTCCTTTTTGTTTTTTTCTTTCTTTTCTGTTTAAGTTCATTTCCAAAATCTGATTCTGAAATGAAATAACATGGAGTTAACCAATAATAATACTACTGTAGTGATAGTTTAATAAAATAATGACAATGTCTTGTTGACAAGCTATTTATCTTTATAAGTGCGAAATTAATATGCACACTACACAAAATTGTTTCCAAAAGGATATTATTAGATTAATCGATTCCATTTTGCTTAGCTCAATAACAGGATTATACTTATTTTTGAGTTTAAAACAATTTTATGTGGTGGTCGGACTACTCCAAGAAGAAAGTCGAACGTAGAGTGATAATAGAAATACATATTAAAACAGAAACTTTTTGTTATTGAGTTAATCAGTGTATAGGAGCACGTGAACCGTCTAAACCAATCCTGGATTACAAAATAATTAAATGTATCACTCGACCTTAATACATTCGTGAAATGTAACTCCGTTCCATACATCGCATTTCTGACGGAGGAGCACGTGTGCCAAATAAAGCCTTCATCTTTCGATATCTAAGGGTTATTATTTTACGACAATTTATTTAGCAAAAATTGTATTCAATACAACCTTCGTGATGGATAACCGAATTTTGAAACCAGAAAAATTCAACGGATCGCCTGATTCGCCAACTTCCGCTAAGGAATGGAAATACTTCCTTCAAACACTGACAAGTTTCATTGAGGAATCCAAGGTACCCGAAGAGAAAAAGCTCAAGGTATTGGTTAATTTTTTATAATTCGAAAATTACGAATTCATTTCCGAGACTAAGACTTATACTGAGGCCATTGACGTTCTTAAAGGACTATTTGCGCCCCAACCCAATGAACTCTTTGCTAGGTACCTATTAGCGAATTGAAGACAGCAGAATGGAGAGTCGGTTGACCAATACTTGCAGGTTCTCTGAGCAATAAGCAAAGATTGCAACTTCAAATCTGTAAATGCGCTGACGTACTGTAATGAGTATCTACGTGATGCATTCATAAGCGGCTTTAACTCTCCTCTAATCCGACAACGCATTTTGGAAAACGTCACGCTGAATCTTGAGCAAATGGAAAAGATAGCGCGTTCCCTAGAATCCGCCCAAAAGCTCACAGTATCTTACAAAACAGCAACCTATATTTCCGATTCTAACTGTAATAGTTTGGAAACTCCTACATCTCTTCCAGCCTCTGACGGATTAGATAATTGTAAATCTACACTTAATTCAGCCTCTACTTTTCAGCAATCTCGACATGGAAAATGCTACTTTTGTGGTGGACCGAGACATCATTCTAGACATGAATGTCCTGCTGTAGAAGCGATTTGCAAATCTTCTGATAAAAAGGGCCACTTCCAGAAGGTATGCCAATCCAGGGCAAAGGGTAAGTCGACATCCGCGTCTACATTGCTAGCTACTATCACATCAGCCGCTTCTCCAGGAGGGCTCTCCAGGGCAGTCGTTTTGGACGAGTAAATGATATCCCATCCAGCATCCTTGTAGACACTGGTAGTTCTGACAGCTTTGTTGACTACTCCTATGCCAAGAGGAATAAATTCAAAATTCATCCTGAGAACCGAGAGGTGAAGATGGCTTCTACTTCCCTCCAATCTAAAATTAATGGGTAAATTTTGGCAAACCTTCATCTTCAAAGCGAATCATACCCCAAAACTAAGCTTTTAGTAATACACAGTCTATGTTATGACGTTCTTATAGGGCATGACATTATGAAACTCCACTCTTCAGTTTGACTCCAATTCGGTGGTTCCAAACCCCCTCTTTCTCTTTGTAACGTCGCTTGTGCCGAAGTTAAACCACCTCGACTATTTGAACACCTAGTTGACGGCTGCCGTCCCGTAGCTACTAAATCTCGCCGTTTTTCCGAAGCTTATGAAATATTCATTAAATCTGAAGTCGAGAAGTTCGTGAAGGTATCATAGAGGAGAGTTCATCACCTTGGAGAGCTCAGGTTTTAATAACGAGAAACGAAAATCACAAGAAACGCTTACTCTCAGACTATCAACAAATTCACTTTACTAGACGCCTACCCTTTAACAAATACTGAAAAGTTAGTCTCAACTATAGCAAATTACGATTTATTCAGCACGATTGACTTGAAGAATGTATACCATCAGATACCGATACTAGACTCGGAAAAACAGTATATGACTTTTGAAGCCAATGGAACTCTTTACCAATTTCGCCGCATTCCATTCGGGGTAACAAATGGAGTAGCCTGTTTTCAGAAGATCATTGACAATATTATAAGGCAAGAATGTCTTGATTGAGTATATGCATATCTTGATGACGTTACGATCGGTGGAAGGGGGCAAGATGATTACGATAGGAACCTTGAACGATTTCTAAGTGCAGCAAAGAAACATAATTTAACGTTGAACCTAGATAAATGCAGATTCTCTCAAAATACAATAACTCTTTCATTACAGAAGCTGCCTCTTCCTTCCGACGCTTCAGCCATGAAACGCACACTAGGGATGTTCTCTCATTACTCAAAATGGGTCCCAAGACATTCCGACAAGATAAGGAGTTTGGTTGACTGCAAATCTTTCCCTATTCTACCGGACTCGCCTGTAGCTGGAATTTTCGGCTAATTAAAGAAGACATAGCCAAGTCATTACTCACGACAATTCAAGATGATCTACGGCATTCTGCTATAGAGAGAGAGGCCTTAGCGATTGTTCTATCGTTGAGGAAGTGGCGTCATTTAGTACTAGGTAGACACTTTCAGCTGCTCACGGACCAAGAAGCTCTGTCGTATATCTTCAATTCCCGACTTACAAGCAAAATAAAGAATGACAAGATCCACCGCTGGCGTCTTGAATTATCTCCCTACTCCTTCGACATTCAGTATAGGCCTGGTGTTGAAAATCATTCAGCCGACGCTCTTTCACGCGTCTGCGGTTCCTTACACACTCAGGACAAACTTTATGAGCTCCATAAAGTACTGTGCCACCCTGGTATTACAAGGATGTACCACTGGGTTAAAAGCAAAAATGTACCTTACGGAATAGATGAAATTAAAAAGATCAGCGCTGCCTGCCCTACTTGCGCTGTTGTCAAACCAAGATTCTACAGAAATAACAACCAGCATCTGATTACAGCAACATCGCCGTTTGAAAGGCTTGATATTGACTTCAAGGACCCTTTACCTTCTAACAGACAATCGGTATTTACTAAACATTGTCGACGAATACTATAGTTTCCCTTTCGCGTACCCTTGCAAGGACATGACTTCTGAAACTGTAATACTGTGTCTGAATGAGCTATTTTCGATGTTTGGAATGTCTAGCTACATACATTCAGATCGGGGAACTTCATTTATTTCAAAGGAAATTATTTTGTTCTTCCATAAACGTGGCGTTGCCACCAGCATGACCACACCATATAACCCAGTCAGAAATGGTCTGGTTGAACGATACAACGGGATCATTTGGAAATCGATTAATCTTGCTCTGAAAACCAAAAACTTGCAGATTTGCCATTGGGAAAGCGTTCTACCGGAAGCCTTGCACTCAATAAGATCGTTGCTGAACACTAGTACAAACTGTACTCCACACGAGAGGTTCTTCATTCACCCGAGACGATCCCCTAATGGCACGACTCTTCCAGCCTGGTTACTTCAACCTGGACCTGTCCTTGTCTGGCGAAACAACAGAACCAGTAAATATGACCCCATTGTGGATGAAGCCGAGTTGATCGAGGCCAATCCTCAATATGCCCATGTCCGATTCGATAACGGACGTGAATCTACAGTCTCTCTCAAACAACTCGCCCCTAGTGGAGACTTGAATTTGGAACGCCCGGATTCAATAGACATACCACCATCTCCGCCCCTTGCACAGGCCCTTCAGCCACCTGTTCCTCTTTGTTCGCCTGTCCCTTTCTGTGGGCCTTCCAGGTCAGATATTCAAGATCCTCCAACCCCAGGTCAAGAAGGAACGCATGAAGATCGACCTAGAAGAAACAGAAGACCTCCAAAGCATCTTGAAGACTATGCATGTTCGCATTGCCTTGACAACCATTGACGTTATGTGTTTAATTGTAATGTCACAGTTTTGCTAAAGAAAGCCTTCATCTTTCGATATCTAAGGGTTATTATTTTACGACAATTATGAACAAAATATTCAAGTTAAAATTGTGGGCAGACCTAAACCTGAACTTAATTTGACGCAAACTACAAAAGGGCAAATCTAGAGACTTTAACAAGAAAATTTAAAAAGGACATGGAATGTTAATAACAGTTTGTTTTGCGACGTAAATAATAGGCTTCTCAACCGAGGTATATAAGAATTTTTTTCACTACTGACATTGATATGCTATTAGTAATTTTAATTTTGAAATTAGTAATTTCCTAACAATTATTTGTTAAATATTTCGAAATGTCAAGCAGAGTGGAGCGTGTTTATAATGTGGCTTTTTATGTAAAAATTTGGGATGTGTCAAATTTTGAAATGGTTCTAAAAAATATACCATTACATTTTTTGATATTATTTTTACATAGATTTATTAGCATTAGCTCAAATAAGCATAACAGATTGATGGTCTTGCCAAACTATGGTTTTTGGAAGTACGTGAATATATTGAACAATTGACACTAGCCATTATTTACCTAGGTGTTTTTTTATTATCATTATTTACTTACGGTGAGAAATATTACTTCTCGTTAGGGGAATGGAGTAAATAATAGAAATTTATCAAGGTAGTAGTGAAAAAAAATATATATATTCATTAACGTGATTGGCAACGTGACGATAGAATAACAACAACGTGATTAAAAGTTCTCCTACATATATTCGTTTTTAACAGAGTTATAAAGAACAATAAATTACGGGAAGTGTATTCGAGTCAGGTAACCGTGAAAACCTAACGCATGGTGTTAAAAGTGTATCAAATAAAAAATTATTCATCTAGTTTCAATGTGAACGATTAAATATCAACGAAATCAAAGCTACGATAAAAAGTGGAAAAGATATCTGATAAGAGGCAGAGGCTCGTCCAAACATTTGCGGTGTCACCGGCGTGTGCTAAAAATTATTTACCAATAGATTTAATTAAAAACACGAGGCAGATTTGTCATCAATAGAATAAGTAGTTTCCGAAGGATTGACCTGAACTATTTTTTTTCCTTTCGTGGTGAAAATGGGGCCAGAAGACGGAACAAATACAGAAGAGGAATACAAAAGGAAAAGAGAAGAATTAGATGAAGCCTTCGGCAAAAGCAAATTTATAAAAAGAACACCTATAAAAAATAGTAAAAAAGAAGATACAGAAGAAACGATAATAATAATGATGAAAAAGCTAATGGGAAAAAGTGAGGAGATGACAAACAACTTTTGAAGACATTGAAAAAAACCTAAAAACAAAAGTAAAACTTAGAAGCGCTAGGAAAACCAATGAAACTGTTTGCGTAATAGAAACTGACAGTATCACATATAAAATTGACATATTAAAAACAAAACTAAACTGAGAAGTTTAAAGGAAAAAATTTATATCGATTCTGATTTGACAAAAAAAGAACAAGAGGTGCAAAAAAACAAAAAGAGTGTTGCGAGAAATGAAAGAGAAAATAGGATGCAAACAAAAATAGGGTATAAGAAGCTGATTATAAACGGCAAGATATGGAAATGGGATGATCAAGAGGAAACATTAATAGAACAACAAAAAAACTAGCAAGGGATAAGGAGGAAATAAAAAAGATGGAAAAGGTACACGAACAAAGGGATAATAAGAATAAAGAAAAAATAAATGAAAATCACTTAAGAGAAAAACAAGACAAAAAGGTTAATTATGTACAAAAATAACGTAAAACTGTGGATGAATGGTGAAATAATTTCCTTGACTAGATATAAAAGCAAATTGTGGCAGAAGTACAAGCGCACAGTCAGTCAAGCTGATTTTGAAATTCACAAAAATTTTGCCAAAGATTTAAAAAAGTCGATAAAGGAAGCCCGAGAAGTATACGAAGAGTCTATAGTATGCAGCGACAACCCTACACAATTATACAAATACATTCTATCATTAAAAATATCCATTCCTCTAATAAAGAAATATGACGGAATTGTTTGTCAAAATGACACTGCCGAGGTTTTGGCAGATACTTTTTCTCAAGTTTTCTCTACTGAAAATATCAAAAATAATTTACCCGACATTCTGCCCACAAGAGTAATTTCATCCTTAGAGCAACTTCATTTTACTCCTGAAACTGTCAAATGTCACCTTCATAAATTAAAAAACAACTCTTCTCCTAGTCTCGATCTAATCTCCACTATTTCTAAAAAGATGTTGAAATTCTCTCACTTATCGTTTGTCTATAATAATGTCCTTGTCTTTTAATACACACATACTACCTCCTAACTGGAAAACAGCCTCGGTAACCCCACAAAAGAAATATTCACTTGTCGGACAAGGCAAAAATTTTTGTGTGATCGTGTTTTTTCAACATGGAACCATCTACCTGAGGATATTGTAACGGCACCGTCTGTCAATATTTTTAAGAGCAGACTGGACGCTTTTCTATTTTCTAATAAATTTCTTCTTTCTTGTAATTTTTAATTTTCTAATTACTTCAATTTTTGTAATATTTGTATAGTACAATTCAGAGCTTATGGATCTTAGGGTCCCTGCCCTACCTTATTGTAATAATAATAAATCGTTTTCCCAACATCGAGACTGTTCTTTCAAATGGGCTTTAGATAGTCCACAGGATTCCCGGCCAAGGAATTCGGAGTTTGCTCCTTCTTTGGCAAGGCTGCCTGCTTCATCATTGCCTCCAAT
This sequence comes from Galeruca laticollis, assembly GCA_963921935.1. Classification (NCBI taxonomy): domain Eukaryota; kingdom Metazoa; phylum Arthropoda; class Insecta; order Coleoptera; family Chrysomelidae; genus Galeruca; species Galeruca laticollis. Next base: position 109,462,010 of record OY998175.1, on the reverse strand, counting down.
GCTCCAGTCACCTGGTTGGTTGATTCCAGTTGTCTTACAGATTGTTTACAGCTTAGACTCGAAATTGTATGACTTGAGGGCTTTTAGTACTTGTTGGAATAATGATTTTGTACTACGTCATAGGCTAGGTTGTGTTCGCAAATATTGGAAAATGTCTTGTCAAGTGTATTAAAAAAAAGAAGAATAGTTTCAAGATAGTTAGTTGGTTGATTCGGTAGAAGATGAACATGAGTCTGTAATAAAATACTTTAACTTTGAGTAATATAGAAATAAAAACTACAAATGGTTTATAAATTGTAACGAGTTATTTTTTTTTGAAGCATTTTTGATTGATTTTTCCGATGGTATTTTTAATTTTAATAAGTGGATATAACTCGTTACTTACTTTCCAACTTTGATTTATCGTTTCAGTCCCGTAATATTAATTTAAGTATTTATTTTATTAGTAACTCAAAAGCCGTGATTTACCATTTAAAGAAATATGTAAAATGTATTAAATTCCGCTTTTCAAAATTTAAATTATCGAGGACGCCCGGTATATAAACTATTTTAATTGAAACCGAAGTCGTTCAGTACAGTAGAAATATTTCTTGTTGTAATTAAATCGATTCAAGTTAATTCCCTCCCACCGTTATCGCCAAAAATTTTAGGTAGGAAGTAAATTATAAATTCGAAAACCGAGCGTTTTAAAAGGATTGAATTAGATTATTAGAGTGGTAATTTGGCCGTAAGCAGATTTAAAACTGATAGTGTGAAGTGTCCGACCGTCCAGTATTTTCTGAGTAAGTGGAAATTGATTTTGAAAACCGAATAAAATATTTCATCGGGGTTTTGAAGTTTTATATTCAATTTCTATAAAATATTTTTAGTAGTTCTGCTATTTGAGAATATAATTCCGTATTTTGATAAAGCTGGTAAGCCGGTAGTTTTTTGAAACGATAAAAAACCAAACTTATTTACAGTTTTTATCACCGCGTTCTGTATAATGTTTCTTTGGAATTCAGGTCTGAGCCTTCAATACATTGAAGTAACATTTTGATTTTAATTTTGCGATACAGATTGTTATACCTACTGTTCTGTTTCAAATTACCCAAATACATATTAGATTTTTATTTGCTTTTCTCCTCGATAATTGGATTCTATTTCGACTGTGATCTTTTATTTTTTTTTATTCAGGAATTAACCTCTCTGTTATACAATTTTAACTGACCGGAAATTTGAAAGCATAATTTTCTCTAAATTACTTAGATTTATTTTAGTTCAGAATTATATTTAGTTTTAATTGACCGGAAGTTTGTAAAATTGAAAACCGTCTGTGAAACGGATCAGAGGCTGTTGCCACCAGCCGTTTCCCTTTCGGAACGCGAATAATTTTCTCTAGATTACCTTGATTTATTTTAGTTCTAAATTGTATATAGTTTTGTCTGACCGGCAATTTGGAAAAGTTAAAACTGAGTGTGGGGCGGATCAGAGGCTGTTGCCACCAGCTGTTCCACTCTCAGCCGGTAATAATCTCGTTTCATTTTATCTATTCTAAGACACAGTTTTATTTTGCTTGTATTTGGGTAACCGCTGTCCTATCCTCCGACCAATATTTTAGAATAATTTTAACCGATAATTTGAAAATTTAAAGTGTAAATTCTCCTATAAAAATTAGATTCTCAACCAAGTATGAGGCTGTTGCCACTGATTGATTGATAATCTAGTTTAAATTCTTTAGTTTTTTTTGTTATAAACTGGTCTGGTCACATTTTTCCACCTATCCCGATTGACCGTCCCTACCCCGAAGATAGTTTTATCCCGTTGACTATCGTGATAGGTAATTATTGTTTTACTGCTGCTTACCGCATAATTACAAAACTGCTTATACCGCTTCCGCTGTTATTAACAATTGTATTTGCTTGCTTACACCTATTTTATTGTGTCATTGCTCACATTCCTTAATACCGGCAAATTTCGCATGGTGCATAATAACATAAGGCTTGAACACATTTGCTTACTGTTATATTTAACTGATTCGGTACCGCTTGAAATAATCAGAAATTGTTGAATGTTATTTTGTATGTATTATTTTAAATAGGGCTTGTAATATACAAATAAATAGGATCAGTGTTTTTCTTCATACACCGTAGCTTCGCCGTCTGAGGTTTATAGGTTTTGTAGATGTGTTAAATTCAACGAGACCCCTGGAATTTTCCGTAACCTCCATCTGAGGCTACCTGGAACTCTTGACGCGAAGGGCCAAGAGGCCGTGGAGTAAACCACGTAAAATAATCTGTCGCCCGAGCATTTGTTTCTCAAAACTTTGCATCGAGGGTGTCCAAAGTGCCGCGTCCGTTGGTAAGAACCTGTGAGTTGAGTGAATAAAAAATCATAAACAAGATATTTAATTTATGTGTATGTTTCTTTCGCCATAATACCTGGAGTTTGTAATAACGCGATCTGACTAGTCGCCTTTGAGAAAACAATAATACAAACATTTCCCATACGTTGCTTTGGCCCACGCTGTATTAAGGATTAATTGGAAAAATCGATAAAAATGGTCAAATATCATAACGAAATTGACATTTTCCTCATAAACTTTAAATATTTATCTAAAACTAAAAATAAAAAATTATTTGTGTATTAAACTTAAAACTTCACGGTAAGCAGCTGTAAGAGGGAGAATAGTCCGTTTTCGTTGCACGCATTACATCGTTTTAAGCATTCATGGATTGTGTTTTAAAGTATTAATGAATGAAATGTTTTGTCTATATAAAAGTCTGAGGGAGTAACATAAAAAAATTACATTGTTGTTTCACCAACCAGTATAAATGTGGTGTCTTAATTTTACTAAAAGAATATACCTATTGCACTTGAAACCGTTTCATTCTGTGATTTACTGACAGCTTTCTTGGCTTCCTGGCCACTAACATCCAAATCACCATTATCTTCTCCAAGTGTCCCATTATTTCCATTTTTCTTTGATTGCCTCATCCTTTGAAGCAACGAAACATCATCATCCTCGTCGTCGTTATCATCAGTTGTAGAAGTAACAACGGCGTCGTCAGTTGTTTGATGATTCCTTTTTCTCTTTACTGTCACATTACTAGTTTGAGCTTTGGCCTAAAAGGGTTATATTTTTAAATAAACAATATATTATGTAAATTAATTAGGAAGTTTAGACTATTTGGAAGATGGAGTTGATCATTATATAGTAATTCAATAATTCATGTTAGATTTTGGCGGTACCAAATTTTAATAGAAAATAAAAAATTCAGTCGTAATTCATAGGGATTTGTATACAGCTTTATAATTTTATTCTGTTTAAGTGTACTTTTCTTTTGATGTTCTAAAAGATTTTATTGTGCTTAAAAAAGACAACTATTGTATTATTCTTTTTTAACCTATCTGTAAGGATAAAACCAAGTAAATAAACGATTATATTATTTTATCTATTATACTATTTAAAATATTTCTTGTTACATCAAATGTTGGACAACTTCAAATATTAATTCGTGGATACTTACATTTTTTGGATCGTGTGTGCTACATACAAAACCCAATAAATTATCATAACGAACATTTCCTTCAGAATGTGATGGACAGAACGAATTTAAGCATTTTACACAACACCGAATGGTTCTCTTTGAACATATGTTACAATAGTGCCAAGGACATATAAATTTTTTACCTAAAAATAAATATTTGTCAATAATAAAAAAAAATCTCGACATCATGTAAATGGGAAGCATAACTTGACAAGAAATTGAAATATTCACTTACATTAATAAAAAAATACTATGTCACTACAAATGAGGTGAGTATAATCTGTATTATAAACTTACCTTCTGACACTTCTAATTTTAAACATCTTAGATGATAAGCTTTATTACAAATTTTATTATTACATAAACTAACATTTCCTTTCTTTTGGCAAATGAAACAAGGTGGGAGATCCAAAGGTTTCTCTGGTTCTTTTTTCTTTCTCTCTTTCTTTGGTTTCTTGTTTTCCGTTGATTCCTAAAACAATAAAAAATAGGCATATATTATTGTTCATGCACTAATGATTTCAGTTTTTTTTCTTCTAATTTTAAAATAATTTCCGCGCCGATCAAAACAGCTGGTTTCGAGCGATTGGGTGCGCATAACCTGTTACGCTTGCGCTAAAAATACAAGCAGAGACAACTTTTTGCGAGGCGACCGTTAACCACGGCAATATTCAAAATATTAAATTTGGTGAAAATTACCTACAAACAAAACATAAAAATTGAGTGAAAAGATACTGTAGCCGTTCAAGAGAATGATGAAAATAGTGACAGCCTAAATCAGGGATCCTGAGGCATAGAAAGCCAGCAATCCGGTGAGTACCTACATTGCAAAAAACTACAGTTGTTTATTAATAATCTACAGTCCGCGAAATTCTTACTGTGCAAATTTCATTGATGCATTTAAAATTAGTGACTGTGTTTTAACTACTTTCCTTTTATTAATGGATGAATCTTCGAAGTGTGACAACTTGTTGTACACCCTGAACATGTAAGTAAATTGAATCTAATCCAATTAACTGTCTCGACCCTTACTTCGTGGAATCTACTAATATTAGTCTTTTAAATGAAACTCACTGTTTCTAGCTAATTCCACAATATAATGAAAATTGTTAAATATTCTAAAAAATTGACAATAATTGTTTCGATAAATCAATATCATCGTCAGAATGACAGAAGTTACATTTCATTTGATGCCTACCTGATGTTTAGTAGTTATTTTTGGCTAGACCCGTGGAAAAAGTAGAAATTGAAGAAAATAGCTCAATCAATTTTCTTGATTTAAAAATTCCAAGAGTTAATAATGTACTTGATTATTCAATTTACCGAAAACCAACACACACTGATGTGAAAATTCCATATAGTTCCAATCACCCCATGTCACATAAACTAGTGGCATATAATTCAATGATACATAGAGCTTTTTCAGTTCCTATGAACAAATGTAATTTTGATAGAGAGATTAATACAATTAGACAAATAGCAACATCCAACGGTTATCCATTACATATGATCAATAAGCTAATTAATAAAAAAGAGGAAAAAGTGGCATTACAACTAATATTTCCTAAACAAACTGATGAAATAAAAACTTATAAAACCATCACATATGCAGGAAATATGTCTAATAATATTTCAAAGATAATAATATACAACAATTTCTTTTAAAACAGAAAGTAACGTTAGTACAAAATTGTTAAATGTAAAAACAAAAATACCACCATTAAAGAAATCAGGTATATATAAACTCAAATGTCCAGAATGTAATGCTGTCTATTTGGGTCAGACCCTTAGAAATTTTGAAATCCGATACAGTGAACACTTACGAGCATACAGATTAAAACAACCAGATAAATCCCACTATGCAAAACATCTACTTGACTCCAATCATTCATTGACACCTAACACAGAACTAGAAGTGCTGCATATTTGTGAAAAGAAACAAGAGCTGGATTTCCTTGAAGAATTGGAAATTAGAAGACATTTAAGAAACCCACAATATGAAGCTTTCAATGAACAGATAAATCTAGAGAGTTCTCCACTAATAAACTGTCTTCTTAAGTGATAATTGTAAGATCAGCAGATATAGTTTTCCTGGTTTTCCATATCATTGCACAGTTATACTGATCTTAATTGGAAAAATGATATTAAGGATATCACCATAGGGCTAATCATAACTAAGCTTCAATATTTGTAATATCACATCTTCTTTTTTCTATTAACATATATTAAGTCAATCACAAGTTAGGTCACTTCTTGGTCTAACCAAAAATAACTACTAAACATCAGGTAGGCATCAAATGAAATGTAACTTCTGTCATTCTGACGATGATATTGATTTATCGAAACAATTGTCAATTTTTTAGAATTTTCAACAATTTTCATTATATTGTGGAATTAGCTAGAAACAGTGAGTTTCATTTAAAACACTAATATGAATCTAATCCTTTAAATCCCCTATTTATTTTCCTTATAATACAAAGAGAACAATTTTTTTACTCTTACAGGGGGCACTTAGGATGGTTTTGTTATTAAACTGAAAGCGCTCTTTGTAGTAACAACTGGTTTTTCAATTTATTCATTTCTGGTACACACAGACCCCACTTGTTTATATATTATTACTAGAACTTACAAAATAAAAAACTCTAACATTTTATGTCTTACCAGTACTATGTATTTCCTGTTGTAGAATCCAATAAATATGTCAGTTTTCGATTTTCATGTATAGTTTTCCGGAAAATTCCATTTTCAAACATTTTCTGGATTTTCCACTCGAAATAATTTTTTTCGAACTGACAAATTTTTTTGGTGTTTTTAAATGAAACTCAAGGTCTCTAGTTAATTCCACAATATAATACAAGTTATTGAAAATTCTAAAAAATTGACAATTGTTTCGATAAATCAATATCATCGTCCGATGATATTGATTTATCGAAACAATTGTCAATTTTTTAGAATTTTCAATAACTTGTATTATATTGTGGAATTAACTAGAGACCTTGAGTTTCATTTAAAAACACTAATATGAGCATATTCCACGAAGTAAGGGTCGAGACAGTCAAATTTTTTTGGATTCCTCGTAACAAAAACCCCCTAGTCAAAATTTCATGATAATCAGACACAAACATATTTTTTTCGATTTTAAATCCACACGGATAAATATTTTGGGTATAAAAATTTCAACTTTGTTGTTTAATAACTCGGTTTGTAATGCCGGTGGAAAATTGTATTTCGTTCTTTCCAATTCATAAACGTAGCGCTACGAATTATTTTAGGGTGAATTTTAATAAAAAATGTTAGCTCAACTTTAGCCCTGTATAATTAGTACAATTAAATGGAAGAAACGAAATATGGTCAGTATTTAAGACTCATCTTTCCTCTATCAAACGGTGTGCGAACAAAATCTACATCTTCTATAGTTTCGGAATAATAGAATTTTATATGGAGGCATGACAAAAAGTTTTAAAATAAAAAAATTGATATATAGAAAACGTATGGAAAAATGATCAAATACCATATATTTTAACCTGGGGATCCCATTTTTGCTATCCGTTTCATGAAATTCTCATTATTAAAGAAATTAAAAAAATATTTTCCGAGATTTTTTCAAATATTCTATATGAAAAAAAAAATGATCATATTATAACTACTATTTTTAAAACTGGCAAATGTTACGATTTTTGACGTTTTTATTTTTTTAAGCATGTCAACTAGGTCTTACAGAGAAACTGATTTGCTCATTGTATTTCTCGTCTCGAAAACCCATTTCCCTAGATTTTTATCCACATCGCAGCATATAAGTTACCGACCCCCCTTAATGGGTCCTGGCGAAAATTTCATATTACGTTTTGACAGCTAAAAATTCGTTTTGGAGAGTTTTCAATGTCGGGGCCGCCTTCCTGGGCCAATTTTAAACCCCCGTACCAAATTTCGTATCAATACAATTTGTTTAAAAAATGGTGTAGGAAAAATGAAATAACAAAATATTCCGAAAATGTCCTTGTGGCATATTTTTCAAATGAATTGAAACACTACAAAGCATCCACAACATGGTCGATATTTTCAATGTTGAAGACTACTTTAAAAATGAAAGATATTGATATTTCAAAATTTTATGACTCAGTTGCCCTTATTAAAAATAAAAGCAAAGTGCACAAAGTTAAGAAATCTGAAATGTTGGAAAAAGATCACTTGGTAACATTTCTTGAGACTGCTCCTAATTCGACATTTCAAATTACTAAAGTAAGTATAATTTACAATAGTAAGTATTTCATTTATAAACAGTTTCCAATAAATTTCATATAAAAAAATTCTACTTCATAGAATTTTCAGAGAAATGTTGTCCTATTGCATTTGTATACTCAAATTTCGAAATGTTTTATTAAGTAATTCGTAGCGTAGTTGCTAAAGTGCGGCACTCACGTAGCGCTCATGCCATTATTTTTTATTCTGTTTTTTCATTTGATTGGATGCATACTTACATTTTTGACCTTAACGCCAATAAATCCACTACAATTAGGTGCACCGCATTGACATACTTTTTTTTCAGTTCCCGTACATTCTAAATTGTAATTAAATGTTAATTCAGTATGAGCGGGAATATCAGTGGTAGCAAATAAACCAACCCTAGTATCACCGTTTACAGTCCATTTCTGTGTTTCACAATTTGGTTGACAACAATGATTCATGAACCTCGCCATATTACCTGTCAAACATTAAAACAGCATTGATTAAATAAACATACTAAAAATATATTATCAAACTTTAACAAAGATTCATTACCTTTGGGTCCAGCATCAATCATCCGATCTTTATGTATAGTGAGAAAATAATAGTTTTCTTCTTTTTGTGCATGCATTTTTAATATCCTTCGTTGATACTCTTCATCGTCGATAAGTTCTCCTACATATTCAATAACAAATTGCCCTTTTTTGACGGGCTCCAGCGTCTTCAGTCCCCATCCTCTTGTTTCTGTTTTGTATGGTACTAACAGAGGATATTCTCGTTTTTCGAATGACTGATTGTTACAAAGTTTACCCGCAGGACATACTTCAGGATTACACTCCGTTAAAAGCAATCTACAAACGAATGTTTTCAATAAAATTTATTTTCAAATTTATAAAAAATCATTTTTGGCACCACAATATCTAATGGGGTTTTCAGTTTGGATTGTCAGTAAATTTTGGATTGAAACAACTCGGATATATTACAAAACATTGTCTTTATCCTTTCCTATGCTTTATCTGAAAGGTCTTCACAATATTTTTTGTTCATTCGAGCGTTTTTTAATGTACAATATGCAACTTTGACTTGTATTTGATTCAACATTGAATACCAATTTCGCTACATCCATTGTTTTTCTCTAAACGTTTGTTGTAGGTTTTACACAAAAAACCTTAAGATTGCAGTACAATGTATCCCCGTTAAAAATCTAATCTAAATCTAATTTATACTCTTTTATTGTACAATAAACGGCACTAATTATAGTAACAAATTTTTATTCTTAATATTCTCCCCCTCTTTATTGGGCAAAGTCAGCCTTACATGAAAGACTTTAATTAAAAAATGCATGTCAAGAAAATAACGTTCACATTTGGGTTGAGCCGGCTGTAACATTCTCGTCATTTACACTATGAAATGGAATTGAGCAAATATGAATGTCGATCACTTTGTAATAGCGTTGGCAACTTTCGATACTTTTGCGGATAGGTTCCTTCGATTTCGATCCGCAAGTGGAGCGAGTCCGATGGATTCGTTCCTCGGAACGATATACCTGCCTTAAGGTCTAGGTAAGGTAGCCGCAGCACTGCAGGCCAACAAAATAGATTGGTTGTGTTGATACTGATGACAGTTGGATTGAAATTAGAGAGTATTTGTATTTGCTGCCGTTGCTGGTAGGTAATAAAACAAACAAACATGTAATTAAACTACGGTCAAGCCAACGTATTTAATATATTAAAGGTACCTAATAGAAACCAAAAATTCTCATTAAATAGATAATAAAAATGGGTAGCTTCTTAATTAAAAGTATAACAAAAAACAAAAATTGGAATTTCTTTAGGAGATAACTAATAACATCAGAATATCACAACCTCGTACATTGGAACGACTCTGATTGAAATATCGGATTCAATCCTGCCCCGGATTCGTTGATTTGTACCGGGTCCGGCCGGATTGACACATCATCACTTTGTGAAATAGTCGAAATAGTATAAATAAAATTGTATTTGCTTGTACTTACCTGTTTAGGCAGTTACTATCTGGTCCACAAGGATTCGGTTGGCTTGGATTACAATCACATGCAGTAGTATTACTTAGATCTAAATCCATAAATCTAACATTTCCTACTGGTTTACTGACTTTGATTTTTATATAAGGAGGAGGTTTCATAGAATTCACTGATTCAGCTGATTGTGTAAGTTTAAACTCTAAAAAGAAAAGCAAATATGAAAGACATTTTGTTTGATTAAGGAATTATGCAACAAAAACTAAAAATAACTTTTTTTTAATAAGCTGCATCATACTCTGGGTCCGAATCGTGCAAGAAAGTTCGACAATGAACATAAATATTTACAAGGTTTTTGGTTCATTTTGTGACTTATTTTTTAGATCGGGAGCCCATGACAAAAATTATGAATCTTAGGCCTGCCGCATATTGAAACCAGCACACGCACAGCTCACACACAACACACGCGAAACCCACGTCCACGTTTCTCTTATCTACCGCATATTGAACCCACGCCATACCCGACACAGACCCAGTTCTATAATGACTGCGAACGATTAACGTACAATTATTGACATGGATTCTGAGTCCGAAACAACAAATTTGACCACAAATGACCTTAAACCATCTACTTAACGTTAAAAGTATTGGTGGCATCGAATATTTGCCTTTAATCTCTATAACTTTTTTCCGAAAATGTATTGTTTTATTTTATATCACCGGTCGTATTGAAATGGGACACCCCATATAAAACTTTATCTTGAAACAAAGAAGTTTCATACGTAACATAAGATACCTCTTAAATGGTCCACATTATACATACATACTTATTTATACATAACTACTTACAATATACGACATAAACCTTCCACCTTTATAATTTATCTCCTTCTGGTAATCTGTGCCCACAACATATCTTTAAATTTGGATCTTATATAATCTCTATGACTGGTGTCACAAAGAACTGGGAAACTTCGAACTAACTCTATTAACTTCTCAATTTTTATTAAATCGAGATGTACACACGACCCGCGAAAACTGTGCGACATACTCAAACGACCCAAGCCCCCAAGCAAACGTGGGTTGGGATCAACGTGCGGTACCCTATTTTAAACCACTGTTTACAGAATAACACACGCGTGGATTGTCCGTGGGCTGGGCGTGTGCTGGGTTCAATATGAGGCGAGCCTTATTCTATTTATCCGATAGAGTACATGTTACTAATATCAAAATAGTATATTCTATATCAAGGGTGGAATAAGCAAAATTCTACTATTCTATTTGTTCTACGAGAGTAGAATTTTGAATTCCACCCGTGTTTTAGACTATACTTTTACTACGACTATCAAATAGAAAACAAAACAACGTATATTGAATTGCTAACTCCTTAATTTCCGGAGGAGTTGTGGTGAAATCATCACTGCTGTCAGCATCAGACACTAAAAATGAATGAAACCATAATAATGGCTATGATTTAAATAAAATCATATAAGTTTACTTAAAATTTATGAAGTATTAATTAATTTTAATCTATAATTTAAAAAACTGGGTAATTAATTTTGACAATCGACATTTTTGTCAGTTGACAATTGTTGCTAGATAGCGTTTTATATTTTCTTCTTTTTTTAAAAAAAATGCCACAAAGTACACTTATGCTGCACTTCTCGCTCTAACAATTAATACTCAATGATCATAGTCCATTCCATAATAGTCGTAGAAAAAAACATTTCTTACACCTGGCGAGGGGGCAAACTTGTTCTTACAATGCGCGAAGATGTCAGTTTTCGCGAGGTTCATGACAAACCTTATTCAATGTAAAGTTGATAGGGAAGGAAGTATGAACTATATACAATATATAAAAACCTGGGGAGGGTAACAATTGACTTACTACAGGTTTCCGAAAGTATGAACAGAATGTACGGGGTGGCCCACTAAGAATGAACGCCGGCCATATCTCAGGAACCGATAATCGTACAATTTCTGTAAAAAAAATTTAACAGATAAATCGGCCAATGGAAATCGCTCGAAACTATTTTCAAGTTCGAAAGATGGCTGCTAGGGGGTGCAACTGTTATGGCTAATCATAAAACGGGCGTTTTCTCAAAAAATATGCAAGTAAAAATATATTTTAAATAATGCCTTCGTAAACACCGGAAAGTTTGTGACTTTTTTTTGTTTAAGGTATTTTACTCTATTCTATAAAATGTAGCGGTGGGTGAACGTCAAATATGTTTTTATTTAAATGGCAATAACTCCAGTATGGGTTGAGGGATTTAAACAAACTAGGTCTCGTTTAAAACCGCTCTTTCTACTTAATAATCTGCTGTATAAATTGTTTCCGAATATATTTTGGTGTGGTACCTAGAGGGCGCATCGGCATGAAAATTTTGAATAGTAGGTTATGTCTCTTTTTGCATATTTAAATTGAGGACAAAATTTTTTAAAAATCAGCGCAAACCACAACTTACTATTTTTTTTCTAACTGGGGGTATCAATAAAAGAAGCACCATTAGGCCGCTGGCTATGATATATCTCTGGAACCTATAGTAAAATACTGAAAAAACACCAAAGCCAGTTATGGAACTTGAGAAACAAATTTTAATTAATTACTACATTCTGTTAATGGCGTTCTAAATGTTCCAATTGCATATCGTTTTTGCTTCTCGTAAACTTAACGATGTCGAACGAAAATACTCTGCTAACCATGGAAACACATTACTCCATCCACTCAGAACCAAAAGACGGCAGAAGACTAAAAAGGAATTGGCCAGCAGACCAACAAACGGTTAAAGAGGACTTGTTGCTGGAGAAGACCTCATCACACCGTAGTAGGCTTGAATGCTCTGAAGCCATCCCATTAGCTTAAAGAACTGTATAAGTTTTGATTGCTAATAAAGTAAATAAAATAAAAAATAAAAATGAAAGATTATGAACACTCTACCAGAGGAGTTCACAAGATACAACACTACTGCGATCGCAGTAGAGATCAGACACGAAAATCTGATTTTTTCATTGAGCTAAAAAATTTACATTTTAAAGAAGCACTCGTGAAATTCCTCATCGAAGATTGGAGATATGGTGCTCTTAATACGAAGGAAAATTCTGTACGTTGATTTTGATGAATGCTATAGGTAGGTAGGATCTCAAAAACAATATTGTAATAAGTGGTATACCACAAAGTAACACCAATGAAAACCTAGCAACTGTGTTCCGTACCATCAACCAAACACTGAAAATTGATATACAAGGTGCGAAATGTTATCGCCTTGGAAGGGGTAACAATCAAGCAGGAACAATAAAGGTATGCTTTGAAAACAGAGAAGATAAAGATAGTTTCATGAAAGCCAAGAAAGAAATGAAACTAACACTGTCAAGTACGAGACTTGGGAATAACGACAATGAGATATACGTTAACCACAATCTAACCAAACACAATCAATACATACTTATGCTGGCAAGGAAATTCAAAAAAGAAAACAACTACAAGTTCGTATGGTATTCTCATGAAAACATCTTCATCCGCAAAGACGAAAATAGCAAAGTGATCAAAATTACACGAGAGGAGGACCTAAAAAACTACTAAGTGAAAAGTGCTGCAAGAATAGTCTGAAAATAATGTCCCTAAATGCTCAAAGTGCGAGAAACAAACATGATGATATCTGTTGTTATGTCAAAGAATCCAAATGTTATGTAATAGTGATAACTGAAACCTGGTATTTTGCAAATGAAACAGACCTATTTGTAATAAATGGCTACAAAGGAGTTCACTCATGTAGATATACTCGAGGAGGAGGATGTACAATTTTTGTTAGAAACACATTTAAATTCAACATTATTGAAGTCAGTAGTGATAAAATATATAATCTTGTAAGTATTAAACTCTTGAATGAGAAAATTAAAATAATCGGAATATACATACCACCTAGTTATATATTCAATGATTTTTTGCCAGAATTAGATAATATCCTAAATAGGTGTAAAACAAAAACAATATTAATAGGAGATATAAATGTTGATCTGCTCAAAAGTAGTTCTCCCGAGTTTGATACTTATGTAAATACAGTAGCACTTAATGGATTCAAGATTTGTATCAAGAGCAAACTCCAAATCTATCCTAGATCACGTGTTGACAAATAAAAATATAGAATGCCACATAACTATCCTTAACCACATAACTGATCATAAAATCTTAAATATACAACTTAATACTAATACTAAATCTCCACAGACTAACAAAAAGGTATCTTACAAACGGATCATACTAAATCAAAATGACTTCAAACAAAAATTTCAACAGCTGATCAACAGCCACGAAATAAATAGCTTTGAAAAACTATCATCAGCCATACAAGACTATAAAAAGGTTCAAAACAATTTGAAATAAAATATAAAGAAGGTATGGATTGGATTAGAAGGGAATTTTTAGAATTAATAAAAAAAACGCGATAAATTATACATGGAAAAAATAAAACACCCATTTAATCAGAACACAGCTGGAGAGTTTAAAAACAGAAAAATATTGTAGAGAATAAACGCAAAAAACAAATCCTTCATGATCCCAAAAATATAGCTGAACAAATGAACCAGTATTTTGTTAAAATAGGTAAATCAATAATAAATAACGTAAACTTACAATCAGCATCATCTGCTAATTTTGAGGAAATCAGCAGTAATTGTTCAATGCACCTATACAAAACAAATGCCCAATATGTTCAAGAAGCATTATATGAATTGAATAAAAATGCAGCACCTGGTTATGATAACATAAATACCAAAGATCTTTTAACACTCAAGGAATACATTGTACCTATTTTAGTAAAATTAATAAATTAATTATTCAAACAAGGTATATTCCCAGATATTCTCAAAGTCAGCAAAGTAACACCCACACACAAATCCCAATTAATACCATAGATAACTATAGACCTATTTCAGTAGTTCCTACTCTATCAAAGTTCATAGAAGTTATTTTGAAAAAACGTATTATCACTTACATAAAAAAATGTGTTGACTTTGACCAATAACAGTACGGATTTCAAGAAAATAGTAGCACCTTGAGTGCAAACATAGACTTTGTTAACCACATTGCTTCATCACTAGATGATAATACTACGCTCTTGCCGTATTTGTGGATCAACGAAAAGCATTTGATGTGGTTGATTTCTCAATACTTCTCACAAAAATTGAAGAATTGGGAATAAGAGGAAATGCTCTCTCATTAATAAAAACACATCTTCTAGATCGCGAGCAATTTACAGTAGTTGATGGCTGTTCAAGCCAAACTGAAAACACCAAAGCAGGTGTGTCCCAAGGCTCAGTCCTTGGACCACTACTTTATACAATTACATGTTCTGTCTTTGAAAAAACTGCTAACATTATAGATAGATATTTTAAATTTGCAGATGATACTGTACTTGGATACAAGTGTAAAGATCTGAAACAACTCGAAACAATAGTAAATGCTGACCTTGAAAGATACCACAGTTGGCTAGCAAAAAATAAACTTCAGCTCAATGTACAAAAGACTACTTATATAATTTTCTCTCAGAAAAACATGAAACTACAGGACATTATATTGGAGATAGGAGGCAAAGAAATAACGAGAGCCCATAATGCTTAGAATCTGGGATTAATAGTTGATGAAAATCTATGCTGGAATAATCATATCACCCATATAGAAAAAAAAGTAGTTCCAATGGTTGGTGCCCTATATCGTTGTAGAAACTACCTATGCCCATCTTCACTCCACCAAATATACAGTGCATATTTCTTATCAATATTTAGCTACTCGATTCCTATATGGGGATCATGTGGACAGAAATTATTCAAAAAACTAAAAACACTTCAAAATAAAGTCGTGAAAACTTTATTCAGCCTTGATTACAGAACCTCAACTGATACCATATACAGAGCAACCAAGATATTGCCTATTCAGTATATTCCAGAAATTGAACAAAGTAAATTTGCTTACAAGGTTATAAACGAACAAATTAAATGCAATACCAACTTTACATTTGTTAATCAGCTCAATGAATACAATACTTGAACGCATAATAATGTTTTTTTAGAACCTGTACGTACTAACATTGGCCTAAATAATCCCATTACACTATGCATAAAACTTATAATACTTTCCCCAAGGAAATAATAGACAGCTCTAATATCAGTATACTTAAGAATAAAATCAAGAGATATTATATCTGCATACTCAACAAATGATTGACATAATTTTCTTTTTTATTTTCTTTCTTCTGTATTACAAAATTGAATAAGACTGGTATAACTGTATTATTTTGTGAGAAATCAATTATTAGAACTGTTATATTTTAAGATACATTTGTGCAATATATCCTTAAGTGAATTTTAATTGTATTGGTGTTGTTTGTTGCAATTTATATAGGAGTATTATTATTGTTTAACTACTTTTCCGAGACCAGCACGTGCTGTGCTGCTTTGGAATAACCTTTTTTGGATAGTGCTGCTATCTCAATTTCTAATTAATATTGTGATATACATTTAACTCTCGTAGCATTATTTGAATAGAGTTCTTGAAAAAAAAGGTATGAACAATTTGAGACTACCATGTGTAATAGATATTGAACCTCATAAACTTAGTTGAACTTATAACATAGTTACAATGAAAATTACTAATTAAATTAAGGTTAACATAAAAGAATACAATGTCATCAATGACTAAAGCATAAACATTCGTGTTTATATCTTACATTTTCTAAAGTTAATTGCATGGGTCAGTATTTTATATTTAACGTCGGCACGACGGTCCAGCGATGTAATGTAACACAAACCATACAGAGCAATGACTATAAAAAGTCAACATACCTAGTATAGTAATATTCGTATCATAATGTAAGTAGATAGTAATTATTGAAAGTGTTAACTACTGTGTACTTTAGCTATTTATGAACCGAGTGCATTATATAGATGGGCGTTAGGATCTAGTAACGCTCAAAGTGCATACAAGATTTTATTTTTCACGAAAAAATTATCTTATACGACGTTGTTTACTTCATAAATTTTTTCTCATAGTGTTTACTGCGTTCTGGTCGGCAACTGAGCTTCTATGCAATTGCCATGGAAACATTGAAGATGTTGCTAAGGGTTGTTTATTTAATAAAACGACGCTGCATTTTTGTAAGAATTGACAAGCTTGTTAGTGGAGCGAACTAAAAACTGTTGTGTTCATAATGATTATGGAGATCCCACAGAATGTGACGCTCAAAGCTGAAAAAGCGTTAGGACATTTACTGCCTGTGAAATTCAAACACTTATACGAGAAGGATTATGACCATTTTCTGAAACGGAAAGATGAAAACAGAGTGAATACCGTAAATGAAACTGCCTTAATGGTATACTTCCAGGAACTGGTGAGTTTATCTCATGAAACATATTAATATTTTTTTTTTATTTTACATTATTTCAGTTTGAAGAATATAGTGCAAATAGTCTATGGACCAAATACACACAGCTGAAATCAACATAGATTGTTAAAGAAAACATTAATATATCAGCATTCAGTCAACTGATGGCATTTCTAAAAGTTAATTCAAAAGGATACATTCCTAAAAAATCAAAGGTGTTGGAAGGTGGACAAGTATTACTTTTCATAAGAAAATCTCCAGATGATACTTTTCTGCTACATAAAGTTGTTCTGGTTATGGGCGTATTTGGAGGCTTAAGACGTGATGAAATGGTCAAGATGCAGTTGATGACATTGAAGACAGAGGAGCCGTTTTACTGATCAAGGTACCAGAAACCAAGACTTGCACCTCAAAATTTTTCACCATTGTTGAAGAAAGCGAAATAGGAGCCTTCAACTTAGTTAAAAAATACATTGCACTACAACCAAAAAGATGTAAAAAACGTAGGTTTTTTTTTAACATACAGAAATAATAAATGCATCGAGTTACCTGTAGGTAAAAATAGTATAGGAAGTGTTCCTTCTATTATAGCAAAATACCTAAGTTGTCTACGCCGAACGTCGTCAACGCTACTTGTTCAAGGTGGTGCTTCCTTTGAGACACTAAAATTACATGGAAAATGGAAGAGTAGTACGGTAGCAAAGAGCTATATTGAAAAAAGTATCTCCTCGAAGAACAAAATTGCTATAATGATAGCCCATTCCGTTTCCGAAAAAGAAAATGTTAACGTTCCGAACGAAACCGAATGCACATTGAGGAGTTCATCATCGGTCAACTCACAGAACTTCACACTTGGTACTAATTTTTCAGGAACATTTGACAATTGTAATTTCTATTTGAGAGAAAATAATTAGTCCCTTTTTTATGTACAGTTATAAATAAAACTTTTCTGAGTAATTAATTTATTGAACTACAGAAAATAACATTTAGCGGGCGTTATGATCCATAATGCCCTCCATAACGCCCCAGACGTTATGAGTCTGTTAATTGCAACTGCTGCCAAGGTATTATAAAGCAGTAACGATCAAGTGGGCCCGGCACTAGATACTCATTATCGTTAGGCTCCTTCCGAGCGTCTTTCAGGCAGAAATACTTGCGATTGAAAGATGCGTGGAAATGAACCTAGAAAGAAACTATCAGAAATGTAACATATCGATCCATTCTGATATTCAAGCAGCTATCAAAGCATTGAGCTCCCATGTCATTGACTCAAAGTTGGCATAGGAGTGCCGAAGAAAACTTGATGAATTAGGAAAGAATAACAGGGTCTCTTTAGTCTGTGTTCCTGGCCACTCGGGAATCACAGGAAATGAAGAGGCCAATACACTTGCCAGGAAAAGAGCACAATCGCTCTTTATTGGCCCGGAGCCTATCTGTGGTGTAGGAAAATGCTCCAATAAGAAAGAGTTTCGGAAGAAGGAGGAAACCGAAAGAGAAGCACTCTGGCGGTGCCTTCCCGGGTTGGAACATTCCAAAAAGTTCCTGCGGAACTTTGACAATGCTAGATCCAAAAAATATTTGGACCTCAGTAAAAATAAGCTACATCTCCTCACGGACTTTCTTACAGGACACTGCCGCCTTAGGAAGCATCTAATGAGAATAGGTCTAGAAGAAACTGACGAGTGTAGATTCTGTGGGGAGGAGGATCAAACTCCGGATCACCTAGTTCTGAAATGCCTCGCCATTGCAAGTCAACGCCAGAAATGCTTCGGACAAGAAACTTGTAAGAGTGAGGATATAACCTCGTTGAAGCCGTTCCAAATACTAGAGTTCATTAGAACCCTGGAACTGGAAGGCGAGCTGTAGTAGTAGCGAGAACAGCTCTGATAGGGAGAGGCACAATAAACCTTAGGTTTCAGTGCATTGTAACCCCGTTAAAATCTAATCTACTGATATACTAGTAATTATGTTAGGGACTATGATGCACGTAAAAACTGGTGTTTATATTCACATGAACGTTGGAATTGGGAAGAAACAGCGCTTTATTGATGGCAATAAACTATTCACCAGCTTTGGTAGTGAATTACGTTCGGCACTGCCAACGTTCCATGCATTAGCGGGTTGTGATTTCCCATTACAGTCGAGAGTTTGAATACAGAAGATTAAGATACTGTAATGTTTATAAATTTATTTTTGTAGATTGGTTTCATATATTCATAAATAAAACTATTTCAAATGAAAGCGAGCAGGCAATCATCATCCCTATGATGATTTAGAATTAAACTTCTCGGATAATGATTGCCAAACCTCCGAAGATTAAGCTGGAGTGATGAAAATTAAAACTTTTTTTTGTTCAAAACTTTCACAAATAAATGACACATTTTATATATCATTTATTTAGGAATAACGCTTACCAGTGGTGCAAGTAAAATATATGGAGACAAGATTAAGAGACAAAATAGAATGACAATTACATGAAACACAGAGCGAATTTAGACCAAGGTACAGTACTCAAGATTGTGTCTTCACCATTAGGAATCTAACAGAAAAATTCCTAACACAAGAAATTTACCTATGTTTAATAGAGCTCGAAAAAACATTTGAATACAAATTTCTGAATGTGCCTCTTTCAACATTCATGTAATGAACCTAAAAAATAATCAGTCAGTACAGAATGAGTACTATATTCCAGTGGAAATATTTCATCCTTTACCTTCATCAAGTGAAACATCAATGGGACTCGAATGATAAAAAAATCAATGTATCAGGTGTGATTTTAATTGCAACACCCTATAAGGAAACTAAAAACAAATACACATAAACGTAAATTAGTAGCGACAAAGGAGATTAGCAACAAGGACAGCAATGAAAAAAGTACAGTCTTTCTGCAGAACATGAGAAGGGAGCACAAAAGTTGAGCGACAATGACAATGAATCTGAAAATGACTTTTTTCATGCCAATTGCTCATCAGACCCCGATTGTGCTCCTTCTGACATCAAGAATGAATAAAATGAAATGGAAATGACCTCTGATGAAGCTGCTAATGTAAGCTCAGATGGATGAGATCAGTTGGGTAAAGACGACGAAGAACAAGAGGTTCTTACAAAAACACCTATGGTTTATAAATGTTTTTTGCTAGACACAGGGCAATATTCAGCATTAGCTACATTTATGAAACACCAGGCGGCAATACACAAGAGACCTACTTGCAATAAGTAATTGTTTTGACGATAAAGTAACCACTGTAAACAGGACAGGCAATTTACATGTTTAAATAACTGTAAAAAATCTCTTAACATCGAAGGAAAGTTACCAAGCGCGCGCTCTTATAATACATTCTGTTCATACTTTCGGAAACATGAAAGAAGTCATTTGTCCCTCTCGCCAGGTGTAAGAATTGTTTTTTTACATTGTATATTGTTCAAATTAACTTCCCTATCAGTTTTACATTGAATAGTTTGTCATAAACTTCGCGAAAACTAACATCTTCACGCACCTGTAAGAACAAGTTTGTCCCGCTCGCCAGGTCTAAGAAATGATCTTTCGTTATCTGTTCATCGTTAATTACCTATCCTTTAAATTTCAAGGTGAATACGATTTGACAAGACCGTTGGTAAAATCTACAAGTTTCTAATTACTTTCAGCGCTTGTGTCCCGCTGAACGACCTAGCTATTATGCTGTACACCTTACTCGACTTCTTAAATACCCAATTCTATCAATATGACAATGAATAAGATAATACATTGATTTTGTCTTGGGCTCCCGGTTTATTTGATTCGCCTTTGTTTTGAATTGCTTTAAATATTAGTTATTGACGTTTCTGTTCATTTTTTTCATAGAAAGGAAAGGAAAACTAAAATATAGTTGAATTTTAAATAGATCCAGGTGTAATGAAATATTTTTACTTACGTTTTTTCATTTTATGTGCAATAACAGCTTCTTCGACGGCCGTTTGAAAAGCAGCTTCTACTTTTTTCTTAGTACTAGGACCCGTATCTGCATTATCACCTTCTTGAAATAGAAATGCTCTACCTCTATTCATCCAGTAATAGTTATATGTGCCGAAAAATTTAACAACAAATTCACCGAGACTGTGTTTAGCGTTGAACACATTCTGGGGAACTTCATTGGGAAAAATAATGAGGGCGGGCCACCACTTAAAGTAGCCTAATTTCACCCAAACAACTTCATCATAAAGCGGTAATCTTCCGGATTCGCAGTCTTCGCAGATAAATTTATCGTCGTCTGTTAAATTAACCGTCATACACTCCGTATGGACACTAAAAAAGCAGATTTTTAATAAGAAAACTGGAAGTTGAATTTTTCAATTTATTGTTTAATTGTGATAATAAGTATTTACTGAGGTAAAGTAAAGTTAAAAAAATCATTTTATAAGACGACATATATACTTTGCTAGTTCGGTAATCTCTAGAAAACAATAATTATATTATACTATAGTTTTGTTCTATAAAACAGTTGATCAAGATGTACCGGTTTAAGTCGTACTCGTTAACTGCTGCTCCATTGGGGCGTGAATAAATATAATATTAACTAAATAATGTATAAATATGTGTGAAATATTACATTCTTGTTTCAATTTAAAAAATGTGTTGAGTAAAATTCATGGATGGATATAGAGTAAGAGCCCAGTGCCCCCAGACATAACTTATTTTCTAAAGGACAAATTGTGGGGCTTCAAGTAGTGTATTGAATGCTAGCATACCCGTTAAGTTGGTTAGAGGGGCAATTTACAGGTACCAGGTGAGAAAGGTAAATAAAAATAGGGTTAACTTAAATTCAAATGGTTGATTTTTATACATATTCCTCAAAATATTACAAAATATTATTGAACATTGCCACACACTTTCCGTCGGCCATAACTTCTGCTAGACGCTTTAAAGCTCTCAAAAAAGTATAGTAAGTTTACTTATAATCTAATGTCTGGTTTTTATATATGTTATGTAAGGGACTATCTCAAATATATATTTATTCAACCAGGCCAATCGTAAGGGCCAAACATCCCCCCGACACCAAAAACATTCAACCGCGAGGAGCGCAACGGTACTATATGCTCGTACGTTGGAAATACAAAACCTCTAATATAAGCACATTAAACTCTGAATTGCCCTAAAACGTTTGGCTAGCAGTCGTAAAATTCTTGACATCATTCACAGCTACGGACATTGCATTAACTATTCTGGTGTAGAAGAATTGGAAACAGAAACTACATTTTTCATTAAAAAAATCGATGCTGTGTCATGAAGCTATCAAAAACCTCAAATTTATTCACCGGGCTTGCAAAGTAATTTGCTAGCGTCAGGGTCAGTTGGTGGATTTTTAAAGGGAAAACACTTCAATAGATGTAAAAGGCTGCATCCGTTGATGTCATAGGGCCTTGAAAGTTTACATTTCAGAAAGATCTTAGATATGAATAATATACAAGTTATAGATACAATGATCGAATAAATTACTTGTCTGTAAAATACTCCATTATGATCATTCAAAGTCGGAAATGAAGAACAACAGGAACTATTCAATAATTAAATTATTAACAAACAACAGACTTTCAACGGGGAACAAGGTAAAACAGCGCAGTTTTATTTAATATACATTAATCGTATTCATTACTATTTGACCCTATCGCGAAGAATTCGCATTGGAGATTTTGGTCTATTTAAATTCGTACTACCGAAAATCACGAATCTATTTTTTATCTTCAATCAACCAAATTACGCTCGATGGGCAGTTCGATACGTTTCGAATTTGTTAAATGTTGCCGAAACTGATCCTGACTTGTTTGAAGAATTTCAATCAGTTTTTTTTGGCATTCAAAGCCTTTCTTAAAACTACCTGTTGATTTGGTTCTAGAGCAAACTATAAATATTGATGCAGCCCGGAGACTACTGGTATCATAATATTCTCAAATTCGATCTGAGCACGCCAACTATGCCATGATATCAGATTAACCATATTCAGTTCAGTTTATAAAGATTTGGGTTTTCAAAATGATCAAGATGTTTCAGGAGAGCTAATCCTCAAAATCAATGCTAAGGAGGTGCAAAAATCTATCGAAATTTTTATTTATTCATAAATACATTTGGTGCTTAAGTTCCAAAAGATCTTCTAATTAATATTCCGTCTCAACATCGAAAAGAATGGTGAAGTTAAATGTAAAACGTTTATTACAGAATTCGAATCAGAGATTAGCAGGTTTGAGAATAGCATAGAAAAACACCATTAGAAAACTCTGGACTATTCTAAAAAAAGAAAAATAGGTGGGAAAGTTCAGGAAATAAGGATTCAAAGAGATCTATTTGGGAATTCTAGGAATATATATTGATCATAAAGTCGATATTGCCAAAATTTTGTCATATCTGATAATCCCAGTGCCATTATCGATGGTGGCATCTGCAAAGCTCAAAAGTCAGTTTTAATGAAATCTTTAGAAAAAGACGTTTACGATTCACCTTGTCATACCGACATTTTATTAATTGAAGGTTTTTTGGCTACATACAATGAGAAAGATCCCAAAAACTTTTGAAGCTATTTCAAAGAAGGTGGTTGAAATTGTCACACAATTTAAAGCTTCCTTTTTAACCAATACTAATTCCTTCTATAAATACTTCTACTTGATTTCAATATTACCGGAGCAGATTAAGTTAGACCATCCGACTTCATGAAGTTGTTGAAGAATATCAACATTAAACAGGCTCTTGTTGATTTTTTTATTCAACACTTGGCGTCAGATGAAGTGGTACCCATTCATTGGCAGTAAAAGAGTTTTTATTAATTTTAAACAATGACATTCTTACATGGTTCAAAACAATAAAGTTGTATTAAGTGTAGACAAAGATTTTCATGCCCAGAGCAAGAAGAGGCGGACACGAAAATTATTTTCCATATTTGTAATAATGATACTCGCAACAATAATGGATATGGAAATAAACAAAGATATGTAGACTTATCGAAGATTTACGAGTACTTAGGACCGACATTGTGTAGGATATTGCCCGGATTTCATGCTCTCACTGGATGTGATTATAATCCTGCTTTCTTCACGAAATGAAAACAAAGACCATTCAATATATTAAAAAAGAAATTTGATCAAGCATTTACAGAATTAGGCGAGCCAGATACATTTATGAATCGAGATGTACAAGAAATTATATTCAGCAAAATACAAAATTTCGACTGCAACATTTACAACGTTACTGAAACAGTTGAAGTAATTCAGACACAAGAATTTAAAAAACTTTGATGAGAGCAATCTAACACCATGGAAAACTGAGCTTCTCCAACAATTTCTCCAAGAAAATTACATTTCTAATATTTGGAATAATGCTCACAAAAACCAACCGACCATTTTTACTCCAGAGAAATATGGGTGAACATTGGAAGGCAACCAGTGCCAGTTTCACTTCATCAGTCTGATGATGACCAATTACCGGGTTTTGTCAGTGAATAGCTTTAGCAAAATACAGGTATTTTACATTGACAATCCCATTCATGTATAATAATTCCCATTTGTGAATACAAAAATCGTAGTTTGCTGTCGGCTAAATAGGAAGGAAGAGAGTTTGCAAGTGGATAAAAATATCGGATAAATTACGTTACCATAGCAACCCTAGCATTTAGGTACTGTCTGTTTACCAAGCAATGCACGTCAATTTGACAATTATAAATGTCAAAAACAGAATGAATTAAACAGCATATAACAATTCCAAAAAGTATGTCTAAACATTATGTTTCTACTCATTGTTCATTTAGTTTGTTAAATAAAGTTTAATTGAATTGAGTTTTTTATTCATGGGATTGTCTTACCAAATACCACGCGAGCTCAGATTTAGCAGGATATTTTTTCCGGTGGTTTTCTCATACTACTAAGTATTCGAAAACAACCACAAAAAATATCCGGCTAAATCTGAGCTCTTGTGGTATTACCCCCGACTATTTATTCCAGCAAGCTAGTTTTAAGACCCTGGAAAACATGGCCGAAGAGGAAACAGAGACTCATCAAGTACCTGAACAAATAGCCTCTTGGAATATTTAAGGCCCTACAACCAAACTTGCAGCACAAAAAGACGGCCACAGCTGTCCCACATCAAAGGGTTGTGGCCGATAACATAGACATAATTATAATCCAAGAACCTTGGATAAACAAAGGGAAGATACTGGGGCTAAATATTATGGTAATGGGACTGATAATGGGAACTAATTGTACTAAAGAACTTGTATCTGTTACAGATCTAAATATAACTTGATGCCAATCATGGAACTTTGTACGGGTGACATGGTAGCAGCAAAGATTAAACTTGAAAAAGATGGGGACAATAATAGTGTCTCTTTATTTTCCCATCGACTCAGAAGAACCGTTACCATGGAGAACCTGATGGACTACGCTAGAAGATACAAACTTGATGTTGTTGTAGGAGCTGATACCAACGCACACCACTTCAGTTGGGACAGCAAGGACAACAACACTAGAGCTAAGAAACGATTTGACTATTTATGTACTTCTGAACTTGATATTTCGAATGTGGGTAACACGCCATTTAGAACATTGAGAGGGGAATCATTAATAGATGTAACTCTCTGCATTCTACGAGTCGGGGAGATGATAAGGCATTGGCATGTATCGGATGAACTGTTTCTGTCTGACCATACCCATAAACACTTCGAAATAGTTGTAGAAAAATCGGTATTAGAACATACAGGGATCCTAAGAGTACCGATTGGGTATCTTACAAAGAGGACCTGCTTTCTAAAATCCGCACACACCTAGGAAGACTTACAACTGCCGAGGAGTTAGAAGGAACAGCTGCATGGTTGCAACAGACCATAGTGCCTTCATATCACAATAACTGTCCGATAAGGGAGAGTCCCTCTTCCAGACAAGCCGTCTGGTGGAATAAAGAGTTGACAACACTAAGGAAAGAAACAAGACGTCTTTTAAACAAAGCGAAAAAACGGGCAACTGGAGAGCATATAAGACTAAGCTAGGTGTGTATGATGAAAAAATAAAAGATTCAAAGAAGAGATCCTGGAGGGAATTCTGTGAGGACATACAAGGTGTTCCTGACAGGGTCAGAATTAACAGGATTCTCAAAAGGGACACATCTAATAAAGTAGGCTTTATCCAGTTGCCGAACAGAGAGTACACAAATACTGAGGAGGAAGCTTCAGAGTACCTCCTTAGTGTGCACTTTCCAGGCTCGCCAAAGATAGATTCAAACTACGATAATGGGCCGGTAGCCAAAACAAGGGCTACCAAAGAGGACTGGAAAATAACAAATGAGATTTTCAGACCCCATCTTGTTAGATGGGTTGTAAATTAATTTGACACTTACAAAACTTCAGGACGAGATGGCATATTTCCCAAGCTTTTGCAAGTGGGAATTGACATCATCATGGGCCCTTTAGTTCTGATGTTACGCAGTAGCTATGCTTTAGAGAGAGTATATACCAATTGCATGGAGAGTCAAGGGTGGTGTTTATTCCCAAACCAGGGAAAGAAACATACATCCAGGCCAAATCCTAGAGACCAATCAGTCTGACATCATTCATGGTGAAGACCATGGAAAAAGTGATACAACTGCATCTGCAAGAAGGAGTGCTTAAGAGCATCCCTCTACACAGACTACAATGGGCCTATCAGGCAGGGAAATCAGGAGAAGCTGTCCTGTATAATTTGGTCTCGGGCCTTGAAAAGAGTCTGAACCAAAAAGAAATAGCCCTTGCAGCATTTTTATACATCGAAGGTGCTTTTGATAACATAACGATGTCATCAATAAACAAATCCCTCGAAAAAAAGGGTTAAACAATACCACATGCAGATGGATAAGATCCATGCTTGAGCATAGGAGAATATCGGCACACATGCATGATACAACGTACACCGTCAGGACAACTAAAGGGTGTACTCAAGGTGGAGTACTTTCCCCACTATTGTGGAATTTACTTGTGGATGACTTGATCTGCAGGCCAAATGAATAAGGCATATGGACACAGGGCTTCGCGGACGACCTAGTGATTGTCACCAAGGGGAAATTACCGGAGACAGTCGCGAATGTCTTACAAGAAGCACTGCGAATCGTGGAAGACTGGTGTCTTAAAGAGGAATTTACACTATTTGTTGGAGGTAAACAAATACATTTTTCAGTAAAAAATAGTTATGATACAAGGTGTAGAGCAGCTGCTTTGCAATACAATTTGAAGGAGGAGTTTTATAATTTGGTTCATAAGCTATTAAGAGTATTGGATACTATGAAATTTGTTATAAACAGAACAAAGAGGTTGCATAACCTTAAGCGTAGACAGCTGTTCCCAAGAAAGAAAATTAAACTTTCATCAGTACTCGCTGATACTGATTACTGTATCCAGGAATTAGAGATAGGGGATAAAGAAATTATGAAGAAACGAAAACAAACATTTTTAGCCCATATGACGAAAACTACGGAAGAAATTAAATAGTAATTATTATTATCAAATACAAGGCCAGCTTGCAATAACCAAAGCTAAGTATAGTTATTTTATTGTTTGGACACCGCTGGGTATGTCTGTCCAGAACAATTCTGGCATAACATGCTTTCTAAGTTGCAGACATTTTATCGGACAATATGCTTCCCGATATTCTTAAAAAATAAAAGAAATAATAAAACGACACCGTGTCATCGTGTATATTTTTATCTTGTTTAACTAATTTTGTAATTTCGTTTATTTCTTCTGCTGGCTCTGTTATTTAACATATAAATTTCGTTTCTATTGACTAGCCAATATTTTATGTTTTGAACAGATTGTGCTAATTACATCTTGAAAAATGTCATGTGGAAATTCAATTTCATGTAGAAAATCATGTGGAAGTAACTTCCAGGGTCAATGTACAATTTCTTGCGTATTGTTTAATTAGGAATTCGTAATTTCTAGTATGCATCCTACATAATTTTTGTATATCCTGTATAAAATAATGTCACGTTCTATAATTTTTATAAATATTCTACGGAAAATAATATCTAATAAATAAGAATTTGTATCTTGTTTTATCACCTTATATTTTTTTGAATCATGCAGAAACTAATATGTAATTCAGAATTCGTAACTTCTGCATCGCTTTGTATAATTTTTGTATATTGTGGAGAGAAGGATAAATAAAAATATTTATTTATGTAAATTTGAATATGTAATTTCTTGTATCAACCTGTGTAATTCTTGTAGAGTCAATCGGAAATCCTACCGCTCCAATAAAATTGAAGTACTATTGAAATACCTTTGTACGCGAATATACCATCTAACGAATTCAACAAGAAATCTTTTGCCCCACTCTACCAAATATAATACCGTACTGACCGTCTTAGAAAACATCGATTCGCTCTCCATCTCTTTTAGTCGCGCACGGTATATGGAAGTCCTTGTCTGACACTGAGCCTGCAGTGTGTTTCGAATAAAATTCGAGCTTCCCCTTAAGCACCCGAGGTGGATGGATGTCATTCATTTGTATCACTAGAGGCACTGATAGTATCAAGGCAAACGTCTCCTCGTCAATTGCGTCAACAATATTAGTGACATTCGAACATTAGTTCTCTTGGCAATTTATACAAATCACTAAGCAATACCTTTCTACATCCGCATTTGCAAGCAATTGATCTGAGCCATTCTTCCAGACCTGGTTTCAGTGACATTTGTATCGGCTCCAATCCACGAGGGGTGCGACGCCAGTTCAACTCCTCGGGTTCCAGGTAATTATCAAAAGTGGCTAAAACCGTCTCGGAGATAGCTATAGTGAGGACGAGAGGGGGTGGAGGGGAAAGATGGATTCATTTCAGTTTTTTTCTCCAAATTAAATTCTCTATACGTCCGTATATAATTTTTCCTCAGCGAGCGTCTATAAAAATAGCTTAGGTTCCTTATTAATGCAAGCTACAAAACGACACTGGCGCGGATTTCGCTCGTTAAAGTAAGTTATAACTCCGAAAGTATTGGTAGTAGAGAAAAAAAATATTAGACAAAAGTTGTTCGCAATTAAAATATCTACAACTTTGATAATCGTAAATTTTTTATAAAAGTGAACGGTTGAGGAGCAAATGGCGAAAAACAAAAATAGAGAGTAAAAAAATTCCATTTCGGAAATTATAACTTGAAAAATATTGATGTTAAAAAAATTAGCAAATTTAATTTGAAACAGAAAATGTCTACAATTTTTTGCCTAACACTAACCATTCACCAGATATCGAATTAATCGCGTATTTAGCTGACATTCGCAAATTGAAATTTATGCTCAGAATGTAACCCCTATCGATCCATAACAATTCCCAAACTACATAATTTGTAGTATATTAAGT
This sequence comes from Galeruca laticollis, assembly GCA_963921935.1. Lineage (NCBI taxonomy): Eukaryota > Metazoa > Arthropoda > Insecta > Coleoptera > Chrysomelidae > Galeruca > Galeruca laticollis. Next base: position 109,432,541 of record OY998175.1, on the reverse strand, counting down.
ATTAAGAATGGTAAGGGTTGTTTACCGGTCGACAGCAATGTTTGGAGGCTGAGTGTAGCGAAGCCTCCAATTTTGCTGGAGACTGGTAAAACCCTTAACGTTTGGGATGCTTATACCATTTTTTGCGCGATCGTATTAAATATATTTCAAATAAGATAATTAAAATTTCTTCGAAATGAACGAAAAGTGAAATTTATACTTCTTGATCAGTTTAAAATATATTTGCATTTTGGTATAAAGTAGGCGGTTGCCAACTTGCCAATGATATAATTTAATAATCGTTGGGCAGTTGCTAAGTGTTTCCAAGATATTATTTATCAACAAACAAATGCATTTACTGTGAAACTTTAGATTATATTTTAAAGTCTATACTTTGAACTTGAATTTTCGATTAATTTACTAATGAAGTAGAAAAAGCGTGGCAAATAGGATGTGAAGCAATAATCCCAGAAAAATCCAGGAATCACTATGAAAAAGTGTACAAAATGTTTAAGAATTGGTGTGAGGAGAAGAATGGTGCCATTATTAATGAAAAATTGTTGTCGGCATATTTTGTTCGGCGAAATGAGACATTGAAATCGCCTGGTAGTCTTTGGGCAGAATATTCTATGTTGAAAAGCACTATTTTTTTTAAAGACGCTATCGATATTTCAACATTTCATACTTTGATTGCCTATCTAAAGAGGAAAAATGTTGGACAAAGACCTAAGAAAGCTGCTGTGTTTACCAAAAAGCAGATTAAAAGCTTTTTAAATGAAGCTCCCTATGACCCATTTCTAATCCTAAAGGTATCTATTTTATATTATTAGAATTATGACAACAAAAATTAAATAAATTTGTAATTTTAGATAGGATTGATGTTGGGAATAGCTGACGCATGCAGAAGGGAGGGATTGTACAACATGATGATAGATAATATAGAAGATCATCAAGAATACATAATTATTAAGATTCCAAATATGAAAAATAATGTACAACGGACTTTTACACTAACCAACAAGGTAGATGAAGAAATCCACTACCTCGAAATATTTAAGAAATATGTTTCACTCCGACCACCTCATGCCAAATATAAAAATTTACTTTTAAATTATGGTAACGCAAAATGCACTACACAGGTAGTAGGAAAAGGGACGATTGGAAGCTGGCCAACAAAAATTGCTAAATATTTGAAATTAGAGAGCCCTGATAGTTATACTGGTCATTCTTTTAGAAGGACCTCGGCGACACTGTTGGCCAATAAAGGTGTAGATATCTTAGGTCTTAAGAGGGGGTGGAGATCTTCCACACTAGCAGAGAGCTATGTGGAAGATTCTCTGGAAAATAAAATTGAACTTGCAGAGAAAATTTTACACGATGGTGCCTCGTCAGTTTCTCCTTCAGTTACGCTGAGTAATACGAATATGAATACCCTCGATACCAACATGGCCGGTACAAGCGGTATTAAAATTAGCCAATGTACCAATTGTACATTTACTTTTAATGTTTTTGATTTTTTTGTCCTTTCTGTGAAATTGTTTTTATGCTAATTTATTACTTTTTATATTGTTCTGTTCCGTTCTGTTCATTAAAAAATATAAATCTTCTTATTTTTTTTGTTCCTTTTGTGTAATGAATGAAGTAATATATTATTTAGGAAGACTTAAATGTATGTAGGGCTAAGACGTCGGTAAGTAATCTACTTACCGACGTCTGAACGGTAAGTAAATCACTTATCGATGTGTTGGACTTAGAAACCAGTAAACACAATCTACCATCCTGACAACCCCTGCTGTAAATAAACAAAAAAGATCGATCGCGCAAAAATGTTTATTTAACCCATTTTGAGCAGTAATTTGAGAGGACTAATATATAATGGCTACCAGACGTAAATGTACTGAAATACTTGAAAATATGAATTCTTCTTACCTAGTTGGACAAGTCTCGCAACAAATCAATTTACCACCTTCATTGCACAAAAGACACCAAGTAGTGTTAATAGTATACGGTTTGGTGTATTTATTTCTATGTCTTGGACAAATAATTTGTGTTGAAGTTATTATTTCTGTTCCAGCTGGAACGCACAAATTAGTAGAATGATAACTCGCTGGACAACAAAGACATTTGACAATTTTATCCCACGAACATCTGGATAAGGCAGCACGGGGGTCATCTGAAGCACAAGTATGACATACATGTTGTGGACATACGAAACTGTCAACTTCTTCTTGAGAATATCTGTTTTTAGTAGTTTGTATCACAGACCATTGAGTTTGGGGCCACAATTTTAAACATTCGGGATGGTAGAATCGAGCACATTGGTACAATGAACACTTTTGTCGTATATGGGATCCTTTTTTAGACATGGTTTCATTACAGATAAAACAATAAGGATCTACGTCGTTTGCACAAAATCCGCATTTGAAATTTTTCGGATTGATATTTCTGTAAGTATCAGAGTTTTCAGAAACGTCAGATTGTTTACTTTGTCCACTTGAACTGCTTCTTAAACTCTCCGAATCAACATTGTCGCTTTCAGTGGTGACATTTTTTGATTTTCTATGTCCATTGAACGTTTTGGTTTTTACTGGTTCATTTGGAAAATCTTTATTGTCTGTAGAAGATTGCCTGGACAACGGAGAATCAGCAGTTATATGTTTTACTAAAGAATTTCTTTGTTTAGATTGATTTTTTATTTCTTTTTTAGATGCGTTATTCTTAATAGCAACGTCACTAGAATACTCAGAATCTGCTGTTACATGTTTGATCAGTGAATCAGTTTCACTTTTAACAATGTTTTCACCTGAATATTTTTTAATATTTGATATACTGTCATTATGACCAACCAGTGGGACTGAATCGGCAGTAACATGGTCAATGGGTTTCAGCATACTATCCAATTCTTTATCTAATTCAATATTTTGTTGCGGAGATCTTTGAACACCAGCAGAAAACAGATCTTGGCATTTCGCAGAAAAACTACCACATACTAGGGACTTATTGGTTGTTGATTTTTCTTCCGATGGAGATTCATTGAGCACCTCGGCATATGTTGTCGATTCGAATTTTTTCATTATCTCTTTCATTTTGAAGTCTATTCTTTCGCCTAATGTCATATTCTCAAAATCTGGAGGAAATGTTTTTCTAGGCGGAGTGTTATATACATTTGAAGGTATTGTTACTATTTGAACATGGTTATTGTCAACCTCCAATTGATTACCTGAAAATTTAATTGAGGATAAAAACCAGATATTCCAGATAAATGTAAGAATGTCATTCATTCATTAATAATAATATAAAATAAAGCTGCAACTTAGATTTAAATACATTACGTAATGTTTTACCTGGGAAAAGCCACATTAGTTTGATCATTTATCTGCCAGGGCGTTTACAAAAAAACTGGTCTCATAAAATTAATTATAATTTTTAATCTACCAATTATTTTCAAATAATTCACTAAATTTGATCAATTTCAAAAATGAGCCTTAAACGGACATCAATGCAATACATACACTGGTTGAAACTCACCAAAAAGTGATCAAAAATTCTCTAATTCATATATATATATATATATATATATATATATATATATATATATTTTGGTTACTTTCTTGGATTAAAGGTCAAATATACTTAAAAAACATTTAATAACGACGTACGTTTCGACTTATGAAGTCATCTTCTGGTTAATAAAATAATCTAAAATTATTACATGTATAAATTAAAATTCTGTCAATATTTATAAAATCAAATTACACGAAAACAATATAAATTATTACCTTTCTTTCATTATTTCAGATATCACATGAAAGACAAAACAATTTCTGAACAGGTACATATTTATCACGCATTGCTTGGACATTGAACTGAATACAAATTGGTCTCTCTATAGATTAGTTGTAATTTTTTTATCATAATTAATATTTTTCCTTTTTATACTTTATCGTTAGTACGGACAAATTATGATTTTAATGCTGTTAAATTTTATAGCAAAGTGCAAGAGATCAGAGCTAATATCATTCTCTCAAAATACCATCATAGATGATGTTTAAATTGCTAATATCGCTTCTATTATTTATGCTATTAGGATCTTTTTTAATGTTAATCATTTCTAAAAACGTTCTAACTTTTTCATTTTTTTCCCTGGCCATATATATATATATATATATATATATATATATATATATATATATATATATATATATATATATATATATATATATATATATATATGTTTGGAGAGGTTTCCGCGGTTAGAGTTTCACGGATTGACCCTACCACATACCTGGAAAAGACAACAAAACTTGCATCAATAAGTCCCAACTTCCTTCCGGCATAAAAGCTAAGCTCATCCCACGAGAAAAATCATCCCGCATTCCTCGAATATACGATCTTCCAAAAATCCACAAACCCGGTCTTCCACTACGACCCATTGTCAGTGCATTTAACTACCCCACCCAACTCTTGGTTAAACATCTAGCTGAAACCCTTCAACCAGTTGCTGAGCGGTCTCAATCCTATGTCAAAAATTCTCGCCATTTCATTGAATACTCAAAGGATTTGATTTTTCATCCACAGATATCCTTGTCAGCTTTGAAATTGTCTCCTTATTTACCAACATCCCTATCGATAAAACTTTGTCTATCTTAGATACTAAACGCCACATCACCTCAGATTGTCTTTCCCCAATCAAACACTGTTTGCCCAACACCTACTTCATATTCCAAGGTAATTTCTACAGACAGCTGAAAGGTGCCCCTAACTCTCCAACATTTTCATGGAACATTTCGAAAATTTACCACTATCTTCCTCTCCCCTCCGACCAAGCTGTTGGTTACAATATGTTGATGCCACTTTCGTCATTTGACCCCATGGAAGAGATACTTTGAATTCACGATGGAAGTGGAAAATAACTAATCACTAACATTTCTTGATGTCACGATAAAAAAACTTTCGCTAAATGGTTTCTCACACTCCATCTATCGTAAACCCACTCACACCAATGCCCATTCCCATCACCCTCCGGCTCAACTTAATTCTGTCATCAACACACTCGTATCCTGATCCATCTCTGTCTGACAAGTCCAATCGACCATCAGAAATCAATTTTCTTAAACAAACTCTAATTCAAAATGGTTTCAAATAATCCCAAATCAACAACTCCCACTCCATCACCTTCCACCATTGACTTAAGATAGTCATTTAAAAATATTCCTTCCTTACATTAATGGAGTGGCAGACAGAAACTGTAAAATCTTCAAACCCCATGGTATTCGAACAATCTTCAAACCCCAACAGAAAATCTCCCACCTAATCAGATCTGTCAAGGATAAAACTCCCAATGAACAGCAAGGAGTATATGAAATCCCTTGCTTATATTGTCCCCGCACCTACATAGGTCAGACCAACCGACGTTAGAGCAAAAGAACACTGTCTGTCAGAAATTCCGATCCTTCTTCCATCTTGGCCCAACATCATGTCCAAACAGTGCACACAATCAATTTCGATAAAACCATAACTATCGCCCCAGCTCACTCCTTTAAGTCCAGAATAATTCGAGAAGCTATCAAAATAGAAAAACGTTCAAACTGTTCAATACCAGGGACGACAGCCAGAGATTTCCATCAACCTGGAAACATCTTCTCAACCCGCCCCATTCCGATACCACCTCACCGCCTTCCACCATGGTCTGCGCTAAGAATAACAATTACCCTCCTAAAATATCGCGGGATAACGAACGTCCTATATCTGTTACCACTCCCGCCAGCAGCCCACGCGTCACAAAGACCATACCCGCCAATAGGTCCCCCACAAATACACGGTCCAGACAACTTATCGGTCAGTCGGCTTCAAGCCCGTAGTGGGTGTTAGTGTTTTACCGTGTTTTAACTGGTAGGCATTTTTTTACTATTTTTATTTTATTTTTATTGTGATGTCCTTTTTAGGTGAAATTCCAAAGAGTAGGCAGATTGAGGCCTTGGAATTAGCCGAAGGGGGTGATTCGTTGCGTAGAGTAGGCAGATTGAGCCTACGGAATTGGATCACTTCCTAGATTAATGAACAAATAACCTAACCCCCTCCCTCTTGATAATGGCTTCAAAGTGGAAGCCGAAACATCGAGAAATTACAAATTTCCAACGCGGTTCAACCCGTGAACCTAGTTCATTTCTTCATATATATATATATATATATATATATATATTGGAGGAATGTTCTTGAACCATTATTATATTATTTTTTTGAAGTATTTTTCTTGGGAAAGGTTCAGATTAAAACTCTTGTATGTTAACTTAACGTCAAGTTAACATACAAGAGTTTTAATCTGAACCTTTCCCAAGAAAAATACTTCAAAAAAAAAAATATATATATATATATATATATATATATATATATATATATATATATATATATATATATATATATATTATCATTTTTGGAGTTTTCTTGGGTTTAGGTTTATTGGAAAAAATACGACTATTTTATATCGTTTCGCCTATCATGGTAGAAATTATATACATAAAAAAGGAACATCATATAGTTAATGATAAGACATAAATCATTTAAGCCATATCCAAATAATAGTAGAACTTTTGCTCTTTCCATTCCTTATTTTATCGTAAAAATGTCAATATCGAGGTACGTACCACAATAAAACTTTTTAGATTTTAGAATAAAAAGGATCAGGACAAATAAATTTAACAAATAATCACAATTTATATTACTCAGTGGTAAAAGTAGAACAAAGAGCAAAATAGTGAGTTGGAATAATTTTAACAGAGGAAATAAACAAAAAGGTAATAAATATGAAGGATATAAATTCAAGAATACTAGTTCTAAGTATACGACTAAAGGAAATATTGAATATAATACAAATATATGCACCGGTTGAAGGAACGGGAGAGGTTTCAGAATTTTACATACAATTACAGGAAGTAGTGGATGATATAAGAGAGCAAAACGAAAATATAATCATTATGGGGGATTGGAACGCAAGAGTTGGTAAAGATTACAATCGAGGAATGGGTTGTATGGAAGTTTATGGTGAGGAAACAACGAACAGAAATGGTCTTAAGATGATAGGTTTTTGTCAAAATAACGATTTAATAATAGGAAATACGATGTGGAAACAAAAACTAGAGGATAAATATACTTTTGTAGCGGAAGAAAGAAATGGAAAAAGTTTAATTGATTACATAGTTTATACACAAAACCTATCAAATATGGTGAAAAAAGTAGAGACAAAAAAAAGAGGCTGAGTTGAGTACAAACCATAGATTAGTAGTAGCGGAATATGAAGAAAAAATAATGAAGACAGAAGAAGTAAGATTCAGTAGAATTGCAATAAGTAAATTAAGAAACACAGAAAAAAAATCTAAATATCAGGAAGAAACTGACAGGGAATTCGAAAAATTGATAAATGAAAACAACGAATGGACACTCGAAAAACGGTGGACAGTATTCAAACAAATATTACTTGAAAAAGCAGAGGATATATGTGGAAGAAATAAATTCCACAGACATTTAAAGAGGACTAACTGGTGGAACAAAGAAATACAAACATTAGTAAAAGAAAAGAAAACCTCATGGAAAAAATACCTCCAAACAAAAACACAGAAAGATAAGGAAATATATAACGGAAAAAGAAACATCGTCAAGTAAGAGGTTAAGAAAGCGAAAAGGGACTCATGGAAAGAATTTGGAAGGGAGATGTCAGAGACACATGCATCAGATAATAGAAAATTTTGGACAACAATAAAAAAGACTACGAGGAAGTAAAGGAAAAGATATAAGAGCAATAAAAAATAAAAATAACGAATTGGAGACCGAAATAAATCAAATAATAAAGACTTGGAAAGAACACTACGAAGACAAATTTAGTGATATGTTGAAGAAGATAACAATGAAGATAGCGGTGGAGGAATGGAATGAACATGAATACCATGCAATCCAAAGAGAAGAAATGGATGTGGCTATAAATAAACTTAAAATAGGAAAAGCCAGTGGGGAGGATGAAGTAGCGCCAGAGCTGATAAAATGGTTAGGAGAAAAAGTAAAAGACTGGCTGTTTCTCATATGCAGGGAAGCATGGGATACTCAAAAAATCCCCAAAGACTGGGAAAATAACCTTATACTGCCAATACATAAAAAAGGGGATCAGACACTGTGCAATAATTATAGACCAATATGCTTAGCCCAAACCAGTTTCAAAATCTACACGAGAATAATAAAGATCCGATTAAGACGTTATGTAGAAGCAAGATTAGAAGAGGAACAAGCAGCTTTTAGACAGGACGACAAGCAAATGATAATGATATATATATATATATATATATATATATATATATATATATATTTAAAAGGCTAATTGATAATACAATAGAAGCGGGAGAAGAAATGTATTTAACATTTATTGACTTGAAGGCAGCTTTTGACACAGTGGAAAGAGAAAAAATTTGGGAGGTATTGGAAGATTTAGAAGTACCGAAAGCTCTAATTAATACAATTAAAAGCACAAACGAGACAGTCAAATTAAGAGTGCAGATAGGAGGTCAAAGATAGGAAGAGTTTCTAATGAAAAAAGGTATAAAACAAGGCGATAGCTTAAGCCCTCTGTTGTTTGTCATTATAATGGACAAACTAGTGAAGGAAATAAAAAGACAAGGAGGAAATCTGGACATGATAATAGGGTACAGAAACATGGTGCCGGTCAGATTAAGTAATTTACTGTATGCAGACGATATTGTACTTATAGTAAAATCAAAAAATAAAATGCAGAAACTAATCAACTTATTGGCAAGAGAAATAGAAAATATGAAAATGACAAGAAATACAGAAAATACCAAAGTAATGATAGTAAATGAAAAACAGCGAGAGGGGAGTAACTGCAAGGAATTGAAATGTAATTACAAAACATTAGAAAGAGTAACAACTTATAATTATCTAGGAAGTATCATAACAGAAGAAGGGAAAATAGATGTAGAACTTAATAACAGAGCAAATAAATCAACAAGATTATATTATTCCTTAAATCGAACAATATTAAGCCATAAACACATTGATATGGACACAAAGCTGGAAATCTACAACAAAATTACAGTCCCAACTATAACTTATGCTAGTGAGAACTGGGTAATGCAGAAAAAACAGGAAACAAAAATAAATGCAATGAAAATGAAATATTTAAAGAAAATAGCAGGTAAAACAAAATGGGATAAAGTAAGGTACGAAGAAATCAGAAGCATAACTAATCAAGAACCAATAATATCAAAGATTAAAAAGAAACAATTAAACTGGTATGGCCACCTAGTAAGAATGAAGCAAGATAGAATTGCGAGAAAAGTTATGGAAATAGAAATATCAAGAAAAAGACAAAGAGGAAGACCCAGGAGGAAATGGATAGATCAGATTGAAGAAATTGGAAAAAGCAAGGGAAAAACATTAGGAGAGATGAAGGCATTGGCCAGGGACAGAAAAGAGTGGAAAAAATGGGTACATGAAGAACTCCAATCCGACGCCTGAAAAGGCATAAGGATAAGAAAGAGAAAGAAAGAAAGATATTACAAATTTTTTTCGTGCATGTGAATTAGAAAACTTTTTAATTGTTAATGTCTTCATTGTAAACCATCATATTTCAATTTAATTTCTTTTACTCGTAGGTACTGTTGAATGTAATAATAGTTATTTGTAAAACAAGTGTCACAATTACTCGTTTTGTAGTACGAGTGAAGTTTGCGCAACTGACCGCTTCGCGGTTCGTTGCGCAAATCACAAGTACTACAGAAAGTCATTGTGGCACAAGTTTTACACAATATTTCTTATAATTGAGATTTATTTAAAATTTTAAATAAAATAGAATTACATAATAATCCCCGTTTTTAAACTAGGAGTAGTGGTTTGAATTCAAGTTGGCAATTCTGTAGATTCCTGATTGGTCAGATCACAGGTGATTTTATTCAGCACTTCTGACTTTTGACATATTATAACCGAATAATTGTGTAAATTGTAAAGAAACTATCATTTAAGCAAACAGAGGATAATTATTTGTTTAAAAAAGAGCTTCTTCGTATATGCTCTTGCAATCTATTTATATTATATCATGAACAGACTTATTTCTGTTATACATCTTCACATAGATATCTGGTGATTTATCTCAAAAATCGAACGTGATGTATACCTATATAACAATTGACAAATCATTGATAAATAAACGTTAGCGTATTTTATTCATCAATATTTTTAATATATAAATCATTCTTATTTACCTTTAAGAACTTTTAATATAATAATTTGCTAGCTAGAACAATGCTAGTCATTTTATTTATAATTTGTGTCAAGGTTAAAGTCAAATGTCAAATAAAAATATAACTAAATACAATAACCAACTGTACACTAAAAATTACAAAAAGAGTGTTCAAAGAGCTTCATTGTGACACTGTAAACAATGTTATAATGAAGTCTCTTTTATACGCGAATTATAAAAAACATTTTGAAAAGGCCTACTATGATAGGCGAAACGTTATAAAATAGTGGTTTTTTTTCCAATAAACCTAAGCCCAAGAAAACTTCAAAAATGATAATACAGGGTGTCCCAAATAAGAGTGACTGATTTTAAACATAAATGCACAGCTTATTAATTGCTCCAAAGAGATGGGGTTTTCACTAGTTTATCAAAGAGATTTTTTTTAGGCTTGGCTGGCATTTCATCTTATCAACAGGGTGTTTTACTAATGTTGGTCAAATTCACAGGGGAAAATATGTATTATTTTAAATGGAACACTCTATAATTTTTAATCTCATTCGAAAGAACAATCATTCTCCTTTCCAAAAATGTATAGTTTTCTATCTTTTGTTTCATTAACAACAAAGATAATCGAGGTTTCATGTAGTAGTACATTTTTAATTAGTAGTTTTCTATGAACGTATTTTGATGCCTAAAATCAACTCATGCTGGGACTGTTTGACGCATAACAAAATCATTTAAGTCGGTTTCATGTAGTATGCATTTTTAACTATGTAAATAATTGCCAACAAATCTGACAAACAGTTTATTTAGTAAGAAAACATGATAACATTATTCAATACATATAAAGAACGAAGAACAAAAAAGTTACAATAAATGCTGCATATGCCTACCCTCTAAGTTTATGCATAACTGTAAGCGAAATTTTAAATTTTCAAATGAATTTTCTAACTTTTCTTGCAGAATGTTTTCAATAATGTTCCTGATATTATTTTTTAGTTCTGCTAAATTGTTAGGCTTAGGATTGTAGCACCTATCCTTCACATATCCCCAGAGAAAAAAATCTGGGACAGTTAATTCAATCGGTCCAGCTCGACCTATCCACTTATCATTAAGAAGCATTTTTAAGGAATATCGTGCTATTAACGAATAATGTGGTGGTGTACCGTCTTGTTGATAGTAAACGTCGTCGCTAATTCCATCTTGAACTAGTTGCGGATAAAAAAAGTTTCCAACATATCCGTGTAATTAGTACCCGTCACTGTTGGTTCCGAAAAGAAAAAAGGACCATAGATTTTTCGCCGAGATAATGCACACCAAACGTTTACTTTTGGACTATCTCTCTGAAATTCATTAAAAGAAATTGTTTTTTGAGAACCCCATATTCTAAAATTATGTTTGTGACACATGCCATTAATGTGAAACGTTGCTTCATCAGACATAATTAATAATGAATTGGGTTCGTTTCTTAATAAGTCAAGTAAAGTCTCATTGACCATTACTCGTTTTTCATAATATGACTCGTACAATTTTTGATAAGTATGAATTTTGTATGGAGTTAGTTTTAAATTTTTTAGACATCTTTGAACGTCACTCTTGCTGAGCTCTAAAATTCCAGCAATTTTTCTAATTGAAATTTTATTAGTGTTTTTAAATGAAACTCAAGGTCTCTAGTTAATTCCACAATATAATACAAATTATTGAAAATTCTAAAAAATTGACAATTGTTTCGATAAATCAACATCATCGTCAGAATGACAGAAGTTACATTTCATTTTATGCCTACCTGATGTTTAGTAGTTAATTTTGGCTAGACCAAGAAGTAACCTAACTTGTGATTGGCTTAATATATGTTTATAGAAAAAAGAAGAAGATGTGATATTACAAATATTGAAGCTTAGATATTATTAGCCCTATGGTGATATCCTGGATATCATTTTTCAATTAAGATCAGTATAACTGTGCAATGATATAGAAAACCAGGAAAACTATATCTGCTGATCTTCACAATTATCACTTAAGAAGACAGTTTATTAGTGGAGAATTCCCTAGATTTAACTGTTCATTGACAACTTCATATTGTGGGTTTCTTAAATGTCTTCTAATTTCCAGTTCTTCAAGGAAATCCAGTTCTTGTTTCTTTTCACAAATATGCAGTACTTCTAGTTCTGTGTTAGGTGTCAATGAATGATTGGTGTCAAGTAGATGTTTTGCGTAGTGGGATTTATCTGGTTGTTTTAATCTGTATGCTCGTAAGTGCTCACTGTATCGTACTTCAAAATTCCTAAGGGTCTGACCCAAATAGACAGCATTACATTCTGGACATTTGAGTTTATATATACCTGACTAATAAACTGTCTTCTTAAGTGATAATTGTGAAGATCAGCAGATATAGTTTTCCTGGTTTTCTATATCATTGCACAGTTATACTGATCTTAATTGGAAAAATGATATCAGGATATCACCATAGGGCTAATAATATCTAAGCTTCAATATTTGTAATATCACATCTTCTTCTTTTTTCTATAAACATATATTAAGCCAATCACAAGTTAGGTTACTTCTTGGTCTAGCCAAAATTAACTACTAAACATCAGGTAGGCATAAAATGAAATGTAACTTCTGTCATTCTGACGATGATATTGATTTATCGAAACAATTGTCAATTTTTTAGAATTTTCAATAATTTGTATTATATTGTGGAATTAACTAGAGACCTTGAGTTTCATTTAAAAACACTAATATGAGCATATTCCACAAAGTAAGGGTCGAGACAGTCAATTTCATGAAATTTTATGATCGTTATCATGTAAGCACTTCATTAATTGACATCAACTTATTTAAAAGACCATCATTATTTCTTGGTTTTTTTAAGTGTGCAATGCAACCAGTTTCGATAAATTGTACATACCATTTTTTAATTATATTTACTGACAGCGGATTTTTCATACATTTCCTTCTGATTATCCTCCTTGTTTGGATTATTGATTTCGTTTCAGCATAAATTATTACAGTTTGAGCTTTTTCACTCACTGTATAGATCATTTCGAAACCGACTTATGACTTAACAAAATTACTATTGTCAAAATTGTTGATTTTGTTGTTATGCGTCAAAAGGTCACAACATGAGTTGATTTTAGGCATCAAAATACGTTCATATAAAACTACTAATTAAAAATGTACTACTACATGAAACCTCGATTATCTTTGTTGTTAATGAAACAAAATATAGAAAACTATACATTTTTGGAAAGGAGAATGATTGCTCTTTCGAATGAGATCAAAAATTATAGGGTGTTCCATTTAAAATAATAAATATATTCCCCTTTGAATTTGACCAACATTAGTAAAACACCCTGTGTTGATGAGATGAAATGCCAGCCAAGCCTAAAAAAACTCTTTGATAAACTAGTTAAAATCCCATCTCTTTGGAGCAATTAACAAGCTGGGCATTTATGTTTAAAAGCAGTCACTTTTATTTGGGACACCCTGTATATAATAATGTTTTAAAAAATGCTCTATATATATATAAACCTATATTAAAGATACCTAACTTTCCATTTAAAAAATTGGGGGTTGAAGAATGCCAATTTACAATTTAAATTTAGGGATTTTTCATAATTATGTACAGTAACTGAAATAATGAATTTATTCAATCTGGCTTTTCCACAGTTTCCTAGTGTATACTAAATAAAATTATCTGAAGTTTAAAAAATATGTTACTGTGCTGTCTTTTTCTACAGATACCTCTATGTCATAAATATTATTAACAACTTACCTGGTGAACTTGGAGGTTCTATTTTTTCTATTTTAATAGATTCTACTTTTTCTGTATGTTCAATCTTAAGAGACCTTCTAGCTTTTTTCGTCTTTGGGTGTTTTTGTTCTAAAACTCTCGTAGCACAGTAAGGATGATAAATTCCATTACAACCACCTTTACACTTCAATAGTTCTCCAAAATCAAAACAGTATTGACATACTTTTTCTTTCGGTATACCTTTAAATAGATTATTTCTCTTAAACAACGACCTTTGTTCTTCTAAAGTGTAAGATCCGAAATTTTTGAAAGTATTCAAATTTATTTTATACTCCATGTCCGACTGTTCATCTTTTATCACTATAAAATCTTCCGTTTTTTCGTCAATTTTACTAATAGAGGAATCTTCACATTTTAATTCTGGTGATGAAAAATTAATACAATTATCTGCAGTCTCAGCACCTTTTGATGACCTCTTTTGGCGCGATTTTTCTTTAGATGTTGACACTAATTCTTCACCCTCAAGTTTCATTTTTTTAATCTCTAAATTGTTGAGATCTGTTAAGTCGTCTAAGCTAAGCGATTGTCTGCGTTTTCTTTCTTTCTTCAATGTTGACTGTTTATTTTCTTCTGGCTCTTGATTTGACTCCTCTTTTTCAGGCATGGTTTCCATGTAACTGATTATTTGTTTAAATGTGAAATTTTGTGACTTAACAAACTCTACTTCATCCACTGCTCTCGTCCATCTGTCTACGACATATGTCCTGATTATATATGCTTGAAGCTCGGCACCACTTTTGTACTAAAAAATATATGTATTATGAAATTTCTGTTAAATGAGAATACATAGAAGCTAACATATGTCAGCATTGAAGGAACTAGACATTAATGTTAAATTAAGAAGACTAATCAAGATGGCTATGGAACACTTAAGAGCTACGATAAAAACGCAAAAAGAAGAAACTGATGAAATAAACATAAATAAGTGTGTTAAACAAGGAGACTCGCCATCTTCAACATTATTTAACCTAACTCTAGAATATGCAAGAAGATGAATACAAAAAGGTAATCTCAGGACGAGCGGAAGACAGATAATTGCATATGCGGACGATATAGTAATCATATCAAAGAAAATAGAGATGCTGGAAAATACAATAAGGTAAATCACAAGTGAAGAAAGTAAAATGGGTTTAGAAATAAATAAAGATATAACACACATGTTAGCAATCTTGAGTCACGATGGCAAAAAGACATTAGCATGTATCTGTTATTAATGGTCGGATTGAAGTGGGACAACCGGCATTATGAAGGAAAGAGGGTAAGGGGTAAAATCCTGCGTGGAAGTAAAGCCATAAGGGCATTAACGTGCAACTTTGTTATTATTGGTCGGATTGAAACGGCATTATGAAGGAAAGGGAGGATGACGTATTCTATGTCATATGTTCTCGGTCATCTATTATGTTTCAATTATTATCTGGTGTATCTCATGTGTATTAAAAATTTTAATTCTTCTACTTTAAGAAAGGTATTTGGGAAAATAAGGAGCATTTAGAGTATGACCAACACTAAGTAAATTAAGTCAACAACGCATTAATGCAAAACATAAAAGGGAAAATCAACATTAAAAACTGTATTAGACTAGAAGAGCTCCAAGAAGGACAAGAATTAGTTATAGGTGCAATGCAACAAGTTAATTATAGGAAAAGAACTAGATACATTGTACATTTCGAAAATTTAGAATCTCTTTATGTGTCAAATTACAGGTAAGAGCAGGAAATAAAAGAATTAAATGTAGATATATTAGACATACTCAAATGCACGCCAAATAAAAACAAAGAACGAATTGCATTCGTTGTTTAACTGTGCCAGTTGTTACTATACGAATATGTTATGTAAATTGGATTATACAGCGTGTCCACGGATAGGGTATCCTATAGGTGAAAAATATTAGTTTTAGTGAAAAATGCCATTCTTGATAAAAAGTTTTGCTTGTTCTGAAACCCCATAAACTGAAAACATAAATGAAAAAGTTTTTCAAAACCAGTCTCATTTTATAGCCAGTTTTATGAATACCGTATGAATTTTGAAAATAATGTATGAATCTAGTGAATTACGTTTATGATGTACCAAGTAACTGTCAACTTTTATAAATAATTTTCAAATTGTCATTATTTAATAAATATTTGACAACAATGTTAACTATTCAACAAAGAGTATATCTTATTAAGTGTTATGGTATTGGGGAAGTTTCGTACCAGTATGCAATTACAAAATATCACGAAAAATATCCAGATGTACCCATTACGGGGTGTAGATTAAAAAAATTAATAAAGAAGTTTGATGAGAAAGGATCTGTTCAAGATAAAATGAAATTGAAAAAGGCGTACGTGGAGGAGGATGATGCAGCTAGTGCACTAACGATGCATTCGTTAAGGGAAAATCCCAAGTTGAGTCGACGAAAAAGAGCAGTGGAGGTTGGTTCTTGCAAGTCACTTACAGAAAATATTTAAGCAAAACAAAATTCATCCATTCAAACCGAAATTTATTCATAGCTTACAAGATTATGATTATGACACAAGGTCACAAGGTTAGACTTTTGTGCGATGATTGGTGAAAAACTTATGCATGACCGATTCTTTCACAATAATATTTTGTTTTCTGATGAAGCAACGTTTACAACAAAAGGAGTCGTTTCTTCCCAAAATTGTCGATATTGGGCTAGTGAAAACCCGAGCTACAGGATTAACTGTAATAGTCAATTTGCTAAAAAAGTTAATGTTTGGTGTGCGGTTTTACCGGATCGAATGGAGTGCAGCCTAGCTCGCGTCCGTAGAAGAACTCTACACGTGCACCCTGGGTAATGCTAAATGAGCTAGAACGATAGTTTGCGGCTAGTCCTATCTTTTCTAAAATATATCCTGGCCAGATACACATGTAAATAAAAACAAATGAGTTCTTTGGTTACGTTAGGACAAAATTGTGAGATGGATCCCGGCAGAGCCTGAGAGTTACAATAGGTTTGTAGGTGCTGTGATATTGGCTGCAAAAAAGTCCATGCCTAGAGGGTATCGTAAAGAATACATCCTAGGATGGAATGCTGAATGTGAAGAACTATATAACAACTACATAGAGAGCGGCGACCCAGACATAGCCAACGGCCTTGTAAACGCACTAGATGAAGCTCGGAGAGATAAATGGATAAAAACAACGGAGGAAATGAATTCCCAAAGATCCAATAGAAAATCATGGAGCCTACTTAAAAAGTTAGGAGGAAACAACCCACCCGTTCGAGAAACCCACTTGATCTCTCCAGATCAGACAACCAGCAGAATAATAACCTATCTAGAGCCTCACGTGATAAACTGCATACAAAACAAATCAAAAAAGAACTTAGTAATATACGTCAAACAGTACCACGCGACACGGAATTCTCTCGTGAGCTCACTACTGAGGAAATAATTGCAGCTCTTAAAGATGCGAAAACTGGCAAAGCCCCTGGGTTCGACGGAATACTTCCTGTTTCACTGCGGAGAGAAGACAAAGAAATGGCTGACCGTATTTTACTCGCGCATGTTAATATCTGGAATCTTGCCGAAAGCTTTTAAAATGAGAAAAATAAACGCTGTACTAAAGCCCAATAAACCGCGAGATAAAGTCGAAAGCTACCGCCCCATAGCACTCCTCAGCTGCTGTTATAAACTCTTAGAACGACTTCTCTTCAACAGAATAGGCACACGAATTCTGGAACACATTCCACCCGAATAAACAGGTTTCAGACCAAATCGAGGCTGTGCAGCTCAAGTTCTTAACCTGACTACACATATTGAAGCGGGTTTCCAAATACAACAAAAGACAGCTGTAGGTTTCGTGGACCTAACAGCTGCCTACGACACAGTTTTGAAAGAAGAGCTCCTTTACAAGATGGCTGAACAAGTTCCCTGCTATACAACTCTGCGATTGATAAACAACATGCTTTCTGATAGACACTTCCGAGTAATTCACGGTAACAGCATAAGTAAAAAGAGAAAATATTTTGAAACAACAGCGCAATAAATAAGCACTCGAAATAACATTATCCACAGACTATGTTGCACCAGCTGGAGGGGATCGGCAAATACACTACGAACATCTGCACTCAGCTTGGTGTATTCTGCGGCCGAGTATTGTGCACCGATATGGATAAACAGCGCACATACCAAGAAAGTGGACACTCAGCTTAATATAACAATGAGAACAATTAGTGGCTGCATCAGAACTACTGCATCCTATTGGCTTCCAACACTCAGCCACTTACCTCCACCTGCCGTAAGAATACAAGAAAATAATTGAGAACACACAACTCCCTATCCATGCGGATATCCCGGATCTGGCAATAAACCGGCTCCGATCTAGGAATCCGCCAATGATATCAGCACAGCAACTGGCAGCCAATAACTTCAACATCAAATCCGAATGGCAGAAACTTTGGACTGAAAATGCCCCACCCGATGTAAGAAATCTCATTGATCCAGTCGTAAAACCTGATGGCTTCGACCAACCACGACATATACGGAAGACCTCAAACCGTATCAGAACAGGACATGGTGTGTGTGCCCATAACCTCCATAAATGGGGAAAACGACCCAACCCTGGCTGCGATTGCGGAAACCCAAACCAAACAATTGACCACATAGTGACAGAGTGTGAGCTGAGAGCATACCATGGAGATTTGATGGACTTCTTCCACACCATACAATCAAGCCTTTAATGGATAGCTGAACTAGATCTTTTGATGTAACCGTTTTGTATCTGCTCATATGCACACCAAAAAATCGAAGATCTCTATTGATAATATTGAAAATGAGCTAGGAGAGCTATTAACAAATCCTAAGGACATCGCAAACGAATTCAATACCTCATTCAATGGCACTAGGAAAAGACTTGCTCAAAATATAAACCCAGATCCTAACTACAAAATCAATAGACCCTCCCTTCCAAACTCAATTACACTCCTACCCACAAACACATTTGAAGTAAACAGCATTATTTAAGAGTTGAAAAACCACAAAGCCGTGGGATCAGACGAAATCAAAACGGAAACGCTCAAAGTTATCGCGTCATTAATAACTGAACCATTAACTTACATCTTCAACAAATGCATAGAAACTGGTATCTGGCCTAGAGCATTCAAACATTCATTTATTCCAATATATAAAAACGGTAACAAAAAACTAACAGAAAATTATAGACCCATTTCATTAATCACCCACTTATCAAAAATATTTGAGAAACTTCTAAAAAACAGACTATAAAATTTTATAAATAAATATAACATACTCTCCGAAAGACAATATGGTTTTCGAGAAAAAACGTCCACTCAAGATGCTATTCTGACCCTTACTGAAAAAATATATAACTCCTTAAACAACAACAAACCCTGTCTATGTGTTTTCATTGATTTATCAAAAGCATTTGATACTGTTAGCCACGAGTTGCTCTTTCAGTCGCTGGAGGACATCGGTATCAGAAATACTTGCTTAGATTTATTCAAAAGTTATGTTACGAATAGGTATCAGACAGTCCGAATAAACGGTGTTGACAGTAAATCGTTAGTTGTATAATGTGGAGTGCCTCAAGATACGGTCCTCGGACCATTACTTTTAAACATCTACATGAATGGATTGTTTTTCTGTGAAAAGCAGAGGTAACATTATCGGTTTCGCAGACGATAACGCGATTTTCTACGAGGCGGATACCTGGACAGAACTAAAAGAAATAGTAGAAACAGACTTTATTATCATTAAAAAATGGCTTGCAAGTAGGTTGCTAACTATAAACTTTCAAAAATAAACTTTCAAAAAACCAACTTCCTACCTTTCAGTTGTAATAAAACAAATCTTGTTCACTTTACTCAGCTCAACATCCTCGATGGTAAAAACAATCTTACAATTACAGCCGAAAGTAACTTAAAGCACTTAGGAGTCATAATAGACTGGCACATGAAATGGGACATACACATCAACTACGTAGCCAAAAAACTACAATGTATCCTTTATAAATTAAGATACATGAAAAAAATCCTTCCTGTTCCTCATTTGCTCACACTATATCATGCACTTGTTGAAAGTCACTTTCGATACGGTTTATTAGCATGGGGAGGTGCACTAAAATCCCACATCCGACCCCTCGAAGTTCTACAACGACGATTCCTGAAAATTATTCTAAGTAAAAACTCAAGATATCCAAGTGATCTACTATTTCAAGAATCAGAGGTACTCGACCTTAAACAACTCTATTACTACAATGTCAACATGAAGTACTATAAAACAAAACACTCGTCAAACTTACCAAAACATACCTTTAACACTAGCCAAAGAAATAACTATGTAATACCACAAATAACAAAATCACTGCTGAGAACTAGTTTTTCTTACAACGCTCCAAAAATGTTCAATTCTTTACCTGAAACTCATTCCAATTCAAAAAACAGCTGAAAATGTTCACGAATAGATCTAAAGTTCGAGTCTTTTGAGAATGATTATTTTAACCAATCAATATTGACCAAGAAACTTTCTCGTTATATTTCGTATACATTTTTTATCTCTATCCCATTTCCGCGTGTGTTAAATAGGAATACGCCTCAAGAAATATTGTTATTTTATTACATTTTTACATTTTATATATATTTTTTCTGTGACAGGAAAAAAAATTGACATTTTATCTCTGTTGACAGGTAACAAAATACAACTTTTCACGAAATTACTTTTTTTCCCACGGGAAAAAAGTGAGTACTTTTTTCCCGGATATATATACATATAGATAAAGGAAGATATTTGATTTTAGAATATTTTATTGAACATAAGTTACATTTCCTTTATATCAAGAGTCAGAGAAAATTCGGAATCAGACATTTTTTAACTTTATATTTTCCAAAATAACTACTAAACAATCACTGAGTTCGCAATTTTTGAATCAAATCACAGAATTAAATTGACATATATTTGATTACTTTGAAGTTTTCCTTAGCAACGCAGGTCTAATTGTCGCTATAACTACAACAGCTTATTAGTTTAAAAATTCAAATTTCATATCGATAACATTCTGACTTTAATATATTGTAATAATATGTTCTTTCACTATTGAATCGTCGTTTTTCCTGTCACAGACAAAAATAGTGTATTATACACGGGAAAAATATTAGATTTTAACTCTCGGTTTGTTGTCTCCCTCCGCTTCGCATCGGGAGACAACATAACCTCGAGCTAAAATCTAATACTTTTTCCCTTGTATAATAAATAACTATTTATCATTTACACTTTTACCCATATCAAAATTGTTGTTGTAACCGACTAACATTCCAATTTATCTGTAGTATTATATGTCCTCTGTGTGTTAAATATGAGTATGCCTCAAGAAATATTGTTATTTTATTACATTTTCAAATTTTATATATATTTTATCTTTCACACTTTTACCCATATCAAAATTGTTGTTGTAACAGACTAACATTCCAATTTATCTGTAGTATTATCCTAAAATGGTAAATAAATATTATTTTTATAACATTATTGTATTGACTTCACTCCAATGGATTATATGTTCTACTGTATTCAGGCCTAATTATAATTTAAAATTCCTTCTGTCGTTGATTCAGTTTTATACATATAATTGATAGTGTTTTTATTTATATTGAATTCAAATAGTTTATAACTAGTATTGTTGTATGTGACCATTGTATATGATTAAATTCTATTTTTTGCGAAACAAGTGTAATAACACTTATCGCCAACCTACTTTATTCACTTCACGTAATGTTCTTGTAAAACCATTTTTTTGAATAAAGTTATTATTATATGTATGTTTGTAACCCGTATATTGTAATGTCTTGATCACTCGTAAATTTTAACATGTATTATAAATAAATTTTACCATGTGTTATGCCATACGCTAAATAAATAAATAACCGGATCGAATAATCGGACCGTATTTTCTGGAAGATACATTAAATCAGGAGGTATATTTGTATTTGCTGGGTAACTTCTTAATATATGAATTAGAAAATATTCCCTTGGAGCAAAGGCGTAAAATGTACTTTCCACATGATGGATGTTCGTCACATTCGACTTTGCTAATTAGAGGATGGCTGGATGAATATTTTCCTGGGCGATGGATGGGACGTCATGGACCAATATTTTTTCCGCCCCGATCCCCAAATTTAACTATTTTAGATTTTTTTATGGGGCTACTTAGAATAAAAAGTTTACGCAAATAATTTAAACCATAATATTGAAGACTTGTAACGAGCTATCATCGATGCCGTTAACGAAATTACGCCAGAAATGCTGCAAATACAAAGAATTTAGAAAGATAATTGAGAGATGTTTTGAAGCTGGGGGAGGATATATTGAATAGATGTTTTTTGTGTTACTTAGTATTTTTTACATTATTATTCTGTATTGTTATTTTTGATAATGATTATAATTCTTGAATAGTTAATATTGTTGTCAAATATTTATTAAATAATGACAATTTGAAAATTATTTATAAAAGTTGACAGTTACTTGGTACATCGTAAACGTCACTCACTAGATTAATACATTATTTTCGAACTTAGTGCAAAAATTCATACGTTTTTCATAAAACTGGCTATAAAATGAGACGGGTTTTGAAAAACTTGAATTTTATTTCATTTTATGGGGTTTCAGAACAAGCAAAACTTTTTATCGATAATGACATTTTTCACCTATAGTATACCCCCTCCGTGGACACGCCGTATATGGTTTTGATGACTTTGAAAGATATGTATGACTAAAATAAAAGTGTGTACTTTACAAGATGTTTCCAATTTATTCTCCTACGTGTTGCCCCACCCCTCCCAAAAGTAGACATCTAAAACATAAATCAAAAATAAAATATATTGCACTATTCACAATTAGTATAATGTTCTTAATTGCTGCCTAAAATCAGTCGGCTACGTTAAATTAGTTTATTATTTTGATTCATTAAAAATACCAATTTTATGTGCTATTGTGCGATAAAAACGTTTTTTTATTCAAAATGTTCTTATTTTGACACGCTTGACACATAACAGATAACCGAGGACGTATGACACAGATTACGTCATATTACCTTTCCTTCATAATGCCGTTTGTCACAATTCAATCCCACCAATAATAACAAAGTTGCATGCTAATGTCTTTTTGCTATTGTGACAGATGACTCAAGATCCCTGACGTGTGGCGGATGACCGAGGACAGCAAGCCCCATTCAACGCATGCGCATAACAGCAGTGGGGTTGATGACGTCACAACCGTAATGACCCTGATTTGGTAAAAAACTCTAGAATGAACCTTAGCGTTTTCCAATGTTATTTTACATAAGTAATGAGCTCGGACCCCCATAACCTACCTACTCAGGTGAAGGAAGATATGACAAGAGCCGGAATTGGAGGATGGAAGGACAAACTTAAGAATAGGATGTTATAGATGGAGAAAATTGACAGAGAATCTCTAGAAAGGAAAATGAGGATTTATCCACCAAAAAAAAGGATTTAAAAAGCGCAAAGCCACAGCAGGGATATCAAGCCATTATGGTTTTCGAAATATCTCGGTTTTTCTCGAAATACAGTATGTCACAAATTATATCACCCTCACCCGCAGATCAGTTATAATAATATGATATTGTAATTTGCTTACGTTGTATTTTTCGATTTATATATAAATTCATTTTCTTTCGAGAATTAGTCAGACAGCAGTTAGAACCGAACGAATATTGTCGGTATAGTTAGTTTGTAGTTTTTAAAAAACAGATTTACGAAATAAAGCACATTTTTGGCGCAGTCAGTAGGAATGTTCGGGTCGTGCGTATTGAACGTCCGATATTCGTTTCAACGATTTACTGACAAATCGAACTTTACAAACAAGTTTAAAGTAAAAAAAACCGGCCTGTGTTCAGTGAAGTACCAGTTTTGGAATCATTCATCAGTCTATTGGAGACCTGTTCCAGACCATTCCGAATTTCGAGAATTAGGACCCACATCGCCTGAATTTTGCAAGGATTACCTACTCCTTATAGTTAAGAAAAACATGATCAAAGTCGCATTGATTATTTTGTAAGTACAATCTATGAATTCAAATAATCTTTTGGACGAAATTTAAACTGCATTTAGTAAATTGAGTGCTGGTTCTCTTTCTACTGCATCAAATTCAAAAGATAAAACAAAATTTAAGCATAAATCTAAAAAAGCAAATACCTTAAGAGTAAATAACCTAAGTAGTAGTCATTCATCGAACCTTATAACGCAACCAATGGTAAATAACGATCAATTAGAATCAGAAATGACACAAGCACAATTTAAATGGGAATATACTAACTGCATTCCAGAATTTGATGGTAACCCTAACAAATTAAACATATTTATTTCTGTAAGTGAATCCATTATTGCCCATTTCGAAGATAGGGAAAACCACAATAACTTTCAGAATATTTATTTGTTCAATTCTATATTATCAAAAATTAAAGGAAACGCTAAAACTATAATAAATATCCACTCTTGTAATACATGGGTCGAATTAAAAAACGTTCTGACTAGTAATTTCTCAGACCAAAGAGACGAAGTTTACTTGAATAGAGATCTCGTAATGCTCAAACAAAATTCAAACAAATCTTCTCAATCGTTCTATGATAGATGCTTACATATTCTAAATTTAATTTGTAGCTATGTTAATATCCACGAAAATACAGAGGCTGCTAGACTTCTCAAAAATACCCTATATCAAAATTTAGCCCTCAAAACATTTCTCTCCAGGTTAAGAGAACCCCTAGGAACCACCATCCGATGCATGAGACACGCTTCTTTAACAGAGAAATAGTACACATCGACTCATTCACATTCGAAAATTCAAAATTCTTAACGATTGTAGATAGTTTTTCAAAGTATGCTCAAGCCTACCATTTAGAAGCCTTATCAGGAACAGAAATAGCTAATAATCTCATCAAATTTTTCTCCCATCACGGTATACCCAATCAAATAATTTGTGACAACGGCACCGAATTTAAAAATACGGTTGTAACCGAACTGCTAAGCCTCTATAAAGTCAAACTACATTTTTGTTCACCAGATCACCCACAATCGAACGTTTCCACTCGACAATAATAGAACATTTAAGATTACTAAATTCACAAGGATTCTCTAATACACCAATAAAAAATAAAATTGTGAATGCTATTCTGGCATATAATAATTCTATTCACTCCGCAGTAAAATTAAAACCAATCGATATTGTCAACGGGCATATCTCAGATAACGATCCATTCAATTTAGAAATTGACAAATTACTAATAAACGATTACGTCGATCAACATAAAGATCGATCAAAACTATTGTACGATCTAATCTAATCGAACAAAAAACCAAACATTTAGATAAAATCCAAAAATATTGGCACCAAATCAAACCATATTTATCAAAAGAAGGAAAAGACAGAAAAATTCTAATAAATTTGATAGGCCAGTTACTCTTAAAACCATAAACTCGAAACACAAAAAAATTAATAACGATAAAACGGGTAGGAATGCCTTGGACCAGTCGATTTGAAGCATTTCGGCTACTATTTGCAATATTTAGCCTTATGTATAAATGTACAGGGTGTTCCGAAAAGTGCGAAATAATATGGACTCCTGCTAGTTTGAAAAACATGCTTATCTTAAATAGAACGCCCGGTATTTTTTATCCCATCCGATACAGTAAACGATTCTCTTTCAAATGTTGTTAGGGTTCCCTATAGCCAAGTTTGGTATTTTTCACATAATCAATAGAAAACATATTTAAAGTCAGCTCTGTGACTTTCTCTTATGTTATAAAGGAGTGTATTATTCTAAGTAATGCTTGAAATATTAAATTTCAGTTTAATATTGATGTGATTGAAACCAAATTATTCAATTTCATTACGTAATCAAAAGAATAGGCAACAGGAGAAAATCATTTTAATTACATGTTACAACAAAAAACCAACATGAACAGAATACAATAAACAAGATCTAGCAATGCCAATACACATTTTTAAACAAGCTCAAACTAACAACTAAAGAAGGTGTTCAAAATGATGGCCATCTTATTGAATATACAATTACTCTTCTTAAAAAATTGTTTTCAACTTCTCTTCACATTTGACATGATACTGTTGCGAAAGCAGCTATTATTCTCACTTTCATGTAATCTGGAGTGTTTCGCTCGGTATTATAAACAATAGCGTTAGTGTAGCTCCATAAAAATAAATCAATAGACGTTAAACCTGGGGATCTTGGTGCCCATTTATCCATGTTCGTGGAAATACCCTATTTAAACAATTTCTTACTCTTAAACTAAAATGGACTGAAGCACCATCTAACCGGATCCACATTCTTTGTCTACTACTAACAGAACGTCTTCCAAAAGATCATGGATTAAGTTGGCACAGTAAGAATTTACGAAATTTTGCAGCATTTAAATTTAAGAAGTAACGACCTATCACCTTTGATCAGACTATTCCTCCCCATACATTCAATGACCAACGTTTTTGATGGTCGAGTGTCCGGAGTCAGTGGGGATTTTCATCGTTATAGTAATGAAAATTATGTCTGTTCACTACACCATTGTTATGGAATGTAGCTTCATTAGTAAACATTACAAAGTAAAAAAGTTTTCAGTTACCGCCACCTGTTCCATTACCCATAAACAAAAATCTATCTGTTGACCAAAATATCTATCGTAGAGTTCTTGGTGTATGTGATAAGGATGAAATTTATATTTTTTTTTATTCTGGATACGCTTCTTCTACTTATTCTTGACTAATTTGTCTTTGGCTTGTACGATGACCCTCTACAAGTGAACCAATTACTTGGAATTCAATATTCTCATTGCCTACAATCGTACTTTGTTTATTGGGTTTTTCATAAGATACACTTCCAGTATTTCGAAATGCGTTGAGGAACTTCTGAAAACTTTCCATTTTCGGATTATTCTTGTCGGGGTGTTTTTGCGCAAATACACGTGAAGCTAATAGGCAACTTTCTTGCATTGAATATGTTTTCATTCTGAATATTATAATGAATTAATTGTGAATAATTTAATGTAGTATTTAAATTGGCGATGTTTCATGGAAAATATCAACAACTAGACATAACATTGACATTTCAAGTATTGTTTAGAATAATACATAGCCTATTCCTTTATAACATAAGAGAAAACACAGAGCTGACTTTAAATGTGTTTTCTATTGATTACGTGAAAAATACCAAAGTACCCTAATACCGTTTGAAAGAGAATTATTTACTGTATCGGATAGGATAAAAAAATACCGGGTGATCATTTTAAGATAAGTATATTTTTCAAGTTAGCAAGAGTCCATAATATTTCGCACTTTTTGGAACACCCTGTATATTTATACATAATCCTAAATATTGCAAATAGTAGCCCAAAGGCTTCAAACCAACTGGTCCAAGGGAATGTTTTTATTCCTATCCGTTTTATCGTTATTCTCATTTTTGTGACATACTGTATTTCAAGAAAAACCGAGATATTTCGAAAACTATAAAAGATAGGTATACGGAATCATTAAGAAACAGACATTTTTTTCGTTAAATTCGAAAATGTGGTAGTATACAGGGTATTCCTTTTAAAAAAATATAACTTTGATATGCCAAATTTTTTGAACCACCCTGTATATTTATAAATATTTTTAAAATGTTGCTCTTATCGACCTACATATATTCATATCAAAATATTTTTTTACCCTGTATATAAAGGATATTTTGGTGGGGATGTGGCAACACCAGAGTACACTCTTTTAGATATTTAATACTATAAACTCTTATTCATTTTCAAGGACTGAAAATGAATGGTCAGTGTTATCAATATTGAAAATAAAATGTTTACTTACATTAAATCTATCGAGAATTTTGGTTAAGATGTAAATTTCTATAATAAATTATTTTAAACACAATTCAATAAAAAACACAAAAAAAACAATGTGACATCAAACAAACTATTTGATCTTAAACTACTATAATTTTGATTTTTTTTTTCAAATTAAGGGTTCTTTTGAATGGCGTGTTATTTTTCTAAATCTAAAAGATAGGCGTAGACGACACTAAGGTTATTTATGTCTGTTTTTCTACTTATACAATCATTTTGTTATGCGATATTGTGTTCCCTGATTCTGTAAATGAATTCTGTCCTCTTGTTTATCACATAACAAATGTTCCCGGACAGTGAGGTCGTCTTGACAACTAATCAAAAATTTATAATTTTTGTCTATCAAATAATAATTTATACTTTTTCTCAAACTATAATTAATTGAAACGATTCATTGTTTTCCTTTCTAGATCATCAACTTTATGCAATTATGCGACCAAAAATATGCTTCCATGGAAAGATATATGTGATTTGTTATAATGAGTATTAAATTAATCACAGATATCTCATATGAATTCAGGTAAATTTTCATTTGAATGCACCTTGTTGTTCATCCATTTTAATGAAACTATACATTTTTATAATTCATCTTTGTAGTTTATTTGCGTTATATTTTTATAATAATAATAAATATAGCTAATTCGTATCTCCGTTTGACGAATTTTATTATTAATTTGGTTTGCTATACAATTCTATATAAATTATTATTATTTTATTCTCCATAACGATATATCATCTCAATATATATATATATATATATATATATATATATATATATATATATATATATACATACATACATTAAAAAATAGTAGCTTCATAACACTATATTGTATTATACTCACGTTTTTAAGATTGTTGTAGCACATTTTCAAGTCATCTCTACTTTTATATTCCATTAGTTTTTTGCCACTTATCCAAGCCCGTCGTCCCATATCACCAAAAAACTTTACGTGGTACATACACCTATTTTTCACTAAAATATAATTTAAAGTCAAATCAACAGCTGATGTCATAAGTAAAAAAAGGTTAATTCCCCAAATAAAGAATCATTGTATAATTATTTTCCTAGATAAAGTACAATATTTGAACCAAATACGTAGAAAAAGAATAGACCCATTTATTTACATTAAATACTAAAGCTAACATTGCAAAAGCAATACCGCGATGGGCAACTGCTCGAAAAATATATAATAAATTGATGTAGTAAATGCAAATTACATTTTTTTTTTAATTGAAACATGTCGCATCCACCAAAAGGTTATTAGCGACAATGCAATAATATAATACCATTAGATCTTATACAATAAGTTTATAGATTTTAAATAGTCTATGATTCGCCTATGATATTGACTGTCTTTTCTGAGGAGAACTTCCAAACTGTTTGGAAAATTATTAGTTGCTCGTTCGACTGTGTATTTTGGACATGCAATAAGGACATGTTTTATGCTATCTACGACATTACACGTTGTACACATCGGGGGTTCACTATTTGTGATATCATCTGGTCCAGGACTAGCATATTTCATGCTATAAAGTGCATTTTCATGTTCCTCCATAGAGAAGGGTATGTTTAGTGGAGAGTTTTCGTCTTCGTCTTGAAGCAGCTCTGAATTTTCCACCACTAATCTGTTTTCAAGGAAGGTATTATCATAATTGAGGTCTGAAGACAAACTTTTAAAACGTCGGCCATTAGCTGAGGAGAGGTTGTCACTGCATCATTAATCTTTAGTCGAGATAATATTGGTGTGTACTTTAGTCCTGAAACTTTTCTTATTCTTTTCCATACTTCACTGATGGGAGTGGCGCTGTTTATCTCGGAAACATATTTTGACCATGATGTTTTCTTAGCTGTTTTGATGAAAAGCTGTGCCTTCCCTTTGAGCCTTTTGAAATCTATTTTATTTTCGATCCCGTATTTCACCATGGTACAGGGGTGCGTTTTTTGTTTGTCCTCATAGTTTTTCCTATGAAGAGTTCTGCACTTCTTAGAATAATGCTGTTGAAATTATTTAAGGATTCATCAACGTCGTCGGTCATCGTACATTCCAGCTTTTCGTGGTTGATGCGGGATTCAAATTCTGTCCAGTTTGCAGATCCTATTTTCCATTTTGGAACAAAACTTTCAGGAGTCAGGGCTGCTGAGTTCTTGATAAGGATAGGATGGTGATCACTGCGGTATGTGTACTGAAGGACTTCCCAAAAAAGGCGAGGAGTAAGTTGGGGGTCGCACAAACTTGAATCAATTACTGATGAGTTCCCAGTGTTGATGTTAAATCTTGTTGGAGAGCTATCGTTAAGAAAGTTAAGCTGAAGGTCCAATATGATTTTTTCTACAATATTCCCTCTAGCATCAGTATGAAACGAGTTCCATATAATGTTGTGATTATTAAAATCTCCTACTATAATTCCAGGAGCCGGTATCTGACTAAACAAATCTTTTAGTTCGTTGTAAGTTGTAGGAGTGCTTGACGGTAGACAGAGATTACAAATAAAATAAACATTGGCTGACTTAATTTTAACAACTATGGCTTCCAAGTTAGTTGTTACGGGAAATAAACTTGCTTCTAATGTATCCTTAACTAATGTTGCTACGCCACCGCTCGATATATTGTTGGTTGCGACTCTATCTTTTCGAAAGCATTTGAATGATACAGAGTTGTATATATTTTTGAGGGTTTAAGTTGTTTTCTTGTAGACATATTATGTCCGTAGTTTGTTCAACAATAATGAGTGGAAGCATAGCAAGGCGATGGAAAAATCCATCAATATTCCATTGTAGTATTGATGTGAGTTTAAGGAATTAATTTGTATATGTTAGTTCTGGCTTAACTGAGAGGCGTCGCTTTCGTCATCTGAGAAATTACCAGCGAGCTGAGCGAATATTTTCATTTTAAGTAAAGTTAGTTTGTGGGGATATATTAGACGTAGCATACTAGTCAGTGCTAAAATATCTGTAGTGTACTCTTTTATAATACTAATGGGATCTCGAGATAGACTATTTAGCAAAGGAATTAGTTGATCGAAATTGAGCACAAATGGAGGAGACTGGTTTTCGATACATGTTTTGGCCAGTTCAAGTGATTGTATTAAATTTAAATTGCTATCTTCATTTTTTGAGTTAGAGTTGAACTTTGGCGTCTTTGCTTTTGACTTATGTTTGGGTACAGGGAATTCATTGCACTGTGTGATAGGTGGACTCACTTCAGGTGAAACGATTTCGTCAAAATTTCGTTTACGTTGGCTTGTATCGACAGTTGCTTGAGAAGTTTCCATAGTTGTAAGTATTTGTGGGTTATCAGAGACAGCTTTTGTATGTATTGGTTGCGTTATTGTATTTTTTTGAGACGGTGCTGAAGGAATTTCATTTGGTACATGTGGAAGTACTGTAGGTTGTATTATAGGTTCAGAACATTGAGATGCTATGTGTCCTTGTTTTTTACAATTGTAGCAAACTATATTGTCTTGAGAAATGAATATTCTGTAGGAAGTGTTGTCGAAATCAAGTATAAATGAATCTGGAAGCTGTAAGTTGTGTGGGCTGACGAATACTTGTCTTCTGAAACTTAATATGTGAGTATATTCTGGTATACTCGATAGTCGAAATTCTGTAAAGTGACTCATCGCTCTTACTGTCCATAAAATCAGTTGCAGAAGCGAACTTCATGAGCGCATCATTTTTGAAGGGTTCTTAATAGTCCTAAATAAAAAATAAATAGAAAATGTTCTTGTACGCTCTGGCGTTTAAATTTGAGAGAACAGAAATACGAAATTATTATGGTAGGTATCATTATGTATATACAGGGTGTTACCAAGAATAATACACATTTTTAAGGATGAGCTATAATAAGATGTATATAAAAAAGTCGATAGTCGAAATTCTGTAAAGTGACGTCATCGGTTATCTACCGATTTAAAGTGAACTCTATGAGCGTATCATAGTTTAAGGGTGCGAATACTGAAATATCTGGAATTTCAATTTTTAACATTTGAAATAATAACTTATCACAAGTTGTTCATAAGTAAGTTAAAACAAAATAAAAAAATGTTTAAAAGTCAATTCCAACTTACTACTACTAAAACTAAAAAAAAGTTGTTTGTCAAGACCAAAATAAATTACCAATAAGTATAGGTATGTTGCGAGGTCACTTGTAAAATGTCTGACTAACTGGAAGCGGTATCACTCCCTGACGACTCCTCAGAATCATCGCTTTCTCCTCCTATATCGATAATGAGTGGTTCCGTCATTACTTCTACACGTATGTCTAAATCCCAAAACTTTATTTCTTCTTTTAATACGTGTTGAATACATTTACGCCAACTCTCAGCAGTAACGGTATGCAGCGCCTCGTCAAACAGTTTCTCAACGTCAGCCATTTTGAATGTACTGTTTTTTCTCGCAATATAATTTTTCACTTGGGCCCAAACCAGCTCGATGGGATTTAACTCACAGTGGTAGGGAGGAAGTCTAACAACTGAGACGTTGAAATCTTTCGCCATTTCATCGACAACGTACTTAATATAACTGCTTTTATGTTTCCGTACGAGAGATAATAATTATTCAACTTTTAGCATTGCCTCGTTGTGCGGAATGCTTTTACTCTCTAACCAATCAATTATAACCCTCTTGCGGCTAGCTGAAGTAGGTATTTGCTCCAGTCGACGAGAGTGGTATGAAGCATTATCCATAACTATCACTGAACCAGGAGTTACCTTTGTTAAAATTGATCTAAACCATGTTTCAAACCGGTTACCATCCATCTCTTCATGGTAATCGACAGTTTTTTTGGACTGAAAACTTAGTAATCCACCTTCTACAAATCCTTCCTCGCTGCCAATGTGAGTGATAATCAGTCGACGTCCTTTCCCAGAGGGAGCTTTTAAACCGGAAGAGAAACCCTCCATAAAGGCTTGTCGATTGCTTCGTATATTCATGTCTTGCCACACTTTTGACACAGTGTGGCCTTCATTTAACCATGTTTCGTCAAGATAATATATGTGCCGTCCTTCGTTACGAAACTGTCGTATCTGTTTTAAATAATTTCTCCTCCATTCCACAATGTCATTTCGTTCAATTAAGCTCTGTTTCTACTTCTTGTTTGGTAACGAAAATTCATTAATTTTAAAGTTCGTCTCAAAACTTTATCACTGATGTTTGGTAAAGTATCATCAGCTTCTATTACCTTGCTCAATTTAGCTACCGAGGGGATTTCATTCCTAAAATAAAAAGAATGTATTTCCCTACGTATAGCATTCCGTGTTTGGTCGTCCAAAACAATTTTCTTTCTTCCCCTACTTTCCGGTTTACAGTTTTCACCTCGTTCTCTTGTCAAAGATCCGTCCCGCGATTTCTTTAGAATATTGTATATAGTACTCTCAGAAACTTTAGTTAAATAACTGCACTTAATCACAGCGTCACTAACACCCAACTGTTTGTCCATGGCACGCAGTCCTTCATACACATTTAATATGAGGACTTTTTCTTCCCGAATTAAATTGTTACGACGCCGTTTTTTATCGCCAACACCGCTACACTCCGCCATTATTGTCACTAAATATACCGATATAAATATTACAATAAATACCAATAATAACCGATTTATCACACAAAACCACAACACAAATACTGATGTTACGCTCATGAAGAGAATAAACACCTCACATAACTGTTTACTATCACTGTCTCATTCGCGTAGCTCGATCTATCTATCTCGTTCTCAAAGCCGGAACATTGAAGCGACTCTCCAACATTGTCAAATCGGCGAGTTTTTCACAACAAACTTTGCGTTCAAGAAATATACATAAACACTTTATTTCACATTTCAAGTAAACTAATTATTATTAGTCTGCTTGAAATTTGAAATAAATATATTAAATTGGTATTGACTTAATTACATTGCATCTTTTGTACCTGAAATATTGACACAATGGATTTGAAGTGTATTTATAAAATACAGCATTTCTCTCTAGAATACATATGGCAACTGCGCTTTAACCAAAGTGTTGATTAGATAGCTCTGACTCACTTTACACAATTTCGACTATCGAGTATAGAGATGCACCAATTCTCAGGAATGTCATGGGTGAAACAGGGGATAAACCAATTTTTTGTAATTCATTAATCAGTATATTAGTTTTCTAGCACTGACTACCATTCCGTTAACTTCTATTTGTCCGTAGTCATTCATGAAAGTTTCTACTAGAAGTTTATTGGATAAATACATGCATATCCGGTTGTTTGATAATCAGGATGAAAAGATTATGTTTTCTAATGCACTGAAGACGATTGCTTGTTCTTTTGAAGGGAAGATGGGGATTGAAGCTGCTGATGAATAGGTTCGGGAATTATCTGATCTAGACTGAGAATGTGGAAGAGTCGAAACATTTTGGTTGGAGTTCATGATGAAGTGTCCGAAAAATAATACGGCCCTGTCACCTGATAAAACAGATGTATGGGCCTGCGATAGTAATTATCCAGCTAATGAGACCGGTTTCTTATCAATAACAATATGAAATGAATGAAACTGAAATTGTTTAATACACAGATATCGTACACTTTGTTGTCAATAATTTAATTTTGAAGATACCAGCAAATGCACTTACTGTTGTAAAAGTATCCCTACACAAAATTCACAATTATTACTTTGTTAACACTTAGCAGCTTTGGAAATGCAAAGTAGTATTGATTTGCAATAAATAATAGTCATGAAGCATAATATGATATTGAAAGATGAAAGTAAAGGACAAACAGCAAACAAATTTTCTTGCGATTATGTTATTGATGTATTGCATAGTTGCCATGACAGTAGATCGTGAAATTGTTTGTTTACAAGTGATTATATAATTCATGATAAAATTAGCCAATAGAAATTACGAATGATCATAGTTGCGGCGTATAGATAAGTGATTATACGCTTGACGACGTGGTTAAATCACAAGGTTTTTCGGTGGATCCAACAATGTGTGTTATGGCAGTAACCACCTTTTGAAGCTTCTCAAAAAGTCAGAAAACGTCTTAAAATCACAATGAATTGTTTCGGAGTAGCTTCAAGTTTCGGCATTTTGTGGAGAGCGAAAATATGAATTTTTTGAGGAGCCTTCGAACGAACACTTGGCGGGTATTTTTATTATTATCGGTCCATTAATTATATAATCGTAACGAATACCACTCGAGCAATCGAAATTAATTGATTATTATTTTCGAAGCTTTTGTGATATTATAACTGATTATTCGATTATTCAAGTGGTTATTGTTGTAGTATATCTGAAAGTTGTTATCATGTAAACATAGCCTTAAATGAGGTATCTGTGGCAACGGCACAAGAGACAACCAATTCTGTAATCGTCAAACATTGACATCCATGTTCCTTATCTTTAAAACCATATTTTTGGAACCTGTTATTAAATTAGCATCAAATAAACATTAGGAGACACCACGAATAATCTTTTATTGAAGATATTACATGGCGCAGTCAGTAAAAGAACGAAGTTTTACAAGGGTGACGAAGATTGGATGTGGTAATATTTGATTATAACATTAATGATAATAAAAATACATATTAAGAAGCCGTTTCACGAAAATGCCTGATGAGATTGCAAGACAAAGTTCAGGGGAGGTGGGCATGGGCAACATGTGCGCGGTTGAGTACAGTATGCCGCGAACCCTCAATTTAGATGACATTGAGAATAGCTGGCCGCAGTGGCAAATATTTAATCAGTCTTTTATAATCTTTTTGTCAGCTGCTGACTTTGAGAAACTGGCGGAAACTAGAAAAACGGTAATTTCATTAAACTGCATCAGTCAACAGGCACAAGAGCTGCATTTTAATGTATTAAATACAGAAGAAATATTAATAATTTCTGATTACTTCAAGGCCAAAAAGAATGATGTTATTAATAGTTACAACTTCAATGAAATAAAACAAGAAGATGGAGAACCGTTCTATGGTTTCTACAGCCATAAGGATACTGGCAGAGAACTATAACTTTGGGAAACAGAAGAATAGCATGTTGCGAGACATAATTGTAATTGGGATGGACTTGAGCTTATCTAAGGCAGTGGAAATCTGCAGGTCTGCGGAACTCTCCAAGAAACATATCAGAGTGCTGAATAACTCGGGGTTTCATGCAGTACATGCGAGAAGTTCATCATACACCGCACCAGTACATAAATAAAGCTAAGTATAATAATAAGGTTTCTAATAATAGTTGTTCTAATAGTAATACTAAAAATGATCCAAGCAATTTTAATAGAAATTTGTTTCAATGTAAAAAATGTTATACTGAACATGATCTTAGAATGTGCTCTGATTATGGAAAAGTGTGTAGAAGATGCAGCAAATACAATCATTTTAGTGTGGGCTGTACTTTGGCACAACGTAAATACTATTGTCAGACAAAAACATTAATTGAGGTCTTCGAGGGTGGCAAAATAAGGCCAATAGGAAAGGTTATATTAAAAGTTTTTTCACAAAACAATGATGATAATTTCAATACAGAGTTTCTAATTATTAAAAAACGAGTGAGATCGATCCTGGGTTTAAGTTCACTCATTCAATTAAATTTGCTAAATCATAATAAAAGTAACATTAATGAGGTTAAGACAGGTCGTGAAATCAGCAATAAAGGATCCATTATTGATATTAATAGAGCCGTTTAAGGGTGTAGGGGAATTTTAAAATCCTCTGGAGCTAAGCGTTCAACTGGGAGCAAAGCCGGTGGTGCGACCCCCGCGACGAGTGCCTAACGCACTTCGCATAGAAGTTGCGATCACTAGTGGAGCACGCAGTCGTCGCTAAGGTTGAACATCCAAAAAGTTACGTAAGTAATTTAGTCATAATAGAAAAGAATGATAGTTCATTAAGAATTAAGTTATTTCTTTCCTTTTTAGATGAGTCTACCCACCATAGGCACATTAAGAAGACAATTATAATAATATAAATATTTATGTACAACTATAACTAAAATTATGAAAAATATTAAAAATGATTAAAACTATGTTAGAGGAAATACAGGTAAATTCTTTAATCATGTTATTATTTTAAACTTGTCTTTTTGGAATGTTAAAATCGGAGAGTGGTATAAGTGTCAACAAATATAGCTAATTTATTTATTCATATTTGTTCGACAAATGTATCGATTTCCGGTTTTATCCAGTGGCCCGTTATGAAATAATGATAGTTTTATTTGAATTCTCTTGATACTACTTCTACTACATCTATTTCCAAGTTGAGAATCTCCTTAAAAATTATCAAAGTAGTATGCCACTGGAAATTTTATGACCCCATTTACACAGCATTGTGAAACCAGGAAAATGGACAAATTGTTGTCCTCTTCAAGCACATTGTTAGAGAATTTAATGATGGATTCAAAACAATCCCGATATTATGAATTAGATGCTAGGTCTATTTTTTTTCTAAGTCATTGATTTGATCGTACAGTGAACAAATTATTCAACTTACTATTATTTTTGAAACTGCATGTCACTGGGTCTTTTGAAACCAAACTTGGCCAGAAAGGATATTTACCAATCTGAGCCCAAACAATATCACCAATTTTAGGTCTAAACTTTGTAACTAAAAAAAAAATATGTTAATAAATAAAAGTTTCGATATTATTCAACTCACTGTTTCTAAGTTTATGAGTATCTTGCACATCTCCAATACTTTTGCTTCTTTTAACAACCTTTCTATCCACTGGTACAAGCGATTTTCTAAGTAATATTTCAGAGGAATCAGTTTCTAAAAAAAAAAGAATGTAATAATTAATTGAATATTTTTAATAAACTAATTATTTACCAACACATGTTGTTCCGTCTAGATACTCAGCTGTAGCTACAATACTTTTACTTCTACTAATTCTTTCTCCTTTTTCTATCATGTCTAAAATTTCTAAACATTGAATATTTGCAGATATGCCTGCAGCTGTAGTAGCAAGAGTACTTTGTGTTATGTTGTGAGAAAAGGAACCATATTCATTATCATTTATTCTCACTCCTAAACTGCTTTTACTTCTCGTCATGTTCTGTGGAATAAAATCTTCATCTAAATTTCCATCAATCCTCTCCCCGAGACTTGTTTTACTTCTGGTTCTAGTAGAAATATTTTTCATTCCAGAATGTTCGCCTGAGTCAATTTGATACTGAACAACTTCCAGATCAGTTGACCTTTCTCTTAAACCTCTGATTATACCAATCTCACCATCTATCAAGGATTTTGATACTTTAGTACTATTATTTCTGATTCTGGGAGATGCTCTTTTGCATTTATGCTGTTCGTCATTTTCTCCATACCTTTGTTTATTTGGTGTTTTGTGAGAAAATTCTTCAGGATGTCTTGATTTTTTGCTTGTATCAATACTAGCTCTACTTCTTTGACCTAAGCTGGTTTTACTTCTTAACCTAACAGGAGATTTTACCTCTTCTTGGTTCAAATTTTTAATAATTTTTCCATCCAAATTTTCATTGCTTGTTGAAACTTCTCTATCCAGCAAGTTTTGTTGATTGTTTTCTTCATCGAGGAAGTATTGTTTTAAATTGTTATCAATATATTCATATTTTTCTGTATTTAAAATACTTGGTGAAGATACTAAATCTTTTTGAATGTAAGTTTCTGCATTAGTAATTTCCAAAAATGAATCATCATTTTCTTTGCTAGTACACTCTTTATTCAACTGCAGATTGTCAATTACTGGTTTAACTGTTTTTTCAGCTGCTTTTGTAGAATCTGTTTCATTATTCACAACACAAGCATTATTCTTCAATGTGTTTTCTTCATTTAATATATGTGTATTGTAGTCTGTGCTTGTATTTATATTTTTAACACTATCAGTTTGAACAGTACAATCATTATCAACATTATCATCTTTAGTTTCAGAACTTTCGATTATATCGATTTTATCAACTACAGAACTTGCAGCCAGTTTACCTTTACCAGATGCAGTTTTTACTGTCGCATGCCTTTTTTTAAGCCCCGTGTTATGGGCCTTTGTGCTTTCTGTTGTATATTTTTTATTAAGCCAAATAGATTCTTTTGTATCACCTTTGCTGAAGGTGTCAGTTATACCACTTTTATCAACATAATTCCTTTTTATATTATTTTTAATAACCAAAGTATTTTTAGTTATACAATATTTATTGACATTCGTATTTCCAGTTATATTAATCTCAGTATGG
Organism: Galeruca laticollis; assembly: GCA_963921935.1. Classification (NCBI taxonomy): domain Eukaryota; kingdom Metazoa; phylum Arthropoda; class Insecta; order Coleoptera; family Chrysomelidae; genus Galeruca; species Galeruca laticollis. Next base: position 109,393,459 of record OY998175.1, on the reverse strand, counting down.
TCAATCGTAGAATTTTTACTTTCAGTTTTATCAACTTTATTAAGCCCAGTATTTTTAGTTTCATCATCTTTATTAATCTCAGTACTTTCAGTTTTATCGTCTTCATGTCTCTCATTACTTCCAGTAATTACTGCTGATGTATTATTTTCTTTTTGTGTAAGTTCAATTTTTGGTGGCATATTTGTAACCACTAAAATATCACTGCTTTCTAATTCTGTTATTATATCACTATTACTGATTATGGCAGATGTTTCAGTTACAATATTCATTTTTTCACATGCAGCAATATTTGCTCCCAAATACTTGTTTTTGTTAATATCTATCTTAGGTGCTGTGATATCTTCAATTTGATTTGTATTCACTTTTGCACTTGGTAAATATTTTATTGCTGTGGTTTCTTCACTATGGTCATAACTATTTCCCACATTTGAAATGTTCCTGTTATTGGTAGACAATGTAATATTTTCTTCAGAATTAGATGTACATATTTCAGAACTTTCATTAAAAACGATTTCGTTAGAAATATTAAGATGCGCATTAAAATTTATTTCTTCATTTAATTTTGAATCATTCACATGAAGTTTATTATCCAGTTTCACTAGCGGTAATTTTCTAGGTCGACTTCTGCTACCCCTTTTACTTGCTTCATTATGAGTGCTACCATCTGTTGGTGTTTCCAACATGTTTGTAATATTTTCATTTGGAGATATTGTTTCTATCACTAAATTTCCTTTCTTAGATAATCTTCTAGGAGTTTTGGGTTTATCCACACATTTTTCTTCTCTTTTCCTTAATTCACGACGATTTGATGAATTCGTTGAATTAGAATACGATGTATCTGCTGAAATATTTTTAGAGTGCTCACTTGAATTAACTTGAGATTTTACATTCTTCATTAAAGAAGTTTTACGTGTTTCCAAAATAGTCTCCTTATTTTCTTCAGCAACATCAGATTTATTTTTCTCGGTGATCATAGTGTTTTTATCGTTACTTAAAAATGTTGATAATTTTGTTGTTTCAGCATTAACTTCTGGTTTAGAAGGTTTGAAATCTAAAGCAACTCTACAAACTTTTTCATCCAACAATTTTACAGATTCATTATTCATTAATATATTCTCGAATTTTGGGCATGCCATTTCAACGTTTTCTAAAAGTTTCTTTTCATTATTTTTAATGGGAGTTTTATTCATTTCATCTTCTAATATAATGTCACTCCGTAAATATTTTATTACTGCGGTTTCTTCACTTTTTAAAATATTCTTAGTACGGTCATAATTATTTTCCACTCTTGATATGTCTGTGCTATTGGTAGACAATATGTTAGTTACATTTTTTTCAGAATTAGATTCAGAACTTCCATTAAAAATGTTAATATGGGCATTAAAATTTATTTCTTCATTTAGTTTAGAATTATTTTCATCAAGTTTATTATCCAGTTCCACTAGCAGTGATTTTCTAGGTCGGCCTCTGCCTCTTTTAATTGTATCTGTTGGTGTCTCCAACATGTTTGTAATATTTTTACTTGGAGACATTGCTTCTAACACTAAATTTCCTTTTTGAGAGAATTTTCTAGGGGTTTTGGGTTTATCAAGACATTTTTCTTCTCTTTTCCTTAATTCACGATGTTTTGCTGAATTCGTTGAATTAGAATACAATGTATCTGCTGCAACGTTTTTAGATTGCTCGCCTGAATTAACTTGAGATTTTACATTCTCCATTAAAGAAGTTTCATGTGTTTCCAAAATAGTCTCCTTATTTTCTTCAGCATCATTATTTTTCTCAATGATCATAGTGTTTTTATCATTATTTAAAGATGTTGCTAATTTTTTTGAGTCAGGTTTACATGATTTGAAATCTAAAGCAACTCTGCAAACTTTTTCATTCAGCAATTTTACAGATTCAATATTCATTAATATATTCTGGAATTTTGGGCATGACATTTCAGCGTTTTCTAAAAGTTCCTTTTCGTTATTTTCAATGGGAGTTTTATTCATTTCATCTTCTAATATAGTATCACTTGGTAAATATTTTATTACTGTGGTTTCTTCACTTTTTAAAATATTCTTAGTATGGTCATAAGTATTTTCCACTATTGATATGTCTGTGTTATTGGTAGCCAAAATGTTAGTTACATTTTTTTCAGAATTAGATTCAGATCTTCCATTAAAAATGTTTTCATTACAAATGTTAAGATGGGCATTAAAATTTGTTATTTCTTTATTTAGTTTCGAATTATTTCCATCAAGTTTATTATCCAGTTTCACTAGTGGCGATTTTCTAGGCCGACCTCTGCCCTTTTTAATTGCTTCATTATGATAGCTACCATCTGTTGGCGTTTCCAACAAGTTTGTAATATTTTCACTCGGAGACTTTGTTTCTAACACTAAACTTCCTTTCTGAGAGAATTTTCTAGGGGTTTTGAGTTTATCGATACATTTATCTTCTATTTTCCTTAATTCACGATATTTTGATGTATTTGTTGAATCACAATACAATGTATCTTCTGAAACATTTTTAGATTGCTCGCTTGAATTAACTTGATGTTTTACATTCTCCGTTAAAGAAGTTTCATGTGTTTCCAATTCTTCAGCAATATCAGATTTATTTTTCTTGGTGATCATTGTGTTTTTATCCTTATTTAAAAATTTTGCTAATTTTGTTGTATCAGCATTAACTTCCGGTTTAGAAGGTTTGAAATCTAAAGCAACTCTACAAACTTTTTTATCCAGCAATTTCACAGATTCATTATTCATTAATATATTCTGGAATTTTGGGCATGCCGTTTCAACGTTTTCTAAAAGCTCCTTTTCATTATTTTCAATGGGAGTTTTATTCATTTCATCTTCTACTATAATTTCACAGCTTGATGATTGGCTATTAGAATAATTTACAATTAAATCTTTATCATTTTTTAATGGTGTATTTTCTAACTGAACACTTGAAAATGTTTTTTTAAATGTTGCAGATCTACTTTCTTGAATAAGTGGATTTGTAATGTCTTCTGATAACATTTCTATGATTTTTCTTGTTCTATTTCTCAATTGATCAGTTGGTGACATATTATTAAGTGGTTGTTTTCTTTCTGTTATTAAAGATTTTTCTTTACTTGTATTATGAGGACCATCACTTTTATTTTCTACGGTCTGTTGTAGAAAATCATTGGAAGGTTCTGTGTTAACTGAACTCATATCATCATTGCAGGATTTTTTATGATATGAACGTGACTTGAGACATTCAGATAATTTTTCATTAGTAAGCATTTTACACTTCCTTCCCTCAACCTCACTTATCTTTTTGATCAAATTTTTCAATTCAGTAAATTCGGCTTTACTTTCAGGTGATTTTTTCAATTTATTGGTTGTCTTGACTTCTGATTTAATTGGAGATGTCTGCATTTGTTCAATTATATTTGTTTTTTCTGGAGGTGTGTCACTTTTACAGGAATGTGAAACTTCAATATAACTATCAATATTTGCAACCTCTTGTGAAGAAATCATAGAATCTTTATTTTTGTTGTTTTGCATCAATTTGAAATTCCACTTACTGAGCTGACAAATTAAATTAGTATCTTTTATAGTTGATTTAGACCTATCATTTTTATTGTTCTCATTAGATGTTGAACTCAATAGTTCACTATTTTTTACAGGATTTTTTGGTTCGGGTTTCCTACTATTACTAGTTTTCTTTATTTCACCTTCAACTAACAATGTTTCTGGTAAAGGTAACTCAGTGTTTTTAAATAAATTAAGAAAAGGCTTACTTTGCAATAATTTCGATGAGCGTTTTGGTTTATCTGAAACAGGAATAATGTCTACAATTTCTAATAACATTTCACATGACCTACTTGACTTCTCTATATTTGTCACATGTTTAGGAGTATGTATTGTACTAAATCTTCTATTACGAGTTTTATTATTGACATGATCTTTCCTTCTATTTGTATAGGCATTAAAATATTTTTTTAATGGATGTAAAATTACCTTAAGCTGTTTTTCTTTAGTAGGTAAAATAGGATCATTCTTGGGTTTTCTAAGGCAATAATAATCATCAAGACCTTTGTGTTCAATTCCCTTGGAAGTCATTACTTCATGATTTTGTAACTTTGACACCTTGGTCGATTTTGAATTTTCTAAACTTTTAGGGTGCAACACAATTTCTGGACAGGAATTAGACCTTAAAATTCTAGTAGAGGTTGTTGATTCCATTTCGCTTATATCTGACTGAATTTCTGCTTCATGAAAATCTACTGTTGTATTTGTATATCTAAATGTTTTTTTTAGCGTGGATTTGATTTGATTTTTCAAAGTTGTATGTATTTCAATATTTTTAGTAGATGTGTCCAGAATTGACGGTACCTTTTTGGGACTAGCAAATTTATGTTTCCCTTTTTCATTTGAAGGAGTATTAAATTGTTCATTTGATCTAAGATTATATTTTTTTGAAGGTGTGTGTGAATCTGATATACATTCTTTAGAGACAAAAGATTTAAGTACCGTTTCATTGGCAATATTAAATTTGTCTCTTCTCCTTGATGTCCTTAAATTTGGTGAAATGGAATCTGTAATAATAATAGAATGTTCAGGTGTTGAATGTATAGAATCTTTAAATTGGTTATAAATTTTGTTTGCATTACTTTCAGGTATATTGTATTTGGTCTCTGAAGTAGCCTCCAAATCACTAGACATATTGGGTGATAAAAGTTTTCCTATTTCAATAGATTTGAGCAATGTATTATCATGTATTTCCTTAGAATCTGCAGCAATAATTTTCTTTGTTTCTTGACTTTCTTCTTCATTATCATTAAAAGATGCATTACCTTCATTACTCGTTGAATCACATTTTGTAGTAATTTTTATTTTAGGCATTTCAATATTGAACACTTTAGTATGGTGGATTCCAGAAGATCTGAGATTTCTTATACCACTGGAATTGCCAAGTTCATTATATATCACCTCATAATTATTCTTTACCTCAGCTCGATCTGCTTTTCTTTGCATTTCAGTTTCTAATGTAGAAGCATCCTCTGTGATATTGGATGATCTAAGTTTTCTGCTTTCAATAGCACTATTATCTTCTACACCACCTCTAAGGGATTTTTTGTAATGTATGTTTCCATCTAATTGTATTTCTTTTATAGAATACTTATTAATATTAGATCTAATTGTTCTTCTTTCATTGTAATTAATGTCTTTTACTTTTTTTGTTTTTGCTTGTGGCAGCTTATTTGTATCAACAGTAGAAGTGTTGTGAAAACTATTCACTTTGCAGATTTCTACTTCATGTCCTTCTGGTGCTAAACTATTATTTTCTATAATTATTTCAGATTTGCTGGGGGATTTCAATATTTTTTTGGAATCATTTTTACTTCTTTTGGTATGTCCATCAAGCATATCTACTATTGAAGATGGTTTTTGGACAATATTTAACAAGGTATGAGATGATTGAAAACCAGGATTGATAACATTTTCATTAATTGTTGAAGCATTTGAATAACATGATTTTATATCAGTTTGGGGGTCAGGTTTAATTCTAATTTCATGAGGATTTGTAAAGTTTTCTTCAAACTCAATTATACACCATGGTTCATCAACAAATTGTAATTCTTGAATAGTTATTTCTTTTGCATCTAATACTTCGGCATCTAAATTACTATTAACTAATGGCTTTTCAGGAATGATGGGAGTATCTGGTAAACCGAAGCTTTCAACGACTTCATTTTTTCCTAAAGATTTTCTTGGATTTGTATATGTTTTCAAAGTTGATCTCTGTGAACTTTTTACATTTGAATTGAAATTTGATTTTGATATAAGTTTAAATACTTTGGAGACATCTTCAGTGTCTTCATAATTATTATCAGTATAATATTTTGAGTTTGTATATTTCTTCAGATATTTTTCTTTGCTGTGTTGCTCAACTATATTCAATTCTATAACAAAAAAGTTTTGTACTTTTGCAATACCTTTTCTATCAACTAATTACAAAAAATAATATGTATGTATCATTAAAATAAATTGTTTTTCACTGGATTGCTATTTATGTAGAGTATAGTCTTGCAAGTTGAATCAATTATTCCAATTAGGTCTTTAAACATTTATGAATAAAACAGATAATGAACTATATTCTTTTCTAAATAAAAATCTATCTGTAAACTATCTACAACAATTACAATTGGATATATCTAACGAACACAAAACCAAGTGCCAAAATATTATATGTGAGAATTTGGCATCAATAGAGTTGAGTCTGAAATTGTGAATTTATGAACTGTTGTTGATGACTGTCCTCATATCTAAGCATTATTTTTCAAAATATTCGATAATCTGGTTCCTTATTAAATAATTTATTTTGAACATTTGTCAGAATGGAATGCACTACCAATCAATATACCAGCAATTGGATCCTTTTCTAAACACGACTTAAACTCGAATTATTAAACTGAACAAGATTTTCTCAGCGTATATAATGTGGTTCCGTGTTCTCAAACAGAAAAATCAGTTAGATGTGAATAAAAGTCTTTATTAAAAAATTGCAATAAAAAACATTTTAAAACAAATTAAACATAATCTGGTCCAGTAAACTACTCATTTTCAAAATCGAAGTCCACATCTCCATTGTACCCCTCAATATCGTCGACGATTTATGTCTCCACAGTTAATTCATTGTAAAATGCTTGATCTGCTTCTGGGATTAAATGCATTATAGATTTGATATTGTTCAACTTGAGTATTGATATTGGCTTGCCTTCAAGCCAAAGTAAGCCCAATTCGGATTGTTGAAAGAAAACGTTCCTTTGTATTTCAATCATGCCTGTGGTTTTATATTGATGTCAGTATACTGTTCATCTTCATTATGGGCCATTTTGAAAAATAAGCTGCTTGGACAATCCTTTTCAATTTTAATTTCTAGTACCTGTAGCCAGTTGATTTTCTGCCCCTCAATGTCTTTCTTTCTATTTACTATCATCTGTTCTAGTGCAGCACTGCTTTTAAAATCGGTGTTTTCCATCGTAGTAACAATCAATGAATTCTTTTTTCTGCCATTTCTCATAACATTAATATAATCTTGTGTTGTATAAGACGTAGCTGCATTTTCAGTGTTTTTTTAATATCCCTACAACCTTTATCATTTAACATAGAACTGTGGCCCGATACAAGAAATCTAATATAAATTTGTTCTAATATTGATGATTATCCAAGGGATGCCTTAACATCAAACACAGCTTTATGTTACGGTTTTGACTGCTGAAGGAGTTACTCCACAAGTAAAGATTCCTAATGTTCTTCTCCACATAGAGTAAAGCAAATTTTCGAATACTGAAATCTCTTTAAAAATATACAGTAAAATCTCTTTATAACATTTCTCTTGGTGAGTAGTGAAAAACGTGTTATAAGCGGGAAGTCTTATACCTAGCTGATTATAAAAGTCATTGCATAAATTGTGAATCTTCTATTCACAAATATCATTCTCATTCCAATTCAAATTAAGGTTTGTTCGTAAAGTTAATGCACTATAATTTTTAGATTTTAGTAGCAGCTAAATGTTTTTCATTTAAATTCGTGCTATCGTAACCTTGAATGATTCTAATTTGTTCTTTAACGGTAATTGATTTTCGCGTTGTTAATGCCATTAAGAACAATGAAATAAAACAATATAGTTTGTTTAAATCTTCATATATCATTGAAGATTTAAACAAACTATATTGTTTTATTTCATCGTTCAGTATGGATCTTCATCAAGTAAAAGCTTCATCTATTCAACCATTAAGAACACCTTTCCAAATGTGAAAATCACTTATTAAAAGTTTTTACGTTTACGAAATGTTTCACAATTAATTCGAAAACGGGAACCAAAAGAGAAGAACCAAAAATAGAAAATCTACTACATGAATTGTTTTTAGACTCGAACAATTCTGTAGGTAATAGCACCGAAGGTTATAGTGTAATGTCGTCTGAAGCAGTTTGTGCCGTATCTGAAATACAAAAAGTTGCAAAACATGCATGCAAATGTCTATGCCTAAATCATGTCTTGAATAACTCTCTTTCTACTTCTGTTAATGTTGGTTGCATCAAAAATATAGTACAACTAATACTATCGTTTTTTAATATGTCGGCCAAGAAGAGTCAAGTTTTAAGATTAAAAGTAGGACATCAATTCACTCTTCTGCGTGAAACTAGATGGATTGAGTGGCAGGAAAGAGTGATTCAATTTAGATCTAGGAATTGCTCACATCTATCTCGTCATGGAAAAATTCCAAGTATGTATTTGTCAGTTGCAACAACTTTGCTTATCTCTTTAGGCACGGCCGAGTTTTTTGCTTCAATGCTGTCGTTGATTGACGTTCTAAAAATCTCCCTACCTCTCAGTTGCCTTCTGCAAACACCATCACTTGATACTAACCAGGCGTCTAAAGCAGTCACCAACACCATGAGCACATTAAAAGAAAGAAAGGCTAAATGTGATGAAATGTTTAACCAAATCTTTCTAGAAACTAGTGAGTTAGCAGAAAAGTTGGATGTAGAAGTTGAATTGCCAAGACTTGTGGGCAGACAGACTAAAAAAGCAAACCACCCAGGAAACATAGAAGAGTATTAAAGATGATCTATTTATATAATTCTTTTGGATAATGTTTATACTAACTTATCATCTAGATTAAGTTCTAACTCATTGAAATGTTTTGGACTACGAGGTATTATTCACACCAATTTAGTTAACACTCACAGAGAAAAAGATGACCCACTCAGCAATTTAAAGAAAGCTGTTAAGCAGTTTTTACCTATTATCGGCTGTGTTGATATACAAACAAATTTCATTATATTTGCTCTCAGGAAGAGTTACTGGGAGTAGGAGAAAGAAAAAAAAGTTAAACTCCCTGAAGATCTATTGAATATATTTAATCCTTGTGACACCAACACATTTCCAATTATCCACGATCTTCTCAAAACCTTGGCACACTTCCAGGTATTTCAAATTATTAAATACAATTAGTCAAAAAAATGGTTATGGGCTGAATGATTTTACATACTATAAATGTAGCATAGAGAATGAGTGCTGAATTATTTAAAGGTCTGAAGGGTAATGTTTTTAAATTTTTTCTTATAGTTTATGAAACAATTAACTAGGATAGAATTGTTTGTAATCTTTAGATTGATTAAATTATTTGTAACACACAAGTATTATTTTCTTTCATGAACCTAAGTAAATTAATGAAGTAATTAGAGTACTAAAACACCTTGAAATAGCTTAAAATTAAATTTTCAACAAGCTAGAATAAAAAATTTGTCAGGAGTTGTATCAATGTATAGGAAAATTTGTGTCTTGATTAAAATGATGATTACTACTCATTCTCAGGCAGTAAAAGCTATAAAAAAAAGACAGCCCCCGCCCTCCTGAAAATTAGTCCTGAAATCGCTTGTGTCTTGGGCTCCCCTTCCAGCGGTTCCCTCAGGCTATACAAAACAATAATCTTTATTATATTTTTCACTATAAACACTCAAATTATAGAGCCACAGTTGCCTTTTATCAAAAACTATATTTGTTGGAATTCTGGGCATAGACAAGGTTTTCTCTAAATAAAATGTGCATGTTTCTACAGTTGCTTCAACTTTTGCATGTTGCAAATCTTGTTGGAATTTATTCCTGGCATCTTCTGCTGCCTTCAGATGTCATTCGTGTTTCACTTTTTTCCAACTGCTGCTGTTCAGTACTAGTGGATTTTGAAAGTTTCGATGCATGAGCGTCGTATTTGTTGCAGGTGTCTTTTTTTAACTGTTTTCGAGTGATATTTATGTGTGTAGAAAATGTGTTTGTAATAGGACAAGCTTACGGGATTGTCAGTTTCTGATTTATCGAAAGAGTACTTGATCTCTATGGAGAAGCGAGATGTTTTCGATCTGTCTGCTGTCCCCTATAATGAGATTTGTACTTTGGAATTTTATTTATCTGTTCTATTACTACACTCAGATATTGTATGATGATGGTTATATCGCCCACGATTATCTTTTATTTCAAGGGTTCTGGCTTTTGTCAGAGCTGTATTTACTCGTTTGATTGATATACCAATTGATTTTATAAATATATCCCTGAATGTTCTAAGCGATATGTTTTTGTGAAAGTCCTATTTCTTGTATTTGTTGTCCCTCTATTGTGATTTACCTTTTTTTTGTCAAATAATGAACAAATAAAGGCCATACGATCCAAGGTTCCAATATTTCTCGAAAATACGTTTTCGATCCTCAATTTTTATCTTTCCATTACATTGTCCGAGCAATTGCAAACATAGTTCATAAATAATTTTTTAGCAAATTTTTCCCACTTTTTGAAACGGACTGTTGATTGGAGCTTTTTATAATTTTTTGAGTAGAATCTGTATGGTTCACGTACTGTGTCTGTTTCTTCCTGTTCCTGAAAATTTATTATGTTTTCATTTTGGTCTCCTTCAGATGTATCGCTCTCTTCACTAGATGCTGAGTGGTTCTCAAAATCAGGATCTAGGAAATCATCATCTGCATTATCAATCTTGTAAATGTCCAAAGTTGAAATACCTAACCTGGTGGTAATTAACTGGTGAGATCGCAGTCCGTTTGGTATCCGATTCTAATGGAAGGATTTTCTCTACTTTATCACATAGTGAAAGTAATGTGTTGAATAAACTGTGGGCTTCAGTATCCGTTTCATCTATAAATATTCTTGTCCTCAGTTCTCTATTTGCAGAGTCATTGTCCTCCTCTTGAAGTGAAATATTTGATTCATTAGAAATAAAAGCTGCATACGCATAAGGTACTGCATATCAGAAGTCTTGATGGGACTAGACGATTACTGGATTGTAAAAGATTATATGTGACATAAGAAAATCATAATAATATCTTGACCAGTTTTTAAAAAAAGATCCAAATACTGAACCAGATGATGAATATTGGATTATTGTTTCAGAACAAGGAACCAATATATTGAGGTTATCATGTTTTATTATACTATTAACATCTTAAAATGCTTACCTCAGATGGTCTATCATCTAACAACTTTCTCCCCTAGAAGTCATAATATCTCACTAATAGTTACTATTCACAAACTGAACAACTAAAATCGCGAAGCAAACGTCAAGCACTCATTTCTTAGTTGGTTCTTTGTTCCGAATTGGACTATGACACACTCGGAATTATTTAAAGGAAATTAATTGGAACAAATGGTGCCGCTTTACGAAAATAACTTCAGTGTACTAAGTCTACGACAACGAATTCCATTTGTGAGTAAAGGCGGCAATTTAAAAAACAGCAGTTGGTTCTCTGTTCGTTAACGTTATCCAATTTATTTTATACATCAATTATGTTTCATATAAAATTTAATATTAAGACATTGTTAAGTTCAGTAGTCAATTTGATTTTATACATTTCATAAAACAATTTGAGATATTAAAACTGAAGAGAACATTTTCACTTACTTTATTAATTCACCTGTATGATTATCGGGTTATTTTGAAACAACATGATCATCATTATCCTATTAACCCTTAAGCTAGCAAGACATATATTTCAACATTTTTTAAAATATCAAAATACACTCAGGTGCAAAAAATTCGATCCATCGTATATTTTCCATTTATTGTGACTTTTAAAACTTTGTACTTATTATATGGCATATATAAATATAGAGACACCCTTGTATAATTGAAATTATTAATTTATAGATAGATAGATAGAATTTATGGATCTCATAACATCAAATAATGACATAAGACAAGTCGAACAATAACAAATCAAAATTAAAAAGTCTAGCTAAAACTAGGACATTTACCTTTAAAATCAATACAGTAATGTAGGTTAACAAATACACGTTATACACAAAAAATAATATGAAAACCTGAAACACACAGGATACGTCAAAATTTAAGATTAAACAAAGTATATGTTGCAGTCTAGACATAATTCAACGAGTATTTTCAAAATATTCTTCAACCGAATATGGGCACATGTCAATGAGATAGTTTTTAGTTTTCTCTTTAAATTTATGCATTAAGGCAATATCTTTGAAACTTTGAGGGAGACTATTATACAATTTAATTCCCATTACAATAGGTGATTTCTTACAGATTTCTATACGCTGGTAAGGTATAGAGAAATCTGATTTATATCTTGTATCGTGAGCGTGAATATCACAATTCCGCAAATAATCGCTTTTATTTCTATGAACTGATGTAAGTAGATCCAATATATAAAGGCCATACAGAGTTAAAATTCTCAAGCCAATAAAAACAGGTCGACAGGAGTCTACAAATGAGATGTTTGAAATACACCTTAGAATCCTCTTCTGTGACAAAAAAACATTTTTAGCATGAGGAGAACTCCCCCAAATACAAATTCCATAACTAATCCTAGACTGTATTTCACTAAAATAGAGTAAACGAATGTGATTTACATTAAGTGTTTTCTTCAAATTTCTAATTTGAAAACATTTAGAACTTAGCATCTTGATAAATTTAAACAATGGGTTTTAAAACAAATCTGAATCAAATAATACTCCCAGAAATTTCACATTTTCTGTTTTCGTTATGTTGGAGTTGTTAACCAATATGTCAAAGTCAGGGGAAAAAGTTTTTTGGCGAGGATGAAATGAAATGTAATTCGTTTTTGTTGTATTAAACAACAATGACTGATCACTGGACCAGGCAGAAAATTTCAATAGAGCATTCATAATTTTGGACTTCAATATGTTTGGGTCTTCATCACTGAACACAAATGTTGAATCATCTGCATAAAGAGTATATACATTATTTTCATTTTTCTTATGACATTTTTTATAAACAATATAAATTTTAGGTTTTTGTCAGAAATTTACGTCTGATAGAGCAGCAAGAAATTCATTTGTTATTTTAGTGACCCATACAAACCCACCGAATTAGTATTTAAACTTATTATTTTGTTAATTTAATTGAAATCAAATGGCTTTTACACCAACGGATGCTGCAAGGCAGTCGCTTTAGTTCAAGATGGTCATAGTCAATACTATGCGGCTGAGGTAGTAGGTGTTAGTCGTTGTGCAGTTCAAAGAGCAATTCAGCGGTTTAATGAAACTGGAAATTACACGAGGAGACCAGGATCAGGCCGTAGAAGGGCAACATCCGCACGCGATGATAGATTTTTGGTTTCTTCGTGTTTGAGAAATAGACCTTTAACATTAGTTGAGCTGGCAAATCGTCTGAGCGAAGTAAGAAATGTCGATGTAAGCACGTGGACAGTTCGTCGACGACTCACTGAAGCTAATTTATATTCCAGAAGGCCAGCTCTATGTCCACTGCTATCCATGGAAAAACGCAGAGCTCGGCTTGCTTTTGCAATGGAACACGAGGACTGGAATGACGCCGATTGGAGTAATGTATTGTTCTCGGATGAGTCCAGGTTTTGTTTAAGGACACCAGATGGTAGAGAAAGAATCTATAGAAGACAAGGATAGCGATTGCGGAAAGAATAAGTTACCGAGGAGGCTCAGTTATGGTTTGGGCTGGTATAAGTTCCGAGGCCCGTACTGACTTGGTTCTTGTAAATGGAGGTTCTATGACAGGAGCAAGGTACATAACAACAATTTTGGATGAGCATGTGGTACCTTTTGCTCCATTTGTAGGGCCTAATTTTATTTTCATGGACGATAATGCGCGGCCACATCGTGCAAGAATCGTTAATGAATATTTAAAATAAGTCGGGATTGTCCGTATGAATTGGCCATCTTCAAGTCCAGATCTCAATCCTATAGAACATCTATGGGACACTCTAGGAAGAAGAATCCGATCACGGGTACCTCGTGCTAACAACTTGGCTGAACTTAGTGTGGTGCTTCAGGCAATATGGGACGAATTGTACCAACTCGATGTCCAACATTTAATTAGCTCTATGCCAAGACGTATGCAGGCTGTTATAAGGGCCCGGGGAGGAAATACAAATTATTAATAAAAAAAAATAACACACTTAACATTTCATTATAACCATTATTTGATTAGAAAATATACTTAATTTTTCCATTATTCGAATAAAGTCAATTGTTTTCATAACAACATGATTTTCTTGTATAAACTGTCTTTATTATTCATACCTTTAACATTTAAAACCGGTCCAAAACTTACATGGTCAAATTTTTGTCTACTTTGCCAAAAAATAGTTGTGGATCGAATTTTTTGCACCTGAGTGTACTATCTTAATGTTTTACAGTGTACTTCACTGAATACCTCTTATACCTACTTATAAGCAAATCAGTTGAATCTTGAATATTCAAATTTTGTGCCCTTTTGTCTTCAATAATTTGAGGTTGTGTTTGTAAAACTTGATCTATTGTGATAATTATTGCTGTGTCTCAGATTAGAAATCGTTGAACAAACTTACTGTTCTGACCCTTACTGTGTGGAATCTACTCATGTTACCATTATAAATGAAACTAACTGTGCCATTACAACTAATATATCCTAAACAAACTAAAGAAATACAAAATTACAAAACCATCACTTATGCTGGTAATATTTCTAATAATACTTAATTTAGAAACTAGAAATACTTAATTTAGAAACATTTTTTTAAATAGAGTAAGTAATCTTGTTAAATGTAAAAACAAAAATATCTCCATTAAAAATGTCTGGTATACATATAAACTTAAATGTCCAGAATGTAAGGCTGTCTATATAGGTCAAACAATTAGAATTTTGAAATTAGACACAATGAACACTTACGAGCATACAGATTCAAACAACCAGAGAAATCCCATTTCGCAAAAATCTACTTGACACCAAACATTAATTACCCCCTAACACAGAACTAGAAGTACTACATATTTGTGACGAAACAAGAACTAGATTTCCTTGAGGAATTAAAGAGACCCACATATGAAGTCGTCAATGAACAGATAAATCTAGGGAGTTCTCCATTAGTAAACTGTCCTTTTAAGTAATAATTGTAATGATCAGCAGATAATAGTGTTCTAATAGCTTTCCTTGGTTACCTATATCATTTAGCCAAAAATATTAAACATCAGATAGGCATAGAATGAAATGTAACTTCTGTCATTCTGATGATGATATTTCATGATATCGAAACAATTGTCACATGTTTTAGAATTTTTATAATTTTTTCATTAACTATATTATGGGATTATTTTTTTTGTTATAATAAAGTTACTAATTCATTACTGAAGGTGTCTGTTACAAAACTATGTAATAATTTTGCTCCTATGTTTATTATAAAAAACTACAGACGGTCACATAAGAAGTGTGCATTGAGGTTCACTTTGCCTAGAAGTCAGTAATTATTAGATTATTAGATGTGTGTATTCAAGTTCATAGTTTTAATGCTAATAATTTTAGTCGTGTTTATAATAATTATTTTAATTTTACATGTTACGTTAATTCTTATCAAAAGGCAATTCGCCCAAAAAAGACGAAATTGTTCAGATTGCACTAGAAAGGAATCATAATGTTTTGACACCAAATAATTACATAGATTCAGATGCAGAAAGTGGTGAACAAATACTGTCACCACCAAAGGCGTATCCAGTATTAAACTGTAGTTATGAGGATGGTGATAAAGAGAGCCTTACATTTGCTACTTCAAGTAATAATGGCCAAGATGATCTTGATATTAAAATTAGCAGTAATAGAAGAAGAATATGCAGAAAACACTGAGAGTCAAAACGCAATAGACGAAGAACATTAGGTTAGTGACAGTCAAATTGCAATCGAGGAGTCATATAAAGGTGATGGTAGCCAAAACGAAATAGAGCTAGAACATGAAGAATATACTGTCAGTCTGACTGCATCGGAGGAAGAATATGAGGATCATGAACATAAAGGATTTTTTTTTATTTAAATAATAGTCTCACCAACCCTTAAGGTTATTAGAGACACAGAAAAACAGAAATACAATGAATACATATATACATTGAATGATATTTACAATAATTATATTTCGTTAGTAATATTGATTTCTGTTAGAAACACTATTAGTTTTTCATATCACATCTGGAGTTCAGTATTGCTTTAAATGATGGAGGAATGGTGTGTACGCGTCGCTTGTTATTGTATGTTTGGCATTATTCTAGGATGTATTTGACAGAGAGCTGACTTTGGCATACTTCACTATGTGTTATTCGGGTATGGCCAATTCTTAATCTGGAGAGAATGATTTGGTGCTTTCTACTGGCGGGGTTTGATTTCCATGGAGTGACATGTTTTTTTCACTTGAAAATTTAGATTGAGAATTATTCCACTGAGATTGCCATTCGCTGATGATAGAATCCTTAACTGTCTTTTTATAGTCAGTGTTCTGCGTTTTCCTCTTTTCTAATGTTGGAAAAGTAAAATTGCGGAATGCCGTATTCTCCTTTATGGTAAATGCTCTGAAGGACCAATCGTCGTAATGTGACGATAATGAATGTTATTCCATGTATGAATTGGTTATTATGTGAAAATAAAATTCGATGGTTTCATACACTTTTCTTTATATTTTTATTACTTACATTTTCTTCGTTATATATCTGCGTCACAATGAAGAATTCACAAATGCTTATTAAAAGATGCAATCATATTTTTATGTACGTTTTTATCAAATTTATGACAATATGTGTCGTTAGATTTTCTTTATGCTTTTTTGTTACTTGACTAACAACGGTTTTTTTATGATGATGAAAAATTGAATATATGTTGTTATGGATATTTTTTATGTGTAGTTTTAAGTGGGTGATAACAAGGAAAGTTATGTGAGAATGTAACCAATGGGAAAAATAGAGATTTAAATGAAACTGTCATATGACAGCTGATACTCAGCCGACGCATGTAGTTTTGTGGAGAAAAGAAATTGTTATACAATTATCTGTGGTTTTTTATATGAAATGAAGTTTGAATGGTGTTATACAGGAGAAGTTGAAAATGAAAAGTCACAGGAGAATTTTGTAATTAAATCAAATTCGAACAGTCAGTGTGTACAATGTCCTGTATAGTTGGGATTGTATCATCACCAATTGACCCTCTCGCTAATTTGTCTACATCTTCATTGCCTTTTATTCCGATATGCGATGGAATCCATAAGAACTTTACTGTTTTGTGCTGCAGTTGCAGATTATATAACACTGAGACAGTCCGATATAATAATTATATTTTGTTGCTCTATGGTTTTTATGTACTCCAGTGCCTTAAGAATAGCCAGAAGTTCTCCGTGGCATATGCTACAGGTCTTATTAGGCTTATTTCAGAATGAAATAGGACTATTGTAGAGAGAAAATTATATATATATATATATATATATATATATATATATATATATATATATATATATGTATGTGTTATAACAGAATTTGTAAGCATGATAGAGGGCACATTTTTTAACGGATCGAAACCAAACTCGCTACAAAAATTGGTTCGGCCAAGGCCTTGGACGAGTTCGTTAACGGACTATATCGGCCCAGTAGAAACAAAATGGCGGCCTGTCAAAATTGAAAAATAAATCGTATTTCTTTTGTTTTTGATCTGATGCCAAAAAGTTACTGAGATTTTTTTTAGAACTTAACACGATCTACAACTTTTGTATGAAACACTTTTTTCTAAAACGTATATTGAAACATTTATTTAAGAAAATTTAAATTTTGTTTTTTTTTGTTTTGAATCTGATGCAAAAACTTTACTGAAATAAGCCGTCCAATTGGTCTTGTGCCATTGGGATTTTTCAGTTTATAAGCGGTGCTGTAATTTGGGCTCACGAAAGCTGCTGTTGCGCCATCTTCGGTTTTTGACGCATCCGTGTATACTTAATAAAAACCCTGCTGATTTTCCATTATTTCATTGAATTTTTGAATAATTAGGAGGGGGTTGGTTTCATTTTTATTGTACTGTAATAAGTTTGTATTTATTTCTGGAAGGTTGATTATCCAAGGAGGTGGGATGGGTATATTGTTGGAAAATGTTTGGGGAAAAGTTAGCTGGAATTCTGCAAGGTATCGGGTGATTCTCTCATAGAAAGGAGGATCTGTTTTTGGTTTTGAAGCATAAAGGTTTTTGAAGCGATCAGAGAATATGTTGTGTCTTGCAGGATTAGTGAGGTTTGAAGATACTGCAGCAGCATATGAAAGACTTAAAAATTTTTTTCTTGACTGTAGGGGATATTCTCCCGTTTCGTAGTTGACACTGGCAGAAGGACTTGTACAGAAGGCTCCTAATGCGATTTTTAGTGCTGTATTGTGGATGGTATCCAGGTTTCTCAGAATCGATTTTTTTGCAGATGAATATACTAATGCGCCGTAGTCTAGCTTAAATCTGATTAAGGATTTGTATATCAGCATAAGACTGTTGTAATCAGCACTCCAGTGTTCTCATCAGGTTCAGTCCGTTTTGACATACATTTTTCAAGTTAATAATGTGATCTTTCCAGTTCAGCTTTTTGTCGAATATCATTTCTAAAAACTTCAATTTGTCAACAAAATTCAGTGGTCGGGCATCTAAGGTTAAACGAGGAATTTCAGGATTAGGTTTTTTTGAGAACAGTAGACATTTTGTTTTCTCGTGGGAGAATTGGACGCCATTAGTTTCTGTCCATTTTCCAAGACTATCGAGTGTTTTCTGTAACTGTTTTTGCATTGAATATACATTTTTGCCTTTTGTAAAAATGACTAAATCGTCTGCATAGTCTTGCTTTAACTGGAGGTCTGCAATTGTGCAGAATGTTGTTTATTGCTACCAAGAAGAGGGGGACGCTAAGAACTGATCCTTGTGGTATTCCATTTTCTTGAATTCTCTCCGACGACGTAGTACCGTTTACTTGAACACAGAAGTGGCGATCTTTACGGAAGTTGTCGATGAATTGTAATATATTGCCTCGTATGTCCCATTTGTGTAATGTTTTTAAAATTCCTTGCCTCCATGCCGTATCGTAGGCTCGGGTGATGTCAAAAAATACTGCAATACAATCCTGCTTGTTGGCGAAGCCTTCATGAATTTCGGATTCCATATCGAGACCAGATTGTCTGCAGTTATCCTGTTTTTTTCTGAAACCGCTCTGTTCGGGAATTATTAGATTTTTTTATTCTAAGAACCACATTAATCTCTTTTTTACAATTTTTTCCAGTATTTTGCATAGTGTACATGTAAGGGATATGGGTCTGTAAGAATCTGGGTCCATTTTTGGTTTGTTTGTCTTGAGAACAGGTATAATGATTGCTTGGGACCATTTTCAAGGAAATACTTTGTTTATCCAGATGTGATTGTAGATTTATAGGAGATACTTTTTTGCATTCAAAGGAAGGTTCTGTAGGAAGATCGGTGGAATATCATCTGGTCCTGCGCTTGAGTTCTTACTCTGTTGAAGTGATTCTTCGAGTTCTTCGATGCTTATTAGTGCATTTAGTGGGTTGGGAACCACTTCTTCAAAATCTATATGTATCTTTTCAGCACTCGTTTTTAGTGCTTTGAAAGATTCTCTGTAGTTTATGTTACTTGAATGCATTTCAAAGTTTTCTGCCAAGGTTTCGGTGATTTCCTCGTTGGATGATATAATGTGAT
Source organism: Galeruca laticollis (assembly GCA_963921935.1). Taxonomy (NCBI): domain Eukaryota; kingdom Metazoa; phylum Arthropoda; class Insecta; order Coleoptera; family Chrysomelidae; genus Galeruca; species Galeruca laticollis. The sequence continues at coordinate 109,373,940 of OY998175.1, read as the reverse complement.
CATTTTTAGCAAGTAACTTTATTTCATTGAGTGTTCTAATTCCCGAGACTTTCTTAATATCTTTCCATACAGTAGAGGCAGGAGTAGAACTGTTTATATTGCTTACGAATGTCTGCCAACTCTCTTTCTTACTTTTTCGAATTATGTATCTCATCTTGACTCTACGTTTTTTGAACTCCAGGAGATTTTCTGTGATATTGTGCCTTTTGTATTCCTTGAAGGCTTTTTTGTTTGAGGTAACTGCTTTCTCGCAAGCTTTATTCCACCAGGGTACCAGCTTGTGCTGTTTGATGTGCTTTGTTTTACCTACATGGACCTTGGCTGCCCAGATTATTATATTGGAGAAGATTTGTAATAGGTCATTTACATCTGAGTTCTGGTGGACCCCATTGAGTTCGTCAACCTCTCTTTCAATCGCAACTGAGTACTCTGGCCAATTGGTGACAAACAAATTTTAAATATATATACAGAAACTCAAGCATTGACAAAACACCCAATACATATAAGTAACTCAACAATCTCATGAAGTGTGTGCATAGGTTGCGTACAACATGAAATTACTTATGGAGAAATAAGTGTACAGCTAAAGAAGGCCAGCATCAATCACAGGTACTGCAAGAGAATAATTACTAAAGCCACACTGATCAGAATCCCCTCAGGATGCATTTCCTCAACTGAAAAACTTTTCTACAAACACAGACAGTACCCAGTATATCCAAGTATTCCACTTGCTCCAATTCCACAACCCTACTCATGCTGCCATGTTGCCCTCATCATGAATCAAAATGTAAAACACACTTACCTCCAAAATGTTCCAGCTGCGGTGCTGAAGATCATGCGGCATGGTGATTAAAATGCCACAACAGGCCGACAAAACCAATACAAGGTATACCGAACAATAAAATCAAACCGTTAAATAAAAAATCAGCAAAAATTGATACAAAAATACATTCCCATATAACAGTCCATGATGTCATCATAAACACTTATTTACGCAAATTCGACAAAGAAAAAAAACATACAAAGAAAAGAACTGATCACGAAACTAAGAAAAAGATTGTTACAGAATACAACATAGATGCAGTCATACACTTTTCTGATGACAGAGTGTACATACTCATGTTTGATATTGACGAGCCTCAAACAATTTCACCAACACAACCCATCAACAGTGCAAATAAAGTTCAAATAAGATTCTCTATGCCAATGTCAGCTGCTACATACCAAAAAAAATTGCTAATAAATAAAATAATCCAGAGACACCAGATAAACTGTGCAGTCTTGGTGGAAACAAAAACCAATAAAAACTGCACCATACACTATAGAAAATGGGACACAATTGATAAATTGGCAATATAGTGAACACAAATATGAGAGGTGGGAGTCTGGTGCAAGTTCATCCCAAGCTAAAATAAACAACCCATTCATTATGTTAAGCAACACATTTTAATATTCCTTTTCTAGAAGACAAGCTACACATCATACTGATCTATGTTCATCCACATGCAAACATAGAACAGGCAATATTTAATAAATCAACCAAGTGCAAATATTGTATAATTATTGAGGATTTCAATGTAAATAAACAAAAGGAAAAACAGCTAACGGATTTCATGGATAACAACCTATTTAAAAAAACACAGAGACTACTTAAAAAATACCAACCAAGAATATAAACGTCACAGAAACAATTACAACAAGAATATTCAAATGTTAATAAAACAGTACAGAGAACACACATGGATAAACACATGTAATGAAATTAATAGACTAGGGGAAAAAAACTACTGACAACAAATTAAGAGCGAGAGCAAATATAAAGCTGACCTCATCATACCAGAAATGGAATTCTATTCTCCTGTGACCAAGAGAAACCAGATCTATTTGCCGAACATTTCACTGAAGCATTCACAGAAGATGATAACCCTCGATATGTCAACGGGCATTGCCAGAATGACCTAGCATCGTACAATACTAACTTTGAAGAAAATATCGAACACGTAGATAAAACTATTGATGAAGAAATATACTTTGCAATTATACACAGGGATAGAAATACAACACCAGGATATGATAAAATAGCCCAGATAATATTTAAAAAGTTGGACTGTAAAATCCACTTATATATCATGAAGATGTATGAATTTTGTTTAAAAACTTCTCACTTTCCAGCTGAAAAGAAACACAGGATCTTAATCACAATCCCTAAGCGCAATACATGTCACTCTGATGTTAAAAATTACTGGCCGATAACTCTCCTGTCTGTTTTAGCAAAAGCTTTCTACATAAAGAAATTGGAAAATACATACCTTCATATCAGTTTGGTTTTAGGGAAAGTGCTCAACCATATACCCACTACATCAAATATACAAACCTCCAAGTTACAAGAACATAGTGCTGCTATTTTCCTAGACAATAACAAAGTGTTTGGCACTGTGGTACAAATGACAACAAATGAAGTGGCCAGAATACTTGCTACTAATAATAAAAAAAATACCTTAGTGACAGAACAATACAAATAAAAGTGAATAACTGCTTCTCGCAAACAATTACACCTCAACAAGCAGTCACGCAGGGCTCCCCACTATCTCCTTTATTCTGCAATATGTACGGTTATAACTTTGAGCTAGCAGCAGATCACTTAAACTTGCAAAAATACAGATTGCAGTACTCAGATCAGTCAAGTGCATGAATTGCAAACACTAATGAACAGAACAGAGAAATGGTTCAATAGGTGGAGAATAATATCTAATCCCGGAAAATCCTAATTTAAGTATAATCTTTAAGCATATACCAACACATAATAACATAATACACTACCTATTTATATCAACAACACAATACCATGCACATTAACTGTAAAGTACCTTGGTATGACTATCAACAACAAACTTAACTTTAACAAAAATACAGAAATAGCAAAGAAAAAATGCATTAGCCGAGGATAACACTTTAGAAAGTATAACATACAAAAGCATGGGCATAAGCAAGAAATCTGCGGCACACATATACAAAAGTATCTGTAGACCCATACTCAAGTATGTCCATATAAAATACCAGACAACAAGTTTGGAAAACACTACATGCAGCAAAAACAACAACTATAAGACTCCTCGCAAAAATGAGACATCAATCAAACCTACATAAATCCATCAAACAAACCACAAAAGTACACTCAAGGATAGACCAATTCTGACCAAAATATCTATGCACAGAGGCATAATATATAAATAATGGATACACTATGCATAAAACAAGACAACGCACAGCAATGGAAACGAAAGTATCCTCAGAATACAGTTTGAGAAAAAGTGAACATAAATCATTGAAGGAAAACAAAAGTGACCAATATATAATTTAAAATGCGATTAATGACAAATTTCTATTTTATTTTGCTTATTTTTTTTTATACACATTAATGTTACTTTTATTAATTCTATTATATTGAATTATATAATTATTTCAGGCTGAAGGACCTCATTTGATTGTACCAATAAATGGCGTTTTTTATTATTATTATTTATCAAAAATGTGACACCAATCTATTGAAAGTAAAGTGTAATATAAGGATCTGTCGCATTCCCAAAAGAAATTGTTTTGTGGATTTCCACCACAAATAATATTTTTCATACACTACTTTTGATTGAAGTGTTTTCAAATGTTCAGTCTATATCTAACTTTAATTTTGATTTGCAAAACTTGATATGCATTTTTGCTACTGTGTTTTGATTTAGTTTTGACTTTTACTGACTATAAACATTATAAAATGTTTATTCCATCCCTGGTCTTTTTATTACTTACTGCATCTTTCAGTTAACACATTATAACCCTCCTGGAGTTGGCAATGTGTAAGGTAAAAATTAAAGTTACGGAATGAGAAATTTTTGTTTTCAGTTTAACGTTTTAGAAAGCACATTTAACCTGAAAAATGAAGAAACCATTTTTTCCTCAATTATTTCTGTGCTTGCCAACTTAAGGGTTAAGGAAAAAATATTATAATGTGAAAAAATTGAATATATATGATAGTACATTCTCACCATTTGATATTTCACAATCAAAATTTGTACTGGGTTGATGTGGAGTAACACATAAACCACTTGTACTTGTGCCTTGCTCACTAGTTCTATTATTTTCCAAAGCACTAATTGATGACTTCAGTGAGGAATCTTTTGAATCACTTTCTATAATTTGTAAATTTTGAAGACGACTACTTCTTCTCTTATATTTTATATCAATAAGCTTGTCGACACTGGAAGATATTACAGGCGTTTTAATGGAATCCATTCTATTTTCCATTCTAATGCTTCTAAAATGAAAAAAGTTGGGTTAGATTTTAACTGGTTTTTATTGGTAAACCAAATTTGTGGATATTTGTGAAAATTTAAAATATTAAAAGAAAATGACAATGGATAATAAATATTTTTGTTAAAGGCAAACATATTTAGTTCAATTTAATTGATCAGAACAGTTAAGCATTATTACTTTTAACGATAAAATTGAAAGTAGCCATGTACCTAAAGTGTTTTATTGCTAACTAAAGTCATGATAAATCATTATACACGAAGTGGGTCTTATTTTATAAATTTAATTATCAAATCAACAATCATTCATCAACATTTCCCTCTTTTTAAACAAACATCAAACTAGATCACAGATCATAACTAGACTAGAATGAAGTTTGCAAATTATGTTTGACATATGTTTTAATACTGTTCCACTAGGCGCTCAAAATGTTCCTGTTGTCGTTGGAAAGACTTAAGCCAGTGTCCCATGCATCCGATTTCCGACGATCCGAAAATGTTCATATTGGTCAAAATATTTTGGCGCCAATTCTCATTCGAAACAGATTAACACATTAAAATTGCAATGATAGGCATCTGAAAATTACAGTGACTATACATATACAAGACAGCAGCTTTGTTCGCGGGTCAAAAATAGAATCGATTACGAACCAATTCAGGATCGTTGTAATACGCATGCGTGATTAGAAACCGATTCAAGATTTTTATTTATCGCGAACGATTTAAGGACCACAGGAAAAGTTTATCTTTCGACAAAGGTGATCTATGCTTTCTACTGTCTCTTACTGATGCTGAATAGTGTATTTTATCTAACCAAAAAAACTTAAAAAATGAGCAGGTCTAAGTAAACAATTATTTTTTAAGTTCACTTTATGCTTACACTAACAAGATAATGTAACATAGCAACTAGAGGTGCCTCAGTTCAAAATTGCTGGGGATTTATCGATGGCACTGCGAGAGCCATTTGCCGACCCTCTGAAAACCAGGAAGAATATTACTCGGGACATAAACCGTATCATTGTGTCAAGTACCAGTCAGTTGTTTCTCCAGATGGGATCACTATCAGCCTTTTGGGAGCATTTCCGGGTCGACGACATGATGCTGGTATTTTGAGAGAATCTGGATTTTATGAACAGCTAGAGCAACACACAAGGTTTCCTGATGATAAACATTTTGTCATTTTCGGTGATCAGGCATATGGAATTAGAGAACTTCTATATTGTGTCCATATCCTGGTCAGGGACATGACGAAGAACAACAAAATTTTAATGCATCTATGTCTGTTGTACGACAAGCAGTGGAGTGGAGTTTTGGAAAAATTATATCAGAGTTTGCCTTTTTAGACTTCAAAAAAAATCAAAGGTTATTACTTCAGGATATTGAAGAAATGTATATTACTGCAAATGTTTTAACCAATTGTTATATATGTCTTTATGGTAGTCAAACCTCCCAGTTTTTTAATGTACAGCCTATAACATTAGAACAATACCTTGGCTAATAAAATGTTAAAAAATGTGTGTGTAGTTTTATTTATTGGTTTTTTAATTAATCCAACCAAGAAAAATTAGTTAAAAGATTATTAGTTGAAAATATTTTAATTAAAAAGTACTGGGAAGTTAAATTCTATAAATCCAAAACAGAAGATAGAAGAAAATACGCAGAAAGAAGACAAACATTTATTTTGTACATATACAAACCAAAAAGAATTGAACATTTTGAAAATATATCAATATCTAAGTTAATAATTAGAAAACAAATAAATCTAATATTGTCTCCGATGTTGACAATAAAACACTAACAATCTGACGCTTTGTTTCAAAATGTAAGTAAATTGTGTATTCCATACTTTGTCATCATTATTATATGAAAACATTTATTTTTGAAATCCAAAACTCCGTAAAAATAAATACTTAAATGAAAAAATTATTTGCTGTGTTATCCTAAGGCTCAAAACTAAAAATAGAGTTACAGTTTTTACTAAAAAAAATTTACAAAATTTCATTTACAATCTCTTGTTAATAACATATTTATTATTTTCTCCTGCCTTTCAATAATATTTCTTAATATTTTTTTATCCTCCGTTTCAAAGTTTATTTTCTTTTCTTCTAATTCTAACTTCTTTTTCATTTCATATTCTTCTAAGGCTAGTTTTCTTGCCTCAAAAGCTGCTTTTCTGGCTTTCTCCTCTTTTTCCAATATATGTTTTTCTTGTTCAAGAGCTACTTTCCTTTCCTCTAATTCTAGTTCTCTTCTTTTTAGGTCTAGTTGTTGTCTGTCATATTTCTCAAGATATGCCAATCCTTGCCTCTGGGTATTTATTTTCCTACTTCTTGACCTTACAGGAGCTAAAAATATTGAATTTTTAATAATTGACAAAATTTAATTAAAACAGGTTAACCCTTCATTGTGCTCTTTTCTCAGTTAATTAAAAAAATATAGGTACCTAAAAATTCTGGAGCATTTTGCTGGTGTACTTGGGCTTGGCATTGAAACTTTCAGTTTTTTGTTGGTTGGTCTTGAAGTTTTTTCTTCCTCATTGCACACTGCTTCAGACGAAATGAAATTTGACATGCTTGTCTCATGTTGTTCACTTGATATAATTTGTGATCCATCTATATCTACAAAAAAACACAGAAAAAGAGTTAAACAACAAATTTTGATTATGAATTCCAAAACCTGCTTAGAACCAGTACAGAAATAAAATAAAAAAGAAAGAAATCCAAAAATACATTACCTATCTCTAGCAAAATTTCCTCCTGAACATTATTTGCTTCAGTAATTTCACAGTCCACATAATCTGAAATTGAAAAATACTTGTTAGGTATGTCTATTTAAATAACAAAAAAGTGCGATTTCTAAATTGCATTAGTACTTTAAAATTAAGTGTATAACGACTTTGTAAGACAATTATTTCAAATGTTACGTACAGGTGTGATCATGGTCAAATGGCTGGCTTGTAAATTCATTATTTTCTCCGTGCTGAAAGGATTGTGAATTATTTGACATAGATGCCCACTTATTTCGGGCATTTTCTCCTTCCCTTTTAGTAACTGCATGAGAAGTAGCACTTGATTTTTTTATCCTTTTCTCTTCTTTATTATTTTGTATTAATTCATAAATATTGTGACATAGATTGTCCTTTTCAGTATGAGGATCTTCAATGCCGGACCTGAAAATATCAAATAATGTATTATGGATTTAATTTGGTGTTAACTGGTAAAATTAGTACACAATATTTATAAGAGGCTTCTACAAGTACGAAAACTGCAATATCAAAATACTCTTATACTATATAATTAGTAGGTATAGATAAGCTTTATATGCAAAAGTATAAGCACACATTTACTGTTATATATTAAACTGGAACAAAAAAGGGCAGACCCAAACAGCAGTAGGCTACTGAATATTACTCAGAACTCTTTTATAAAAAAGTATAAAAATAGTATAAGGTTATATAAAGAAATAATTTAACTTACTTGTCTTTTAAAATAGTCGTCTTTTCCAGCCAAAGTTTAATTAATCGATCAATATGATCTTTTAGAGTTCTAAATAAAAATTTCTTTTCAGTTATTAAATGAACATGCTCTTGAACGACAAACCACTCATTCGGGTTTTCAAATGGATTTAAACTTAAAACCTCACGTAACAGAATTAAGTCGTCATATTCTCCAAATCTAAGTCTCCTTTTTAGTGCTTCCATTTTAACAACAACAAAATATGAAAAAACAACAAAATATGAAATGCACAGATCATATAACTACTATTAAATGAAATGAAGCACAAATCACACACCTTAAATGAACCAGAGACAACACAATGAACGGAAACAAAGCGATGTTGCCGTGAAATTAAATTTATGGAATTCTTTCTCATTGTATATTAAAACGAAATGATAAAAATAACAAAAACATTATTTATGTATTAACAGAAAATAGAATATGCATGTAATTATGGCATATTTTGCAATATGATGTAAATTTCTATCTAAATATCCTAGAGCCGACAACAGTGTAAAAACAATATCCTCTATTAAGGGAACGTAACTTTTACTCTAATAACGTCAAGCAATATACGTTAATAAGAGTGGCGTTTATTTCAGAGCTACTGCGCATACACCACATAACGGATAAAGGTTATTGCTATTCAAACAAGTGGCTTAACATCTCCCTAATAATGAACCGAATCAATGTGACCCGCGAACATGGAACTATAACTAAAAATTCAGAACTGAGTGAATCGCGAACGACAATTTTGAATGTGCACATGCGGCCAGTCCCTAAACTGGTTAGGAATCAGACCCGCGAACAAAGCTAGTGGTGACAATTGTGTATAAGCTCCGCCCATCCGCCATTAGTTTGCTAATTTTGGTTTGTTTACATTTGACTACATGCAACTAAATAACCATTTTTAAAAGTTTTACCACATTTAAACTAGTTTTCAATGTGTAATTTTAAATAAAAGCTCTTTTATAAGGCGTATCATAAAATATTTTTGGAAAAAGTGAACGGATGTTAACAAAAATCTTCAAGGATGTAATGTTGTTGCACACAAAATTATGGATGTATATATCTCTATTTACCATCTGATAAAGATATAAGGTAAGCTCTTAAATTCTGGATTATAATGTTAAATGTCATGCTAAATAGATACTACAATAAATAGTAATCTGTAGTGTACTAGGGAGTCTGTCTTTAATCTATGATTACCGCAAATATACTCGGAGCGGAAAGAATGCACCAGGCCTCTTAATAAAAGCAGGTAGTTTAATTAGATAGATGTATGCCACAGAGGGATGTTAGTCCCTATTCTTGTGTGAATAGAAAAAAATAAAATAAGTAATAGAATATTTTAATTTGACTAGTTGGGATACAAATTTGGACTATTACGGTTTTAGTCAGAATTATATCCAATTTCAGTACATAATTACCATGTTTATTTTTTCATCTAATCTGAAATTAATCAATGAATGTTTTTATATGTTACCTACAGACTGTACGTGCGATTCTGACATTGAAACTCCACCAGAAAAAATTAAACACATACCTATTTAATATTTATGTAATGAACATGTTTTACGCTATTAATAAAGAAGATAATATGAAGCTTACCTATATCTAATATTTTTGCCCAGTGTACATGTCATACTGCCCCAATATTTTTGAATTTGTCTCAGAGATTTTAAGTTTAATTAAAAAAACCATCAAGCAAATAAATAATAAAATAAAAAATGTTCTATTGCAATTGTTTATTGAATATTCATAACAAATTACCAGCAACGGACTTACTAGCTAATTTTTTAGAAGCACTCTTATTCTTTTTTGAACTTATTTTTAATCTGACTACAATGTATCGTTTAATAATTTTATTACAATCAAGTATATTTAGAACTAAATTTTCTTCACACATTTTTTTGACATAAAAATCTTGCCAATTGCCCTTCTGGTTTTAATGAGCCACTGCCTCCTTCTTTCAGGATATTTTGGAAAGTGTTTCATAATAAACCCCTTTGTTGCAGAATTACTGCAATTTACATCAGATCAGCCAGGCATTGTCCTATTACAAATAAAAACAAAATAATTTTTAAAAGACTTTAATTCTTATGCAACATTTTATACATCTAAGAGGTTTTAGAAATAACAAGAAACAACTGGTAAAATGTCTAAAGCTATGCTCAAAATCCACTGTAAGAACCAGAACATTTGGTTATAAAAATAATAATAATATATGCATTACTCACTAATTTCGTTACTCTAAACCATACATAAATAAGTCTTCAGTCTATAATTTTTATAAATAGCACTTAAACACCAAATTTTGCACGAAAACTTTCAAAAACCAAAAACTGTGGTAAGAACACAATAGAACCCAATGGTAAATAAACAAACATTTAGCAAACTAATGGCGGCCGATACCACGTGACATAGGTAACCAATCACTAGGACGACCATAATTGTCGCCACTGTCTTAGTCACTGTATTGAAAATAAGAATGCAGCGCCAAGGTGGGCAGTCCTAGAACTATAAATCTTGACATTAGATTATTGTGTGTTGTATTGGTTGTGTGTATATTTGTATTATTAAAATTTGATTTTACAATAAATATAAAAACTTTCAGACTTTTATAGTGAACGAGTGTGTTACTGTGTCTATATTTTCAATTTTTGTAAAGGCCGTAGGTACGTACCATCATTCGTATTAAGTGAAAGTTATCCAAGATTAGAAGACTGTTAAAGAAACACTTGATTGTTCATATTATATGTCAATAGTTCAATCAACATTATTATTCTACAGGATTCTAATATTACTTTTTTTAGGTCCAAATGGCAAGACTGAGTTTAGTAGAATACTTGGGGTATCTTGAAGACACAAACACTTCCAGAAGTGTTTATGAAGGCGAAGATGTTTTAAATGCTGGTCACATAATATTATGTGGAAAGTTGAATTCTTCCATCCATGATAAAATTCTGATTTGTGCCTTCAGAGTAGCGCACTTAATTCAGACCCACACCACATTCAAGGAGAACTTCATTGTGATTCAACGAAAGGAAGTATTAAAATTAAGACCATGTTGTGTTCATGTAAAGCTGAAAATAGCGGAAGATGTAAACACATTTCTGCTGTATTAATAAACTGTACAAGGTGGATCATTTTACTAATTCAAAAAGGTGCTATCGTGCCAAGTCTATTTTTAATAAAAATAATGTGTCTGTTCATTTTCTGATGTTGATTGTTTGGTTTTAGGGAAAACCTTGAAGGTCTTGAGATCATTTCACAAACGGACATGAAATGTGTTTGGTCAGCTCAAAAACACATTACCAATGAAAAATATAAAGCTGTTCCCATAAAAGACATGCCATGTTTTCAAAATAAAATTGACCAGTGTAAATTGGAAGCTGATGACAATAAAATCTATAATTTCTTCATAAGCCAATTACCTGAAACTGCAATTTCTAAACATAAGTAACTTGCTGTATAAGATAGCCTAGATCATATTAGGTAATGGCTGGTAAAATTAAAACATTGTGCTTTATGTTTTTAGCGTTGGAAGAAGAAGTTTCAATCACAAAATTTTGGTAAAAAAAGTTGGACCTGACAATAATGATCTTCAAGCAATTTTGGACAATGCGTGTCAGTCTATTATCATGTTGGAAACTTCAATTATACCAGTCTCTAATGAAAATGAGTGTTGTAAAATATTGTGTTAAGAACTTTTCAATGAGGTTTCTGATACAATAGTCAAACATATGTCAACAATCTAAAGAGTGGCATCAACAGAGGAAATATAGAGTAACAGGTAAAGTTATATACATTTGTTTAAAACCAAACTAACTATATATATATATATATATATATATATATATATATATATTATACATTATTTATTTATGATAAATACTTACTTATTTACTTATTTTTGTAGATGATTATTTAAATGCAGATGTTTATAATTTAGAATTTTTATTTAGTTTGGCTAGCTCAGTTTGTTTTTAATATTTGTTTGGTAATTTATTTTAATTTGATTATTCGGGAGCATGAAATCCTTTTTCTCTTTGAGTCCTGGCTTATTATATTGTTATAATTGTCTAAATAAAAAGAAAACACATTATTTGAAATAGATTTAATTTTCAATGCAATATTTTATATTTGATAAAAATAATATGCGACGCCAATGGTTATAATGTATCTACTTATTTATTTTAATAATTTCATCAATGCGCATGCGTGAAAAACTAGTCATGCGCTTTAACATAAAACGAACAATTCTGATACGTAAGAAGCATCTATTCATATGCAACACAGTTTGTTGACGATGCAAACAATTGAATGGTTCAAACACATAAAAGAATTTATATATAAATCATAGTTATATATGATACAAATTGCTGTGGAAAGAAAATTGTTATATACATAGATAGAAAAATAGAAATTATATACAGATGGAAATAGTTATTACATTATGAAATTTCAATCACCAGATTTATGCAATTACAAAATGGCGTAAGTACATATTTTAATTTATTTAAAATTCGGCCTTTTATTAATTTTAACGATTTATGCAATGAATACAATATATAAAGTCTGTTTCTTTCTTTTTTAGATCGATCATATTTGCAAAAGTTTATCAATTTATGAAATTAAGTACTTATTTGAGTAATTTTAGTTTTTACTCTGATTATTGGCCAATAATGATTTAAAAACACTGACCTGTTGCTCTTGAATTGGGATGAAAGTCTCTGGATCCCAGGAACACTCCGCTGAAGTTCCAAAAAACCAAAATTGATGAAAATTTCATAAATTCTTGCCGAAAAACTTGATAAAATTGACTGTGAGTATTACTATGATTGTATTTAATAGTACTTTATAGGTTTAAATGTGTTAAACCGGGAATTTCTTGAAATTTCAGGAACACTATCACACACACTCCTCGCTTCTTGACACCAGCTTTCCTTCTTTTTTTAAGCGTCCCCTCGATTCTCTACTTTTTTCAACAAACAGTCTTTTGTTCTTTTTCAGGTCACTATTTCAAAGTTTATTTGTTGATTCACAATTTGTTCTGTCATATTTTATAACCAAATATTGTCTTTTGCAATCAGATTAATTGAAACTTCTATCACTTATTAAAAAATTTCATACATACACTCTTTTACATTATTAGTTCATTTATAGAGTTCCTATGAGTTTTTTAATCATACAAATAAATTAAAATTGGTTATACATAGATACATTTACATGGCACATCATTCAATATTGTTATTGATAGTATATCCTTGTTACACTCATATTAATTATAAATATAAATTCTCTTATGTTATTTGTCTATAACTCTTTGCATTATATTATTTATAATAAACTTTAACAAATTACTATTTATTGATTCAATGTTTATTTTATTTACCATATATCATTTGTCTATATGTCATTATTTGTTTATCTATGAAAATCTATTGAATTCTATTCTATTCAATATTTGTATTTGTTTTTTTATTCTTAAATTAATGATTATAATGAATTATCTATAATAATATTTGTATTCTAATGTAACTACTTATATCTAAAATTCTCTTGACTTGACTATATAATTATATCTTTTTAGGTGAACAGCTGGTTATGATATGGAAATTATTCTTCGTCTCAGGCAACTTTATTTACATCATTACATTGGTTAGGCAATCTCTATATTTTGTATTATTATTGAGGTAATTCCTTATTTATTGTATTGTTATAGGCTATTATTTAATATATCTTTATTTGATATGTTGTTTAAATTAAGAAAAGTGTTTCCTTTTTACTTGTTTTCTTAAATTATATTATTTTCATATATTTTAATACTAGCAACATATTTTTATAATACTAGTTCTCTTATTATCTATGATATCTGGTTCAATATATATATATATATATATATATATATATATATATATATATATATATATATATATATATATATATATATATATTATAGTGGATATGTTTTATATTTTAATATTTATACTTATATGATTTAACTTTATTTACCCGTTTTTACCTTCGGCTAGCCCTATATAATTATATGAAAATTTTTAATTGTTTAAATTTTATACTGTAGTCGGAAACATGAGACTTCTCTCTTTGAGTCCTGGACACCTATTAAAAAAAATTTTTACATATATGAACATTTACTTATTATGATTTCGTGATAGGATAATCGAAAGAATGATTTAAACCATGTTCGTGAAAAGTGTTATGGACATTGACTGGAATAAAAAAAAATACCAACACTTAAATAAAAATATTTTAATAAATTGTTGATGAAATCTTCAAAATTTTACACACACAAATATTCCTGAACCTCCTCTGTATTCTTTGATCGTCATGCGCACTGAACGCTTATAGTAGCTGCTTCGGCGCAACGGAGCAACTCTTCCGGTACAACGTTTCTCGTCGTCACAAAATTATAGTATGCAGTTAACATGGAGGATGCAAACGTTTCACAGTTCAATGTGCATCAATTTAGTGCATTTAGAATCATATGGTTGAAAACTTATATTAAACAGTTACATATATAATTCAAGTTGTGAATTAAGTGTGTGTTTGATAGTTATAAGAATAGGTTAGCATGCAAAGCGGAAATTAAGATTGGAAAAGCATTTATGAGTGGTGTGAACTTTGATTATTTTACAAACGAAAAACTTTTTACAAGTAAGTACATATTTAATATCTAAAATTATTGTTGCAGAAAATTAGAGTTCTTTAATTATCCATGGATAAAATTTGGTATTAATTATTTTAAAGTTTCTGTGGCCAATTTTAGATTATTCAAATTTAAATGTTCAAATTAATTTCAAAAGTTCACTTTTTCTTTGTTTGTTTGGAATTCCAAATTAAAAACTCAAATAACACAGACCTTATATTCCATTCTCGGCGTGGTGGACCTGCAACATCTCGTCTCTTTTCTTAGGTATTCCTTACCCAAGAAATACTCGTTCGGCACATTTCACTTTTTCACAGGGTTTAATCGACATTAATATCATGAATTTTTTATTGATTTAGATTAAAAATTATAACTTTTACTTTAAAGTTTTTACAAAAACCTTCTCAGAAAATTACATCCCAGTTCCTCATTCCCCAACTAACTAACGACTCTCTTTTTTTTTAAAAATCAACAACATTTTTACAATCTCTAAAACACAGCCTCCTAATCTGTTATTTTATTCAACAATTGTCAATGATAATGTTTTTTTATAGAAATACTGAATTCTTCAATTAAAATAGTCTTGGAGAGTGAAATCACTTGTATAAATGGTTTAACAATATCTTATAGAATATATAAATAGTCTTTCACATGTATTACAATGGTTTCAATCCTTGTAATTCCTTTTTTTTTTAGTAAATTTGTTTACAATTAATATACAATTTCTACAATCTAAATTTATGATTTATATATATGGAACTGTTTATTTTTTAATTCTTTAATTAGCACTAATTTCGCTTTATATAAACTCTAACTTAATTTCAAATTTACATTCTCTGTTTTATATTAACTTCCAACTCATTGAATTTAGGTTGGCAATATTATAACTAGATTCAATCACTTCCTTCATTGATTTCGATTTGATTACTAGATTTCTATGACATACAATATGGCTCTTATTCCGAATGTCATATTTCATACAGTTTTATTTTTATAAATTACTTTTTTCAAATTGCTACTTTTTATTGTATTTGCATATCGTTAATAAATTAGTGATTTGATTATTAATTCTTATTATTTTAGGTTTTGAACAAATTAACATCCTTTTCCCGATTCAAGTGTGGACATAGCAGCGTTCAGATTGATTTTAATGAAAATTGTTGACATTGACTTGACCTTAGGATTTATTTGTGAAGGTAACATTTTCTTAAGAATTAATTTCTATATTATCATTACCATTCTATTCCTTATCCTTAATCCATTTCTTAAATTGATGTACTCAATATTTTATAATACATTTGCTTAAGTCATTCATTCGTTTTATGTTAAATTTTGTTCTTAATTAGGTAGTGTCTAATGATACACCATACGTATATACAAAAAAAATTCCTTTTTAATTCAATCTAATATATGAATATTTATCTATACTAGAGGACTGGCTTAACTCCCCTCAAATTTAAATTTTAAAAGTTGTCTATTTAGATAACTTCTTAAAATTTCAATTTTCAATCTGTAATCCATGCTAATCGATCTATAGATTTCAGCTCAGTACTTACATTTCTGATAACATTTTTATTTTTATTATTAAAATTTTTATGATATTCTTATAATTTAACCATATCAAACTCATTCCAAAATAATTTCTCATTAGGGACATAACAATAATGATTCTTACATTTTATTCTCATAATTCTTATTCTTATTAAATTATTCATATCTTATATTCCTTACTCTTTTCCACCGTTTCTTATTCAAAATCTCAATACTCATACTTCCTCCTTTACCTATCTACTCTTCTATTTTTTCTATTTCATCTTTTATACTAAGAACATAATTTTTAATCATTTCAATGATTTCCTATAATTTCATATCAATTTTCAACCTATATTCATGTCAATTTATCTATTCTTATAGTCGAACCTTTAACTCTTTACTTTCTATCCATATTTATATTTATTTTCATATTTCTTAATCATAATTCATCAACTTTATTTCATAACTATATTCATTATATCATAATTTTCTCATCATATCTCCCTATCTCATAATAATTAATCATATCATATACTTTATAAATATTTCTTTCCATTATTTCACTATACTTTTCTCCCTAATTCCTATAAAATTTTTCTTGACATGAATATTTCCTACTTATATCTTGATTTGAAAACTTTCCTTCCTTCTCATCTCTTTTACTGTTTATTTAATTATTTCCTATCTTATCCTTCCTATTTCCTACCTGTCCTTATTAATGAGTGTTTATTTAATTTTATTATGTTCTTTATCTAAGAAATTCTCATAAAAATTTACTATTATACTAAAGCTTAACTTGCCATCTTTCTTTGATATTATTCATTTATCATTAATACATTATATTTCCTTATGTTTCAATTTTTTTAGATTACATTAACCACGGATACTGTATGCTGCCTACTAGTACACTACCTATGAAAATTGAAAATCTTATGTTCAACTTGGTCATTATCTTCACGTTGTATATGAGAATACGTCTTATGAAGTAAAATCGAAAAAAAAAACCTTACATCTACCTATACTACTATCTATTTACATGTAAGTAACATAATATTATCTATTCCTCTTATCACTCTTTTATGGTGAATTATACTTATAAATTGATTCTATATTAAAAATACCTCTAATCATGTTTGTTCCTGGGTATGCCAATTTATAACTATTTTGTGCATTATCATTTATTATTTCATAAGGTCCCTCGAATGGCAATTGCAATTTAATACATTGGTCTTCTGCTTTATTAGATGTTTTCAATGCTTTGATTATAACCAATTCTCCTTTGTTGAATTTTGTTCTCTGATGTTGATCAAGGTTCCAATTACTTCTTCGTTGTTCATGCTGGAAGTAGTTCCAGGAACGGCCAATTTGATTATTGTTGTTTTGGAACCTTGGTTCCGCCCTGTTCCTATCTTCCCGCGTATTCTCTGGTACTGTTCTTGGACCAGCTCTTCCCACCATCCCACCTAATATGTGTCTTTTGACAAAGAATTCTTAAATATTTTAAGATTTCCTTTATATATCTCTCAGCTGGATTGGAGCTAGGTCTTCTAATACTAATAAATTGAAGTTTTATTTGTTCTTTATCACAATACTGCTTTAATTTTTTACTTTCAAAGTATGTAGCATGGTCAAGTATAATTCTCTCAGGTCTTCCTACTTCTTCTATATATTTTTCCAAACATTCTATTACCACCTTAGCCGTTGATCTCTTACATGGAAAAGTTTTAACAAATTTGGTATAAACATCAACTATTACTAGTAAATCCTTATTACCCGATTCACTCCTAATTAAGCTTCCTATAAAATCCATTGCCACAATCTGTAATGGTTTATTTGTAATTATCGATTTTGCTGTCATGCTATTGTGGTAATTTTTTTCTTTGGCCAGTTGACATATTTGACAATATTTACATGTTTCTTTCACTATACTCAAATCCTTCTTTGCCACATAATTTTCTCGAAACAAAGTCCATAATTTTCTTGTTCCTATGTGTCCATTCTCTTTATGTAGATGACGAATAATTTCCTGTGCAAACTCCTTACTTATTACAAATACTTCTCTGTCCTCCAATTTCTTATACCACACTTCATCAATTTTATAGGCACCTTTAACTTTCTCGTTATCAAAATGTGTCTGATCTTCTTTAACCTTTTCCAATGTAAATATCCCCTCTGTTTGGTACAATTGGTTTATTCCAATTTGAAATTTGGTTTGATTGTTCCCTACTTCATCTACTCTACTCAATGCATCTGCTACCACGTTTGATTTCCCTGGAATATATTTGATTTCGAATTCATATTCTTGTAACAACAAGATCCATCGGTGTACACGATTATTGGCATAGCGGTTTTTCAACATAGCTGTAAGTGCTGAATGGTCAGTTTCTAAAATAAACTTAGCTCCTAATAGATAGAATCTTAGTTTGCTAATGCAAAATACAACACTTGCCATTTCTAATTCTGTTATTGAATATTTCTTTTCTGCTGGCTTAGTCACTCTGGATATAAAACTAATAGGTACTTCTTCTCCATCTTGTATTTGAATTAATACCCCTGCCAATCTTTCTATTGAAGCATCTGTTCTCAAGATAAAAGGTTTGTCATATTGTGGATGAAATACTTTTAGGCTGATTAGAAAAATTTCCTTTAACTCCTGAAATGCCTTTTCTCTTCTCTCGTCCCATTTCCATCTAATATCCTTCTTTAATAATTCTATAAGAGGAATTTCTCTCTTACTTAGATCAGGAACTAACTTCTTGAAATAATTGATGATACGTAGAAACCCTCGTAAAGTTCTTAAGTTATGTGGTGTTTTATACTCTAGGATTGCTTTAATTCTCTCAGGATTCATTGTTATACCAGTGTCACTTAAAACATATCCTAAATAATCCACTTCTCTTTTATAAAACTGACATTTCTCTAAGTTTAATTTAAGTCCGGCATTTTCTAATTCCTTTAATATTATTTCCAGATGTTTATGATGCTTCGCTTCTGTTTCAGAAAAAATCAAAATGTCATCTATGTAGTGGAGAGTGAAATCTTCATACGGATTCAAGATTGTATGCAACGTTCGTACTAAGGCTGCACAAGAACTTTGGAGTCCAAATGGCACTACACAAAATTGATACACCACTCCATCTACCATAAATGCAGTGTATTGTCTACAACGATGATCCAATGGAATTAACCAAAAGCTATGCTTTAGATCTAATTTTGAAAATATATTAGCCTTTGTAATTCTTCCAAATATACCTTCAATATTTAATGGACTTTCGTATTGTTTTTTAGTAAATGTGTTTATATTCCTAGCATCCAAACATATTCTAATATCCCCCGATTTCTTCTTTACACAGGTTATTGCACTTATGTATTGTGAATTAGATCTTTCAATAATACCTTCTTGTAACATTTTATTAATTTCCTGATATACCTCTTGTTTTAATTTATAAGGTATAGGATAAGTTTTGATCTTAAAATTTTTTATTTCTGGTATGACTTCAATTTTGTGAACATATCTAGTCGCAACGCATACTTCCTCATTGAACAGCTTTTCGTGAGAATCAAGTAATTCATAGACTCTCTGTTTGTATTCCTCCGGACATAATTCCTCCCTCATGTTTTGTTCTTCTTCAGCAATGTCCAATTGTCCAATTGCACATTCGTTTTTTTCTATATCTGTTTGATAATTTGTTATAAACGGTATTGTATGATTATTATATATTATGTTTTGCATTTTATAATTTATTATAATTCTATGTTTACTTAATTCATCTGTACCCATGATTATGTCATATTTTAAATTTTTCACAATCAAAAATTGTACTGATAAAACCTCACCATTTAATTCTAGGTTTGTCATAATGGTTTTAGTAGTTTCATATAATTTTCTTTCATTTGCCCCTATTAATGATATTTTATTTGTATTTATCACCATAATATTGTCCTGTTTTAAATTGTCTACTATATTTTGATTTATAATGGAAACTTCGGAACCCGTATCTAATAAAACTCTACATTTAATGTTATCTAAATTTCCCTCTATAAATACTAATCTATTTAATTCTGGGTTTGTTGGTTCTTCATCTAATATAAATTCTCTAGGATGTTGATATTTAGAAGAATAGACAATATTATGCACACAAGAGCAACTTACTCGAAATTTGGATCAGAACTCGGGCCCTGATCACTATCCCTTCTTATCTCTTCCTGGTTTTGTATCATGTTCACCTGTCTTCTATCTTCACCTCCTCGACTATCTCTTTGATCATAATTCCTGTCTCTGTTTTCATTTCTTCTGTCCTCTTCATTATTTCTCCACTCTCTTCTGTATTGTTGCCAGTTCCGATTACGATTGTCGTTATCATTCCGTCTTCCATAATTTTGGTAATTTCCTCCATTATATCCATTATTCCGATTCCCATTATTACCATTCTGATACCCATTACAATAGTTTCCGTTTCTGTAATTATCATATCTCGGATTTCTATCATCCCGTCCTGGTCTTCTTCTCTCGTAATTTCGATTTTCATAATTTCTCTGATCATTTCTCCATTCATTTTCTCTTCTATTCTGTCCATTCCCATTTTCATTTAATCGATTGTCTCTTGTATCGTTATGATTTGTATAGCTCCGTTCCACTCTTTGTAGATATCTTGATAAACTATCCATGACTTTAATATTATGAAGCGCTATTGTTTCAGCTACTTCTGAATTGAAATGTCTGCCAATGTATAGCACTAATTCCTCCTCCTTCATTCCCGGATCTAAGTACTGGGCTATATTATATAATTGCATCGCATAATTATTCAGGTTTTTGCTTTTCTTATAATCAAATTTCCCGAAGTATAACCGCTCTCTGAATGTTGCTTGTTGCAATTCTCCCCAGAAATAGGCTAAGAATTGTTGCTCGAACTCTTCTAGGCTTTGTATTAGTTCTTCCTTATTACAAAACCACAATAAAGCATGGCCCTGTAATATGCTCCTTATAATAAGCTTGATCTCAACAATATCTCTGATTCCTTTAATTTTGTTTCTAATTATTTTGAGGAATACTTTGGGATGTATATTGTTAATATTCCCATCAAATTTCACTCCGATTTCTAAATTGCTATGGAAATTTCCTGGACATACATTGACTCCTCCACTTCTTCTCAAATTCTCTTCCATTTCCTCTACCGTATTCTTTAATTTCCTATTCATTTCTTCTATTTCTTGATTTACTTGTCGATTTATATCTTCAGTTATTGCTAAACTCATCCCCGTTCTCTCTTCAATCCGGCCATCCAAATCCTTAAATTTTCTATTTACGTTATCTTTCATCTGTTCCACTTCCTTTGTTATTTGTTTATTTTGTTTTGAGACCTCTACTTTGATATTCTCTGGTAAATATTCTTCTAGATCTCTTCTAAATTCTAATACTTCTTCTACTATCAGTTTTTCTATGTTTTCACGAATTTTCATACCATTTTCTTGTATTTCTTGTCTCAAATTTTTATTTTTATTCTCCATGTCTTCTTTTACCTCGTTAATGTTCTTCTTAAATTCTTCCTGGTTCTCCTTGAGTTCCTTAATCTCCTTACAATTTTCCAATTTGACTTCATCTATTTTCTTTTCCAATCGGTGCATGTTTGTATGAATGTTGTGAATGTCTCCCCTAATTTCTTCCTTCATACTATTCATGTCTCCCCTCATATTTTTCTCCATATTGTTCATGTCTCCCCTCATCGTGTCCATATTTATCCTATTTTCTTCAAATTTCTGGTTCATATCTCCCTTCAAATTTTGCATGTTTCCACTTATGGTGTCTATCTTCCCATTTATATCTCCCCTCATATCAGCAAATAATTGTTGCATCATGACCATCATTGAATCATCCCTACTTGTACTTGTTCCTGCCTGTGTTTTCTTGCTCTCTTGTCTTCTATCTTCTTGTTCCAAATCTTCTTCGTCTCCTGTCGTACTTTCTTCAGGAGCATCTCCTTCTGATTGCTGTCCCTGTATCAAATATTGGACCTGGAAATCTCCCATACCATGGCTCCTTTCTTCTCTCTCCTCTTCTGATCCGCTATCATTTCCGACCTGCTTTCCATCTCTCAATACCATTTTCTTATCCATGATTTCTTTGTTTGTTATTAATTAAAGAAATTTAATTATTTATATTTGCCCCAACGTTGGGCCGACAATTTATAGTGGATATGTTTTATATTTTAATATTTATACTTATATGATTTAACTTTATTTACCCGTTTTTACCTTCGGCTAGCCCTATATAATTATATGAAAATTTTTAATTGTTTAAATTTTATACTGTAGTCGGAAACATGAGACTTCTCTCTTTGAGTCCTGGACACCTATTAAAAAAAATTTTTACATATATGAACATTTACTTATTATGATTTCGTGATAGGATAATCGAATGAATGATTTAAACCATGTTCGTGAAAAGTGTTATGGACATTGACTGGAATAAAAAAAAATACCAACACTTAAATAAAAATATTTTAATAAATTGTTGATGAAATCTTCAAAATTTTACACACACAAATATTCCTGAACCTCCTCTGTATTCTTTGATCGTCATGCGCACTGAACGCTTATAGTAGCTGCTTCGGCGCAACGGAGCAACTCTTCCGGTACAACGTTTCTCGTCGTCACAAAATTATAGTATGCAGTTAACATGGAGGATGCAAACGTTTCACAGTTCAATGTGCATCAATTTAGTGCATTTAGAATCATATGGTTGAAAACTTATATTAAACAGTTACATATATAATTCAAGTTGTGAATTAAGTGTGTGTTTGATAGTTATAAGAATAGGTTAGCATGCAAAGCGGAAATTAAGATTGGAAAAGCATTTATGAGTGGTGTGAACTTTGATTATTTTACAAACGAAAAACTTTTTACAAGTAAGTACATATTTAATATCTAAAATTATTGTTGCAGAAAATTAGAGTTCTTTAATTATCCATGGATAAAATTTGGTATTAATTATTTTAAAGTTTCTTTGGCCAATTTTAGATTATTCAAATTTAAATGTTCAAATTAATTTCAAAAGTTCACTTTTTCTTTGTTTGTTTGGAATTCCAAATTAAAAACTCAAATAACACAGACCTTATATTCCATTCTCGGCGTGGTGGACCTGCAACATCTCGTCTCTTTTCTTAGGTATTCCTTACCCAAGAAATACTCGTTCGGCACGTTTCACTTTTTCACAGGGTTTAATCGACATTAATATCATGAATTTTTTATTGATTTAGATTTAAAATTATAACTTTTACTTTAAAGTTTTTACAAAAACCTTCTCAGAAAATTACATCCCAGTTCCTCATTCCCCAACTAACTCTCGACTCTCTTTTTTTTTTTAAAAATCAACAACATTTTTACAATCTCTAAAACACAGCCTCCTAATCTGTTATTTTATTCAACAATTGTCAATGATAATGTTTTTTTATAGAAATACTGAATTCTTCAATTAAAATAGTCTTGGAGAGTGAAATCACTTGTATAAATGGTTTAACAATATCTTATAGAATATATAAATAGTCTTTCACATGTATTACAATGGTTTCAATCCTTGTAATTCCTTTTTTTTTTAGTAAATTTGTTTACAATTAATATACAATTTCTACAATCTAAATTTATGATTTATATATATGGAACTGTTTATTTTTTAATTCTTTAATTAGCACTAATTTCGCTTTATATAAACTCTAACTTAATTTCAAATTTACATTCTCTGTTTTATATTAACTTCCAACTCATTGAATTTAGGTTGGCAATATTATAACTAGATTCAATCACTTCCTTCATTGATTTCGATTTGATTACTAGATTTCTATGACATACAATATGGCTCTTATTCCGAATGTCATATTTCATACAGTTTTATTCTTATAAATTACTTTTTTCAAATTGCTACTTTTTATTGTATTTGCATATCGTTAATAAATTAGTGATTTGATTATTAATTCTTATTATTTTAGGTTTTGAACAAATTAACATCCTTTTCCCGATTCAAGTGTGGACATAGCAGCGTTCAGATTGATTTTAATGAAAATTGTTGACATTGACTTGACCTTAGGATTTATTTGTGAAGGTAACATTTTCTTAAGAATTAATTTCTATATTATCATTACCATCCTATTCCTTATCCTTAATCCATTTCTTAAATTGATGTACTCAATATTTTATAATACATTTGCTTAAGTCATTCATTCGTTTTATGTTAAATTTTGTTCTTAATTAGGTAGTGTCTAATGATACACCATACGTATATACAAAAAAAATTCCTTTTTAATTCAATCTAATATATGAATATTTATCTATACTAGAGGACTGGCTTAATATATATATATATATATATATATATATATATATATATATATATATATATATATATATATATATTAAACTATATTTTTGTGAGACTGTATAATTTTAATTTGAATATTTTAAGATGTAGATGTTTATTATTTAGAATTTTTGTTTAGTTTGGCTAGCTCAGTTATTGGTTTTTATATATTTGTTATATTTATAATATATTTATTAATTCGGGAGCATGAAATCCTTTTTCTCTTTGAGTCCTGGCTTTTAATAATGTTGTATTTGTTTAAATAAAAAGAAAACACTTTATTTTTAAATAG
This sequence comes from Galeruca laticollis, assembly GCA_963921935.1. Taxonomy (NCBI): domain Eukaryota; kingdom Metazoa; phylum Arthropoda; class Insecta; order Coleoptera; family Chrysomelidae; genus Galeruca; species Galeruca laticollis. The sequence continues at coordinate 109,349,294 of OY998175.1, read as the reverse complement.
ATTTAATTTTAAATTCAATATTTTATATTTGATAATAATAATTTGAGACGCCTATGGTTATATTATACCTACTTATTTAATTTGATAATTTCTTCAGTGCGCGTGCGTGAAAAAAACTAGTCATGCGCTTTAGCATAAAACGAACAATTCTTACACGAAAGAAGCTTCTATACATATTATACAAACATAGTTTGTTGACGATGCAGACAAGTGAATGGTTCAAACACATACAAGAATTTATATAGGAATCATACATATATATGATACAAATTGCTGTGGAAAGAAAATAGTTATCTACATAGATAGAAATATAGGAATTATATACAGATGGACATAGTTATTACATTAATAAAATTTGAAGCACCATATTCATGCGATTACAACATGGCGTAAGTACATATTTTAATTTATTTAAATTCGGCCTTTTTATTAATATTAACGATTTATGCAATTAATTAACTATATAAAGTCTGTTCTCTTTCTTTTTCAGATCGATCATATTCGCAAATGTTTATCAATTTATGAAATCAAGTACTTATTTGAGTATTTTGAGTTTTTACTCTGATTATTGGCCAATAATATTTTAAACACACTGACCTGTTGTTCTTGAATTGGGATGAATGTCTGGATCCCAGGAATACTCCTCTGAAGCTCCAAAAACCAAAAATGATGAGAAATTTCGAAGATTCTTGCCGAAAAACTTGATATAATTAACTGTGAGTATTAATAAGATTGTTTTTTATAGTACTTTATAGTTTTAATTGTGTTAAACTGGGAATATCTTGAAATTTCTGGAACATTTTCACACACACTCCTCGCTTCTTGACACCAGCTTCCCAATTCTTTTTAGCGTCCCCTCGATTCTCCACTTTTTTCAACAAAACAGTCTTTTGTTTTTCTTTAGGTCACTATTTCAAAGTTTATTTGTTGATTCACAATTTGTTCTGTCATATTTTATAACCAATCAAATATTGTCCTTTGCAATCAAATTAATTGAAACTTCTTTCACTTATTAGAAAAGTTTCATACATACACTCTTTTACATTATTAGTTCATTTATAGAGTTCCTATGAGTTTTTTTTATCATACAAATAAATTAAAGTTGGTTATACATAGATACATTTAAATGGTACAACATCCAATATTGTTATTGACAGTCTATCACTGTTACACTCATATTATTTATAAATATAAATTCTTTTATGTTATTTGTCTATACTCTTTGCATTAAGTAAATATTTTAATTTATTGAAAATTCGGCCTTTTATTAAATTTAACGATTTATGCAATGAATTCACTTTACAAAGTCTGTTTCTTTCTTTTTCAGATCGATCATATTTGCAAAAGTTTATCAATTTATGAAATTAAGTACTTAATTGGGTATTTTGAGTTTTTACACTGATTATTGGCCAATAAATGATTTAAAAAACACTGACCTGTTGCTCTTGAATTGGGATGAAAGTCTCTGGATCCCAGGAACACTCCACTGAAGCTCCAAAAAAACCAAAATTGATGATAATTTCTTAGATTCTTGTCGAAAAACTTGTTACAATTGACTGTGAGTATTACTAATATTGTATTTAATAGTACTTTAGAAGTTTAAATGTCTTAAACCGGGAATATCTTAAAATTTCAGGAACACTATCACACACACTCCTCGCTTCTTAACACCAGCTTCCCTTCCTTCTTAAGCGTCCCCTCGATTCTCTACTTTTTTCAACAAACAGTCTTTTGTTCTTTTTCAGGTCACTATTCCAAAGTTTATTTATTGATTCACAATTTGTTCTGTCATATTTTATAACCAATAAGATATTGTCTTTTGCAATCAGATAATTGAAACTTCTATCACTTATTAAAAATTTCATACATACACTCTTTTACATTATTAGTTCATTTATAGAGTTCCTATGAGTTTTTTCATCATACAAATAAATTAAAATTGGTTATACATAGATACATTAACATGGTACAACATTCAATATTATTATTGATAATATATCACTGTTACACTCATATTAATTATAAATATAAATTCTCTTATGTTATTTGTCTATAACTCTTTGCATTATATTATTTATAATAAACTTTAACAAATTACTATTTATTAATTCAATGTTTATTTTATTTACCATATATCATTTGTCTATATGTCATTATTTGTTTATCTATGAAATCTATTGAATTATATTCTATTCAATATTTGTATTTGTTCTTAAATTAATGATTATAATGAATTAACTATAATAATATTTGTTTTCATTTCAGATGAACAGCTGATTATGTTATGGAAAATAATCTTCGTCTTAGGCAACTTTATTTACATCATTACACTGGTTAGGCAATCTATATTTTATGTTATTATTGAGGTAATTTCTTTATCTATTATATTGTTATAGACAATTATTTAATATATCTTTACTTGATATGTTGTTTAAATTAAGAAAAGTGTTTCCTTTTTACTTGTTTTCTTAAATTATATTATTTTCATATATTTTCATACTAGCAACATATTTTTATAGAACTAATTCTCTTACTATCTATGATATCTGGTTCAATATATATATATATATATATATATATATATATATATATTATTAATATATATTCAGAGACTGTATAATTTTAATTTGAATATATTTTAAGATAGCTCAGTTATTTATTATTATATCGTTTTGTAACTATTTATTATATATTTATTAATTCGGGAGCATGAAATCCTTTTTCTCTTTGAGTCCTGGCATTTTATATTGTCGTAATAGTTTAAATAAAAAGAAAACACATTATTTTGAAATCAATTTAATTTTAAATTTAATATTTTATATATTTGATAAAAATAATATGAGACGCCACTGGTTGTATTGTATCTACTTATTTATTTTAATCATTTCATCAATGCACATGCGTGAAAAACTAGTCATGCGCTTTAGCATAAAACGAACAATTCTTACACTAAAGAAGCATCTATTTATACAAACATAGTTTGTTTGACGATGCAGACAAGTAAATGGTTCAAACACATAAAAGAATTTATATATAAATCATACATATATATGATACAAATTGCTGTGGGAAGAAAATAGTTATATACATAGATAGAAATATGGGAATTATATACAGATGGACATAGTTATTACATTGATAAATTTTCAATCAATAGATTTATGCGATTACAAGATGGCGTAAGTACGTATTTTAATTTATTTAAAATTCGGCCTTTTATTAATTTTAACGATTTATGCAATGAATTCACTATATAAAGTCTGTTTCTTTCTTTTTTAGATCGATCATATGTGCAAAAGTTTATCAATTTATGAAATTAAGTACTTATTTGAGTATTTTGAGTTTTTACTCTGATTATTGGCCAATAATGATTTAAAAACACTGACCTGTTGCTCTTGAATTGGGATGAAAGTCTCTGGATCCCAGGAACACTCCTCTGAAGCTCCAAAAAACCAAAATTGATGAAAATTTCATAGATTCTTGCCGAAAAACTTGATACAATTGACTGTGAGTATTACTAAGATTATATTTAATAGTACTTTATAGGTTTAAATGTGTTAAACCGGGAATTTCTTGAAATTTCAGGAACACCATCACACACACTCCTCGCTTCTTGACACCAGCTTCCCTCCTTCTTAAGCGTCCCCTCGATTCTCTACTTTTTTCAACAAACAGTCTTTTGTTCTTTTTCAGGTCACTATTTCAAAGTTTATTTGTTGATTCACAATTTGTTCTGTCATATTTTATAACCAATAAAATATAGTCTTTTGCAATCAGATTAATTGAAACTTCTTTCACTTATTAAAAAATTTCATACATACACTCTTTTACATTATTAGTTCATTTATAGAATTCCTATGAGTTTTTTTCATCATACAAATAAATTAAAATTGGTTATACATAGATACATTTACATGGTACAACATTCAATATTGTTATTGATAGTATATCCTTGTTACACTCATATTAATTATAAATATAAATTCTCTTATGTTATTTGTCTAAACTCTTTGCAATATATTATTTATAATAAACTTTAACAAATTACTATTTATTGATTCAATGTTTATTTTATTTACCATATATCATTTGTCTATATGTCATTATTTGTTTATCTATGAAAATCTATTGAATTCTATTCTATTCAATATTTGTATTTGTTTTTATTCTTAAATTAATGATTATAATGAATTATCTATAATAATATTTGTATTCTAATGTAACTACTTATATCTAAAATTCTCTTGACTTGACTATATAATTATATCTTTTTAGGTGAACAGCTGGTTATGGTATGGAAAATATTCTTCGTCTTAGGCAACTTTATTTACATCATTACATTGGTTAGGCAATCTCTATATTTTGTATTATTATTGAGGTAATTCTTTATTTATTATATTGTTATAGGCTATTATTTAATATATCTTTATTTGATATGTTGTTTAAATTAAGAAAAGTGTTTCCTTTTTACTTGTTTTCTTAAATTATATTATTTTCAAATATATTTCATACTAGCAACATATTTTTATAATACTAATTCTCTTATTATCTATGATATCTGGTTCAATATATATATATATATATATATATATATATATATATATATATATATATATATATATATATTAAACTATATATGATACAAATGCTTACTTAATTTTGATTATGAAATTTAAATGTATATGTTTATAATTTAGATTTTTTGTTTAGTTTGGCTAGCTCAGTTAGTTATTATTAATTGTTTGGTAATTTATTTTAATTTGATTGTTCGGGAGCATGAAATCCTTTTTCTCTTTGAGTCCTGGCTTATTGTATTGTTATAATTGTTTAAATAAAAAGAAAACACATTATTTGAAATAGATTTAATTTTCAATGCAATATTTTATATTTGATAAAAATAATATGCGACGCCAATGGTTATATTGTACCTACTTATTTATTTTAATAATTTCATCAATGCGCATGCGTGAAAAACTAGTCATGCGCTTTAACATAAAACGAACAATTCTGATACGTAAGAAGCATCTATTCATATTATACAAAGTTTGATGAAGATGCAAACAAGTGAATGGTTCAAACACATAAAAGAATTTATATATAAATCATAGTTATATATGATACAAATTGCTGTGGAAATAAAATTGTTATATACATAGATAGAAAAATAGAAATTATATACAGATGGAAATAGTTATTACATTATGAAATTTCAATCACCAGATTTATGCAATTATAAAATGGCGTAAGTAAATATTTTAATTTATTGAAAATTCGGCCTTTTATTAAATTTAACGATTTATGCAATGAATTCACTATACAAAGTCTGTTTCTTTCTTTTTCAGATCGATCATATTTGCTAAAGTTTATCAATTTATGAAATTAAGTACTTAATTGGGTATTTTGAGTTTTTACACTGATTATTGGCCAATAAATGATTTAAAAAACACTGACCTGTTGCTCTTGAATTGGGATGAAAGTCTCTGGATCCCAGGAACACTCCACTGAAGCTCCAAAAAAACCAAAATTGATGATAATTTCTTAGATTCTTGTCGAAAAACTTGTTACAATTGACTGTGAGTATTACTAATATTGTATTTAATAGTACTTTAGAAGTTTAAATGTCTTAAACCGGGAATATCTTAAAATTTCAGGAACACTATCACACACTCCTCGCTTCTTAACACCAGCTTCCCTTCCTTCTTAAGCGTCCCCTCGATTCTCTACTTTTTTCAACAAACAGTCTTTTGTTCTTTTTCAGGTCACTATTCCAAAGTTTATTTATTGATTCACAATTTGTTCTGTCATATTTTATAACCAATAAGATATTGTCTTTTGCAATCAGATAATTGAAACTTCTATCACTTATTAAAAATTTCATACATACACTCTTTTACATTATTAGTTCATTTATAGAGTTCCTATGAGTTTTTTCATCATACAAATAAATTAAAATTGGTTATACATAGATACATTTACATGGTACAACATTCAATATTATTATTGATAATATATCACTGTTACACTCATATTAATTATAAATATAAATTCTCTTATGTTATTTGTCTATAACTCTTTGCATTATATTATTTATAATAAACTTTAACAAATTACTATTTATTAATTCAATGTTTATTTTATTTACCATATATCATTTGTCTATATGTCATTATTTGTTTATCTATGAAATCTATTGAATTATATTCTATTCAATATTTGTATTTGTTCTTATTCTTAAATTAATGATTATAATGAATTAACTATAATAATATTTGTTTTCATTTCAGATGAACAGCTGATTATGATATGGAAATTATTCTTCGTCTTAGGCAACTTTATTTACATCATTACATTGGTTAGGCAATCTCTATATTTTGTGTTAATATTGAGGTAATTCCTTATTTATTATATTGTTATAGGCTATTATTTAATATATCTTTATTTGATATGTTGTTTAAATTAAGAAAAGTGTTTCCTTTTTACTTGTTTTCTTAAATTATATTATTTTCATATATATTTCATACTAGCAACATATTTTTATAATACTAATTGTCTTATTATCTATGATATCTGGTTCAATTCCCCTCAAATTTAAATTTAAATGATATCCATACCCTGGATATTTATTTAAATTTCAATTTTCTTATTATAAATGATTGATTTTATTTTATTCAAAAAAAAGTTAACAATTTTATGGCATAATCTTACTTTCTTTAACTTTGTTTCTCAAATATTTGTTCACATATTTCCTACTACAAAATCTATTTCTTTCAATAACTGTCTCCTAATTCTTTCCTTAAAATACACTTGATTAAGATCAATGTCAATTTATATTTTTAATATTACTTCATATAATACTTCTCTATTATCATTTCTTCCTAACATCCACTTATATATCAACTTATTTCTTTGTAATTACATTATACTTCTATATACTCCTCATATCATATTTCTTTTCAATATTCATTATTCAATATAATTAATTATTTCTTAAATTCATATATATATCAATATCAACTTCCTTATTCCTTCCTGTATTTTCAAGTAATCTATAAGATTCTAATTGACATTAAACATTACCTCCTATATTTTTAATCAATATCATTCATTATTATCCTTTCCTATCCTTTATTACTTACATCTTATTTCCCTATTTAAAAATGTGAACTTCTAATTGATACTTGAGTTATTCTTATTTTATCCCATCTATCCTATATTCTTTAATAGTTTCATTCTATGTAAACCAGTATCTCTCATAAATTGTTTCCTTTATTTGCTATATATATTGATTTGCCATACTCACAAAATTTTAAAATGTTTTAATTATAAGTTTTACCTAATAATTTTTTCTTTATATTATATTATATTTAATTTTTTAGGTTCTGAAGAAACAAACGAGATGAATTTAATTGGATCACCAGCTGCCAAATGGAAAACAAAACTCTGTCTAATATCTACTTTAACTTTGTACACTACATAATATTAAATTTTAAATCTATCCTTATGACTATCATTTCCTTTTTTCAAATATTATTCGTAACATAACATCATATATTCATAATATCTATATACATGTTCTACATTGAACACTCCCCTTTCTAATTGTGTACCTGGATAGAATAAGCGATAACTATTTTGAGCATCACTATTGTCGACTACATATGGCCCTTCAAATGGTGATAATAACTTTTTACATTGATTTTCACCTTTCTTTGGTGTTCTCAAAGATCTTACTAGGACTAAATCTCCTTTTTCAAATCTAATCTTCTTATTATTTTTGTTTCCTTTTCTTTTAATAAATCTTATAGCACTTCTCTCCAAATTCTTGCTTACTTTATCCAAAACTTGAGACATATCCCATTCTCTCTGTATTATCCATTCACGTTCTGGAGGTATTCCTTTCAAAATAAATTGTGGACATTCTTCAGTAACTCCATTAGGTAATTGATTTAAAAATTTCTCGACTTGATTTAGATTTTCTTCCCATAAATTGTGTCTATTATTACATAAAATCCTTAAATACTTAACAACTTCTTTGATATACCTCTCAGCTGGATTAGATGAAGGTCTTCTTATACTTATAAAATTCATTTTAATATTATGATTTCTACACAAACGTTTGACTTTTTCACTCACAAAGTAAGTAGCATGATCTAATATTAAGTTTTCCGGAGTTCCTATTTCTTCTATAAAATTTTTCAGACAAGATATTACTGTGTTTGCATTGGTACGTTGACAAGGAAAAGTTCTTACAAATTTTGAAAATATATCCACCATAACTAAAATATGTTTATTGCCTTGCTTGCTAGGTATTAATTGTGATATGAAATCAATAGCTACTATATGTAAAGGCTTGAGTGCTATTATAGGTTTTGGTCCACTAATATGATGATAGTTTCTTTCCTTTGCCAACTGACAAATTTTACAGATTTCTTTAACCAATGATATGTCCTTCTTTGCAGTGTAATTTTCTCTAAACAACATCCATAGTTTTCGAGATCCTATATGTCCATACTCCTCATGTAATTGTTTGAGAATTTCCTTAGCATATTCAGGTGTTATTAAATAAATTTCCCTATCTTCCATCTTCTTATACCAAATTCCCTCGTTTTGAAATGCTCCTCTTTTACAAGATTCTTGTAAATTTCTCTGATCCTCCATTATTTTCTCCAAAGTAAACAAACCTTCAGTTTTTTGCAACCTATTTATGCCAATTTGGAATTGTTTATCCTTCTTCTTCATTTCTGTTTCACGGCTAAGAGCATCCGCTACTATATTAGTTTTCCCAGGAATAAATTTTATTTCAAATTCATATTCCTGTAATAGAAGTATCCATCGATGTATCCTATTGTTTGCATAACGATTTTTAAATATTGCTGTTAAAGCTGAATGGTCTGTTTCCAAGTAAAATTTGGCTCCTAATAGATAAAAACGTAATTTAGTTATGCAAAATACAATGCTTGCCATCTCCAATTCAGTAACTGAGTATTTTCTTTCATAGTTTTTCGTTACTGGGGAAATAAAACTGATTGGTACTTCTCCTTCCTCTTGTTCTTGCAATAAAACTCCTGCTAATCTATCTATGGATGCATCTGTTCTTAAAATAAATGGCTTGTCATATTGAGGATGATAAACCTGCAAATTTTGTAAAAATATTTCCTTGAGTTCTTGGAAAGCTTGTTCTCTTCTAGCATCCCATTTCCATTTTGTTTCCTTCTTGAGTAATTCAATTAATGGAATTTCTTTATTACTGAGGTCTGGTATGAGTCGTTTGAAGTAGTTGAGAATTCCCAAAAATCCTCGAAGAGTTTTGAGATTAGTCGGTGTCTTATATTCCCTTATGGTTCTAATTCGTTCAGGGTTCATTCTCACTCCAGTAGAATTTAAAATATATCCCAAATACTGCACTTCTTTTTGGTAAAATTGACACTTTTCCATGTTCAATTTTAATCCTGCTTTTTCCAATTCTGCCAATATAGTCTTCAAATGTTCGTGATGTTGTTCTTCATTTTCTGAATATATTAATATATCATCGATATAGTGCAATGTAAAATGTTCATATTGGTTCAGAACAGTGTGAAGTGTTCTTACCAATGCTGCACACGAACTCTGTAGACCAAATGGAACAACACAAAATTGGTATACTACACCATCAATCATAAATGCTGTATATGGACGACTTTTTTTATCTAATGGAATCAACCAGAAACTATGCTTCAAATCCAGTTTCGTGAATATGTTAGCTCTTGTAATCCTACCAAATATCCCTTCTACATTTAAAGGACTCTCATAATGTTTTTTTGTATATGAGTTGATATTTCTGGCATCCAGACATAATCTAATCTCACCTGACTTTTTTCGGACACATGTTATCGCACTTATATATGGAGAGTTGGATCTTTCTATAATACCATCTTGTATCATCTTTTCTAACTCCTGGTATACTTCATTTTTCAGCTTGTAAGGAATGGGATAGGTTTTTATTTTGAAATTACTAATATCCTTGTTAATTTCCAACTTATGTATATACCTTGCTGCTATGCATACTTCTTTGTTGAAGAGTCTTCCATATTTTGTTAATAACTCATCAATCTCCTTTCTATATTGTATGGGACAAAATTGTTCCTGTAGATCTTCCACAATTTCTATTTCATTTACTTGACATTGTCTTTCCTCTACCTCTTGTTCTTCCTTTTTGTCAAAAGTTATTATATTATCTTCACATACCATGTACCCCTGTTTATAATCAATAATCATCTTGTGATTGCTCAATTCATCATTTCCCAAAATTACATCATATTTTAAATTCTTAACTACTAATAATTGTATTTTATAAGCTATATTTCCCAAATAAAAATCTGTGACTATGCTACTATTTGTATAATATAAATTTTTATCATTCGCCCCTACTAATGATAGTTTCTTTGTATTTATCATCATAATATCATCTTTATTTAAATTGTCTACTATATCCTGTTTAATTAATGTTACCTCTGAACCCGTATCTATTAAAATTCTACAAATAATATTTTGTAATCTACCCTGGATAAATATTAAATTAGGTTTTTCTACTTTTTTACTATTATTTTCATAATCTATAATAAATTCTCGAGGATGTTCATATCGCGATGAATAGATGATATTATGTACGTAAGGACGGTTTAAGCAAAATTCGCTATGTTATCCTGTCCAGGAATACACTCTTCTACCTGTATCTCCTGTCTAACCATGTTTACCTGTCTCCTATTATCATCCTCCCTATTTCTGTTTTGTTCTGGATTGTTTCGGTTTTCTCTGCCATTTTGCCAATTCCTTCCTCGATTGTTATTATTATTGCTATATTGATTTCTTCTTTCGAAATTGTTATGGTTCCTATAGTTCTCCGGATATCTGTTTCCATTATTCCTTTCTCGATTTCTATTTTGTTCCCCATTTCCTTGGTATCGTCTATCTTCAAAGTTCCTGTTTCCATAATTTCTATTTCCATCATTTTCATTATAATCTCTTCTTATATTTCCATTATCCCTTCGGGTATCATTTCTGATGTTTCCATTTCCATTTTGATATCTATGAAAACCATTTCCATTTTGGACACTTCTTTCAACTCTCTGCAAATACCTAGATAAATTGTCCATTGTTTTTATGTTGTGTAAGGCTATCGTTTCTGAGACTTCGGAATTGAAATGTCTCCCGACATATAAAACTAATTCCTCCTCCTTCATAACAGGTTCCAAATATTGTGCCATGTTATAGAGTTGCATAGCATATGCATTTAAATTTTTATTGCGATTGTAATCGAATTTCCCAAAATACAATCTTTCCCTAAAATTCGCTTGATGAATTTCACCCCAAAAATAATTCATGAATTGGTTCTCAAATTCTTCCAGATTATTTATGCTTTCTTCCTTATTACAGAACCATAATAGTTCATGTCCAGATAACATCCCTCTAATACAAATCTTCTTCTCCATCATATCTCTCATTCCTTTGAGTTTGCTTTTAATGATTTTAATAAACACCTTCGGATGAATAGTATTTATATTCCCATCAAACTTTACTCCGATATCCATGTTTCCCGTGTAGATTACTCCACCTCCATTTCTCCTAACGTTAAATTCAATTTCTTCCATGCCTTCCTGTAATTTTCTGTTCATTTCTTCCAGTTCTTTATGAAATATTTGTCCAATGTGCTCATTCCTCTCCTCACATGTTCCTGTTTGTCTTTGAAACTTTACATCTAATTCCTTAAATTTATGTTCCGCGTTTTGCTGATAATTTTGCATAATTTCTTCGATTGTTTGTTACCTGAATTTCATATACTCCATTTCTTTTGTTATATCTTCTGTTTGTTTTATAACTTCCGCTTGGAGCGTTCCCGGTAATTTTTCTTCTATTCCTCTCTCTAATTCTTGAATTTGTTCTACCATTTGATTTTCTATCTGCTCTCTAATTTTAATACCGTTTTCTTGAATTTCATTTCTTATATGTTTGTTTTGATCCTCCATATCTTCTCTCACCTTGTCAATTTTCTTTCCAAATTCTTCATTAGTCTTCTTAAGTTCTTTAATTTCCTTACAATTTTCAAATTTCACTTCTTCTATTTTCTCTTCTAATCTGTTCATATTACCATTGATGTTGTTTATATCCCCTCTAATTTCTTCTCTCATACTGTCCATTTTTCCATTCAAATTGTCCTCCATTTTGTTCATATCTCCTCTCATTGTGTCCATGTTTCCATTCACGGTGTCTATTTTTCCATCCATTTTGTTCATTTTAGCAATTAATTGTTGCATCATGTTCACCATCTGATCATCTCTACCTGTTCTTGTTGGCGCTTCCTGTATCCTATCTTCTTGTGCTACAGCTTCCCCATCTCCTGTCAAACCTTCTTCCTGTGCATCTCCTTCTAATTGTTGTCCTTGTTCCAAATATACTGCTTGATAATCTCCCATACCATGACTTCGTTCTTCCCTTTCCTCTTCCGAATCACTGTCTGCTCCTACCTGCCTTCCATCTCTCAACGTCATTCGTTTTGCCATTTTTAATTGAGTTTAAAATTTACAACTGTTTCCTATATTTTTAATAAACCGCCCCACGTTTTGGGTGACAATTAAACTATATTCTGAATTATTTACTTACTTTTATTATGCAATTTAAATGTATATGTTTATAATTTAGATTTTTTGTTTAGTTTGGCTAGCTCAGTTAGTTATTATTAGTTGTTTGGTAATTTATTTTAATTTGATTGTTCGGGAGCATGAAATCCTTTTTCTCTTTGAGTCCTGGCTTATTGTATTGTTATAATTGTTTAAATAAAAAGAAAACACATTATTTGAAATAGATTTAATTTTCAATGCAATATTTTATATTTGATAAAAATAATATGCGACGCCAATGGTTATATTGTACCTACTTATTTATTTTAATAATTTCATCAATGCGCATGCGTGAAAAACTAGTCATGCGCTTTAACATAAAACGAACAATTCTGATACGTAAGAAGCATCTATTCATATTATACAAAGTTTGATGAAGATGCAAACAAGTGAATGGTTCAAACACATAAAAGAATTTATATATAAATCATAGTTATATATGATACAAATTGCTGTGGAAATAAAATTGTTATATACATAGATAGAAAAATAGAAATTATATACAGATGGAAATAGTTATTACATTATGAAATTTCAATCACCAGATTTATGCAATTACAAAATGGCGTAAGTAAATATTTTAATTTATTGAAAATTCGGCCTTTTATTAAATTTAACGATTTATGCAATGAATTCACTATACAAAGTCTGTTTCTTTCTTTTTCAGATCGATCATATTTGCAAAAGTTTATCAATTTATGAAATTAAGTACTTAATTGGGTATTTTGAGTTTTTACACTGATTATTGGCCAATAAATGATTTAAAAAACACTGACCTGTTGCTCTTGAATTGGGATGAAAGTCTCTGGATCCTAGGAACACTCCACTGAAGCTCCAAAAAAACCAAAATTGATGATAATTTCTTAGATTCTTGTCGAAAAACTTGTTACAATTGACTGTGAGTATTACTAATATTGTATTTAATAGTACTTTAGAAGTTTAAATGTCTTAAACCGGGAATATCTTAAAATTTCAGGAACACTATCACACACACTCCTCGCTTCTTAACACCAGCTTCCCTTCCTTCTTAAGCGTCCCCTCGATTCTCTACTTTTTTCAACAAACAGTCTTTTGTTCTTTTTCAGGTCACTATTCCAAAGTTTATTTATTGATTCACAATTTGTTCTGTCATATTTTATAACCAATAAGATATTGTCTTTTGCAATCAGATAATTGAAACTTCTATCACTTATTAAAAATTTCATACATACACTCTTTTACATTATTAGTTCATTTATAGAGTTCCTATGAGTTTTTTCATCATACAAATAAATTAAAATTGGTTATACATAGATACATTTACATGGTACAACATTCAATATTATTATTGATAATATATCACTGTTATACTCATATTAATTATAAATATAAATTCTCTTATGTTATTTGTCTATAACTCTTTGCATTATATTATTTATAATAAACTTTAACAAATTACTATTTATTAATTCAATGTTTATTTTATTTACCATATATCATTTGTCTATATGTCATTATTTGTTTATCTATGAAATCTATTGAATTATATTCTATTCAATATTTGTATTTGTTCTTAAATTAATGATTATAATGAATTAACTATAATAATATTTGTTTTCATTTCAGATGAACAGCTGATTATGATATGGAAATTATTCTTCGTCTTAGGCAACTTTATTTACATCATTACATTGGTTAGGCAATCTCTATATTTTGTGTTAATATTGAGGTAATTCCTTATTTATTATATTGTTATAGGCTATTATTTAATATATCTTTATTTGATATGTTGTTTAAATTAAGAAAAGTGTTTCCTTTTTACTTGTTTTCTTAAATTATATTATTTTCATATATATTTCATACTAGCAACATATTTTTATAATACTAATTGTCTTATTATCTATGATAACTGGTTCAATATATATATATATATATATATATATATATATATATATATATATATATATATATATATATTATAGTGGTGATGTTTTATATTTTAATATTTATACTTATATGATTTAACTTTATTTACCCGTTTTTACCTTCGGCTAGCCCTATATAATTATATGAAAATTTTTAATTGTTTAAATTTTATACTGTAGTCGGAAGCATAAGACTTCTCTCTTTGAGTCCTGGACACCTATTAGAAAAAATTTTTACATATATGAACATTTACTTATTATGATTTCGTGATAGGATAATCGAATGAATGATTTAAACCATGTTCGTGAAAAGTGTTATGGACATTGACTGGAATAAAAAAAAAATACCAACACTTAAATAAAAATATTTTAATAAATTGTTGATGAAATCTTCAAAATTTTACACACACAAATATTCCTGAACCTCCTCTGTATTCTTTGATCGTCATGCGCACTGAACGCTTATAGTAGCTGCTTCGGCGCAACGGAGCAACTCTTCCGGTACAACGTTTCTCGTCGTCACAAAATTATAGTAGGCAGTTAACATGGAGGATGCAAACGTTTCACAGTTCAATGTGCATCAATTTAGTGCATTTAGAATCATATGGTTGAAAACTTATATTAAACAGTTACATATATAATTCAAGTTGTGAATTAAGTGTGTGTTTGATAGTTATAAGAATAGGTTAGCATGCAAAGCGGAAATTAAGATTGGAAAAGCATTTATGAGTAGTGTGAACTTTGATTATTTTACAAACGAAAAACTTTTTACAAGTAAGTACATATTTACTATCTAAAATTATTGTTGCAGAAAATTAGAGTTCTTTAATTATCCATGGATAAAATTTGGTATTGATTATTTTAAAGTTTCTTTGGCCAATTTTAGATTATTCAATTTTAAATGTTCAAATTAATTTCAAAAGTTCACTTTTCTTTGTTTGTTTGGAATTCCAAATTAAAAAAACTCAAATAACACAGACCTTATATTCCATTCTCGGCGTGGTGGACCTGCAACATCTCGTCTCTTTTCTTAGGTATTCCTTACCCAAGAAATACTCGTTCGGCACGTTTCACTTTTTCACAGGGGTTAATCGACATTAATATCATGAATTTTTTATTGATTTAGATTTAAAATTATAACTTTTACTTTAAAGTTTTTACAAAAACCTTCTCAGAAAATTACATCCCAGTTCCTCATTCCCCAACTAACTCTCGACTCTCTTTTTTTTTTAAAAATCAACAACATTTTTACAATCTCTAAAACACAGCCTCCTAATCTGTTATTTTATTCAACAATTGTCAATGATAATGTTTTTTTATAGAAATACTGAATTCTTCAATTAAAATAGTCTTGGAGAGTGAAATCACTTGTATAAATGGTTTAACAATATCTTATAGAATATATAAATAGTCTTTCACATGTATTACAATGGTTTCAATCCTTGTAATTCCTTTTTTTTTTAGTAAATTTGTTTACAATTAATATACAATTTCTACAATCTAAATTTATGATTTATATATATGGAACTGTTTATTTTTTAATTCTTTAATTAGCACTAATTTCGCTTTATATAAACTCTAACTTAATTTCAAATTTACATTCTCTGTTTTATATTAACTTCCAACTCATTGAATTTAGGTTGGCAATATTATAACTAGATTCAATCACTTCCTTCATTGATTTTGATTTGATAACTAGATTTCTATGACATACAATATGGCTCTTATTCCGAATGTCATATTTCATACAGTTTTATTTTTATAAATTACTTTTTTCAAATTGCAACTTTTTATTGTATTTGCATATCGTTAATAAATTAGTGATTTGATTATTAATTCTTATTATTTTAGGTTTTGAACAAATTAACATCCTTTTCCTGATTCAAGTGTGGACATAGCAGCGTTCAGATTGATTTTAATGAAAATTGTTGACATTGACTTGACCTTAGGATTTATTTGTGAAGGTAACATTTTCTTAAGAATTAATTTCTATATTATCATTACCATTCTATTCCTTATCCTTAATCCATTTCTTAAATTGATGTACTCAATATTTTATAATACATTTGCTTAAGTCATTCATTCGTTTTATGTTAAATTTTGTTCTTAATTAGGTAGTGTCTAATGATACACCATACGTATATACAAAAAAAATTCCTTTTTAATTCAATCTAATATATGAATATTTATCTATACTAGAGGACTGGCTTAACTCCCCTCAAATTTAAATTTTAAAAGTTGTCTATTTAGATAACTTCTTAAAATTTCAATTTTCAATCTGTAATCCATGCTAATCGATCTATAGATTTCAGCTCAGTACTTACATTTCTGATAACATTTTTATTTTTATTCTTATTATTAAAATTTTTATGATATTCTTATAATTTAACCATATCAAACTCATTCCAAAATAATTTCTCATTAGGGACATAACAATAATGATTCTTACATTTTATTCTCATAATTCTTATTCTTATTAAATTATTCATATCTTATATTCCTTACTATTTCCACCGTTTCTTATTTAAAATCTCAATACTTATACTTCCTCCTTTACCTATCTACTCTTCTATTTTTTCTATTTCATCTTTTATACTAATAACATAATTTTTAATTATTTCAATGATTTCCTATAATTTCATATCAATTTTCAACCTATATTCATGTCAATTTATCTATTCTTATAGTCGAACCTTTAACTCTTTACTTTCTATCCATATTTATATTTATTTTCATATTTCTTAATCATAATTCATCAACTTTATTTCATAACTATATTCATTATATCATAATTTTCTCATCATATCTCCCTATCTCATAATAATTAATCATATCATATACTTTATAAATATTTCTTTCCATTATTTCACTATACTTTTCTTCCTAATTCCTATAAAATTTTTCTTGACATGAATATTTCCTACTTATATCTTGATTTGAAAACTTTCTTTCCTTCTCATCTCTTTTAATGTTTATTTAATTATTTCCTATCTTATCCTTCCTATTTCCTACCTGTCCTTATTAATGAGTGTTTGTTTAATTTTATTATGTCCTTTATCTAAGAAATTCTCATAAAAATTTACTATTATACTAAAGCTTAACTTGCCATCTTTCTTTGATATTATTCATTTATCATTAATACATTATATTTCCTTATGTTTCAATTTTTTTTTAGATTACATTAACCACGGATACTGTATGCTGCCTACTAGTACACTACCTATGAAAATTGAAAATCTTATGTTTAACTTGGTCATTATCTTCACGTTGTATATGAGAATACATCTTATGAAGTAAAATCGAAAAAAAAAAAACCTTACATCTACCTATACTACTATCTATTTACATGTAAGTAACATAATATTATCTATTCCTCTTATCACTCTTTTATGGTGAATTATACTTATAAATTGATTCTATATTAAAAATACCCCTAATCATGTTTGTTCCTGGGTACGCCAATTTATAACTATTTTGTGCATTATCATTTATTATTTCATAAGGTCCCTCGAATGGCAATTGCAATTTAATACATTGGTCTTCTGCTTTATTAGATGTCTTTAATGCTCTGATTATAACCAATTCTCCTTTATTAAAGGTTGTTTTCTTCTTAATTTTCTTGTTCTGATCCCGTATATATTTTTCTGCATTCCTCCTTATTCTGATATTCACCTTTTCTAGTGTCTCTTCTAGAGTAGTATCTCTATTCAGAATCCAGTTTCTTTTAGGTTGGATACCTTTCATTAAATAAATTGGACTTTCACCTGTTACCCCATGTGGTAAATTATTTATAAATTCTTCAATTTTGTCCAAATTTTCATCCCATCTAATATGTGTCTTTTGACAAAGAATTCTTAAATATTTTAAGATTTCCTTTATATATCTCTCAGCTGGATTGGAGCTAGGTCTTCTAATACTAATAAATTGTAGTTTTATTTGTTCTTTATCACAATACTGCTTTAATTTTTTACTTTCAAAGTATGTAGCATGGTCAAGTATAATTCTCTCAGGTCTTCCTACTTCTTCTATATATTTTTCCAAACATTCTATTACCACCTTAGCCGTTGATCTCTTACATGGAAAAGTTTTAACAAATTTGGTATAAACATCAACTATTACTAGTAAATCCTTATTACCCGATTCACTCCTAATTAAGTTTCCTATAAAATCCATTGCCACAATCTGTAATGGTTTATTTGTAATTATCGATTTTGCTGTCATGCTATTGTGGTAATTTTTTTCTTTGGCCAGTTGACATATTTGACAATATTTACATATTTCTTTCACTATACTCAAATCCTTCTTTGCCACATAATTTTCTCGAAACAAAGTCCATAGTTTTCTTGTTCCTATGTGTCCATTCTCTTTATGTAGGTGACGAATAATTTCCTGTGCAAACTCCTTACTTATTACAAATACTTCTCTGTCCTCCAATTTCTTATACCACACTTCATCAATTTTATAGGCACCTTTAACTTTCTCGTTATCAAAATGTGTCTGATCTTCTTTAACCTTTTCCAATGTAAATATCCCCTCTGTTTGGTACAATTGGTTTATTCCAATTTGAAATTTGGTTTGATTGTTCCCTACTTCATCTACTCTACTCAATGCATCTGCTACCACGTTTAATTTCCCTGGAATATATTTGATTTCGAATTCATATTCTTGTAACAACAAGATCCATCGGTGTACACGATTATTGGCATAGCGGTTTTTCAACATAGCTGTAAGTGCTGAGTGGTCAGTTTCTAAAATAAATTTAGCTCCTAATAGATAGAATCTTAGTTTGCTAATGCAAAATACAACACTTGCCATTTCTAATTCTGTTATTGAATATTTCTTTTCTGCTGGCTTAGTCACTCTGGATATAAAACTAATAGGTACTTCTTCTCCATCTTGTATTTGAATTAATACCCCTGCCAATCTTTCTATTGAAGCATCTGTTCTCAAGATAAAAGGTTTGTCATATTGTGGATGAAATACTTTTAGGCTGTTAAGAAAAATTTCCTTTAACTCCTGAAATGCCTTTTCTCTTCTCTCGTCCCATTTCCATCTAATATCCTTCTTTAATAATTCTATAAGAGGAATTTCTCTCTTACTTAGATCAGGAACTAACTTCTTGAAATAATTGATGATACCTAGAAACCCTCGTAAAGTTCTTAAGTTATGTGGTGTTTTATACTCTAGGATTGCTTTAATTCTCTCAGGATTCATTGTTATGCCAGTGTCACTTAAAACATATCCTAAATAATCCACTTCTCTTTTATAAAACTGACATTTCTCTAAGTTTAATTTAAGTCCGGCATTTTCTAATTCCTTTAATATTATTTCCAGATGTTTATGATGCTTCGTTTCTGTTTCAGAAAAAATCAAAATGTCATCTATGTAGTGGAGAGTGAAATCTTCATACGGATTCAAGATTGTATGCAACGTTCGTACTAAGGCTGCACAAGAACTTTGGAGTCCAAATGGCACTACACAAAATTGATACACCACTCCATCTACCATAAATGCAGTGTATTGTCTACAACGATGATCCAATGGAATTAACCAAAAGCTATGCTTTAGATCTAATTTTGAAAATATATTAGCCTTTGTAATTCTTCCAAATATACCTTCAATATTTAATGGACTTTCGTATTGTTTTTTAGTAAATGTATTTATATTCCTAGCATCCAAACATATTCTAATATCCCCCGATTTCTTCTTTACACAGGTTATTGCACTTATGTATTGTGAATTAGATCTTTCAATAATACCTTCTTGTAACATTTTATTAATTTCCTGATATACCTCTTGTTTTAATTTATAAGGTATAGGATAAGTTTTGATCTTAAAATTTTTTATTTCTGGTATTACTTCCATTTTGTGAACATATCTAGTCGCAACGCATACTTCCTCATTGAACAGCTTTTCGTGAGAATCAAGTAATTCATAGACTCTCTGTTTGTATTCCTCCGGACATAATTCCTCCCTCATGTTTTGTTCTTCTTCAGCAATGTGATTTATTTGTCCAATTGCACATTCGTTTTTTCCTATATCTGTTTGATAATTTGTTATAAACGGTATTGTATGATTTTTATATATTATGTTTTGCATTTTATAATTTATTATAATTCTATGTTTACTTAATTCATCTGTACCCATGATTATGTCATATTTTAAATTTTTCACAATCAACAATTGTACTGATAAAACCTCACCATTTAATTCTAGGTTTGTCATAATGGTTTTAGTAGTTTCATATAATTTTCTTTCATTTGCCCCTATTAATGATATTTTATTTGTATTTATCACCATAATATTGTCCTGTTTTAAATTGTCTACTATATTTTGATTTATAATGGAAACTTCGGAACCCGTATCTAATAAAACTCTACATTTAATGTTATCTAAATTTCCTTCTATAAATACTAATCTATTTAATTCTGGGTTTGTTGGTTCTTCTTCTAATATAAATTCTCTAGGATGTTGATATTTAGAAGAATAGACAATATTATGCACATAAGAGCAACTTACTCGAAATTTGGATCAGAACTCGGGCCCTGATCACTATCCCTTCTTATCTCTTCCTGGTTTTGTATCATGTTCACCTGTCTTCTATCTTCACCTCCTCGACTATCTCTTTGATCATAATTCCTGTCTCTGTTTTCATTTCTTCTGTCCTCTTCATTATTTCTCCCCTCTCTTCTGTATTGTTGCCAGTTCCGATTACGATTGTCGTTATCATTCCGTCTTCCATAATTTTGGTAATTTCCTCCATTATATCCATTATTCCGATTCCCATTATTACCATTCTGATACCCATTACGATAGTTTCCATTTCCGTTTCTGTAATTATCATATCTCGGATTTCTATCATCCCGTCCTGGTCTTCTTCTCTCGTAATTTCGATTTTCATAATTTCTCTGATCATTTCTCCATTCATTTTCTCTTCTATTCTGTCCATTCCCATTTTCATTTAAACGATTGTCTCTTGTATCGTTATGATATGTATAGCTCCGTTCCACTCTTTGTAGATATCTTGATAAACTATCCATGGCTTTAATATTATGAAGCGCTATTGTTTCAGCTACTTCTGAATTGAAATGTCTGCCAATGTATAGCACTAATTCCTCCTCCTTCATTCCCGGATCTAAGTACTGGGCTATATTATATAATTGCATCGCATAATTATTCAGGTTTTTGCTTTTCTTATAATCAAATTTCCCGAAGTATAACCGCTCTCTGAATGTTGCTTGTTGCAATTCTCCCCAGAAATAGGCTAAGAATTGTTGCTCGAACTCTTCTAGGCTTTGTATTAGTTCTTCCTTATTACAAAACCACAATAAAGCATGGCCCTGTAATATGCTCCTTATAATAAGCTTGATCTCAACAATATCTCTGATTCCTTTAATTTTGTTTCTAATTATTTTGAGGAATACTTTGGGATGTATATTGTTAATATTCCCATCAAATTTCACTCCGATTTCTAAATTGCTATGGAAATTTCCTGGACATACATTGACTCCTCCACTTCTTCTCAAATTCTCTTCCATTTCCTCTACCGTATTCTTTAATTTCCTATTCATTTCTTCTATTTCTTGATTTACTTGTCGATTTATATCTTCAGTTATTGCTAAACTCATCCCCGTTCTCTCTTCAATCCGGCCATCCAAATCCTTAAATTTTCTATTTACGTTATCTTTCATCTGTTCCACTTCCTTTGTTATTTGTTTATTTTGTTTTGAGACCTCTACTTTGATATTCTCTGGTAAATATTCTTCTAGATCTCTTCTAAATTCTAATACTTCTTCTACTATGTTTTCTCTGATTTTCATACCATTTTCCTGTATTTCTTGTCTTATGTTTTTATTATTTTCCTCTATGTCTTCTTGTATTTGCCGAATACTCTTCTTATGTTCTTCTTGATTCTCCTTAAGTTCCTTAATCTCTTTGCAGTTTTCAAATCTAACCTCTTCTATCTTCCGTTCCAATCTGTGCATGTTTGTATGAATGTTGTGAATGTCTCCCCTAATTTCTTCTTTCATCGCATCCATCTTTCCATTTATATTATTGATATCTCCCCTCATATTTTTCTCCATATTATTCATATTTCCATTTATGGTGTCAATCTTCCCATTTAAATCTCCCCTCATATCAGCAAATAATTGTTGCATCATGACCATCATTGAATCATCCCTACTTGTACTTGTTCCTGCCTGTGTTTTCTTGCTCTCTTGTCTTCTATCTTCTTGTTCCAAATCTTCTTCGTCTCCTGTCGTACTTTCTTCAGGAGCATCTCCTTCTGATTGCTGTCCCTGTATCAAATATTGGACCTGGAAATCTCCCATACCATGGCTCCTTTCTTCTCTCTCCTCTTCTGATCCGCTATCATTTCCGACCTGCTTTCCATCTCTCAATACCATTTTCTTATCCATGATTTCTTTGTTTGTTATTAATTAAAGAAATTTAATTATTTATATTTGCCCCAACGTTGGGCCGACAATTTATAGTGGTGATGTTTTATATTTTAATATTTATACTTATATGATTTAACTTTATTTACCCGTTTTTACCTTCGGCTAGCCCTATATAATTATATGAAAATTTTTAATTGTTTAAATTTTATACTGTAGTCGGAAGCATAAGACTTCTCTCTTTGAGTCCTGGACACCTATTAGAAAAAATTTTTACATATATGAACATTTACTTATTATGATTTCGTGATAGGATAATCGAATGAATGATTTAAACCATGTTCGTGAAAAGTGTTATGGACATTGACTGGAATAAAAAAAAATACCAACACTTAAATAAAAATATTTTAATAAATTGTTGATGAAATCTTCAAAATTTTACACACACAAATATTCCTGAACCTCCTCTGTATTCTTTGATCGTCATGCGCACTGAACGCTTATAGTAGCTGCTTCGGCGCAACGGAGCAACTCTTCCGGTACAACGTTTCTCGTCGTCACAAAATTATAGTAGGCAGTTAACATGGAGGATGCAAACGTTTCACAGTTCAATGTGCATCAATTTAGTGCATTTAGAATCATATGGTTGAAAACTTATATTAAACAGTTACATATATAATTCAAGTTGTGAATTAAGTGTGTGTTTGATAGTTATAAGAATAGGTTAGCATGCAAAGCGGAAATTAAGATTGGAAAAGCATTTATGAGTAGTGTGAACTTTGATTATTTTACAAACGAAAAACTTTTTACAAGTAAGTACATATTTACTATCTAAAATTATTGTTGCAGAAAATTAGAGTTCTTTAATTATCCATGGATAAAATTTGGTATTGATTATTTTAAAGTTTCTTTGGCCAATTTTAGATTATTCAATTTTAAATGTTCAAATTAATTTCAAAAGTTCACTTTTCTTTGTTTGTTTGGAATTCCAAATTAAAAAAACTCAAATAACACAGACCTTATATTCCATTCTCGGCGTGGTGGACCTGCAACATCTCGTCTCTTTTCTTAGGTATTCCTTACCCAAGAAATACTCGTTCGGCACGTTTCACTTTTTCACAGGGGTTAATCGACATTAATATCATGAATTTTTTATTGATTTAGATTTAAAATTATAACTTTTACTTTAAAGTTTTTACAAAAACCTTCTCAGAAAATTACATCCCAGTTCCTCATTCCCCAACTAACTCTCGACTCTCTTTTTTTTTTAAAAATCAACAACATTTTTACAATCTCTAAAACACAGCCTCCTAATCTGTTATTTTATTCAACAATTGTCAATGATAATGTTTTTTTATAGAAATACTGAATTCTTCAATTAAAATAGTCTTGGAGAGTGAAATCACTTGTATAAATGGTTTAACAATATCTTATAGAATATATAAATAGTCTTTCACATGTATTACAATGGTTTCAATCCTTGTAATTCCTTTTTTTTTAGTAAATTTGTTTACAATTAATATACAATTTCTACAATCTAAATTTATGATTTATATATATGGAACTGTTTATTTTTTAATTCTTTAATTAGCACTAATTTCGCTTTATATAAACTCTAACTTAATTTCAAATTTACATTCTCTGTTTTATATTAACTTCCAACTCATTGAATTTAGGTTGGCAATATTATAACTAGATTCAATCACTTCCTTCATTGATTTTGATTTGATAACTAGATTTCTATGACATACAATATGGCTCTTATTCCGAATGTCATATTTCATACAGTTTTATTTTTATAAATTACTTTTTTCAAATTGCAACTTTTTATTGTATTTGCATATCGTTAATAAATTAGTGATTTGATTATTAATTCTTATTATTTTAGGTTTTGAACAAATTAACATCCTTTTCCTGATTCAAGTGTGGACATAGCAGCGTTCAGATTGATTTTAATGAAAATTGTTGACATTGACTTGACCTTAGGATTTATTTGTGAAGGTAACATTTTCTTAAGAATTAATTTCTATATTATCATTACCATTCTATTCCTTATCCTTAATCCATTTCTTAAATTGATGTACTCAATATTTTATAATACATTTGCTTAAGTCATTCATTCGTTTTATGTTAAATTTTGTTCTTAATTAGGTAGTGTCTAATGATACACCATACGTATATAAAAAAAAAATTCCTTTTTAATTCAATCTAATATATGAATATTTATCTATACTAGAGGACTGGCTCAATATATAGGTTCACGAATATATGAGTTGTATACATACTCCAAATCTGAGTGGGATAACAAAGCAACAAGATATTTTTATGCCAAAGGCTTCAATAATAAGTTCACCAAACATGGAGTCAAGTACGAAGGTGAAGCTAAAGATGCTTTTATTGCTAAAAAGGCCTGCCAAGTTGTCGATTGTGGCATGGTTGTCTCACACTCAAATCCTTGGGTGGGTTATTCTCCAGATGGTGTCATTTTTGAGGACAACAGACCTGTTGCTCTATTAGAAGTGAAATGTTTATATGAAGGTAAGAATTTTCATGAAATGAAATTAACACTCGATGTTTAGTATCACACATTTTTTTTCATATTTCCACTTGTTAATAAGGTAGTGAATAAAGGAACTTTATTTTTCAGGTGCTACTAGGAGTATAAATGAAGTTCTGCAAAACACAAATGTTATTGAAAAAAGAGGGAATGGATATTTTTTAAAAGAAAAACATAAGTATTACGGTCAAATTCAGTTGGGAATGGCATTATTAAATGTACCTACTTGTTATTTTTTTATTATATGCTTCTTTTGATAACAGTGTTGAAATATTAAACATAGAGTACAAAGACAAAGAAAATTTTTTTTGAAAAAATGTTACATTTTATTTGCAAGACAAATAAACTTTATAGATGAACGGTTTTTTTACTTACCTGAATTGATCATTCCACTTTACCCTAAAAATTGTGAACAAAGAATAACGAATACTAATATATTGAATATATTTAGGGATACTACAGAAAGTCACATTTAAAACTAAACATATTGATACCTTGTCCAATTATATTATGGCTTAACAAATGAATCATCAAAAATAATCATATTTCAAATTTTAATAATCTAATGCCTTATAAATCTATGTTCTGCAAATATTGAACTGGACAAATTGGTTATAGCACAAGCAATTGTGAATATATCTTTACTTTTTTTCACAAGATACCACAGCAATTTACATCCTAAAATTTTGAATATCTTAATCCGCTGATTGACTCGTTCAATGTGTACTCGAGCAGCTGCTACTTTAACATTTAACAATGCTTCCTCAGTACTTAACTGCTTTTTATCTTTCAAAAAGGGTGGCCTAATCAACTCTATTTTAAACTGATGACAAATATCTATTAAAAAGCCTTTGTCCACAATAATAGCATCTTGTGAACTTTCTAAATTTAAGATCAAGTCACTTTGCTGAAAAATAGTTTTATCAGATGCTCTTCCGCCATATGGTTCACTAACAAAAATTAATTAAACCTCCGGGAGAAACACCTGCCATAAATTTAACTGTATTATTAGATTTATACTGAGAGTAAAACCTAATTCGGCAGTAAAGGCATTTTGGTTTTTGTATACAAATTTCGGTACAGTCTAGAATGATTCTAACTTTTGGAAACTTTCAAAACATTTTGGCATGTTTCTCTGTATTTCATGAAACTCTGGAAATCTTATTACACAACTCAGAACAGAGCATTTCATTAATGTAGTTTTGGCACAATTCTTGTGAAATGCCAAATAAAAGAGATAATGTCACATATGTAAGATCACATTTCAATTTTGTCAGTACTAAAACAATCCGTTGTTTGATTGTCAAACGATGTGACCGTGACCTTTGATCACTGTAAACAGATTGTACTGCTTCTACTATTATATCTAATAGTTTTATATTATTAAGATCAGTAAAGTTGTTTAGAGCACTATCTGTTGTTATCAGGTCACACAAAGAAGACACTTTAGGGGTATTCACTTGCACTTCAAAATCCTTGAAAGTTTTAGGCCCATTATAATCAGGCTGGCCCTGAAGAAGCTGTAGTAGACCTTGTGCAGCTTCGATTTCATCTTGAGAAGCTGTTTGTGCAGCAGGTTTGACTTCTTCACAAAAGCATTCCTCAGCAACTTTTTCTTTGTTGAGACTTCTTTGTCTCAATCTTTCAGTTCTACTACTAAAACATTGAGGTTGTTCCTTTGTAGTAGTAGATCCAACAGGAAGATTTCTGGAAGGCACAGCAGTCTTTTTCTTTGCTTTGAACTGGAATCTGTAAAGGATTATCCCCATAAATATAACTTATAATTTTATGTGTAATCAGTGCTTACCTCGATAAAAATAATCATCATCGATAAAATGCAGAGAACATACTTTCATATTTCTTGTAACTGGTTTACCGATTTTGAGTTTCAATTGCCAAGCTTTTTGTCGATCCATCAACACTTTACTCCCCAATTTCCCTTCTACTCAAACACGATTTTTATCACCAGCTAGAGGAAAAGCATGGAAATTGATATCTGAATTTCTTTTTTCCCAGGAAGAACACTGAGGCACTGAACAATAGCGATTCGAACGACTCATTACTTTAAAATTATTTCTAAACAATATTAATATTTCCAGAAAATAACACAACCTCAAACACAGAAAACAGAGTGACCTCAAAGCAGAATAAAATATGGAGGGTAGAACTAAGGAGGACCGTCTTGTATAGGGGACAAGTTGAAAAAGTGTCCAGCTGTAAGCAGCAAATTACAGTTCGATAACCGACCACAATAACGCTAGCGTAGCAAGTGGAAACGACATGAAATTAGCAGTTGTAAACGGAGTGAAGTGCGCTGAGTTTTACGTAGTCAAGTGTTGATGTTGATTAGTAAATATAATCTATAAAACTGCTGAACTAACGTGGATAGTTCGATTTTTATAAACTTTAGTAGATACATTTTTTATTATTATTATTACGAATTTGTTGTTGTAAATTCAAAGAGGAAAAAAATAGAAACAATGGGAAAGCTTTGTTCACTGAAAAGTTGTCCAAGTGGGCGAAAATTAAAAAATAAAGCAACTGATGCGTCTCAACCTCTGTCTTTTTTTATTACGACATAAAAACAATTTACAAAACAGGAAGCTGATATGAACGTTGCTATATCTAAGGCTCGAGTACATATTGAAAGAGCAAACCAGCGAATGAAGATTTTTGAAATATTGAGAGTTCCTTTGCCATGGACTTTGCTCAAAGATGTGGATGACATAATTAGTCATAAGTGCCATGGTGAACCTGCAAACCCCTATATTAGATGATGACAAATTCATTAAGAATTAATATTCATTGATGCACAAATACCATGCATTTTTTCATCTTCTTTCAATTGATCAATTATTATTTTAGTTGTGAGTTGAGTTCATATTACAGTATTAATTTGTTTGATGACATTTTCTAATATACTTTTGTAGCTTGTATAGATCACGCACTCGTAAAATTTAAAGATAAAAATCTCGAAAACATTTGTGTATTATTAGACACCAATATCACTGATCATCATAGTATACTTCCCTTATCAACTACACCATATAACGTATGTTAGCTCTAAAAACGTTATTAAGTACACACATCTAAAGAATAAACTAAGAAATATATATTGGAATGTATTGTATAGAATAAATGAAACACAAAATGCTTGGGGTTGTTTTCTAAATATATTGTTATTTTGTCTATTGTTTTTATTTGTTGTAATATTGTGTTGCATTTTATTATGGTAATATTGGATTGTTTTTTATTGTCGTAATATTGTATTTTATTATTGTAATATTGTGTTTTGTGGTTGTAATTTCAAGATTACCTATTTTAGTGAAAAAATTCAAAATAACGGCATAAATACTACCACACCTAATGACCACGGACAGCCTTTGGCTTTGTGGTGTTAAGTGTTTGTATTGGAGAGTGGATAATTGGAATTTCTATGTATTTTATATATAGTATGTCTGAAAAAGTTGGCAACATATGGAAAACTTTTTTATTAGTAATGTTATGAAAAGTTATTCTTTATAAAAAGTTCTGCATGGCCCATAAAGTAAAACGCGCACATCTGATGTTAATTTTTTAAATCGTATACGAGGTTTGTCAAAAAATATGAATTTGATACAAGTTTAAAGTACCTTTATTTTTTACAATATCGAAAACTTTCAATTATTAAAACTTATTCGAAATAGAAAATTATGTTTTAATATGCAATTAGAACTACTACTTAAAAAAATTATGTTATTTTTACAAATTGTTCTCAATATATTGAATGTAATTTTAAAGTGTTGATAGGAATTACAAATTACGTTTAAGTGCAATTACTGATTACTTCACTCATTACCTCATTGCAAAATTTATGAACTTTGACATTCTCTTAAGAATTATCTCAAATAGACACACTAACTAAATGGAATGTGTTATTTATTTCTCGAAAGCTTTTACTAGACTGACTTTCGGAAAGAAATGTCATTGTCAGAGTCGTCTACATTTTAAATTACTTTGCTTATTTTTGTGTATTCTAGTAGAAAATAAATACATTATTCTGTTTTTGGTATTACTCATTTATTACTGATTAAAGTTCATTGCTAAAATATTTCAAATCAACATTTGAGGTGTGTTGAGGTTAAATAAGTTGACGTGTTTCACAACTAAAATTTGCGAAATTTAAGTTGAAATTGAAGTGGTCAAAATATTCCTAATAATATTTTGCAATATTGTAAATAACTGACATACTGTATATGTATACACATCTTGCAAAATAATTTGTTATGTAAATGTAATATTACAAATACATATTATTATTATTAACTTTTTGATATTTAATCTAGTTCCTTATAATTATAAGCAAATTATTATTTTTCTCATATGTATGTGGTGGTGAGTGATAAATTTTAACTACTTGTATCATCTGCATTGCAAAATTAATATATTAATGAAATTGATATAAAATGGAGTCTTTAAGACCACATTTTCATAATAGTAATGAATGTTTTCATGTATGGGATACTTTTTCCAAAATAAACTCGAAAATACTCTAGCTCCTGTTTATTTTCACATATAACATGGATCATGTGGTTAAAATAATTCGTAGAAATTGTTTCTATTAACTGCCTGGTAAAATCTTCATCAAATGGTACAATTATATTTAGGAAAGACCTTGAATATGTTGAATATAATATGCAATCACATTGGGTCAAGTTCAACAGGGCCATGCCCAATTGTACTTGTCCATAATAGGCGTGCTGCTTCTTCAGCTTAACTCCATTGGTTGAAATTTCCAGGTAGCTGCATTCGTTTACTAAGTGTATGGCACCTTTTGTTTTGCCTACAAATGAAAGACATTTATTCAAGTTCATTATTATTATTATGAGTGATCATATTACCAACAAAAGGACACTTAATTTCAAGCAGCCTAGATGGTTTTCCTTCTTCCATAACAATACCATCAGGTGAGTACCCTAACCATGGATATAGCTGGCAAATAATGAACCCAGGTTCAATTACATTCGCTCCCAAAGTTTCCTTGTATTTGTTAAGAGCTTCTTTCTCATGTTTGATACCATGCTGTACAAATTTATTCATGAACCCTTTTGGAAAGAAGTAGTTCAAGCTCTTTTGATTCCAATCCATTTGTCTATAAGTGAATATTGAATAGCAGCGGGAACCTGAAAACACCTTTTATCATCTCTACTTTTGATATTTTTATGAAATATATATACCCGTTAACCTATACTTCCAATTAATTTTCCAACCTTCACTTCTACTACAGCAACTGACAATTATTTCTGACATGTCTACATCACAGAGAGTTGAATAAAAGCCTTTGAAACACTCTCGCAATGTGTAGTTTGAGACATTCAAACTCAACAAAGATGTTGATTCTTTCATGTGTGACACCAGAGGATCAAGCCAATTTGGAGGTAGGACTTCCACACCTAATTCAACTTTTGTTGTCACTGTTCGACGCCCCTGTCTGTAAAGAAAGTTTTATAAGCAATGTTTTTTTTATAAGTCTTATTGTTCTGGTCAAATACTCACATATGCTTACTCAGTGCAGAATAGGGATGATTGGATATCAATAAAGACAAACATCCTGCATTCTCTTCCTGTGAAAGTGGCCTACAAAGTTTCCTCGCAGCCATCTTCTTCACACAACAAGTTAGGCTAATTGGTTGGGCCTCGTAATCCTCCTCAACTGCCTTCTTGTGAGTCCTCCAATAGCACTTCACATCAGTGCTTGACAATTTTTCAAGTGATAGAACATCTCCCCTGCAATCAATAACACAATCTGAATTTTAATAAGTGTCCCTTTCAAGTGAAGAAAAAAATTACCTTGTACATTTCAATAATGTGGCTGAAATGTGTTTGCATTTTCCTGAAGCTCCAGCTTTGCAGGTACATGAAAATGAAAGTATTTTCCAGGTTCCTGTTGAAAAGTCAGCCTCTAACCATCCAGAGACTTCATGAGGTTTTCCAGTTAGAAGCGCACTGGTTTGGAGGCAAAGTGCCATGAGTCTAATGGCTGAGTAAACACCATCTTCGCGATCGCAAATGCCACAAAGAATCAAATGCCTACTGTTTAGGACTTGTTTGCCCTCCACGAAGCACCTACTGTCATGTGTTGCATCCAAATATGCATATACAGTAGTCAAACTCAAATATACCTCCTAGTTTTCCATGACTGTTGCTAACTGAAAAGGATCTGATTTTATACCTATTTTAAACCATTGCAAAACGTTATATTACCTCACAGTTTGTTATTTTCTTTCACATACTATAATCAATTGTCCAAACACACACACAAAAATCCAAAAAAATACTTTTTTATAGTTCGCAAACAACTAAAACAAACGAATCAACCATGAAATATTCTTCTTCTCTTCTATTTTGGCCTCCACCTGGACAGTATTTGGCCAGCGCTGGTTTTCGCTTTGGTTTATCTTAAACCAAAGCTTGTAGTTTTCGTGTTTACTTTCGTATTCTTCTTGTGAGCTAGACATGTTAAAAGATAATCACAACAAAGGTTAAAACTCTTCTCGCTCGGGGGCAACAGCTGAGCATTATACACAATCGGAAAGTTGCCTCGGACAGGAGTGTAGGAGCTAGGTAATGGAAAGGAGTATATAGTTACTTATTTTCATTATATATCATTTACACGTTCTTTTTTCTCTTTAAATCTCTATTTTATAAATGTTAATAAATTTCATGAGCAGTTTAATAATATTGTAGTTTTCTTTGTTTAAAATGTTAGGTAGTGTTATTGGCGTAGGTATTTGTAGTTCTATTAGCTCATTGTATAGATCGAAATTGGGTGTTCGATTTATTGGGCATCCCAAAAAAATGTGATTGAGATCTTCTGTTTGTCCACAGATACAATACGGATCAGTAGCACATCCTATTTTGAATAAGTGTTTCTTATTTCGGCAGTGTCCCGTTCGCATTCTACTTATTATTGTTAGATGTCTTTTATCTATGAATGGAATTTTTTTGAATAGAGGTGTCTTAGGGAACTCGTTTTGTATCGAATTGTACCATTTTCCTTTGTTCGCAAATGTGTTTTTCCAGTAGTCGTTGAATTCTATGTTAATTTGTTCTTTAAAATGTATGAAGATGTCTTCTTTATCTATTTTGAAGTTTTCGGCCGGTACATTGAGGTTTCTTCCAATTTGTGCAAGTTGATCAGCTATTTCGTTCCCTATAATTCCAGCGGTTCCTGGAATCCATGCTAATATAATATTGTAATTTTCCTTTACTGCGTCCACTATTAATTTTTTTCCCATTAACGTAATTTGTTTGAATTTAGCTGTTATTTGATTGTTAAGGCTTTTGATGACGCTTTGAGAGTCGGAAAATATCATGAATATATTAATTTTCTTGTTTTTTGCTATTTTGATAGCCTTAATTATTGCGATGATTTCCTCTGTACATATTTGTGTATAGTTATGTAATCTTAAAGAGAATTTGTAATTTAAGGACGGAATGTATACGCTGCAGCCCACCCTGTTGTCTTCCGGGTTCAGGGATCCATCTGTGAAGATCCATGTGTATTCTATGTAATTCGGTGCAAATTCATTTATGAACTTTTGTTGTGAATATGTTTCGCCTTTTTTCGTTTCAGCAAAAACTGTGTTAATTCTCTCTGTTTGATATCCTATTTCTTCCTTGAAGCACGGATCCATTTCACTTACATATATGTTTTGATATTTTTCTTTCATTCTGTTTTTCGCTTCGATTAGGTAT
Organism: Galeruca laticollis; assembly: GCA_963921935.1. Lineage (NCBI taxonomy): Eukaryota > Metazoa > Arthropoda > Insecta > Coleoptera > Chrysomelidae > Galeruca > Galeruca laticollis. Next base: position 109,316,044 of record OY998175.1, on the reverse strand, counting down.
GGCCATTCTTTATTTTTCCAGTATCCTGACTTTTCTTCACATTTTTCCCATAGTTTGTCGATTAATTCTTTTAGTGGGTTATGCTTTTCTGAGTAAATTTTCAAGTAGAATTTAGTGCTTAATAATTTTCTTCGGTATTCTAAAGCCATTTCTCCACATTCTGCTAGAAGAGTATTAGTAGGAGTAGATTTCATGGTGCCCGTTATGATTCTCAGTCCCTTGTATTGACTTTGATCTAATTTAGTCAACGTTTTTTTATTGCATGGCTTAAGGAAGATAGATGCATAGTCTAGATGTGATCTAACTAGTCCTTTATATAGTAGTAATAGGGTAACTGGATCTGCTCCCCAGTACGTTCCACAAACTGCTCTCATGATATTTAATCCCTTATTTACTTTGTTTTCTATGTGCTGAATGTATGGTCCCCAATTTAGATGCTTATTCATTAATACTCCTAAATATTTTATGTTGTCTTTGAATTCAATTTCCTTACCATTAATTTTAATATTTTCACATGTTGCCATACTTCTTCTATTAGTTCTAAAGATGATTGCCACACATTTATTAATGGATATTTGGAAGTTATGTTTTATATCGTCCATCGATGGAATTTGGTTAGATACTTATTCATTTCTTCAGCCATATTTTGTAGATTTTTTCCTACCAGTGTGATTACCATATCGTCGGCGTATTGTATTATCTTGAAGTTTTTATTTATATCGTGTACGGATTTTGTGTAGATGTTGAAAAGTATTGGGCTCAGAGGTGAGCCTTGGGTTAATCCTTGACTGCTATTTTTTGGTCCTATTAGATTCCCCTCTGTATCTTTCACATATAAGTTTCGGTTACAAAATAGGTTAAATATAAAGTTATTTATTTTGGTTGGAATTTTGTTTTCTAGCATTATATTGTATAGTATGTGTAGGTTAACACTATCATAGGCTCCCTTTAAATCGATGAATACTGCTAGTAAGAATGCTATGGCTTCATTGCATCCCTTGTTCTTGCGAAATCCTAATTGTAATTTTGGGAGAATTTTTTGATTTTCAATTGTCCACTCAATTCTTGTTTTAATTATACCTTCTAGTACTTTACACGCGCACGATGTTAACGCGATCGGTCTATAGCTGTTATGGTTTTCTGGGTTTTTCCCAGGTTTCAGGAATGGTAGTATTATAGTTTCTTTCCATTCTGTTGGAATTTTATTTGTTTCCACAATGTTGTTATATATCCTAATTAGTTTGTTTTGTGTGTTTTTATTTAGATTTTTTATCATCGAGTAAGAGATCCCATCTTTTCCAGTTGGTTTGTCTTTTTTCCCCGTAATTATGTTGTGAAATTCGTTATATGTTATGGGTTCGAACATGTCATTACAAGCTGCCAGACGGAATTCCGGGTTGATGTTACAAATAGTTAGAGTTTCTAGGATTGTTCCTGCTATTTTGCGGTTCGGAAAGTAGTTGTTGTTGTTCTGGGAATAATTTTTGAAGCCTTTTATTGTTTTCCAGATTTTATTGGTTGGTGTCTCCCTATTTATAGTACTGCTAAATTCTCTGAAAGATTTTTTCTTTTTGTTTTTCTTTTGAAATCTATATAATTTTCCAAGCTAGGTGAATTTACGAATTTGTTGATGCTTTTTCTACGTCTTTGGATTAGCTCGAAGCATTCCTCGTCCCACCAAGCTGCATATTTTTGTTGATTAGTTCTTATTTTAATCATAGGTATACTTTCGTTTGCTGATACATTTATAGTCATAAAAATCATTGTAATCTACATTTTCCTCTTTGTCTATCAATTTGTTCGTTATTATTTTGTTAAATGAGTTCCAGTCGACCTTTTTAAAATTTCTTTTGTATATTTCATTCATAAAATTCGTTCCATCAGAGTATTGGCAGATGGAGGGGAAGTGATCGCTATTACCTGGGTCTTCAAATACATTCCAATGAAATTTTTTTGCAATGCTGTTAGATACTATAGTTAGATCTAGTGCCGATGGATTGTGGTTGTGATCTCCCATATGTGTGTACTTGCCATCATTTAGTACTATTAGATTTTCGCGTTCTATTAATTCTTTAATTGTTTTACCATTTACATCATTACTATTGCATCCCCACATTCGATCATGGGCATTAAAATCTCCCATGATTATGTGCTGGTTGGTTGTGTTAGATAGAATTTCATTGCACTCTTCTAATTTTAATTTTTTTCCTGCTGGATTATATATGTTAGTGATATTGATTTTAACTGATGGTACTGCAATTATTATTACCTGTAGAGTTTCCGAAATGTTGCTATTTACTGGTATAAGATAGTGTTCTAACCCACTTTTGATGAGGGTGCATATTCCCCCGTATCCATCGGTTCTGTCTTGTCTGTATATGTTGTAATTTTTAATGTTTAAATGATATTCATCATTCATCCATGTTTCATTCAGTAAAATTATGTGTGGTTTTAGATCGTATAGTAGAAATTTTAATTGATCGTAGTTTGCTCTGACGCTTCTGATGTTCCATTGTAAAATTTTTAAATTTCTTTTTGAGTCTTTGTCAAGGCTTTTATCTTTTCTTTCATTAATTTTCGTGTTTCTGTTGTAATTCATTATTGAAAATTCTGTCTCCTGGTTTATTAATTAGCCTTGCCATAAATAGGAGTGTGTATTCCTTGTCGTATTTGTTGAGTTTACTAGCCGTATTCATGATTTCATGTAGCATATCTGGGTTTTCTCGAATTGTTTTGTTTTCTTCATCTTCACTATCTACTTCCGAGGGTGGTAAATAATAGGTTGATGCTGGGGACTGACGTTGATTGTGTGTAGATGTTGATACTGGGGAGTGTAGTTGGTTATTTTCTCTACGGTAATATGGTATTTGTCCATTGGGGGTTATCAAGGCTCCCTGATGGGCTTCCTTATCATACCCTGGTGAGGTGGGTTTCCTTTTCTTGGCTTTTGTTACTTGTGTGTAGGTGTTTCTTGTAGGAGTGTTTTGATTATTATATGAGGTTCTTCTCTCGCTTATTGTAATACCATTGTCTTGATTTGATCGGTTAGTTGGTAGTTCCGGAAATTCCTTCAACCTTCTTATAAATCCCTCTTGTGTGTTACTATTTTTGCCTCTTTTGGGGAATCTTTCGTTTGCCTCATAAAAGGAAACGTTGTCCAGCGACATCGCCTCTCTAATTAGTTGCTGTCTCTCTCTCTCTTTGGACAGTTCCTATTGATGCTGTTGTGCTCCAAACTCGCACAGTGTTTGCACTTCATTGTACACTCTCCTCTGTCTTCCTTTAGGTGTGTTTCTCCACAATTCAAACATTTTTTCTTTTTGGTTTTGCAATGTTTTTTAATGTGTCCAAAATTTAAGCAGTTATAGCATTGCAAAATTGGCATGATGTATGGCAACACTCTGTGTTCAATTCTGCAGATCTTCACGCTTGCCGGTAGGGTTGTTCCCGAAAACGTATATCTTATGGTCTCTGTTGGAACTAATTCTACTTTATTACTTCCTTCGTCCCCTTCCTTCAAATTATTTGTCATTTCCACCCGGGAGTCTACCCTGTCTATGATTTTTCTTTTCCGTAGGAAACGTTTTGCTTCTAAAACTTTCATTGCCCCAGTATTTGCTTGTGAGTAATTATTTAATATTTTATCTGATATTGATGTATCTATGTATTTAACTATTCCTTTGCATGAGATGTTTTTTTTGGTATAAATATATCGTATCCTTTATTCCTAACATTGTCATTTATCAGAAATTCATTAGCGTCTGTATATTTTACGAATTCTACACTGATTCTATTTTTCCCTTTTTTATTTATTTTTTTTATATTGTTTATTTTTAAATCAAAAATTTCTCTAGCGACAGCAAGGTAATTATAGTTTCCAATGTTTTTACTTTCCAAAGTTGCTTCGATATAAACTTCGAACGGTGCTTTGTCTAGAAACGAGTATTTATCACTACTTTTTATATCTTGTTTATCTTTTTTCTGTCCTCCCGGTTCTTGTATATCAGTATCAATTTCATCTACATTGATTTGTGTTAACTTTTCGCGACTCTTATACCATTCGGGGGGGCTAGGCCACCTGATTTTTCCCCCATTTCTACCCTTTACCGTTAATTTATTTTTTAATTTTGTCTCTAGTATTAAATGATTTATTTACAATATGAAAAATAAAATAATAACAGGAGAGATTAACCAAATTTCCAGGAATGATGGGTATGCTATACAAAGGTTGTATTAATATAAGCTCACTTACCAACGTTCCTTAAAATAGGGGCACTTAGCACTTATTACACTGGTTTAAGTTAGATTTCATTCACTCACGTGTTGCCTTCTCGAAAGCCGAACACCGAATCAACCAATAATCTTTGGAATCAACCATGAAATCCGTATAAAAACTAACGCCATAAACATAGAGATTACTCACAATCCTCCATATTTGTTTACGTCTTGCAGCGCCCTCAACGGTGGTCGAAATCGCCAATAGTTCGGTCTCGATCCCTATCCTAACTCTAATAATTTATGGCGCTGTTTTTAAAATCTTTCCACTTGCTACTGTGGCGCCACCTTAATTTGCTCCCTGTTAGCGGACACTTTTTCATACACTGAGCTGGTCCTCCTTAGTGGTCCTCCGGAGTGATGACGTAGCTCGGCCGGCCATTTTGTTATGGTAGGTCAGTGTCCACTTTCCAAACTAAACAAAGTTTGTTGATTGTGTCATTTGCTTATCTTTGACATTTTAAAATTATTTTTACAAAGTGGTTTTAGTTATTTTTGTTATGCAAGTGTATTTTAAAATAAGTGTGCTGCTGTAATATACTGTTGAATATCATTTAAATAAACTTTAATAATATCCATATACAGTATATTTTAAAAAGTGAGGTTATATTTCTTCCAATTTTAGAAATGACAACAAAACGTGTTTTGCGCATTTCTTCTATAATGGACTTTTTTAAAGAAGAACCCAAGCTTGTGTCTCGTGGCGAAAATGCTATGGAGTCTAATAATGTGAAGGACATGCAATTCGATGGACAACTTCTAATGATTCGTGGAGGAGTACATGCTAGCATGAGAGATCGAGTTTATAAAGTTCAGGTAAATTTAAAAATATTAATTTTGGATGTGTTTAAGCTAATCGTTATAATATATTTTCAGTTGAAGCTTGATAAAGAATCCGAAATAGTGGAAGCTAGTTGCACATGCCCAAGAGGACAATTAATGTGCCATCATATGGCAGCATTAGCACTATTTGCTTACCACAACGTTTCTGTAACAGATGTTAGTTGCTCATGGAGTGCAAAAAAATAGTGGTGATGAAATAAAATCGATTGCTGAATTGTATGAAACAAAGGGTCATCAATCGATCAGTCAATCTGTAAGCCAAGAAGATATCCAAGCAGGTATTCAAGAATTACGATCAAGTCTGGGTATCTTTAAGAATGCTGTGGGATTTACTTGGCTGATAAGAAATGAACCCAAAGAATTTAAACAAATTCCAGACATTGAAGAAATTGTATTCTCCAAGGAATATTTGGAAGAAAAAAATAAAAATGTGTATTTAGAGAATATTTTAAAATTAAGTGAAGATAAAATAGAAGCCATATGCAAGGAGACTGTAGGACAGTCTTCCAATGAAACATGGCTGATAGCCCGAAAAAATCGGCTAACGTCTAGTAATTTTGGAGTAGTGTTAGCCGCTATAAAAAGAAACAAATTTCCACCATCCTTATTTAAAAGATTAACAGGTATTTAATGTTAATTGTTTGTATACAAGATTAAGTTCTCATTATTTTTGTCAGTTTTAAGTAATTTTTTATTTTTAGAAAGCTACACGTTGGATGGTATAAAAGCAATACAATGGGGAAAACAACATGAAGCTGATGGGAGATTAGTTTTTGAAAAAAACAGGAATGCAAATGTCACACTTACAGGTTTATGGCTTGATAAATGTGGTTTTATTGGGGGTAGCCCAGATGGACTTTATAAGGATTCGATTCTCGAAATTAAATGTCCCTACAAATTAAGAAAAACAGTTTCTCTTTTACAAGATCTAAGGGATAAAAATTATATTTTATTTTTTAATGAAAAAAATGAAGTGGAATTAAATAAAAACCACGAATATTATAATCAAATTCAAGGGAATTTGTTTTTAACAAAAAGAAAAATTTGTTTCTTGGTAATATGGACTCCAACAGAATCCATTATATACGATGTACCAATGGATAAAGAATGGGCAAATAACATTGACTTGTTAAAAACTTTTTATTTTAATTGTTATATTCTGTTTTTAATTGGAAATAAAGATACAAATTGATGTTTTTTTTTATTTTTTTGCAAAATTCTAAAATTATAATTTTATTAATTTATGAATACATTAAAAAATAAACAGTTTCATAAATATTTATTATTAAATATGTCATGCTTAAAAATTTAAAAGGTATGCCTACTTAAAATGTTGATTTAAAACAAAATTGAAACAAATATTATTTATTTAACAATTAGTTTATTCACATGTGCAATTTTTTACAATAACCAATATAATACCCTCCAGTATATACATAAAAAAAATAAATACAAAAAATACCCAATGTACTATAGCATCTAGATTAATATAATAAAAAGCTGAAACCTAAAAATACCACCTTAATTTTAGTCTTCTGCTGTCTTATACAAATCCCCAACCTCTCGTATCAATGGGAAATTAAAATTCGTTAATGCAGCACAGACCTGAAATACCACTGAAGCATGTGGCACAAGACTTGAAGGTACTAAATTTAAAATTTTGTAACATTTAATACGTCTTATACCACGTTCGACATGAATTCTTGCTTTAGCAATAGTTCGTGTCTGCACTACTTGCTGAGGAGTAAACTGGCCTGTTGTTAAAAATGGTGGTATGTTTAAGTTTACACCAGAAGGGAGCAAATCTGAGATTAGAAAACCTTTGTCAGCAATAACTAGGTCTCCTGGCAGTAATTGTTCCAAAATACCACAATGTTTAACAATTTTTTTATCCGAAACAGAGCCAGGGTATAGTTTGCTCGCATAAGTTACAACACCGTTTGGAGCAACTCCGATTAAGCCTTTTAATGTGTTTCTGTGCTTATACGAACTGTACATTAATTTTTGTTTATCCATTTGTTTTGGTTGATTGCAATAAATTTCTGTACAATCTAAAATAATTCGACAGTTGGTAAAATTACTAAAACATGTTGGCATGCATAATTTATTTTTGTTTCTACTAGGAATTTTTGACATTAAATTTTTAAATAATATTTCATGTAGGGCATATAACCACGTATAAAAAATGTTTGCTACTGTTTTGCATGAGATGTTAAACCTAACAGCCAAATCTTCATTAACAAGATTTAATTTTAGTTTCATTAATGAAAGTAATAACTGATCAATTTTTTCTACTTTCATAACTGTCCAACCTTGATAATAATTTAAAGAGAATGAATTCATTAATTTGAATAAGGACATAAAAATGTCTTTTGAAGGTAACCCTGTATAAACTGAAATTTGTTCATCACTATTTTCAATGTGTGCAAATGAAAAACTTGACGATAACTTATTAACTTTTTGAAGCGCCTCCTTAAGTTCTTTCTTTAAAAAGTAATTTTCAGCTTCAATACTTGCAATACAATTCAATGGAGCTGTCTCTTTGGAAGTGCTAGGCCTGCAGTAATCGTGTTCACTACTTAATGGTGGACTTGTGTACGACGTACTAGGTCTCAGTGATAATTGAGAAGTAGTGGCAATCATTAAAACATCATTTTGTTGGATTTCTTTTCTGAAACAAAAAAAATTGAATAAAATAAACATTTTCAATACTTAGGCAAGACTCCATACCTTGTCTTTTCTGATATTTGTTCACTATTTAATGGTGGACCTGTGTACGATGTACTAGGTCTCAGTGATAATTGAGAAGTAGTTGGAATGATTAAAACATCTTTTTGTTGGATTTCTTTTCTGAAACAAAAAAATTTGAATAAAATAAACATTTTCAATACTTAGGCAAGACTCCATACCTGGTTTTTTCTGATATTTGTTCACTATTTAATGGTGGACTTGTGTATGATGTACTAGGTCTCAGTGATAATTGAGAAGTAGTGGGAATCATTAAAATATCTTTTTCTTGGATTTCTTTTCTGAAACAAAAAAATTTGAATAAAATAAACATTTTCAATACTTAGGTAAGACTCCATACCTTGTCTTTTTTGATTGTTGTGTACTGGTCGATGGCTCATCAAGAAAACGTTTAGAATTATTATGTTCAAATAATGTTGGTCCATTTTTTCTGTCTTGGTCTAAAAAGTGGCAAGAGCAAACCAAAGAATAGATTGAAGGCTCTCTATCACTGCGCCTAAAAATAAGAAAACCATCAATAAAAAACATACTTTTGCTATTGCAAATATTTACCTGAGTAGAGAAATCCATCGTTTTTTCTCGGTAGGATTTTTTGGAAAAACGAAAAACCTACATCCATCTCTTTCACTATAATGCTTGCAATCTGGCACAAAACACATTACCATAATGAACTGTAAAAAAAACAAAAAAATATATAAAATAATAATATTAACCTCACATTACCAATTTTAACAAAATTTAATGTTTACTTAAATAATGGACGTACTTTTTATAATTAATATATGGTAAACAAATATTAGTAATATGCAAAAAGTACTTACGGCTATAAAAATAACAAAATTCCTTATAAAAACAAATTTAAAAAACTTTCTGATAATACTATACACGCTGTCAAAACTTTGCTTTGCTTGGAAAGTAACCCCTAACCTACCCTAACAAGATGGCCGACACACGTCACACTCCGATCGTCTATTACAGCTGGACACTTTTTCAACTTGTCCCCTATACAAGACGGTCCTCCTTAGTTCTACACCCTCCATAGAATAAAAGAACTATGTCGAGATTTTAAGTTACTCTGATTGCCACCAGGCGGCGTAGCGCTAATTTTGATTTGGCTATATGTTTGTTTTGATTTTTGATGCCTCAAACATCGAGTCACAATCCAAGCTCACTTGCGGACACTTCCACCGCTTTGCCATATTTACAAATTCTCTTTAGTTGCAGGAAAAATGAAATTAGAAATTTAATTGAAAATTTGTTAAGAAGTTATGCTAATAAAAAAACTCGTTCTAATTTTTGCATTATGTTGCTGCTGTTAAAATTAATTAAAAATACTTTAATTTTAGACAGTTTTCGAAGCGTATAAAAATGATCACCGGTAACCGCTAATTGACAAGTATGACATTTGAAATGTCATTTAATGTATAACGCTACTGGCACCCTCCGCTATATTAGGGACGGTAGCCATAGTGATATCCGTAACGAAACGCATGCGCAAAACCGTTGATTTTATCTCTATTCTTTTCTTTTTGGAAGGGGACTTTCATAATGACATTTCTCTATTTGTTTTGTTTTGTTGCTGTTTTTGAAGGTTACATTTGTTTTTCCATTATTTTATTTTTGATTTATTTTACAATGGATGGTACTAGTGTTTTAATAAATTTCAAACGGAGTAGGGTACGATTTACCGTTGAAGACGACCAAATCCTCTCGGGGAGATAATTGCAAATAACCCCTATGTTGACCCTACAAAATAGAATATTATACACAGTAATTTTTGTCAAGCAACCGGGAAAAACATAATTTTAAGAGGAGTGAGGGAACACGTCCAATATATAATTAAGAATTTCGAAAAGAGAGACAGAGAAAATAGAGCCCGGTAAGAAATGATTGGAAATATGTTTTGTGGTAAAATCAATAATTTTTTGTAGTACAGACAATTTTGACCAACTAAAAGATTGGCAACATGATCTCATAATGAAATAGTTTAAAAGTTTACCTATACAAAATTTAACATTGTAGTAGCAACATTTTTTCAAATTGTTTTAGATCGGGAGTTGAGGAGCCATATAATGCTCTAGACCAACTGCTGCAAGAAGTTTTGGAACTGATTAATAGTGTGCTGAAAAAAAAAGAAATTATAAAAAGTGAGCACAAGTCTTCGGAGAAAGGCAAAGTGCTGAGGGAGAGTCTTGCCCAAACAGTTTTTCACTCGCACACGAACCAGGCATTAAATCCAGTACAATCTAACGAGCCTTCTCCATATCAGTTTCAGTTTGATGAGGACACTCACACTCCTAATATTGAATATGTTTTTGGTATGTATATTTTTTTTCTTGTTAATACACAGATAAGAATGTTGGTTTCCCTGTTTTTTATGATATTTTTTGCAATATATAATTTATTTTTATATACTATAGACTTACAGGAACTATATTCTTTCTAGATGATAGTAGTGTCAGTGCTGCAAATCTGGATGAACTAGAAAATCCACCAACTGACCCACCAACAAATGACAAACTTCCAAGGGAGCAGGGAGAGGCTCAATTAAATATTCAAGGTAAATACACTTACCTATAATAATCAATTGGGATTACTATGATTATTTTATCTTATTTAGTGCAAACAGAGTAGTGCATTTGTGAATGTAATTTGCATTTTTCAGGCCCTAGCAGAAAAAGAAAATGCCGAACAGCCCAAAAAAATTTGAAAAAGACAACTTTAAAATATTTGGAAGAAAAAAATAATGATAAATTGAAGGTAAGGATGAAAGAACTAGAAATTGAAGAAAAAAGACAGCAAATAGAATCTGAGAAATTGGAGTTGGAGAAACAACGACTCGCTTTTGAAAAGGAAAAGTTTCTCATGGAAAAAGAAGAAAGGCAATCTCTACTTGACTTACTTAAAACTCAACAAGCCCTAATTAATGAAGTTCTCCAAAAAAAATTACATTACTAATGAGTCAATGTCTTAGGTACCTAATTTCTTTAGTTATGTACTCTCATTGTAATATACTTCAAATCCATAATTTTATCCCTCTGGTTGCATTTTTATAATGGAAACAGTATTATTGCAGAATTTTTAGGCGATAGCTTATCGACTAAATGCATAGTTAGTAAAGGACACTAAGAATAGCATTACTATGCTTCTTTTATATTTAGTGTTTTAGATAATGTTCCTATGAAATGAGATTGTCTCATTTATGTGATTTTATAATCTGTGATGTTTTTGTACTGGTAGCGCATACACATGTATATACGGTGTGGTCATTTAAGTGTGCAACATATGGGAAACTTTTTTATTATTGATTTCTCAGAAAATTTTATTCTTGCTAAAAGTTGGTGCATAGAAAACAACCAAAATGGATGTCTCACTCCACTCCTGTTTGCAAATCGACAAAAATTACTGTGTGTTATGTTCCAATTTTAGGTAGGAACTCATCTAGGGTTTATTTTCAATGTATTTTATTTATAGGTAGGAATATTTGTTTTTTTTTGTTATTATATGAAAAGTTTACAATTAAAATTGTTAATATTTTTTTTTATCTTTGTTTATATGAAAAGTTTTTAGTTTAAAACATAAATTGTTGACTGTTATTTTTGCATTATAATGTTTATATGGAGTTTTGGTTATTGAATAAATAAAAACTCAACTTCATCAAGTGTTTTCATATTTATTACTTCATCAGTAAGTAAACCTTGTTTTCAATAACAAAAAAACTTTAAATAATTAAAATAAAAACCAAGTACACAGAACAAAATTCAAAAATAACTAAAATTTTCTCAAGTCTCTAAATTATTGCACATATCAGTTTATGATTTCTCAGTGAACAAATAGACCTAATATTGAGTGCAGAATCACTGGAGATATTCTTCTAATTCTATCGGATCAATATTGAATGACTGTGCCGTTTGACTACCATATAAACAGGTGTGACAATTGGTAAGAATCACTGCAGTACTATACATGGTGGCGACTTCTTGCAGAAGCAATTTCTGATTTTTTTTGAAATCTAAAAATGCAAATTCTGCAATCACCTTCCCAAAACCCCACTCTACTGCGATTCTAATTTCACTCATCCTCGCATTAAATTCCTGCTGTTCTGGAGTCAAACCAGCTCGATTAGGAAATGGGGTTAAAAGCAACTCCCTAATTCCATAAGCCTGATCACCATAAATGATAAAATTTTCTCCATTAGGAAACCTGACAATTTCTTCAAATTGATTATAAAGCTGAGATTCTCTCAGAATAGCAGCATCATGTTTCCTCCCTTCATAAGCACCTTTCAAGTTGACTATCATACCATCTGGACAAGTGAGTGCTTGATATTTCACACAATGATATCTTTTATGTCCAGAGTAATATGCCTCCTGATTTACAGTTGGTCTACAAATACCTCGAGTGGTCCCATCAATAAATGCCCAACAATTTGGAATTGGTGCTCCTTTTGCATGTACCGCATTAGCATATAATCTGAACCGATCAAGATTCAACCAGTGCAGATTTCTCAAATTTGAAAGGTTTTGTCCAAAATGATTATATATATGGTTGCTCATATAATCAACTATTTTTGACAATGCTGGACCTGATTTTCCAAACAAAGGTTCTAAATCGCTAAGTCGATTTGGGTACGCTAGCCTCCTCAAAAGTATGCATAGTCCATCTAGACCAGAAGTTTTATGTCCACTATCAGTCGTGAACTCATCTGGAACTCCTAGTGCTCGTGCCAATCTGGGAATATCATTCTTCTCAAAACGAAAATATAATTTACACTCTGCTTCCGAAAGATCGTTGAGACTGAAATTTCCATACATTTCAGCCCTGTTCGCATTATTTGGCTGGTTTAAGACTTCTAATAGCAAAGCATCTTCCAAGTCGCTGTCAGACTCTGAGGATTCTAGGGCTGCGAAATCCTCGTTTAACATCCTGTTCACCTTTGCTTCCTTCAATAGAATAGAAGTGAAGTGCACTCTTCTGTATCCCTTCTCAGCAACTACTTGGCCAATTTATGCTTTAAATGGAACGAAAAAATCAACTTGAAACCAAAATAAGTCAACAAAACAGAAAAAGTAGTTAATTAATAATCACGTTTTTTAGGTTAAGGTAGTTACCGGCTACGGAACGGTTAACATTACGTACATTCGAAAACACTTTTTGGGCATCTGTCAAATAGCGGCTAAGTTAACGTATATGTTTATGTTAAGCGTCAGAAAGTGGACACCTTCGAAAACTGCCTTTTATTTAATAAAAGCATATTGTTATATAAATTTTAAACAAGTATCTGCTGTAACTAAAAGTGGCAACATTACTCAAAATTTCTGTACCTGCTTTATCTGTCTGGGGTAACCTATTCAATATCAGTAGTTTTGCCTTTGTTTAATTGTCATATAAAAAGAGATGCAAATATCGTTACAGAAATACAATAGTCATTTGTAAAACAAGTGTCACAATGACTTGTTTTGTAGAACGAGTGAAGTCTGCGCAAGGAATTGCGAAGCGGTGAGTTGCGCAACTCACGAGTACTACAGAAAGTCACTGTGGCACAAGTTTTACACAATATTTTTTATAATTTGCATTTATTTAATTATTTAAATAGAATAGAATAGAACAAAGCTATTAGCTTTGTTCGCGGGTCTGATTCCGAACCAGTTTAGGGACTGGCCACATGCGCACATTCAAAATGTCGTTCGCGGTTCACCCAGTTCTGAATTTTTAGTTCCAGTTCCGTGTTCGCGGGTCACATTGATTCGGTTCATTATTGATTCCTAATCGGTTATAGCTGTTCTTGGGTTTTTGTTAGAACTAAAAGTTCGGTTCGGTTGCCCATGCGCTTTACCAAAAAGTCGGCGTCAGAGTAAACTGGGATCAGCTGTTATTTGATAGCGAGTTTGTTTTACATGGTTGTTCCAGTCAAGTTTAGAGTATAAATTTGTAATTTGTAGTTAAATAAAGTAGTACAAAGCACCCGTTTGGACGAGTAATGTGTATAGAATGCATTTACGAGTCCATTTTAAAAATTCCTCCTCTGAATTTAAGTTGATGGAAACACCAAAAATTCAGATATATTCTAATCTATCAACAATAAAGAAAACGAAAAAATTTAATAATTAATTCATGGGTTATTTTCCATGCCGTCTCACAAAAAATATCTTTTTAATCAAACGTATTTGCTAAGAGTTAAATTTTATCTGTCTTTCACTTTCGTAAGAATCTAAATTTCTACCCAAAAACTAATGTTTTTATCACATTCCTTCGTTGTGATTAAAACCTATGAATGACCCGACATAGTATTGTCCTTCTTTTCACAAATCTATATACAGGGTGTTTTTAATGTTGACCGAGTTACATTATCTTGTTAGTGTAAGCATAAATTGAACTTAAAAAATAACTGTTTACTTAGAACTGCTCATTTTATAAGTTTTTTGGTTAGATTTAATACACTATTCAGCATCAGTAAGAGACAGTCGAAAGCAGAGATAACCTTTGTTGAAAGATAAACTTTTCCTGTGGTCCTTAAATCGTTCGCGGTAAATAAAAATCCTGAATCGGTTCATAATCACGCACGCGTTTTACAACGATCCTGAATTGGTTCGTAATCGATTCTATTTTTGACCCGCGAACAAAGTTAAGAGGTGTTTTCGCGAAGACAATCCCGAACGTATTCAGAATGTTTACACATGCGCACTTAAAAATTTGCCGTTCTCGGTGAAAAGAACGTTTTTATTCTTCCAGTTATATATTGCAAAACTTAGAGCACAATACATACATACAGAAAAGTAAGAAAATAAAGATAATTCTAAAATATAAAACATTTTAAAACAAAAACAGAATATATAATACATAAACCTAACAAAATAAATATGAAAAAGAAAAGTAAACAAAAATAGTGTTATAATAATTAACAACATATACATATAACAAAATAAATATGTAAGAAGAAACCAAAATTTATACTCCTTTCTTTCATGTCTTCTTATTACTTAACACCTGTAGAATGTCAGATATTCCTTGCTTTAAAATATCATTATTCTGTTCGAGAATGTTATTTTTTTTATTTTCTCATTCAGCTTTTTTTCTTTTAGTCCCAACATTGTTTTGTAATAATCCTTCCTGTCATTTCTTATTTCTTTTAATACATCAATTCTTAATTTTTTATTTCTGTAACTCCCGGGTTTCACTGACGCCCCTTCCTTTTTTTCATCTCCATGTTCTCTCCATCCATTTCATTGTTTTCTATATTTTCTGTCTCCATATTGGAGTCCACTAAGCCGGTATTTGCTTCTCCTATAGATGATGGCATTACTGTATCCGATAACGGCCTTACAGTATCTGACGTCAACGATACAACCGGATTGATGTTTTTCTTTGTACCTAAGATTCGATGCATTATGTCAGCATACTCAGAATCTCGACGTGCTCTCCCAGTTTTATTATTGTTTTCAATATATTTTTTGTATGTCCGCTCCAAATGTTTCCATCGGTTCTCGAAATTAGCAGCTGTAATGTTTTCTTGCGTTTCGTACCTCAATTGTTTCGCAATTGCGTCGAACATTTTTTAACAGTTTTTCATTTGAACACTACCTACTTGCTTTCTGTATTGTTCGTACAAGTCCAGGAACATCAATGTGGAACTGTGGCTCCATTTAAAACATTCTTCTTTGTCTTGTTGAGAGGTGGAGGTTGAAGGGATTATTAAAAACTCGGAGATAACTAAAATAATAAATGTCTACATTTCAAGGTAAAAATAAAATCGGGTAACACCTTACCTTCTTGTTCAGTCATATTATGCCTAAATATTTGCTGAATTATTTCTAAATATTCTAATCAATTTGTCAAGTACAAAAAGTAAATATTTGTATTTTTTGATAATAACCTAACTTCAAAAGGATGGAATCTGGATCTGCCTCACAATTTTCGGTCCCTGAGTGAAATATTTTTAAATACACTAATTTTTTAAATGTTCTTGTAAATTGAATTGGAGTAAGATTTCTGCAGTTGCCATTATGTTGTCTGACAGAACCGAAAAAATTCTCCAGACAATCTGAATTTAAACGCCTAGTTGAAAGATAATCAATTTTTTTCTCATTGAAGTCATTCCATAAGCTATTTATACTAATCCTAATACATTTAAATCTTTTGATCCTATTAGTCACATTTTTGTTTTGTTCGTTTATAATTTTAATTTTGTTAAAAAGGGCAGTGCATTCATTTAATAATTCCACCTAATGGGGTAAATTCTTGTAAGCTCTATTATATAATTTTGCGGAAGAGGTACTGGATGAATTGAGCATATCAAATAGTTTGTCCATTTTGGATACAAATTCTGAAGTGTGATATATGATTCAGGCGGCAATTGTCCAAATCTGATATAAACATTCATGCCACTAGAAACTGTTGCACTAAATACTTGTAGAGCATATTTGGCTTTCATTTTTTCAAATGAACTTGGAGAAATATGGGACGTGGTTAATTTCGGTGCCGCTCTTACTGCATATTTTTTGTCATGCTCATAAAATAATTTTATAAATGACCATGAAATTTTGTGATTGTCAATTAAGAAATCATATTTTATAAGCATATTCCTAATGGCTGTAAAAATGTGCGGAATATCAAAAATGTAAAAAAAATGTGTCCCCTGCAGTAAAAATAAGGCAGATTTGCAATAACACCCAATAAATTTGACAAATGCATATAATTGGATCCCATATCTGTTGTGACAGCACATATTTTCAAACCTATCTCGCCCAACTTAGTAATTATCGCTTCAATTATTTGCTGTTTTAATATATCCGCAGGACATGAAGAATGGCAAAAACTAAATGCCACAAGTTCCTTCCATTTACTGAATATTCCTCTTAACATTAAAACTGATACATTTAATGCCGGTCGTAATATATTATTTGTATCTTCAATTTCTGAAGACCAACGACAGCATCAGTTCCTCGATTATAAATTAAATGTGCTTTGATCGACATTTCGTCTATACATAAAACACAATATTTACTTTTGTCATCGAAGCAATCGGCTTTCATTTTTAACATGGCAAATACTTGGAGATTATTCAAGCCAGAATTTATTTTCACATTTTGTAAAATCCTTAAGAGGCTTGTAGGTGATGGCAGACAATATTTTTTTACGAGTACTTTTTAAGTTGCAAGTCCATTTTAAATTCAAGTGAATATATTCGTCCCTTAGGTTTTTTTTTGAATGACTAATTTGGCAGTTAACTAGACGAGCTACTTCATCGTTGCCACAAAATTTATAAGTCAGTCCATAAAATTGTTCCAAACTCATCTGTATCTGTAAAAGTTGGAAGGGTGGGTAGACCCCACAGCACTTAGGCCACAATTGGCCCATTGTGCATCCTTCTTAGGTTCAAAACTTCATTCTAGCTCGTCATCCAGCCTACTTCTCTGAAGTAGGCGATAACGTCGCATGAATTAAGTTCTCTCATACTGGCGTGTGTTAGCCTGTGCTCGCCGAATACATGAAACCTAAGATGAGAGAGTGTTTGACATTCACAAATAATGTGCTCGACAGTCTCATCTTATTGCTCACATCCTCTACAAAGTGGGGTGTCAGAGAGACCCAGTCTGTGGAGGTGTTTTTGTAGGTGGCAGTGACCAGTCAGAATACCCGTGGCTGTTCGTAGGTTCCGCCTGTCCATAGTCACGTATTTTTTGGCTATTTTGCTGTCCGAATATCGTAGCAGTTCCTTGGCAAGCCTGCAACCTTCTGCGTCGTCCCATCTACCCTTAAATTTATTAAGGGAGTGTTCCTTTAATAGGTCGGCCGTCGCTAACGCCGATAGACCAATGAAAGTGCCAGGTCCCAAAAGTTTTTGGGAGGCTGCCTTCCTGGCTAGCAAGTCTGCAATACGGTTTCCTTTCGATTTCTCATAGCCCTTAATCCAGCCTAAATTGACCGCGTTGTTGTTATAGGCTTCGATTAAGGCCATGTGACATTCTAGTACTAGGCCTGATGTAATACGTGGTCTCTTCAGGGCTAGTAGTGTTTGTCTACTGTCCGTAAGGATGTATATGTTATTACCTGTGGCTTTCCTTTTGGTAATCTCTTTTGCAGAGATGCAGATAGCAGTGAGCTCTGTTTGAGTAACACTTGCATTGCAGCCCATTGCCCATTTTATGTTTAGATTCAGGGGTCTGGAGAAAATTCCACATCCTGAGCCCACATTTGATTTAGACCCATCTGTGAAGATGCGGATTACGTCTTCTTCCGTTGGATCTTGTTCGTTGTTTTCAAAGATTACCTTGTAGGGCCTGTGGAAGGCATATCGTGGTGGAATCGAGTCCGTATTGGCCTGCAGCAGTGGGACCTCCCTGAGGGCCTCATGCCACAAGTTACGTCTCAGTTTACCGGATCCTACATCAGGTTGTATACCGGTAGAGCGTAGACGTGTCATGGTCATCAAAACAACCTCCTTGATGTATATGTCAAGGGGAGTGAGACCGAGGATTACCTCCATAGCTCTTGTTGGTGTAGTTCTCATGCCTCCTGTAGTGTTGAGGCATGCTGTTATTTGGATTTGATGCAGTTTACGGACGACTGTCAGCTGGTTTGCTTTAGCATAGGTCTGATGATGGCAGTGTAGATCCAGGCAGCAACCCTAGGTGACATTCTCCAGGTGTGGCCGATGGTTCTACGACACAGCTCATAAGAAATATATGCTCTTTTTAACTCTGTTTTCTAAGTGAGGGTTCCACGTTAACTTACTGTCAAAGGTGACCCCTAAATATTTCACCTCTGAAGAGAAATTAAGTTTGGTATCTAGGAGCTTTGGGGCTTGATGTTTTGCAAGCTTCCTTTTTTTCGTAAAAAGAACCATCTCCGTCTTTTTTGGATTTATTGACAGCGAATGGTCTCTGCACCATTGTTCTATGATATTGATGAGGGCCTCTTGTATTAAAGAGCAGAGTGTTTCCTCGAATCTTCCTGCTAGCAGAATCACTAGGTCATCTGCGTATGCTATTGTGTAGAAGTTGCTTTCGTTGAGGTGGCTGACCAAGGAGTCTAAGACCATATTCCACAGTAGTGGCGAGAGCATCCCTCCCTGTGGACAACCTTTTACAACCAAGCCTCTGATGGTTACATCATCCACACTGATTTTTATCGCTCTTTTTGAGAGCATGTAATATATCCAGCCATTTATGGTTTGGGGGATATTTTTGTTGGAAAGTGCATTTGTTATTTTAGGAAAAGTGGTACTTTCAAATGCTCCTTCTATGTCTATGAATACACCCAGGGTGGACTCCCTATTTTCCAACGATCTCTCGATGCGGCCCGCTACGAGATGAAGTGCCGAATCGGTGGATTTCCCTGGAGTGTATGCATGTTGATTTTGATACAGTGGATTTCCCTGGAGTGTATGCATGTTGATTTGGATACAGTGGATTTCGTATTATCACCACATCTCTTATGTATCGTTCGCACAGGTTCGCACAGCATCTCCAAAGTCTTCATTGAAAACGATGTGAGGCTAATGGGTCGATATGCTTTGGGGATGGAATGGTTCATTCTTCCTGGTTTTGGTATGAACACGACTTTGACTTCTCTCCAACCTTTTGGAATATACCTCAATGCCAGTGAGGATCTGAGGATTTCTACCAGATGCGGCGTTAGGTCATCCAGGCCCCACTGAAGTAGGTCTGGATAAATTCCGTCTGTTCCCGGGGATTTAAAGGGGGAGAAGCCTGAGATGGCCCACCTCAGTCTGTCCGAGTCGACGATCTGTCGTGATATACGCCAGTTCCAAACTTATTTCACTTTCAATATTTTCGAATCTATGTTCTAAGTCCACAACTCTCTTCTTTAACGCTATAATCTCATTCTTGAGATCTGTAACACAACTACGATATTTCCTCTTTCGTGGACTATTATGGGACAGATCACTGCTAGTTTGTGTGGATGAAGTAGAACGTGGAGTTTGGCAGTTTACATCGGCAATAAAACTTTGATCTGAGATTGCACCTAAAATAAAACAATAATAGCGCTCAAATAAAGTTCTTAATACCTGAATAAGTTAACTAACTGACAGCGATCTAATTATTTATTTTGTATTACAAATTATTCAAAATTATCAAGAACCTGAAGCACTTACCTATATATAATGCTCGGATTTATAGCAACAAAAATTTAAGAGAATGCGCTTATATAGGCAAAGATTTTTACTGAAAAAGACAGAAAATCTTAACATATATAAAATAAAATTTAAAAAAGGCAAAAAGCTGGATGTTACGAAAAAAAGTAAAATATGCAAAAAACACTTAAAATAGACAAAAAGGGCAATTTGCCTATAATCCGAGCTTTATTTAGGTACCTACTAGGCGATTTTGATTAATTTTTATTCATAAAAAGCCTTGAATTATTTTAAATTCCACGTATTATACACTGTATCGAACTTAGGCGTATCCGAGAAAAGTAAAAAGTATAATCACGTTGTAGGTACAATATATTATTTACCTGGAGTAATAATTATATCTTGCAAAATGTTTATCCGTGGCATATTTTTCTCTGATTTATCCAGAGATTTCAAGTCATACAAAGGTGTGTATGTATGATCAAAATTAGGTCCCCTAGAAGATCCCTCTTGTAATGGGAATAATGTTGGAACCGCATTCGGATTTAACCGATTGCATTGATCATTTGTGAACATTTTCAGTTCAAAGTGGTCCTGACAAATCCTGTGACTTCTATTTAAAGTGTTTACTACACCTAACAAAGCTTCCCTATTACAAGCGACAACCCAAGTTCTGGCTCTAAAATAACAAAATATGATTCGAATGTTAGTTTCAGTTTTGAATAGGCCGGACCTAAGACGATAAAGTTATGTATTTGTGAGAACTATTTCCATAAGTCAAGTAAGGCGTTCCCTTGTGATTCTAGTTGAATGGTGAGATTTAGCATGGCCAACAACAACTATTTATATTTAAGTAACATATATATGTATAAGTTACCTTATGGGATCTATAGGAAATCTAAAAAAACTTTTTTTGCATATATAACTTTTGTTTTTGCAAAATTTCGCGGCACAAGTACAGTCAGTTTAACAAAACAACGGTACTTCAGAGTTAATATAAAAATCTCAACGACACTAACTAAGATAAGGAAAAGAACCGTTTCAACACTCAAAAATCAAATACTAAGTCAAACTAATCTGAATTTTTATAACTACCGATTAAAACACACCCAAGTACGTACGACAATGGTTACGACTAGCTCCTTCTGCATTCTCGTCACTGATCTGAGAGGTTTTACCCCGAAGGGCGTGTATGCGCGAATAGCTGCGCATTCTGTTCCCGCCAAGTACGAGTCTCTGTTGTGTGTTCTATATGCTGTGGTTATAGTACATTTGTGATTTGTTATTAGGGCCTTTCGATTATTCACTTTTAGCCGCTAGTAGCAGCTCGTAGCGAATGAATTCCGTTCGTTTATTACGGGGTGTGACGCCTAGTCTTACCTTCCCCTTGCCCCTTGAGCACATACCTAAAAGTATGAGCTTCAAGCCACAGACATGTAAATATTTGACGTTTAAAGAGGTTAAAGGTTAAGATTGTCGATTACGATTTAAACTTTTAAAATTACCTAAATATGCAAAATTATATTAAACACACTATAATTGAGAACTGTTCTTCTAACAACACGGGAAATTCATTAATAATATTAGATGATGATAGTTCGGATGATGAACTTGAGGAAGAAATGTTTTTTCCAGGAAGACGTCAAGTTATTGTTAAAGTTAATAGATTTGTTGAATTTACTGTTGTAAGTTATTCAAATAAAGTGTTCCAGAGTCACTTTCGTATGAAAAGAAATATAATTTATGATTTAATTGGTATGTATGCATATTATCGAAACTATTAGTTTTAAAATTGTGTAGTAATTCAGTAACTGCTGCAATAATTAAATTTTATTTTATTACCTAATCATCGAATAATTTTTTGTAGGTCGATTCAGTCAATCAACAATTTATAAAAAAGAAAACAAACACGGAAAAGATCAGGTATCTGCCGAAAAAACATTTTTATTTGGTGTCTGGTACATTAGTAACAATGAAACATTTCGACAAATTACGGATCGTTTTGATATATCTTTGAGCACTGGACATCAATTATTAAAACAAGTTGCCAATTTTCTCATATCAATTTCCAAAGAATGGATCACAATACCATCAGAAAGAGAGAAAATTTTTGCTGCTGTTCATTTTAAATATAAATGTGGAATTGATAATGTAGTAGGAGCAATCGATGGGTGCCATATTAAAATTAATAAGCCCCACAAAGAGCAAGATTCTTATATTAATAGAAAAGGCTATCACAGTCTTCTACTACAAGGGTTAGCCGGATATAACGGGGCATTTTTGGATGTCTATTGTGGTGAACCTGGCTCATTACATGATGCCAGATTATTGAAAAAATCCCAATTGTATGCAAAGGCTCAAAATGAATTTCTTTTGAAAAATTATATTGTTCTTGGAGATTCTGCATACCCAAATTTGGACTGGCTAATTACTCCCTTTAAGGATAATGGGCGCCTAACACTGAACCATAGAACATTTAATTATAAGTTATCTAGTGCTCGGGTAATTGTTGAAAATACTTTTGGGTTTTTAAAAGGACGATTCAGAAGATTATACTTTTTAAATAATTTAGATTTGATGCTGGCAACTAAATTAATAATGATGGCATGTGTACTTCACAACATTTGTGTTAAGGGAAATGATGATACAGAATTTGAACCATTTATAGAAGACACTCCTAATGAAGATTTTGTCCAAAACTATCCTGAAATTCCTCAAAAATCCACTAAAAGGGAAGAAATATTTGAAAAAATGTTTCTTCAGCTTTAGCTCATTAAATATTATTTAAAAAAATTTGAAAAAAATATATATATTCATTTGTTAATTAGTCTTTTATTTGCATACAATATAAAAGCATTAAAAAATATAACATTTGATTATTAAAAAATAAACAAAAATAGATTTCTTTGAATAACACCTAGACATACAGTCTTTAACTAAAAAAATAAATAAAAGAATATTTCTTTATATAATGCTTATACTTTAATAATCAGTCTATAACTTTAAAAATAAAATTTACTCCAAATAAAACTTAAAAATATATAACTTTAGAAAATATCACAAAAATAAATTATCAGTTTTCTAACTTTTCTAATATTTCTTTTAGTACCATAACTTTTTCTATTAAAATCTTCTGTTTTTCAATCGCACAAATTTCCAAGTGCCTTCGTTTCTTCTCTGCTTCCTGATTTTTCTTAAAATTTAAAAACTTCTCCTTCATATTAATTTTTCTTTTCCTTGGCATTTCAATATTTATGGTATCTTCACTGTCTGAGGTTCCTAATTCAGTGTTAATCTCTGGATTCTCTGGTCCACTCTCATCAGTTGTGATATTAACAAAGTTAGGTACATCTTCGTCCAAACTATCTAAGGTATGAACACAAGAAATAGATGGCTTTTTTCCTAAAATTCCTTCCATTTTGTCATAAAAGTGAAATCGACTTCTGGATCGACCTGTCGATTTTTTAATGTCCTTACAACTTTTATAGGATTTATTCAAACTTATCCACTTATTTTTACATTGAATTTCAGTATATTCGAAACCATTGCTACATAAGATATTGCTTAAATGAACAAAAACATTCTTTCTTTTAACCGGATGATTGAGATCGTCAATAAGATTTTCCATCTCATCAATTAGTAAGTTGACTGCATTAAATAACCAGTGTACATTTTCTTTGGAGGTTTCTTTTCTAGATTCACTTAAATTTTTGGTTACATGGTGGTTATCAGATATTTTATTTGATGTTTGAAAAGATGGCTCGTTGTTAGTAGATTCACTCAATGGTGATGATAAAGTTGTAGTTGCACAATAAGAATGTTCGGTTGATGATGATGGCAGTAAATTTTGTTCTATACCATACTTGCCTTTGGTACTATCTTCAAGTTGTAAAGACTTTGCATGATTCAAAAGTTTTTGAACAAATCTTTGATCTGAAATAAAAATATTTGATACATATACATTGATCGCAATAAGGAACTTGTTAAATATAAATTCATTTGTACTAGAATAATTACCTTTTAATGCTTTTTTATGATCCAAATCATTGAGATTTAGTTGGTAAGTGACGTCCTCCTCTGGATCAAATATATTAAGTATATATTGTTTTGAAGGTCCTGCTTGGTTTTCCATAATTAATTAATGATAATTTACGTTTAACAAATACAGCTAAGTAAAAGCCTTGTTTATAACAAGGGGAAATACGAATACACCTTTGGTATTGGATTCTTTGGTAAAAGTAACCTAATCTTTTGTATTTACAAAATCTTTGACATTTGACAAGTGATTTTAAGCACAGATTATTTGAAGATCTTCTGTTCGTTTATCTTAAAAGTCGTTACGACTGAGGTGGCACGCACAAGTGCTTGAAGCCCAAATAAACGAAAGGCCTCATTGTGATGTTATATGTGGTTATATGGTGCAGACGTAAGTAGTGTTTCGTCCCGCTTTGGTACCCCACTTTGGTCTCTGTCAAATACATACCAATCGATTTGGTTTCGAAAAACGATGACGTCAAGCTAACTTTAGTACCCTTTTTGGTCTGTCAAATCACATACCGAGATCTGCAGCACGGTTACTGAAATTGGTAGCTTTCTATCCTTGTCTAAAGTAGTTTTTGTCTTGCTTTTTATTTGTAAACAAACAAAGTCGTTGAAACGAATTGAATTTTTCGCCAATATTCTAAAATTCTTTAAGGTTTGTCCATTTTTTTCTTTTTTTTTTGTCTAGTAATAATGGAATCTGTTGATTTTATTTTAAATGGCAAGAAGCTTTTTTTGGGTTTTTGCTAAATATATTTAACTCAAAACTCTAAGAAAATATAGTCAAACTCAATAAACAACTTTTCCGATCGCAATACAAAACGTAAATGTCATCAATCAACTGTACCAATTGAGTTCCAAACGATTTCGCTTGTAATTGGTACTTTACGTCATACCGGTGACGTGGGACCTGCCATTTGGTTAACCAAAGTCCCTACCAACCAAAGCGGTTCGAAATCGCCTAAGACTATTGAGTACTCAGCACAGAACTAGTTCTGTGGTACTCAGCCGGGGTTAGTGGTCCGTGACTCACCCTGAGCAGTGTTGGCCATAGACAAGTTACAAAAATATTTTTTTGTTACTTAAAACGTACTACTTTTAATTTACATTTTGTTTCAGACCTGTTCCTGTCTTCATGGATATGGAGAATCTAGTTTTTAACTTCCTTTTATTAAAATGTTTGTTGGTTTTGTTGTCAATAATTTTAAAATAACAATGTGCAATTTGATGTGATATTGGATTAATTTTCTTAAATATAATGTAATTTAATTTTAGTAGAAATATGTAATTGTGATTAATAATTTTTTTTATATTATGTACAGGTTAATAAAAAATTTAAATGTTTGCTGTTTACTTATTTATCTAAATTATTTGGCTCAAACTTGTTTATTATAATTATTTCATTACAAAAAATGAAATATAATTTTTTGAAATGAAATGATTATATAATAAACAATTTTAAGACAAACCCTAAAATGTATAAACCAATAATCCAAACTACCAAATTTAAATATCCCGCCTGTAAGAATTAGTTCTGCCCCCCGCAAGGGGTGCGCTCAGATCGAAGCGATGCCCTGCTGTTTCTCTATGGTGCAGGTGTTGGTGTGAGCTGCTCGAGCCACAAATCACCTAGTAGGTGATTTCCTTGTTTATGTATACACTACAAGCGTTATATATAAACAAGGGTGATTTGCACAGACAAATAATAATGGTGTGATTTTTGGCTCAAGCTTGCAAATCTTTCTTCTTCTTCTTTTTTTCCTTTTTGGGCTTAACTCCCTCGAGTTATCTACCCAGTACTATGTCTCACTTTGATTTATTTAGGAAAAAGTTGCACTTTCATGCATCTGCCTCTGGGACACCACTTCTTCCTGGATCTAAAATTAGTTTATATAACTCTATTACAGTTTTTGAAAAATTTACACAGAAGCAAAGCACTACTAGCTGAAGGTTCTCTAAGCATATCTTCCACACATAGAGCAGTTTCATACTTCATGCAATTTTTTAGCATACTGTTATATAAAATGTCACTGTATTTTTTGTTAATAGGGCACTCCATCAGTATATGTCTGATACTACCCACTTTCCCACATTCACAATTTGGTGAATTCACTACTCCTATTCGATGAAGATGCTGCGGATACGCACAATGTCCCAACCTAAGTCTATTCAATGTAGTAACCACTTGCCTGTTGACCTTTACATCATAAAACCAAGGCTTCTCTGGTAATTTCCCAACGATTTTAAAATAATGCTTTCCTTTAAGTTTACACAATTCAATCCATTCCTCTTCCCATTCTTTTCTTTAGCATTTACCAACATATCTCTATAATCCACTTTATTAAAATTCTTTTCCATCTTTTTTAAACTATTCTTATCCAACAAATCTGCTTCTACATTGCCCTTTATACCTGTGTGGCTGGGAATCCAACCAAACCTAATATTTTGATTATTACACTTCGCATTCCATAAGAGTTCTCTAATACATAACTCTGGGAATTCAGCTTTACCATATAATCCTTTTCTGGCTATGCTCTGTAACGCACTCTTGGAATCTGTTAGAACCAAAGAATTCAAGTTTCCCACTTCGCGAATTCTTTTAACTGCCACATAGATCGCTAATAACTCTGCT
This sequence comes from Galeruca laticollis, assembly GCA_963921935.1. Classification (NCBI taxonomy): domain Eukaryota; kingdom Metazoa; phylum Arthropoda; class Insecta; order Coleoptera; family Chrysomelidae; genus Galeruca; species Galeruca laticollis. Next base: position 109,289,408 of record OY998175.1, on the reverse strand, counting down.
GTACATATAGTAGCTTCGTCGGCCACTCTGACACTTATTCTAGAACCCCTATTTTCCATATATATACCAAACCCAGTTAGATTTTCATGTCTATCTTTAGATCCATCTGTATATATTATATGGAAATTCCTCCATTTCTCTTTAATTATGCCCTCAAATTCTTTTTCATTATCAGAGTTGCTTTTCTGTAGCCCCAAATCCTCCCAGGGAATATCCATAAGCAGTGCATCGTACCCAACTGCAAAGCATGGTATAACATCGTATTTTCTAATTAAATTATGATAAATTAATGCTCTATCCAATCCCTCCATTATAGGAAAATTGATCATGCCAACATTTGTATGTTGAAGCCCGTACATACTCAATAAATTACTTGTAACTATACTATTATTTAAAGAAAGATGTTTCAAGATAAATTTTTCTGCTAACCATATACGCCTCCAATGTAAAGGGAGTTCCCCCGCCTCTGCCAACAGTGACACAGTAGGAGTACTTTTCATAGCTCCTAATATAACTCAATGCTTCAAATTGAACTTTATCTAATTTGCCTAAATTTTGTTTTGAAGTATTAAATAAAAGCAATGAACCAAAATCTAAGTGAGATCTAACAATACCCTTGTATATCATAGATAGAATTTTTGAATCAGCTCCCCACCAATAGTTTGCGACAGATTTCATGACATCTATACCTTTCTGTGCTTTGGCCACAGTCCCATCAATGTGGGCACTTAACTTCATTTTGTCGTCCAGTAAGACTCCTAAATACCTTACTTTTGTTTCATATGGTATTACTTCATAATTGCATACAATACTAGGGATACTTCCTCTACTTTTCCTTTTTTGGAAAATTATCGCTTTTGATTTTTGTACTGATAATTGAAAACCATGTAATCCCAGCCATTCACTAGTATTCTCCAATGATTCATTAATACTCCTACATAACTTCTCCAAATCATTCCCTACTGCAATAATCATCATATCATCAGCCAAGCCTAACATATCCACTCCTTCCACCATTTGTTCATATATATCATTTGTGTATACTGCGAACAGTAATGGACTAAGGACTGATCCTTGTGGGATGCCTTTACTTACACATCCTAATCTGGAAGTAACCCCTGAAGAGATATCTTTCACAATGATCTTTCTATTACTATATATTTTCCTTAAGAACTCAATATAAGATTGTGGGATATTGAATTTAGCCAATTTATTCATTAATATATGAATCCTAACATTATCATATGCTGCCTTGATATCCAAAAATACCGCAACTACCTTATTATTCCTTTGAAAAGCTTGAACAACTGTTGTCTGTAAATAAACCAAATTATCCATAATTCCCTTCCCCTTTCTAAAACCAGATTTTTTCTTATTAATTATAAGGTCTGCCTCCAATTTATATTCTATTCTATTTTTGATCAAGTTTTCTAAGATCTTTAATGCACATGATTGCAAAGCAATAAACCTATAACTATCCACTGAAAAGGGATCTTTAAAGGGTTTCAAGATTGGGCAAATGATTTGGATTTTCCATTCCTCAGGAAGATTATCTCCTGAAACAAAGCTATTAAATACTTTAATCAGATTAGATTTAATACAATACGGTAATCCCCTAAACAGTGAGTACACTAAATCATCCACCCCTGGCATCTTATCTTTTTTCCTTGCAGTTAACACTACATTAAGCTCATTCACACTAAACTCCTCCCCCATTTTGTTCTCTGATATACTCTCTACTCCTTCATTCGGAATTTCAGGGGAAGTAACTAAATCCAAAAAATTTTCCAAATTATTCTTTATAAAATCTGCATTTCTATTATAATTATTACCTCTACCAAAACCCTTAACCACTTTCCATATATATGACATATTGCTATCCCGGTTGAGGGTACCTAGAGCAGAATTCTATAAAACTATTTTTCTTTTTGTTTTTGAACATTCTTTTTGCCTCGGCAACCTTTTTTTTCATAAAAATATAATTGATCATACTGCTATCCCTTAAATACCTTTGTATCGCCATTCTTCTCTCTCCCAACATTGTATCACACTCCCTATCCCACCATTTATTAATTGTTCTTTTATTCTTACCATTGTTCCTATTATTTCCACTATAATTTGTTTTATTGGGTTTGACCATATTGTAAGCTTTGTCTATTAAACCCACAATATCCCTGTATCTCTTACCTTCCATTTGATTTTCCATTTCTATACATTTTAAATAATACTCATCCCAATTTATATTTCTAGTATTATACTTTTTTACTCGGCATTCACCTTTTTCATAAATATTATCATTTTTATATTCGCCCCCTATCTCGAAATCAATTTTTATGGGATAGTGATCACTGTCTCCCTTGTCTAGTGGATATACTTCCCATCTTCCAACTAACCCTAACCTACCTGTGCAAAACGTAAGGTCTGTAACACTTTTGTTTTGACCCGGTAATCCAATTCTCGTTGCACTACCGTCATTCAGACAAATAAAACCAGATTCCGATAATACCTCTACCAGAATATTACCATTTCTATTATTAGTATTGTTACCAAACATTAAATTTTTGGAATTAAAATCGCCAGCAAAAATAATATGATCAAATTTATCTATTTCCTGACATATATCACTTAAGAAAGGTCTGTTCAGTTTAATATCTATGGGAAAATAAGTATTTATAATTAACATTAACTACAATGGCTTGTATAATTAAACCGTAAGGTTTATTTATTAAGTTTAAATCATATGACCTTGATGTACATTTATTACTTACTAAAATTGCAATGCCATTATGTCCTTCCGATCTGTCTGTACGATATATATTATAGCCTTTTACCCTCCATTTCATTCCATTATTTAGAAAGGTTTCTTGCAACAATATCACATTTGGGTCATCTCTATTAATTAAATATTCAAGATTAATATTGTTAGATCTCACACTTCTGAAGTTCCACTGCAAAATCCTGAATTTTATAAAAAGGGGTAAAATATTGAAACAAGAAACTACAATTATATTTGTCTTAATCTTACCACTCATCTTGCTCCATATCTAGTTCAGATACGGATTTCCCATTATCTTCTTTTCCCCCCCTATTTTTTACCATTTTTAAATTTAACTTGTTACTTGGATTCATATTTTGTGATGGGGAAACTCCCCTTTTTTGCAAATTCCCATAAATTATCTGAGACATGTTTATTAAATTCTCTACAGGTATATTCTGATCCGCCAAATATTCATTAAGGTCTAACTCACGTATCTCAATATCATTTACTTCATTAGAATTGCATTTTGAAGGTGAACTCTTTTGTAAATCTTTATTATATGTAGACTTACCTATAATTGAGGTAGTTGGGTACAAGGGACTACCCATGTAACATCCCTGTTGTGCATCTTTATCATATCCCGGGCTATTAGGGCATCTTCTTTTGTTTTTAGTAACCTCATTATAAGATCTATTCGGGGTTCTATTATTACTTTGTATTGTTGCACTTCTCTGACTAATTGAAATTAACTCATTTTCAGGAGTTTTATCTGGTAAATTAGGAAAATGTCTAATACTTCTATCTGGAATGGTTTCTACTAAATAACTTTCATTCTTCCTAGGTACTTGTTTCGCTGCATCATAATAGGCTACATTCTGGTAGCTCATGATTTCATTGATTTTTTTTTGTCTAGCGAGCTCTTCACAACTGTCTACATTTTTAAGCTGTTCAGTAATTAAATGACTCTCCCTACAATACAGACATCTTTTACTCTTATACTCTGTACATTTATTTTTATCATGATCCTCTTTTCCGCATAATTCACATTTCTCTTTACTATTGCATTGCTTCGCAGTATGGTTGAATCTGAAGCATTTGAAGCATAAGATACTCTATTTCTACCTTTTTTGACAATATTTTTGACTCCTTTTATACCCGAATTATGTAAAATTTTACTCCACCGGATGTAGGTTACCTACATTTTGCTGACC